>JAKEPQ010000743.1:4493333-5865000 GCA_024500445.1 Entomyzon cyanotis | reverse complement strand
AGCAGCTAATGGGGTATTATTAGAAGTAAAAATGCTTTGTGGATGCCTAGAATTTATGTTCAGATCTGTATCTAAAAAGCACTCCTACAACCTTTGGAATCATTGAGTAACCTCTTAGTTTCTTACTGCTATCTTCTTACTTGCTGGCATTCACAGGCTATTGAAAAGAAACCACAGAGTTACAAGAAAATGAGCACTGTATGTTCAGGGAAAATGCTTGAGCTTTACCACTTGGGAAGGAAATTAAGTGGTTAGTGATTTGCATAATGTGGGCAGCACCTTCTACAACATCCTTTATCAGAACCCAAATGACTAATGTCAGACCACAGCGTCCTTTTGAAACCGTGGGGCTGTTTCATGTTCTCTCTGAACCTCTGCATACTGCACAGTACCACTGTGTCCTGTTGTAAGTTTTCATTTTGCACAATGTAGACCTTTTTAATATTTATCAGCATGCTGCCTCTAACTTGATACATTTGTACTGCACAGAAATTGATTTTCAAGAAATGTGTTTTGGATTTTTCGCACGCTTACGGGGTTTGAGAAATGCGTATTTGCATAGAAATAATCTTTAGTGAGCTAAATTTTAGAGTATGTCAAATTTATAAATATCACTACTGTAAAGACATATTTTTAGAAATAGATTTCTGGCACAGTTTATTTCAATTCCATTTTTCACATTTGTGTCACCAGTATAGCTTTGGCTTGGTATTTTCTAATGCATTTGTTTTCGGCATTCATGTTTTAGAGATTAAACTTTTCCGTTGTCTTGCTTAGGCAGCACAGCCTGAAAATGAAACAAAGCAAGTGAGGTGCTTTGTTTAAAAAACATCCATTTGGTTTGAGACATGTGGCCAGTAAAACTTACTTCCCTCCTTTTTCTTTTCTGAATTCCAAGCAGAACCATATTACTCGGTTTTTCTGTTACTTTGTCCCTTCACTAAAAAAGGAAGTTGTCTATTTTTGAACCTCCCATGCATCTCTAAGGCACATTAGGTTTCCTGTGGCTGTTCCATTTCAGAATAACTGCTGTGCCTCTGCTGTTACCTTACACCATTGAAAAAATACAGATGCCTTGTGCACAATCACAAACAAGTGATAAATTGAATTTGTCTGTTGGTAGAGGCTGCAGTCTTCTATCTAAACAAGAACAATAAATGCTTTAAACACATGTAGTAATATGTATATATGGAACCAGAGTATATACTCTGAACTCTTCAGGTTGGGATTACACTGCCACAGTGCTGAAAAGTTGTTGCAGATTTATTCTCCAGCTCCGGGATCCCATCCTAGAAATGGGCTTTGTGTTCACAAAGGAAACCATTGAGGAAGGAAACTGCCCTTTATCCCCTTAGTTTTGGAGGGTCCTCTGCAGTAAGGCAACTCTGTTGTGCTTATCTGTTTGGTGTCATTCTTCCTATTGCCTGAAGTTAGGAATTAGGCTCAAGTAATAATAAACAAGTCTCGTTTCTGTGGAGTTGAATGCAAAGATATACTAATCCCAGAAATAAATTTCAGCTAAGGCCTCAAAACAATCTGTAGGCTTGTTGATGTAACAGCTTGACTTGGTTTTGAATAGATGTGTTCCAGGGAAAGTTATGGCTGCAAGTTATTGCACAGTTCTTCAATTTTGCTGTAAATATCATTATACTACCTGCATTTCTTCGTCTCTGCCATGTAAACGCATTTAACTGTGGTACCTTGGCAGAATTTCTGCAGCTGCTTCCTCCTCCAAATACCGTGCCTAATCTTTGTATATACATAACACGGGCAGAATGACTTGAGGCCAGTTTTCCACTCTCTCTGGAAATGAGCCACTGGTGTAGAGTTCCTGAGGCTCCTGCTAATCAAACGTCTCTGTGTACTGGCCAGAGTTTTGCTGCATTCACTGGTGTGACTCTCCACGTGCATTTTCAGGTGCTGCTCTTCTTCTCACGTCCTAAAAAGTGACTTAACGTCAGGGAAGGTGCTTAGCTTGGCCCAGGGCACTCTCACCATAAAAAACCAAGGTACCACAGAGGGGCAGTTCTCAGTGGGAGAGTCATTTAGCGTTGGTCTTGTTCTTCTTCACTGGTCAAATGTGCTGGCCCTTAAGGAATGGTAGGGATCGTCTTTGGGTTTGTAGAAGCGTGTTAGGGGAGGAAAAATATGTACATCTTTTATTTGCACATATAAATATAATAGCCTGATCCTTCATTTATGAAGATTTAAGGCATTGCAGTACCTAAAGAATTAAGTTTCTTAATATGTGGAAAGAGGAGAGAGAAGGAGGTCAGTGCATCAGAGTTGTGTGTGGCTGTGTTTAGGAATGAATGCTCAGTGTCACACATGGAACAAATTTCTCTATGCTGGCTTGCTCTTGCTGGTAACATCCACTATGAAACATTGCTGCTGTCCTGATTAAAAATAAACCAAAACAAAATGCAGTACAATACTCCTGGTATTTTTATTTTGCACCAGACTATATCAAAAGTGAGAAGAATTTAGGAAATCCATAGTAAAATGGTCAAGGAGAAGGAATTTTTCTATGAAATTCTCTTTGACCGGTTGAAATAGCTTAAACACTATTGACCATTCTCCCACCAGCTCAGTGATGCATGGCATTTTGAATCATCCATTTTCTATGAAGACTACCTGGGGTTAGCATATCATTACTTGATAACAGAGTTTCAATTCTAACCCACTGGCAGTGCTGAGCTTTAAGCTGGATACACTTACTTGCAGGCTCATCCAACCCTACATAATTGTCTGTACATTTATTTTATTGTCAACCCAGAAACAAGCTGAAGAAACTAACTGTTTGCTTTAGAACACATTAACTTCTTTATCACATTAATACTGACTCATATCTTATTTCCCAGTTGCAGTAACAAAACCATTCAAATATTTCCCTCACAGGACAATATCTTTAATAGCTTCTGTGTGTTTCCTATTTTTGGCTGTTTCTGTATAAACAGACTAATCTAATAGCATGCTGAACCATCTATACTTGGCAGAAATTCAGCAACTCACTCATTTCTATGGCAAGCTGGGATGCCAAGGGAAAAAAAGATCCTCACTTTTATTGCAGTAAGATCTTTCTTAAAGTTGTCTTTTATAAGTGTAATATGGCTATCACTTGGGTAAGTGCAGCACCTTGACTGAAGGAACCCCCTTTTATTGCAGTACAGGATAACCCAAATAGGAGGGCATTATTCCCTTCACAATGTCCACAGGAATTCATTTACCTAATGTATTCAGCCTCTCTCATGTGCACTGCTTTAAATGGTGGTAAAGCACACACTTTAAAACATTGCTGAGAGCCAATTGGGAAGGCTGGGAGACAGTCTGTAAGTCACTGGAAAATGCTTTTTTGTTGTCATCTTGCTTGGGGTATTCAGCCATCCTTGGCAAATTAAATTTTGTTGTCCCTCCACGGTGATCAGAATCTGTGCTCTGGAGCCACTCAAGACTTGTCCCCCATCCATTTTGTGGCTCTCATCCCAGTGTGTCCCCATGGCTTCCATGGATAAATTGGTGAAATCCATGGTGCTGTTTCTGGCTGCTGCTCTGAGCCTCGGGGTGTGCACTTTGATGTACATTTATTTTGGGGCATAACTTCAGTGATCTCAGCCTCATGCTTCCCTGAGCGTCCCTCCTCATTAAAGTCAGCATTTTTCCATGGTTTATATTTCAGTCAGATTAGTTTCCTGATGCAGTTCATTGCGTGCTCAGATAAATTCTTGCACCAGCAAAAACAAGGCAGAAAGAAGTACGCAAAGACTGTGAGTATTTAAACCAATTTAAAAAGCTTTGGTTGTAGACAAACGTCCAGCCATGGCTTGGTGTCTCTGCAGGAAAACAACATCCTATGGTTCCTATCTATGGTGGGTTGGTATTTGGGATAAATATTTGAGCAATTGATGACTCTAGCTATAAAAATGCAAATTGTGATGGCTTTCTTACTGTTTTATAATGTATCAGCTGCAAAGCCTCTTAGAGTGAAGGGGTTTATTTAATTCTGGGCATTTATCGATACTTGCAGATTTATTTATGTAATTGACATTTTAATGTCCCTGTCCTTGTAACATTTGGGTGTAAGGAGCTTATTGAAACCATCTAGATCTGAAATCAATGCATCTCTAATACAGGGAGGCTCGTTACCTGCATTGGCCTAAATGTACAAAAATAGCCCAGTATTGGACTGGACTCAAGTGCACAGTGGTAATGCCTTACTTTAAACCAGAGAAATATTGAAGTCTCTTTAGCTTTCCATTTCCTTGCTTGTTTTTTAAACTGTATTTTTAACATTATTTTTGCTATAGTAGGCCAAGTTCATCCCTAATATAACTGTATTGAAATCAGTGGGGAGACTTGTAATTTTAAGAATAAGACACAGTAAAGTGCTTTGCTGGATCAGGGCCTAAAAGGATTAGTACTGTGGAATGCTTATGGTGACCATAGAGGTAACTGTATGAATAAAAGTAATTTGAATTGCACTGGAGCAGTTGGGGAATTTTATTCCACCTCTCAATAAAAGAAATAAAAAATAGAATGGACTCCCACTGCCACACAGAGAATCCTACAAAACATTTCACATGGCTTTGCAAATATTGAAACAGTTGAAAAATTTGAAAAGTCCAAGATATAAACTCTCTAGCTTTTGTTTTGTGGCTTGTGTGCATTTGAAAGCAGATATTTGGGACACAAATTATAAGACCAATAGGGAGTATTGATTTTTAAGTATAACTGTAGTGGCTTTGTACCCATTCTATGTTTTTCATTAAGGCAACAATCGGAGATTTTTTTCCCAGAGAACTGAAGCTAGCTGATAATTTCTTATTGTATTCTGTGAAGGAAAATGATGAACAGACAAAGATGATTTCTGTATTCAGCGTGTTCCTGATTCCTCAGGAAAACTTGGCATCAGGTGAAACATCTGGTAGAACACAAGCTCTTCTCTTCCAGGTGCACCAAAGGTGGATTTGGGACTAGCAGTTTTTCCACTAGAATGGATCTGAATGTGGTCTGTACAAGGTCTTAAGCTCCAGAATTTAGTACAGATACCTCATATTTAGAGTAATGAGAAAGGAAAAACAAAGACACCTAAATTCATCACAGAGGCTCAGGACATCTTAGAGGGGACCAGGTGCAGGAAGAGCTTCACTGGTCTCAGCAGCAGCCTGAAGCAGAATTGCATGTAATGGAACATTCCTTCCATCAGTCTGTGCAACTATTGAGTTTTTAGAACTCAACATTTGAAATACAAGAATATTTGTTTTTATGGGTTTGGGGTTTTTTTTTCCCCCCATCTAATTGGAAAGTATTCCAGTTACATGCTCGAACTGAAGTGACTCAACAGATTTTGCAGTCTGCTTCAGGATGTGAACTTGATGGGTCATGTCATAATTTTGAGGGTTAGGGAGTCCACGATTGGGGAATATTAGTGACATAATGGCTTACAGAAGTAGTAGCACTTGCTGTGGTTTTGCATCCTGCTGAAAGCCGATGTCCTTGGGCATGTGGCATGGAGGAACAGTGCCAAGTGCTGCTCCTGACTCTACAGTGCATCCTTTGGGTGGCAAGGTTTTGGGTCAGGTGCTGTAGTTAAACTCAAGTGAGCTAATTGAGTTTTGCTATCTAAAATTCCCCCTGTGCTGTAAAGCAGATAGGCTCAGCTGTAATCAACTATTGTACTGAGTTGTAGTTAATGCTGAGATTCACTGACAGAGGAAAACATTCTCACTGTCCAAAGAGGAGAGTTATTTATTTATCCTCCCCTTTTGTAGCCATCCAGTAATTCATTAGCAGAAAAATGTGACTGTGCTCATTTCTAGGAAAAACATTCATGAAAATAGATGTTCAGTGCAGGTGCTAGAAATGAGGATTTCACTGTGGGTGCAGGGCTCTTGCCTGTGGGTGTGCGCTGCAAAGAGCTGGGAACTGACACACACACTGTGGTTTTCTGATGTGTCAGCAATGCTAAGATGTTGCATTTTGCCTGCAATAACAACTTTGAAGGTGATCATCAAGCATTCAGTTGAATTTGTACTCTTCTTTCTAACATCATTTTGCTTGATGATAAAAATCAGAGTTCCTATTCACACAGAGATTTGGGCACTTCTTCAAGTTGTTTCTGAGCCTTGCACGTGGCTGTTTGCTGTGTGGTCCTGAGGTCAGCCAATACTTCCCCCCCTTTCTTTTTTTTCCCCTTTCCTTCTTTTTTTGCCTGGGAGTTGAGGTCTGAACATTGCTGATTTTTGAGCCTCAGATTAGATCAATTTTCCAATTGTGTAATACAGTACCTGGCTTTTCTGAATGGCACTGTTAATTGTCATTGACTATAATAGAATATGAATAGCACAGCCACTTGACACCAACTTAATGGTTCTGACTTTTCAATGGTGCCAAGAGTGTAAGGCTAGAGGGGGAAAAGGGTCAGAGGAGAGATAAGAGCTTCCGATTCCACTGAAAAAGATTAAAGCTTCTGTATCTTTCAAGTGGTACTTGTGAGGGTCACCATTTCTATGAAGTCACCTTTAAACTGGAAATGATTGAGAAATTTCTAGTACAAAAGGTCTCTTAGAACAACTCCACCCCCCTCCTCCACGAGGTTTTTTCAGGTTAAAAGGCAAAGAGAAGGCTGCAGGTCTGGGGTGGCTGAAGGAGAAATGTGGGCAGTGATATTGTGGATGACACAATGTGCCCTGAGAGCAGCATTGCTAACCCTGTTAGCCCTAAGGAAGAATCGCTCTTGTTTACTGCTGTTTTGTCCAGCTGGGAGCTCTGGGAAATTCTGTGATTCACTTTAGTACCTCTTTTAAGAAAAGCTTACTGTCCTTAAATACACAGCTATCGCTGCCTTCTGGGAATCTGATCATACACAAGATTACCTGCCTAATCTGATCACGGCAGTTCTCACCTTCTGGGCTGGGAGGGACAGAAGCCAGGAGCAGGAAAATATTTCACTTCTCTTCCTTTCTGGGACATCAGTGGAGGAAGAGTGCATTCTCAACGCCTTAAGAACTTGTCATTACTTGTATGGGATGCTAGATTATGGATTTTACTTTGTATTTATTTTTCAATATAATTTTTCAGGGATTTCAGAACATCCGGTAGCTAAATGAAAGGAGTAATTGCTGTGTGGAAAGCCGGGAGAGGTACCTGGTGTGCAGATGGAGACTGAGTTGTGTGCAGGTTATTTTGGATGTGGGGCAGGCAGAGTCCTTCAAACTGGCAGAGGGTGGGCTCAGATCAGATATTGGGCAGGAGTTGTTGGCAGTGAGGGTGGTGAGGCCCTGGCACAGGTGTCCCAGAGGAGCTGTGGATGCTCCATCCCTGGGAGCATTCAAGGCCAGGCAGGACAGGACTTGGAGCAACCTGGGACAGTGGAAGGTGTCCCTGCCCATGGCAGAGGGTGGGACTGGATACTCTTTAAGGACCCTTCCAACCCAAACCATTCTGTGATTTCATCATTTTTGAACTGACAGTCCTTAGCACTTATTCCACAGGTAGAGTCAATCCATACATGCAAAGTTCGCCTCAGCCAGAACATGTCAGACTTCTGTTGAATTTGTTTAGATGACGCCACAAAACAAAAGTGCTGGGCAGAAACAGGAGTAATTTATTTGTCTGTTTGTATTCTGATGTTGAAAGGACACCATTAATGTGTGAGGGACTGACTCAGCAGAGTAATAAAACACTGGCCATGTTCTGGTTTAAGATGTTTCTGAAGGAAGAATTCAAAAAAATCATACTAGATAAGAAGCAAGAACCTCTGTGAGATCATTCATGTATATACCTGACATGAAGTGAGTCTAGGATTTAGATACTAAGTAAGAAGATTTTAGGAGGAGGGAACAGTCTAATTATTTAATATATCCAAAAGGACTAGTATAAAAAATCTTCAGTTTTCTTGAATCTGAATTGGGCAAACTCTGCAAATCTACACAAGTTCAAAATATTAAAAGGTTGCCTTCTGAGTGGTACGTGTCAGTGGGTATTTCATTGTTGTAAGGATTTGGGGGGGTGGGGTTGTTTTTGATGTTTTATCACTAAGAGTGTTGTTTGGGAACAAAGCTTCCAGAAATGGTTGTCAGGGAAAGTTTCTTTATTCTGCCTGATCTAAGTTTTCCCAGTAGATTTCTGTTTAAAAAGAATAAACAGGGGAAAAAAAAAAAAAGCAAAACAGTAGAAGTGAGAATTAGGTATAAATATGACACTAAACTATATCTTTTAATACAAAAGAACTCTTTTTTAATTAGAAGCTTGGAAGGACATATCCTTTAATTGCTGCACTTGTAGTTTCTGGGCCATCAATATCCTTGCTTCTTTCATTAATAAACTGGCAAGTCAAGTAGGAAAGCTGCAGGAGTATAATTTTTTCCCTTAAGCTCTACTTAATCAACAGCAGACTTGATCAAACAGAAAAAAGAAAATGTAAATCAGTTGCATTAATTCTGCTGGCAGTAAATAGTAGGAAGAAAGCTAAACATGAAAGAATGCTCATTTTGCAGCTGATATCTGGGGTAGGATTGAATGGGAGAAATAGGTAGTTAAACAGCTCTTTAGATTGTGAGTGACTAGGGGAATACTGGGGTTTATGTATGGATTAGCACAGTGATAGACCCTGAGTAGCAAAAGACGATGACTAATTACCTGACAGAGCAGCACTCCATTCGCCTTGGTCATTGAAATTAATTTCTGTTTTCAGGACTGGCAGAAAGCAGCTGCAGAATTTCAGTTCAATACTCAAATTAACTAGGAGTCTAAATTATTTCTTTGCACATACAGTATTAGAGGAGTGGGTTACTAAATTGATCTTGATTTTATACACTGAGGCAAGAATTATTCCACCTTTTCATCAGAAGTCCATGTCCCCTGAAATGGGGAGATAAAACCTGTGCTGCAATAAACTCCTTGTCACTGATGTGAACTCTGTCAGATAGTTAACATCTTAACATTTCCTGGAATCCCAGATGAAGGAATTATAAAATAAAGTCATCTGGGTTGAAAGGAAATTTTACTACCTACTCTGCTGAGTAGGTAGTACACTGAGTTGAACTTAGATGAATTCATGGTTTGAATAGGATTATGCCCAGGAATTTGTTTTACAATGTCTATGTGTCTGATAATCTGGTATTTTTGTAACTTCACTGACTGATAAAAGATATAGGAAAGTTGTCACAAGGTTATTACTGATGAACTTGTAATAGTTTGAGGCATGGCAATAGGAAAAAGAAAACAAAACAACTGCATAAAACCTGCAGAATCAACTTTGCAAGAGAAACCTGCACACACTAGAATGAAGTCATACATCCTATGATTCTAAAATGCAGGAATTCTGCCAGATTTCTGCACTGGCAGTTGACTCATTACATCCATGAGCATTTCTCCTTTTGCCATTAGCAAAACTCCCAGAGCCTTTTGTCTCTTTAAAGGTTCCTCATATTTTAATTTATTTATTCAGCAGAAATATATTTGAAATGTTTATAAAGTAAATAAATAAGAGAGGCAGGAAAAGAGTATGAAAAGTGGAATAAATATTTGATATTCAAGGGTAAGTTTTATTTCAATGGAAAATTAGCCAGGAGGGGTGTATGAAAGCATTTTTGCAGCACTTGTGCCCCATAGTATTCTTGCTGAATAAATTATGTTACTTCCTGCTCTTTCCTGCATGCTGCCTCTCAATAGACACTTCTGGGCAGAAGGATTACCACACAAAACCAGGAGCTTTTGTCTTACTGTATCTTAGTCCTGGGTGGAATCACAGCTGTAATTGGTCACCTTAGTAACTCAAACGTCTTTTATCTCCTTTGGTGGTGCTAAGCCAACACAGCGATGGAAGAATGGATCAGATTTTATTCTGGTTCCATCATGAATTTGTAGAGCTAGCAGTTATTTAGAAAAGCAAAAACAAAACCAAAGAACATTCTTTTAGTCAGACACTGAGCAAACTTGATCTGGAGGTTAGGGAGACACAATACATTGAGAAATGTGCTCTGGCATTTTAGAGTCACATTTCACAGTATAGTGGTGGTAATGATTATGAGGTTATAGACAATTATTTATTTGTATTGTCAAAAATAAGTAAACCACAAAACCAGTTTTTTTGAACTGAAAGTGAAAATTTATTTTACTCTCCAGTAAAGCTATTAATAACATTAGAATATCATAATCATGTTAAATGTTTTATTCCCTCCCTAGTAATTTTTCATTGTCCTTTTGCTCTTCACTTCTATTGTCCAGGTATTATTTTATAATTTTGCATACTCTCAGTGTTCTATTTTTGCATTCATTAAAAGACCTAGTATTTTTTTTTGTATACCAAAAAGAACCAAAAGAATCACTAGGGAATGACACATGGTCTTAGATATATTGTTTTCCTGTTCATCTTTATGATGGAGGCAGAGTTCTGTGTCTGTGTTGGTATACCAAGAATCCTGAATTAAATTTCATTCAGGCAATTGATTTGAGCTGGCTTTGCATAGAAATGTAGGTGCCATTTATGTTTATGTCTTCTGGAAAATTAATATTCCTCATATTAATGCCAAGATTCTACCATGATTACCATTAAGCAACCACTAATATGAATTCCCCTGCATTGCCATTACAGAGGATGATACTAATGATGTGTTTTTTGTCTTTGATGTGGATAACACATCCTGAGAGTGTGCCAGACTGAGAACTACAACATTTCAGATGTGTATTGGTGACCTAAGTAATTATTTTTGTTATTTCAACCTATAATAGAAGGCAGCATTAATGATAAAATAGATACTGGTTTGTGAAGGTCACATCTACAAGTCTGCTGTCTACAAATGTGAAAATAGGGTCAACTTGGAGAATGGCTTAGGGAGAGAAAACACAACTGCACTGAACATCTCTCAAATGGAACTCATTTTAGACAGTCTGTTTTCAGAATGATTTCTACCAAAAGCAGGATGTGAAAGGCTCCATTTATCTTTGTTACTCACCTAAACTTCCATTCTTCAAGTGTATATCACTCTCTATTAAAATAGTGATATCTCACTTCTTACATAAAACTTCTGTGTTGCAGAGGATAACCCAAGATGTATAGATTCAGGATATAAATTTACTTAGAGGAATTGTGAAAAAAAGAAGCTTATAGAAAATGAGAAAATTGTAAGAATCGGCGAGATAATAATAAAAAAAAGATAAATATAATGCATTGACTTCTGAGAAAAAATGAATAAAGGCTGTTCTGTCCTTCCAGACACTTGTCCAGCATGGAGTCTCTTCCTTTTACTCTATGCTAACCCAGCATCCCAAGAATCCTGTGGAAATTTTTTTATTTGTGAAATATTTGCTTCTCAGCACGAAGCCATTGCCATGGCCAGAAACCTCTGGTGGTCTTGCAGGGGTAGGAAAGTGAAAAAGTTGCTGCTCATTGCTGCAGCTGACACAACAAGTAGCACTGGTGAGCAATTAGAGTCTCGTACCATATCCTGTAAGTTGTTTAATTGTCTTTTGCTTGGAGTTAAACAAACTGGAAGCTTCAGATGGCAGGGCACTGCCATTTTTCAAGGGAAATTGCAGAAACAGGAAATCTATAAAGAGGGCACATATTTCACACGTTTTCTCCACTTGCTGCTGAGACCATTATTAATGCTGCAATTTAAAAATAAAAGATACAGAACATTAGAGTTCTGAAGGAAGTCTCGTTTTTGTGAGTTAGATTAATTCTTCTCATTGATAAAGTCTTGAATATGGTAGAAAATTACAGAGAAATTTTCAGTCTCAAAAGTCCAACCTGCTTTGCCTTTTGCCACAGCAGTGGTAGTGTTTGGGGGAGAGAAACTGGGATGGCTGGCCTGTATTTAAATTAAATATTTTTTATTTAATTAAATTTGGCATTTTAAACCTGCAGAATAAAATACTTACTTTGGGCCAGATCCTGTCCTGGCAAGTGTTGTGGTGGAGCTTACTTGTAGTTAGGGTGTTTAATCTCCCCTAAGGACCCAAATGATTAGCATATCATGTCATGGGGAGATATTTATTGGAATGGAAATGTTCTTGGGAGGTTTGTGTCCACAGGTTTAAATCAGAGCTGAGCGAAGAGTTTTAGGGCCTTATTCACAGTAAATTTGGTGTTGGTGAAAGGTTATGGAATGGGTTTCCATACCATGTCTACTTGCTCCTCACATATCTCAGAAGAGATATGGACTATGAACTTTGTTGTGAGGTGTTTTGGTGGTTTTGGGTTTTTTTTTTTTTTTTTTTTTTGGTGGGGCTGCATACCAAGCAAAGCAAGGGAGAAGTTCCTGAAATGCCAATTTTAATTCTGCAGTGTTCCTGTATGCCAATATCCTGTAACAGCTGGGGCTCCAGGACGAACAGCTACTTCGTGGGTCTCAGTTAGAAGCTTCTTTCTTAATACCAATGTCTGATGGAATTGGAGTTATGAGCAGCACTGGACATGTAATAAACTCCCTGCTCAGTAATCTGTGATTTCATTGCTGGGTGATGCTGGTTTTGGACAGGAGCTCCTTCTCTGCCCTCCTGAGCAATCTCTTGGGCTGTAGAGCTGTTCCTGTGACAGCACGGGAGCTTTAGTGCCACAGATCTGTCCCCACTGGCTTCCTCACCTGTAAAGAGGACAGAGAGGAGAAGAAATGAGAGGTGACTTTAGCCAAAGAGTGAATGCACTCATGAGGAAATGTTTGAAACAGGCACAGGAACAGTATCTGTCATGTCCCCAGTGTGAGGTGATTTATGTATTGTGGTTTTTGTGTCGTGATTGGGTGTGTTATGTCATTGGGTATATGCAGGACAAGGGTTTCCTGGGAGAAAAAGAATAAATGTGGATACAAGGTACTGTAATGTTCCTATGCTATGAGTTGTCCATGGGTTTTGGAGGAGTGGAAGACATTGCTGAATGGGCAGGGAACACACAAACACAAACATTTCCTTCTCAGTTTTCCTGTTCAGCCCATATGTAGATTTCTGTTTATACAGAAAACAGAATGACATAAATGAAGTTGTGTGTAGGGTGATGTCAGTGTAAGCCACAAAAAAAACTAGCACAGTTTTTGCTCCAGATCTGCTGGTTTCATCCCAACAGACCCAAGTTATGGATACCTGTCTCTAACTTGAGACAGATAAATAACCTTTTGAAGAACATAAAATTGAGCCCACTCCTGCTGCCTTCTGGAACAGTGAACTGTAAGGGCTCTTCCCAAACCTTTAGGCTCTCACACACAGTTCTACAGAATTCTAGTATGCATTTTGTGTCAATGCAATACAGTACTTTTGTCAGTTTTGTTGACAATTCCTAATGATAAAAACAAAAAACATTTGAAGATGGCAAAATAATCTCTAAATTAAGTGGTGTCTCCATATAAACACACGTGCATAGATACTTTTCTGAAGAGTGGAGACAAATCACCATTTTGTGGCAGGTAAAAAAGGGTTCTGTAATTAGTGAAGTTTTATTGGTATTGAAGTGATTGTTTGAAGTGTGGATACAAGGACCAAATCTTGTATGCAAATGCATAGTGCCAGAAGTAACAGGAGATAAACCAAGCAGACCATGACATAAAAAAGTTCTGATAGTAATCTGGTTCCCCTTATATTTTTGCCTAGTTCATTCATTTTTTCAAGGCTGTTGTTAAAATTGCCTTTATGGTAAAGTTGAGTGCTGTTTGCAGTTAAAGAGAATGTTTTGGTTTCTATGAAGCAGATATGCTAAAGTTGGCTTGATAAACCCCCATTGGTATCTTCAGGGAACAAGTAGATTAAACAAGTAATTATACCATAAGGCTTTTAGAAGTTAGTAGATTTAAATACGTTGTATGAATCTCATCTTAATGTAGCCTTTTGTCTATAGTGCTTCCTGCCAAAAAAACCTCCTGACAGGAAATAAACATTAAAATAATCTTTAATCCCTTGTCTGGTCTATTACCATTAACAATTGATGCACTTTAATTTTGTGGGATTTTAACTACAAAATGGAATGGCTAAGTAGTGATAATTGGGTTTGGAATTATACGGTCATTTATATCAACAGAAATGCAAGTGGCTGGGAGGGTGATTAATTATTTAACATTTCCTGGCTGTAGTTCCTATTATAGAATTTTCTGATATATTCTGCTGTGAACAATTATCACCAAATGAGGATAAACAAATCTGTGATGTGAAGTCTTATTTATAAATTAAACTATATTTAGAAAATGTCTATTTCATTTGCATTTTCGCTTTCTGCTTGACAGTACTGTCACAATCAGCTTGTTTTCAAGGTTTTCTGCCCTTTTGCTAATTCTTCAGGTTCACACCCCAGATTTTGTGCAAGAAAACCAGAGCTACAGACATCCTTAAAATAATTCCCATTCCAAATAAAGATGCAGTTTATACAGCCATGGTAATATTTGCATATTCTGTTGCCCTTTCATTCCCTAATAAAAGAATTAGGGCATGCCAATGTATGAGAATTCAATCCTGTGTTGGCATCAGACTATATAATTTAGTATGTCCAATTCATGAAGATTTGGGAGAAGAACACTGGTGCTTCCCTTCTCAGATAGGTTCTTTGGCATTTGAGCTCTCATCCTTGGAAGCTTTGTCTCAGGGAGTTCACATTTCACATTCTCTCTCCTATGTGGAGCCTGACTGTCACTTTGGTGCAATATGCTCAGTGCCCTTGTTGAAACAGATACAAGCACAATTTGCAATTTGGTTTTATTTTTACTTTCTTTACAATATGTTTGCTAAAAAAAAATCCTGTGTATGCTTCTTATCTGACAGCATAACAGAAATTAATTCTAATTATTACTTTCCAAGCCATTTTTCCTGACAGTTACACTGAATTTTCCCATCCTTAATTTCCATTAAAAACCCCCAAGTGAGTACAACCCTTAGTCTGAAAATGATGACTAAAAGCACCTGAGTTTCTTCTTCAAGCAGAACTCCTAACAATCATCCCTGGCAGTCTTACCCAGAAAACAAAATCCAGTTTACATGCTTATATATCAACAAAGAAGGAACAACAAGATGATGATAATTATTGCTAGTGCAGTGCCTAGATTGTTAGTCACAGATAAGGACCCAGCCATATTAATAAATATGCAAAATCAACTAAAAAAGATTGTTCTGAGTCTGTGCTGTTTAAAATTTAAGTGTTAATCAAAAGTCAGGGATACAGATAGATAAAAAGAACAAGCGTGTAATGAGATAATATTAATCAATATGGTAGGCCCTGTTTTTAGGCATGATATTTTTCTGATGCCAAAGAAAAGATTAGATACCAAAGAAAAGGAGATTTTTAATGTGGATTATGAAGGAAGATAATGAGATAATAGTGCAAGTGCTTGTGGGCAGATCTGTAAGCAGAATAAAAGAAAGCATGAAAATGCTTGTTTGAAAATTTAGGAAGCCATCAATGAAAACGACTATCTTGAAGTCGATCTAGGGTGAGCATAGACATGTTGATAGTGAATCAGGATAAACTGGATTAAACTGAAGAGTCCTCTATAGACAGACTACAGCATTAGAGGAAGAAAGGATGAATTTGTTGTGAAAAAGTAAGTTTTTTAGCAAAGATGCTCAGCATAATGAGTGTAGGGGCAGAGAGAAAAGGGTAGAGTTATTTTTAGGTTGGACCTTCTAGTGTGTGTGTTCGATAAAAGTCTTACAGAAAAAAAAAAAAATTGGCAAGAAACCCGACAGAAATAGATCAAGAACAGAAATCCGAGTGTGGATGAGAAAGTTCTGGTGAGGTGGCAGTGATGGCAAGTCCAGGTTAACACTGAAGGAGTTTGCAGAAGGGGAGTTGTCCCAACACATTTTTAGAGGGACAGATCATGGCAGGAAGTGAAAGAACTTAATTACAAGGTGAAATGTTCAGGCAAGAATATCTTCAAAACCAAGGTGCAGGGATATTTTCCTTGTTCTTTGCACAGCACCTGTGCAGCTTATCTTCACGTTCCCCATCTTGAAGTGCTTAGTGGCCTTGAAAGAGGGAGAAAGCATTCTGGAAGAGGCTGTCCTGGCTGGGTCAGCTGCTTGCTCAGTGTGGGAAACCCTATGGTCAGTAATGTTGAGCAGAGAGGGACAGAATGTTCTGGGCTCCTGATTGCTTTGGGAATGAGTCACTAATAATCAAAACTATCCTTCAGTTTGGCCCCAATACCTCAGCTGCAGGGCTGAGGCAGAACACAGCTGTGCATGTCAACCTTTCTCCTGTCTTTCATTAAAGAAAGATTTGTGCATCAGCCCAGTGAGTCTCCAGCAGCCTGACGTGTGTGATGTCCTGCAGAGGAGGTGCAGCCAGGTAATGTGGGGGAAATTTAGGGGTGTAGGGCATCAGCAGAGCTGGGCTGAGATGGACAGGAGCCCAGTGCAGATGAAGCAAAATGCATAGCTCAGCTGAGAGAGGAGGGACAGGGCTTAGTGGGGTTGTTGGAGCTGGTGACTCAATGTACAGCACAGGGCTGGGAGAGAGCCACTGCATTAACACGTTCTTTGTTCGTGCCAGAAATAGATGTGCTCGTCAGCCTTTAGAAATTCAGTCTAACTCAATAGCAAAGTGTTACATGTTCACAAACATTGGATTTTATTTTATTTTAACACACTGGTTAGGTTTCACGCTCAGCTTCCCCATATTTTATGTTATAGTGTGGGCCTTGAGCTACATTTAAGTTTTTCCCATAAACTAAAGAAGGAAGGTCTATTAGATAAACTCTGTAAAATCATAGGCTTCATTTTTCGTGAGGCACACAGCACAAGAATAGTGCAATGGTGCATTGGCACTGCTGGTTTTGTGTCATTGTCAAAATCTTGGTCTGAGCCGGTGGAGACAATTTGAGACTTTATTCATCCACACACATCCAGTATTTATCAGGTGATGGTCCATTAGTTAATGTGTCAAACTCAGCAGTATGCAAGGAAGTGGCAGTGTGTATAGCACATTAACATGTTTTTCTAGTTCACACTGATCCAAATGACCTGAAATCTAATTGTGTAGATTGCTTATATCTTTTAGCACTTACTGCCATTTAGGAACTGTCATACCTGCTAGAGATATATCCAGGTATACATAAATACAGTTCAGGGGAACCACCTACTTCAGAAGATTAAAGTATGTTAACACTGCATGTAACTAATTAGAACATATAGCAAGTGAAGTGTATTTTACATTTTCAAATGAAATTTCTTTCACCAGATGCTAATACATATTAGGACATCTGTTTATATTTTCCTTCAGTCTCTTTTTAAACTGTATCTTATTTAAAATACTGTTGTCAGCTGAAATAGTATAGCCTTAAACAATACTACTTGTATATGTAGTTGTGAACTCATATGTCTGCTTTTGAGATGTCTTTCTGCATAAGCAGATTTTTGTTTTGTTTTGTGTAAGTGAAAGATGTATAAAAAGTTGTTTTGCTTCATTTAAATTGGAGCAGGGATGAAAAAGGCAGAAAGAAGTCAGTAGGATAAAATGTAATGCTATCCCCACTAGGTAAAGTTGTCCAATTACGCCTGGTGTCAGAACTTTTCAACATTTGAATGGCTGGGAGGGGATACTAATTTCAACCTTAATGATTGCTGCTTTAGGAGTCAACATCACAACACTTCACTTATAATTTTAGCACATCTGTCAGCCTGTGCTAAAAAGGAGCCCTGGGCTAGTAGGTGACTGAAGATCCTTTTATCCCTAGAGAGGATTATGTATTCCCTTCAAGAGTGGGAAAATAAAAAGGTTATAAATACTCACCTACTTCACTGCTGCCCACATTTGCCCTGTTGACAAATAGTGACTTTCACATCCTGCTTTTACATTCATAAGCACAAATATAAATAAAAACTATGCAACTTCTCATTGTATAGCACTTATGGAAGCAGCCCATTTATAATGTCACATATTCTATAACACCATATAGTCCCTAAACTGGACTTTTTTTCATTTCAATAGATCACATTGATTTCCTGTATGACTTTATCTGCCTAATACAAAGTGGGATTGAGCAGTTATTTGTCTGGATTTAGCCATTCCTTATCAAACATTTATGATTTAGCTGTTGCTACAACATCTTCTTGTAAGGTCTTTCTTATTTTTATCTCCTCAGGAAGGGTATGAATGCGATAACAGGGCTGTAATAAATCTATCTCTCGAAAATGAAACATATTTTGGGAAGCTGTGTGCTATCTGCTGTCAGGGAGGGGAAGTTGAAGGGGCAGGACAGTCATGCAAGTGGAGTGTTCCTAGGATGCTCTGGGCACCTATTAGTGAGAGTGATTGACTCTCCTGGTGGAGGGTATCAGTGCATTGAGGCTGCAGCCTCCTGCCTGCATGCTAGGCTGGTGTTCTGGAGAGGAAAGTCCCAATAGAAAAGGCAGTTTTGCCTAACCAGGGCAAATTTAGAGAGCCAGCGTGAGGCTGTAGGTTGAAGAAAAATAGCACAAGTCGTAGAAAGGTCAGCAGGTTTGTGTCTTCTCTGTTCATAGATGAAAAAATGTAAGATCTGAGTCTTATTATTTCTTTTTTTCTTTCAATTTCTGTATTCTTTATCTAGAGAGGAAAACAAAATATACGAGTACTTATAATAATAATGACTGTGGTTTAATTAAATGGGAGTGGAATGTGCATGACAATAGGACCTTTTTTGTGTTGCAGCTTAGTTTAAAATGTAGTTTGAAAGAAACAATCGTAGTAAACCTATCCATTGTGTATCCCAGATGTTTTAATATTCCTAACCAGAGCATTTTACCTGAACATTTTCCAAACAACCTCATCATACGGAAGTAATTTACTTTTCATTACATAATGCTTTTCATTGAATGATTTCAAAATGCTCTGCTAAGTGTGCTTTTTGAAGTGCCAAACTAAGTGTCATATAACCCCGGGGAGATGTCTGCTGGTTTTATTGTACCTATTTTGCAGACAGGTAAATTCAAACACAGACAGATTAGCAGACACCCTGTGAATGAGTAAAGGAGGGAAGACCAAAACCCTAATTCCTGCCTGCTGAGAGCCAGCCCTAAGCACGTGTCCCTTTGTTCAATACTCAAAAAGTGCTCAGGCTGTGTGCAGGGAAAGAAGAGAAAAAAACTTTGCAGAACCTATAAAAGTTAATAATTACATTGTAAAGGCTACTTATCTGATAATGAACATTTAATACAGAACCATAAATTTGCATGACACTTAGAAAGAAAATGTTCTTTTGTTTTGGTCTTCAATTCCCCGAGTCTGTTTATAGTTAATTTTTTAACCTGCTTAACCGAGGCTGTATTCTGTCCTGTCTCCTTTTTTTGTGTCTCTTCACCAGTGCTTTCAATGACCTCTCTGCAAGTTTCTTTATATAGAAACCTGCTATGCTGTCTTGAATGCACAAGGTCAATAATGATTACCCTCTAACTTTGAAGGGCATCCCCCTTCTCTGCTTGCAAAGTGTATCAAGCCACAAAGTCCCTGCATCCCAGAATTGTAATTTCTCTTATGAAATGCAGTATTAAGAAAGGTATTTTTATTTCCCAAACAGCAGAGCTTTAGTACATAAATATGTTAGGCCTGGTAAAGTCAAGATATATATTTTTTTTTTTATTTTTTCAATGCTGGAACGTAAATCTGATAGTTTAATTTAAAACAAATCCACATTAATGGAAACATTTTTTGTAATATATTTCAAAAGAAGTAAACAGCCTGTTCTTTTTGAATACGTGCATGGAAAGCTGGATTTCTGTTGTTCAGTATCCAAATGATGCAATAAGAGATGATATTTATTTTTTATTTCTGAAGAACTGTATCATGATCTCTGCACACTGTAAAGGCTTCAGAGACTTCAGCATGATCTGTACAGAAAAGCTGCTACTACTGTGAACTGTAGGGGATTTGTGTAATGAAATTATGCCTATCTTTTGGAACCAATGGTCCTCTAATAATTATCAATAAACAAAGTCAGTTAAAAGAAACTACAGAAAGGCATCTAGTGATAACAAAAAAAAGGCTTAAATTGAATTGATACTATAGCAGGCATTGACTGTGTCATCGCACAGCTTAATAGCTGGAGCCCTGGTTCAATACCATGAACTCAGGAAGGTTTCCTTAATGAAAGAACTGATGTTTTCTGTTCAGCAGCAGCAGTAGCCTAACTTTTTTAATTACCTGCTTTAAAAGTTTGCATCCCACTAATTGCAGTGTTATATAAAAGGAGGTACTGTATTGGCTAATATGAGAAAATGGGTTCTCAGACCTAAATGTGAAATAACAAGTCATTTTAAAAATAACAACGCAGGTATTTTATTTAACATTAATAGATGCGTGCACTGCACTTCTTTTTACCAACAAGTAATTCAGAGTTCTATTCAGAACTATTCAGTTCTATACTCTCAGAAAGCTGCTTATTTGGTTTTCAGTGTCTTTTCCATCAGTTATGCACTTTTAGGATCTGCTGGGAAATATTATTCCCCCCACCCCGCTCCTGTACTAACAGAAAGCTCAGGAAAAGGCATATAAGTTGGAAGAAATGTGCGTTCATGTAAATCTCTAAACATACATAAACTAGCTTTAAAAATTGAATTCACTGAACATGAATAGTCACTTAAAGTGTAACTGGAATTGACTGTGTCATGTATCAGCCTAATAGCTGGAGCGCTGGTTCAATACAATGAACTTGGGAAGGTTTTCTTAATGAAAGAACTGACGTTTTCTGTGCAGTGGTTGCATTCATCAGACCACATAGTGTTCATTACACTACAAAGGACTGCCAATGTGAATTGTTAGGATCATCTATTAGGTAAACCGGATGGGGACAAAAGATAGCAGTGCAGGGAGAGACTCCAGCACCTCTGCAGGATGTGGAAGCCCCACTGCTTTGATGACCTTTCACCAGTGCATTAGCATCTATTCACTGAGGGATCCCAAGTTCATTCCCTAATTCTGCTAACCAAAACTGGCAAGGAGCCAGGGCTAGGTGCCTCCATCTCACTAGCTGATGACACACACTAACCCTAGACTTTATAGGGCCACGTTCTTTAATCTGCTTTGTCTAAATACCCTGGAATTATCAAAAAATGGGCACTCTCTAGCAATGCTAATTAGGCACTGAAACCCACCCTGGTTTGTGGTGCTAATTTGGAGAGGTGCCATAGACTGGGGTTGATTTCATCAGAGAGAAGATGAGCCCTGTGCCATTGGGAAATGGGAAAAACCAGACATGCTGATTGGCAAGGTCGAGGCTGGAAGGTCCAGCGCTGACTCAGGAGCAGGCAAGTTAATTCCGTGGGGATTTGCATCCACTCTGTCCCTTGCTTACCTAATAGGAGTATTGTTATGCTGCTTCATAGGGAGCTTAGCGACTGAAAAGAGAGATTTAATAGTAAAGATAAAAGTTTTGCTTCAATTCTCCCCACATCCAGTTGTTAAGAAGCTAGTCTGCTCTATGAGGCAGCACACTACAAAAGCATTCCCAGCTCACAGACAGGGGCTGTGTTAAAGCACATAACAGCTTTAATTCTTTCCCCTGGATGTGTTGCTATCATGCACTGTTTTTCCTCTCACTTTCAGTGTTCAGGCTGAAGTTATGTGAGGGTTAGAAGCCTAAAAGTCCATATCTCAAGGTCATTCCCTAACCTTATTTCCCACATGTTTAAATGTATTTATATAGATAGGTAAAATATGGTAGCTGCTGCCACATAACCTTGTTTCCCTTGCTGACATCTCCAGTGGATGGAATTGAATATAAAGCTGTTATTTGGGATGGGGACATGTAATGTCAGTCCTGCTTTGAGCAGGGGTGCAGTCAGCCCACCACACTCCCTGCCCCAGCAGAGCTGTCAGCTCTTTTACCTCACCTGCCACAGCCACCATCCCTGCTTCCTGACAGACACGTGAGGCATGGCAAAGGAAAAGCACCTCAGAGGTGCTGAAGTTGCAGTGAATTCTGTATCCAGCAAAAATTACTAAAGAATTACTAAATTACTTCTTTATATTTTCATTTTTTAAAGCTTGTTGAAAATGCTCTGTGTATTTTCATTCCAGCATCTGTGTCCTTTCTTT
Organism: Entomyzon cyanotis; assembly: GCA_024500445.1. Classification (NCBI taxonomy): domain Eukaryota; kingdom Metazoa; phylum Chordata; class Aves; order Passeriformes; family Meliphagidae; genus Entomyzon; species Entomyzon cyanotis. The sequence goes on along the minus strand of JAKEPQ010000743.1, from coordinate 5,843,009 downwards.
TATTCACACTTCCCTATGGACTGGAATTAGTGCCTCAGTGACAAGTGTTACACAGTTCTGTAGTAACCACAATACCATCTCAGGATTTTTTTTTTTTTTAATATCTATATATCATGATTTTCAGAGGAAATAACAGGATTTTCAGAGAATTTTTCAGGATTTTTAACTGGTCAGCCAATAAGACCAGTATGATGAAAACGTGTATTTGTTGGTATAAGATAGATCCTAAAGACTTTCAGTTCTCTTCCCTCTTCCTCCCTCTTCCTCCGCAAGGAGCAAGAGGTTTAAGGAATAAAAATCCAAGTGCCCGATTTGTACAACACCTCTTTTGCAAACAGCCAGGTACTCAGGGAGTTGACAAAAAGGTGGACAACTAAAAGGCTCCTTTGCAAGAAGAGGTGACATCAGAAATTTTACTGAGGGCAAATTATTCCTTGCTGGGATAGTTGAACAACACACATCCAACTCTCCAGATGGCTCCTGAGCAATACCAGAGTTCAACTGAGGGAAATAAAGAGGAAACCATTCTGTGTAAATGTGATCCTTCAGAGAGGCTCAGTCCATGGCCCAATCCCAAATGTGGGAGCAAGGAGGAGCAAGGGGACTGATGTCTTTTGCTTTATCCTGCAAATCAGGGAGCAGCACAAAATTTTTCAAGCTATGTATTTTCAGGAAATTTTTAAGCTCTTACCTCTTTTTGGATATTCATTGTAATATAGGAGGAAATCAGTTACCTGTGCAGAATATTTCATGCTGAAAATGCATCATATCACAGCTTTTATAGTGTTGTATGACCTCCCCTGAGAGTGCAGTGTATGCACAGGTGACTACACCTGAGAGTCTGTGAATTGTTACTTGCTACATTTAAAATATCCACAAAACCGACATCATATTTTTATTACTTATCGTAATATACTATGTAATATCGTAATATACTACAATATTATTTATCGTCATTTTCTCATTAAAGAAAAATATACTATTTTTAACTTAGAGCTTGCCAAAATTGTATTTGTCTTAATGGTTATAAAAAGAAATTTGAAGATATAATATCAGCCTATTTAAGATTTTCTGCTTCTTGAAGCACAGGGCACAGGGGTTGATCCTCCATTACACTAAGGCTTATTAATGCCACTTGGAGGGAGACGTTACTGGGGCTTCTCAAGGGTTTGTGCACAGCCTTCTCCATGCCCTGTTCCAATCTCTGGAAACACTGCTGGGTGAAAACAGAGGAGCTACAGCCCTGTGTTCCTTCCCTGAGGCTTTGTTGGAAACTTTGTTCAGGCAAAATGTGAAATATTTGTTTTAATTTTGCACTAGAAGCTGAAACTGTACAGGAATGTGGCAGTGGCAGGTGACTTAAATCTTAAAATGTGTTTTCAGCTCCACGGGAGGAGGTCAAAACCTAAGATTAAATATATTTTAAAACTATACAAAGCTCCAGGTAGCTTAGGACATTCCTACATAACAATCACATCTTTGCCATTTCTGTAGGTGTGGTGAAGGTGGAGTGTTCATGGTAAGGATTTGCCAGTACTTGTGAAGACAAATATATTTACTTTTGATAAGTTCTGTGAATCATCTGTCTGGGCAATGAGTTTGTGTGGGAAGTGAAATGTTTTGGTTTTTTTTTCACTTTCAAAAATTGGACGGCAGTTATTTTATGATGGGATTTCACTAGGAAAAGAGCAATTTTGTGGAATGGCTTGTTTGTGGAGCAAAGTTGTTATCTGTTGCTATTTTCATCTTAATTAGAGAGGCATTTTTTAATTATCTGTTAAGGTCCCCCAGAACCTGGGATAGCTGGTCTTTCTTATGTGATGAAATCAAAACAAGCAAGGGGAAGGGGAGTCTGTCACAGCTGACAGGAAGTAGAATGAAGCCCAAATATGAGAATAATTAGCATGTTTGGACTGGAGGGAAGAACAAGCTCTCTGTCAGGTGTGATGGCTTTACCCTGCTCCTTGGCACTCCCCTGTACTCTGTTTCTGAGGCAATTCAAACACACTTATAATTATACTGAATAATATCCATTAATTTAATATCTGTGTAGTTTTTGGGTGCCTTTATGGTCAAGATCCACATTTTAAAGTTAATATAATACTCCTTAAGGTATTTGTGAAAAAGAGAAATGAAGTTTGACTTGCTTTCTCCTTTCCCTGTGTGCACACAGCTCCTTCTCACAGGGGTATCTCTACAACAAGGGAGCTTTACAAAGCTCATTCACAAAATACAAAAAAGCAATATTGCTGCAGAAATTCCTGTTAAAATTGCATGGTGGTGTTGCCTGTTACAAGTGGAAAGTGTATCACAAAAGATGACCAGAATCAGAATAGTTTTGAGGCAAAGAATTGTGCCTGTGTTGGTGTCCCCACGTGTGCACTGGTGTGTGCTTGGGGGAGAGGACACACTGGTAAAAAACCACTTAATTGTGCAGCGCCTGTCAGATCATCCATTATTGAATCAACTGTGCTTGTGTAACAAAACCCTAGTGTTCTCAATTTGAAATCACTTAAGTAAAATGATTTTGTGGTGTTTAAAAAGCAACAGGAAAAAAAAAATTCACTAAAGACCATTAAGCGGCCTCAAGCCCCACGTTTCAGTGTTCATTTGTACCGATTATGGTGTGACAGCTCTTGAGTTTCCAATGATAACAGCCATCTGACTTGATCTGAGTTCAATGGATTTTCACTAAAATAGAATCATCGCCTTTGTGATGGATAGAAAAAGTAAAGCAATACATCCTGATAAATGCTCTGGCTTTTTTTTTTTCCCCTCCTTCCCTTATTGTGACCTTGTACAATCTATAAGTGAGCAAAGCTGAGCCCTGGCCACTGCTGCAACGCATCAGGACTTTGAAATTTAAGTAGCTCTGAAACCCATCAATGGGGTGAAGGGAGAATGGCCTGAGAAAGCGATGGATCATGCTTAGAGGGCTCACAGGGAAACAGGGTAAGCTGAAGGTCAATATGCAGACATGTCCTGAAGGAACAGCTCAGACACTCATTCACATTCACATCTCAGAGCTGCTGCTGCTGTAGCTCTGCGAGCAGAGATCAGGAGCAGAGCAAAATAAAACAAGAATTTCAGAGCATATAATTTCTTGGCAGAGGCAAATGGCACAAGGGTGCAGTGTAAAATAGCTGTAAGCTGTGGTGTTGGTGCAGTGCCATCATCCCATCCCAGCAGCAAGGAGCAAAACCCCATGGAAATGCATTCTTCCCAGTACACTCCACTTGTTTGCAAACTTTCTCAGTCCTGCTAATTGTGAAGAGCATTTAACATTTTTAATATGTCACTGATGGTTTGTAACACATTATTCAGCATGACATGATAGTGAGCTAAACTGGAAGGGATGCAATCTGAATCCATACACATGCAGACAAGTAATTAAGGGTCTTTACACTTTGTGCTTTGTGTGTCTGAGCGGATGGGAATGTGCACAAAACTTTCACAGGAGTTTATGTTCTGATGGAGTTCTGTTTTGAAGAAGGTTTGCATCCAGGTACAGACTGGCCTGGCTGTAGAGAGCTTAAAAAATAAGGGGGAAAAGAGGAAGGAAAAGAAAATACTAAAATAAAATTAGTATACAAATTTGAACCCGCAGTTGCCATGCCTAAAGCAGAAATTGCCGAACAAGTCAAGAGGCTTATTAGCATTTTATGTAAATCAGTTATTACTGTTCTCCACTTCCTTAATTATCCATGTTATTTCAATACAACCCTTTCTTTGATGTCCCAATTCTATATTTAAATAGTGCAAGATTTCTATCATATCCTCCCGCTGAGGTTTGTTCCATGCAAAAAACATGCCAAGAGCAGCTATTTTAGAGACTACTGGGAAATGTTTAATTGGTTAATCCCATTTGAGTTATGAGGGAGTATTGCCACGCACAGAAAACAGAAACATGTAAAGTACTGGCTTGGAGAAGTTTACTAAAACCTGCAAGACTTCCCTGAAATTTAGCCCTGAAGATGTTTTGTTTCCTAGGCACCCAGCGGGAAATGATTCAAAGGAAAATCCTTCAAACTTCTTTGAAATACACTAAATGATTGATTCATAGTAGAGATATTTTTGAATTAAAACGCAAAGTCATTTTTTTTTGTTCTTGCAGTGTAAAGGGGTCTCTTTATCTTTGACCTATCACTGCAGTGGCAAAGAATAGTGAATTTCAACCAAAATAAAGCCCTCAAGACTTCAGTAAGTTGTTAATTGTTACCTGCTATTGAAGCAAATGAGTGTTCCTCAGATATCCACGATGTAAAGTGATCAACACCTTCTGTGAGTCATTCCAGTGCAGAAATGGACATTCTGTGTCACCCATGAGGATCAATTCTGCACAAAGGGGATGCTGAAAAAATTGACATTTCTGTACAGCCTCCAATTTCCATCTTTGGACTGGAAAGACTCAAGAGCAAAGCACTGATAAATATTACTTTGCCTATTTCAAAATTTAATAGGTTTTAACCTTTTAAAAAACTTCTTTGGAAACAGTGTAACAGTTTTAGCACAAGCAATGAATGAAAAAACACATACATACTTTGGCTATAAATACAAGAAGTGGAATGCTACAGGATGGTTAGATCTAGGCGTTCTTAATAGATTTTAATAAGGTAAAGAAGTAAACTTGCAGAGATGGTGTTTTGTGTGGGGGGGTTTTTTTATTTATTTTTATTTTTAAATTTTTTTTTCATTTTAAGGGATGGCTTTAATTTCCACATTTGCTCCAAACCTGTCAGGTAGTAGAGTGGCTGAGAAAAGTGCAGGTGAAGTACATTAAGCTGCATAAGTAAGAGAGGAATTAGTTGATTAGAAAGAAATCAAATGTTGTGGTGTTCTATAAATAACATGTCTCTTCTGGAACTGTTTCCCAAAACAAGGTTCGGCTAGACCAGTTGAGAGGGTTTGCTGATAAGAGTCTCTGTATTCACAATTCTTGTAAACAGATGGAGAAATAGGTTAACTTATTAAAAAACCCACACTAGAACTGTGGATTGCTGAGTTTCCATCACTGGGAAGTACATTGTTCCAACTCTGAAATTATACAGTCTAAAATCATCATCATGTATTTTCATCAGGATGAAATATCGGGAGCTCTGCTTAGTGCAAGGTTTTATTAATGATGTGCTGTCAGAAGCTGGATGCTCTGCATATTTGCATATTAAACAGCTGAGTGAAGAAACATTCCTTTTATTGCTGCAGGGAATAAATCAGTTTAAAGCAAGTTCTCATCATTTATACTCCTTTCAGCTAAGTCTTCTTTTATTGAAATAAATTGTTGAAGTGCTTTGCTCATTCTTTGAATACTGATGAAATTTACCTTGATAGGGCCTCAGGAAAAATAACATTTTCTTAAAGGTGCAGTGTTGTTCTTTAGATAAATGCAGCCTAACTTTTAGAATTTGTCTGTAAGAAAATTTGTGCATCTCCAGCCACGCAGAATCTTCTTTTGGCTACAGACTCTCTATGGGCATTTCAAGATGTTTGTGTAATTTCTGTAGCACTGCCCACCCGGAAATCTAAACAGCAACTTTACACAGAAGATAAAACTCACATTGTTTTTATTCTGTGTACATTCATTAGCTGCTGTTTAGTGAAGGGACCTTGCTGCTGCCTCACACTGTGCATTGCAGATGAGCATCACCTTCCCTTGTCTGTGAGCTGTCTGTTGGTGGCAGCCTGAGTTTAGAAGTCGATGTCTGGAAGAACTAGAACAAAGTCAGTACCAAAGAAAAAAAGTTTGTATTTTATTTTCTGTTCTTTCATCATGCTTGAAATGAAGCGTACAAACATGTCATGAGACCCTGGTTTTCCCAAATTTACGTAAATAAATAATTTTGAAACTGTAGTTGGTTAAAAGATGAGTTTTATAGCCTGTCATTTTTTCCAGGCATGAACTAGAAGAGAGCAGTAGAAGAAAAATAATTTGAAATTAAGTGAGTGTATTTTGAAGTCAGATGGAGTTTGGATATTTTATTTAATGCTACTGTATTACATTGGCTAGCACTGAAGTGTTGTCTGTCACAATAAACAGCAAAATGGTTAAAGTATCAAAGAAAAATTATACTGTGTATATTCTTATATTTTATTTTAAAAGGTTACAGCAGCAAGCCTTTATATGCCTTTCTTATGTCATAGAAAGTATTTCAATATATAAATCACTTTTGACAGGAGCTTCTTGTTTTTAAGTGGAAAATCTGCATTTAATAACATGAAAATAATGTCAAAACATCCTCTCCTAGATGGTTGCCAAGTGAACTGTTGCTTTTCATTTATGTTTTATTTTTGGAGGTTGGGCTTTGCAGGAATATTTTCAGATACTTAGAAAAATAGTGATCCATTGCAGCTGTAGTTTATTTTAATTGGACAGCACTAAGTGAGCTGACTTTATGATAAACAGTGCAGCCAGCGGCTAGTGAATGCACTTCCACTTTAAAGATTATACAGAAAATAAAATCCTTCAAGCTAAAATCATAAAGAATCAAGCTGGAATTACTTTTAGAACATATGTCTGTGTTAGTCTCGGTGTGTGTTGTAAGGGATACCTGATCCTAAAGGCATAGCAGTATATAAAAGTATATTTTCCTCACCACCTAACCCATCCAACTATCAAAATCTTGATATTAATGATATTTTGGTTTATTTTAATTATTTAGATTGTCATTATGAATTAATAGGTATAATATTTTATGTATAGTGTCAGAGTATTCTCAAGTACACTCTCTGATTCTGCAATTGGAAATCCTGATAATACTTCTTACCTCTTCCAGGATTTATCTACTAATGTTCTGAGGTGTTATCCCTGTAAAAGGCTGTCGTACCTTTGATTTCTTTATTACTATTCAAAAATGTAAGAGAGAGCTTTACTTAACATAAAGAGCTTTTTTTTTTTTTTTTGGACGCTATATGTGATTTTTCCCCCCCTGTGATTTAATAGTAAATCTGACATAAATTCACTTGCTGACATTTGGATGTTTATAAGGATGATTTGGTTTAGTGGTTAGACCTATTGTATTTCACAGGGGTGTTGTCAGGCTTAATTAATTATGCTGCAGCAATATGCAGTGCAGGTTTTTGTGCCAGCATCTTCACGGCGCTTCGCAGGGAACTTCTAGCACAGGATGGTTATTACCAGGCCAGCTGATTTTTGCCTCTGCCTCCCTGTGTGCATCTTTAAGCAGTGAAGATGTGTCTGTTTGCAAGAGGAGATGCATCTTTTTTGTGGCTGAGAGGAAGGGGAACCAGGAAACCGCTGTTGAATCAATTGAATCAAAAAAACATGGCAAGAAAAATCTCATCCCAGTTTGCCTGCCATCTGCTGCTCTTGCTTTTAAGGATGGCTCACATGGAAAATACATGGGGAATGGCCATATTTCCTATTTTCTTCTGGTTGTCACAGCCATCAGAGGTGGAAATGTCACACAGAGCATTTTGCCAAACTGCCCCTTGTGAGGTTAGGAAAACTTCCGAGAGTATATTGTTATATATCTTTTGTTTGTTTGTTCCTGGAGAAGTTACCAATGATTCATGCTCTGGGGCTTTAACTACCACCAGAAGGAAAGTGTCCAACAGTGTAAGAGGCTTCAGTGCTTGATATCTTTTTTCCCAGATCTTCAGCCTGAGGCAGGATGTAAAATGTAGGAAAAGAGAGAGTTGTGTTTTTTTTAGTGATGAGTCCACACTGAGATGTTTTTGTGGTATTGAAACATGAACCATAAGTCATCTGTTTGAGGATGAGTTAAATATGGGAAAAACACTGCATCATGTATTTATAATTTCTAAAGAGTAAAGAAAGATGAAAAATAACAAGGTGTAAACTCATAAAAATGTGTTTAAATTGGAATCCTTGCAGCAAATTTGTTCTTATTTTTGCAAGACAGGAAAAATACCTGGTTTTAGAAAGAATTGCTACAAATATTATTGAAAATTACTTGAGAAATCAGGTTGTTTTATAAGGAATGCCAGCAGTTCTGATTTCTTCTCCCAACCACCAGGCGAGTTTCTGTAATCTTCTTTCCTTGGGGACTTTTCAGGAACAGCAGGAATGTTTGGGATCAAGTAGACCAAGTAAATAGTACATCTTAAATCTTCTGGCCTTTGCTGTTTGGACTTTTGTTGCCTTTTTTTGAAGCTCTCAGGTTGTTTCAGGAATTTTTGTGCACTGAGGGAAGGTGGTGTTTCTGTTCCAGCCTTGCTCAGTCACAATCCCAGGCACACAGCTTCCCTGAGAAACGTGGGGCTCAGAGGGACAGTGAACTAATCTATCCTGCTGAAAGGTTTAGCTCTGTCTCTGTGAAAACTGAGCACTGTAATTCTTCTTTTCTGCCGTTGTTGTTTTTAACCTAGTCTGATTTACCCATCCCTCCAGATGACTTCGAGGAGAAAAATGCTCTCAGCATTGTAGGTTGAGTAACGAGAGTAAATTGCTTTGCTGCTGAGAACTCTGTAGGGAAGGGTGTAGGAGGGGAGGAACTTTGGCTGCAAAAAAATGGTATCTCTTGAGAAGCCCTGCCTATCTGAGTTGTAGTTTTTAAATGGTGCATTTAGTCAGCATTCATGCCTTTATGTGTTAGCTTTGGCGAGTTGTTGGTGTGTTTTTAGGCTGCACAGGGAAGCTTTGTCAAGCCTGCTGGGATGATGAAGACAGTTGAATTTTTTCATATGTCTTTGCTCTATGATAATACTTGAGAACACTTGTTGCCTTGAAAAGGTGTGGCAAGAGGATCTGAGCAGGAAGATTCTGGAATGATTCAGGTTTCTTTTCTTCTAACCAATGCATAATGGTCTTGAACTAGAAATAAGCAAAAAGCTGTTTCTAAAGCTGCTGTTAAAACTTGGTATTTGTGTTCAGCACCCAGGTAAGTGCAAAGAGGACTCTGGGCATCTGTGCCCACCCAGAGCTTGTGCTCATCCTGCCAGGAACCCCAGTCCTGGTGTCACACTGGGCTGGGACATGGCAGTGGTGACCCTGAGCACTTGGAGTCTCTGCTGGCAGGAGCTGCAGCACTGCTCTCTGCCTGTGCTTCTGTTGTGCTGAGCAATGAAACCTGATCATCACTGAGCTCTTGGAGTGCCTGTGCAACAGCAAACAATACTCTCCCACCACTCATAACAAACCCCAAATAATATGGCAGTGATTGGCTGCAGGTTTTCAATGCAGAAGCATCAGTGTGATGCTGGTACACAAACCAGCACTCTAGAAATCACTGGAGGCCTCTAAATCTCTATAGTACCCTTGTTAGTAGATGCCTGGGGATTTGTTGTTATTTTAAGATTTTTCTATTTCAGCACTATAAAATAGGGCACAATTTCACTGAAGGTGCAAATAACTATGATATATTTTTTATTAATATCTACTTTGTTCTTCAATTGTTTATACTGTGTGGAAGATGATCTCTTTTCCAAGAGAATGCACTTTACTTTGGCTTCTCTTGAAGCACAACCACGTATTGATCCAATACGAGAAAAGAGAGGTTGTGACTGCCATGAGTTACTTGTAACATAAGTGTATATATCTCAATTTACCTTATGGTTGCCTGGTCAATACATCATTTAAACTGACTGGTTTTATTTTCCTTGTTGGCCTTTGATTTCTCATTTAACTTCTTGACGGAAGCAATTGAAATTTCCAACTGCAAAACATGTGGACAATAACAGAGGCCTCCAACAAAAACTAACTAAGGTTCTTAATTTTTTTGAAAGAGCCTGAGTAGCAGGCTGAGTAAACATCAAACACTGGGATATATTGCCAATTAGCAGAGAAGGCAGTTCTCAGATGTAAAAGAGCAAAATCTGATATAATTTTAAAGTCAAGGGCAATTTCAGAGCAGTTTATGATCCTCTCCTTCACTTCTGAGAAAAATTCAGCATAGCTTTCTTTTTACTTCTTTCAGTATGGTTGGAAAGACACACATGGGGAAAGGCCAAACTACCACTAGTACTAAACTACTCTCCAAACCCAGACCAATCTTTATCTTCCCAGTGGAAAATACAAAAAAATGAGACTCTATTCCTTTTTTTTTTTGATGTGTTGTGGAACTGGACTAATGTCATAAAGACAATTAGAAGGTGTTGGTTGAGATGCATGTGTAGCTACCACATTTATGATATTTTAATAGAAATTGTGTTTCTGTTCAGTATTGTCAATGTTTGGCTGAGGGAATGCAAATGGTCTTTAGTCTGAGCAAGTGCAATATATGTATTTATAAAGTTTATTAGATTTTTTTTAAAGAGAAAAGGAAAGGTCCTGCATTTCCTCTGGGCTTCTGTTTTGTTGCTGTACTCAAAATTTCAAGAGAGATACCAGATTGGAAATCTGAGCTACTGTAATCTTCAACTCTCTTAAAAAACATTAAAGGACTTTTTCAGTTGAGGTATTATAACAATTAACATAGTTGGAGTTAAATGAACAAATATTCAGAGGTAGGTCTATTTTAATGATTTTGGGGTGCTCTAATTGTAGTAGTATTTTTGTTTCTACCTGTTACTAAGAAATTTATATGACCTTTATGAGGTTGGATGATGGGAGACAATCCAATAAATGCCTTCTGGATGGGTAGCTGTTATCTGTAGATCAGCACTTCTGGTTTATGTGGTCTTTGTGGGCGATAGGGGAAAGTGATTTAGAACTCTGTGAGAGTACTATGTCTGGATTTATGATATACCATACTATATGATATGATAATTATGGCTCTCTTCCTTGTTTTTTTAATAAATATGATTCTTAAATTAGAGCAGAATTTTGTTTTAAAATAGAAAGGTCTGTAACACAATACCAGGTCAGCTGTGGCTCAGAGCACAGGGGTAAAGGGTAGAGGAAATACCCAGCTGAACCCTTTAAAAATGTGTTCTTAAAATTCACAGGGGATTGACACAATTGCAATCATATGCATTACAGAAATAGGGTTCTATGTGATATTGCTGTAAAATTTCTTTTGACTTCCTTCACTTGTTCACTCTTGTCTGTGTCACACCTTGGAGAAGACTCTCCTTTTGTTCTGTATATTTGACATTAAGCATCCTGAATTTTATCAGATCTCCTCGTGCCCTTCTCTCCAGCACACATTACAGAGCTCTTGATGCTTGCAGATACAGTGTGCATGGCATGTTATCTTATTTAGGAAATACACCTTTGGAGATGCTGCTCTAATATTAAATTAGCTAATATTATTTATTAATTAAATTAAATTAAATTAGCTGATTTTGACTCAGTTAATTTGGGTGTGGAGAAAATACAGCGAAATTAACCTAACAAAATTCCTTGGACTTGGCTTTCTAATTGAGTGTAACTTTACTTTTGAAGCTGTGTATAGTCAGTATTAGTAAAAACATGTTGTTGTGAAAATGATAAAAAGGTATCTGGAACAAAGATACTTCAAAATCCTGACAAGTTCTTTCTTGGAGTTGCTCTTCTGGAACTGCTGCAAGAACCATTGAACACTTTACTCTAAAAATTTTTGTTTATTTCTTGGGGAAATGCCAAAGGTCAAACAGCTGGAAGAAACAGTTCAGAACAGGCCTAGGTTAAGCACACTCAATTCCTTGGCATTACAAATTTATTTTAGTTTTAATTGAAGATACACAAACTAGCAAATCTTCTGGCTTCATCCCATTTACTCAGCTTGCAAGGCTAAGCAAAAGTGAAACTAAACTCATAAGGGAGATTCCATCTGTCTTCAAGGTGTGTTTTGCTCTGGACTTGGTCAGAGTCAGAACCTCCTCTGGGTGCAGTGCAGTCCCTGGGTGAGAATCACAGAGGATCTGATGGCTCAGCCTTGGCCCAGCACAGTCCAGACTGAGTCCACTGAGGAATTCTCTCTGCCATTCCTTTATCCAGAAGTATCTGTGAGTGTACAGACACACTCTGTTCTGGGTATATAAATATGTATTTATATATGAGCACATGGACATAGTGTGTATATACATACTTACATATATATATGTATACTTCTGTACTTCTATGCACTTTATACATATGTTTCTCTATATATACTTCTGTATACTATATATATATACACACATATTCTATCAATAGCGTGTTTGACAGGGATTGTCCACATTGTGCAGGATGTGACTCCATGTTCAGTTTGTCACTTTGCTTAGACTCTGATCCTCTTGATACTCCTCAGCTCTTGGATGGTTAGGTGTTTCCTCCTAGGGAACACATTTGCTTTGCCTGTGGGCAACAATCCATTCCACTGTAAGATTTTATTCCACTCTCTTCTCATGTTTTATTCTCATACTGTTACACAGGCTGTGCTTGTTTGTGGGGTAATAGCTACTGATGTTGTGTCATGGGTTTGTTCTGTAAGTACAAATAATGGGGTTTTAGCCTCTGGAGAGGTGCATGGCTGCTCAATAATTGTGTAGTTTCTGGTGTCATAAGCAATATGATATGGTACAGTGTATACTTCGTTAGGCAAGATTTGATTTTCAGACCAACCCTTTGTCTAGAAGTTTAAAGTTGGTTCTTGGACTTAGCTGGTGCCAGTGCAGGAGCAAATACAAAGCTGCTTTCTGATTGAGTCCCACTTCATAAAATATATTAATGTTAAAATATGTAAATTATTTGGTTCTGGAAAGGAAGAAAACTCTTGTCATTAATTTATTGCTCTGGAACATCTTTAAAGGGAACTCAAAGGAATAATTATTTCCTGGACCATTTTTTAGAAAGGAAAAAAAAAAGTCTTCTAAACCTCCCTTTACTCGACTCTCCTTCAAGACATCCCCTTCCCCTCCAAATCAGCAGTTAAACCATGAAACTGATCAATAAAACTTATTTTATTCTGCATTTGAAGGAGCAGACATTATTAACCAATTATACCTGTATCAGTTTTTATAAATATGGAAATGTAGATGGTGGTATAACTACTGTATAGTTACTCTTTTATGAGACTGAATGGTATTTAAGCAGATCATTTTCTCACTAGACTCAGCTTTCTTCAAGTATCAGTTCATTCTTTCAGACGTAAGAACTTCAAGAAACCATAAAATCTGTGTAAATTAATAAAACTGTGAACCTGATGCAAGTATATAACGCTTCTATAAAAGTTTTATAGTAAATTGGTTAGACTGTTATTGAATCCACTCAGCACAGATGCTGATGGAAGGCTTCCTTTGGTTGCTGGCATATTTGACAATCTGTAGTGCATTTATGAGCAAAGAATGCAAACAATAGAACTCTCATGTTCTGGTTTTGGTGGCAAATATTAATTGCAGTATAGTAGTGAAAACCTAGGACTGCTGTAGGTTTGGTGGGTGTTTTTCTTTTGTTCCATGTGCCACTAAATCATCTTTTCTAAAATGACATGTTCTTTGAAAGGCAAACATCAGTGTAATCTTACCATCCTAATATAGCTTGTGTAGGTGAGATAAGTCCACATGAGAGCTCCAAAAAATGTATAAATATAGAAAACAATCAACCAAGAAACCCCAAACAAATAACAAAAAAACCCCAACAACAACAACCCCCCCCCCCAAAAAAACCCAAACAAAAGACCCAATCCTCCAAAACCCCCTACTTTCTAGGCCCACATCATATTTTCCATGTTAGCTTGCACTAAGAGACCACTTTAAAAATGCAGAAAATACCAACAGTTTTTGTTGGATGTGCCTGAAGATAAATAGAGCTGTTGAAAAAGACACTTAGACATTTAAGTGCAAGAAGCCACACTTGGGCTTTTAGCATACATGTATGTCTAAACTGTGAAAATGTGAAAGCAAGGGTTATGATTCATAGGGCAATGGTTTTTTTTTCCATACCAATTTTTTATTAGCATATGAAGTACAGGAGCTTACTCCAGGTATTCCCCTTGAACTTGATTTAAACCACTGGTAGCTCTCTAACACTAGGAGCTGAGGTATTTTGCCATGTATCATACCCCTCTACTTGTTATTACTAAATTGCTTGCTTATACCTTGTGATGGGTCCTTCAGTTTCTCATAAATTAATAAGGCATCTGTGAATATTTGCTGGCAGGTTTTAGAGCTCTGAATCTGTTTCAATACAGAGACTGTGAAAAAAAAAAGAGAGAGAGCAGATAAAGCAAGATTTCTTTTCCTTACGATGTTCTTCCAGTATGAAGCAAAATATTATTAATCTAGACTGCCTGCTACTTTCATTTACCATGTAGCTGCTCATGGGATTACAGGCACAAAGGTTTCATAAATTTCAAATGAAATATGAACATTTGTTGTCAAAATACTGTTAAGCTATAAAAGCTCTGCTAGTAGTCGTCCTGCTCTTTTATTGTAACATTTATATCCGTGGGCGTTAGTGTGTTCTTGGGTCTGAAGGGGAATTCTTTTCCCCCTCTTTATTTTTTTTCTCATGATTTTCATCCAGGTGACAGATAACAAGGCAGGGGATTGGAAAAGACATACTTCTCATTTTTCAGACTATGGCAGATCCTTTCTGTAATTATGTGGCATTGCAAGGACCTTATCTAAGTCAGCATAGCACCTTAGATGCAATTTAGCATACAGCTGCTTGGAGAAGCAGGCATAACCTTTTTTTTTTTTTCCCCCAAAAAGTATATCAATGTGTCTGTCCTGTCTGCTTCCTTCCTCTCTTTGTGTAGCATTCAGCCCAGTGGTGTTATTTGACATGGCACTTGTCATACAGCGTGGGGGAAATAAAAGATAGAGAGATAAGGGATATATGTGTCTCTCTGCTGCTTAATGTCTGGGTGTTAGGAGTCACAGAGCTGTGCCACTAAAGCTTTTACCTGGCTGAGCAAAACCTGTCCAACCCAATAGTCAAAAGGATTCTTTATGGGAATAACATTGTGCATAAATTGTGGTGTTCAACTCTACCTGAAATTACAGGGACCTTGTTCAATGTATAGGTATTTACAGAAATGAGTATGTTCAGAAATCCAAATAGAGAAGTCTGTGCTTTTAGATATCCAAATTAGACATTTTTTTCATAATATAGCATTAAAAATAGGCTAAATAATTCAGATTCTACTTTAATAACACCATTTAAAATACTACAGTTAATATAGTTCACTTAGAATTTCTGTTAGAAGATATGTATAGGATGCTAAAATAGTCATTCATTCTTTGTCCAATGTATAAGGAGGGTTTCTATACTGTGAAAAACGATTATGACATGTTAAAACTGTGTAATAGTAAGCAGACACTTTTCAGTGCTGATGGGTGAATTCTGGAAATGCTCTATTTATTTTCTCTCTATTGACTAGTTGCATTCAGGCAAGACTGCCAGTGCATTGACTTGGAAAACAACTGAGACTGAACAATTTCAAACCATTGACATTATACTGCTTCATTTGTGAACTGCATTGCTTCTGCATGCACCAGTTACTTTTTTATGGAGTTGCTTGCATGTTTAGGAAGCTTTCAAAAAAGGAGAGATGTAAGCTAGCTTAGAAAGAAAGCTGTCCATTTTATCAATTTTATGTTTATAAGACCACCGACTAAAATAGGCTGGCAATTTAAAAAAAGTCATGTATTAATTCATGGATCTGCTCTGCATGCACTTTAATGCAGTATTTAAAAAAACGAAAACAAACTAAGAAAAGGAAAAGTTTATGGGTTTCAAATTTCTCCACAGAGAGTATTTTCAGCTTTTGAAACAATATAATTTCCAGCTGCTACCTTCAATGCAACTTTTGCGAAGTGTTTTGTAGCACCGGTGCACAGGAAAATGAATGAGAAATTAATTGGTGTCTGAGATTTAATTTGTGTCTCTGACTGTCTGTCTCCATCATGCTGATCAAGCTTCTTTGTTACCAATTCACATCACTTCTTACTAGCATCATTTCTGCTACACTAGTGTTGGCTTTGCCTGGAAAAAGCCTTATTATGAGGAGTGTTTTCTCATGTTATTGTGGCCAGTGTTTTCTTGCACTGAGATCTGGAATAGGACTATTGACCAGTAACTGGGGATTTCCATATAACAAGCTGGATGTCAGGGCTGTGTGCTGCACAGACCCAGAGTCAGGCTGTGAGCAGTGCTGGTTACAGCTGTGCTGGAGAAAAATCCCTCGTGTGTCTGTGTATAGACTCATCACGGGTTAGTCCAAGTGACCAGTCTCTAAATGACACTGCCTGATGTTTATTCATATTTTTTCCCCACATCTGATCTGTTAATTAAGCAAGAAAAAGGGGAAAAAACATCCTGCTGAGGATGTACCTCAGGGAAGCTATGGCCTCTGAGATCTCTACTGAGGTCTACCCTTTCCCAGACTGAGTGGAGAGAAGTGATGCAATCAAAACACTCAGAAAAAAGGACAGAAAACCACTGTTCCCTCTTTCTTCTGACAAAGACAAGGCAAAGTCACTCCAGCCTCCTGCTCCTCCAGCAGCAGCAGCAGCGTTGACAAAAGCTGCTAAAAGCTCATGTCTTTGTGCCCACACTGTGCCCACAGCGTCCCCTGCTCCCCTCAGTGATTTGTTATAGCTGTAGTTGTTTGCAATTTAGGAAATAATTCTGCTTATCTTGTTTATGATGATGCATAGGAGCCTTTCACACTCTCCTAGCAGCACCACTGGTCTCCTGCTAAGCAGAATAAAACACAGTGCTGGGTGGAGAAGAAGACTGGAATATGCTTTTTGTAGCCCAGCAAGCAATGTGATTCCTTATACACCTGAGGAAAGCTCCTACTGTGCAAAAACCATCTTTTCTGCTCACCTTCTTCTTGAGTGAAGATATGTTTTTACTGTAACTTTGTTTTTTCACCCTAAGTAGGCGATTGACTGTTTGCTTCCACTCTATGGACATTTTGCATTCTGTTGTATGTAATGCATAAAGCTTGTTTTCATGAGAGAAAACCCATACCATTGGGTTATCACCTACCCACTTTGAAAAATACCAGGGACCTTTAAATGATGGGTTATGAACTTATTCCCAGTATAGAGGTTAAACTTATTGTCTCTGGCCAGAAATGAGAATATTGCCAGCTTGATCAAAATGGAAGTCAGTGATATAATGGCTGCAGTTCCAGCTGCACAGACTTTTCACTTCATTATGAGATACAGAAATATTTAAATTCTGCCATGTAGAAACTCCAAAATGTGTTATCTTTTCATGAATTTACCTGGCCACCTATGAATGATTTCCATACCTGCTGGTGTCACTTATTCTTTGTATAAGAAAGATGGAGCTCAAACATTTATGCAGAGACTGATAATCCTCAGATGTGCTTTTCACTTAAGCCTCAGCCTCTCCTTTCCTGTGGAAGGAAACAGGGGCGTGAAGGAAGCTGTGGTGTTCTTTGCCAGGCTCCAGCTCTGCAGAACTGGAATCCCAGGACTTGCAGGATGTGCTCAGCCCCAGACCTGAGCCCCAGAGGGGAATTGAGTTCCCCTGTGCTTTGGATACACATCCTGCACCAACGTTCATTCATGCTTTGCTGAAGACACTGGCTTTTTGCAGTCAAAGGTTGTGGCTTTCTGTCAGGAAGCTTTCATGAGCTTATTGACTGCATTTCATGGGCAGCGTTTGACACGTTGCCAGCCATCGGATGTTGCATCTCGTTTCCGAATTGTTGACATAACCCACCTCAGCAGCAGCTCGGATCTACCTACTGGGAGAGACCCTGGAGAAATGTACTGCAGCCAGAGGTCAAATTTTATTTACCTTTTGGAGCTAGATACTGAAATAACAGTTAGTTTCATGGGGTTTTTCCTATATGGATGAAAATGCATGAGTCACACGGACTCAGTGTAATTCGTGCAGTGCTGCTGTTGGTGGGTTGGAATTTGCCTGGGTGAGGTCAATGTGTGAGTCCTTCTTGGCCATCAAGGGATTGTCCTGGTGGTCAAGGCACGACTGCGTAATGAGGTGTTTCCTACGCTAGGCAGGTGCTTCTTCTACATTAAGCCTTCCCTGCACCCCTGATGTACTTTTTAAGAATTAGCATTAGAGTGGGGCTTTTTCTTTCTCACATCTTGTCGAGAAAAGGAAATGAAGAATCTCACTGTTGTCATTGAGAAAATATATTATCTCAGAAAAATGTGCTGTAGACTATAACTCTCACCATATGGCTCTTGCTTCATCAGTTGAAGAGAGCTATTTGTGAAATCATGGGCTTGGTTTTTTCCTCCTGTTTTCTGATACTGTCCAGATAGTTTTCAAATATTTATATTCTGATAGGCTCTCTTGTGAACTTCTCAAGCACGTTATAATGGCTTCAGAAACAAAGGCCATTAGAGAAAGAAAGGGCAGGCATGAACTGAAAGGCAAATAACATCTTAAAATATGTAGAGGTAGGCTGTAAATGAGATTGGTTCACTGGGACGCTCTCTTGAAATATGAAGATAAACTGCCCCTCTGACCTCTGACGAAGTTACGTAATTATTTGGGAAGCTTTATCTCTGTGTCATTTCACAGTTTTCTCCTGTTAGTGCCACTCTCTTACTTCACATTAGGGAAAAAAAAAGGCCAAAAAAAAAAAAAAAAAAAAGAAAAAGCAAGCAAGCAAGAGCCTCTCTGGCTGGTTATCTGAATGTGGAATCCGCTGCTGAAAAGACCCTGGCCCTCCTGTTAACACAATACTTTTATCCGGTAATCACAGCCTGCGGGAGACAAAATAACAATTCATCTGGAAAACGAGATTAACTCATTTAAGTTAGGCAGTGATCACAGAGAGAAACACGTTGGTGTTATCTGTCTGAACGAAAGCATACAGATTGGAGGGCCATTCCGGTTCAGAGGGTCCATGTAGCAGGCCCAGCTTGTTGAAAGTAATTGGACCCTGTCAGAGTATGCCTTTGTGAGATATGGATATTACAATGGAATTCTATTAATCTCTGACAAATCCCCTCTCATCTGATAAAGGCTGTATACCTCTGCTCTTCATTACAACAACTCGCTCCTGGCTGCTCTGGGGACGGCTGGGCGCTGAGCCCCTGTGGCTGTGTCACAGGTGAAAGGCACTGCTGCCCCTTTTGGGGCTCTTTTAATCTCTCTAGGGCTGCTGCTCCCTGATTTGCTCACATTTTTTATGAAAGTTCCTCTTTAGGTTATTTTCAGGGAAAAAAGCCCTTATTTTTCTGCTTAGGTATCTGAAATGCTTTTGGTTTCTTGTGTTATCAGAGTTATCATTGGTAAATGGAGACTGAATTAAGTTTTTTTTACAGCATTTGTATTGTTATCTAATCTGCTGCTGATGCAGAAAGTTACAGGAGTGGTATCACTCTTACAAATACCTCTGTGTTTTAGGTATTTGTATATTCAAATCATAGGAAGAGCAGAAAATACGCTGGTTACAATGCATTTAGGGATGTCCTGGAGTACTTCCCATTTTTGGTCAGGGTTTGTTGAGCTGGTAGCACGTTGGGGCCCTGATTCATGGCTTAACCTCCTAAATTCTTCAGCAGTAGCAGTAACTATAAAATATAGCAAAAATATATAATATATAAGAACTATAATATGTAGCAAAAACTATGGATAACATGTGGAAAGTTAGTGTGAGAAAGAGAGGAAAGAGAAGTTCTGTTGGTCAGTGTTCCTTCGTGTCACTCTATTCCTAAGTACAATTCTTTAACCTTTTTGTTGTAATTGTTTCTGCTTCCTAATTTTGTTGTTATCCTAGTTTAACATGGCCTTTTTTGTCCTGAATGTCACAACAAATTATGTGGAATATCTCTTTTCTGACTATTTACACAATTCCAAAAGATTTTTTCCCAAAGCATGCCTGAGAAAGTTGTGTATAAAAAAGGTAAAACAGAATACTGTTTCTTTCAGGTAGTAAAATTAAGAAAACAGCATTTTATCACAGGGAGCTGAAGAATTCAGGTCTGTTTCTTCCTCCACAGTGTCAACCATCACTAAAGGGAAAGGCAGCTCCTGGGTGGAGGTGCCTTATGGGAACTGGGAATCTGTGAATTCCAAAATCTTCCTTTCTCAGACAGACTTTTACCTAAAATGTTTTGCCTTTGTCACTAGCAAAGATCAACAGTGAGGCCTCATTCCTATTTGTAAATGCCTCTGTCTATCTGCATTGAGCAAATTTTTTTTTCCCCATAGAAATGAAACTCTTTCTTGTCCTTCTCTAAGAAAAGACACACAGCCACAGCCCAGCTGTACATGCCTTGGGAAGAGTCATTTATAATAATGTTGGTAGGAAGATTTTGACACTATGATCTTAAAAGAATCAAGCAAAGTGTTAACTCAGAGTTGTTTTATTCGCAACTTGGACTGCATATTCAGCCCCTATACACACAAGTGAAATACAACCATGTGCAACAATGATTGAAAGCATTGAAAGTACTTTTAGCATTTAAGTCTCCTGTCATTAGATATATCATTTTACTCAGGGGAGAAAAACGCCATTTTTTTAGATATAAACACGAATGGATTTCTGGTGGGTTATGTTTCCTGAAATGTTCTGCAGTATTGCTTTTAATAAATGTTCAAAAATTCGTAAGTCATTTTTCATGGTAAAAATATCCCCCTGCTTTCACCAAAAGATACAGTCTGGCAAAACCAGATGGATTTCTGATTCCTTTTCTGAAGTAGAGTGAGAAAGATTTAAAAAGTCAAATGCAGCCATCCCATATCATCTTAAACTATAACCTTTGCAATATACCTACGTCTCCTTCATGGTATCGTACACACATTTAGCAATAGAGAGGGAGAAACAGTGTAAAAGCATTCAGGTAAGTTAGATGGAGTTCAGCATTAATAGCTGAAATATCAGTTAGCAAGAGATATAATAACATTTTAGTTTTTGGCTTATAGTTGTAATAATACCATCTTTCAAAATTCTACCCATTCACTCAGCCCAGGTGAGAACTTCTCTTTGATAACTCAGGAAACATCACCAGGTTGTGTTTTGGTTTGGGTTTTTCATTATCATCAATCTTGGTGGGAAATGCAGCTGAGGAGACCTCACACTCAGAGAATTGAACATTGCACTTACAGTTTCCCTGGCCCCAGATTTATTTTTAATGTCTGATGTCTTAATCTTTTTTGTTAGAATTAGAGTTTTGCAAGTCTTGTTTGTAGCTGATATGAGGAAGATCACTATTTAGTTTGCAAAGGCCAGCAGGATCACTCTCTTTTATTGGTCACTGCTTAAATTTGCCTGCTGTTCTTACAAACTCATAAACTGAAGACCAAGTTTTGCAATAGGAGAAATGTCTCCCTGGTTCTTATAGTAATTGGTAGCCATTGGTAGCCAAAGGGAGAATTACCCTACAAGCAGGGATAAAATCAGATCTCCATATTCTTACAGGAGGAAGCATAAAATCAATAAGCAAATTCAAAATAATTTTACAAAGGGCACAGCCTTACAAAGAGATTTTCCTTTGCTACTATGGCATGAGAATTTTATTAAACTGAATCTCTGTGGAAGTTAATTTCTGGTAAGGGTTATATCCTCTTCTTGAGGTTAGCCTTCCTTCTCCTTCACATTTGCCCAATGATTGTTTTATTTCCCCACGGTCAGTGTGCCAAATCATCCCCTTTATCAGCCTGTCAGTGAGAGTACCACGAGACAGTTTTATCTGTTCATGGCCCTGGTACAGCAGTTGAGTGAAACACAGTCACAGAGAATGAAATAAACACACATGGATTGCTGTAAGTTTTGTCAAAGTATTTAAATTACCAGAAATTTTTACCAAATATAAAACTGAGGCTGGCAGTCCCACAACATGGTCTGTGTCAATTGGCATTTCCAGGCAGGACATCATTAGAGATGCTCAGGTTTGCTAGAAAACCTGAAGATAAATATGTTTGCAAACTGGTAAAAACAACAGATATGGCAATGGCTTCATATGTCACTTCTTTTAAAATCCATGTGGGCTTTGTAAACACAGTTTCCAATACCTACAGTACCTTCTTGGAGCACCTGGTGGGATGCTTTGGTACAGAACAGTTGTTAAAGGTTTACCATCAGCTTTGATTGTATTATATTAAGGGATGTTGGCAAGTTAGAATTGCAGTGATGATATCATATGACTTTTAGTTCAGAAGTTGAGGGAAAATTGCCTTATTGTAGTATGTGAGCAAAGGGAGCTTTTAAATGTGATAATGTGATTATTTGTATAATGTAGTTCTATTGTGGTGGCTTTAATCATTCATGTAACACAGTTATGTATTTGGTGGCAATACACACAGTTTAACAAATATAATCAGTTTCAAAGGAAAAGTAGGTGCATGTATTTAGAGGCTATCTAAATATATTTGAAGCCAGTTTTTTATCCTTTTTTGTTAGCAGTGCATCAATCAAATATTTATTTACAGGGATTTTTTCCCCAGTGAAATGTTGCGTGTGCACCTTAGTTCTTGATTTTGTTCATTTTAAGCACGTTTTCACTAAAGTGTTCTTCTTCAAGCTATTCTCAATTCAATTTGAAGTGAAAGGTTTCTGAGTTTGAGTAATTTACATATAAAAGCTTTACTGTACATTTTATAAAATGACTGTGTTCAGAAAACAACCACTTCTATTTAACAATATTGTTATTCCACAAGCTGAGGTGCTTTCCTCACTGTCTTTTGCTTTTACTAACAATATTTGTTCTTGTCTTAATTTTGAATTGTTAGTGCCTGAAAATGTGTAACTTCTCCATTTTCTCTCCTACTGTACTGAAGTGACTAGAGACCTCCTGTGATATGTGATGTAAGAAGATTAAAAATATGTTTAGTTTGTCAAGGTAGGAGTGACACACACACAGTGCTTTTGAGACTCTCCTCTTTTGTTTTATTTAAATAACTGATAATTGTTGATGGGAATTTTGAACTTGAAATCA
Source organism: Entomyzon cyanotis (assembly GCA_024500445.1). Taxonomy (NCBI): domain Eukaryota; kingdom Metazoa; phylum Chordata; class Aves; order Passeriformes; family Meliphagidae; genus Entomyzon; species Entomyzon cyanotis. Next base: position 5,820,290 of record JAKEPQ010000743.1, on the reverse strand, counting down.
TTGCACTCCTTACGGAACTCTAAAATTATTCTTTGCGTTTTATTGTTATTGGTAAATCCCCAGCAACCAGTTCTGAGCCTCTCACTAGTCTATCATCTCTTGTTTTAGAGGAATATAGGATCAAATGCAATATTTATGAATAACATGCTGTAAAGAGAGGCAGCTGAGGGTAGTTCAGATTGGACCTTGGATCAAAATGAGATCTGACCATATAAAGGTACACAGAGTAGCTTGGTGATATTAAAAGGTGATGCTATACCAGAAATAAGTGCATTTTAATTATTCAGGAATTAGTGTATAGAGTTTCTCCAGCTGCATTACAAACTAGTTAGTTTGTAATGTTTTTCTATTCAATACAGTAATTAATTTCTTTTGAAAACAATAAACATCTGTTATAAAGAAGATCCATAAACCAACTTTAGATTTAATATTTTGTTCTCAGGAATTATACCGAGTATAAAGCTTTGTTTCTCAACATTAATCATTGGTGAATCTTTTTTTTTTTCTAGAACAATAAGCAAATGCCAAATAATGTTTCGTGGCAGATGAAAGATTTTGTATTTTGCAAAGTTTGGCTTATCACTACTGCTTAATCTTCTGAAAAAAACTGAGATGCAGGTTACTAGTGCTCAGGTAGTATTCAGCAGGTTCAAATGCCATTTATACTGGGGTAATCAGAAATGTCACTATGTAGCTGTGCATCACAAGTGGCAATTGCCATAAATGTTCTGTGGATCATATACAGCTGCCAAAATGCTGTTAAATATGAAGATTTTTGAGTCTAAAATGACTTTAACAGCTTTTGGAGGGATCTTTTAGAGTCTTTAGAATGATTTATTTGTTTGTTTTGGATTGTAGAATTAAAAGTGTATGAGATCGATTTTGCACTTTTTTATCAGATCCAGTATTCTGTGTTTATACATTTGAGAATGAGCTAAGTGTAATTATCAGATTGAGTGGGAATGTTTCCCTTAAACAAGGAGCAGCAATTTTCTGCATTAAAATCTCTTTACATGTAGGTTTTCTCGTAAAGCAGAAATTGCATGTTTTTAATCTATTCAGTTACAGTTATTTATTTACCTCCAGTTTGAAGGAGGGCTGTGGGGTTTGGTATCAAGAGAAGTGAAGGCAGAGGATATCTTAGCATTCTGCAACTTGTATCCTTGCCTCCAAGCTCCCCAGCTATTCTTTCCTGTGTGAGATAACCCTCTGCCCCAAAGAATCACAAACTTTCTGCTCCCTGTAATTCTGTTGTCTTACTTGCTGAAACAGCATCTATATATTTTATTTTTTCGGAGATACTCCAGTAGAGTAACAGAGGGCCTCATTAAGGGCATCTGTTATCTTAGTTCATATTTTATTCTGAATTTTAAGAGTGCCTCAACAGAAGGGATTAAGTGAGAAAAGAACAGACCGTCTTTTTTTACTGCTCTTCTGTACCAATTGCTCCCAGTGTCAGACATAGCCCGTGATTACTGCTGTGCAAAGCTTTGCAATATGGTTGGTGCAACCACGTTTGGCAGTGATTCACAAGTCATTGCAAATACCATTTCACAGCAAATCCTAATGTAGCCTGAAGATAAAAACCATTGTAAACACTGTACGGGTTGAGAGTGCCTTTGTGCTGACAAATATTTCCTTAACATTTAGATGAAGATGCTGTGCTTGCTTTATTTAAATACAATTCTATCTGTAATGCCAGTGGAGACATGCAGTGGGTGAGGACACTGGCAAGTTATGGAGGAAAGAGGAGACACTTGGAAGTTTTGGGAGGAGCAGAGTGTCCTGGGAAACAGTTTGCTTCTCTGAGCCTCCTTGAGGTTTGCCACGATGATGTGTGTCTGGGACTTGGGCTACTCTGGGCTTGTGTGTTTGTGGGGACCTTTTATCATGATGCATGTGTCCTACCAGGATTTGGCAACCTCAACCCATGCATTTCATTGCAAAGACATTCTCAGAGCAAGGAGTGACACTGCTTTTTAACACTGTGTTGCTGCAGAACAGTGTTCTTCCTTATTATCCCTGAGCCAGTTCTGATACCTTTGCAGGATGATTGCTGGATCAGGCATTGATGCAAACAGTGCTGTAAATAGACTAACACTGTGTGCTGCATCGCACGGAACTGAAATAATCCCAAATCTTTGGAAGCCATGGGAAGAACCAAGCTTTAACTGCAGTTTTGGCCACAGGGTTTTTCTCTCCCAGGTACAAATTTTGTGCTGCAGAACTGTGGGCCAATGCAATGCTTGGAGGAGCTGATGAGTGCATCTGTATTTGGAGCTCATAAGCTGTGATGCTGCAGAGTATTTTACCCTAAACACAGAGTTGCTGAGATTTTGGTGTTGGGTTTTTTCCCCTCTTTCTCCTCCTGTTGCAGAAAAAGTTTTACGTCTGATTGAGGGAATGAAACAGAGGGAGGAGAAACAATTCACTGTCTGTAACAGTACAAAGTGAGTGATCTCTATTTTAGTGCTAATTTAAGGAAATGTTGCAATTGTCTGGTATTATTGGTAAAAAGATGCTTTTTAGTGAATCCCACTTGACTGGGATGTGCAAGCCTCAGGAGCAGGGTAGTTAATGCTGTGGCTGATATTTTACTGTCAACATGAATTAGAGATTTGGGAGGGTAACTGGCACAGTGATCTGGTGGTAACAGATTAAAGCATAAGAGCAAAATGTTCTCCTCCTCGGGCCAACTCAAATACCTTAGATAGAGGCAGAGAGAGAAAGAAACTCCAGGAAATCTTTGAATGTTGAGAGTAACATGGTGCAAACTTTCTCCAGCAGAGGAGTCTGGATTGTGTCTAGGTGGCTTGTGTAAAAATAGTAATTTAAAATGTGTGTGTAGAATGAGAATCTGACTGATTCTACAGAATTTTCCTTCATGTTTCCTATATACTGTTCTGAAAGTGCAGGTGGTCTGATTCCTGTCCCTGGGCTTCAATTGTGCCTATTTGTTTTTAATCTACAGATAAATAGTAGTCAGGAATGACTCTATTCAAATTTGTTTCACATCCCCATTACAATATAGTGGTGCTGCAACTGCTCTTGGTGTTCCCTCCACTGTCCAAACCTAATTTTGTAAATTTTAACTGAAATGATGAGGTAGTAAATCTTAGCTACCAGGCACATGAGCAGGTTAAATTACCCAGTGGAGAAGTTGCTTATTTGAATCATGTCCAGGACATGAGGAGCCTGATCTGAAACTATCCAAGGCCGAGAAATACTAATTTTAATATATAGCATGATATCTCTGCCTTCTTAATCCTGGAGGGCGCGTTAGACAAGGAGCTCTTTTCTAGAGTTATGGCTCTGGACAAGGCCATAGAGGGATAGTTTCTTTTAAAATGTCACTGCTGCTTATATTTTTTTACTACCCTTAGCTTTGTACCCTCGCTGGGTATATTTGGACTCAGTCAGGGAGCTGCAAAACCAAACTGGGCTGCAAATGGCAAAGGTGGCTCAGTGTGTGTGGATCTGAGCAGGTCACTGAGGAAGCTGAGGGTGGACAGGGAGCAGAGGAGATGAAGGCTTCAAGTGTCTGCTGGGTGATGGGCTGGGCTCTCTCCAGTGGTAACTCACAGCTGAATTTCAGGAGAGGTAATTGAGGTTATTTGTGCTCACTCTGCCTTCTCCAGCCTGTGTCACAAGTATTTCAGGGGAAAAATGGCTAAAATGCTGTTCAAACTGAGAGCACTTTGGAGCAGCAAGACTTCTCCGTATCTGAGAGAAAAACAGGAATGAAAGAGGCAAAGAAACCCACATCATCCAGAAAGTGTGTGAGTTTAGAACCTAATTATGCTCCCATTGAATCCAATAACAAGAATTCCAATTGATTTTAAAAGGAGAATGATTTGGCAACATTTCATCTCCCCACTCTGCGCTAGCAAGTGCATAATGGTCTCTTTTAAACCTATTCATTTGTTTCAACCTTTATTGGAGGACAGAGTGCTTACAGCTGGCAGGAGAGGGGGAGGAGAGGAGCTGTTTTATTTATAACACAATTCAAACAAAAAAGTAAACCAGACCATCACAAATACATTCAGAATTGCAGAAAAACCTATTATTAAGGAATTACAAGGTTTTTGCCTTCACATTCTAACCAGTTCTTTTTGGTGGCTTTGACATTGCTAAGGGCTTATTCTTTTTTTTTGTAGAAAAAGACACACAAACTTAGGAAGTCTGCACAAAAGTCTGATTTGCCATTTTGTGTGTTGAAGCTGGGCTTCATGGGAGTGTTATTGTTTGCTTTGGTTTTGCTTGTATTTAGCATGTAGCTTTTAAAAGCCCTTCATGGCTGGAGAGTTTTTATTGTAAACATAAAACATTAATTTAAACATTAAAAATTTTACAGCTACTTTTTAGTACATAAATTTTCACAGACACTCAAAGACGGTGATTTTTGTTTTAATGTTTTCTTTTTCCCAACTGCTCCGAAGTTGCATAGAGAGGGGGAAAAACAGAAAACTGATAAAATGCTTCATGTTTAGATCTTTGAGCTGTAAAATCGACATTCTTAGCACAGGGGAGAATTCCTAGTAAGTATGGGATAAATACTAGTGCTGCCAAAAAAAGCAAACATTCCCACAGTTGGGATTTTGGGGGAGACACTTGTTTTTCCTCCCTTAAACTGTTTTTTGGTAAATCAAAAACATGAAAAAGGAATGAGAAAGAAGTAAAGCGAGTCAATCTGGTCATAGATTTGTAGCAGAATTGTAGCTCTTGGTGTGATATGTCCTTCACAACTGGGCCTTTAGAAAAGCTCCTTCCATGGCCCAAGACAGCAATAACAAAGAAATAAATAGAAATTCCCTAGCAGTGGTGATGTTTGGGGTTCTGTGGCAGTACAGCACACAGCTGGATGAGGTTCAAAAGCACTGGCTGCCCTACTGCCCTGCCCTGACAGGGAGTGAGCTTAATTCTCAGCTATGTCAGCGGCAGAAACTTCACTGCTTTGAGTGGAACTGCAGGATGTTACAGTAGAAAATCAGTTGTATGCAGTGAGTAATTTCGTAGTTTTCTTCTGTAGCAAGACCTGTAGGAATTTAAATTTGGCAGAGATCTGCTCAGGGAGAGCAGTGAAATCAAGTGACATTTGACATGATTTTGAACTGTCACAGTAAGTGACAGCAGAACAGAGCTGGGAGGTGAAGCCATGGGTGCAGCAGTGTTTCCTGAAGTAGAATGGGTTAGTAGTTTTGTGTTCTATCAATGGTATCACATTTTTATAAAAAGGAGTAGCTGGAGGTGCTCAGAAGATTTCAGGTACTGGTCTATGGTTATAATGAATGCTGGGAATGGAAGAACTTAAAGAGAGGGTCTATCATTATAAGCAGGGTTGAAAAATAGACAGTTTTATCCTGCCCTATGTGTTCAACTATCCAGCTAGAACTAGAAGGCACTTCTTTTCCAACTTTTTGTTTTCCAAGTACTTGAGCAGGAGAGATGAGATGGGCAAGCCAGCTCTGGTGGTGAGGAGAGCCCTGTGTAAATGAAGTGTCTGTACTTCTGGCTTTTTCTTTGATGGAATAATTTGCAGAGTGACTGATATTACCCCTACAAACCTACTAGCTAACTTGATTTCATCAGCAATCAGTCACTTTGAATTAAAAAAATCGAAACACACATATGCTGGATATAAGAATACATTATATGTATGCTTAATGTCCATTTGAATTTCATTTAAGGGTGTTATTAAGTCTCCATGCAGATAACTTCTAGTGACACAGCAGCTAAGTACAATAGAGCAGCATCTTCAATATACAATAGCATTAACAGATTTATCTTTGTGTAGAACACAGAGCTGGCTGGATAAGTTGCTGAACAAATGAATTCTCTTTTTCTGCATGTCACTGGATTGGTCTTTGCAAGTCTGGACGAAAACCAAAATCAACAAATTAAGGAGACAACAGTATTGCTTACTTGTTTCAACTTCAAACACAGAAAAAGCACATTTTGAAGTTTCCAGAGGCCGTTGAAATGTGTGTTTCTTTGACATTGTTTGTTATTATGCATGTTTGTGTTACAGAATTTAACAAATCAATCCAGTGCTGTTTGGCAAAAAAGTAGCAAAAGCTCCCAAACCATCAGTTTGTTTGGCTCAGAAGGATCTTCTGATGGAAATGACTGGCAAAGGCATTTAGTGTGTATTCACCAATGTTCCTTTATAAATAGTGCTAACGCAAAAAGTTAAGATATATACAAACACATCTACTGGAAAATTTCTGGTTTAAAAAATAATAATTGAGAAAAAGTGGTGCTGGTGCTGGATTGGATCAGGATGGAGGGACAGTTGGTTCTTCCCTTCAGCTACTAAATAACCCATACAATCTTGCACTCATCAGTTTATAAGTCTCTGCCTCTCTCCTTTTCGGAAATTTGAAGTAAAATCATAATCAATGTTCAGTGACTCATAATTGAAGCCCAAATGCAGTTGTGGCAGTGCTCACCTGTCTGCTCAGCCCCGTGCTGATGCAGCTCTTCTGATGCTCACAAATCCCATTTCAGTGCTGTCGGAAAGCCACAGCAGTGAATTCCTCTTCCCCTCTTTTGCCCCTGTGCCATTTAAGGAGCCTCTGCACCAGTTATTAATTTCTCCACTTGTCTTTCAAGCTTGAGTAGCCAACTCCAATATCTGGGAACAGCTACACGGGCAGCGTTATTCATTAGGACAGGTGGCTCGAGCATGGAATAATCACCTTTGCAGATTTATTCCATGCAGGCACAGGCAGAACTGCTCAGGTCAGGGAGGTGGCACAAGCCTTCTAGGAGTTCTGGGTTGAACATCCTGGTGTGAGAGCTCAGGCCCTGGCAACATCTCTTGTGGTGTCTTCTACATTGGAAGTGGATGATATTTCACAAATATAGAATCAAGAGACAGAGTTTGTGCTGGCTGGGATGGCTCTGGAGTTAATAGCCTGGACAAGTATTTCCTGAAATGCACTGAAAAAAATAAGTAAACTATTCAAGTATTTCCTGAAATGCACTGAAAAAAAAATAAGTAGACCATCCAAAGAACAACAGGCTTCAAACAAAGCAAAAAAATGGAAAATGGAGTTCTTCAAACTTTCAAAGAATTTCTCTCAGGGACTGTTTTCATTGGTTGTGGGACACAGATGGATACCTACACATGAAATTTTTGCATGTAAACACAGACACCAGCCTCGTAGAAAATCTTTTCAGTGAGGGGAGGTGATAAGGAGACAGGAAAGTAGGATGGTAGAAAATCCTACAACCACAGAATTGAGCTTCCATACAGTCAATAAGTCATAGAGGCTGAAAATAGCCTCACAATAAAGTTGTAGAAAACCTTATTTTTTATTAACTTTCCTGTAAAAGTTATCTATATACAGATACTGTGTCCATGCATATATGCTGTCTGTACACATAAATACATATGTACAACACATGCACACATGATGTGCACATATTTATTTTAAGTAGGCAGTGCTGTATTAGTACAGTAACTGACTGGTTGCAGGTAGATAATATACCTGCTTCACAGCATAAGTGCAAATGTTATTTTACATGTGCTGTTACACAGAGTATGCTGCTACAGGACATTTGAAGCACAGGCTTTGTTATTGCTTGTGTGCACACAGTGTGTATAACCACCTCATAAAATACATGTACACAATGGAAATGGCATGTGAGTTCTTATCTAGACTTGCTATTAGTTTGGTTGGTTTTTTTTTTTTGTCATCATAATGTTAAAGTGTATTTCTCATAACCAGATTTTAGTAGACATTTAGTACTCTAGGTCAGGAAATACTAAGAACTCTTTAAAGAAGAGCATTGCCACCTCCAGTAACTGATCAGCTGTTTTTCAGTAATCTGAAGTGAGCTTCTTTGCTTCCTCGTCTCTAGTAGTTTAGTGGAGTTTTGTTGGAGTATTTGTTGTGTTTATTTGAGCAGCACCTCTTGACTTGCACGTCCCTCCCTGCTTGAGCTCATCCTGTCTTGGTCAAACTTGTGGTCTATGTGAAAAATCTTTTTTTTTTCTGCTACTCACACCAAGATCCTGTCTTTGTGGTTTGTGGTAGGTGACTATTTTTTGACCTCATAAACTTTGCTGCTCTGTCCCTGTGTGGTGGGTTTTAACAGCCAACTTTCTTTTAACAGCTAACTCACTTTGGGGAAGCTGAGGTCCCAAAGAGCAATGTCCTTCTGTGACAAAACAAAGCAAAAAAAATCACAGCTCTTCCACTGACTGAGCTGCTGCTTTGCTTACAGTTTGGACTTTAAATTGGTTTTATAGACAATAATTTGGAAACTTTTAGAAACTTGTAGTGATTTATGTCTGAGTGAGTAGTTAAATTAAGATGCAAGAGGCAGGTGGTGAACTCATGCAAGGAACTTTGATGTTTTAATATAAACCTGTGGCTTCACAGATCCTTGCCATCCAACTGCAAAGAGGACTGACTTCTCAATATCAATCCTTAGTAAATGAATAAAAGAATGGATAAATAAATAAATCCTTTGGCAGAAAATAAAAGCACAAAGAGAAGAAAGTAATACAGTTAAATAACAGTAGTCAGCACTCAACAGTATTGGTTGTAATACATATTGAGCCATATGACTCTAGCTTACTTACTGCTCTAAGTTACATTGCAGGGTGCTAATTCAGAATGCTCTCCAGCTGGCAATTTTATCTGCAAACTAACATATATCTATATTTATATCTGTATGTATATATCTGGATTAACCCTGCTGAAAGTTCAGAGGAAAAAGTCTTAATGGATGGCTCCTTTGTTCATAACACTCTTTAGATTTTTTTAAAAATGGATATTTCAGTGTACTTTTGAACACTTTCAGTATACTTTTCAATATACTTTTGCTCTGTGGCCAGGCTCAGACCTTGTAATTCTTGGCATTCATATTTCCTTTGCTTATTTTACATTAAGGCAAATGCTGCACCATTCCCTTACCTTTATAGTATTTCTACTGTGCCTTTATTATTACATATAATAAGCTCAAGCACAGCTATGTTAAATTTTATCCAGCTGAACAGTAAGGCTGATATGCAAAGAAAAATTATCCTGTGTTTTCTAATTTTGAACTTCTTCCAGCATGTTCTGTGGCAATGGAGTTAATTCATTTACTTGGGTTGTGTTCAGTTACAGTGATAAGTGTTTTAATACTCAAGTACATTTTTTTTACACTGACATCTTAGTGAGATGCTCAGCTTTACAGAATGCTGATAGATCAGTTGTAAAAATGAAATAGTAAATCTTAATGTACTAAACTGAATTTATAATACTTTATGTCTATTTCTAGGGAAAAATAATTTAGATTACTTTTGATGGTTTATGTATTTACTGCAAGAAAACCTGGCTTCCCATGTCCAGAGGAAAATTCTTCTGAATGCCAGAGAGCCATGATACCAACTTCGGGGTTTCTGACTTCTGGCTAACCATTAGAATTTACTTTGTGTCTGAGCAATGTTAATTTCTGCTCCTAAGAAAATTAGTTTTGATGGAAGCTTGTAGAACTACTTCAGTACAGAAGATCTTTGTGAGGTATTTGTATAGAGTAGAGATTATAACTTTTGTTTTCTCTTTTCTCCAAAATAAATTTTTCTGATGTTGTCATGAATAATAATCTATTACAATACAAATCAAAGATGTCTTAAGTTTAAGAAAAATGCAGTAGCCTGCACTGTTTGACCAGTTTTTCTCAGTTGCATAAAGGAAGTGAGAAACTCCTTGGTTTGGTAAACAACAAAATTATCAGTGTGATTAAATCTGCCACCCAGGAAAATCATAAATCCCATGCCTCCTTGCAGGGCAATGTTGTTGGCAGAGCCCTGAGGTTGTGCACCTTCATCCAGTCAAAGCTTAGCCCATTATGAACACCTCAGATAACAGGGATGGCACTGAACCATCCCCAGTCAAAACAGGAAATAGAAGTTGTTGTTTGTGCACAACCAAAAAGTGTAAAAATACTTTCTTAAAGATTTCAGTATCATCCATTTGCCAGTATTTATAGAAAGGAAAAAACCAACCCAAACCCACTTTGTTTCTCTCTTTGAATCTTCTTACTTTCATTTACTTATAACCTACAGACTGTGTGGGTGGGTTCAGAATTTGTAATAGCTTGCAGGTGTTTCTCACTGTTTTTCTTTTCTTTACTGTCTTTTTGTTTGTTTAAAGGAATTCACAGTGGTATGAATCGAGTTGGAGCTGGAAATGTAATAGAATGGTTTATCCTGGCAAGGTAGGAAGGAAGGACAAGGGAAGAGAAACAAGATGAAGATGGAATATAGGTGCAATTAATTAAGGAGAGCAAATAATTTTAATCTGAACTCAGTTGTGCAATTCTAGTGAGAATAGTGTTGAAAAGTTACATATGGGAAAATATTTTCTTAGGTAAGACTGAAGTTTTAGTTCCAAGATAAACTTAATTTTGACCTTAGTTTTGTGTGAAAATCTATTTTCTCCATCACATTTGCATTAGAGAAATGTGTCCAGTTGAGTTTGCCCAGATTTTATGTGTATAAGTCAGTCTGATTTTGATGTGTGGGATTTATTTTTTTAAAAGATTGTGTAGCCAAGATTCATTGAGCTGATAAAGATTGTATTTTTATGACAAGTTTTTGTTTCTGTTAACTCTGAGCTTTCTGTGTTCATGTGAGTCAATCATGTCTATATGTAAGTCAATCAGGGTATGTGTTCTTTCCATCTTAGAAATATTCCAGAATCTGAATTTAATTCCAGGCCTCCAGTAATGTTAATCCAGGGTCCCTTCTGGGACTGAGTTTCTCCAGCTCCAGCTCCAGCTTGGGGAGCAGAATTACTTTGCAGCACTTCCACCTGTTCTGTTGCAGTGTCTCTACTTACAGGTGGTTTTTACTGAGTTTATTTCCAGTCGGGGGTTTTTATCCAGGTATCAGTGCATCTTCATGTCGCTGCAGAGATAATTTGTTTTTGGGAAAAACCCACCACTGAAGTGGATACCCAAGTGAGCTTCTCTAAACATTTACTCTATTTTATTCTTCTTTCTCCTTTTTTATTTTCATTAGCTTTCTGTGCTCCAGAACATGACTGGATGGACTGGATTTGACCATTGCTGTGCAATCTTGGTTCCCAATAAATTCCATCTGTGCTTCTCCTTGATTTAACAGGAAGGCTCACTTATGAGCAAGACAAAGTATTTTTCCCATTCTGCAACCCAATGACTCAAATACATCCATGTTTCATGTTTTATCATGTTACATAAATAATCTTATCTATCCCTGCAGTATTTCTGTTAGCTACATCATTGCTAAATTTTGTAACAATATGCCCTTTGCAGTAAAATGTCACCAAAAAGTTATATACTATAATAATTTTCATCTGTTTCATAAAGACAGACAATTTTTAAGATTCATGTTCATTTCATCATTGAAATCCAAGTCTTCATACATTAATTTATAATGAAACCTCATGCTCCCCTCTACATTGATCACTAATTTTCTGTCTCCTTGATATGTGTTAAAATAAACCATAGATATAAAGGGCACGTCATATGCCTGACACCGCTGAGTTAAATAGAACATACTTCTCTAACTCATCCCTGTGCTCTGGCCTTTGTTTCACAGGGAAAAATCCTCAGAACCCAATTGCAAAAGCTGGGCTGCTTTCACCACTCAGATGAGCCGATGTGTTTCTTGTTTCTGTCTCCAGATAACCTGAATAATGAATTTTCAAAGGGTGGCCTGCAGCCCATTCTGAATGCAGGCTGCAGAAAAACACTTTTTGAAGTTGCATATAAAAAACCATCGCGCTGCAGCTGAATATTTTTGTGTGCCCTCCAGATCAAAATCAATGTTGAAAGAGAAAGGATGATACAGGTTAAGAACATAACATGAAAACCGATGCAAGGGATGTGAACTGAGGTGTACCTCGTTTATTATCCCACCTGACAACACTGAGCACCAGCTGCATTTACAAACAGCAGAGCTCCATCAGAGCCTCACGGCCAGATAATCTGTCCTGGAGCACTGGCTTGCATCTCTAATACAGTTACAGACTGATTTAAGTCATGAAACGAGATGTTCAGTGTATTTCCGATTGTTTTCATTAGCAGTGATAAACCTATTGAGCTGACTGCTGCGCTTCAGTTTGGCTGGGAAAATGTCACATTTGTGAACCTTCCAAATAGTGGGTGACATTTTCTGCTCCGAGGCAGCTCTGATACACTTGGAACAGAAGGAATTACACCTGAATGTCGCCCGGTGCAAATAGCAATGGGCAGGAAGGGAAAGCTTCAGAGGTCCCCTGGTAAATTAATTTTCCCTAATTGCATTTCATGGCAGGAAACACTGATATTAGAAGTGCCTATTGAAATAATACAGTATTTAAATTCTGATTAATCCACAGGTTAGGCAAGAGCTGTTCAATACATGTCTCCAGAAGGAAAGCTCTGCATTGAAAGAAAAAGGGACAAACATCCATGCTTAAGCAGACAGGGTGAATAATTTCAAATGCTAGCTGCAATTTGGTGCCAGACAATAGATAAGTTAAGCCAGTAGCTATAAAATTACCAAAAGTGTAAAACATCATCACTAACACATCTTCCAGAGATCTGAGGCAGAATGATTTATTAACTTGGTTTTCTTCCCTCCTCTGTCTTAGGAAAGCTGATTTTTTCTTCTCTCCAGAAATCCTTTGGTAAATGCATATTCATAATTCACCAGGACAAATAATTATTGATAATATGGGTGCCATGAAAACATTTGTATTCTGGTGGGGGGACAGTTCATGCTAAAATGGGACTAGTTAGAAAGCTGTTACTTTCTTCAACTTTTGCCAATATAATTATTTGAAAAGCACTTTAATTTCACTGTGCTTTCCTTTCTTAAGCCATGTTCCCTTTTGCTTTTCAATAACACTACCACCTCCCACAAGGAGTCCCAAGAAAGCTGAGATGCCCAATTACTCATTCAATTTCTGCCTAAGTAATATTTTATGATCTTCCCTGTTTGTTGGATTGTAGTGCTGAGAGCTGAAGTTCCCATGGATCAGCCTGTGGGGAAGGGATGTGCAATGCTGGACTAGAAGGATTTACAGCCTCTGGATTATGTAGAAGAATTAATGGGAAAGACTCCCTGAAATTAGCTCATCATTCAAATCCCCCCAGTCCAGAATCTTGTTTTCTGGGTGCACTGTAGGGAGACATCCACCAGACAAGTCCCAACAATGTCTAAAAATCATTTCCAGGCCTTTGAAGTGAACACCCAAGCAGTTGATGTCATCAAAGGGGGGTTTCTTTGTCTGCTGGCTTTTTTTGGGGTGTCCATACATAACCATCCTTTTTACAGGGCAGAAAGCAAGTTCTTGGAGTTTTGAACTGTGTGAAGTTTCATAGCATTTTCAGCTGAATTTAGTTTCCAGTTCTCTTTTTACATTAATTTAGGGTAATACACAGCAGCAATAGTATTGTAAAAAAGGGATAATTATGAATCTTTCAAGACTAGCTGTTTCTGGAAAATATGCCTTAGTCATATGTGAGTGATTGCACTGGATAAAGAACAAACTGGATAAAATTCAGTGATCTGTGTTATATAGCTTAAGTTTAGAAAATTGAATGGTCCCTTTCACTCTCCTAATCTGGTGAGAAGGCATTTTATTTTCCTTGAGCCAATATAGGTTTTTTGCAGCACAGATTTTCTGCAGTATTCTTCTGAAGCCACATTTCAAACTGCAAATGATTTTGGAACCTGAGTTCTGCTGCAAACACTTGAGTTTACAGTGCCTGATGTGAGGGGTTTTTTTTTCCCCCTAAGATGTAAGTAATGGATAAAGCAAAAGGATGAAGTAAAGGAAGCTAAATAGTTTGCTGTGACCTCTGGGTGACTTCACTGATGTAAATAAGTTTCTTGGGATTTACATCATTACAGATGAGAGTGGAGTTTCCCCCTGGGGTATGGGGAAGGAGCTCTCTGGGTTATTCTTGGACTCCAGCAGGCCAAGGTTGGAGATGAACAGCTACTGCACTGGGGGAAAACTATGCATGGAAGAATTTCAGTGATGGGTAAATATGTAGATTGTCTTTTCTGGTAGGAATGGTAAAAGTATTTTACTGGTTTCAGAGCTGAGAAGAAATTTTCGTCTAAAGTTTAAGCATATGGAGCTTGAAAAAATGCATCTCAACAGCTTTCATAGATGCTGATTAATGACCTAATTAAAGAGACATAGTTGATGTGCTTAAACATTGCCTCCCTGCCCCCACTCGAGAGAAAATGCTCTGAAATTATGAAAGTAGTTTCCTTTTGGTTACAAGATGCTGTTACATAAATTGGCACCTTCAACAAGGGCAAGTTACTTTGTGAAAATATTTTGCAGCACCCAAATCCCCTCACTGAAGCACTTATTTTGGAATCCACATGGAAAGGGTGGGAAAGGCTTTGTTTCCCAGTTGGGACTGAAGAACTCTTACAAAACTCTTGGAAATAATTATAAAAGGTGCTTCTTGAGAAAGACAGTATCCTATTACTTGGCATTGTACTTGGCATTGCAGAACAGCTATGCTCTGCTGCCTTGACTTTATAAGTTCACTGTTAATGGAACCTGCAATGTGAAGAATATAGGGCAGAAAAAATTTGGTGTGTTTTGATTTAATTCTGCATAATTGTGTATTTTAGCTCAGAAGTTGAATCTCCTCACAGAGTCACATTGTGAAATATATCTTTCTTCATATTGCACAGGTTGGAATATGTAAACAGGGAAACCTCTTTGACCTATATAAACTAGGAATTATATTTCAAAGATATTGAAATAATATCTCAAACTGCCATCCACCTGCCCTTATTAATGAATGAACAGCCCAGAAATGATTTTCACTTCTGAGTATTTGAATAAATTGCTAAGCAGTTAAGATTACCTCCCATGTTGAGTACAGTGGCTTATTTTCCGTATGGTAATAAATGAAGGTGATTTAATCATAATCAGTAAATGACCTGCAAAATTTCATTTTGCAGTGAAGCTTTTTTAACCTATTGAAATGTAAAAGTATGTTTAAAGTAGGTAAACCTTCCTCCTCACTGAAGACTGCTTGAATGGGCTGAAATCTTCTCTGAGTCTCAATTTAGAGATCTATTGTAATCTCAGTAGTTCTAAAACTGCTTTAAAATGTGGGTTTTAATGCAAACACTAAAAAAAAAAGCCTTAGAAGTGTACACACACTTATTTCTTAATCTGCTGATCCCAGAGCTGATACCTTGGGGGCACACTTCAGGGAGCAGAAATCAAGAAAAACCTCTGATTTGTTCTGCAACATGAACATGCTTGTTACATGCTTGGAATTGCTTATGGAGAATAAAATCAGATGGAAGAGGGTGAGGAAGGAGCAGTGTGGCACTTGCACAAATACCTGTTCTCAGGAGTGGGAAGTCACACCTCTCCCTTTGATTTAATCTCGAATTTCTGGCTGTGGTGAAATGCCCAGAGAGGGACAACCTGCAGTCAACTGGCAGAGTGAAAATGTGAAAATTCTGTCCCACTTGGGAGGCAATTTTGGTGGCAAAAGGTGGTTTTTGCTCTGCCCTGGTGCAATACCAGCTGCATGCAGGACAGGCTCAGTAACCACGAGCATTTGTTTTCCTTATTTTAGTGGGTTTTATGCTTCATAAGGGAGTCATGAAACTGGCCAGTGACCTTCAAATATTTGCTGTCCAGTTCTCCAGCTCTGTCAATATATTTGAGCATTATTTTTTCAGCATTTCTGATAGTGCAGCTCTGTTTCTTCCAGTCTCTTATTCCCCAGAGATCCTGAGGCCATGTGTAGAAAATACATCCAAATAAAGATGGACAGATACATTCTGGTGTTTGAACTGCAAATGCTACACATAAGAGTTCAGAGATATTAAATTAATTGTTCTTGTCTTCTGGCACCCTGGTACTCTCCCTCAGCCCAGCCCAGCGTGTGTAGTTATTTTAATAAAACATGATTGCAGCTTTTCAGCCTTTTGACTAACATGAAGTGTCATATTGGCTTAACAGCTGATGCATCTTCAGTCTGCAAAACGTATTATCAGGAGGAATTGATTCAGATTTTAATGGGGCTTTTGCCTCTCTGAGCTCTGTTCTCCTGCGATCTTATTTTACACTGTTTTATTTGGGTGGAATCTTCCAGTTCAGTAATTTAATCACCTAGTTTCTCTTAATTAAGGCATCTTAACCAATTTGATAGCTTATGAATTCTAAATCAGGAATGCCTAGGCAGGCAGTCTTTTTGTTATCCTTATCAATAACACGATACTTAAGCTTTTGTGGCAATAACACGATGTGCAGAGCTTTTCCTTCCCCTCTGTCTCCTGTTAGCACTCCATATGGTAACATTTAAGTGTGTTTCTCAGGCAAAGGCTGTTTTTGCTCACCAGACTGGTCCCTTCAGGTGCTGGTCTCCATCTGTGGATTAATTCACTTCCATCATTCTTACCACTGATACTGGAAACAGCTGTTGCCTTCTCCTCAGTGGCATGGGGGTCAGGAGATGACCTTAATGAACACAGCAGAACCTCCATCTACCAGTCTGTCTGTCTGCCTGGATAAACTGACCAATTCTTCCACACCCTCATGCATCTAGTTTTTAATGTCTTTTATCCTCTTAGCTTTTAGGTTTTTTTTGTTTGTTTGTTTGTTTGTTTTAATTTTTTCCCCCATTTTAATGCTTTAATACAAATAATAAACAAACACCACCAATGGAAAGCTGATCGTGTTTGTGACTTTAAGTTTGTGATAACATTTGTGTTCAAACTCTCACCTTTAATTGTCATGTTTATTTTTTTTTTTTGGTGAACAGACATTGTTAAATCACACTTGGTACTTAAGTTACAACTTCAGTTGTTTTGTAACTAGAAAAAAACCGCAAAACAATCTTAAGCGTGAGCACTTCCCTTTAAAATAGATTTAAGATCTTGTTGGATGGAATATATCCTTTTGTTGCTGCCCTACAAATTCTAAGGTCAAATACTGAATTTATCACTGTGTTCTTGCTTGGGAAAAAGTGCTGTGAAATGGAAATTGTGACTGTTTAAGGATCTGATCCTCCTTGTGCTTTATGGCATGAGAGGTTCATCCGTAACCGCTCTCCTTGCCACGAGGAAGCCGTGGTCGTGATTTCTTGACAAATGCTGCAATATTCAACAGGATGTCAGACTCTGAACTTAGTTTGTACCTGGGAAATGTCTGAGTATTCTCGCTCAGTAAAGCTGTCTGAAATAATCTGATCTGAGGAAATGTTTCCGTGGATATTTGCAGAGACAGCCTATGGTATTCTTAAGAATCACATGTATGAGGAGTTTGGTTGTTTGTCCTCTTTGGTTTTGGTGCAGTTTAACTAAAAATATTATTGTTAAGTAGTTAAATCATAGAGTGTCCACCATCCAATGATATTCTACTGTTGTCAGTCATTCTACTTAATTTCCTTTGAATCTGGAGTAATTGTTCTAAAACAAAGTCAGACTTTGGTGAGTTTTTCTACAGCACTGGAGCTTGATGGAGGAACTTTGGGTAGAATAAGATCCAAGGACTGAGTGCTGAAGTTGAACAAGTTCCACTTGAAAATAGGATGGTTTTTTATAATAGGAAGGTTACTACCTCTTGGAAAAAATTGTATTTGGTGTTTATGTTACATTTTCCATTGCTTGAACCTTTAGATTAACATTTCTGTATGAAATGAAATGAAAACAGTCCCTGTTAGCAAATAAAAATTTCTGAATTTTATCTAGGAATTATTATCTGAAATTCAGTGTGATTGGATGATTGTAGGTAGCTATCTTTTCTGAAAAACAAATCCATCGTTAATTTGACTACTTAGATTTTAAAACCTAAAGGTAAAATAATATACATTTAATAGAGTATAGATTTCTGTCTCTCTCTTTTCTTCATCATTGCTGTCTTTTCTTTATTTTCTGGGTAGCGCAGGCAAACAGCACACATCACTGACTGCAGGAGTGTTTTTAAACAGACTAATTGAAATTTAGATGTACTGAGATGTAGATTGCGATCCATAAAAAAATCAAATCCTAGTTCTTTGTTGATTCATGAACTTCATTTTTTTTTCCTTTTAAAGGGAACTGAGCTTGCCTACCTGAGCTGTAGGTAAATAAGGTGAGGGCAGCTAGGTGAGGGAGAAGGGGGATGTGAAAACAGAGCTACAGAGCTGCTGCCTGTGATGGAGCTGAAAAAAAAAAAAAGAAATTATGATTAAGATGCAATGTTATGTACAGATTCTGTAAGATTTACAGCACAAATAAAGTGCTTTTCACATACTTCAGCAACATGATCACTCATGAGATTATATGTACAATTAAAGCACATTTTTTAGGGGGATGTCCCTTCTGCAGCTCTGCACTGAACCTGGCACTATAAGCTTATCTTTAAATTTATATAGATTGAGGGATATATATTTAAATTTCTGTTCCTCTTAAGGGTAAATAAATATATTAAAATAAGCTATGGCTTGTATAGTACAGTATAACAATGATAAATGATGTTGTGTGTAATTTTTCTACTATTAACATAAAGTAATATAAACTGAAGGACACTAGTCTATTGAGAGAGTTAGTAGCTAATGTTCCATATCAGATGTGGACAATGTCAGGACTGAATACAGATTAGGCAGTGTCCTTTTCTCCCCAGGGGAATTAAACTTTGAGACACCACTGGCTGCCAATGGTTTTACTGCATTTTGTTGGTGCCTGTGGTGCCTTTCTTGGTCTATTAATTCAGAAGCTGTAAATGACAATGTGAGCAAAAAAAGCTTTTCCAGTGGGATGCATTTCATTTATGGATTCGTGTATCTACAATACCTTTTCAATCCGTTTTGTCACAATAACTGTTTAAAAAAATGGGTAGATTATCTGCACTTTTGCATGAACCTTACCAGGATTTTTTTTCTTTCTTTCTTTTTTTTTTTTTTTTTTTACCCAGAGAAGACAAATTGATATGTTAGAGAGACAGAATAACCTGGGAACTTTAAGCATTGAAATGGATTTTCCCTGCCTCCTCATTTTAATGATTTATTTAAAAATATGATGTTGTATTGTGAAATACCAAGGAAACTCTGAAAATATACATGCACACTCTCAAATACACAGCATGTAATTAGGAAATACTTGGTTTAAACTCCACTGGGATGTAGTAAATTGTAATAGTTTTCATGCATGTGTTTTAGTTACTGCATGTTTAACTGTGTTTATAATCAATAATATGATGTGAAAACAAGATTTGGTTGTAGGGGCTTTCTAATTGAAAACCATTTACTTTCTGAGACTATTATCTCTAACTGGCTAATGCAGGAGGCTGTCAGCAGCTGGGGTGAAGGTGTGGGGGGTGTGCAGAAATTTGCTCAGGTGAAAATAGGAATATTGGAAACAGGTTGGAAATAGGTCTTGTGCAGCAAGAGCTATAAGGTAATTAGATATCATATTTATTATCCAACAAGCACCATGGTGAAATCAGTAAAACCTGCGCATGAATTAGATTTTTAAAAATTCTCAATTTCATTAAAACTAAACTTGTCAACACAGCATGTTTGCAAAGAATTTTTCTTTTACAACACGTTTCCTTTTGCTTAGGAAAAAAGTGATATTGTTGCCATTTCATGGTTAACAAGGGAACACTATTTTAGGTATTTATCACCTCCCCAGTCCTAAGTTCCTATGAAGCAGAAGCTGAGGTTTCTTCTATTGACGTGCACATTGTTATTCTTCGGGTGATCTTTGATA
This sequence comes from Entomyzon cyanotis, assembly GCA_024500445.1. Taxonomy (NCBI): domain Eukaryota; kingdom Metazoa; phylum Chordata; class Aves; order Passeriformes; family Meliphagidae; genus Entomyzon; species Entomyzon cyanotis. The sequence goes on along the minus strand of JAKEPQ010000743.1, from coordinate 5,800,579 downwards.
TGATACGTTTGTCATGGTTCATAAATTTTATTGTTGCACTAAAAACAGAGTTAGAATATCCTCAATGCAATTATAAAAATGTATTAAAACTGAGAAGGATAAAAATATGGTGCAAGATGAGCTTTTAATGATTGTATAAATGTTCACTGTTCCATGGGAAAAAATGGAGCTTTTCAACATAGACATAACAGTGAAATGTGAAGTGTAGGGCCAAATTTTTTTGCTCCTAGAATTATGTGGATTTTCAGTGTAGAAATGGCATTTTAATTTCTGCTTGGAAAGCTGGAAATGCCAAGGCTTTGAGCAGCAGAAGAAAAACTCATGCCCCACCCCTTTTGCTTGTAATAATATGAGGATAAATCCCCTTTCCACTGTTGGAGAGGCTGGAAGTCATCTGGAATAGTTGGAACACTTTGCTTGTTCCTGAGTTTGGTATAGGAGGGAAATAAATGCTCCTGTGAGCTGGAGAACACCATCCAAACTAGTGTCCTTGGGAAGGGGCAGCATGGACAGACACTCTGAAATGATTTGCTGCTCTGCACTCTCTGCTGAATGGATGCACAAGTATCCTGAGCCCACTGAGCACCCCGAGTGAGGGGAAGGGAAACCTGAAAACAGGGCTGGGAAAAATCGAAATGCTTGGTCTGACCTGACTATGACAATTTTGGGAGGTGTTTGATGTGGTGATAGAACTGCAGAGGAGATCTACCCTCACTAATACAGGTGCAGGAGACTCTCCTATTACATGTGATGACACACACGACGCTGTAGTACATTATTCATTCAAGGCCCCTTTTGAAAAGGTCTTATGTCCTGTATAAAACAGGCTAGTATGTGATGCATACGCAAAAGAGGATGGATGTGACATTCCTCTCAAACTAGACAAACCCTTTTATCTGCTACCACCAAATACGTGTTAGGCATTATTTTTGCCAGTAAAAGAATTGGAATTTAAAATTCAAAGTACGCTAACCATGTGGTTTCTTAAAAGATGCTTGTTTTCAAAATCTAACAGATTTACTGGGAACATATAGACTGAGATATTTGGAAAGATTTAGCAACATAATTTTTCCTTTAATTAAGTTTTCATTTCTCTTCCTAGTGTGCTTTTGAGTACCTTTTGCCAACACTTCTCTATTTGCTGCTGCATATTCTATCCACTTGTGCTGTGTCTTGTGTAGCACTATCTCCACAGTGAATCCTGGTGCTGGTGATACAGATTTGTCCTTTATTTACATTTAAACTTCAATTACCTCAATCTAATGCTTGTCAATAATACTGAATACTGAGGAGTTGAATATATTCCCAGTAAGTTCTACTAAATCATGTGATTTTCTACTCATTTATTGCTGTCTTTGTACAATCCATCCTTGTGCTTTTGTGGAATATTGAATGACATGTGTGAAGTTTTCTTGTCCTCTAATATTGTTTTCTTCTTATAAAACATTTCAGTCTCTCCCTCCCTCTGAATACAGACAATATTGTCTGGGAGTTCAAGATCTTTCCGTGTTTTTCTTGGCACTTTACACAAAAAGGATGTGTAAAATCTTTTTCAAAAACATACATTACTATGATTTCTATAACAGATGAAACCTTCAAATTTTCTAATAGGTAAAAACTTTTCAGTCAAGGTGGTGAACATGTTTTATGTAATGTTAGAAGAGTGGAACAGAGTGATGTTGGTGTTGGATCACAAGTTTACGTGATTTGGAGGTGTTTCTTTATAGGCATTAAACCAAATGACATCAAGCCAAACAAAGCCTTGCATTTTTAATTGCTAACTTTTCCCCATTCCCTGTGTAAGTAGTGATGCATGAAAAAGTAGCATAAAATATGACAGGAGCAGAGTTCTTTATGGGTATGTAACTAAAAGAAAGCTGCGTGAAGTGTGTGTAAATACAACCTGGAGTATTTGTGCTAAATCAAAGGCCTGGCTGGGGAATGGTTGAGGTAACAGATGTTGCAATGTGTAAAACCCTAAATGCCTGTTCAGATCATCCAGAAAAAGGATTAATAAATCACTGATAGTTTTTGATCTCAGCCAGTGTCCTCTGCTGCTTCTTGCATGCATTCTTTTCTAGGGCTACTTCTTCAGTGTTTAAAAGTCTTACAGTGTTGTTCTTCACCAGTCTATCCATGCAGCCTGAATTCCTAGCAACAACTCAAATACAGGCTTCCAGGAAAGAGAAAGAATTGCAATTATAAATACACAGATTGGCTGTTGAGAACTCTTTCCTGGGTTTGGAAGCCCTAATATTAGCTTCATTTCTTGTCTTTTAAAAGAGTAAGAGCAACTAAATCAGCTTACAGCTGGAATTTTCAATCAGAGATCCAGTGAAGATGCAGCAATAGGATTCATGATCTGTAGGAAAATCAGTAGGGAACAAAAATCACAATTAATTAAAATGTGAAGCAGACAAATGAAGAAGCACATAGCAGAGGTTAGTGAAATATATCCAGGTGTGCACTGGAAGAGACAGAACTGTGACAATTTCTTGACTTTCTGAAGTGTGACAGTGTCACAAACATTGGCATTGCGCCACCGAGCTGAAGGAACCCTCCTTGTGCAGCCCCTAAAAACAGTCACTGAGGACTCACAAAATTATCAGTGACTCCTTATCAGCGCTAAGCACCCTTAACCCCTAGTTTCCTCCTGACTTTCAGGTATCTAGTGAAGTATTAATCACTTTTCTGGAGCCGGACTTAAAACTTGAGCATTAAGTGGCTGCCAAATGAAGTTACTGCAATGTTCTCTACTACCAATCTTGTTGCCCAGTTAATTGAGCTGCATTGCATTGATTTTTGAGTGTTTATCTGTGTTGCCAATGTATTTACATAAGTAATACAGACTTTGTTAAAGGCTTAATGCAAAACTGACGGAATTCTCTGCCCCTCCTCTGTGTATTTTCTACTGAATGCGTTGCTCCCTCAATAATAAATTCCGAGGGCTGACAGTGTCTAAGTCTGCTGCTCCTTTGCCCTCAATTTCAGTGAGATGGGCCATTGAAAACTCATTACAAGCTGTTTAGACTCTGACTTTGACTTTTGCTCAGCAGTGAACAAAATTAACAGCTCTTGGAGGTAGCAAAAGAGGCACTGAGCCAAAAAAAAAAAAAAAAAAAAAAAAGATGAGAAAAGACATTCAATATTATCTCTATTAGTCATGCAAACAAGCTTAAGTCCAAAGTACATGTGTTCTGCACATGGCTGTAATTTGGTGCTTTCATCCTTTCTCACACCTTTTAATGCTGTGCAAAGAGCTTCACCTGCATGGCACACAGACACTGTGGAATTTGCTTGCATGCCAAGCAGCAAGCCTCTGAGTACAGCAGAATTGCTTCATAAATTTAACTATCACTTTCAAAATTCTTTTCTTTTTTTTTTCTAATTTAGTGCTTGATAGTTTTTTATGTGATAATTTTAAAACGGTGTTTATAGCAAAAGTTACCTTGATAGGTAGAATATTCAGGAAAAAAGGTCTGTGTGTATCATGTATCTATCAGTAAACTGTTGATACTAAAATTGCATTTAAAAGCAAGTTATTTGTTTACACTCAAAAAAACCCCATTTGACTCTTTCTGATGATGAAAATAAAATTCCTTTAGAATGAGAATGACAAAACTATTTATTGTCAGCCTTGTAATGTCAATCTACTTATTTCTTACTTTTAAGCAAGTGACAGGGAATTAGTTTGTATAGTATAGACTCTGGTGATGAATTTTAGGTCCTGATCACATTAATTGCAAGACATTTATGGCATGATATGCTAATAGTGGTGATGTTTCCTCCTGATCCCATTTTGGGGTTTTTGGGTCTTTTTTTTTTTTTAAAATATCTTTTGTGAGAATTATGTTGATAACCAAGTAACATTTGAAACAGATGCAGTAAAAACTTCAGGAAAGAAGTGAGTCAAACAATTCAGGAGACAAAGTTCCCTTTAGCCAGTGCACTATGGTTCCAAGGTGATGAGCAGTTGAGAGAAAGGCATTATATATACTAGAAAATAGTGAAAATTAATGGGTACTTTATGTACCAAGTTAAGCTTCACTCACATGCTACATTTGCTTTAAATACACTTGCTTTCTGCTCCCACTTTGCCAGGTTGTGCAACTAAAGCAAAACCTGACCAAGCACCTTTTTGGGGTGGTCAGAAAGTCAGTTCTAAGAAAGAGGTTGGAATTTGAAACCTTCAAAGCTTCTAGTTGTGTTGTTCTGATCCTTAAAGCACAGAAAAATTGACCTTCGTAAGGTTAAAAATAAAAGAATGGGGTTTTTTTCTGTTTATCTATCATTATTTCATTTAGTTATGGATCCCACTGTTGTATCCAGTGATAACTGCACATACTTTAATTCTAGTGTAATCACAACTCCTGGCATCCATTGTGATAGTACTGCTGGATTTTTTCCCCCCTTTTTTTCTTTTTTTTTTGTTAAATAGTAGTGATTACTTCATTTTGCTGGCCTTCCAGAAATGTACTCTTCATACTTGATCTTGCTTCAAAACTGTGGCATTTTTGTTCTGAAAAGTCCCTACCTCACAAGTCCTCTAACCCTTTGAATTGCACTTTGCATCCATTAGTGGAGATGGTAAAAAGTTGCAATTAAAAAAAAAAATATATATATAAAGAAAAGGCTTCTGTGAAAGAGCTATTGTAAAGTAATGCCTAAATATTTCGAATATTATTCTGGTTTTATCAGTATTTGTGCAGACAGATATAGGGTCTGTGTTTTATACATCTTTTTCGTTAGTTTGTGTCCTTTTTCTGTGAATAGCAAGGTGTGGAAGTGGTGAAGGTCAGGCAGGGAACAGATTAGCAGCATCTGGAACCACAATGTCACAATACTTAAAAGTGTTTACAGTGCCCACTGACACACAATGAATTTAAGACTGGCAGACTGAAGCAGAAATAAAACTATTCTTATTCTTCCAAACCTGAACAGGGAGCTCGGTGGTTTATGGTTGTTTTAAGGTCCATTAATCCTTGAATCATGAGGCCGTGTAAAAAGTGACAGCTTTAACATTCAGTCCCTGGGTTTATTTAAAATGTTTTTACTTCAACACTGTTTCTAATTAATAACAGTGACTATATGACCTGATTTAAATGTATCAAATACCAGGGATGTGGATTTACATTCCTTCCTAGGACATTCTATCATTTACAGCAGCAATGTGCAGCCTGAGTTGCACAGTGCCAACCTTTCTTACTCTAACAGAGGGAAAATCAGATATTCGACTTTGATGTCTTTTACTCATTCTGTTTATGGATTTATTTGGGGGTCTGGGTAGGAGGAATATAGCTTAGGAGCCAAATGACAGAGCAATTTCAGAAGTGTGCGTGTGTGCTCATACAGGATGTGTTTGTGCTCAAGTTTCCTTGCAGGGTTTTCCTTTCAAGCTGATCCCTGAAACGCAAGTCCCTGGAAGAAAACAGCTAGAAAAGCATTGTGCAAAAGTAATACATTGAGAACTAAACTGAACTGACTGATTTTACAGAACGTGGCAAACGTGTTCTTTAATGCAAACTAATAGGAATGCTTTTGATAAAACTTTAGCAACAGGGCATCTTATAACATCAGGATATACATTACTGGAATCCACTGGCTTCTCTTTGACCTGTGGTCAGAATCAACAGAACAATGTTGAGAAAAGTTTTAGGCTTATCTAGTCATCATTATTTTTCAAAAAATACCAGCTTATGTGATACATTGAAAGAGGAGATATTTTCTGTGTACCAGAATAATTCTCTCCATCAGTGTTCTGCTCCTAAGCAGATGTTCACAGGGGCAGGTATGTAGTCTTAACCATAAAAATATTTTTAAAATAATCATTTGAAAGCTTTAAACTAAGCAGCGTTAAATTGGCAGGAACAGAACTAATATTTGGCACTGAGTAGCTCACAGTTCAACTTAAAGGTCTGGAGAAACCATTCAAAAAATAAAATAAAAGGGGAAAAAAGAAGAAAAAAGCCTCCAATCTCAGCAGGCTGGAAGGCATCTGATTTTTCAGTGTTGCTATGTTGTGATGTAGATTCCTGGGGTTGCAATAGGCTGTGTTAGGAGAGGCCATGATCTGAGACCCCAGCAAGGTCATTCTGCTTTCTCTCAAATAGAGGACAAATGCAAACAGCCCAAATGAAAAGACTGTGAAATATAATCCTGAATTTGGGCACAGGAAGATTTTATGTAAGGCTAGGTAAGGCCACTCTACCTGTTAGGGATTTTGGGCAGATTTGGGGTTGTAGATGCTTTTCAAACAGGATGTTAATCTTGAGAGGTACTGAAGACACTTACTGCCCTCAACAATAACTATTTATCTCCTTCTCATTCACACACAGGCTGTGGTCTGCAATGTCCTTTCCCCCAGGATTTTTTTGCCTTACCTCTTGCTCTTCTTGCCATTCAAATAGGAACCTCTTAGCTGGCTGGGAAGCATAAAATAAACTTTTATGCCACTAGAATGTTTTGGTAGCTGTATTCTAAAATGACAAAAAATCTCCATTTTTGGTTTTTTAGTCCTCTTTTTAGGGCCCAAAATAAACTATTCAGGACTGTTTAGCATGTCAGTTAGCAACACCAATGACCAGAGGTATTGCTAAATTCCTCTTATCTGGTGACATCCTTTAGCTTCTATATTTAGGCATGTGGAAAAACCCTTTTCATAGCTCAGTTTCGAAGATGACAAACAATAAATTTTTCATTAAGGTAGTTTCTCTGACATTACTGTCCTCTGGTGTTGTGTGATTGAATTCCAGACATTAATTTCTACATAGTCTTTATATTCCTGTGTGTTCTGTGAAAATGTATTTCCTGCAACCAAATTACTTAGTCACCTTTAGCCTCTAAAAACTTGTTTGTATTAAGATATTCTGTTTGAGAAATGGGAATGAGCAAAACAAGATTGTGTGGGAGTTTGAAGTCATCTTTGCCACTGGGATGGCACAAATCTGGGAATTAAAGACTCTGTTGAGCAAAGAAGTAGTTGGAAACATAGAAATTAAACTGGGTGTGTGTGAGTATGATCAAGTCCTAATATGATGAACTTTATGAAATTTCCATCTGAGATTTGGAATATTTTTTAATCAATGAAGTTTATTTTTTCAATGTAGTCAGTATAAAAGTTGGTTGAGATACCCTAAATCTTGCTTGGGATATATAAAAAAAAAAATTAAAGACATCACCTAAAATGAATTTCAGAATAAAATGAGACAGGTTGGGTAAGTCATGACACAAAAGACTGAAGTACTTCTAGTCTTAAAGTGACAGCCAGTGTTGTACCTGACCAAAGAGGCAATAGTAGACACTGCAAAATGATGGTTTTGCTTTGACTGGGGATGTCACTCTGTGCAAGCAGCTGGCTGCTGAGAGGGGACCAGAGCTGCTGCTCCTGGATCCTTATTACTGTGTATATGGTCTCTTTCCACCATTGAGAATGGCATAACATCTGTATCATGTGGGCCTAAATGAGGCCATGGCACAGTTTTCATCAAACATTACATATATTGTAAGCTAAAGAAAGAAAAGCATGGGATATAATTGGCATTTTTCTGCAGAGCAACTGACAGTGCTTTACAACTTATTTTCAGCAAGTGTTATGCGGATACCTTTGTTTCTGGGAAGTGACAGTACCTCATAAAGGAGGACAGTGTAAAGTAGATTAGCTTTTCTAGCAGGAGTAATGCCATTATGACATTCTCTTGGACACTTTTTGTAGTATGCAGGAAAACCTGGGTCCATTTTTTTAAAGATAAATTACAGCACAAGAACAAAAAAAGACAAGTGCTCTGTCATCTTGGCATAATGCTGGGGATTTGTGACTATCCATGCATTCTGCCTATAGCTGTGCTGTACATTTACACCAGGAAGAAATATTGCTGGTCTATACTGCTGCACCTTGTTCAGAGTACCACAGTTAATGTAGTGTCCATTAAAGTGTCTTTATTTTCAGTGGCTTTATAACTCTGATGAAAAGTCTTTGTAAGCTTTAATAGGACAGCAGATCAGCCCAGCAGAGAGTTATTTTGCAAAAGCTTTAAAATGGAATTTCAACTTTAAAGCTAAATCCCTTTTTTTAATTGGGATAAAATATTTATACAAATTTTGGTATGTATGTGTTGCTGACTGTTGTACACCTATAGAAACTTTTTGGTAATTGCAGGAGGAAAATGGACACAGAATCTGAAGGTTGTTTTTCTTCATAAACCTCGACTGCATGACACATTTTTAACTTTTCCCATGCTGATGTTTTTTACTTAGAAGCCAACTATGTGTTGTACTCCAGACACTAAAAAGTTCTTGGAAGTATCATAATTCAGACAGGGATATCTCTATTAATTTTCCATGTTTTCACCTCAAAGAGTTGTAGCTCAGTCAGGAAGATCTTTGCAGGCAGGTGGGCCTTCATGGTCATGAAAAAGCTGCTACAGCCTCTTTGCCATTGAAACCTGGGGTGGATTTATTGGTGTCAAATTGCCCAGCCCTGCTGAATTCACTGAGACCTCCCAATCTCACAGTGATCCTGAGCTTGGGCTGTGATTGGAAAGGAAAAGGGGGGAGTTACTTTTTCTGTCTCTGATTTCTGCAGCTTTGCTGTAAAATCTCTGAACAAGACTGCTGCTGTGTTGTGTTAGGGTAACTTCCCTTAAGGCTTAAATCAACAGCAGATTGTTTAGTTTTTCCCATTCTCAGGGCTTCCATTCCTTCCTGATTTGCCCTTTTTCCCTTGACTTTTAAGAAGAGACACTCCTCCTGCTTTTGTCCCATTTTTCACCTCCAGGAGGTGGTAATTCTATTGCTCAAATGGATTCCTGCTGGTTGCCAACACAACCATGTAATTCTGAGGGGAGAAAAATGCCTTATCTGCAGTTTTGATTTAAAGCAATTTCTTGAAAACATAATAAAGTTTCTCACCAATGGCATTAAAGTTAATAATCCTTAATGTTGAAAAGTGGTGGTTAAAAGAAATGAACGAGCCCTTGAAGGTTGCACTCTTTTATTTTAGCAGATAGGGACTCACTTTGGGTTAGATTATAGCTGCACCTGGTGCTGGAATGAAGGAGGTAAAGGAGGGGAAGAGTTTTTGGGCCAACCTTTGTGCCCTTCTGCATTGTGTCCCATAGCTCAGGGGAAGGCAAGGAGGTGCCCAGGGAAATCCTGGCAAGGCTTTTGGTCCCAGAAGGAGACGGTGCTGGGAATGAGAGGAAGAAAAGAGATGTCTGGGCCTCTCTCCTCCCCAGCATTAATCAGCAGCGCCAAGCACAGAGAGCTGCAACCTCCCTGAAGTGCAGGAGCTCTCTGAGCTCCTCCCAGCACAACTGGACACTTCTGGGCTTTGCTTAATTACTATTCCATCTAATTTTTTAGTTCTGCCTTTTGCATGAAAGAGCAGCTGACCTAGATTTAGTCACTAGAAATTACCTCTCTCCATGTCCTTGACAAGTGCTAAAGTGAGACTTCATTTGACTAAGGAAGGGTATTTTTTTCTTCAATATTCTTTATGTCAGAGTGTCTCAATTTATGTTAAATGTGTGTCTTCTTTAGCTTTTATTATTGTCCCTAATGTATTTTCTTAAAAAGGCAAGTGCAACTGGCTTCTTTTACTGTCAAGGTTTCTGTTATATATGTGTGTGTATATATATATGATCTTCAAATTCCTGTTTAAATATCTTCTTTCTAAGCTATGTGAACTTAGGTCCCATAAGCTCACACTTTTTAGTCCATGAATCAGCTTCTTTCCTTTTCCTAATGCCTTTTCAAGTGCTATATTAATATCATTTTATAAGGTGGTGACACAATATTCTGGCTGGGCTTTGCTGGAGAATTAAATAATCCTGTTCTAACTTCACTGAACATGCATTCCCATTCCAAGCAACTGTGGGTATAAGCATGTAAAATAGAAGACATGTGTTGGCTCTCATGGTTTTCCCTGTCACGTCACCTTTTGTTTTTAAACAATGAGTTTACCCTTATCCCAAGGTCCTTTTTGAATCCCTCCTGCTTGAAATCCGTCAGATTTATCTGCTATTTGTTTACTTCTGGCCGATGTGTAGTAGTTTACATGTGTCAACATTCATTCCACGTGGTGTCAGCCAAGTCAGGGAGGAGGCTTAAACCCCAGTGTTGGGTTTGGGTTGGTTTTGTTGTTTCTTCTCTTTCTTTTGCCTCCTCCCCGTCTGACTCTCCCTGCCAGTAGTGCAGTGTCAGCAAGCACAGCCCGTTTACAGTTGCTGTTTCTGACTGGGTCATTTGTCTGGATTAGTCACTGCAGAGGTCTGGAGTGCAGCCTTTGGAGAACAGCACTTCCTAGGACCCTGCAAGCACTGCTTGCTCCATCTGTGGGCAGGGATTTGTGCCTCCAAAATGTGCATCCCTGTCCTGCCCCTGATCCCAAAGCCTGGGTCAGCACCTGCTGCTGGAGCTGCTTCAGTCACCACTGATACCAGAAGCTTTGGGCTTAGTTCAAAAGGACTTCTTGATATGTTTGGTCAAGGCGAAAATACTTACTCTGGGAAAAAATTCAGTAGGATGTTTTAAAAATGCACATTTGCACTAATAACCTCGAAGACTACAAGACTGTGAGCTGCTGCTAATCCGAGTGCTGTGTTGGGAGCAGTGAGCTCCCTTGGCAGAGTCTGCAGGTGTGTGCAGAGCTCTGCATGCACACATTCACACAGGAATAGCTCCACACAAACCATTTCCCTGCAAACTGAGAGCGAGACAAAACTCCATCACCTGAGACTTTAGCTAAAAGTGTTCTGATATTCTGAGAAAATTATTCACTTGCGAAACAATCAATTTTGGCATCAACCTCCCAAAGCTGTTGGTCAGGCTGAGTTGGTTGGAGCCTTGCATCTCTTAAATTCTTGCTCGTTGCTGTCTACCAGATTATTGCTGCATTAATTCTCATACAGGCTGTCTGTAAAGAGAATGGAGATTATTTTAGATGTTACGCATTAAGGTTTAAGTTGACAGATTTAACAGCTATTTATCTCTAGGGAAAGTGGTCTTTCTAACTTTTTGAGTTAGCAAATGCTCCCTGCTGATATCCATTGCTCTCTTACATGTGTGCCAGGCCCCCTGGAAGTAATTAGCAGCAGGATAAATACCTGGAAGATTATAAGGTTTACATTTTATTAAACATTTTTGAATTTCAATACCTTCCTTGTCATGAAAGCACTTCTGATAGTGAGCATACATCCTCTAATAATGACACAAATGATATTACTCTCAGCCATTTATCAGCATTCATAACATTTTGCTCCTGCAAAATTATTCTGCGATTTATTTTTAAAAGTAGAAATCTGAAGGATGCAGCGGTACTTAACACAGCAGAGATAAGATGAGGCCAAATTAGAGAACAATTAATGTAAAAGGTTTTGTTAGTTCTTCAGTTGAATTTGTGTGAAAAGTATAAAAAGTGTTCGTTATAGTGTACTTTGCATAAAGTGCAGCTAATTAATCTGTGCCTCTGTATTCTAAGTAATGCTGCTATTGAAGAGGCAGATAGGGGAGTTTCTTAAGGTTGAGATTTACCATGTTGATCCTCACAAACTATTTTCAACAGACTGTTATGTGAATATAGAATAACTCACCCCACCCTTGTAATTCTTTCAGCTCCTCATTACATTGCCAAACCTGTTAGGTCCTGGTGATTGTATTAAAGCCATTTCTGTTCTCTCTGCAGATGTTTGAAGGGACAGGTACCAGTGAGGGTGATGGGCTTGTTGGGTGCTGGAGGGAGCAGAGTTTTACTGTCGCACAGAGTCTGATTAGGAATAGAGCAAAGCCAACGTGAAAAGTACAATTTGTATTTGCATTGTAGCAGTTAGTGTGCACAAAGCAGTGAGGATCCCAAAAGACTGCGCCAAGACTTTGTAAATCTTAGGAAAACAAAAGCAATTTTAGCCCTCTGGAGGACGTTTTTTTCATGTCCTTCTTTTCTTGATAGGGAGCACTAAATGCAACACCACATATAGTGGTGTGGAGTATAATTAAACAACCTGTGAGATTTTCCTCCTGCTGGAATCTCTTTGGTCCCTGTGACCTGTACAGCCCTTACTTTAAATAATAGTTCCAAGGACTGCTTGCTGGGATGGATGGAGTTCTTCTCAGGCACTCACTGTTGATTTGATTCAACAGCTTCTTAGTCATATTTTATCTTATAGTATTTTATTTATTTCATTTATTTTTCTTGTTGCTTAGAAAGAAATTTCTATGAAAGTGAATCCACGCATTCTTCTCCTGGGCATTTATCTTGTCCTGCCTGAAATGTAGTTCAGAGTTTATTAAACAAGCCAGAAAATTGCATGCTATCTCAGGAATGTGACTATTTGCTGTTCTCCCTGAGATTTGCCATATGCTTAGTTCTGTTGTCTTAGTAGAGGAAAGGTCTGCTGTTAACAATGGCATTAATGTTATCACTTAATTTTTATTGGGTGATTCTCTTATCAGAAAGTATGAATGCACGTTTTGTTTGGTCAGTGCATAATTTCTTGGTGGAGGGAGGAAAATCTCTAGCCCTGTATGAAAATAATGTATTATTTCTAACGTAGCAGTCAGTGTTTTGGGGTTGCTGGAACAAAAAACATGCCGTTGTTTTCCAGGGTTTCCCAACAGCACTGTGAGTTCTGCATCTGCTTAATTTTCACACTTGCAATGCATGAGACAAACCCATTACAGAAGTCATGAGGCAGTGTAGTTGAATGTAATATCAGAAGGACTATTTTCCAAGTAGTTCTGGTCATTGAACAGAAAAACATTTAAAATGTATTTGCCTGTTCCTAATCACGAGGCAGATGCTGGAGCACACATTTTATAGAAGAGCTTAATGTTGACATATCAGTGAAATCTGGTCTTTTTCTCACACAAATCCTGAAAATATGTACATAATTATACACATCTACACAATATTTTGCACAGGGAAATACATTTAATATGTAAGCAAATACATAATTAAGGTATGTTTTGTACCTGGAAGTATACAAAGATTCCTGTTGCCTACATTAGTGTTTTTTTCCTGCTGGTTTGCTTTAACTGTGCAGTGTTTCTGTACATCCTGGGCTTGAGTCAGGGTTTATGTCAGGCAGCTTTTCAGCAGCATTTGGGGGCAGATCTGTGGCAGGGATAAGAACGTGGAAAACAAGATCTTACAAAGAAAGTCATTAGCGTTGCTATTTTCAAAATAACAGCAGAAAAGTGGGAGTAAAACTGGCATGCTTAGAAAGATTTCCACCTTGAAGGTTTTTCTGGGTTTGGTTTGTGCCTTAGAGGCAGCGTGAAAATGTTTATCTAGTTAAAAATAGAAAAGAAGAAAATTATCTTTGATTACAAACTGCCCTTTTCTCCGCTGGAATGTGTTAATGTTTGCAACAGTTGTAAGAGTGTTTTAGTAAAACCATTATGAACTACTGTGTGGAATAGGATCCCCCATTATGTCACTGATAAAAGGGAAACAATTGAATATGACCCAAGGGTGGATTATTGCCACCAAGCAATGTAACTGAATGTGCATTACAGTTAGAGTAATTGCACAGCTAACTGATTTCCGTCCCTTTAAATTAAAATTGTTCTATGAAACTACATTATCTAATTTTGCTTACCAAGACATTTAGGAACTGTTTTCAAAGTAGAGCAGACTCGAAGTAATGTGAGGAAATGGAGAAAAAAAAAATCCTTCTTGCATAAATTATCTTCTATGAACAGCTAAAAGTTCTGGACTGAAGAAATCTGGCAAACTAGAACAAACTTTGCACAGAAGGCAAATAAATATTCATTGTCCCATGATCCAAACTCAATTATATGAAACTGCAGAAGTCAAATTGGTAATTTTTTTTCAGCGTTTAATGAACATAAAGAAGAAATAAAATGATATAAAAATGGTTTCTTTAGATTCCTTACTTTTGTTTGGGAAAATTTTGTCTCTGTCTGGATAGAGAAAAACTCAAGGGACAACACATTCAAAGCCTTATGCAGTGCTTGTGCAGAAAGTCTGCTGTTAAGATAGTAGCAATCCAAGAGTCATTAATTAATCTTATTCCAATTTTTTTCTTGTGAGTTTATAATCTTTATCTCCTTCTAGAGAGTTACACTTCCCCCAAAACATTTATGTATTTTAAAAGCCAATATCATCTTAAAATACCAACTACCACAGAACTGAAAAGCTACCAGAATATTTTGGCTCCTTTTTCCAAGTTGGGAAACACATAAGACACAAAACAAAATAGATACAGAACTTGGCTGAAGTTTACTTGAATTTTGCCAATGAAAGCTTGCAAAATAGAGCCAACTTGGCTATTAGAAAGATCCCTTGAGCCAGCACTAATTATGTCAACAAGTAGTTTGTGCTCAGTCCTCACCAGGTCCTGCACTTTTATAGGATGGGAGGATGAATGTCATATATATGTAGGGAGCTGAGCAGCTGCTTCGTTTACCATTCCTCCATTTAAGGGTGTGCTAACCTTGCAACAACCTAGTGACATCATCATTTTTCACCTTATTCCTTTCTCATGGGGTATGTCTTCACAATAAGCCTGAGGTGAAAAGGTTTCCTCGGCAGGCAGACAGCCTGCATGACAAATGTGCTGAGGAGTCAAAGAAAATTTTAACCTGCCCTACCTAGCCACAGTCACTTTTTGCACCTAGGAGCAAAGTGATAAATGTTTTTCTTCAAAAGCAGGGAGGGGTGTAAGGGAGAAGGCATGGGAAAAGAACAAGTAGGATATGCTACATGTGATATTGTGCCAAATGGATCTGCATACCTGTTTTTGTTTTCCCCTCAGGTAAGCAAGCAGAGTGCCTGACCCCTTACATCTTGATTATGGGGTTCAGACAAGGGAATGCTCTTTGTCTGAAAAACCTGAGCAGTATCTCTGCGTTGAGCAGATCTGTGTTACACTCACCTTGGTGAGCTGTGTTTTCCTCCATGTGTATCATGTCATAATCATTTGGAAAACATTTTCACACAGAACTAATGAGTCATTGTAATTTTTATTAAAATTCCCTCACTCCAGCACAATGCCTGATTTTCTGTGGGTGATTTCAAGTTTCTTAATGTACATTGCACTCTGCTCTGTTGTGTCCTAGACTAAAGCCAGGTGTTGCCAAAGCTCACCAGCCTTTGCAGTTGCTCACTGGCAAAATGCTTGGCTTAACAACAGTGATTTTAAAATATAATGTAAAATAAACTTTGAGCACAATGTAGACATTTCTATATAATTTCTGTTGCTATTTCTGGTTACAAAATAAGTAAAGATGTGATCCAAGCGTTTAAACAGCATTTTTCCACTGTGAACTCAGGGATGACAGGCTGGTGGCAAAGCAGCGAAGGATGAAATCTGTGCTGTTGTGCAAAGCCCTGCCAGAGCTCCTCAGCTGTGCCAGGTTTGCTGCTGGGAGATGTTAGTGTCTGTTCAGTGGTTGTGGGGTGATCCCTTAGCTGGGGAGGGTGTCTGACCCCCACCTTTCCCCAGAGCAGACCCTGTGACAGTGGGAAGGGGCACTGGGATGTCCCCCATGGCTCCAGCAGCCCTGACTAGTGTGCTCATCCCACCCTGGGACCAGAGAGCTGACCCTGGGGGATCTCTGCACCACCATTTCCCAGCACAAGGGAAGGCTGATGGAGTGAGCAGGGTGATTTAAACCTGAAAAAAAAAGCGGATGAATGGAACAGATTTAGGATTAGGGTATCAGGATGAATCTGCAGGAGGTGTGTCAGGGTCAGGGAGCAGGTGACATGAAGTGACACCGGCAGGTCCTGGCAGCAGCTCTGCACTCCCTGTGCCTCTCTGTCTCTCTCATTTTTAAAGTTTTGTGGGCATGGAAATGTCCATGAAGTGTGTGTGTTTGTACCTGCACAGTGTGTCTGTCCAGCCTGCACTGTAAAACCTACCCAAGAGCCAGATGGGGACATGTATCTCCTACTCTGTAATTTGTTATGCACTGTGTAGAAGACTTTTCAGATATTTTAATTGTCACATTAAGATTTTTAGATGTAGAAACATCTTGATTGAATAAAAAGTCTTTTAGCTAATTTGAGTTGGAATAAAACTGAGTGTTTCAGAGCTGTATGGTGGGAATAGCTCATAAATGAAGCATTTTTCCCCTTAGGAATATAATCAGAATGCAGAAAAATCCCTGTAGGAAAGACATTCATAAATTAGAAAAAAAATTGCTAAACAGAAGCATCATATTGCCAGATATTAAGCTGGAGGTATGCTAAAAGAACCCTGGCCTTGTTTGTAAAGTTGTGAATAAATCTGTTAAAAATAATTGAATTTATATTTAACTTGAAAAACAGGGTAAGATCTTTTATTCTGCACTTATAAGTTTGAATACACCTTCAGCTGCTCTTAGTTATCTCAAATTAAATCTTAAATTGAGCTTGTGGTTCTGTGAATTAATACTCTGGCCTTTCAGCTCTTTTGCTGAGGTCATTCAAATCTAATGGTAGAAATGGTCACAGGGTCAAGTCTGGGTATGTAGAGTATAGAAATGGTTTAATGATGCCAGCAGATGTTTGCATTCTGCATGTTGGAGTTGTAATGCACTGGTGGGCTCTGTGAAGGCACTCGATTATCACGTTATTATATCTTCATTCTATCTGAATTGTGAGGTAGGGAATAAGAATGCATTAAAATAAGGTGACAGTTCTGCCTTCAACCAACAAAAATACGCAAAATCAGAGTTAATTTTCTCCCTATGCCCTTCTTAACTGTCCCCATTGTGCTTAGTCATTGTCAGGGCTCTGGGAGGTTGCATAAACTTAAATAAATAGGCTGCAGTTGGCTAGGAAAATTGAGACACATAAGAATGACTTTGAAATGCTTTGGGTTTACCCATTGTAAGTCAGAACTTAAGTATTACATGTACAGAGTTTATATTCTAGTTCTCTATTAATGTCATAATTCTATGAAGGGTTGAAAATATCCTTGAATATGAAAATATTAATAAGCAAGGAGCCAAAAAATAATTATGAAGTGCCAAGCAGGTTCTGTCAGATGGACTCAACACTGTTCATATAAATAAGTGCAGATTTTGTATAAATAGATTAGAACAGGGCATGAATTACACAGTCGCCAGTTTTAATAATTTTTTGATTATAAAAATATTAAAAATCAAGTAAATGTACAGAATTGCAAACTGCACTGTTTGCAGCTTCCAAACACAGACTTGCATTCCTAATGCTATTATGTTCTTTTTTGTTTAAATCTGACCTCTATTCCACCTCCTTCTAAAGCACATTGTTCCAAAAGGTCTGATGTTTTTTCACTCAGAAACGCAACATGGCCAACATCACTAAGCAGAAAGGATCCCAGGACAGCTACATTCCAGGAGTTCGTGTTAATGACATTTTGCAAAGCTATTCCTAGGCTAAAAGTCACACATGAAGCTTCATCCTGTCACTTCTAGCAATTTTGTAAAATAATTTTATGGTACTTTTAAAAGGAAATAAATGAAGCATGACCAAATACTGACCAGCCTTTTGTTTGGCCATTCAGTGTAAGACCAGGATGGGATATTTACTGCTGTTGTGAGCTTTATTTGTCATCTCTCCTAGTTCCTCACTGCCACCTTTCTCCTTGGTGTGTACAGATAATTACAGCTAGCCGTGGTGATTGTTATTAAGGCTGTAGCAATAACAACTCCTCACAAATATACTGTGATTTGAACCTACTCCATCATAAGTTTATCCAGTACTAATGCATTTTGCAGGCTCAGAGGGGGGTGAATATATGGCGCTGCATGGCTGTAAATTGCAATAACTCCTTAAGTCAACAAGGACTCGGTACCCTGTCAGGTGGGACACACATTCCAGGTGATGGGTATTTCAAAGGCTACTTCCAAACTCTCTGTCCTTCCTCCAAGGGTCTGTGCACATCAGTGCTGCCCAGCCTTGCTGCAGAGGGCACAGTTGTGCTCTTCCTTTTTTCCGCTTGGAGCTAACAGAGCATAGGAAGGGGAATGAGCAGTCGCCCTCTGGGTCTTCCATCACTATCATTGCAAATAAATAAATAACCTAAACTCTGATTCGGGAGCCAAAAGCTACCTTCAGGTTCACCTCTGCAGTCTTGTTGAAAACAATGTATGACCCAGCAGAGCGCCCTGTGCTGACTTTGAATTCCCCAGTGCATTTCCTGTGCTGCCACATGTGCTTGTGCAGTGTCTGTGCAATGGCAGGGGAAGAGGAGCATCTTCTTCCCTTGAAAGTCATTGGCAAAACCTGCACGGGAAGTGGAGCAGCACAAGCATGAAAAGATCACTGGAGAGGAAGCTGCACTCGAGCCTTCTGGATTGTTGTGTTCTGCATTAGTGTGGAGGGCTGTGGTGAAGTGTGATAGATTTGGCTCTTCTGCACAGTATTATCACTTTGTTGCTTAAATGGCCTTGTGAAAAAAGGCAACAGCAGTACATAACCAACAGCACGATTTAAGTCCATCAACTGCACGTTTTTTCTAATGTGAAATCTTGTTACCAATTGTCAGCCCAGAGATGTATTTTGACAATCAAGAGATACTGTGCAGGTGGTTGAAATAATTTTGATGTGTTGATTTTATTTATTTATTTTGTTTGTTTCCAATGCATGCTGATTAATCCTAGGTCGTATATCACACCAAATTGGAAAACACAGCCTACCTGCGTGATGAATGTGCTTGGAGAGGTTTAAGGTTTTGCTTGCTGTGACATCAGTGCCCTTGAAGGCTGTGGACTGATAGATCCAGGATTGTGAATACAACCTTCTCTCCCTCTCAAACACCCTGCCCTGCTCCCTCCTGGGAGGCTGAACCCCATCATGCACCAAAGGCTAAGCCTGTGCTAACCCAAAAGACCAACAGGAATTAGATCATTTTTATTGCAGACATTTCTGTTGGTGGACTCTGGGGGTGGCTGCTTGTGCTGGTGGGAAAAGGCAGGAAGGCAGCAATGAGCAACTGGAGGATGTCCACAGTTCACAAGTGGAGAGGAGTAACCTTAATCCTTACACACATAAAGCTATGTCTCTGTAGCCTCAGTAGGAACATCTTTAGACCCTCTAGACATGACTCAAGTGAGGCATAAATATGCCTAAAGGTTGCAAGTAATATCACATAGAAATTGCCTTTGCATGCATTTCACCCATGGACTCAGTTGTCTAGTTTTTCTCATGTCTTTTTGCAGGAAAATGTGTTGGTGCCCACAGGTTTATTGGCATTGTCATTATCATAAAATGCTAAATGAGAGTTTCCCTTTCTGTCCCCCCAGACTGAGTGCAGAGGAATCCCAAGCAGTGATCCTTGTCATTATAAGCAAGAAGGGATGACTTGAACAAAGGCATCTTGTTGTACAGCCCAGTTTTTATCTTAAGTCAGCTGGATTGCAAATAAGGAGATAAATATGCATTGCCAAAAAATGGATTATTCTCTTCTTTTTCTTTAAATACCGCGGGGTCTCTCCCTTGTTCTACAAGAAGACCTACAAGGTCGCCAAATTAAACCTTTATACAATCCAAAAATTGAATCTTAGTACATCCATTTTCCTAACACAATTTCTACAGTACCTATCGGTGCTGACAGTTTGGTCACATATCTCTATTGTGCTGTTCAGTTTTATTTGACAGTGCAGGATGGCATCAGCATGTATTGGAGGTAACATCTGAGCTGTGGCTGCTCTCTTGGGACTGCTGTACTACTTTACCTCCTTGCCATCATAAATGGATGTTTCTGTCATTCCCTAAGATTTCCTCCTGGGTTAGGCATCTTTCTTTAATTATTAATCAAAAGCAATGTAACAATCATTGCAAACAAATGTATCACTGTACTGAAGCGAGTATGTTAGCTGGGATGTTAGTACTATTAGTGGAACAGGATTTGGATGTAAAGGTTGTGATCTTGTCTTTTGCACATCTGCTTGATACATAAATTATTATGCTCATCTGAGTATTGTTTCCCTGCTGCAAAAAGAGAAAAATGCAGTTGGCTGGCTTTTTCTGCAGCCTGCAAACTGAACAAAGGCCAAGTGACTTATGCAAAGCCATTCCTGAAATCTGTGACATAGCTGGGACAAAAATGTCCCGAGTTTGAATGCAACCATATGCTTACCACAGGGAAAAAAGAGAGCATGGCTACAGATAGGCAAAATCCCATTGCTTTTGTTCGAGTTGAGACTGGTTTGTGAACTTCTATTGTCTGTGGAGATGAGACTATTTTCTGAACTTTGTGTGTCCAGAGTTTTCACAAATGTTTTACTTGCAACAGTCAGGCTTTCAGAAGGAAACCTACCAAATCTGATATTTCTGATTTTCCTAGGCACAAATCTGTGTGTCACTGCTTGGTTCCCTGTTTGCATCCACTCACAAAGGTCTCACTTCAGCCATGGGATCCTTGGCAGTACCTGGGGAGTGTCTGCTTTAAATCAAATACCTCTTGCTAGAGGCTGCACGACTTCCTATCACCTCCTCCTGTTCCTGCACGCCCAGCTCAGCCACAGGAGATGGGGTTTCATCACTAAAAACTGCCACTCATTGTCTCAGAAATAGAATATCAATATGAAAGATTTGCACAGAAACAAAGCAAAGGGTTCATTCGGTTTCCATTCACAGCATCAGCTTAATCCTGCTGCTGAATACGCAGATGTACAAAGCTGGGGCTCTACCTAATAAAATACGTGTGATCAAATCTGAACTGCTTGTCTCCTTGAGACATTCATTTAATACATAAATTTAATATACTTTTCTTTGATAAAACTCTTATTAGGTGTTGAAGACATTGCCATCTTAAATATCAGACTAAGGATAGTTATTGACTCCTGCAAATCAGTGGTTCTGTTGAAGATATTGGGCTCCAATATAAATTATCCATATTTCATTGTGTGCAGTATATAAGGGTACAATACATTGCATTGTAGTATTTAATTTTTTTTATTCTTGAATTTCTTACAGGTATCACTCTTGATTCAAGTGAAGTCAGGCCATCTGTTTTAATATTAGCATAACTGTATAAAAGCTGCTAAAAGGAACTGCCAGCTTATGAACATTCGTTTCCATTTGTGTTCACTCAGAGTTTCAGAAATGTTCTATCTCCTTCAACAAGTCCCTTGCTATTATAATGATAATATAAATATCTGCATTTATTAAAAAAATCAGTTGTGCAGTCCTTGTAGGGGAACTGAATATTGGCCCTCATTGCCTGAAATTAATAATGTTCTCATTCTCCTGTTAACCTCATGTTGGCTTTTTAGGAAGCAGAGGGCAAACTTTCCAGAGCAACTGAAAACTGATGAAATTTAGAATTTCACTCAGAATGAAACTTGTATGAATTTTTGCTTAGGCTGATTTGGAAAATGCACACTGAAATGAGAGAATGATATCAAATTCTGTCTTTCTTCTCCTAGAAAAAAGAAATCAAAACAGTGAGCTGCACTGTTGTAATGAAACTATTTTAACCTGCCTGGCTTGAAAACATTTTCTTCCTTGAGTCCTACTGCATTCTGAATATAATCACTACATGGTAATGAGGGAGAGGTCAGGGTTCCAGTTTTGCATGCCTTTCTCAGTGTTATTTACAGGATTCAGCCTCTGTACTTTTAAAAATACTTGACCCCATCCTGGCTCCCACTCTTCTTACAGGCCTTAACCTCACCTGGCTTTACTAGTCTTGGGAATCAGGTGATGTTTGTAAAGATTTAGGACTATTAAATGGTTATTTAAACGGACTATTAAGGGCCTGTTAAATGGATATTTAAACAAATAAGGAAGTGATGTTAGCTTGTAAGCTTATCCTGACTAAATCTTCTTGATTTTATCTCACTATAAATACAAAATCACTATGTGATAGTCATGTGAGAATTACAGCAATTTTAAAGTAATTTGAGGTTATCTGTGAAAGAATGAATGTTATGAAGTTCTTCTAAATTATTAGCTAAATCTATCTTCAATATGCATTCTATATAATGTAATTTAGTGCTATTCCAAAGGATTTCTAACTGCAAAAAATTACACATTGACTATTTGAATATTTTATTGATGGTTAGAAATTATAAAACATTCCAGGAGTTCATGGAAATGGGTGTTTTTGCATATAACAAGACATTGTTATCCTGCTTTTAGAAATGCCTAGTTTGTGGATGCTCCTATTTCAATGAATAAACTCTTGAGCTGCTTTTGTTTGAATAAAACATGAAAGATGTGAACTGCCACAACTAGATCCATGCAAACAGTCAGCATCCAAATTACAGGTGCTCTTGATAGGTCCCTCAAGTCTCAGATCCACCAGGCACATTCCTGTCTGATGTCATCAAAGTATATCCAGAAATCTACACCTTCTTTTCATCTGCCTGTGGGATTTTTGATGGGATACATGGAAAGATGGATGTCACATAGTGATTGCTCTTCCAAAGGTCGTTAATCTCTGAGAATAATTTGTCCACAACATTTGAATTCCTGTGATGTAGTGGGAGAAGTGGTTCAGGAGTGAAGGAAGAGTAGCTCAGGAAGCTTCTGATAGCAAGAGCATTGGAGCAGATGAAAACATTCCTCCCAAATGCTGGGATTTGCCTTCGCCCAAGCTGTGGGCAAGAGATGCAGAGGGAGATTCCTTGCTCAGGAGTGCAACTGAATTTAAACCTCAGCTTGCACACCAAGAACCCAGTGAATTGCAGAATGTGTCCCTTTACTCTGAAAAAGAGAAAAGGAACACGAGCAGACTTGGACTCTATGTAAATTGTTTCATTGTACCTGCTAAATATAACATCAAAAACTTGAGACTTGTAAAATGTCACCTGCTCTTATCGAGCTTTGAAGAGATTACCTCTTAACAGAAGTTTCATTTTCATTTTCTCCAACATTTACTGGAGTGAACGAGGGCCGTGACTCCTTTCTTTCCTAATCCCAGCCAGCAACTTGCTTTTTTCTGTGTTTTATGTCATTCCATATGACATTGCATCAAGGCAATTCAGTGCTGCATGCAGTTGAACCAAAAGCAATTTAAGTCAAAAAATGGACAAATATGGATGTCATTTATAAAGCTTGTTCAAAGGTCTCTGGCATAGCTCAAAGCCGAGCACTTTGGAGGTGCAGCAAGGTTTTCCTCCACTTATTTCTGAAGCCAAATTGTGGGGGTTTAATAGAGGTCTGCTGAGTGAGTAGCAGACAACACTTTGTGCTTAGAACAATCCTTTCGTAATCTGAAAGTGTTTTTGTTTTTATTATTTATAGAAACTTTTCTGGAAGAAAAGTATGGGAGCCAATATAGAAACAAGTGTAGCAGTGTCAGTGGAACAGCTTTGTGGACTAAAATCCAAACATCTTGTTGTACAGTTTGTTAAAATCTAAAATCTTGTGCAGTGTACGGAGTTGGAGTATGATGGGGAAATAAATTTTGGTGGCTTCTCTGTTTTCACACCCATTTTAATAATATCCTGAATGCAGTGCAGTTTGTAAATAAATTTATTACAATTAATTACCATATGTATCCTGTATTTTCCAAAAATACATTTGTCAACTATATTGCTGTTGGTAAAAATGGGTTTAAGGGTTCTTGTCAGTAGGTTTGGCTGATTAATTAAGGAACTTATTTTAATAGCAGAGTAACATCATCATAGCTTCTTGAAGCAATTAAAGTAATGAATTACTTTCATTCCCTTAGATTTTATCTTCATTCTCTATCTTTTGCTACACTCTTTTCCAAATAGTAAATATATTCAGTAATTATATCTGATAACATGTAAGTAGTTTATATTAGATAGTGAGATATATAATGCAGATAAAAATAGCCTAGATTACATCAAGTGTATATTACATTTATTTTATAAATGTAGTATGTGATGCTTGATTGCTGCATGTTTCAAAAGGACTCTGAAAGTTTGATAAACTGATAGGCACTTTATGCAGAGGATTTTATTTCACACACCTCCTTAGCTCTTGCAGCTCCTTCTGGAACAAAACATGGTTTAAGAGTGCATGGCAGCAGAGCTAAACACTGAGGAAAAGATGGGAGTATATCCAGTTCAAACTGCCTCTGGTATTTAAGGCATAGCCACTGTTAAATATTTTAAAAAGAGAAGCCAATGGTTTTTAACATTTGTGGAGTGTTAGAGCCTTAAACCCTAAAATCAGCCTGCTGCTGTAGTATTTAAGACTTTATCCCACATAGAAACAGACTGTAAATATTAATTGAAATGCTACTACAAAATAGTTGCTATTTTGGGATGCTCTTGAGATTAAAGCAAAGATAGCTTAAAAATGTTGCTGCCCTTAAGCAGAAGCTTCACCTTCAGTCTCCCAGGGTATCTGGACCTCTCATGCTGATACCAAGGGCCAGTGGCAGGGGGTGTGGGGTGCCTTGAGGTGCTGCAAACACGCAGAATGCACCTTGAGAGATGAATTTCTGAAGCCTCGGGGTGTGGGACTGGTTGGGGTGGCAGAAGGATGGGACAGTGACTGAGCTCTCACATCCTGCAGTTCCTGAGGGCTGATCCCAGTTATCCCCAGTGCTCATCACATCCTCTGTGCCATGGGTTTCTGTACCCCCAGATGGCTCAGGCTGCACTTGGGAGAGTCACTTTTGCCTGTGTTTGAGCTGCAAGGTGGAACTTGATTAGGAAAGCTCTCAGAAAGTGTCAGAAAAGGATTCCCTGGCAGATTATTGGGAGCACAGTCTAAGCAGACCTCTCTGCCTTGCTGTTGAAGCACCACCAGCCCTCTGGACTGACCTCACACTTGTCTTTCCCATGAAGTTTTGGAGGGCAAAGCCCAGTGAAAGACGAAATGCCATATTATTAAGTTATCCATTGGTGAAATATTCCCCAGCGCTGAACAAACATTACAAGTAAGGCATATATTTAATGGAGTGTATTATTTTATTATGGCTGGTTGCTATAATAGGCAGTTAAAGCATGATCAACAAAAGCAGCAGAAGGGTGATGTAGTAGATGATCAGATCTCTTTTCCTTGTATCTGTTTTGTCAACTTGCATTCATCTACTTTCTGTTTTCTTTGGTGGGCAGTCATCAAGGCGTGAAATAGCTGCCTTCCCACGCAACCAAGCCATGTAAATTTTGCTTTGGGAATGAGGTTATTTCAGACAGCATTCCTAATCATGGTGCCTGAGCACCACTTGCATAGGGAGGAGCACAAGAAGAAAATGTTTAAATTCTTAGAGAAGAGATAATTATAAGTAATTCACTGATCTGTGGCCAGGATGAAGTTTAGCATATGAAATAATGATAAAAGGTCATAAATATGTTAGAAAGTTAGCATATCAAAGTAATTGAGGAAAAAAATGGTGACACTCAGATTGTTGATGCAAATGAGCATATCATTAAATGATGCTCTGAAGAAAAAGACTGGAAAAATGCCTCTAACCCTCATATTCTTCTATTGCCAAGAGCAAAATGCCTATTTTTTGATGCTAAAGTTTACTAGTCTGCCTATGTTTTGTCTGTTTGTCTAGGTCGACTGTAATTTTTTTTAATTTCAAGACCTGTATCCTATTGACGTTATTGCTGTCCACTACACTCCTTCCTAATGGCAGAGTAACACTGAAAGCATAATTGCATTTCCTAATTATGTGTAATTAAGCAAAACCCAGATGATGTATTCAGTGAGCTCTTGGTATAGCCAAGGGTCAAGGACTTCTGGAATATTGTAGCATTTCTCTAAATAAGCACATTATACTGTTAAAGCCAAGATACAGTTTTGTGCAGTCTGTTCTGTAAACCTGCTTAGCAGCTAAAATTTATAGTATTCATTTATTTAGCTGAGTAAGGATATAGTTGAGATTTCCCCCCTCCCATTTTTAGATTTGTCGTACTTAACCCAGGAAAGGGACTTTAAACTCAGCACCATAATGTTCTTCATGCTGACAAGCTAAGTGATATTTATTTTTTCAAACCTTAATCCTTTTGAAACATGGAGAAATAAATACATCCTCTTATCTAGCATATGCCTGAGACTGGAAATAAATTCTTATTTCCTTGTAGTCCTGTTCCAATGGTCTACAATGAATAATTTGGGCAGTCTCACTGAATATAATAGGAAGAGCTTCTCTATTACCAGTGATAATTATAAGGCTCATAATGGGAAACCTCCAAAGCCCTACCATCAATCAAGGAAAATAAACAATGGAAAATGATAGGTATATAGAAGTGAAAATTGCAAAACCACATATGAAAATGCAGTGTTTTCTGCAAGGTTATAAATCATGGGGGAGTCATAATTTTCAATGTAATTAATATTCTCAGATTAAAATGTAACTTTTTAAGGAATTTAGCAGACATTTTTAGAATCAGGAGGCAGATGAGTCGGAGCGTTAGTAATGGGATTAAGGAGACTTTCACTTCTAGATCATTAGGTCAAATATGACCCAAATCCTCAGTGCCTGAAAGTTATCATTTCACAGCTGTGCAGTGGCCTTTGTAAAAAGATTTGTTGGTTTTGGTCTAGACCACAGCAGGAAGGGTCTGCAGCCCAAAACCAGCCGCGCTGTGAGCAGTTTTATTCTCAGCAAAAACAAAAGAAGTTGGCCTCCATCATCTCAAAACCTGCATTTTGGAGTATTAGAGCATTATTAAAAATCCCATGACATGAATCCTTGCTGTTGCAGAAGCCAAGAACAAAATGGCATTTGTGATGGAGCTCCCTGGAAGTGATTTCTCCAGGCAGGGATGCAGATGAACATTGTTTACTGGAATTTTTCCTCTCCTTGTGTCATGAAAGCTTATCCTGGAAACCTAAGACAAAGCTTCACACGTGCCTCAAAAAATAGAGGTGGGTTTGGGTGATCACACCAAGGTCCAGTGCCATCAGTTTAGCCATCTCCACCATTTGATTGATAAAAAGCTTGCTAAAGATTTATAGGTGAGCAATAAATTGGTTTTGTTATTGGATGGGGTAGAAGGGGGACCCACCACATGGAAAGTATTAGTATCCAATAATGAAAACGCTAATTTTTTGTTTTGTTCTGTTTTTTAATACCTTGTTGGTAGATTTTGATCAGATGTGGTCTAATATGGATGAGCTCAGGGCACATCATGCATTGCCTCAGGAAGGATTCGGGCAGCAGATGGATCTCCCATTGCAGGGCACTGTGAGAGAACAACCTGTCAGGGTTATTCTCCCATCTCACACCATGGCCCAGAGGGCTCTAGTGGCTGCATTTGGCTTTGTTCATACACCAGTGCTGGAGGTTAGAGCCTTTGAAATGTTCTGCACTCACTCACAGTGCCCTTCCCCTACCAAATTTGGTGATGTCCAAAGCTCATCTGTTCCTGCTGGTTGACTTCTCAGTCACTTGGTTTCCCTTCAGGGAGATCTGAAGACATTCAGGGCATGTTTGGAGTTTTCTGGCTTTCATCTCTGTGGTGATTCCTGAATTGGCTCTCTATGGCTAAATCAGTCAGTGCCTGAAGGATTCCATTTTTAAAATCCTTTGTCCTGTTTTGGGATTCCTCCATGTTCTTTTCCATACATCTGAGTGAAGATGAGACTCTTCGTCACACGATTTCCACCAAACCCAAAAATATTTTTGTCAGTGAAGGAACCTGTCTACAGTATGAATAAAATTATTTGTAATGTTGGTTTTTGGTTTTTTTTTTTCATGTGTGCACGATATTAAATATTTCCCAGAAATCTTTGTTCCTGTTTTGGAAGGTTAAAAGGGGCAAGGAGCAGTGGATCATTGTAACCTGGTGCAGCTCTAGCAGTGTAGTTTGCTTGCAGGGCTTTGTTTCCTGTTGTGAATTTCATTTACTAGGTACCCATGGCACAAAGCTTTATTAATTGCATGGAGAAATGACACAACTATTATTCCCAGTAACAAATGAGTCACTAAGTTTGCAAGAGCAGACGAAAGATAAATGCATGCGTGTGAGATCTGCAATAGTTATAGGAGCTCTTCCTAAAAATACATTTCAACTGATTTACAGCATTCTTGAGTAGTTTAATGTGCTGCACTGCGTGTGATATATTCAGATTTTCAGAGTCCCAATGCATTCCTGAAAAGAATGTCCAGTGTTGTTGCAAGGATTAAATGTCCCACAGGGAATAAAAGCACCAGAGAATGGAGGACAGTGAAACATTAGATGTAAAAACAAACAGATGTGGCATAATAAGTAAAAGGTCAATATGCCCTGAGGACCAGCATCGGTAAAATCAGAAAGGGAATTTCAAATAAGTCAGAGGCTTGTGGGGCAGCAGAGCTCCCTCCAGTCCCTTCCAGAATGTGGAGCCATCAGACAGCCTGTGCTGAGCATGGGCTGAGTGAAAGAGAAGCTCCCCTCTGATATCCTTACTTGCCTATTAAAAAATTCATATGGTTAATATTTAAGTTTCAGAAACCTGTGGCCAGCAAGAGAAAGTTCTCCTAAATGACCCCATTTGTGCTAATGTAACAATCTAACGAAAACTTTAGTGCTTATCTTTGCTTAATTTCCATTCATTTTTGCTGTTCTGATTATTAAAATTGCTCATTTAAGGACTATCTTTTGTTTTGTTTGATTTCAGCATTCCCTTTGGTAAGAATTGCAAAAATTGTGAGGAAATGGATTTAATAGACACGGTCTCAGGAATGCTTAGTTAAATGGTGCTGCAAATACTCCCAATTTTTCCCTTTGTTCTTCTACATATGTTTAAAGATATTTCTGTTAATTTACAATTTGAAAGGTGGGTGAGGAGCAGAGAGTTTGAAAAATAGATTACTGTCTTCATTAATACAGGTTTGACCTACAAAGTCTTCACGTACTTAATGATTAAAAACCAAAGTACTAAATAATAAATTATAAGAATTTATAGGAGTCATCATCTTGAAATTAGCTTACTGAATGTTCTTATCATAATAAATCTGAGTGGGTGTCTAATTTAGTGTTAGCTGACTAAAATTATATGTTGCAGTCAGATAAAAAAAAAGAAAAAAAACTTTTGTGTCAAGACAAATGATGTGAATTTAATCAGAAGTAACCTGAAAGGCTACCATATTTTGTTGTGTCTACTTTGCAGAAAGTTTGGCAAAACTGGTAGTGGTAGAATGAAGATCGATTTCAATTTGTGAATCTGGCAGACAATAAAATTTCCTCCAGCAATTCAGAGATGTTTATGATAACACTTCCCTCACTGCTATAGCCAGTCAAAAGCCCAAGGAACAAATGACAAAATATCTGCTCTATCCCTTATTCAGCCTCAGCATAGCAGAATCATTTGCCAGGATCTTTTCATGTGACTGTAGAACAATCTCTCTCTTCCCTCTTTATTTCTCACCATTATAAAAGATGTTCCTCAGTTCAGCTAAAATGTATTTCTCCTTTCACATGAATATGAAAAGTCACATAGAGATGGAATGTTTTCAGAGCTGATGAGCTGCTTCTAAAATTCAGCTACTGTAGAGCCTTGGAGGAAAAGAAAGAAAAACAAACATCAATTTAGGAAGCGTATTAAAAGCAGTCCCAATCAATATTTCATCTCAATGTGGGCAGTAAAAGGGATCCTGAGCCCTTTCTCAGGACAGTCATTCTGAGCCTTCCTATGATGCCAAACCAAGTGGATTTGGCCAGTCAGAGCCAACCTGTGCAGAGGCACTGCTGCTGTCAGACTTCACTGGGTGAAGGACTGGCACCTCACTCTGTAAACAGGTGCTCAAACCCCAGAAAAACAGCTTTGCAGGGGAAATGTCTCTCTGCAGTTTATAAAGCACAGCCAGAGCTGCAGAGAGCAGTCAGGTTCTGCTTCATCCTTTCACTTTGCCTCAGTCCCTCACCCTAATTAATTAGAGGGAAATATGCCTTCCAGAGGAAAGAAAATACCTCTGGGACTTTCATCAGGAAGTCACAGCTCTTGTGTTTAAAAGGGAAAATTGTTGTTGTTGTTTCAAGTGTTGAAATTTTAAAATGTGATTCACCAGTACTTAATTTTTATCATTAGTGCCAATTCTGCAGTGCTAAGTGCCGTTGATAATATTTAAGTTTCTTTATGTAAACATAATTTTTGATTGCAGATTCCTAATCAGAACTAGAAAACCCATGTGCCTCAATCATTTTTCCCAAAGAGCTCCTGGAGTTCAGATTCATCTCTGAAAATGCTGATTAGTCAGGTTTCATTACATCCTTTCTGAGTATTCAAATGTTGCAAAAAGGCAAAACAAAGGTGGGAGTATAAAAATTAGATGCATTATCAAATTAAAAGACCTTATATCTCTCATTTTCTGAAAAGCCTTTACCTTGGCAATCTCCTGCTGTTGGACTCGGTGTGATCCCATGCTGGAGCTGTGTTCCCAGGGTGTGCAAATATGAGGATCCTTTCCAGTTCTACCCACCACAGATGCCCTAAAATAGAGAATAGTTCAGCTAAGCCCTATGTAACACGGTGTAATCATTAAATTGGAAAAGAAGATGCTCGTGAAATCATTTTTATTAGTCTAATCACTAACAGTCTGATCCAAACTTGTTTTCCAGGAGTGAAGATGAGACGCATTTTCTGTCTTAATTTTATTTTCTGTCTTTTAGATTCAATCATGACTGGTGGTATTTCATTGAGCAATGTAGTGCAGCCAAGGCTCAATAGTGCTTTTATTCCCTCCACAGACAAATTCCCATCAAAAGGCAAAATGTTAAAGTAAATCTGCTACTAGCACAAGCTGAATGATTGGGTTTGAGCAAAAACAGGGGGAAAAGATGTGCTCGTTTGGTCAGTGTTCATCTGGTTCTCAGCAGGATCTCCAGGGTGGATCATGCAGATGTGGCACTGAGGTGTGATCACCACGAGCTTCCTGCAGGAATATCAGCCTGGCAGCCTCTTTCACCTCCAAAATCTGCTTGACTGATACCCTGTAGAAAACAGGGTATGTGCAGGGAGATGTTCTGTGCTCTGCTCTCTCCTTTCACGCCTGTGCAGGGTTAATCAGAGTATGCTGTGATGTCCCAGTGAGCAGTAAAAGATGAACCACACATGAGGACAGAGCTAATTTCATGTTTAGTGGAAGAACACTGGTTTTATAAGAGCTCTGGGGTTTGTAATGGGAGATTTGCAATGCGTTGATATTTTTTTAGTACTTATTTTCAAGTATCATTAGCATTACTAATGTGTGTGTTACTTTTAAAGGCTTGACTCAGCAATTCCCACATGTTCCAGATTTCTGGCCACTGATATGCAGCTGTGTTGCTGTGTAACAATGCAAGGTCATTTTTGTGTCATATATGTAGAAATAGCAGCAATTGCATTCACTCTGAATTAACATAAAGTCCCTTAAGATTTCAGTGAGAAAAAACCAAACAAACAAACCTCAGCATGATCCATTAACATCAGGATTCAGGGGATAACCTCCAGCATGGACTCTAGAAACACTTGATTACAGACCATGGGCAGTGAGAACTCTCTGCACGTGGATGCCATAACCTTTATTTCCTAGTCGTTTTGTCACAAATCAGTTTTTAATGCAAGTGATCAGACAAGTTGGGTTTTTTTCTGCTTTGTTGTGGGAGATCAGGTTTTGAAGATAAAACTGGGCACAGATGCCTCTGTGTGATACACGCAAAGATAGAGGTAGGGAAAAGGAAACAACATTAGGCAGTATCAAATTTCTTTGTAATGAAGTAATGTTTGTTTACTTTCTCCCTGCAACTTGTTGAGGGTTTACATTTCCATGTAGCATTATATGTTAGATAATTTTTCTTAAGATTCAGCTAAGAATAGCTTGAGTAAGAAGGAAACGTGCATTTCCTAAATCCACTACACTTTGTACCCAGATCTGCAGTGCAAATCAGCTAATACTTCTGCGCAAATAGAGAAATTATGCTTTTTTTCATCTTTAAAAGACATTAATGTGTGAGCAGATAAAATAGGGAAGGGAAGAGCTGTTGGTTTTCCAATTTAATAGAGGCTTG
Source organism: Entomyzon cyanotis (assembly GCA_024500445.1). Taxonomy (NCBI): domain Eukaryota; kingdom Metazoa; phylum Chordata; class Aves; order Passeriformes; family Meliphagidae; genus Entomyzon; species Entomyzon cyanotis. Next base: position 5,768,743 of record JAKEPQ010000743.1, on the reverse strand, counting down.
TGGTTCAAAAATACAAACACACAGCCTGGTGGCCAGGTAGCTTGTTGTTCTGTTGGGGTTTTTTTCCACATGAGTGATATTCTTCAGTCCTGCAAGTTAGTAAAACCAAGACCACTTGCCATAGCTATAAGCTATCAATAAAAATTAATGTACCAGAGGGAATTGAAAGGAAAAAAATGTACTTAAGTGTTCAGGGCCATCGAGCCACCCATGCATCCTCTGCAAGTGTATTCCGGCGATGGAGCTGTTATTGTTGCCATGGGCTGCCATTTAATGTTATTTTCCTAAGTAAATGCTTCTGTGCTCTGATCAAGGACATTGGCAGTAAACCAAGACACAATCTTCAGAAAAAGATGGTGCTGAATGGTATTGAATACTGTTCAACCAGACCTGGTATCAGAGGATAACTAAAGCCCCTCTCTTTTGAAAGTCAGTTCAAACACAGGTTTAAAATCCTTTCAGGAAGGGAAGAGTTCTCTTTTCCTCCTTTTCCTTTTTTTTTTTTTTTTTTTTCCTGAAAGATTTTTCTTTAAAGAATGACAAGAGGAATCAGAAATAAAAAAAAAAAAAAAAAAAGAACTGGGATATATACACTCTGAGGTGATTTTAACTGAGGAGACTGGGAAGGCAAACAGCAAAACCAAAATCCCCAAAGAAATATATTTCTGCGATGGGTTTTTGTGTTTGTTTGCCTTTGTTGTTAAACTGAGGGCTTCCCCATTAGCTACATCTGCATAGTATATTTTGGAGGGGAGATAGTTTTGGTTCTGTATCGTGCCCTGGCTGCTGATGGCAGTGGGGTAGTTCTGTTTAAAGGGAAGGCACAGAGGTCATCCCCAGCACAGCTGTATTCAGCTAAAGGAGTTTCCACTGAGGAGGACTAGCACAGATAGCATTACCCATTTTTTTGTCTTGTCAACTTTTAGCATCCACAGTGTCTTGTGGGGAGGATTTAACAGCCTAACTTCATACTGCATGAAAAATTCAGTGACTTCTTTGACTTGTTTCGAGCTGGGAAGCTTCATCCAGCTCCTGTGCTGAGCTCAGCCTCTCCCCATTCCCCCTCTCCAAGCTGCTCACAGTTCTGAGGCCACAAGGACCTCCCTGCTCAGCTGCCTCTTTGTGAGGAAGGAGGTGCAGAACTTGTGAACAGAAGTTATTCCATAGCAATAATAATTTCTTTAGTCCTTCTCTGTAGCTTTCCACTGCTGTGACCGTTTTTTAAGGTGAGGGTACCACAACTTCTCACAGTGTCCAAGCTGCAGACAATCTTCAATTTATACAATGGCATCGTTGTGTCTTTAATTTTCTTCTCTATTTCTTTCCTAATAATTCTCAGCTTGCTATTTATTTTTTCATTGCTATGAATAGTGAGCTGATGTTCTCATATCACTGTGATAAATCTCCAATATCTTGCTCTTGCATTCTAAGAATAAGTTTGATGCAGACATGTGACATTGCATTTGTTTTTTTTTCCCATGTGCATAACTCATCTACATTTAATTTCATCTGCCATTTTCTTGCCTGGTTGCTGAGCACCATAAGATCTTTCTGCAAGCCTTCCAGTCAGCTTTCATCCTTGGTAGTGTGAATAGCTACCCTTTTTTTCCAGTATTGGTGAGGGAAGAGGGGAAAACATGGAAAGACAGCTGTAGACAGTGCTGCATGGACACAAACTATTTAGAGTGAAATCCAGCGATCCCCACCAGAGGCAACGTGATTAATGGAACTGAAACCTCAAAAATGGTCTTGCAGCTACATTTTTAATGCATAATATTTGCGCGAGTTTGACATTCAGCAAAATGCTTTCTCTCATGCCTGGTTTGAAGTTAAAAATATAAATGGAATGGCCTAGATTTTATTTATGCATCTAAAGTTGTTAAGGAGGTAAAGGAGAGCTGAGAGATAGGCAGCCCAGATTGCATATCTCCAAAGCACAGTCCCATCGTTCGCAGAAACTTCCCCTCCTGTTGATTGAATCATTCAAAGTTGGGTTGGTTTTGGTAACTCAGAATTACATATATTTTCATTGAAGAAGCAGATGTTTGTTTTATTGTCCACGGGAGAAGTCATAATGTTTGCTGTGTGATCTTGGAGAAATCAGCATAAAACCATGTCTCTGTCATGCACATGCACAAATACACATTGCTGGCAGTGGATTGCCTAGGACCAATTTTAGCTAATGTTGCAGATTGTGAATAAATGAAAAATGTAGTGGAAATGCTTCATCTGGATTCTGTGTGAGCAATATCTAATGAATATTTGGGAGAATGTCTGAAATGTTGCTTAAAGGCTTGCCACACTGCGTAAAAAGATCTGCAGACAGCTTACACTGAAATTTTGAAAATCTTAGGGAGAAAGAAGTTTAACCAAAAGCTTTTCCAGCTCTGTGGGTTCTGTAGCATAGACTTAATAAATGAGAGCTAAATATCAATGAAAACTAAATGCATGTCTGTGTTTTGAAATGTCATTCTGCGGCATTAGAAACTCTCCCTGTCAAATCTGATGTCTTCAGTGGAGTTGTTCAGGTATCTCTAAAACTCTGTCCAATAAGTATTGTGTCATTACATTTTGTTTTAAGTGAGAGAAAGTGCAATTCATTTGAGAAAAACCCCAAACAACTCCTTTTTGTCATATTTAAGACGAGCAGGATGAGTGAAGACAACCAGGACCAGAATCACCAAGGTTTGTACCATTTTAAGAATGTGAGGTACATGGTAAATTATGGGGTTTGTCCTTTGGTACAATGACAACAAATCTGCTTAGCCAGTGTTTCTAGGCTTCTGTTATTCTCCCTATGAGAAAGTGTTTTCTTTGATTCGCTCTAATTTAGAATTCTTTGTTTTTCGCTTGTCTAATCATTAGTATTGAGTTAAAAGTAGCAAGACAAATTGACATTACCTGCAAAATACAAGATCTGAGTTTTGCTGGTGTGGTTAATTCCCCGTTTCAAACCACCCCTCTTTTCTTTTTATTTTTCCTCTTGATACTTAAATTTAGGTCTTTAGTCCATCCTCGTAGCTCTTACCTTTCATACATTAAATTTCTTTGCTGGCACTCTGAAAATCCAAATAAATTGTGCCATTTGCACTGCTATCATCAACCTTCTCTGTAACCTCAGAAAAGTCAAGGAGAATAGTTAGGCAGATTTCTTATTCTTTTCTAAATCTCTACCAGTTATTTCCTATTATGTTACAAATACGTGTTCCTTTCTACCTTGCCTGTCAGAATGGCTTTCAACTGTTTTCCTTGCTAACATTGACAAGGTGATTGACTTGCAGATTTCTATAGCAGTTTTAGACCCCCCAAAAAAAGAAAAAAAAGACTGCTCTTATATTCCACAAACTTTTTTTTTTTTTTTTTAAACTGCTTGAACTTGAATTATGATTTGTAGCCTACAGATCTTTGACAAGAATAAATCTTACAGTGTCTAGTCTGACAGACTCAATTTTTGTTTTGAATTGCCTCCTACTTTTCTAGTCGTAGGCACTGTGGTAATTATAGACATAGTCAGTGGATGACAGCCAGGATATTGTTATTGTAGGCTTTGGTTTAGAAAAAGTATTAATTTCATATTTCAGTTGTTTTACATGCTGTCAGGGTATAACTCTTTCCTTGATTCTAGAGTACTGAAAATTAAAAGTTCTGGGCAGTTCTGCTTCAATTCTTCAGCCACATCTGTTTTAATTGCTAGATTTTATTTCCTTTTATTGGTCTGGCACATGTCTGTAGGGGCTTATCCTGCAGAATTTTTTAAAGTATGTACTTATATAATCAATTGTGGTGAAAATCAGCAGTTTGAATTGAATATAGTCAATGAATATTTTTATGTTTGTATTTTAAAAGGGGGGAAAAAAGCCTATGGGTGATAGTTCATTATTAGCTTATAAATATGGTATAACTTCCTGCATAATTACAGGTTTTTATAATTTTTATAATGCTTTTTGCTTATTTTCCTTTGAATAATTTTCAAAGTACTATTATTCCCTCAAGAGATCTCTAAGAGGCAGAATTTCTGGCTATTAAAGATTTGCCATCCCACAAGCAGTAGACTGAGAGTGCCTCCAGGTTATTTATAACTGGATTTTATCTCAGAAAATTAACTAAAGAAGATAAACCAAAATTCTAGGGGAAAATGCCTTAAACGTCTCATATATTATGCTGTGCTCAAACAGCTATTTTAATTTTAACAGCCTGGCAAGCCCAGTGGAGCTCTTTTTCTGGTTTTGGGCACAAAATAAGATAACACTTTTTGAATTCCTCCAGGAGATCATCTAAGTGCACTTAAAGTGGAGGCATAAAATATGAGTTTACAATGTGATATATTTAAGCTTCACATGTTAGTTTAATTGATTTTCTGTGTTTGCTAGTTCTGAGAGCCCCAGAACTCCTAATTTGCCCTTTAAAAAACATTTTCAGAATGTTGTATTCGCAGACAAGTCGCTCCGTTCTGCAGAAAGTTTTGTTGTGTTCTGGTTTCCATAACCCTTTCCTGACCACCAGCACCAGATGTTCTGCCAAGATTTCAGCAGAAATATACATTTCCATGCCTGCAAAGCCCCCTTGGTTTTAGTGGGACACTCACACGGGTGAGGTTACACATCTGAGTGTTGCTGAAGCAGGGATGGAGCTCGTTAGCTGTGATTTGTGGGTGGAATTTTGGGGAGCAGCTGAGGGAAACCAGCCTGCCAAATGCAGAGCACCCTCAGCTGGGCTGCCTGGGAGAATTTAGGTGTCTGATGTGATTAAGCTTAAAATAACAAACTCATTTTCTGTCTGACATCTGTTACATTTGAACTTAGGTCTGGAGGGGTGAAGGGTTATTGCAATAATTTATTGTACCTTATAGTACAATCAGGGTTTTAAAAAGAATGGTAGCTGGAAGGCATGTTCTATTCTTACTTCAAGAGAAAAATACCATCAGATTGCAAGGACTGAAATAGTTACAGTTTCTAAGTATTCCTTGTAAATAAAATTGTGAGGAAGGGATTTTCAAGATGAGTTCTGGAGCTGAGTATTGGCTCCTTTTCTCCACGTTTATAATAATAATGCCTTGCATTTATGATTATGTCATTGTGATGCACAATTGGGTGACCTTTGCAGTTGACAAAATGATTAACAATTTCCTCTGGCTTTTGCTTTTAATTATTCACCTGTGTGAAGCAGAGAGTGGACTGTATGAGCTGGGGCACAGAACCATGGTTGGTTTGTGTCAGTGTTATCACACAGCAGGAAGGTCAGAACAGCTGCCTGCACTGTGCTTAGGCTTAGATACTGCTTTTGAAGAAACTGGCTTTTTATTTGTGGAATTGTGTTGTATTGTGGGATATAAATTGATGTACATATGTAGGTATTATATATATGCATACTATGTGTATTTTTATATGTATATACATAATGTGAGGTATTGATGGGAATTTTTCCACAACATCTTGAAAATTTTATTTAAGGAAGAATAACAGCTCCCCGTTTCTATACAGACTTATTTCCACAGCCCCAGCTGCATCACTTCTTCAAGACACAAAAATCAAACTGAATGTTGAATTTCAGCTGAAAATTGCATGAGGAAATTAGGGATCCCATTATCTGCCCATTTAGACTTCTTGTCTTTAATAAGTGAAAGGGTGACTAAAAAAATATGGCACAGTGTTATCTTCTGCCATATGTACTTTCTTTTCTAAATTATCTAGTCTTATAAATATTTGAATATCTTTTGCTCAGAATAAACACTTTCCTCTCAGCTTAGCTCTTCTGGCTCTTGAGACCATAACAATTAGATAAATTAATATTGATTTGCTAAGAAAATCCATCTTCATATGTTAGAATCTTTATACTGTAGTCTAGAACAAAACTTATAAACTCAAGAGGATGTAGATAGCTCTTGACCATTTTCCATAGTGAAGGTAATTCTGGGCAGCACTGCACAAAGTTACTGGGCTGTACTTTCTAAAACAGGGATTACACAGAAAAATTCCCAAAGGTACAAGGAAGGGAAAATCAGCTACACATACAAATTAAAATGTAACTCTGATATATATAACCCCCTATTTTTTTTCAGAGTTCATTAGAAGTGGGGGACTTGGATGGCTGGAACAGTGTGGTAGATACTGTTTGGAGATATCTGCTTACCATGAACAGAATTAATCCAAATATCAGAGATTTATAAGATTTCCAATTGCTACCATCATTTATTAGGAAGGAAGAAAGCTACTTGTTCAAATTAGTATTTTGAATTTCTGTTAGGAAAAGGAGAGAGTTTTTTAAACCAATCATCCCCATTTTTTGCACAAGAGACAAAGGTGATGTGTAAACTCTGTCAGTTCCACGCTGTGGATTGCAGAGAGATGGAGCACAAGCCAAGGCAGCCCAGCATGAAAACCTCAGTCCAAGTGCAACTCCCTTAATGATAAAAATACAGTGTACAGCACATACATCATTGCATGCATGAATGCAGTCGGTTTTTCTGTGAGATACATAGAAAAGTTACCCCTTAGGGAGAGATTTGGCAGAACCTTTTGCTTTGCAGTGTGTTGGTCCTGTGATCCTCCAGGCTCAGGGCTTGGGGCAGGTAAACTTTGAGAGAAAGACAAAAAGGAAATGAACAGGACTTCAGAAAATAAAGAACCACTGATAAGTTTAGTTGTCAGCATTACATGTACATATCTTTTCAGCTAACTAATATGAGTCTCTATAAATTTATGCCATGCTTTTGTCCTTCAAGTTATACACAGATTCTCAGCATCTAGTATGTGCATTTGACTTAGAACTCTCAAACTTCATGATTTTCCATTAGTCAAAAAAAAAAGAAAAAAAAAAGAGAGAGAGAGACAGAAGAGAAAAGAAAGTAGATGGAAAGCAGGAAAGGGCACATAAACCAAAATAAAACTGATATTTCCTTTGTGTTTTGCTGATAGATATTGAGTTCTTTCCATATACTTGTGCATTAAGGGTTCTGCTGAGTGAGCTAGGACACTGTCTCTTTAAGTGTTTAACAGTAATTGGTTCATGTCCTGGTGTTCATTGAAAATCCTAGACATTTCATGGAAATCTTCTTAATGAGGGAATGAATTTTTCATTCACATTAGAAAGCTCACTCTGACAAACAATTTCTAAATAAAACTTTGGCGACATGACATCCCATATTGGACTTGACAAAGAGGACAGGTGCATTAGAATAAAACTGTATGGCGATCCTTCAAGCTGTCAGCCATGAATATTTTATTTCTTAATGAATCATCTTTGTGAAATGAACTTTCTTGTTGTAGTGTCAGTGCCATTTACAACAAAAAACCTGCTCCTTTTAAAAGGTGAACTCCTTAAAGATGCTGATGCCTGCATAAAATACTTAACCCTAGCCAAGGTATTCAGTAAATTTAATAGTGTATTTTTTTTTTCCCAAACTGTTTGAAATGTAGTCTCATACTACCAGGTGTGACTGTCAAACACAACCTTTTGCAGTTGCAATTTTGTTAACAAAGCCATTACTCAAGGTAGATTAGCAATGGGGTTGCTCCTTATTAGAAAACAGAGCGTACTTGACTAATTATTGTTTTGATGTTTCCCATATTTTTAATGGTATATTACATTTATTTAGTACTTGTGCATAATAGTACATTTATGTAAAAGACTTTATATATGAAAATCATGTCTAACAGACAACAGAAGCTTTCACCCTCTTGTATCCCTGTTCCTTACAATGTCAACAGAATAAATCATAGGCAGACCTGGTTGGTATTTTTAGGGTATTTTTCCCCCAAGATGTGAAGTTAGTACCGGTTGCAATGGGGTGAAGGGTGGGCAGAGCCTCCTGCAGCTCCAGCACCCAGGTATCCCCAAACTCTCTGTTTCTTCATTCTAAGAGAACACAAATGTCAGATCCGTTTATTCTTCCTCACAGTTTATTTGTCAGAGTAGATTTGAACGTACTGGTTTTACTAACAATTTTACATTCATTGAGTTTTCTTAAAAGCATATATGTTTCAGCATTTTCCTTTTGTTCTGCGAAAGCAGCTTGATTTGGATTCTCTGGGGAAAGCTCAATTTTTTATTGATATTAAAAATACCCATTTGATTGCAAACCTCAAAGTAGACTAGATTCAATTTAATTTACATAATGGTGTCTTCAGGGACAAAGATTGCATGTCCTTTGTGGCATTACTTGGTGGATGTTTGTTCCTAGCATGTGTCAAGTTCAAATTACAGGGTTTGTCATTTTACTTGTAGGCTAAATGTTTTGACTCCAGGAGATATGATTATACTCATTGTCTTCGCAGTCCCTGACCTGTGTCCTTGCTGAAACTGGATATATGTGAGGAATTGTCTGCCCACACTCCCAGCCAGCACCCTGATCTCCATGGAAAGGTTCCAAAAAGTCAGGAATAGTTCCCTTCAGTGCTTTGCTTACAGCCTTCTCATTGCATTCCAGTTTATTCCTTTCCATGATGGACTTGTATCCTTAGGTTAACTTTCTTTCCAAACATCTGTGCTTGTTATGGAAAACTTTCTCAGGTTCTGCTCTCATTGACATCAGTAGCATAATTTTCACTGTCTTTAACTGGAGGAAAGTCCTGCTTCCAGAAAGGTTTGATTTCCCTTGGCATTGACTGCTCACATGTCTGTGTGCTTCCCTTGCAGCCACAAGCTGTCTGTGGGGTTTGTCAAAGCCTTCCCAGGAAAACCTGGAATAGCTTCCCCAGGCTTCCCAAGGAAGTGCTCAGGCTCCACACTTGAAGGCTCTGTGCTTGCAGATTGCTGTAGATGAAGCCTTCTACCTGCAGGAAGTGTTTATCATCAGTAATTAGTGACATCAAAAAGGGGCTGTCTGGGCCAAGTGAATTTGACTGAAGTCCCTCAGTGGGATGTCTGCAGCAGTCTTTGGAGAAGTAAATGTGCACTGCCATGCTTTGGGGTGGTTTTGCTGCTTTATTTTTGCTTGTATTCCTGCAGCACTGAAGGGTCAAGCCATTTTTGCCTTGTTGAGCACCACAGAAATGCACACCTCGGGTAAAAAGGCAGTTCCTGACTGGAATTCACAGTTCAAGTGTAGGACAGCAGAGCACAATGCCCTGAGTGGACAGCAGAGCACAAAGGAACAAGGATACCATGGTAGATAAATCAGAGTAGGCAGCAGGTTTCATCAAGCCCCAACAGCCTAAATATTCCTTCTGTTGGTGTGGAAGTTCTCAAGGGATTTAGATTTTGAAAGGGATTTAAGGCTGATGTTCTGTGCACATTTGAGGAAGCTCTTCCCAAACTTGGAGTCTGCCTGAAAAAGTAGAAGTGTTTCCAATAGACAGTGGAATCTGCCAGAATGGACGGGTGAGGGGATGAGGGGAAGATTCAGTCTCTGCTGGGGACTGGGATGTGAGAACGGGAAGGATTCACTGTGAAGGACTTCCCACTCCTGACTTGGAATGTTATATTGTATTTTATTGGGTTGTTAAGAGGGTCTAGGCTGGCCATGCTGAGAATTTCAATTCACTAGAAAGGCACTGATCTTCAAAATTTCTATTGATTTAAATGGGAGTTAATGCATGTAACAACTTCAGGATCAAGGGGCAATGATGATAACTCTCTCTTAATCTTCTTTCCCATATCTAATTAAAATCTTAGGGGTTTTTTTAAGCATTCTTGCCTTTCTCTGGAAATTATCAGTCCATCTTTATCCTTCTTCAGTTTCTAATTTTACTTGCATTTAAATATGCTTTTTCAGTGGCCCAGCAAGTACTAATCAAATAAACTTTGAAAGATTGCACCTGATTAAATTATTTTTTAATAATGAGTTCCTGTTACCAGGGAATACAGAGTTAAAAAGGTGATATCACTAAAATTAATTAGCATAAGACATGCTGGACTGGTAGAAGTGACTGGATCTTAATCAATAGCAATATGATTACACCCATGCAGCAATTATAAATTATTTAAAACAGTACCCCTAGGTTACTGACTAGTTGCCTTTAAATTAAATTCTCTGTCAATAATTGATGCAAAGAATTAATGTGAGAACACCTTCAGTTACTGAAACTTTTTTAAGGTGGCATAAAATATTGAACTGTTGCCTGTCATTAGCAGCCACCCTGTCTCTTTTGCACAGCATTGTTCTTTACTAAATTGGTTGAGAAGGACCTCCAGAGCATGAAAGATGACTAATGATCCTAATGCTGTGTTCACTCTTCTTCTAAGGACACTGAGAAATATAAATTTTGTGTGCAAGGGGAACTAAAAGCTGATGAGACTGGTAAAGCCCCTGGTCCATTTTGCTGCTGAAGCAGTGAAACGAAATATGTTCTTCCTTGGTTTTTAGATTATGCTAGATGAGGAAGAGAAAAGAAAAACAGTCTGGAATGTGCTGAAATGAAAACGGTGTTTAGAAGGCTGTTGATTTGTCGTGGGGGGTTATTTCCTTCTGTAATGCCCAGTCATATATGAGTTAAAATAATTCCTCTGTCCTCTTCCTTGGTGTAGATGTGCTTTTTGTGGTTTGGTGTTTGGGAGCAGCTGGGATCCATGTGATCTTTTTCTTTCAAGGAGCAGAAAGAAAATATGACAATTGCAATCTCAGTAACATCAGAGAGTGCCAAGCAGGTCCAGTGCATCTGTTGCTGCAATCAGCTGTGATCTCAGTGTGCACTGGGAGGGCATCACATGTGATAGGTATTTACAGAAAAGTTTGATCCCTTCTTTTACTAAGTTTAGGAGCACAGGAGCAGTTTTGAAACATCAGTGAATCCCTCATGATAAGCAATTGCAATAAAGACACAAACAGCAGAAAAAAGCTGTGATCAGATGGAGAAATCAGGAGCTTCCAACCTTTGGATCTTTCCAGGTTGGTGCATCCCTGCACAGCAGTTCTGTTCCATTTCTTGCCTTGCTTTCCTCATCTGTGAACAGCAAAGGGTGCAGGGAGTGATGTGAGAGCTATTTGTTTAAGAGCTGGTTGGTGTTCTGAAAGTGTGAGACTAACTTTGTGACCTTGCCTATCACTCCCTGATGGTGCCTGTAGGACATGGCTCACTGCAATACAGTGTGCAGTATATTTGCCTTTTTTATATTAAATTCTAGCAAAATTGAAATGGCATTTATATAATTACAGAGAGATCTTAAAATGCCTTAAACAGTGGAGGTTTAAATGCCCCATTAACAAAAAGTGCAAACAAACAAAAAGGTTCCTGGAACCTGCTGTTTGATCACTTCACTGATTTTATCAGATGTTAAATATGGAACAACAAGGATCTGATTTGCCCCTGAGTGTTTGTGATGTTTGATAAGAATTTGTGTTTGAAGATGTAGGAAACTCAGCTGCTATTGTGAGCTGACTGTGCTGACTGAATGTGTTTAGTCAGAGTTTCAGTCTAACTAAGCTGTCCTGTGTGCACAGGAAGACACTGTCTGTGTGTTTATCTCAGTAGCTAAAGTTTCTGTGACTAATTCATAAAATAACTTCCACCCATGTTTATTAAAGTGCAAACCAAGTCAACAGACTATTTGACAGCGTAACATCAGCAGCTGATGCACAGTTTCATGTAGCTCAAGAGTACCAGGATAAAAGTTTGTGATCTGTTTGTAGAGCTGCTTATTCTTCTCTTTATCTGCACTTCTCCTTGCTGTTTTCTTTTGTTAAAAGTTAAAAGTCAAACATCCTGTGTTGGCTGTGAAGGCAACGGAGATTTCTCCTCACTATGGTGCAATTGCAGTGTCTCCCTACTAAGAAGATTGTGACATCTCTACAGTTTAGTGGCTTGGAACCTTGTCTTCACTCGTTCATTTTTACTCTTCAATCCTTTGGCACTTGCAGAGTGGGAAATTTAACAAATGGTTAGAAATCTTCAGTCGTGCGTTGGCCCTGACTTGTGTGCAGGAGATTTCGCATATATAACTCTTAAGTTGATGAGCAATTGCTCATTTTATGGATTTTTAAGCAAGCATGGAAAATATTTCAGGTTGGATAAAAATTTTGCTCTTGTCTGAAATATGAAAAATTTCATTACTTTCGTTCTTTCTGCCTGTATTTTCTTTTACTGCAACACATAAATTGCATTTACTTGGTGAAACTAAAATGAGGTTGACCTGGGAAGCCATATTTCAAAACATTAAATAAAAATATATTTGAACAAGAAAATAGAAACATTAAAGAATAAAAATTAAAAGCCCCATAAATCCCATTTCATCCTTGTCCACTCCTGCTGAGCCAAAGATGACCCCAAAAGAAATGCACCTACTGAAGCAAAACGGCTATTCATTTCACTGATGTGAAAATTTCCCAAGTGGAAAATCAAACCTGAGGAGCTGTTTTGGTTTTCTTTTTCCTGTTCTTATTTGGCTTTACCATACCTGGTAGCAGATAATACGTGGTTTTGAGGACATCCTTCTATCGTACAGTTTGAACTAATATTAAACACCACAGTCTGAAAATGGTCCTTATTTTTTTGCTGCAAAATTGGTTAATGTGTCCAGGAGAAGTGCTATGACCAGCTCAGCCTCATGCTTGCACAAGCTACTCAAGTGTTTCTTCTGCCTGAGTGATTCCGTGGGAAGATCTGAGGGAGGTGGAAAACGCCGTGTTAAGGTGGGATGAAATGAAATTAGAAAACAGAACAAGAAGCCTGATTAAAACTGTGTAGGACAAGTGTTGTTTCTGCTTTTAAGAAACTCAGGAAATCAACCTTTTTAGACCTCACAAAGATCTCCGACTTCCCATGCCAAAGATGTTTTGAGAAATTGATGACTAAATTTGCCCAGGATTTGTATTTTAATTCTCAGAAAGTTCATTGACAATCTGATTAATGAGTTATTTCCGTTTATCATCTATCTTGAGCTAGCTTTACAAAATACAGAGAAAGCACAGTGTTCTGGAACGTGGTTACGTGACCAAAATGAAAGCATTTGTGAGCTGCAAAATCCTACGCCGTGGCTTCAGCCGTGTTCTTCCCGTAACGCTGGGCTTGTGCTGATTTACCAGAACACGTCTACACATGTGTGCACATGTGAGAACTCGTGTGTGCCATGCATTGGTGATATTGCTGTTCACCAAAAAAACCCCAATACGCTTTGCTTGAATTGTTTCCACAGCGATCGTACAAATTACATTGGTGTTAATCTGCAGTGTCCAGTTTGGAGCACCACGTTTCAAGGTCTGATAAATTTGCCAGAGGTAAAAATGGGCTTAAAGGGGATATTGGTACTACTGCTGATAAAAGTAGTAAAAGAAGCCTGTAGAATGACTTTTATTATTTTGAATGTATGGTTTTTGAATGAAAAATTCAGTTGTGGATTGGTCTGGTGGTGACCCTTTGTAAAGTTTGAATCTTTAGAGAGAGAGAGAGAGAGAGAGGGGGAGAGCAGTTTCCTGCTACCATTAATATTAATTTTTATTTTCACTGCACCATAAGCACACCCCCATGGAAACAGCTAATTATTGCCCAAGAAGCAGGTGTTGGTTTTCCTCCTTTTCAAGTCACACACGGAGAGCAAACACTCTCAACATTGGTGTTTCGTTCCTGGTGTTTGTGAGATATTTCTGTAGCGTTCCAGAAGCTATTTCCAAATTCAGAAATGGGGCAAATGTTTCCAGCAGCACTCCAAGGTCTGAGAGTTTAGGGTGTTGAGGACACCAGGTGGTTGGCTTGGGAGGTACAAGGAGCTCAGGGCCTTGGAGATCCAAGCTGGAGAGCACTCCATGGGCCATGGCTCCTCCAAGATTGTGCAAGGGTTCTCAGGTGTTTCTGGGCAGGGGATGATCCTCAGGGGGCAGATGGAGGCTGACTTCACTCTCCTTGAGGTTTGGTGTGATGCTTTGGGCCACTGGAAGGCTGCAAGGGAGATGGAAATGCCTTCCTCCACTTTGTCCTTAGAAGCCTTTTTGAGTCTAAGGACTAAAAGTGTGCAAAAATCCCCTCCACAGCTACACTGACCCGACCCAGCCTGTTCTGGGTGGGTTTTGCTCCAAGCTATTCAAGCACAGCCTCAGGTAGTTTGTCCTCACACTGGAGGAGCCCCTGATAGGTGCAGAGTGATTTGGGCTCCTGCAAGATACCCCAAATCCCTCCCAGCCATCTCTGGGTGTGCTGCACTTCCCAGCTGACAGCCCTAAAACTCGGCCCTGCAGTGGCTCCTGGTCCCACAGCTGTGCAAACATCCTCAGTGACATTTTCAGTCAAGCCATGGAAGGTGCTGATGGTTTGTACACCACTGAAAATGTGGCAAACAGGCTGATGGCAGAGGGTGGTCACTGCCAGAAAAAAAAAGCAGGAAGGGAAGAAGCAACAGTGTCAATATTTTAAGGAGGATTATAAAATAGGAAGGGAAAAAGATAACAAAACCATAACGAATTCTCTTGTCATTACACTAGAGGACATGGTGGGGAGTAGACATTAACAGAATTACCCATTCCTGCTCAGCCAAGATGTATGTCTTTAAATTGCCTTGAATTCATAAGGGTCATCCTGTAAATGCTCTGACCTCTCCCCTGGGCAGCTATAGAGGCTCGAGACTGGTGTAGTTACAGAAAATGATGGACAGCAGAACTGTTTCAGGCCTTTAGGCAGAGGCAAACTTTTATTTAAAAGAGGAAAAAGAGGAAGTTTTCAGTGCCCTTCTGCTGGAAGCCCTGCTGACTCAGTGTCCCCAGGCACGAGGCGTGAAGCCAGGCTCTGTTCCCGTGGGGATGGCCACACTCTCAGGGGGGATCTTTCCAAAATCGGGTGGCCAAGGACCAAAAGGAGCATTGCAGGGCAGAAAAAGCCATCTGAACAGCATCTTTCTGAGCTGAGTTAAGATACCTGTAGTGCCAGGAGTGAGGATGAACCAGTGTTGCTACAATAGAATTGCATCTTCAGTGGGAAAAACAAAAGCTATTTATTCCTACCTAAACCCCCCAGCTCCAAGGTAGTTTGCTGCACACAGAGAGAGGCACAGCATGGATATGGAATGTTCTGTACTCTCCTGGCACTCAGGGAGAGCTGGGACTGGTGGCACCATATGGCCCATTTATAGCCTGGGCTCTGAGAACGCTGAAGACCAGGAGAGGCTCCATTCCCCACAGGGCTCTGCCTTCTGAAAATGTGCCCAAAGCCAGCTCAGATCATGTCCACTAAGTCCCAGCAGGCAGGGGCAATACCCTCAGCACTGCAGTTATGGTGAGCAGCCTTTCTGCCTTCCCTCTGAATACAGAAAAGAATTGTTGTGTGCATCAGAAACATGACAAAACCTGTGGTCATGCTGTAGAAAACATCAATTGTGTGGTGTAAGAGGTTGTAAAAACACAGTATCTGCTCACAGGATGCTCAGAAAATGGCCACAGACCCTTTTTGGCTTGATATTTTCTGCATTGACACCACCTTTTAAATTAACTTACTTTTTTTTTTTCTTTTTTTTTTTTTACTTTTTTCCCCCCTTAGTATTCAGCATCTCCAATTTTAAAGTTTAAATAGATCTATACTTTCCCCAAGGACTTATGTGCAAACTAATATTAAGATTAAAATCTTTTATGTTTGTTCTGTAGCTTGAAACAAAAAACTAGTGCATAGTCTGTTTTATCCCACTGGCTCTCTAAGGTTCAGGTATTAACATAAATACAGCCCATTAACACTTGTTCCTCTCTGTCAGGACATAAATTAAGTCTGCAGGTGTTCCATGAAGCTTTACCCTTGGTACTAATTAAGCCTTGATAATTAGGTTTGTTAAATTCAGGCCTTTAAGCTTATATTCCCTCTTTGGGTTGCCAAAATGGGTATTTGCAGTATACAGGGCCTGTTTTTGCTGGTTTTCTGTTTTTAATTTTATTTTATTTAGTTTTATTTTGGTTTTGTTTTCAACAAAACTGCAGTTGTAATAAACTCTCCTTTACTTAGATGGTTAAAGATTCAAAACCTGTGAAGAACTTGGATATCAGCTCATATTTACATCAGAACATTTTCTTTTGCTGGCTTTTTTGGCAGAACACAGTCATTGCAGTGGAAAGTTTCCAGTCCATATGTTAAACACACAGATGCTTCAACTAGATAAATGGTTGCAGTTCCAAATGAAATATCATTCAGAAATGTACAAGTGGAGATCCTAAAATGATAATTTAAAAAATACGTTTAAAAACAATAAAAGTTTAATTAGGCAAGAATATCCCATATAGCAATAAGATTTTCCTCACAGAAAAAAACCCAGTATAGATAAAAGTTCCAATACCTTTGATTTTTGTCAAGTGTTTTAAAAGGTTCTATTCCCAGGTCATATGATCTCAGTGCTAAATAAAAATAATAACTGAAGAAATCTGGTTCACAGGAATCCTCCTGGGAGGAGGGTTATTTGTAACACATACACAGAACATTAAATAGTCTAATCAAAATGGATTTTCTTGCCAGTTAATCTCTTCTCTTTTGTTTCTCCATAAATATATAGCCCATCAGATCAAATGTTTGATAAATGTCATTTTTCATCTAGAATAAATGAAACCACAGCTACAACTCTATTAGAGGCACTTTCCACATTATTCATTGCAATCATGCTAACTTGATGCTAATAGCTTTAATGGTTTTTTTTTATCCATAGGATATTAAAAAAAAAATATTTTTAATCAAAACATTGCTTTTAAAAAATCAAAATTAAATAAATAAATTAGTAAATGCCATTAGAGACTTTCACCCACATTAGATTCTCATCCTTCATTTTATTTAGTATTTTATTGACCAGAAAGCCACAATTAATCATTTTTGGGCAAAAGCTTTAGTTTTGGTCAGCAAAAGCATTTTATTCAGATGTAGTACATAAACATGCACTCAGGTCAAGATGCCTAATCTTATTTTTAGATATTATTCTTATTTTTAATAAGACATTGTTTAAAGTTTGGGAAAAACCCTTCAGTTAACTTTCTTGAAAGAATAAAAATTAATTAGGCTGCATATTTAGACCCTGCTGCAAAAAGCATTTAATACAGAATGGCAGGAAACAAGAATTAGGGTGTTGAAATAATATCTTTCCAGTATCCACTGTGGCATTCAGATTGTTGTTCCTTAGAATGGCTCAGCTATAAAAGAATACCGCTAAAGGAGAGAAAAGCCAAAATATATAATGATTATCATTAAAAGGCGTCACTTCTTATTGCAGAAAATACTAATCTCACCTTGTAATTTACAGCATTTCTATATTTATAATGAGAAATAGCATGATACATAGCATATTTCATAGTAACAGTGTCCTAAATACTGAATTAATTGGCAGATTTTTAATGGTGGCCCCATTGAGGCGTATAACGATTGACAAAATACTGTAGGAGAGAGTATACTTGATAGATTCCACTTATTAATAGGTCAAAGTCATTAGGGAGATAATGTATGAGAGGAGCTCTAGTCAACCCCTCAATGTTTTGACTTTTTAGAAAAAAGGAAGCCTGTGAGCTGAGCTGGTGGAGTCCAAGCCTGTAATAGAGTGGAGAGATTTTAAAATTAATAATGCTTTTGGTTCTGCAGCATTTTCCATGTCAAGGCAGGGAAAAGGCTTTGGTTTGGATATATAATTATTGCACTGTTTTTAAGGGTTTGGCCACCAACTACCAGATATAAATTTGAAAGTTGTTGGAAGCATAAAATAAATTTCTTGCTTGTGTGCACTGGCTTGGCTTCAGCATTGACATTTGTGCTTCTAAAGCTTTTCCCTTTGTTGGGGACTCAGGAGGCTTTGTGTTTCATTAGGAGGTTGCAATTTCTGCATTTACAGGAAAGAGATGCTTTCTCTTTTTCATGTCCCCCGTCCTGCATTCTGGTTTGGAAAAACCTAGGAAATAGTCCCAAGAGTTTGCTGAGAAGTGGGATGTGCCTGAGTGAGGGACATTAGACATTCCCATACCCCCCTTCTGTACAAGAACTGGCCTTTCCTGTTATATTACTGAAAATGTTATTAGCAAATCCAGGAGTCATTGCTGATTAAAACCCTCAAGGACAAAGATGTGACAACTTTTTTGCTTTCCAGTGAAGTCTTGCTCTGTACATTGTGCAGCTCCATGTGGGAAGGGAGGCTGCTGCAAGGGCTAAAAGGTGGATGGAAAGCTGGGGGTTAAGGCATTTCAAAATGTCAGGCAGCTTGTTATATTGCAGTACATCATTCTGTCCCTGGAGACTGCTGCTGAGGCCTAGGCCAAAGCTATATAGAGAGCAGAAAATTTGACACGAGCTTCCAAATTTTCTCTTTAGCTCTCTTGGGCTGCAACCCATATGCCATGGTTAAACCATCAGGCTTTGCTCCACTGAGACCTTAGGACAAAGCAACTCAGTATTTCCTTTTCAGTGAAAGTGACTGCTTGTTTCCCCAGCAGAAATCCATTCTCCCACCCACTGTCTTCTCAGAATGAAAATAGCTTCTTTCCTTTTTTTACCCTAAGAGGTTGTCTTGAATTGCATGCCTCTTGTTTTCCTGTTCTTAACTTCTCAACAACACTAGTGGAATCCAGCAGTAAATTTTAATGAATTACAAAAAGACATTGGGATTTGCATTGTACAGTTGTGTTTTCCAGAGGTGTATAATCACACCTGAAGCAGAAGCAGCATTCATGGATGTTCCTCCAAACCCCACGTTGTTTCTGTCATTGCAATATAGGCCTGAAGTAGGAGAGTAACTCTAACTACAGATACCCAGGCTTTTGCATCACAAAACCCCCTCATTCCAGAACCCTTCTCACAAGGGCAATCACTTTTCCCATGAATTCTCAGTCTCACGTTCATTACTAAACAATGTAAATAGACAAGATTCCAGCCTAGTGAAAGTGCAGTGAAATCACAGCCCAGTTTCAGTCCTGCACATGGAACCAAACACACTGAGGTTTCTGTTGTCATGTAATAGCATGATAATTTATTATTCCCACTGCATGTATCACAGTTGTGCAAGAGCACCAGAACATGCCAAAATTGCTATTTGTGAGAAATTGAGTTACGGCCAAGTGTAGTTAAACGCTGGGGCCAGAACCTCATCTCACTTTCCATAAAGCTGTCCTGACAAGCAGCTGAGGATTTTCATGGAGAGTTAGAGAGTTTCAGATGCTCTGGAGCAAGCAGCCTGCTCTTGTAGCCCCCTGTGCATGCCTGGGTCAGGTACAGCACCTCAAAACCTCCTTGGACATGCCTGGGACCCAGGCCAGGTGGAATGATGGAGAGGACTGGGGAGGTACCTGTGCCTCATGAATTCTTGCATCAAACATAACTTGGCAAAAAACCCCAAGATCTGTGCTTTGCTAAACTGTTTTATTATCCTTATGTCTTCCAGCCTGGCTAAACTCAGCGTATTTGGATAATTTTTTATTTCTTCCTTTTCTCTAAAGGATATTTGCATGAGCATGTGTAAGAAAGAGAAAGACCAAATGGCTAACACGCTTGTTTTCTTCTCCAAGTTTATCCTTGCAGTATTATTATTACTGTTATTACCACTATAAATTAGGCATTATTTGACAAGTGCTAGTGTTGGTGTTTGAATGTATAGTTTGGAGATTTCAGAAAAGACCTATGAGAATGATGAGAACTTTTATCCCATAGCAGAAGGAAAAAAGCAGCACTGTCTTCATGAGGAAAAGATGAAGATATTCCTTGCTTGGAGAAAACTTCTGCTAGAAAAGCACTTTTAATCTAGTAGGAGGAGATAAAGTGGCTGGGCTGAAACTACAGAAATTGTAGTAGTAAAATTAAAAAAAAAAAAAAAGTGAAAAAGGAAAAAGAAACAGTGCAACTAGGCACTGTAACAACTTGCCAGGGAATGTAGTGACTTCTCCATCACTTGAAGTCTTTAAATCAAGATTGAATGTCTTTCTAAAAGATATTGGTTGTAGCTCAACCAGAAGTTATGAGCCATGGGCTGGATGCAGGAATCCCTTGGCTAAATTCTGTTAAACAGAAGGTCATAGTAGATGATCATAATGATCCCTTCTAGCCTTTAAATCTATTACTCCATTAATCTACTCCAGCCATGAAAGTGTCATTTGCCCACACAAAATTCGGATCTTTTTGAGCTTGCACACTTTTCAATGAACCAGCTTGGATGGAGGCTGCTCCAAAAATGTGTGCACAGCTCCTTCTGCTGAACAGCTGCTTTAATGCCAAACTGGAGTGTTTTCTTCTTAAAACTTTATTCCCCAGAGGATTGAGCTGCCTATTTGTGCAATATAAATGTGTGCTGTGTTTTCTTCTTAGGCACTGTAGCTGAGGTACATAAACCTGTAGAGTTTAAATCACAGAAAGAGCCATTTATAATTCTTGTTCATTTTGTACACAAATCCATGTGATTCCATTAGATATGCAGCACAGCCTGTTACATAGTAGTGAATGGAGATCAAGCACTTCTGTTTACCTATGAAATTGCCTATTAAAATTACAATAACCACCATAAAAATGACTTTTTTATGTCTCTCCTTTGAGAGGAAGTTTCAATTTGCTGGTTCACGTGAAAATATCTTGCAAGTAATTGTAAATAATTTAGGTAGATTTTCTCTGATATTACTTGATGTGTCAAATTCATTGAAAAAAAAGATCTACTGAAATGTTAAAGAGACACAATGAAGTTGAAATCTATCAAAATATTTAAAAAGTGGGAATTAATTTAATATTCTGTACTGGTATAGAGCTCTTCTTTACAAGTTTTTATGTAAATCCAGATTTGGAAGTTGAGTGTTCCCTTTTACTTCTAGTTTTCAGAAAACTCCTAAAAATCATGAAAATAGGGGATTAGGTGGAATTATCAGTAGACAGAGTGCCTGATCTTTGATTGGTTTGAACCAACACGATTCTTCAACATTTGGGATTCCAATCCAAGGCAGTCACAAATTAATCAAAGTTAAAGTCAAAACCAAGCTGCAGTGAAGAATTGTTTTCTCTTTCTACCAGCGTGCCTTGTATCACCTAAAACTTTCCATCAGGCTGTATAAAAGAGATCTCAGGTTAACTTTTGACCAAGATGACAGGATTTATGTGCAAATTTCACTTTCTGACCCAGATCCCAAACCAGTGGCACTGTTTTCCCTGCCCTGGAAAGAACCAAGTCCGCGAGGCAGATCCATACACTCAGGTCAGAACCCAAATGAGCCAAGGGGAAAGCCAGGCAAAGTCAGCAGGGCTGGTAATGGATCATCTGTTGAGCCTGATGCCAGGGGATTTGCAGGTGAATCCCACATTAGTTTTAGTGCTCTCAGGTTTGTCAGTTTTTCTAGCAAATTGGTTTTTCTGGTTGGGTTTTTTTGGTGGCAGCTAGGAAGAGAGCAGTTTCCAAAGATGAGCCTGTCAGAGGCTGGACTGAGATGGAAATTTGGGGTGTTTTGCAGTGTTTTTGGGAACCTGCCCTCTGGTGAAGTGCCTTCTGTGGCTTGTTTGGCTGTTCCATCTGTTCTGGGCTACCTCTGAAGATAAAACCAGACGTGGACCTATGTCCTTTCTGGAAAAGATGCTTACAGGCTTGAAAGTTCTTTGGGGAGTGAACCACTTTCTCCCTTTACACCAAAATAAGGCTTTTTCACTGACTTTTTAATGGAAAGCAATTAGTCCAGGTACAGCCTAGGGGCCAGTTTTGCAAGGAACTGAAGTGTTCCTGCCTTGTCTTGTGGGAGTGGAGAAAGATGAGGGAAGAGGGAGGTTTGCACCTCTTGGAGCAGAAGGTCTGCCCAAGACATTGGGTTTTTTGATACCAACTCAGATGGAAGAAATGCACTGCTCTTTGTGGGTGCTCCTGGGTGTTTTTCCTGTGGGACCTATCGATCAAGATTTTTCTCTAATTTTTTTGAAATTCAGCAATTTCATAACCTGAACTAGTATTTATAGGGCTGTTCACTCAGCTCCTGGAGGAAGAGGTGACTCAGTGTCCTTTGGTGCCATCCTTAATGATGTGGGTGTTTGTGGACAGTGGTGAGGGAAGGACATATGCTGCCACTAAAAATTACACGGATAAAATTCAGATCCTGCTTCTTACAGAAGCCTCCCAGAGATGTGTGCTCACTGTTCAGCTGTTAAGATTGTTATTAAACTTTATGGACCATAAACCCCATGGAAACAAGGAAAGCGAGCAACTATGCTATTACAATAGTGTCAAAACAGGAGACATATTTCATAGCCTCAAAACTGTGAGCCTGCCTCCATGAAGCATTTCAGCCCTGGTGGACTGCCTCAAACTAGTGTTTATTTAATCTCTAAATTAAATGCAATGTTGCTAATACATAAAGCCTGGAAAAAATATGTTCCTTTAAGTTTAAAGTTCAGTTTCATAAATCTAGCTTTGCAGACTGCCTTCTGAAATGGGAGTTGATTTTTTTTTTTTATAATTTAAATATTTGTCAGACATCCATCATCTCTTAATATTTCCTGTCATGGGATCTACTTAATTCCAAACTAAATCCATCTTGATTTTCACTAAATACCCCGACTTGCTCAGTACAACAACAGCCTCCTGATTAGGGGAGACAGACAAACAAGGGGATGAAAACATCCTTGACACACTCTTGGGGGGGGTGGGAGGAGGGAAAGCAGAGATGCCAAATGCAGCCTGACTCAACAGGACACTGCATTTACTTTCAGATGTATTTATTTTGAGAAAGGAACTGTCAGGTTCTGTGTGGAAGTGTGGTTTATTTAACATGTTAGCAGACCTGTCCCTTGTATGTATATATTTGCCTTTCAGTGTCCTCCTGCAAATTGCTTTTGACTCAGCCAAGTTACAACAGTTTAAATACCGTCTTTCATGTAGGCACAGGAAATTTCGAACAACAGCACTTAAAAAAAATCCCCCAAACTCATATTGCAATATTTTAAAGCCTGGGGAGTATGCATATCTGTAGGGTTTTCTGTATTTTTTTTAACCCCTTTGGTGGTGGGAAAGCCTTGCATTCCCTTTTCCCAGAGATTATTAGTTCTTTCCTATCTAATGGAATATTTTAAGGTTGGTGAAAGTACTGAAAGTACTGTCTAATTTTGATATTCTTGACCTAAGGAAAAGGTGAAGATGCAGTGATTTTTTTTTCAATTTTTTTTTCCTATTAAAAGGTAAAGTCCCCCAGATAGATTTTCTTTTTTTCCCTAAAGAGAGACTAATGTAGCAAGACGGGGCTGCAGTAGGAAACCATAGGGAATAAAGGTGATATAACAGATTTTGTCCTGGGGTAAAAATTACTTATCAGGCACTATCATATCATGGGATATTGCTGGTTTCTCTGTGATTTGTGGGTTACTCATCTGTTGAAGACTTTTGTTTGTTTGGGTTTTGTTTTTTTAAATATATTTGGTGTTTGTTTCTTTTTTCACTCAAGCATCCGGAAGAGATTTCAGGATCGGAAAACAGATAATCAAGTTTAAAAAATACTGACTAATACATTTCATAGGAACGGAAACTTAATAGTTCTTCTTCCCCTTCCTATAATGATGATTAATAAATAGGCAGCTTCAGTATGACCTGTCCCTCCTCCTACACACTTGCTTTCCTTTTTTTCTACAGCCTGCTAATGACTATCACTGTAATTGTTAGGTGCTGTTGATCACAGGAAAGGAATGTATTTCATGCTGCTGTTTAGTCTGAGTCTAAAAAGCTGATATTCCTATGATTCTCCTGTCTGAGCTGGTTAATTGCCACCAAATTATGCACTGTGCTTTGAAGGAATTTAGCCTATTGTTTTCTATTTGTGGCAAATATTTTAATGCTGGTGAGGAAAGTTTGTCACTCGTGTGTTATCCTGGTTTGTTGCTCCTCAGATGTGATCCCCTGAGTAAGGTTTAAAATGTTATGAGCCTGCAAATGTAAACAATTTTTCATGTGATTGGGAGGTTATTTTTCCTAAGCACCTTGCTAAGTGTACATTGGTATCATTGCATGTAGACTGACCTATGCAGTGCTTGCTAGCAATGATATTATTTATTTGAATTTATTGGGAGCTATTTTTTAAAAGAATGATAATATTATCCAGTGAATCCTCTCTGAGAGAATTGTTTGTAAACATGCCAGGAGAAATTAATGTAGGAAACACTGGTAACCTATTTCTCTATGAATATCAGAGGGGAAAATAAGCTGAGTGATGTATCTATATATTTATACATATAGATACACACTTTTTAAACTGGGTCAGCAATTCCTATGAAAATATCCATGCCAAAAGAGCTTCTATGTCAGGAAGACTTGTGTTCTTCCCCAAGTGCTTCTATTGTAAAATGTCTCATTCCTTAAGTGGGCATTATGCTACTGTATTTTATAGGTACCTTCCCCAAAGAAATTTAATTACATCGTCATTTTAGATGGTAAGAATGAGCTGCGCAGTCTACAGTTCCCAAAAAGTGAATTCATTTTTAATGTGCCATCTGTTGCTGCGATACAATGCAAAGATAAATAGTTGAAAAAGAGAAAGAGAATTGACAAGAAAGAGAAATGGGTTTTGATTTGCCCTTTCATCGCACACATAAAACAACATAAGCTCAATCAATGCACAGAAATGAAAGCTAATACATAATAGCCCTTGGTCCTGAATTTTCCCCACCTATTGTTTCAAGTCCTAATTAAGAAAGAGGAGATGTGAGTCAGTGCAGCTCCTGCTGCCTGCCCAGGCTCAGCCGTGCCACGTCAGGCTCTTGGCAGCAGATTTGGGGGCTGAGGATTCTCCCACCCTGCTGGAGCTGGGCTGGGCTGGCTCTGTGGCTTGGGAAAAGGGAGAACCAACATCCAAACTCATACAAGCCCACGCCAGGAAGGTTTAATCAGTGCTTTTTATCAAAGGGATATTGATGGATAGTTTGGGATCCTTTACCAGAGAGATCCCCCACTCTAATGTCATGCTTTCAGACAGCTTAAAGCTGTGATTAATATTTAGCAAAATGATATATGGGGAGGCTTGAAAGGTGAGGTTATTTACTATGTGTAATTAGCTAGGGTTATTATTTGTAAAAGACACTTTGTGGATTCTAGATGTAAGTACCAAAGCCCAGTAAGAGGGTTTTATTAGTTATAAGGATCAGTTAGTATCAAAAGGATGTTCTGTAAAGCCCATTATTCAAATGCTTGAAAAGAAATATTGAATGAAATTACAAGCATAAAGCCTTTCTTCTTCAGGGACACGTGCTTCTATGAAGATTTTCTGGTGAGATAAGATTGTATATTCCTCCTCTTCCCTTCCCTCCTTGTGTTCAAAATGAACTAGATTTCAGAGACGTCTGTGTGTAGACTCTCAAAGCTTTAAAGCAACAACAGGGTAAGGAAATGAGCATTGTTAGCTCAGTGAAATAAATTCCACCTGACACTTTAGGGTGACATTGTCTTGTTTCAACAGGAGGAGGTTAAAGAAAGAAATTCTGTCCTTCCTATGATAGGAAATATCCCTTTAGTATACAGACCCAAAGTACATATTTTAAAAAAAAAAAAAAAAAAAAAAAAAAAATTTGCTGCTTTTCCCAGGATGCTGAAGTGCCCTGTTGAAGTGGGAAAAATGGTTTAAATAAAGTACTTGGTATGTGTACATGTCCTCTCTTATCAGCACTTACTTTTTAGGGTCAAGTGATAAAAGGGTTAGATATACAGAATTTGGTCTGTTTGGAGGTTCCCCTCTTCTTCAAAGAGCTAAACACCCCAGGCAGCTGGAGACTCCATAAATAACTCAAGGTAGAGCTTGTGGTTATGTTTTGTTGTTTACTATAGCACAACAAAAAAACCAAACAAATAAAACCCCCAAAAAGAGACAATCCCCAAAGTACTGTGAGGCTGACTAAGGGTAAAGGGGGAAGCAGTTATTTTGCTATGGATATTATGGTAAGATTGGGTAATTGGAAGTGGGTTTTGTGCCTGATTTGAAAAGGTTAAGAGCAGTTGCCGTCTCAGGCAACTCTTAAAATCAAAAGACCCTTTGGGTATCTGCTGCGTAAGTAAATTTTAACTTGGCCTTGAGAAACTATATGCAAATTTCCATGGAGCACTCTCAGCTTATTGGTTTCTCTTCCATTTAGTGCATATCAACCAGATTTTAGGAATTCAGGAAATCTGATAGATTAAATGATATACGTGATAAAGATATGTATAAATACATATGTGATTTTAATTTAATGATGTGATAAAAGTCTTGGCTCCCATCAGGGCTCCATCCCACTAATCTTCATGATTCCTTATTTGAAAGTTTTTTGTTCTAGGAAGAAAATGAAGAAGAGATAGTTGGTGATGCTTTCTCTTGGCTTTATTGCATCTGTAAATCCTTCTATGCTGCTCATGACAGTAATTCCAAAGAGCACTTTCTGACTTCTGTACTGAAATACGTGTGCGAATAATGGAGTTTTGTTGTGTCTGATCTCAGGTTGGCTTTATTATGCAAAACCAGTGAGCAGCTTCTAGTGCTCAGAGAAATCCTGGTGGAACATATTAACAAAAGCTTGTACAATTACTCTTTACTGACTGTCAAACGATGCTAGACTTGTCCTCAGTTACAGGGAACATGGTTTAGTTTTGTTTTATGTTGTTTTTATTTAATTGTGGGGAAAAGAAGTTTTGCTCCATACCTGCTCTCAGTCTCATTCATATTCTCCTCCTTGCTTCCCTTTCCTTCTTTCTTTCCTCTTTTGTTTTCATACAGATTTCTAAATCTGATTAGCAATCACTACAGCTTGAGAAACAGGCCATTGTTTCCACCCAAAATTTGCATTTATCTCCACTTAAACCCTTTTTAGCAGACAGATAATAAAAGAAAGCAATTGAATAATTTTTTAAGAATTATTCTCTCTTGTCTTTTTTTTAAAAAAGCAAGGATTTATTTTTTTAAACCTTATAATGAGGATATTTAGGTCTGCAGGAAAAGCTCTGCTTTTTGAACAGACATCTGCAGAAATGTGCTGTATTGAAATGGCACATTCAGGACGCAAAATAGCCTTATTTGTTTTACTGCTTTTCTTCAATGATTAACACTGTTGCTGAAAGTTCTAGTTTAATTCTTGCCGTTTCGATTTCAGAAGAGTTTGGAAGTATTTATCAAGGTGGTTGGGACAGAATTAGAAGTTTGAGAAACAGCCTTAAGAAAATATTTATGTAATTGGTGAATTTGTTTTTTCGCTGTGCAGACATTAATAGACTGAGTAAAACAGCTCTGTTTACTATCAAATCATTCAGCCCAATTAAGGTACTGGCAAGATTATATATAAAATGAGAATTAATGCTTTCATCTTGATTTCTGGTGTTTTTTTCTCCCCTCCCCTTTCTTCTGGCAGGGGGCAGCAGGCAGATCTGTCTTTATTTCAACTTTATGCCCTAAATGGAGAGAACATGACTATATCCAATGTTCACCTTTAGGGAGTGAGGAAAAGCCTGTGTGACAAATCTCTTCTTTCCAAGACTTAGGGACAGAAAAATATATATATGTTGGGTTTTTAAAAAATATCCCCTCCTCTTTTTTTTTTTTTTTTTTTTGTTTTGTTTCCCCCAGAGGACAGCTTATAAAGGTGAGACTTCTGTGGGTATGTGGTGCTGCTTTTTCTCTAAGGAGTCTTGGAAGGCAAATCTGATAAAGGAAGGATAAACCTCTGTTCTGATCTCACTGGGAGTGACTTCACTGTCAGCAGAGTTTGCAGTGCTTGGTGTGTAACCAGCTCTGTAAAGCATCTCTTCAAACTGCTTTTTCTTGCATTCCCTTAGCAAAATCTAGTACCATACAAATCTGTTGAATATTTTTATCTTAACCATTCCTGGTGGCTGCGAATTAGAGCCACGAGCTGTGCTCCCAAAATTCTCATGTGACACTTGTGTTTGTTTGACCTTTCTATCGATGGCTCTGGCACGGAGGGAGAGCTCATGGTTGTATCAGCTGCAGTTTTCTAGATACCAAAAAACCCCAAACTGTTTCCCTGGTACCTTTGCAGCACCTCTGAGTGGTGATACAGGTTTTGAGCTTCCATCCTTATTCAGCACAGTGCCTCTTCCCAGTGCTGCTGAGCCTGTGTGCACAGGGCAGGGAGAGCCCAGGGCAGCAGCTCCAGCTTTGGGAGGATGATTCTCCAGGAGCAGGTCAAACCCTCTTACCTCCTTCACAGGAAAATGTTCCTCCTTCCTTAGGCTGGTTCTGTTTGGAGCAATACAAATAGTTCAAGTTCAGGCCAAAAAATAGTGAAAATGTGCAAATAGCACATGATGATGAGGAGCAGCTGAGGGAGCTGGGGGACTCAGCCTGGAGAAAAGGAGCCTCAGGGGGAACCTTCTTACTCTTCACAACTCCTGCCAGGAGGGAGCAGCCAGGTGGGGGTCAGGCTCTGCACCCAAGGAACAAGCAATGGCACAAGGTGGAATGGCCTCAATGCCTGCCAGGGGAGGTTTTTTACAAAGCCAGGTGTGCCTTGTTCTCCTGCTGCTAAAGGAAAATAAATGTAAACAGATTCCCACAGCTGAGCCTCCCTGCTCTCTGCAGTCCTTGGTGTGAATGATGCTGCTCCTTGCAGCACTGCCTTCTGCCACCTTAACCTCTGCCAGCAGAAAACTTTGACTCTCATAAAATGTTTTGAATTTGAGCCTGGAACAAACTTTTTTTGGTCTCGTTTTATCTGTTTTAAAACCACTTCAGAGCACAGTTTTAGGCTGGTACATGGAGGTCCTCAGTGGTGCTGCTGTGTCTGCAGGAGGGACCAGGGCAACACGAGAGGTTTGGCTTCTTGAAGAGCTGAAAAATTTAAGAGCAGGAGGGGAAGGAGGAGGAAAAGGGGAGGATGCACATAAATGTTTGAGACATAAATTAAGGCTGCCACAGAGCTGTGATGACTTTAATGTCTAATCTCCAAGCTGATTTCTGTGTGCCCTTTGTTGCATTCCTTCAAATGTAGTTTTCTTTACAATATGAACCCTTTTTTCCCTTTGACCACCTTTCCCAGTGAGCCTGCACTCCATGGATATGGGAGAGATGTTGATGTGTGTGTTTTCCTGGGTATTGCAAGGCTTGGACTTCAGTGTGTTTTTCATGTAACTCCTACTTTCAAGAGATCAGGCGCATATGCTTAAAATTGAGTCAATATTCAGACTTGGATGAAAGAATGTAATGCACATTCTAGTTTGTGTTTTACACTGAAGCTCCAGTCAGGAATTGAAAAGAGAATGCTAATTGCTCTGGCCTCTGGTTATATGGTATACATGCCTACAAATGCATTTTGTCCTTTGTAAATACACATTTACATAAAATATTCTTTATATTTGTGTTTTATTAAACACAGAAGTTCAATAGCAGTGTCTCTGGCCCTCTGTT
This sequence comes from Entomyzon cyanotis, assembly GCA_024500445.1. Lineage (NCBI taxonomy): Eukaryota > Metazoa > Chordata > Aves > Passeriformes > Meliphagidae > Entomyzon > Entomyzon cyanotis. Next base: position 5,739,558 of record JAKEPQ010000743.1, on the reverse strand, counting down.
TCTGCCTGTCATTCCTTTCTGCCTTCAAAATCTTCTGGCTTTGAAGTAAATAACCGTTTTTGCTACAGATGTCTTAGTGCTATAGAGAGCTGTTAAAGTAATTGTACCTACTTCCAAAATGTATGAAAAATGAGAATTCCTGAGAAAAGGTTTTGACATCTTCTGAAAAGATAATAACAGTGTAGGCTAACAGGGAGAAAGCTGTACGCTTTACTTTCAGTTTGATCACTTATTTTATACCTGTGCATTACTGTTTCTTTAATGTTCACATATAAAATTCAGTTAAATGTTGTTCCTAAAAGCTGCAGGCAAACTCCTCAGAAAATACCAAGATAATGAACTTGAACCTGAGCTTTCTCCATCAAAGAAATCATTATAGACAATGTGTTTTAGCTTTTGGCTTTATTCAGTTTAAATTCACATTTTCTCTTCCATGGGAAGAAGAAAGTGCATCTTTAAGAGGAGGTGTTTGTTAAATCAATATATACCTGTTGGTATTGCTAGGAATTGCCTTTCTGCTTTCAAATTGCTGTACAAAATACCTGAGTAGGCATAATGTCAAGAATGGAAATAATCAAAGTGTATTTAGGACTCGCTTAAAAAAATCCATTTAAAAAGTAGGAATGTGTTTTTCAGGCATTTTAAGACCATAAATTGAAACACAAGTATTTAAATTATTTTTCAAAGAGATTCAAAACTGTAGTGTATTTGCATAGCTACTGAGTGAACTTTTTTGTCCTCAGCATTTAAGTTTTCTAGCAGTTCTGTATTTTAGAAGACTCCAGTGCCCCATAAAAAGCAAATACTCAATTTTTCAGTTTCTAGGCACTGAATATTTTCCCTTCTGCTGGATTTGTTTTTATAACAGTAATTTATTTTCAAAAGAAAAAGGGAGAGAAAGTGAGAAACTGAAGAAATGAATGGGAGATTTTGGAAAAGGTCATTAAACAAGCTCTCTAAAATCTGATAGATACTGTCAAACGTTAAAATAAATATACTGCCGTGGTGGAGAGGAGGTGAGTGGGGCCCTGAGCAGCAGGGCTGCACAGAGCCCACACTTTGCTACCTAAACTGCACTGAAGCACTGCCAGCTGATCTCATTCGCAGGAGGATTCAGAAGGTAAATGTTTGTAGTAAGACTAACAAAACTACTTCAATCTTTACCAGTCAACAGCTACAGGGGGCTCTCAGAGGCCACTCACGAGGGCTGAGGCTCCACGTATGCTCTTGCCAGCATGAGATGTTCCTATAGAATTTTATTTATCTGTTGGTTTATTATTCCTCCAGAATCACAAAGTGCCCAGCAATCACTGGTCTTGAAAGAAAAACACTGAAGCCATGGTCTGAGTGGGATTCATCCTGAGTAACAGATCAAGCAGCCCCGGAAAAACAAGCTTTTAAAACTGAAGTTTTATATATTGACTTGTGTGGGTTTGCTGGTTGGTTGTTGTTTTGGGTTTATTTTTAGTTTAGAATAACTACAATGAACCCATAAAGAGGCACTTGAGCATCCTGCCAAGTATTAAAAATGAAGAAACAACAGTGTGGTGCCACTAACTCATCTTTTGCATCCTGGGGTGGCCAAGGCTGCATCCACCCCTGTGGAACACCCCGGGGAGAGCTGGGCAGACAAAAGTGACATTTATGTCCATTCTATCAAAACCAGAGCACAAAAGGCAGGCGAACACCCTTGGCTTTCAAAATTAAGCTGGTTTCTACTCTCTCCCATGGTCTATTAATGCTCCAGGCAATTAATGTCACCTCTATTTTGTTTGTATTGATCCTCAGCTCGCTCGTTCACTCGTGCCTTGCTCTGTGCCAAGCCGTGGGCTGGCCTTGCTTCGTCTTGACTCGGTCAAAGAGGAGACAGAGTGCTTTCTGGAGCACAGTAATTTGGGTGATGGAGAGTTATTTGTGGAGATAAACTGCTGTCCTGTAGAATGCCCCTCTTCTGCCCCACGTCCTTCCTTGGGGCTGTGATCCTGTTGGAAGATATTCATCCTGATTCATGTTAGGGAGAAATCTGATCATTATGGCCATCAAATCACTCTTTGAGACAGGGGATTTGTCAGTCAAATGTGTATCAAAGTCTATTCAGTTTATGGAACATGGGGAAACAAAGAGTGGAGACCCATCAGAGCTTCCAGCCCTACAGGAAGGAGAAGTCTTGGGCTTGTAATTAATAATGGGAGATTCTCTCTTGTGAAATGAGGGAAAACAGATCTCATTTGGGGTCCACAGACTGCAAAGTTATTGCTCCCTCCTGCCTTCCACCACTGAAAAAGGCATGAACAGTGGGCTGCAGCTTCTTCTGGAAAAGTTTTTAGGATTTTGCACTCTAGTATTCAGTAGAGTCCTTTCCTGAAGTCTCAAATGCTGGTAGTTTCACCCAGAAACCAAAAAAGAGAAAAGAGAAATAAACCGAAAAAAAAAAAACCCAAAAAAACCAAAAAGAAAAAAAAAACCAAAACCCCCCAACCCAAACAACAAAACCCACCATGATTCCTCCTGGAAAAGCAGGTTTTAACACAATAAGAAAAAGGTTTTGTGTTTGGGGTTTTTTTTAGAGCAATCAAGTTTCCAAACCTCCATGCACACCACTGACTGGGGGATTTATTTGCTGCACAAAGTCAAAGACCATATTTTTCTATTTCTATATAATCATAGCATTACATGAAAAACCTTTGATGAAGATTTTAAGTATCAGAACAGTTTCTACAATTACATTTAATAGTGGCTGTATACTGTTGGTGCTCTGTGGCTAGCACAGGTCCTTCCCGTGGGAACATTTTGCTATATTTCATAAACAAGATAAAGTTTGGATGTTTTGCAAACAACTTCTCCGGATTGGGTCAGTTCGGGCTTGGCCAATTGTGCCTAGGGGGAGGTCTCGGGCTGACCAATCTGGGGCACTTCTGTAAACTCTATATATATGGAATTCAAAACAATAAAGCTCTCTTCTCCTCTCTTTCCTTGTCTGAGAACTTGGGTCATTCCTCAGCTAGCCGCTCAACAGCGACAGTGCTCCAACAAACTTCAGCCATTTTTGTACAGATTCACTTGCAAAAATCAACTTCAAAACAGAGCAATTTTCAACAGTCCCCTAAATACAGTATTCCCATCTCATATTATACACATTGCTGTAGCCTTCAGAGAAACCAAAAGGTAAAATAGCATGGTAAGGCAGCAACAATTTTGGCTAGAGATATCTGGTCTTTTTCAGTTTGTGACCTCTCTTGGTGGATAGCAGTCATCTCTGCTGTCCAAATTAATAAGTTTTGGTGTTCTTGTCTCCACTGTTTTAGCAGTGCTGCTTTTACAGCTCTGCTGCATTTTAGAGTTCCACTCCTGTAATCTGGAGCCTCAGGTGTGACATAAAAGCTCATGAGTGTAACGAGTTTGGGGTTTTTCCATTGCTTCCAAGAGTGATACAACTCTGAAAGGATGGAGAGTGAACAGCCAAGGCAGCAATCCTGGAGATGATGGGTCACGTTGATAAGGAAATAAAACATGTTTGCATTTCCAGAAAAAATCAGACTATCATCTAGTAAGTGTCTGTAATAAGACTTGCACAATCTCTGGTAAAATTTTATATTTTTTTTAGATAGAGATGATAGCTGAAAGCATGTGGGGGGTTTTGTGTGTTGTTTTGTGATTTCTTATGTTTGGTGGTTAATTTTTTGTTTCCTTTGCGTAATCTGTGCTGCAGGCACAGTTAGGGCTCCATGCCTTGTGAGAGATTGTGCCTTCCACAAATGTGCAAGGACTGTAGGTTTTAATTCCTTTCTCCATCTTTCCCAACAGACTTCATCACAACCTTGTACCCCTAGAAATAAATATATATTTTAGGGAGCAATATTTCTTCGCTGTTACTCTGGAGGCAACCTGGTATTTGCAGAACGCCTTCCTGCTAGGTGTGGAAATGCACTGAGCACACCTAAGAGTGACCTCTGATGTTTGTTTATCCTGATTTATGAGATCCCGTGCATACTACAGGGAAGAAAAATAAATATGCAAAGTGCCAGTAGACTTTTAATGGAGTTACCCTGTATTTCTTCACAGAAGCTGACCTTGAAATTGCTTTTCATGCACAAGTCAGAATATGTAAATTAAGATCTCAAAGTGACAGTTCAAAACATGTATATAGTTTGTAAAGTTCTTGCCAAAGCCATGGAAATTTCATGTTCTACAAAGGCCATTCATCTGCCTCTGAAACTCTGTGTAGCAAAGTGTAGAAAAATAGCATTGCTCAAGCACTCAGAGGGAAATTTGGTCAAAACACAATTTCACTTCAGCAGGGTGAGAAGTCTGCCACAATTTGCTCATGAAATCTGTGACTGTGCTGCCAGTCCAGTGTAGAGCTTCCAGCTCCCTAACAAAAGCGAAAACGAAGCTGGTACCTAAAACTGACTGATCTGTGCCTAATTTGCTTTAATGACGTTTGCTTTGCTACTGTTCGGAGTGTCAGAAAAGGCAAAACGAGCAGGATAACTCACTGTTCCAACGTCAAATGAGGAACTTGTGGGGCTTCCATCTCCTCTTTCCTAAACAGTACAAATAATATAAAACTCTTTTAAATGTTTCTGTTGGCTGCATCACATGTCAAATGCTCCCAGAAACCCTTTCATCTCATATTTTACCTCTTGATTTCCCTGTGCTCCCATTCTCCAAGCATTGCTTCTAATGGCTTTCAGTCCCAGCTCAAAACTGCTCCATAATACTGAGGATATTAAGAGTTTTCCTCTTTACCCTCTGCCATTGTGCGCAACATAAAAAATCAGTAAAACGAATTTCAGCCACGTTTATGATTAGTCCCTGTCTACAGCAACCTCCACATTTGGCATGGAAACATCTTCTGGAAGCAGCCTTGCAGATAAACAAGCAGATATGCTGGGCTGGTGAACAGATGAGTAGGAAATAGCTGGGTTCCCAGTGACAAATCTATTGTGGGCATGAAGGGAAAATTCAGGCAAAACATTTGGTTATGTGGTAGTGCAGAGGATTAGTCAAACATTATAATTAATGCCACTAGTGCTAAAAAGACATCAGGGATGTGGGATGTGTTGATTGTTTCTTCTTTCTGTTTATACGATTTCCTCTCCCTTGCAGCTCTGCCAGCCAAAGCCCCCGAGAGCGAGCTTTAGCCGCTGCTCCTCTCTTACTGCATCATTACCTCACTCCAAACAAAGTCCTTTTTTTTTGTCAATAGAGGATGAAAACATTATTGGATTCAGGAGCTCACGGTAGTCCTGTACGCAGCTAGGGATGAAGAGGATAGATTTATGAAATGGACCATTTCAAATGGCATTATCTTCCCACAGTGAGGAACACCTTCCATAAATCACGGGAGAGCACTTGGAAAAGAAAGCATTTGTTATTCCTGCCTTATATTGTTTTTGCATCTTCTACCATGTGTTCTTGGGACGGGGGAGAATCTTCTGCTTGCATTTTTTTTTCTTCCCTAATAATTGGGGCTTTTTACCTTACAATTACAGGAAAATTCAGAACAAGCTTGACAAGATGAGTTTTTGGCTTACCTTTGTTTAGCTGCAGACACACACCGAGCCTCAGTTTTCTGGTTTGGGTATGAAGCCAACTATTTCTTACACACTTCCAATATTGCAGGGCATTCTCTGCCTCATTATGTAGCAGGAGGTCAACTGGGAAGAGGAGTTAAAGTATAGACAAAAAACTTGTTATTTTTTAAGGCTGGAAGGTTAGTGCTATTTTATGGCTATTTTTGCTTCTTAAACTCAAAGACCTTATTTTTGCTGCATTAATAAAGCTGTCTCTGATGCCTTTTGAACTCCCCAATACCTGTGTATTGTACTGGGCAGGAAGAGAGCTTTTTCTGTGTTGTCAGTATTTTTTTCTGTATTTTTCACAACCCAACATTGCAATAATTTTACCAGTGAGTCTGACACCACTTGGGATAAATGCAGGTCTCCATTAAACCTGTAACTAGCCTGATGTGAAAAGTCAACATTTATTACACAGTGTTATTTGTGTGGATACTTTGAAATCATCCCTTTGCTCCGGAGAGGAAACTTTTGAGAATACTCCGAGATAGCAACTTGTCATTACCTGTAATGAGCCAAGGAGAAAGGCCTTGATTTGGGGAAACGTGTTTTGACCAGAGCTGATAGAAAGATAAAGGTGATGGTAGTGAAGCAAAATTGCCTGTGTTTAAGAATAGAACAAAAGGAAGCATGAACTGAATACTGAAGTGTGTGGTAAATTCAGAATATTAGCTAGAAATTTAAAAAATACTATGTTAAAAAATTTCTAGTTTGAACCTTCCAGAACTCTGAAGTTGGGAAATGTCAGACTCCATGCTTGTCCATAAGTGTTTAATTCTGCCTCCTCATGTATCTCTGTAAGAATTAATTTTTCTACTACACCATTCCACATGTTTATACCCCAGTGGAAGCACATCATGCTGAAAACAAAGGACAGACTGTAGCAAGACAAAGGGTGACATTTCTTGAACTTCAAATGTTTGTCTTGGCTACCTGGCTTTTTTTTTTTTTTTTTTTTGACAAGTGAATGTGGGGAAGGAGCAAGTGGCTCAGTGTTTTTAATACGTGAATTTTTTTATGAAGTCCATCTTAATATGACAAGAGTTTTATTATTGCATTAATGTGTTATTCATCGAATACTGAATGAAATGTATTTATTTCCTTATAAACATTACTTTTTTTTCTCCTGGATGTGCTTACAAAAGCCTCTATTAAGTCCAGAGCATAGATGAGGGAAGCCTATTGCTGCCAACATGAAGCTCAGAGCTTCCTCTGCAGTGGAAACTGAGAGATCAAGTCAAGGTCAAACTCACTATTTATCCCTGAAATTTCTGCAGACACTGTTATTTAGGTGTAATGAGCCCTGCTTGGATCCGGTTTGGAAAGATACAAAACCTTTGAACTTTTAAGTTGGGAGGCTCCAGTTACATCCATGGGTATCTGAACCCTGAATCTGAAGGCTTGGCATTTTAGATGATGACTTTCCACAGGGTTTGGGAGAACGTGTTCCTGTGATAGTGAAAATGTGTTTTTCTGGGGGCTGAGAAAGTCTTACCAGGAGTATAAACTCACCTGGTGGTGGGCTCTGCTCTGCTGGGGCTTGGGCAGCTCCTGAGCGAGGAGGGGGAGAAAAAACATTTTATCAGCCATGCCAAAAATGTGTGTTAAGGCTGCAAGTGGCATTCGATTCAGCAATCTGCCACATTGTATTTTGTTATGGGTAAACAGGAGGCTGATTGTGGCTGAAAAAACCCCACTTTCCCATCACGTGTGGGAACCTTGTACAGGAGTTTGTTGGATACAGATAGCAGCAGCTTCTTGTGGGAAATAATGGAATCTTTTCTTCTTTATTTTTCTTAAAAGGCTTGATATATAATAATATTGGTTATGTCATTATGGCAGAAGAATTGCTTTTCTAGCTGAGCTGAGGTATTGAACAGTACTGTGTATAATGGATAAAAATGGTTCTCCTGGATAAGGAGAGACAAGTATTGTCACCCCTGTTTTGAGCTGTACGTATGGTATATTTGTCTTTTTCTTTTTTCTTTTTTTTTTTCTTTTTTTGACAACCATTATGAAGGCACTGTGTGGTTTTTTTGTTTTTTTTTTTCTGCTGTGTCAGGCTTTGAAGATATTTATGCTGTGGCGGAGCTCAGGAATTCCCCATGTCCTGTTCTACCTCAACACCTGCCCAGTGAAAGGCAGGTAGCAGTTTTTACCTCTTTTAGTATATGGGTATCACCACTTTGTTTTAATGCTTCAGTCTTTAAAGCTGTTAAATAAAGCCAGGATTCATCAAGAACTGTTTTAATAGAATTGTCAGGTAGCTGCCGTGCCTCTGATTTAAATGAGTAAGCAACACCTATGGGCAAATGATCTTTCTGCACACAGAAATTAATTACAATTCAGGACTGATGAACTTTTATGAGCTAGTTAATTTTTAAAAGATGCTGTGTATGGTTTATTGAAATTAAAAGAAAGTGACAGCTTTCTGCCCCTACCCTCATAAAATTCTGTCCTGCATATAATATTGACCTAATTTAGTTCAAAGGCGCAGGATCTCCTCTTTAACACTTCACTGTGTAAAGGCCAGTTGAAGGTTTCAGTACTCTCCAGAAACAGAAAAGCTCCTTGCTGGTTATCCATGGTGGCTTTTATCAGTAGGCAAGCTCTAAACTCCTCCATCCTTTGACCTTGATTACCCTCAAAATCATTTTTTAAACAAAGTGTGGCTTAAATTCAGCATCAGGTTACAAAACACCCATTTATAGAGTGTTATGAATGAATATTGGTTATAAAACAGTGCACCATATACCACAGGATTGCAGATATTTTTATGGCGTGGATCTTGTCCTGGTGAAAAGATTTCATGGGCCACTGCCCTCCCTAATTATGACTGTAGGACACACCTCAGTTCCCATTCAAGCCAGGACCACATTGTCATTTATTTGTATTCACATAACATTCTTGTGGGAAAGTAAAGGAGCAGCTTATGGGAAAAGGTAATATTATGAAGGCATTTTGGTTGGTGCTGTCCCAAGAATTGGGCTAAGGGCTGTTGCTGTTCAAGTCAGTAGTAAAAATTCACTTTGGGCAATACCAAGCATTGCTCCAAAATATCAGCGAGAATTTACTTATTTTCTTACTACTGTTACGAGTCTTCCTTCCCTCCAATGACCTTCACAAACCCACAGACCATAATTTTTCAAACCTCCATTTTATGATCAAAATTTTGTAGAAACCTACTTTTTTTTGGTCCCGAAGCTGCATTTTTTTTGCTGTGATACTTGACTCCCTTTACCAATGTCAGGGTTTTTTGCAGAAATTCTTGCCATGTCTGTGAAACCTAACAGCCCAAAGCAGTGTTATATGGTTGCTGCTACACTCCAGCCAGGGTGGATCTGCAAGGAGGAGTCTTCTTGGGTTCAATGTCCAGATAACATCTAATCACTTTTTTCAATCAACCTGTCCAACAGACAAGACAAGAATTTAGCCCTTTTTTAAATACTTAAAATGTCTAGCAAAGAAGTGGAAAAAGTCCAAAGAAATACAAACTCCTTTTCATACCTAGCAAATGAGTTGGATAGATATTGTATTTTCTGAAGCCACTTAAATTTTTAATTCTTGCCTTTTCTGAAGCAATAAAGATAGAAACATTAATATTTCAAAATTTAAGGAAATGAAAAATGGGTACAGGGAGTCTCCTGCATTTATGTCTATCCTATAGCTAAATTTCTACATCTATTTTAAGACAGATGCATTGAGGATTTTCAGGATGAGCTCAGGTGAGAGTGAAAAGGTGTTTCCTTTTCTTTTGGAAGCTTCTATTGGGAAAACACTGAGCACAGCTGCTCCAGCTGGACGTTTGCATAAGGAATGTTAATTTTCTTGCCTCAATACAGAAATCTCAAGTTTCCTGGACAAATTAGCTGTAATGGATTTCTAAAATGTACCACCAGTGGTGTGGGAGAGTGTAGTCTGTGCTGAGGCCAGAAGACAGGATGTAATCAGATAACCTGTTATCATAATAAAACCAGAGGATCCTTTGCATTGCTCAGTGTAGTAATTGGTCTGCCTTGTGTCCTACAGGCTTTGGAACTATAAAAAGGGATGTTTCACCTATCAGCTCTTCATGACTGCTTTTACTTCCTGTGTATTCTAAATTGAAAATGTAATTTCAAACAATAAAAGTGAAGTATATAAAGCGTCCCAAAATAACATCTTAGGCTGCTTGCACCACCATTTCAGGGCATTGCTCTCTGGCAAAGTTCAGCTTGATTTGCTTCTCAGTGGACATACAATAATGCTATTGACAAAACACTAGCAGTTAAATATCTTTTTTTTCTTAAATTACAGTTTTGTGAACAAGGACAGGCTGCAAGAAGGCAAAGGAATTCACAGAGTCTGCTGTTTTTCAGAACATGACAGGGAAAATGTGTAGACCCTTGAAAACCCACAAGATCAGAATGTTTGTTAGGTTGTTTCAGTTTTACAAAATGATTATCTTTTAAATCAGTTATTGTCTTCTTATTTGCCTGTGGTCACTATGTATCCACTGCATTGTTTTTAGGGATAGACAATTTATTAGGAGTTTAAATGTGCACCCATGTGGACACATCCAGGTGATTTTTGGTCCATAGCTATGCTGCAACTGCTTAATTAGCTGAGCAGTGCAATGCTTGTGTGCACTTCTGCCTGTACTTCAGCCTGGAACCTGCTGCTGTGGAGCTATTTTTGCCAACATCTGTGCTTTTATGACAGCCTGGTTTGTGTTTTCATGCTCATTGTTCAGTTTGCCTGCATGTTTGTCAGTCAGTGCCTCCCACTAACTCGTGAACTCAGACTGGTTCCAACCAAATGGGTCTGCAGTCCCCAGATAGCTGCCTTCTTCCCAGGCTGCAGAAAGCTGGCAGGTAGAGCAGCAGACACAGACTCAAACTGGTGCTCTTGATGCAGGAAAGTAGGAAAAATTCAGTTTTTTATCTGCTGAGTGGCTGCTGGGGCAGAGCTGCAGGACACAGAGCACTGTGCCTCTGCCCAGCTGATGGGACACACACAGGGCATCTGGGGAGGGAATTCCTTGGGGGCTGCAGGGAAAGGCAGAGCCAGAGGTTGGGAAGAGACTGGAGGCCTTGCACTGGGCTTGGAGACACAGGGAGGATCATGAGGTGCTTGGGGATGACTTGTGCTGCGAGGAGTCAACGCCATGGACGCAAACCACACATTTGTTCTGATTACAACTCTGTGCGTGTTTTAGCTCAGCCTAATTACTGCTTTTGACTCAGCTCAACACATAATGTTGCATGTCATGCTGTCCTACTTTTAATTTCACAGCTGAACACATTTCTATTGTTCTAATCCCCTTTTCCAAGCCTTGCTCTCCTCCATCTGGAGGACATGCAAGGTGTTTAACCTGTGGCACTGACTATCTCTGGGTGATCCTTTGGGGAACATCACTGGAAACAGAGAGACAAAATACTTCTCCCTCAGGTGCTGACTGTCCATTTGTCTATAAAAAGTGTAGCTGGTGTTCCTGGGCTTCTCCTGGGTGTCAGATATTCACCAAGATGAGGAGATAGGCTCCTTGGGTCTGGTGAAGATGTTAGAACCAGCAGTTGCAGCTGAGAGTGGAACAGATGAAAGTCTGATAACTAATTTTGTAAGCGGAGAAACAGTTCAGATAGCTTAGTGGTGGCTCAGATGGATTTTTCCTGAAATAATCCGTCCAATTCAAGATAATCCCCCTTCATTTTGCTTGAAAATGTGGGTTTCTTTGCAAATTTTACATGATGCTCAGTTGAGTTTTCTAGTCATAAGGAGAATCCACTGTAGTACCAATCCTGTAAAGTTATCCAGTTTTTTCCTCAGCCTATTTATTTGGCTTGTTATTACTAATTGTCTGATCTGGAGAGATGTACAAATATCTTTGGCAAATGGTGACCGTAACGAAATATTTTGATCCAATCTAGTGCGGCTTTTTTCTTCATCACAAAGTAAGGTAAACCTATTCTCCCCAAAATGGATATCAATATTTTCTAAATAATATTTCAACATTTTTCACTTGATTATGCTGATGACAATACTCCATTTCTCTTTGTCAGTGGTCATTTGGGAGATGGATTTTTATGTTTAAAGCGTTGTTTATTTTAGAGTATGGATAGGTATAACAAAGTTTCTATACCTGTTCTACTGCTGGCAGCTGAAATTATAATTGGGACATCATAACCCTTCTGAGCTGGACATGCTCTCATTAATTAAACAACCTCTGCAATGTGTCCCAGAAACCTGTGCTGGGACTGCTGGGCTGCCCAGGAAAACAAGGATGTCCTTTCTGAAAATATTTTGGTTTGTCTTTAGAATTGCTTAATGTCAACTGTAGTGCAAGCTCTAGGAGCTGGAGGGAGTGACCTTTGTGGATCTGGAACTGGTAGATAGAAGTGCTGTGCCATTTTTTTATCTTGCTGCATTTAAATATTTATATTCCTTGGTGAGGTAAATCCAAAAGACCACTGTAATAATTCTGTTACTTCATTGATTTTTTTATGTGTACTTATTGTCCAAGAAAGAACAGTAAACTTAGGACTTTAACATAAAAGTTACGTTGTGCCTTAAAAGAAATGTGAAAATGTATACAGCATATTAACATTTAACTTCTATGCCTGCCTTCTTAGCACACAGAAAATCCCATATTTTAAATTTCTATTATTTTTTAACTCATTAATGTGTTTCTTTTTAATACTGTCAAAATTATTTCACTTTCAATAAAAACCGTGGGAAATTCAATAAAGAGTTTTGTATCTCATGTTGTCAAAAATTATCCCACTCTAAAATTCAAAATTATGCATCAGTAACTGTTGCAGAAGAGAGACTGGAATCAAGCAATTTTGCTTATGGCTTGTATTCCTGCTAAGTTTATGAGGAATGTTATTCCCAACGATTCTAACAGAAACCCCTTGCCAACAACGTTATCACAGTGGTAAGAATAAAAATTTTATGTTATTTACTTCATTGACTACCAGGAAATACATATGTGTAAATATCACCTGCTTAATCTGAATGCCAGACAGGTCTGGTTTGGAGTTTACCACTAGATTTACTGAATGAGGCTGCTGGCAGTTTTTCAGTTTCCTCTCTAGTATTTTGGGGAACATGGAATCAAATCTTTCACTTTGGATGGAACATGGGAGAACACACCCCTGACAGTAAATACCTAGAAATGGTCGAAGCCCATGGTTTCCAAGGTCTGTAACAGAATGTCTTTATGTACAATAATTGTTGTTATGTAGTAGTGTAAGATTTATGATGTCCTTAACAATTCCTGCCCTAAGAGATTGTGACTTATAAATTATGTGCCAATGTGTCAAAGAATACCTGTTCTGCTTGGGGTTCTGTTGTTTGTGGTTTGGGGATTTTTTTTTTTTTTTTTTGGGGGGGGGAGGGTGTTGTTTGATTTGTTTTGTTTTGTTGTTGTTGGAGTTTTTTTGTGTATGCATGTGGGGTTTTTTTTGCACTGGTGCATTTTTTAGTGGGCATTGTAATGAATGTGAATACAATGCAGCATTGCCCACTAAAAAGTCATTATTTGCAAATAGTTATCCTGAAGTAGTATTTAAAACATTACTAATATTTTGTCTCTACACAGCTGGTGACCCTTGGCAGTTTTTAGAGAGATCCCTTCCCATGCAGGGTGTGGGGAAGGACAGCTATTGATTATTGTGTTTGTCATTTCTTGAATCCCCCCCAGTTCTCTTGAATCCTTGATGTGTTCTCATGATGACCCTGCAAACCTACAAATTTATAAAGGCTTTTTTCAGAGTAGGGTTTTGAACACCTGTGTTCTCTCGGCTTGTGAGTATTCCTTGAAGCTTTTGTTTCAGGCTTTAATATGGCTTAAATTGTATTTTTATTTATATTTAAATTTTATATATTTTATTATATATTATATTTATATATATATAAATATATATATTATATATATTATATTTTATTATATATTTATTATAAAATTAATTTTATTTATATTTAAATTGTATTTGAAGTAGGTGCTGCAGAACCTGGGATGTTTCTGTTGTGCAGAACAGAGATGTCACAGCTCCAGGTGACTGCAGGAGGTGTTCTGGCTGTGAGAAGGATGAGGCCCAAGCCCTGCATACCTTTAATCTTGTATCTTTTTCCTGCAAAGCCTCTGTAATTCATAACACAGTCACGTTATTCAGGAATGTTTCCTCAGACAGATTCTATCTCTGAGAGCTTAAGTCGAGGGATTTTCAAACAGTCACTTGATTTATGTATGTGAACATGGAGCTCGTAAGAGGAGTTTATTTTACAACTTCTTTAGAGCTATGCACCAGAAAACCTACAGTAATTTTAACTCCTTTAATGTTTTTTTCTTCTGTTCTGTACCCTTCAGCCATGTATAAGTTGATTTCTCATCATTCTAGGAATTTTGTGAAATTACATGGTGGGGAAGGTGACTGATTCTTCCATCTTTGATTTCTTTCTTTGGTTCTGGTGGTTTATTCTCACTGTGCCAGCAGATGAAGTTTCAGTTCTCAATCCTGCCTTAGCTGCAGTTGCTGCATATTTCTATGTTTGTTGCTGTATGAACTGCTTTTGTGTGAATAAATTCAAATTGTGTCCATGTAAAACCACAAGTCCTAAACCGTTATTTTTTCATACTTTGAAGATGCACCTTTGTGAAAGTCAGATGTCATCTGAATTTATTTTCCAGTCCATCACTAATCCTCAGATGAGTGAAATATTTTGTTGTCTTTTTAACACTGAGACAGAGCAACTGAGTGTTCAACCACAGTTGCTTTTTGAGGTTTTGATCCCCATTGAAATGGTCCTTTTAATGTCATCTTTAATTTAATCAGATAATGTCATCAAAATAACATTTACCTTATTACTGCAAATTCACTGCATTATTAGGTAGTGTAACAGACAAAAAAGATAGTATGAACCCCCATGGAAATCTGTGCTTCCAGGGAAAATGGATACAGTTCATAGAAGCTCTACATTTAATTTGCACTTTCAAAGCACTCTCTGTGGAAAGATTTTATGAGTCTGAAATAATTTAAAAACACGTTTCAATAGAACCCATAGCACCCACCAACTTAATCTGATTTTTTCAAATTATCATTCCTTTGCCCAGTTTTAAAGTAAGCTGAACAAGACATTTGACACAGTCACAGAAATATTCTTGTAAGTCTACCACCCTTTGAAAGTGTGGGTCTTGGATGTTTGTATCCATAAATTGAAAGTCGATTGACTTCAGTTTCTAGCAGAGGTGCATTAAGATTTGATGTTACTTTTTTTTTCATTTTAGAATCTTTTAGAATCTTTTAGAATCTATCAAATAAAGTTTGGTAGGTTGTAACATATTTAAGGCTTAGAAATATTTGAGAGTCCCTTTTTGTGACCTCTGCTGACAGCCTGAATTTCCATCATTGCCAGAGTTTTATCTTCTAGATAATTCTCATCAAAATAAGAGGATTTTTTTCCAGTTTAAAATAATATGAATTATTCCTTGTAAAATATTCTATTACTAATGCAGAAATGTTTTGTGCAGTGTGTTTCTGTCATTCCTAACCAGAAATAATCTCTGATACTTAAAGAATTCCTGAAATGAGAGGTAACTCTGCTGAATTTACTGGTACTTAGCAAAACTGAGTAATGCAGAAAGGAACAGTGAGCAGGAGGAATAACTGTTGTTTAGGAAGGAAGGGAATATTATTTTGCATTTAGTAGGAACAAACTTTTTAAAAGTACATATTTGGTTGGTAACATTGAAAAGTCATCTTCCAGTTATTGCATGTTTAAGCAATGTGTCTGTTTAGTTTGCACAAGAACAGTACTAGAAATGTAAAAATGCAACAAAAAAGCACATCTGGTTATTTTCATCCTGTCTGGAAGAGATTATCAAAATCTACTAAAACAACAACATAGATTTCTGTCCCATTGCTTAGTGTTTGATAGCTTTAAAAAATTATCTGAATGTTTGACTTTATGTTAGAACTTCACAGGATTTATCAGTGTTTTTCCTTTATTTTTCCTGTTTCTATTTGTCTCCATAGATTCATCTATTAATTCAGGATTTCTCCTCATCCTTTGAAACACTGAATCCTGAAAATAACCCACTGTCTTTTAGGACCTACATGCCCTTAGCAAGGAATTCACTGTCCCAGGTTTGTCTTCAGGGCTGTGAAGATCCTCTGCTCCAGCTCTCAATTGCTCTACAGATGCTTTTAATCTTTTTTTCAGAGGAAGCATGGATTTAGGTTTGGGTTTGCATGGCCCTGAAAAATAAGACTTTATATGGGGGGAGGGAACAGTTTCTGTGACGAGAACAGCCTTACTTGCAGTCATACAAATGTAGGTTCAAGTGTTCAATAAATTCAGCTTCCACCTTTGAACACACAGAGAAGGATTCTGTAAAAGTCACCACAGGAAACACAACAAAGCATTTCTCAGCTCAAAACCAACACTTGGAATTACACCAGGAAACAAATTAGCAAGGTCTCTGAGGTCCAGCTCCTCGGATGTGCTGTATCAGAAATGCCACTTAGCAGTAACAGAACTGACATTTCCATGTGGTTTCTTAAGATAACTTGGTGTAAAGCTTGTTGTGGCAGCAGCCCATAATAGAGGTGAGCAATTGTCCTCTTAAAGAAAGAAAAGAAACCCTTAAAAACTCTTTCCCCCCACCTCCAAAAAAAACCTATTGCAATTAATGTGTTCAGGCTAAGCATAAAAATTGTGTTGTGAGATTGTTGCTCCTGTAGTGCCTTCCCAGCTGGGATTTTTTCATGGTGTTATTTCTCTCCACCTTTAAAATTATACAAAAATATGAGGATATACACAAATATGAGAATAAACAGGGAGAAAATTCAGTTCCTCAAAAAGGAAAGTTATCTAACCATCTATTAAATCCTGTCACCTCTGCTGTCAAGTAGGAGGGGCTTTCCTGCCAAAAATACTGAAGATCATCTATATGTACAATGAGATGAACCTGATCACAACAGCAGGCTGGTATAAAATTAATGTTATACCTCAAGGAAAACAATAAACATCTGAGGTTTGAAGGCCAGTAGCAGTTATAGGTTCCTCAGCAGTGCAAAACTTATTTTTACCTGTTCATGTTCAAACCATTATCAGTTTAGACAATTCTCCACACATGATGATATTCTAGTACACACTGAAACTAAGAATACCCACAATCACACTATCCACACATTACATTTTTACCAAGTATGTGCTTTAAATGAGCTTACCTACAACACAGAAAAATTTTTATTGTTCCTTGATAAAATTCACTTTCTGAAGTTGGTGGCTCTGATTAGCACACAACTGCCATGCAAATATTCCCCTGGCATGTAATTCCTCCCCTCTTTCTTCCTGTCTCTCTTTTAAAATCTGCTATTGGTCTAAAAAGGGAAAATTGTATTTCTTGATTCCTCTGCACAGTGCTGAACTTCACCCTTTTACACTCGTGTTACTGAACCAGAAAATGACATAAACACAAAATTAGCCTGAATATTGTCCTGTTAGCATCACGCAATCAGTGGGACAGGTTGTGCACCTCGAGTTGCACAGATAGTTGGTGAGTTTGTTGACTTTGGGTTTATGTGGCTAAACATTCTTTAGATATCCTTTCATACAACCTGTGCTGGTGTTCATACAGTTTCTCACAACCTTATTGATTGATTGATTCTTATATTCTCCTGTGGGTGAAAACTAGTGGTCTTGCTAATAGCATTTGCCAGAAAAATATGGTTTATTATAGGTATCTTTTTAGGAAAAGTTGTTCTAATTTAATCCATCTTTTCAGCAAATAAGTGCTATGGAATAGAAGCATATTTCTTTGTTCCATTTTCAGAGTCTAAATAGAAGGAAAAAATCTACTGTGTACTTAGTATTTGGGTATTTCATCAAGTACAAATATGCTTTTCTGGCATATTTAATAACTTAAAATTATATGATACAGTGTAATGCAACCCATATTGCATAATGCCTAAAACCTGTCACATAACTCACTTCATCTTTTCAACTCTAATATTTCAGTTTATCAGAAAGGAAATGGGGAAACACTGGGAGATGAAAATAAGCAGCATTTGGCTATTGCTGTATTAGTACAAATATACCAGTAATTTTTGGAAGCAGCTGGTGCAAAGGGGGAAAAAAAGAAAGAAAAAAATATCCCTGAGTGTGCAGGGAGGATCCAAACCATTTTACTGTCCTTGCTTGGGTAAGAGAAGTCGCTTCTTTATTTAACTATTATTTCTCTTTTCCAAATAAATATGAGCTGCTTCTAAATAGGGTGATGATAGCAGGTGGTCTCTCAAGCAGGAATTATTTTCAAGCTGACAAGTACACTGAGCACAGTATAACTACATGTATTTCAGGAAAACATCATGCACGTCTGTTTAAGGATTCATTAACATGGTATAGATTAAACCCATTGAAGATGGCACAGATTGTTTCATTTTATTACATTCAATTGGATTGGATGTGTGCCATTTGCAAAGAGCAATATTACCACAAAAAAAGAAGTCTGGCACATTTGTCACATAATATTCCCCTATTGAGAACGCACTGTTTCCGAACATCAAAAGGTAAAAAATCTGTTTTTCCCTCACTCTCTGCCGTATTAACCTCAGAAAATATGACTGCACGTCTTGTGATGAGGCATTTGAGCAGCATGTTTGCTGTGCCTGAAGTTATCTCCTTTGGTCTGGTAGGGAGACCTTTGTGTTCTCCATGATGCTGAGATTTGAGTTCATCAACCTGCTGCCACCCTGCCTCCCCCAGATCAGAGAGCTTCTCCAGCTGGTCACCCTAGGACATCTCTGTCCCCAGAGCCCTCCCTGGGAGCAGGGATGTGACATGGGACAAGAGGGGTGGTGACATCCCCAGGAAAGGGGAGCTGCAGAGGCAGCCCTGCTCAGGATGAGGGGAAACAGCTGCTCTTAAAGAGAGGATAGTCAGACAAAGAGCGAGATTTAAATTCATATAATGTTGCTGTTTATAACATGAATACTTTGGACATCTGTTTAAAGTCTGGTGCTCTGAATGGATGGGAGGCTTCCCAAGGCAGGGCTTGTAAAGCTTTATCTGGTACACGAGGACTCAGGATTGTACAGATATGTCTTAATCAGCTCTAGCTTGGGTCTTTTAATATTTGAGTCAGGAGCAAAACTAAAAAAAATGTGTATATGGCAAATGATGCCATAACCAATGAAAAACCAGTTGGATTAAAGAGGTATGGGTATATATCCTAAATATATCCTAAATATACATATTATAAGTACTCCTTTTTATTCCATACCCTTAAAAAGTCCTTGTAGTGTGTGTGTGGAGGGGGGAACAGAACAAAAGCAAATTTGCTGTCATTGGCTCATATCTAAACGTTCTATTTGAAATTAAATGGTAACAGAGTTGCAGCGTAACCCGTGTTGAATTTTCTATGTCTGCTGGAGGTTCCATTTTAAATGTATTTTTATACCATCCCTTTTGGATTAATCTACATTATTTTTCAGAACTCAGCTTCACCTATATTTCTAGTTTATATTATTGTCATTGCTATTTGTTGTGCTAGTTTATTTCACATTGTGTTTGGAGGGGAATTAAATTTTAATTAATGGGAAATTCAGAACAGCACCATTTAATAAATGTGGTTTTGGAACTAAAGTCTAGCAGTCAGGATGGATTAGCTTTTATTTTTGTTATCAGTCGAGGTTACTGATTCTTTAACTAAAGAATTGACAAAAACTGTAGGTGGGGTGTGATTTGATTCATAGTGTACCTCCAGTGAGGAGCACTGAAGAGTTAATTTATTTTATTTTACTTTTTTTTTTTTTTTGGTTGGTGCAGTTGGGACTCAGCTGTTGTTTCCTCTGGGATTAAACAGCTGTCAGCATTGTTAATGACATCAAATTCATGCATTAAAATTCTCTCATTCCTCTCCGTATAAAACGTGGCTGTGGAAAGCACTGCCATATCCCCCTTTGTGAAGGAATGAAAATCCAAGGAAAGATAACAGCACTTATTACAAAACCACAGACCGGAGCTTCTGTTGATGGAATCTCATAATGAGTAATTAAGCTACTTTGCAGAAGTCAGCGCTGTCACGTTTGCAACTGGGTATTTCCATTCCCCTGTGGATACAGCTGGGAAAAGACTACTAAGGTGATAAAAAAAGAAAAATAGAATTGTTCTAGAAACATCATCTTCATGAAGCCGGAGGTTTCAATGCAAAGTGGCTGTGAAAAATTAGCCTACAGAAATAACCTGTCTGGTGCAAAAGACATTCCTTTAAAAATTCATAACTTATCTGATAAACAAAAAACAATGAGGTTTTTATTACCCTGCAGTCTCACAAGGATGTGACAATGGCAGGTTTATTTCTGGGATGAGGTGTTGGCTTTTCTTTCTTTTCTTTTTTTCTTGAGCCTTTTGCTCTATAAATGAAAGTTTTCAACTCTGAGTGTTCAGTTCTGTAGTTCTGAAAATATGTTATGGGAAGCTTGTGGCCTTTGAGGGGAAATTATCTTTTCAGGGGAGAAAAGAATTGAAACAGGTTTTTTTTTTTTTCGCTGTAAAGTTCAAAACATTACTCATGCTTTTAAACTGATATATAATTCTTATGCCCCTAAGAACTCCAATTATTAAAAATAGTCCTGAATTTTCACTAGTTTGAGTGCCCCTATTCTCTTTTGAGTTCTTTTCTATGTTTTTTTATGGTTTGTTAAGCAATTAACTTACTCTTAACTTTCTTCTTTCAAGTAGCTTTGTTTTTTTCAGAGGCAAAAAAAAATTGAGCAGAAAGCATGGCTTTTTGAATGTCTTTATCCTACTTCCAAGAAGTTGCTTTTGTGCAGAAGTACCCTAGTTTTTTTGAATATCCCCATACGTCAGCTGTTACAGTGAAATCAAATTAAATTAAGCCCGATGAAGTAACCCTCCTGTTAACAAAATGAATTGATAAAGTAGTCATTTATTGAAATCAGAAAAATGTACTGAAATATACAGGAATAAACCAGTTAATGGATTAACCAGCTTCCAGATCAGATGGTGAAATAAGAGTATCTGATGAGTCAAATTAATATAAGTGTTAAGTAACTAATAGCTGGAATCTTTAAATCATGCTATGCCTTAAAAACTGATTCTGTATAAAGCTTAAGAGTTTATTTTTTCAAGGCCATACATTTGGAAAAACCTTCAGTTTATTTGCAGTGCCGTGGATAGAGGTGAAGGCACAATTTATTTTGTTTTGTTGAAATGTTAACAATGGAATAAGCACCCCAGTGTATTAAATAATACACATGAATGTGGTCACTATTGTAAGATGGGTTTATTTAATGGTTTGCAGTGAGATCCCTACATGACTCCCAGATTCAGTCGAGTGTTATGCTGGTTGTGTCAAATGTCTTTTTGTAGTTAATTTAACCATGGTTGGCCCAGAAATGGATTGTGAAGCTCTGTAGTGGTAATTTATACATCGTTTTTCATCATTACAGAAAATGTGCCCTTCTGGAACTAATGATCACTAGTTTTGTCATTAACGTGCATTAATAACTTGTAAAAATATTGTTTCTGTTAGGTTGTGTTTCCAGAGGAGAAAAAAGAAAATGACAAATTGGAAAAATACTCCTATGTTTACCTGAACTGTAAGCAGGCTCTACAGGTTCTGAAGCATGTTGTGCTCTAGGAGATGAAGGTGTGAAGCTGTGAGTGACACTCAGCCCTTTGGATAATTATATTGGAAAAGGAAGGGCTTGAAAGGACACTGGGAATGGTGGCAGAAAGAAGTGCTTTAATTCTGGGAGCACAGAGCTGATCCTTCCCTCTTGTCCCTATAGCTCTCTCTCCAGATGTGTCACAGTGTCATCTTTTAAATCCTGGGTGGATTAAGACAAGTTGATAGGGTATGGTGGGAAAGTTTGACAGCAACACCTACAACCAAGAAGCCATAAAGGATTGTGACCCAGGGGGTAAAGAAGAGGTTGTGTTTCCTTTCCCCAACACAGCTGAAGGTGTTCTCTGTCCAAGTTTTCCTGTCTCTGAAAGCTGCCAGTTGCAAAAGGCATTGTCAGCGCAGTGGGAATTCTGTCCTGATCCCAGCTTTGGGGGGAGGAAGCTGCTTGTGGGTGTTGTGGTGTAAACACCCTATAGGTATAACCTATACACCCTATAGGTGTAACACAGGAGTGCAAACCCACACTGGCCAGTGCTAATACGGATGGTTGTTGTCTCCCCCTGTGATTGAAATGTTCTATAAGCTGAGAAATTGATTGAAATTTTCTATGTCCTTCCTTGAGAAGCACAACTGCTAAAGCCTCTTTATCAAAATGATTTTGAGTCATGGCTTGGTGTCCTGGTTTCAGCTAGATAGTGTTCATTTCTTCCCAGTAGCTGTTACAGTGCTGTGTTTTGGATTCAGAATGAGAGCAACATCTTGGGAAATCATTCAGTTTCTTTATAGTCTTGAGGGGAAAGAGAAAAGAAAGTCAAATATGTCTTGATTGTCTAAATTGATGACAAACTTTAGGAAATGCTGAGTAGATATTTGCTTCAGCAATAGAAAGACCTAGAACCCATTCTGCTGTGTAGACAAGTAAGACATGAGTTTTATCCATAGTCTTCGAGACATATATGTGATGAGACAGTCTAAGCCTTTTTTAAGCTGTTGATTTGAAGCCAAAGAGGTGCAAAATGAGTAATTTGGGGTTGTGTATGCCATGTCAGGTGTAGGGAAATGATTTCCAAATGCTTTCACATAGAGCCACCAAGCCCACTTGGAAACGAAAAAGTCTCTAAAAATCACATTTTATCAGACATGCCCTATTAATTAGGGGAATAAGCCTAGGTAAAAACTATTCACAAATACTTGAATAACTGTCAATTATTTCTTTCCCTCATTACTTAGAGAACCTCGGCGTGGGAGTGGGCCCAATTTGAGTCTGTGTATTTCTTCTCGGTGGATAATACAGGAGTTGCAAATCTTTCATTATCTCAAAGACCTGCATTGCTCTGAAAGATGTATATTTAAAAAGATGCTGGCAGTAACTGCAGCTGACAACCAGCCCCATTTGAAATAGACTCCCTCCGTGGCACTGCGCAGGGAAGGCTCCGCACATTGATCTATGGATTTTTCATTTGCTTTCAAATAGTCCTGCTTGTGCGTCTGCAAGGAGTGAATAAGCAAAGTTTGAATCAGTTTGACTTTGGAAGCATGATTCTGAGCAATTACCTTGGGAAAATACACCTCCTTCTGACTAAATAGATCTGTCAGGGAGAGGCGGAGTGCGGCACGCAGCTCCTGGAGTACATGTGTGTGCTGGTAAACCGGACCCAGCCAATTAAACATCAAAATGTTGGCTGCATTCAGTTCACAGGAAGACTTATGTAAGTTCATTTTCATAGCGTGCCTGTGTGTCTTTAGACTCTAACTGACAGATTCCCACAGTGAATAGGCTGGGGAGATATCAATTATCTGGTTAGCTGTGCGCTGCCATTCTATGCTCCGTGGCTTTCTGACAGAAGCAGGCAGAAAGCGAGAGAAGCAGAATAATTCTGGTTCAGCAAGGCTGTTAATATTTCAGTCTAGGAACCTCAAATCGTTGTGAAAAGATGGGGAAAATGGTCATTTTTAGCCTGACCGCTGCAATTTCTTTTATTAAGCGTGTGTTGAAGTGATAATGACTGTTGCATCCCAAAGTATGGACCACAGTATTCCAAGATCAGGCATTTGGGGGTTCAGTAATTTGTAGCCTAATATTAGTTTGGATCATACACCTCTAATAGGACCAAATAACTTTTATCTAATTATCTCAATGTATTGCACAGAGCAGTCAGTAGTATATACAAATCAGTGTGATTTGTTAGAAAATAGCTGCTGTATCCATTATTTAAAATTGTGTGAATGCTCCAAGCATAGCCTTGAGTTGTTATGTGTGAGTCCGAGCGACTTTTATTGCTGCTATTTTCCATCCCTGTGCATGTCTATGTGGTAGGACGTTTATGTTCATTAAATGTTTGCAATTTCCACAGCAGCCTGTCATGTACTGCTGTTTCCTGGCCGTCACCGAGGTGGTGCTTTGCTCCTGACAAGGAACCCTCATCTAGTCTTGTCAGGGTGGCCATCAAAGCCATTACACTTGTTAAGCAAACTAGGCAAGAGCCCAGAGCACCAATTTCTAATAGATAGTTCCTGCCTCTGTCACATCATCTCTCCTCTCACTGTGGGCAGCTCTTAGAATTCAAGGAAGATGAGTAAATAAGCCAAGTACGAGCAGACTGCTGCTGCACAGAAGTGTAATGAGAAGGTTTGGAGTGAGATGTCCATGGATTCCTTTTGGCCTGTCTTCACTCAGGTCCCTCTGAAATGCTTAAAGACTCCTTGTTTGTTACACATTGCAATTTGGTTTTCTCGACGGACTTGTGGATGCACACGAACGGATTCATTCCCATTTTCAGCCTAATTTTTTCTATAGCTTTTTTGCCATCTGTTTGGGCAATTTTTTTTAGCTGAGAGTGAAATCAGCCTAGCTATCAAGTCTCTGGGGTGAAAAGTCTAGGTTAGGTGAGTTCCATGATTTCCAGGAGTTCTGCTGTACTTTTTTTTTCCTTGAGCACTGCATGCCAGTACGGGTGTAGGCAATGAACATATAACATATAATATATATGTATATATATAACATATAATAATGCTTGGTACCAACATTCCAGAGGTTGGAGTACTGGAGTGTTAATGACTGTCTTGTATATCTCAGATTAAAGATTGTTCAGGTTTTTAGTTCTCCACATCCCATCGCAGTTTTTAGGAATCCCTACTCTTTTGGGGAATCTCATGCCTTCTGTAGCCTCGACAGCTGATAGCGAGAGCAAGAGGGAAATAAGTCTTTGACTCCATAGCCCTCCATCTGGAGACCCACAAATAGGCTGGATTTACCACAGCAACTCACATATCTTTAATTTTTAGTTTCTGAAAGACCTTTCCTCTCAATAAGAGGCACATCTCCCAAGAGCCACCCAATGAAAGACTCTCTCACCACCCATTTGCTCGGGACTTTTTCTCTCCTCCCCCTCTTCCTAATTTTTTAATATAAATGCACATTTTCCCCTTTCTTGGGGGGGGCAGCAATGTAACTTTTGTAGGAGAGCGAAGCGTGTTCGAATGGCACATTTTCCAGGCGTTACATTTGATAATTTCCCCGAGATACCAGAGTTCCCTCCCAGCAATGAGTTAAGGCGACAAAGGCAGATGGGTTTGTTTGCAGGAAGCGAAGGATAACGGCGCCTAAACTTTACTATTGGTGGCGGCGGAGGGGGCGAACGGGAGGCACGGAAAATTGCTTTTTATAATTAAAAAGGGAATCTCAGATGTTTTATATCTTGAATATTTACAATAAAACCTTCAAGTGCTTGTCAAGAGGGTAATGTGTCATTAGCAGGAGCCTTTGCCTCTCTTCTCCTCTCGGACATGACAGTGCAGCAGGATAAGAGAAGAGTAATTATAGTTCAGCAGGGCTGCCAGGTGTGATAAATGGGTAATCAGCACACAGGAGCCCCGGTCCTCAAAGGAGGACTATTACAGCGTTATCACTGCAGGCCCGCGTGTGCGGCAGCATCGCGCCGAGACCGAGCCGGCCCGGGGCTGCTCAATGCGGCTCTGCTGCCAGCCTGCCGCTCTTTGTGCGCCTGCCACCGCCACAGCACACGGCAGAAAGGCCAGAGAAGGGCTGCTTGCCTGTGCTTTGTGCTGTGTGTACATAAAACACTGCCCCGCTCTCCAGGTGTGCCGGTGTGCCCGTGGCTTTCCGGCACGGTGATGGGGGAGCTGGGTGATGGGGGAGCTGGGTGATGGGGGAGCTGGGTGATAGGGGAGCTGGGTGATGGGGATGCAGGGTGATGGGGATGCAGGGTGATGGGGAAGCAGGGTGATGGGGAAGCAGGGTGATGGGGAAGCAGGGTGATGGGGTGATGGGGAAGCAGGGTGATGGTGATGGGGAAGCTGGGTGATGGGGAAGCTGGGTGATGGGGAAGCTGGGTGATGGGGGAGCAGGGTGATGGGGTAGCTGGGTGATGGGGAAGCTGGGCTCCTGTCGGGGCTGTTCTGTCCCACCTCCACAGGGTTTGACCTCTGTGTGTGCTTCTCCTGCTGCCCCTTTGGGTTTAGAGTGCTCTCGCACAAACTTGGAGATAATCAGCTTCCTGCAATCCTGGAGTCTCCTTACTCTTGGATCACACAAGCTCTGTCCGTGTGCTCCCCGTGCTGCTGCTCGCTCCGTGTGTGTTGGTGATGAGATTTATCTGTTTGTTATTTGCTGGGAATGGCTGCAGATCAGAACTGAGTAAACCCTTTGGTTAAAATTAATCAAAACCCAATTCAACCAATCAGAGCAGCATTCATCCTCTTTACTTATTTATTTCATGTTCGGTGCTACCAATGGCAGCACCAGGATAGGAATGTTTTAAAATAATTCTTAAAAATAATTCTTGTGGAAAAGTGAAGATTCTCTGACTGTAATAAATTGTTATTAAGGGAAAGGACATAACGTGCCTTGGAAAAACTGGAGGGCCAACACTTCTGATGCAAGGTTATTTTTACAATACTTGCATTTTTATCGGTTGATGTATTTTAACTGGAGCCCTGACAATAGTCACAAAAAATTATTACTCTGGCATGGAGCTACTTATCTGACAAATGCAATGCGAATGGTCTTGTTCTTATCAATGAGATCAGATTTCAAAAAAAATGAGTACGAGGAATGAGGCGTTGCTTTGTGAACAGATAACCTTGCAGGCAAACTCGCAAACCTGAATAAAAGGATGTCTCTATGAAATAATCTGTGCATAAGTGCAATCAGGTCAGACTGTAATAGACAGCAAGGGGGGTGGAATCAAAAGGGGGAAAAACTCATTTCATCACAGTTAATGGCAAGGAAAAGAAGGCAAGGAAGGACTTTCTTTGGAGCGGAGCTGTTGCGACAAAGACCAGGGCTTCAGCGTGTCATGCACCATTTGCTGGTGCACTAGCGCTCTTTTCAAGAGCTGTGAAGCCATTATTGTAATGTGAAAAAAGTAGAAAGAAATACTCCCTCCTGGTCACTGGAAGGGCAAATGAGGTGCAGGCTTTTTTTTTTTTTCTTCCTTGGTTTTTTTTTTTTTTCCCCTACACTGTTTGTGCAGGGAGGTTTCTAGATTCCCCCTGGTAAAGCTCCACTGGGATGCAGGAAAGATCACAGTGCCCTTATAAACAACACTTCTTGGCACTGTTTACCTTCTTTTGTGACTTTGTTGCCTGTGAAGGAGGATAGGAGTATCAGAGGTCCAATTGCAATGAGCATTTTCCCTGCTTTTGTCTTTGAAGGAGCAGAACCTTAGAACACTCTCTAGCTGAAGTTTCACAGTGCATTTCTGTGGTTTAGGTTTTAAATAAAAAAATCTCAGTGCATTCCTGTATGGTAAAGTTATCTAGTGGTGATAATAATCCAATAGTCTGTGGATTTTGTGTGTTTTATTAAAAAGAGGAGAGAAAGAATCCTTTGTTCATTGGCATAATGCAATCCTGTCTCTGAACAGTTCTAATTTGCAAACCAAGTACTTTGTAAATTGTGGAAACCTGGTTATAACTTGAAGGCTGAATAAAATGGGTCATCTCATAACTGAAAGATAAATATAGATGTAAAATAGTGCCACAAATGTCTTTTAAGCGGGAAAAAAAAATAAATAATAGGTTTCAGAACTGGCTTGTTCTTGTATAGTTTATGGGTAAAGCAAGATTACACATACAGCCCTGCAGCCGATTCCCAGGACTGCTAAAGTGTGAAGAACAGGAGTGACATTCTAGTCTTCAATAAATCACTATAAAAATGTTTATGAACCCTGCAATTTACTGTCTTTTAAATGCAAATTGAAAGGGGCATCATCACAAGTGTAAAGGAGACCTGCAGTGGCCTAAAGGAATTATAAAATGTTGCAAAAGGCTTCTGAAATTGTGTGATCTTAAATGGTTCTATTTTAAAAAATGATTTCCCATTTATACTTCTGTGACAGCTTTGTTAATTTATTGAAGAGGTCTCTGTGAATTGCAGGAAGGTGTTTGTGAGCACTGAGCTTCACAGAAGCTGCTCATAGTGGCTCTGAAGGAGCTGCAGTTTAATTTGGCAGGCACTGGGGGCAAGTTTGCTGTTCACCTACAAGTAATGTGGAAGGCCATGGAGGTTCAAAAATGTATAAAGCAGTGGTCTTGTCTGGTAAAGTTACTGGTAAAATTACTGGTAAAGTGGAAAAGATTTCCTTCCTCTTCCCAGCTGCTCCATGCAGTCATCTGCTGTGAAATTCCTAAATAGCAAAAATGTAATGGCTGAGCAGATCAGCATCCCTCAGTCCACCATGGGCCAAGGCAGACACTTGAGGACATGGCTCAGGGGTGGACGTGATGCCGGCTGGATGGTTGGACTTGATGATCTTAAAATCTTTTCCGGCCTTGTTGATTCTGTGATTCTAAGTCCAAACTCAATGAAGAGTGAATCATCTTTCTGTGCTGTAGTTATGCTTTTTCCAATGGAAACGAACTAATTTCCACTTACACATTTATCCTTTTTTCTAGGAAATATTGCTCTTTGTGGACGCAGATTTAATTCCTATAAATGAGGCATTACAGGAGGATTTTTCATCAGTTGAGTGGGTTGCTTTCATCTTTTGTTGCATTGACTGGTAAATTTTTAGGTTTTTTTTTTTTTTAGCTAAGAGCCATGATTTTCTGCACTTGGGTGATGTAATTGGCACCAAAATTGATTTTTAAACCAGAAAATATTCCTTGAGACTGTATGGGATATGAATGTGTGCAGTTGGAACACTGTAATTGTTTGCATAGCTTAGAATTCTCCACAGCCTACTTCATCACTTCTGCCTAATTTAATGACAAATAACCACGATGGACTCACATGATATTCATGCTGTGTACGAGGAGAATGTAAGTGTATCTGGCAGTGGATGATGCTACTTCTCCTGCTTTTCATATCCTTGTGCTCCTTAAGAAAAAAGGCGTGGGTATCTGATTTCTGGCAACCCTTGTGTTAAATATGCTGCTTTGGCACTGACTGATGATTTAGCTGTCAGAAATGGTTGGAGAATGGGCTGTCAGGATCCAGAGTCTGTAGAACATCTGCTTGTCTGGCCTGGGCAGCTTCTCAGCATACATATGGTGGAAGATCTTTGGAAACAAAACGACGTGAATAAATTAATTTGGAGGGCGTGGGTATCTGCATGACTCTACCCATGGAAAAATGATATCGCTTGGCTCTATCACATTGCAGACTTTCTAACCTCTAAATAGAGCAGTAATAGTTTACAACTCAATAGCACTCTGAAAGTATTGCTGTTCATTTTGTTGTCGTGCAAAACTGCTGAAGCGCTCTACCTCTTCCTGCAGCCCTGTCTGCCTGGATATTGTCTTTGGAGCAGAGTTTAATATGTAGGTATCTGCTTGTCAGGATTAAAAGTGTAGTAATCCAGTGTTTTCAGAAAAAGGAACTCTTTTGCTGTTTCAGAATTGTTTGAGCCATGGGCTTACAGCAATCAGGACCTTGTCTGGAGTCATTCTGACCCCCAGCTGCTGTGTCCCTGTGACCAAAGCATTACCTTGTGTGTCTGTAAAATATTCCATGCTCATTCTCATCTGGCAATATCAGCTCCTGGTTTAGAGCAGGCTCTGGAAGAGCTGGGCTCCTCCCCAGGAAAATGACTCAGCTGCCCACCTTTGCATTGCTAATACCCCCATTATCAATGCCATCCTGGCAGCACGTGGAGACATTTAGGAAGTGTACTATGCACCCATAATCCCACAAGCTTGAAACTTATGCAAAGCCCTTGGAAATCACATCTGTGTTCCTTCAGCACTGGGAAGGATCAAAGACTCACCTCTGCACAGAGACTCTGGATCAAATGGCTTGTCACTGTCTGTGCAGCTGCAGGCACGAGGGAGAGTCAAATGGGACAGGGATTTGCTAACGAGGAGCATTAATGTGGACCTGTTAAATTCTCTTGAGAGGATAAGACCTCATTTCTGCATTTTAAGTGCAAGAATCAGTGAAGGGAGATGAATGGTGCATCTCTGGTGGTTGCTGAGGGCAAGGGCAGGTGAACACTTGCCATGCCATGGTTAGTCTTGACATGTTGTACTGCAGCCTGGGAGAGTGGGAGTGTTCTGCACAACAGCTGAGTTTGATTTTCAGGTTATTACACACATGGAGCAGAAGATTTTGCTTTGTAAGCTCTTTAGTTAAGAGTCAATTGATGTGGTGTCCCACCATGAGTTCAGAAAATTATCCATTTTCAGGGGAGCTGGAAAATGCTTCCTTTGTTCATCTATCCTAAAAGTATGCTTAATGACTGTGATTCAGAGCTACTGACATAGTTTATTTGAGAATCTATTAGTCCAGGTTTACCAATACCCTGGGTACTTCCAGGTGCAGAGAATCCAAGAAGCTGCATCTGGCCTTGCTGGTGAGAAGAAGATGCTCTAATCACTTGTATGTATCACTCATGTTGTGTAGATCAGACTGGTTCCTGGCTGAGCAATGAGCAATGGGCTGGAGGTCTGTTAACAGTCTCATGCCCAAAACCAAGCAGAAGGAAGATTCAGAGCACAGGCTGTCCTGTTTCCTCTCATTCTTCCCCTAAGGTGAGCAAAGGTTGCTAAAACAATGCTGATAATGAGGTTTGACCCTCTCATTACCCTCAACCTCTGCCTACAAACCATCTGCACTGAAAATCCCTGAACTCCACCCAAGGGGTTTGAACTTGGAAACTGTTAACCTTCCAAATATGATGTAGTTTCTGGCATTATTTGCTTCCTAGCCCTTATAATACTCTGATCTTTTAATGTACAATGGCACTCGGTCTCAAACACAGTGATCTGCCAGCACCAAGCCACCATCCCCTCCTGCTGGATTGCTGTTTCCCCTTCCTCCCCTGGCTGCCCAGGGGTAGCAGCAGGCACTCCCCAGGGCATTTATGGATGGGCTCTGCTTTGCCAATACTGAGCAGTGAGTGGATTTGGGATGGCTGGGAGCAGCCAGGACTGCCCTGATATCAGTGTCAGTGCATCTGATGGAATCATCCAAGCACAATCCTCAAGTCAGGAGCTGTTTCAGGAATCCACTCCCTGCTCTGGTATTCCTACCAGGATTACATATTTACTTTGTTAAGCTACTCTAGGTCTGGCTGTTCAAAATCTGTCCAAAATGTCCTTTGCCTGTGAAGGTGCTCAAGCTCATTTCTGCAGGTGCAGGTTGAAACCACATTTCTGTTTGCTGTCTGTGGATGTGTGTGAGTTCCTGGCATTTGTCATCAGCATAGGGATTTGCCCCTCTGTCCTTGGGTAGGATTTTCCCTCCTGCTATAAATTTGCAGAGTGCTGTGTATCATTTCCCTCCTGGCTGCCACCCTGTGCCTCATAAGTGATTGTACTCCAGTGGGGAAGTGATTTGTATGTATATTTTTATAAAACACTTTGGGATCCTTGGGGAAGAAAGTTGTTATATAAATGTATTTCCCAGGGGAAAGTAGTGGAAATCTCATTACTTGGAACATACAGTGTATTTAAAAGTAGGTTTGACAAAACACTAGAAAATAAAGGAAACAATCCTGAACTGGCACTGGGATGGTCTAAATGATCTAGCAGATATTTTCCATCTCTAAAGCTTGTCTCATGATTTTGTTTAGTGCGTTGGAAAAAGGGCATGAGGAATGCTAAAGCCATGCACATATAAAATATCTTTCAGGAACACTGTGGCTTATTTTAATATAACCTTTAGCAAAATACTGTGGTTTGCTTACTTGCTGATTTATTTTAGGTAGATCAAAATATTTCTATTAGTGACCTCTTTGAAATACTTTAGGTGGTGCAATGGATTTGTAGCAAAACACAGCATGTAACTTGAGTGTACTCTCTGAAGCCAGGTATTTGGTGCCAAGCAAAATTTGTATGTGTAGCTTCTGTTTTAAGCAATTATATGGTGTGTAATACACAGTAGAGAAATTAAGTGGAAGTACATTTTGCCCTAAGGGATTAGTGTAGCTGTTGGATTTCTTTTAAACAAGTTTTGCCCCTCATACGGTAAGGTACCTGTAATAAATCACTTAGGTAATCATCTACAGTACAGTAACAAAAATAAAAATAAAAATCACTTATGTAATCATCTACAGTATAGTAACAGAAATAAAAACAAAAATAATAAAAAACAAACAAAAAAAAAGGAAGAAAGGAAATGTCAGCTGGAAACAAATGGTAAAGTAAAGGTTTGCTATAGCAAGCAAACAGACTCACCTGTTTGGAGGGAAGTGGTTAAACAGGAGCTGAGGAGTCAAACAGAGGCTGCTCTGTGGCTGGACGCAGCGTAATGACTTCACTGCAGTAAACTGCTTATGTAATAAACTGCATGGATGTCACTGGAGAGTAACCAAACCCATCCATCTGAACCGTTTCTCAGCTCACTTAAATGAATAGTGATCTTCTCTCTGAAGGGAAAAATTGAAAAAATACATCAAGAAAACCCATGCAGAGATGTTATGAAATAGAACGAGTGTGGTCATTAAAGATGAACCTTCCTTGAGCATGGAGAAAGGCTTGAGTTCTGATTCTTCAGCCCTCAGAAGCTGGTTATCAGTCTTCAGCCAAGTTATTCCAGCTGCTATTTACCAGCTAAATAAGAAGTGTGTAGTTAATGAGAGTCCCACCTAATTGACGTATAAATTGGCCAAATGGTTTTCAAGACCGTTTATTCTTAAGAAGTCTTGTTTTGACTTCCATAGCTAAGATATAGTTTTGTATTCCTCTATAAGATACAGAAAAATGACAGCTACAAGCAATCAAGCTGCACTGCTGTGCAATATGTCAGCTCCCTTCAAAAGACCTGATTTCCAGAATAACCTTTTCCCCCAGACATTTGTTTTCCTTTGATTCCAGTGATGAGACCCAAAGGGGTTTCATTCAGAATGCTTGGGAATTCCAGCTTTGGGAAGCTGTAAAAAGGGAGAAAGAGTGACAAATCTCAGAAACAACAAAATTAAAATGCAAATTCCAACTGATCATTTGCAAACTCTTTCAAGAACTGGTAGCAAATTTTTATATAAGAATGAAACCTTTAGGAGGACATGGTAATTTTCAGCAGTGCCTTTCATACATCAAATAATTTACTTCTTGTTCATGAATGTTCACTTTTTCCACTCTGCATCATCTAATTTCTGTTGATGTCCAGTGTGCAGAAGGATAATTTACCACTGAACCTCTTGAAGGATATCAGCCTTGCTTACAGATAGGTTCTTCCTTGTTCCCTTGCTCTGTGTGGCCATTTGTCATGTGAGATTTAGAAAGTTTCTTAATCTCATCTTTCACCCTTATTTCACTATTTAAAGAAACAAATAAACAAGCAGTTCCCCCCCAAAAAACTAAAACCAAACAACCAAAAAAATCCCCAACTCAACAAAAGCTCCCCGAGAAAACCAATAACCACCCTTCAAATATTTATTAACATTTACATACTAGCATTTGTAAAACACTTCTAGATCTGTGCTGACAAAGCCCCACCAGTGTGGGATCAGCTGCCCAGTTGTTACAGGTTTTGTAATAGTGAGAGCTTGCTCTATGAAAAAAAAATTGGCACATAACATGGGATCAGCCTTAAAATTATAGTCTCTGGTTTGTTCCCATGCTCACTGAGCACCTGGGAGTTCAGTCCTTTCCACAACTAGTTGTTTTCCAGCAGGGAGTCCCTCTACACCACCTCCTATTCCTTCTGTAATCTCAGGCAGCCTTCTTCTCATTCACTTCTTTAAAGGTGGAAAAAATATGCAATAAAAAAAAAAAGAAAATGTTGATTTCCACAGGTCTCAATAGATTTAAGGAAGCCTTTTGGTGGTATGTTTTAGGGATATGTTTTTTTTTGGTCAGAGTTTATTGCTTTCAGACATTTATTTTTTAAATTTGTTGTGCTCTAAACATAGACAAGCAGATTGCTTACTTCTTTATACATTTACTGTGCCTCAAATGTCTGCTTTTAGGGTTTTAGAGAAGTGCTAGTGATAAGTTATATGGTTTTAATTGTAGTCTCCTCTTGTTCTCATCACTTTGGTTTGAGTCATTCTTTTTTTTCTAACAGATGGTTTGGATGTGGTCATTATTTTCTATAGTCAGTTCTTTTTCTCCAGTGCTCTTAGTTGAAAAATTCATATTTATGCTATGAGGTACAGGTGACACTTGATGATGAGTACAGAAGAGGCTCAGGGGTTTTTAAGTACTTGGTTGAGAAGGTAGACTTGCAGAGAAGTATTGAATTTAGTGTTCATAAAATACTTGCATCATATAGAATTAATTTTATTATGTATAATACAAATACAGTGTGTAAAATCATTCTAATGTAGAATTTAATCTTTGTGCCTTCTAGTTTCTGTGGAATATATCTAATATCATCTGCTCCTCTTTTAGCTCTGTTGCAGCAGACACTGATGACTTGGCAGTAAAATGGTACCTTAGACAAACTGTCTCTTTCAAAAAGTGTTTTTTGAAGATCATGAAAATTTAAATAAAAACAAATGTGTGAGAGACACTATTCATTTAGCTGTTTTTTCTCTCTGATCTTTTTCATAACCTGTGCTTCTCTGCACCAAAGACTCTTTTTCTAAGGGTGTGGTCTGTATCCCAGCCCATGCTGCATCCCAGGTCAAGCAGAGCATTCCCTAACCCTCAGTTATTGCATCCAGAATGTGAAGACCATTTGCAGATTATTTTTAAGATAAAAAACAACACATGAAAGCTGTTATACCAATGCAATTCAGTTACGAGAAGGAAAAGGAAAACTGGAGAGCACCTGTGCAAGATGAACACACATGGTAAATTTGGTAAAACTGGCTCACACACATTGGATCAGTCATCCTTGGGTCAGTTAATGAGCAAAGAGTGATTGTCTGGAAAACAAAATGCAAATCTTCCTCATGCTGAAAGAAAATCCACACACCCCACAACTAAGGAGAACAACTGTGGATGAGAACATCCTTGTTTTATCTCTAAGAAGTCTCTTTTCAGCCCCCAAATGTCACTATTCAGTTTGTGAGGTTTGAATATTAAGCTGTATTATGAAACAGGAAACAAGACAATTGGTAGGTCCTACTTTATCTGGGTCAGGGAGAGAAGGTATGGAATATCATTGCCTTTCCCTTGGAAGGTATTTCAGCTGCCTTCCCCCTTTGCCCTCTACTCTGTAAAACGCAATCCCCTGTGAGAAATTCAAATCTGTGAGCATGGCAAGGACATTATGGGCACATTTGCATATTCTCATAACCGTAAACATATATTTTTTCCATTTGTGCTGTGATGTTCTCCATTCATATTCTAAGTGGCAAAAGCTTTTAGCTGTGATTGGACCCAGTCCTCAGTGGACAAGGACCGAGTGTATCACATGGCATTTATTAATCTCAAAAAGTTATCTTTCAAAACATGTCTAAAAACATATGGGAGTTATGCGAAGCAAAGCAATTGCAAGTTCATTTTTTATTTCAACAAGCTCATTTCTTATGATTTCAGTTGTATAATGGATGGGGAGCTGTTTGCAGGTTGCTTGTTGTCATACATTTTTCATTTGGTTCCTTGGCTTAAAGAAGCAAAAGGCTGAACCAAGGAGTGATGGTGTTATGTGAGCTGTAGGGTTTTTCCCTTCCCTTCTCATCCTTTTGTCAGATGGCACAAGAAATGCCTTTCAGACAGTCATTTCAAGGCTGTCAGCCCTGCAGGGGTCACTGGGGATGAAGCCATCATCTGATGTACTGCTCTTGGCATTTGGGGTTCCAGGCTGGCAAAGGTGTATTTCTATCTGGGAAAAATCATTTGTGGGTTTGTGAATCACTAAGCCATGTCCAGTGTGAGAGATTTCCAGCAGCTTCCTCAGTAATCCGTTACTTGCAATTGCCCTATGATGGCTCATTGCACTAGATACTCCTGCAATGGATTTATGAAGTATTATTTGTACACAAAAAGATATTTATCCTACAACAGTTGAATAAAAGCATTTCTCCAAAGCCTATTGTCTGTTGTATCAGTTCTCCCTAAGGCAGGAAGATACATCACATATTTGCTGCCTGTCATTTTTAGTTTTGGGTTTGTCTTGTACTTTTTGTTTATGGGCTATCAACAACCTTTTCCACATCGAGCAGAATGAGGAGTTTTGTGAGCTGAGCACTCAGCTATGGTTTGTATGGACTCCTTTCCTACCTGCAACAAAGTGTTATTACCTGATGAAAGAGGTCCTTTTCCTAATCCTGAGTGTCATGCGGGAAAAAAACAAAGTTATTTTTTAAAAATTAGAGGTATGATTGATTTGGTAGCTGTGTAAAGGATGACAACACCATTGCAGATCTTTGGAGATCTGTTAGTACCAGACACCAGAAATTTGGCACAAAAGAAAGCATTTGACCTTCATGATGCATGTACCTAGTGATGATTAGGCTGTGGCAAAGCTATATTTTCATGTAAATTGTATCTATATGACCAAAAAGAAATGGTACAAAGATATTCAGTATGTATTTTAACCTTATAATCCTCTTCCTATTGCTGCCATTAACTTTAATTTAAAATAATGCAGGTCAATATGATGGATCGAGTGGCTTATTAATTATATTCTTTGCACCAGGAAAGAACTTGGGAAGTCAGGCTTATAAAATGGGTACAGAATGAGAAACTCACCTGGGGCTGGTTCTGAAATGGGATTTGACTGGGCTATGTGTTGGTAAAAAAGGGTGCAGGGGAGAAATGAGAGTTTTGTGCATTTGGCACTTCAGTGCTTTCCACCAGAGCAGGAGCTTGTGGCATATCCATGATCCCCATGAGACTCCAGGTGTTAGGGATGGTAACTCTTGCTCCTCAGCTCCTGTAAAAATTGCAGAATAATCACACAACAGCTCTATGGGTTCAAGTGGAAGTAGACATTTTTTTCCTTTCCTGAAGAAATTCTGTTTAGCTGGATTTTGTGTAGGAGGGATGTAATTATCACCTCATCTGTGAATCTGGTCAGGATTATTTTTACTTTCTCAGTTGTGTCTCTCGAAAAAAAATGAGAATAGGATAAAATGGCAAATTAACAGTTTATATCCTGGTTTATAGTGATTGACTTTTTGGTAAATGTTTTTGATTTAGGGTTTTTTAGTGCAAGGAAGAGTGTGCCATGCACCATTCTTGCCTGACATGCTTTGCTGTAGGCAGTGAAGTTGAGCTGATAGTTCAGTGGCTTTTGTGAGGAATACCTGGTCAGAAATACCTACTGCATGCTCTATGATGGCTTCTTTTTAAAAAGACTAAATATGAAAAAAAAAGTAGCTTGATATATCTCCTTCTCACCAGCCCACCTGACATGCCATTGAGCTGACTTTGCTGGGAGATATCCCATGTTTCATCCCCTTGCAGCCTTCAGAGCCATGTTTGAGGCAGCTCAGATGTTTCACTGCCTTTTTATTTATTTTTAAAGCGTGTCAAAAATCCCTCATTCTTCACATATTTCTTTTCCTCTTTAAAAGGAAAAGCCTCCCAGATGTCAGTGGCTCCTCTGCCAGCTGTGCTGGAGTTGGGATGATGTGCACTGCTGATGGGGTTGGTTTGAGACAGGAGCAGCTGAACAAGAAGAGGGGAGCTGAGCTGCTCAGGTTTGCGTTTTAACTCATGCTCTGAACCAGACCAAGAGCAAACCAAAGCTTGGAAACAGCTGGAGGGAACTTTGGGAGCCTAAATGCCCAAACAGCAGGTGTTGTGAAGCAGCAAACAAGCTTACAGCCTTGTTCTTCAAAAGTTGTCCAGGGAGTCAGTGTTTCACTGCTTCATGGATAAACGTGTGAAATGTGGAGAACAGCAGCTGTGCAAAGAAAAATAACAACCTGATAATCAGGCTCCTGTTGGCATTAAATAGTTGTGAGAGTCCAGTGATCTAGGGTATCGTAACTGTTGTGTAAAATGAAATATCCCCCAGTGGCAACATAAAATTCCTCCCCTCCTTAGGAAGGTCATAGGGGAGAGCTCTCCTGATCTTCTGATGATATCTAGTACCATTATTTTCTTTTTTAGTCCTAATCCAGACAGACCTATACACTCCTGTGTTACTTAGGCATCTGTGCCTACATGGCTAAATTAGTCCTTAAGAGTTTGGTTGCCATTTATATATAATATTTACATACATAGCTGAATGTTTATGACAACAAAGCATGCAGTTAAAAGACTGGCATTCTTACAAAGCCTTTATCAACCAAAATATCACCTGTTCTGTCTTGCCAGAGTGCAGGCTTCCTAGTGATGCTCACAACAAAATTATTCTGAAAGGTTGCATGTTAAAATTGCCTCATTGCTGATACTTTAATTTTTGTTTTCTTTTTGTTTTTCTATGCTAAAATATATACTTTATAAAACTTAGTGAGCAGGCTAGATATTTGTGGAAAATAATATCTGTAACTACCTTTGAGCTGGGATCACCCTATTTCTTCTCTCTTTACCCTGAAATTTGCTCTCTGATGCAAAATAGGCATTACAACAACATAAAAGGAATGGAAGAGTAAAAATGCTTTTGGACTGACTTGATCAGTCCCAGGACTCTGTCTGGCAAAAAGCTTGGGCTGGTCTAATGAGTGAGTAATCATATCAGGAGAAAAATCACAGCTCTGGACTTTATAGACTTGGAAGGGCCTTGTTGTGTCTTGCTGGAGTTCTGTCATGTGAATATCTCTATTCCACTTCATTGCCTCACTCTGTCAGGCTCTTGAGTTGCAAAGCAGTGGAACTGCCTCAGAGAGGCTTGGAATCACTTCTTTCAAATGACACAAAACTAATCTTTAAATCTACCAGGATTATTTTTTTTTGTATTTTAGCTGCTAAATTCCTGTCACAGTGGAACTGAGGAAGAAAAAGCAAGATGGTTATCAGAATTGTGTGATATTAACTTCCATTACTTCACAGCCTGCTGTGAGCAGAAATGCTTAGATGTAAAAGCAAACAGAAATCCCTGCCAAGAGAGAAGGTGTTCCAAATAGATGGGGTGGGGTTAGCATTCAGAAAAAGTGCCAGTTTGGAGGAGGGGAATCTGTGCATAGGCTGTGCCATAATGAGTGGTTATTTTTCTGCAAGTCACTTTGTGCAAAATGATAAAGTTTTCTATCTGGAAGTGATTGCAAAAAACCAAAACCCCTAAACAGCCCAACCCCTGATTTTTTTCCTTTGCACTTGAAGATCAATATTTTTATCAAGTGAGCATATTCTGGAAAACACAACTACTAGATAGTACTAAGCACCTATGGTCTGTAAAATATTTAAATGAAATACAAGTATCCAGAACTATTGAAAACAGTGTCCTCGATAATTCAGCAAGCAATGTGGTATATTGCTGTGTTTGTTTCAAGAGGAAGCATTCAGGAGAGCTGATGTGATATATATACACATATAGGTTCATACAGAACTCATGGGAAATGTTCAAAAGCCTGGAACCAGGGAGGAAAGATCTCCTTCCACTGACAGCTGGGCCAACTCTATTGTGAGCCTTAGGACTTTTGTGTCAGGGCTGGAGGCTCCCTCCTCCTTAACTAAAGTCTGTGCTCAAAATTGGACAAGAACCAACCTGAGAATATTAGAAGAGCAGCGAAAAAAATTAATGATAAAAGAGAAGGGAAAACCTCAGCCCTATAAGTAAATGCCACTTGCTCTGCACAGAAGACACTATTAACTTTGAGAAGTTGGAGGAGAGAAATTTTTAACCATTTAACCATTTAGTTCAGGAGAGCTTGGAAATGATATTCTAAAATGTACTTATTAACACTGAAAGGAAAAGATAAAAAATGGTGCAAAATGGTAATATAGAATGCTGCTTAAAAATGTATTGTGTTATACTTCCATATAAATGTTATACTGGAAAATCTGTGAGAGAGGTAGCCTGCCCTTTAAACCTTTAGGCATTTATGGCCTTAATTATGCTTTTCACCAAGATTTTGCATATTTAATATTTCCTTTTAGAGCTTTCAAGAGTCTCAGTTATTAATTCCACTGAGGATTTATAGGTCTTCTGAATATCCATTAAGTATAAAGATTGTAGACTCATCAAATACTGTTTTCTTCCTTAAAATTTTTATGATTTCTATATCAAACAGGCAACTGCAGTTTTAGAGTTGAAAGTGCAATATTTATTGCTTGGGGTTCTCTGTACCTTTCCAAACAGAAGCAATTCCTCCATTTCTGCAGTGAAATCTGTACCTTTAGATGTGGTTACAGAACGCAGACAAACGATCTCCAATTCACAGGAACAGGCAGTTACTTTTCACATTGCATGGCCAAAACAATAACATCTCACCTAAAGATGCTATTTATAAAATGAACCACCTGAAATGGAGAACAGTGTTAACCAGAAGTCTATGAATAAGTCATGGAGCCTAATTTTCCGTTATTACAGCCGTTGTTTAAAAATGCATGTCTAGCCAGGACTTTGTAATGATTTTGTATTACTTAAAAAAACTTGTACAGTTTTTTTCCCCCCTCAATTATTTCATTGCTTCTTCATTATCTTTGCTCTCCTCCAGTGTTTGTAGAGCTTTGAAAACTAATCGGACAAAAAAAAAAAAAAAGAAAAAAGAAAAAAGAATGAAATTTTATTTTTTTAAAATTGCCCCTGAGACTATCAATGCTTTAGATATTTTTATGCTTCTTTCTTCAAATGCTTTCACCATGTTATGCCTTGGCATCTGTAGCAAAACCCATTAGCTGTGACAGGTTAAGATGCCTCTACAGGCTCCACCACAAAGGAGCTGAGTGAGTGCCAACCATTATTCCCTACCACGTGCCACACCAGCTCTCTGAAGGAAGGCAAATCCATAACTCTGCTCTTTACCCCTCAGTCCTGCGGGGAAAGCTGCTCTGAGAATCTCAGTTGCTTGGTAGAGGATTTTTCACTCCTGGCTACGCCATGGCTTCGGTTCATTAAGCCCCAGGCAACAAGGACATTCCTCACTCTGTAGATCTTTTGTCTGCAGCTCTTATGTAATTTTTATAGGTTTAGAGAGTGCTGTAGGTGGAAGACACAATCTACTAATTAAATTGAATTTCACTGATTGTGGAAACTCCACCATCAATATGAGCCAACCTGTATTTTCTGCAAATCATTGTACCACTGACCAAACTAAACCAACCCTCTCCATCATTTCTAAGTGGGTACCAAACTTATTTGACCTCTTGCCAGGTGTTTCCATGTAAGATGTAATGGGATTCATATTCCAGATCCTGCATGAGGATTATTCCTGAGTTGTCCCTGTTGGCATCACTGAGAAAAAACCTCACAGATCCTCATGATGGAAAATCAGTATATTGAAAGCACAGGAAATAGGTGTTGGTATTTCTGATACACATTGGCCAGAATACCTTCACTTTGTCCCCCTTCTGCCATACCAGATTAATACTTGTGATGCTTTTGCTGGTAGGAGAGTTTTTCAGTGCTCTGTTATTTTGGTTTCACATGAAATATCAAGCTAGACTTCCAGTGTAAGGCCAATATTTCCTTATGAATTTGAGGTGCATGATCTGTTTTCCAGAAGAACCAGCTGCAAGCAAAGGCAGTGGATTGTCTGGCAAGGTAATACCCAGCATTTTGGTAAGGTTACCTAGAAATATCAAATAACTTGAAAAAGGTGCATGAATATTGTTAACCTTGCTTTAAAGAGGAATCAGATGAGGCATAAGAAAACTAAGTGGCTGTAGGTGAAACACAGAGCTGGAAGTTGAGCAGGTTCAGCCATCCTGAATCCCCACTCAGCTCCCTTACCCATCATTGCTCTCAGGCTTCTTGTTTTGAATGCCTCCTATCAAAAAGGTTTGGAAAACTTCATTAAAGTGCATATTCATGTGAATCCCTGATTGCAGATGTGGTTCCTACCTCTGTGGTTCCTTCTTGTAGCACTGAACATCTGCTTGCAGAGCCCTCTGCACATCCCTGCTGCTCCTCAGAGAGCCAAGAGCTCCTGGTTGGGAATTCAGCACAGCCACATCCTACTCTGCTCTCTGTGCCCAAGGAGGTGCCACCTGCTGCTGAAAAGTTGTGATCTTAATCAAGCCTAGAAAACATGAAATGTGCCACTTTTTCAGTGTGCTCTGTTCCCTGCATAACAAGGGAAGCTAATGAACATGAGGTAGCAAATGAGTTGCAGGCTGTGCCAGTTCAGAGGTGCTGAGCCCTCTGTGGCATTCTCTTTGCTTCCACCACCACAATAAATTCAGATTAGGCATTGAAACATCCAGCTGAAAAATATCCTTATGTGTAGTGTTGTGTAACTTCCATTCTGACACATCATCTAGGATGCTGGTCCAGGGTACCACACAAAGTGCTGCAGAAATATAAAAAGAACTGGAATTAGGTTGTGATCTCACTTGTCCAATCCAAAATTTTGATGAATGTGTAATGGATGGGATTTCCTCTTACGGTAAGGTAATTTTTAATTATCCATCCTACTAATACACTTAACTGCCTTCACAACTCTAATTCTAACATCTTCACATTGCTAAAAATCCAGTTAATTTTAATTCCATTTCCCAAGCCCAACAGTGCTCTGTTACCTGCCATAAAGGGATTATTTAGCAGCTTTAAAATTGTATTGCAGGTATTAAGTCCCTGGATGTAGGCCCTGGAGTTTTAAGATGGACAAGCCAAACTGAAATTCATTAACATATTAAGAATGACTAATTTTAAAACAAATTTTAAAAAAGCTGTTTTGTTTTTAAAAACTACCCCTTTTTTCTTTATTTTTTTTAACTCCAGCTTTTACCCAAGCCTGATAAATATCTTTAAAGAAAGGGTGAGCTGTGCTAAAAGGAGGAGGAATGAAAAACTGTTTCCACAGATACTTGTAGAGCTGAGACTCTCACAAGACTGATACCTTGACTCTCCAAATGAGTATTACAAAGAATCGTTATGCAGAAATGAAATCTGTTGTCTCTTTCTGAAACTTCACCCAGCCCAAAAGGTATTTTGCAGGTCTTGAACCACTGCTTGTACAACATTGCCATGATTTCAGGACTTTCATTCTTAGAAGTTACTGTGCAAAACTAGAGGCTCAGTCAGTGTGATCTTATTTTCACGCTAAAATAACATTATTGCTCCTGTTTATTTCGGTGGATATAGGATGGGCAGCCCCTCTGAGAGACTGATGAGGGTTTTTCTTTCCCCATACAATGATCAACAAGTAACCAAAGCCTGTGATAGTTGTTCCCATTTGTACCCATGGAGGACAGGGAGATGAACACTACAACTACAAGATCTTTTATTGAAGCTGGAGGGGAAAAAAAGAAAACAACCAAAAAAAAAAAACTTTGAAGTTCTGGTCAAATTTCTAGGCTAGCAAAGATAAACCAGCTTCCATTAAAAATGTTTGAATTGAAGAAAAATAGTACAGGAATCAGTGAGAAGAGAAATGAGCAGTTTGGGTAAGACATTTCTTCATCTGAGGGGAAAGTTGCACTTCAGAGGTGTTTTGGGGGGAGCTGTTTGCCTGGGGTCTGGGGAGGAGAGAAAGGAAAAAAAAAAGAGAAAAAGAGAGGAAGAGAGAGAGGGGGTTTTTTTTTTTTTTTTTAAATTTATATATATAGAGGAGAGGCACAGGGGAGCCGCCCCCCCCCCCCCCCACCCCAATGCCAAACAAAAAACCAAAAAGGTTGTTTAAAAAACCAAAATTTTTTTTTTTTTTTTGAAAAAAAAAAAATTTTCCCAGGAAAAACCTGGAGAAGGGTCTGG
This sequence comes from Entomyzon cyanotis, assembly GCA_024500445.1. Lineage (NCBI taxonomy): Eukaryota > Metazoa > Chordata > Aves > Passeriformes > Meliphagidae > Entomyzon > Entomyzon cyanotis. The sequence goes on along the minus strand of JAKEPQ010000743.1, from coordinate 5,696,240 downwards.
GAAATCCTGTTGCTCAAGTGTTTCTTTAGAGGGTGCTTTACTCTCAGACGTTCTTCAGTGCCTCACCCCAAGCAAACCATGCTGTTCCTCTGCTTTTTTCCTGGGTCTGCTCAACCCAGGCTGGGACTCAGTTTTCCCTGGAACCTCCCAGGCAGTGGGGTCAGCACAGCTGGGGCAGGAGGGGCTGTGGGGAAGGTGTGAGAGAGCTCAGGACCAACTGCAGCCACAGGGATGATGTTCTGTGGGTAACTCAGGAGGATTTGGCAGCATGGGGTGAATCCAAGGTACAGCTTGGCCTTGCTGGAGGAGGATGTGGAGCAGGAAGGGCTTTGTGATGATCCACAGGGTATGGACTTGCCCTGTTGAGACTGAGCTTGTGAATCAGTATGGATACATCCCATGACTTGAGGTGATCCCACTCTGACCTGGCCTAGGAAAACAGGGGCTCTAGCAAGTCAGATTAATTATCCATATCTGTGTTTACAGATAGAAAAGAGATATAAGAAACACAGTGTGCATCCTGTGAGGTATCAGGGGATCAATTAATTGCTTTTAATAAAACGTGAGTTTACTTTGGATTAGAAATTATTTTTTTTATCCTAGTATTTTTCATTTAATGTTTAAAATCTGTTAAATAATTAAAAAAAAAAGGATATGCTTAAGCATATTCTGCTGACAGTGCACTGAGTCAGGAGATATTTCACAGCCAGTACTATGGCTGGAATGCAGATGATTCATTCATACTTCAGGCACACTTGGTCCATGAGTCCTTAAAAATACTGAGTCCATTTTGGCTCAGTAGTGCCATCTAAAAGTTTACAAGGTGCGAAGTGTTTCTCAGATTGTATGAATGGAGAATTGCACTTGAAGATAAATGTGGCTGCCTTGAGCCTGGCTGTCCATCAGGAGAAACTCCCAGAAAATGGGTAAGGCAGAGGGAGTGGTGGGAGTGCAGTCACCTTCAGAGCAAATGGGGTGAGGGGAACATCACTCACATATCACATTTTTCAACAAAGATAGGGCTGAATCTACAGCCTGAGAGCTAATGGCCAAATTCTCCTGTTTTAGGCAGCATTTGGTCACTTTGGGCTGACTGGTACTGAACCCACTCAGATTCTGTCTGCTGTATCTCATACTTTATCTGCTCAGGTTTTTTCCCTTTGGTTTGAAATAACACCAAGGCTCTGCCCTCCTCTGCTGCCAGGGGTAATCCTTGTTTGGTTCAAGCCTTTCTCTGCTTGGGAAACATCAGCAGAGCTTTCAGCACAAGCTGTCCTGCTCCCTGTGCTTTCCTCTGGGGCAGCAGGGGCTGCACAAAGCTGTCTTTGTTTCCATCCAGTCTGAGCCTCCAGAGAGAAATCAGTGGGGAAACCAAACTGGCCATTTTCATACAGTGCTATTGGTATTTAATACTTGGTTAAAGCTGGGAGTTCACTGGGTCAGGCTCTCCTGAAGGAGCTAAAAGGGATTTTGTCTAAAGAGAGGTGAAGAAGTAGAAAGCTCAAATTGTCTTGTTTTAGCATTGAAAAATCATAGAATTGCTTGCATTGGAAGGGACCTTAAAGATCATCTACTGCCACTGCCCCAGCCTTGGGCAGGAACACACCCACAAAATCATCCTTGAGTCTCTTTTATATTCTCTCCTTCTTGCTCAGTGTTCATCTTCTCTTTGCTCTCCCTTTCTCAGAGAACATCTCATTGCTTCAGCAAAGGGAATTTGCAATGTTTAACAAAATATTTTCCTGAGATGCACAATAGGCAAAGCTGGGGTGTTTTTATTCCAAGATTTAATGGATTCTGATGTGCTAGACTTGTTAGTTCAGAATCACTCCAGGACATGACACTACATATGCATACAGGAAGTTAGTTGCATTTAAATAAAAAATATTAAAATAAAAAGAGCATTTTGAGCACAGTGTGCTAAAAATGTGTAAGAAAGTGGAATATATTGTGATCCATTTCCAGGTTTTCTATTTAAACATGAAGGATCTGACTGGCCTGCTGGCCATAAAAGACTGTGAGTTAGAGTCATTTGGCTACACTTAATCCATGCCCTGGAAACAATCAAGAATTGTTCCCCACAGTATATTTTGTAGTATTTTTGTCTTGTGATTGAGGGTGAGCTGCAGTCATGAGATAACTGGGTGCAAGTTCAATTCACATGCTAACTCTTATTCCCAGAAGAGCACTGCGGAGACATTATATTAAAACTTTCTGCTCTGTCAATACCTCCAAGCAGTATTAGCAGGCTCTGGAGATGTGCAATACAGCTGCCTTCTGCTGGAGTGAAGTCTGTGTCTGAGGCTCATAGAGCCAAGTCCAAAGAAAGATTCATCCAAGAAATTTCTTCCTCTGCTTCCCTTTGTTCTCTAAAAATTCTTTATATTCTCACTGTGTTAAGTGAAACTTCATTCAAAATTCTCAAAGAACCTTGCAAGTCCCACTGCCACAGGCAGGGTCTCATCATTCCAGTGCACTAATCACTCCTGAAGTTGCTAAATGGAGTTTAGTTATTTCTATTTTTAACTATTCTTTACAGCAATTAATTACAAATGTGCTAGATAGGCTTTTTAACTAATGAACTTCCAGTGTTTTCGAAAGTTAAAAATAAATGCTTCAATCAAAGCTAAACATTCCTATGAAAGAAAAGCAAATAGAAGCATCTATTTTAGTTCCAGAGTAGCCGTCTCAGACAGCACGTGATGGCAATCTTGTTTACATGGTTGTAGAAGATAGCTTTGACCACAGGCTGGAGCACAACTGGTTTTTTACATAGTTTTGTCTGTGTTCAGCGTGGTTTCCTTTTTTATTGGCTGCATGATGCTATCAGTTTTCATTATTCCTTAAAGGCGTGCCTCGCCCATCAGGACAAAATGTGAGTTCATCTCAGCCCATGCACTCAGGTGACAAAAATCACTCCTGCAGTTCAGGCATGAACTTCCTTCCACATCTGACCTTTTACTCCTGAGCAGGGAAGTTTATTGACTCCTTTTCCTAGCACTGGTAAGTAGCAGGGCCTTCTTTCCACCAATCAATCCATATAGTTTTGCGAAGAAACAGAGCGTGCTGGTGGTGTGATTGATTTACACGTTATTTATCTTTTTCTGCCCAGTTTAAATTGGTCAGCCTGATCCTATTCACATGATAAAAATCATCATGTCTCAAATTACTTACTCAATAAACTGTGGGTTTGTCTATTATTAGTGATCATTAGTGTTATAATACAGCATGGAAATTTAGAGCAAATTAACTACATATGCAAGCTGCTGGGCTCATCTGCAGTTAATCATAAGCATACTGTTCAAGTGGGCAGAGGATTTTGCAAGAATATTTCCAGGAAGAATTTGTGGGAGGAGAGCTAAATATCCTTGGGTTGTTATATATTTTTTTTTTCCACACCGTAATCTTGGCCTCTCGAATGAATGTTTATCTGAAACACACTCAATGACTGAAAGTACAAAAGAGAATTATAGCTCAAATTAAACGAGCTTCTCATGCTGCCAATTTCAAGGCCCCAAATTTTTATGACCATAAATAATGAATGGAAGTTCCACGCTGGTTCAGCCCCCACAGCCTCCCCTGCAGACCTGACAAGGCTGCTGGTTCAATAAAGGCCATGGTAGCCCTACAAGAGAGCGATGTGGTGGGATGTACAGCCTTGCATGTTATCTGATGATGACACACACCCTGAGCGCCGTGAGTTATCACTTCCAGTCACTATTATTTCCTATGAAAATAATAGCTTCCAGTCACCGTGGGCTGCTCTGAGATTGCCTTCATACTGATGTAGATTAAAAGTGAAGGGATTTCCTGCTAATTACTGGTTTGTCTGGCACGAGACGGCACAGATGGAGGGAGGTTTGATGGAGAAAAAAAGTCTTTAGAAAACTGTCCTGGCTTTCTGCAGTTTGCAATGCCCATTCCTCATCCTTAAATACCTCTGTGAGGATCTGGTGGCTGGGGCTGGCTGGTCATCCTGGAGACCTGTAAAAACCTAATACATCAAAGGTGCAAGATAAATATCCATGAACTCAGAGTTCACACACCTTAGAGTGCTTCCCTCGGGTCCAGGTCTGTGAGCATGGCCTGGGATCATCCACATGATGCCTCCTGGGACCCTTCCTTAGCCAAAAGCCACAGGGGAGTCCTGCAGGGACTGTCCCTGCACCAGGGGACTCAGGCAGGCCTGACTCTTGCTAAAGACAAAGACCTGTTTGGGTTTTCTTTGCATTTTGCTGGTGAGATGAGTGAGCTAATCTGACGGGGAAAAAACTCACCCTGGGCTTGCCAGGATTGCTGTGCATGCATGGCAGGTCTGCACTCTCTTGCTTTTTTTAGCAAAATCTGCTAGGAATCTACCACAGCGATACAGCTGGAAACAGCCTCTGCGAAAACACAAAGAATATCTCACAGGCAGTGCTGTCAGGAGCTATTTTGTGAGCTTCTGCTTGAAACCTGCAGGCTGCAACATCCACTCGTGTGGGCACTTGGTCTGAGATGGGAGCGTTTCCAAAGTGGTTTTTATTTCCCACGTTTTTAATGCATCAAGGTTAGGGGTTTGTCTGTGCAGTGCAAGTGTCCTGCTGCAGGTTGGCAGTGCTGCTCTGAGTGGCACCTACAAGCTTGCTCTGTGCCTCTTGTTGGTGGAGGTCAGGGTGAGACTCAAACTCCTGTTTTGAAGGCACCAGGAGACATTTTAACTGCTCAGCCACCTTGCCCCAAAAGAGAGCAATAGCCTCTTGTTAAAACAACATGTTCTATTGCATATCTTTGTCTAAAAACAGTTTCAAACCTCTTTGTATGACACTTGGCTGGCACAAGACAGCTTCTCCCATCCATCCATCCATCCATCCATCCATCCATCCATCCATCATAGTAGGTGCCTTCAGCATCCTTCTTGCTGGAAGTCCCAGTAGCTTGATTTTCCTTTCTCCATCCCATACCTGTCCACCTACAGAAATCCTGCCTTCTTCAAAGAAAGACCATGTCCTCACCAATCCTTGCTGGCAGCATCTGACCTGTGCCTGGTTCCTTCTGCTGTCAGGGAGCCTGAAATATTTCCCTGTGGTGCAGCAGGGAGTGTCCTGATGGCAGAACACCAAGTCAGGGAGCTTTAACTCTGAGCTTCACACACACCAGCACAGTTTTCACCCACAGACAGCATTTCTCTCCCCACAACCATCCCTCTGCACTGTGTTAGGGGGCAGGGGGCTGCAGTGGGGAGGCAGGGGTGGCTCTTTGGCCTTTTTTCTGTATCCTGCTTTGGCTGGGGAGCTTCCAGCTGGGCCGTGGGCTCTGCAGTGCAGATGGAAGTGCTCGGCCTGAGCCCCTCTGCCAGCCCCCAGCACATGCTGGCACACCTGGATAACAGCTCTACCTGTTTACAAATTACCCCAATTTTCTGCTTGATTCAGCAGTAACTGCTTACCCTCCCCCGTGATGTAATTAGGCCTTCAGAGTTCATGTGTGCCTATTATGATCTCTCTTGTGTTTTGTCTTTTTTTTTTTCTGTAGCCGTAATCATATATATATATATATGTATTAAAATTTCTTATCAATTGTTCAGCTAAATTATGCACAGTGGGCCACGCTAGCCCTCCATTAACATAAAGTATGCTAAACAACGTGTTTTCTTTCTGATAATTATGCTCTAAAGTACCAACTGCTTATTCTAGTGAATTTACCTTCCTTCCAGTTTTTCTTATTTCTTCAAACTTTTAGCTGTCTTCATGGCAGGGCAAGTGCTCCTTCTGCTGTCAGTGAACCAACCTAATTATCTTTCCTATTATCATCAGAACTTCCAGATGCCTAATAGCCGGGCACTCGATGTTGAAATGAACTATTAGAGCCCATCCAAGATGATTGCTGTCTGATCACGTAAAGATCTTTCCGTCAGTTGGAATAAATATTGCTTCCTAACCCCATCAAGGAGTTAATTGCATGATGCATGGAGGCAGAGCTGTGGCAGGAAGAGTTTTGGGAAAGCCTGCCTGCTTTTTGCTGGCGTTCTCTTGGCATCTGTGCCAGCCTGGCTGCAGCTCTGAGCTCTGCTGTGCCAGAATGGGTTCAGATTTAGAGAAAATAGCCCAAAACCAAGGTGTGGCAGCAAAACTCTCCCAGCCCAGAGCCCCTTTCTCCTTCAGCTCCAGAAAAGCAACCACCCTGCTCTGCAGACCTTAACAGGATCAGTGTGTGACCATTTGAGATCACAAAACAACAGGGTTTAAGTCCAGGGAATGTTTCTGACCATCATTCTACGGAGATTTTAATTCTGAAAAATTTGGCTTTTGTCTTCAGGTGTCACTGGAGACCTCAGATGTGAATATCCTATTTAGGATTTTCTGAAGGTAATTTGCTTAACTTCCTACAGGCCTTGGTGTAATGAAAAAGTGCTCTTTGATACAACACTGTCAGCTTTTGAAGTGTTACATAGCTTATGTGGCTAAAAATAGGTAAAGCAATTCTTTGGAAAACTGTTAAAAGCAATGGGTTTCATTGTATCTTAGATAAGGGTGAGTAATAACCTTAAGAAACTAGAACAATCTGTTTCTTTGCCCACAAGATCAAAACAGACATTATCTTCAAGATACGAATGTTGTTGGGTTTTTTTCTAGTGGTGAATGAGCCAATGGAAATATTTTTATTATTATTCTTTTTTTTTTTTTTCTACCCAGAACAGTAATATCTGACCATAGAGAGTGTTAGTGATATTTAAGGGTATTCATTACCTCCTAGAAACTTCCCTACAGCATCATCTCAGTAAAAATGCCGTCTGGGAAAATAGCTTTTTTTGGTTCTCATTGTACTCCTCTGAAATCTCTTTTTATTCAGAAAAGAGCAATTTTCAAAGAAGAGGGGTAAAGTTGTTTATAGTACACAGCCTTGGACTTTTAATGAACATTCACATGATTTGAGATGAGGAGAAAATAGAGTGCAGCACACTGGAAATTACATGCACTTTCAGAAGAAAGAAATCTAGATCAGAAAGAAGCATCAAAAAAGCGACCAAAACAATTTTTAGATTCTGGTAAAGAATTATTTCAGACTATTTCAACAGTACCAGTGTAAGATTTATAATGAAGCTCTGTTGGACTTTTCATTTTCATGCAGTTGACTGAAACATTTTTAGCTTTTTATAAATTTAGGTCAAGATTTAATTTTCAGTAGTTAGAACAAAAGCAGAGCTGTTCTAGCACAATGGCAGTTGCAGAGGCAGGAGGCTGAGTCGTACTGGAAACATGAGAAAATAATATGGGTGTCAATTTTGAATATGTAAAGTTGTGTCAGCGTGTGAATGAAGATCCAATTCATTTTTGTGAAACTTTAGACTAATTAGTTTTATAATTTGCACAGTAAGGTAATGTAAATGTATTGCTGCTGCTTGACTTTTTTCTTAATCCTTTGAGTGAATATTTAATCTTTTTTTATATATTAGAATTAAAGCAACTTGGAAGATATGAATAATTAATCTAATTATATGCCGATCACTTTAATTTCTTTAATGTTTTAGATAAAAAAAAAAAAAAACAACTTTACAAATTGGTTTAGGTTGGAAAACCCTTTTAGAGGATTTTGTATTTCATCAGTAAGTGCAATTTAGAGGATACAAGCTCTGGAAGTGCAACATTAAGTTTACAGTTATGCAAATGGCAGAGTTAATCCGGTGACCAAGTTCTCAAGGTGTGCTTTGTGAATCCACAGCCTGAATTGCAGCAGTGAGATTTGCCAGTGAAGGAAAGCAAGCAACCAAAGGGCTTTAAAACACCAGAGCCCAGCAGAGGGAAATGTAAAGAACCAGTAATCTGCTTAGCTGAAGGACAACAAAAATTGGAGGGATGGAGCTTGTTTTGTCTATGTGAAACAGGAGCTGTTTGGTGAGGTGGGGACAGAAACCCAACATCTCTGCAATGGTGCTTCGGTGAAACTCTAATTATATACAGAACGAACGTGCAGTTATGGATAAACTGAGAGCTACCTAGTTTGCATACATCTGAGCATGACATGCATATGGAGTGCTGACTGCTTAACTGGTGGAAAATGTAAACCCTGTGCAGATCATCACGAGTGTAGGAGTTTGTCTCTGTCCTGCTATGGTTGGCTATTTTTGGTGACATCCACAATCACTTCGAATTCCTTGGTGATTTGAAAAATTTCCTTGTTTTCCCCTTTAAAACAAGGAAATGCATCGTACTCTGTTTGTACAATTAGCAGCTTACAGCTAATTCCTTGGCTCTTTCCCTGCAGCCTGCTATTCCCTATTTTATGACTTTATCTTCTGGGGTTTTTTGTTGGTTTGCTGAGGGAAATGAAAGTACTGATCATTACTGTAGAATTAAAAATAGCTTCTAACAGCTTAGCCCAAGATCCAAAAATAGGCTCTCTTCCGGCTTATCCTGTCAAATATAGTGGGAACCCTAGCAAGGTAACATCTGTGAAAACCTCACTCTGGGTTTGTAGCTGCTTTTTTTTCGGAATCTTTCCCTTGTGTCTGCATAACTCAGTAATTTCAGTCAGATTGTTGATTTTTCTCATTTCAGATAGTTTGCCATTGAGCTTTCAGGAAAGGTCATTGGTCTTAGAGACTTATTTTCCCCTATGATGCTTCACTGTTTTATGATGTATTTATATGTCATTGCTGAGGGAAAAGGACAGAGTAGCTATAGAAAATCTGTAGACAAATGCATACTAATATAAATGTTGATTTTCCTGTGCATGAGATTTCCATATGTCTTATCTACTTTGGTGTCCTAGGGCCCAGGAATTTGTCATTCACAAGGACCATTGTAGACTTTCCATCCTGTGCTATTAATGCTTAGCCAACATGCTTGACTAGTGGAGAAGTGCAGAATGTATTGTGGTGGCCAAGCCAGCTGGACAGACTGTGAAATAAAATAAATACTTCTCCAGCAGGAATGCCTTTTTTTCACCCCACTTCCCTGGTAATGGCTGTGACATCAGGCTTAAAGGGAAGAGCTGGGCTCTAGTCTAAGTTTGGAGGCCTGGGAAGGCTCATCTTTAAGCTGTATAAATATTTTGGTGGGAATTGTCCATACCAGTGCTGGGAGGGAGAAGTGGGTGTCTGAGACCTGCCAGAGCACAAGCTCATGATGACACAGAAGTTTTCTGCACAAACATTGGTTCTGATACTTCTTATAGAAACTCTGGTTATTTCTATGGTTTTGTCCATGAGGGGACAGAACTTAACAAATATTTACCCAAAATGCTACAAGCACTGCTGGAAGTTCCAGCACTTCCTCTCTCCCACAGATCTTTATTTTTTTTTAGAGTTTGACAATTTTTTTTTTGTAGTTTATCTCTGTTAGTACAACAGATAAATAACATGGGCTTTTCAGGGGACTATAAGAAGATTGCTGTTTATTTGTAATGGTGAGATGTACAGATGTAGACAAAAATGAATTCTGTGTTTATTTACTTTATTTTTCTCATCACCCAAGCATTTTTTAAATGTTAGAGCTAAGGCCAGCTGGGCCATGGTCCTTCTGTAACTCAGCTTGCCATCTGAACGTGGGAGTCCTCCCAGTTTTCCTGGCCATTGAAACCAGCTGATGACTGGGAGTGTTCTATAACCCTTCCTGCCAACGTGGATTGTGCTCCTCTCTCAGTTCAGCAGGTTCCTCTTTCATCTCCCACATCTTTACTTGCCTCTGGGAGCTTTCCCATGTTATGTTTCTCCCCTCAGACACCTGGTGTCATTGTTCAGTGCCTGGGAACTTCCCACTCTCCAAATGAAGTTCCCTGCAGAGAAAAATGGTTCTTAGCTTCATCCCAGCAGCCATTCAGTCAAAGTGTGTTAGTTTAGATTAACTCTGTTATTGTCTCTGGCCGGGTAAGTTGATGGTAAAGGTCTTATCAGCAACAGCAGATATGCACAACAGAGGCAGGTCATTTTGTAAAGTAACAGCTTCCACATATCAAGAAATTCTCTGCATTATCTCCTTAGATGAATGCATCAGAATTCCCTTGAAAGCTTAAGAGAACAGTAGGTTATATATGGCTGATGTGACTTCTGATTCAATCCCTTGGATCTCTAAAGGAGTATCTGGAGAGCTGTGCTAAAGTCCACTCCTTTTAAATTCCACAGGATTTTTCTTTGAAGAAAGTGTGTGTAGCCAGTCTCCCCATAGCAGGTTAATATGTGTGTATTGTCACCCTGACTAAACCCAGCATGGGAGCTGGAGTGGAGTAGAAATCAATGAAATAGCATTAGGATGCAATTGTCGCAAATTATCAGAGAAGAAAGAAGACAACTGTAATTCAGGAGAAGTAACACTTTACCAACTGCTCTCACTAAGCATTAGTTTAGTGTGTTTTCAATTTCAAGGCACTTTCTCTGGAAAAGTGCTTGGTCCATAATGACCATTATTATCACCATCCTAAAATCTGTGGAATTTAACCTAAACAAATTCCTCCAAGCTTGCACTTAGTGCTGATGTGCTCCATCCTGTTTATCTCCAGCTCCAGTGGCAGTTGTGCTGTGAGAATCCTGCTCTGTGTGATGAACACTGCAGCATTCCCAAGGAAAGCTGCTGCTCAAACACCCTGGGTTTGGGCAGTCTGTGTCTCTGGGTGTCCTGTTGTGCCCAGCAGGACAAGATCACTGCAGAATTCCTGTGGCAGCCAGTTCCCTTCTGTTCCATTGGCAGGAATCCCACCCAAGATTTTGTTACACCCCTGTGACACCCATACCTGTGTGGTCACAATACCTCGTGCCATCCAGCACTCCTTTTCACTACCAGCATCTTCGATTTTACCCTTTCTTTGTCCTGTTCACTGGCAGGCAAATAATTGGTAGAATGCAATATTGCTGCTAAAACCAGACAAATACTACCTAACTGGAAAATGCATTTCCCCCCATGCATACTGGATATATATCTACATTTTCTATGTTACACTGATAATTGTCTCTCTGATGCAATGCAGTATTTACATTTTGTCATTCATCAATTTTATATTTTTTTTTCCAAGGCATAGGATCACTCAAGGGGCTGGTTATGTCTTTCATTTCCTGGTTATCCAGTCAGCTCCTGCTCACGCCAGCAGGAATTGAAAGCTATTATCAATATTGAGAACAGGATTTATGTGAGATGAGGATGGGATGTCAGTCAATCGCCTAATAGCAAAGCATTCATATCCCAGTAACAACCTCACAACTATCAGTTTGTCCTGGGGCTCAATAGGGGATCAAAGGCTAAATCATCACCAAAGCTAAATTAATCTCCATGCCAGGTCAGGATGGAAGCCCTTGAGGAATGTGCCCATGTGCAAGGGAATGTCTGAATAATTATGAAAGTTTTCTTTAAGTGTGCTTTTGTTACAGCTCTGCTCTGAACAGGAAAACTGAGTCAGGAGGCTTGCCAAACTGCACTGAGAGGGCATTTATTTATTAAAAAAGAATTTTTAAGGTAATAAATGGATTGGTTTATATCTGATTACAAGCTGTCCCTGCACAGGAGTGAGATGGAGCCTACTGCCCTATCAGGAAGGCAGGGGTGAAGTCTGGTTCAGCGATCAAGTTACAAGGCTCTGAGGCTGAAGACTGTAAAGCTGGGGGTCAAACGGTAAAGATTTGGTTAGTTACAATATAGGAAAGGATAAGAATCACTGGCCAGAAAAAAAAAGAAAAAGAAAAAAGAAAAAAAGAATTAAAAGATATTTGAGATTTGAAGAATTAGGGTGATAGGTAGGACTAAAGAAACCAAGGAGCAGCGCAGACTGATGTGTGTGGGGTGATAAAGGAGCTTATGTGAAAATGTCATTGTCTCCCAGCTCCCTTGCTAGGCTGCTGCATTTATGTCTGGTCACACTTATCATCCATCTCCCCTGGTGGGAACAGGTATGGGCAGGTCTTTGATATCCCTGCCTTCCTATCTGGACACTGAATCTCATCTTATTCTTTTGTTTTAGGATTTCTCCCCTTCCTTCTCCCTCCCCTTAAAAATCATTTGAAGCGTTTACTGCCACTTCAAAGGTCCTCCAGCTACAACTTTTGTCTCTTAAGACTTGTGATATCTGAAGAAGGTAGAACCTTGCCAAAATGAATCACCTTCATTTCAGACAGTGCATGTCTGTGCATTACAAAATGCCTGTGCAGCATCTCTGCATCACTTTCCACACCACTATTGATTATTCTTGAGGATCTGGTCACAGACCAATTGATTTAGGTTCCCTTTTGAAAATATAACTTCTTTTATGAATCCTACTGTTTCCCATCACTTTAAGCCAGGTTTCTTGTGGTCTTCCTTTATAAATGCTTCAATGTATGCTTGTTCTGGCCTTCCTCTTGCCCTTTCTTCTGTCTCTACAATGCCTTCAGAGCTCTTGTTTGTAGTTTCTCTATTTGAAATTGCAGAAAATTTTATTCCTTAAAATCCGAAATTTGATCCACTTTGGAAAAAATATCACTTTTCTAGGAAGCAATTACCCTTAGTTAATAAGAGTAAGGCTTTAACATGGGTCTGTTCGTGGGTAGATGTTCTGGTGTGTTCATATCTCCTTAGCACAGTGTGATGCAAAGCACTTGATCAGGAAATGTGAGGATTCAAGCAGTTCATGAAGTAGGAGTATAATTAAGTGCTTGAACATGGAAAGTTCCTGAAATAATGGCAGAGGTGAGGAAAGAAGTCAAGGAAGTTTTGTTGGTTGAGAAATGTAGGAAATGTATTGAGAGGGAAGGAGAGATAAGTATGGCAGGATAGAAGGAAGTGAAATACATTTCCTTCATGGCTAAAACCAGAATGATATCTGTGAAAGGTTCTTGAAAATTGAGTCCAAATTTGTCTTAGACCCTGCAGAGAACACAGGATGAGGGCTGCTCCGTTCTACAACAGAGAAGACTCTGCTGAGGCATGAGAAAGTCAAAGAAAGTCCAAATAGACGTGTCAAGTTTGCAGAGAGAAACACTGAAGATTGATTTAGTAACAGATGTGTTCGGGAAGAAGATTAGAGAGAAGCAAATTTAGGAAGAAAATCCAAATATCAATATGCCTGCAGCTCTAGGAGTTTATATTAGGCTACTGAGAAGATTAATCAGATTTCAAAAAACCCAAACGGTGTAATGCACGTCAGATTGTGCTCCACAGCATGCAAACCATGTGCACAATTTGCTTTTCTTTTGCAAAAAGCGTGGTTATATATGCAAGTAATTTCCATTTTTCTGCTGCCTTATTTTTAACCCATTTAACAACCTTTATGATCGCAGTTCAGTCAAGTAGCAGGAAGCGTGCCAATAACAGCATTCCAGCTGGGTTAATGAATACACACATGATTTCATGAAGGAATATATCTTTTTTGACCCAATTTCAACCTTTTCTATTTCAAGCTGTTTAATTATAAGATATATTGGTTGGAAACAAACACCCATTTATGCAACATTAAAAGTTTAAACAAATTCCAGATGCAATTATTTTAGGCAGCGAGTGCCTGTGATTGGGATATGTAGGTAACAAATTAGTGGCACAGTTGATAAATGCCTTTCACAGAACAGATGCAAATAACCAGACTTCTGTGTTCCTTGAGTCTGCATGATAATAGGTTCTTTAAGCTCCCTGCTAAGAATTAGGAAATTAGTCAAATGGGATCATATTTAGGTTGAGCTAATACTGCACAGCTGAATTTACCCACCATTATCTGTGGGCATAATTGGAGACAACTGTTTTTTGGACCAGCTGTGCAGGTCACAAAAGGATAATAATGGGGGCCCAGCATTGCCATGTCAGATTGATAAATGTTTATAGCATCGTGTGACTGGAGGAGCTGGCTTTAAACAGGTACAATTTAGGATTTTTTTTTTTTTTTTTAAGACTCCTAGAATTGAATATGCCAAATTAAACTGCTCATCACTTCTGCATGGTATGAGTCGGTGTAATTCACAGGGAGAAGAGAGAAAAGGTGTGCTAAGAGGAAAAGCATCTGAGAGGTGTCAGATAAAACTTTCCCACCACACATAATCTTTTTTACACCTTTCTGTTAGTTGTTTTTCCTGCTATTTTCTCACCTTTCCTTTCCCTGGGTGGGTAGGTTTGCATCAGTTTACGCTGATATTGTGGAACTTAAAGTGCCACTTGTGCACTTCTGGATTTGTCACTGGCTCTTTTTAGCATTTAGGCTTAATTTGTTTGAATAGCTTTTCCTGGTATTCTGACAAATATTTCTTTTAAATGTTACATCCAAGTACAGGTCTTTACTACTGCTAACCTATAAATATGTTAACAGCTACACTATGTTTAGAAAATACAATGTGATATTAATGTGAAATGTATCTTAGCTGAATCCATTAGTCTCAAGCAGGTAAATAGAAAAGCACATTCTGATTTTAATTGCCAGGAATATGTTTCATACTAAATGTCTGCCCTATTTTTTATTCTCTTTAAATGTGCTGTTAGGATTTACTTTTGTATGTCCCGTGTATATACTCCAAATTACACTTTCTTTAACTGAATTCATTATTTACAATGAAAAATAGAGAACCTTAATTAACTTAACGAGGTGACACTAAGGTTTAAATTACTGAAAATAAAAGGTAGTTTCTGCTGAGAACTCTCCTTGTACTCTCCTTGTAATCTACTTCCATTTAGCTGCTATCATAACAGAAAGGGGAGAGGTTACAGAAGAGATCTAAAAGGCTTAATTTTATTTTAAAATAGCCAGCTAAATGGTGCTGCTGCTAATTTTCCTGAACCTCACAGGAAAAATCTGCAGCAATGGCCCAAAATAATTCTGGGGCCCAGAGCAGCCTGCAAGGTAACTGCCAGCAGCTGGACTTGTGCTGCTGCCTCTTGGTCCCCAAGTCCTGAATAGACAGGGGGATTTTACAGATGAGGCAAATCTGTACCTCCTGATGGCACAGTCAGGCTGGGAGGTGAACTTTCTGCTCATGGGGGCAGTTCTGGGCTCTCCTAAAAGCCCCTCAGGGGCAGTGAGGCTGCTGCTGGCTCTGCTGCTCCTGTTCAGGTGTCACACAGCTGGATGGTGCTGTGCCCCTGCAGTGCCCAGAGCAGGGCTCTGCCCGAATGCAGAGGGGGAAAAGGGGCAGCCCATCACCGTGTGATGTGGATCCTTGGGGCTGCTATGTTCCCCAGGCAGTGGAGTGGTTGTCACTCTGTTTCTTGTGCTCCTCTGGGACTCCTTGCATGAGCAAAGTGTTCCATTGCCAGCTCATTATTGGCACACTCCACGCACAAACTGTCTGAAGTGCACAAATGGATCGACTGAAGAGTGTTTTATTATCAGAGTAATTGCTGTATTTTCTAGATTAACATTTGTTGGTGGAGTAGACTGGAATCATCGCTGGTTATCTTATCTGTGAGGGAAATTTTATCTTTCTCAGGCCTCCGATATTCATGAGCGCAGCAGATGCTGATAACACCAGCTATCCTCAGGTTTTCAGTCTCCAGAGCAAAATCATCTTCCTTTCTCTGCTCAAGTCGGCATTGCAGAACTTCCTCTGGGATCTGACTTTTATAAAAGGCGTCAGAAAAGATCCTCTAGAGTCAGAATTAGTATTTCTACCAAAATCCAATTCAGGTTTCTTGTCTGTTCCTTTCTGAACAGGAGATGCTTCTTGATGCTGTGGTAAGGGGGAAGGGAAAACCACACTTGTAAAATGTTTTTATTGGAACTTAAAGGCAATTATTTCTGAATTCCCATTTTCTTAATTAAAAGTGTCACCGATTTGTATTTAATCAGCACTTAACAAGCCTTATTGTGAAGGGAAAGAGCTAAACAATGCCTGTAATAGACTGGGAGGGTTAGCTGAACTTTGTTTAAATATAAAGGGACTAGTGCATCTGCTGAAGAACTAAGCCCTTTCAAAGTTTAGGACACTCACCAGCACCATAGAGCATAAATCACAGTGCAAACTGTGTGATTATACCCTGCAGGGAAGTAGACTGTGTGTTTATGGGGCTCTTCACCAAGCACTTAGGAATAATCTGATATAAAGCAGCAGGGGAGGAGAGTAATGACAACTTCAAATTAGTTTAATGAATGTTTACATTAAAAAAGGCTTTTCTAAAAACCTGAAAACACAAAGTGACAGTTTCCTCTCCAGACAAAAGAAACCCCCTCTACTTTTCCTTAAAGGACTGGCAATGGGGAAGGCATTGCAAATTTAACTCTTTCAGTGTGGTGGATCATTGTATCTTTATGTTCAGCGTTTTGCTGTCATTACAGTGACAGTTGCTGGGAATCCAGTTATAAACACCAGGATCTGGTTGGTAGCTCATTTATTTTAAGTCACACTGGTCTTAGAGAAAAAAAAAATATTGAGAATTTCATTCTCATAAAAGGAAAAGCATCTCTTTAAAATGAACTTGGTCAGGCTGGTGTGGAACAAATGATAGGTCTTTGGTCATGTTCATTCAATAGGCTGATGTGGATTTTGGGAGATCCTTTTCTCTTCAAGCAATTGGTAACAAGTCCATATTACAAAAAAAAAGGGTGGGGTGGTAAAAAAAAAGTAGAAATAATGTAGTGCTTCTAGTTGTCTTCTTAAACTGGAGGTAAATGATTTGTCAAAATTAACACACATGCAATTTATATATATACTGAAGGTATCTGAGGAATTACTGTGCATTTCAGCACTGGCAGTGCAGCATTTGTCACTGCAGCAGTGTGCATTCACATTGCATTTTTAAACTTAGTTTTGTGGGGCATTTCAAATTGCATCAGGAGGAAATTTGGTTTTCCTCTTGCCAGAACAGATACAAAGTTTTCCACTAAGAATTCTGCAAATGAGTAAGTATATTTAAAAAGGGGAAAAAAAGACAACTTTTGTAGCTGAGATATGGGTCAGAAATAGAAGTTTGGACGTAGGTTAGAAGATAATTTCCAGTGTTTTGAAACTTCCTCAGCAATTATCTGTGTGTGAAATAGTTCTGGTTATGACTATGACCATACAGATACTTACTGAAATATTTTTGGCAGTTGTCCAAGGATGTGAAAAATTAATAACAAATCAAGTACCCATTTTCATTAAGGAACATGTGTGTTTCTTAAGCAGCCACGGGAAGCCCCCATTTCTGGCACTCATTTCTCAAGTGCTGTGTGTGCTAAGGGTTTTTCTTAATCCAGTGTGTGCAACACACAACAATGCCTGTTCTGTGATGCTTATATATAGAATAAAATTAAGGAGTTTTTGCGTTTATGTCACTCACAGGTAATAAATCATCTGTGATCTGAATGCTTTATATTTATTGCAAATGCCCTTGAGATAGGGATGGACTTTGCAGTGTCACATGATGGACAGAAGAGCCTGTGTTCCTCTTGAGAAATGAGCAGAGCCCCATAGCACAGGTCCTGCAGCAGCTTTTCTGTTTATCACCTCGATGTGATGTGGGATATCTTTAAAACAGACCAGATACAGAGCAGGGGAGGAAATCAATAGGGCTTCTGGAATGGAGTGTGATTGATGTTTGTAAAGTTGTTAGAAAACGCTGCAAACCATTAGAAAAAAGTGTCAATAATGTATGTCATTTCAAAAGGAGGATTAAAAGGGAGTGTTTGAGGCTGGATGATGCTGACCAGGAAGCTGGGGAGTCCCTCAGGTTGCAGAGTGCTGCCTGTGGGATGCAGCCAATGGAATAACAGCACTTTCTGCATGGGTGGGAGGTGCCATGGGATAATTTTTTCTTATGTTCATTGTTTTTAGCTTTGTCCATGCTATTGCATGGATCAACCTGCTCTGATCAGCCAGTCAGCCTCAGCATAGAGATTTACCTTGAGGGTTCCAGGTGGACTGGGGAGGTGACACGACTGTGCTGTGGCATCCAGAGCAAAGGGATGCTGCTGGCAGAGCCTGAGCCCTGAGAGAAATGACAGCAGTGCATTGGATGAGTGCTGAGCTGTGCTTTTCCCACCTTCTCCTAGCAAATTTGATTTTGGGATTCTCTCTGGAAAGGGAAAACCCTACTCAGCAATAATCAATCAATTTACTATACATGGCCAAGGATAAAACTTCACAAAATAAGTTGTGGTTTAAAACTCTTTTTGCCCAGCTTCTCTGTTCAGGTGTACTTGGCCCTTCTGAAACAATACCAAGATGCAGAAAAGCTCATATAAAAAGATAAGTAGAAAATCCCTTATTCTTCAACCCACTGTGTTTCCAATAAGGAGGACAAAGTTTCTCAGGAATACAGGGATCACAGAGGAGTCACTGGGGAAAATTAATGTTTACTTACAGCTGCATTTGGATAGTGATGGAAAAATTATGTTTGCCACACATCTCCATTTTATAATTTTGCTGTAGAATTATCACAACACCCTCCTGTGGTTTCCCAGCTGTAGGTGTGTGACCCTGCAAAGACAAATTCAAAGACATCGTGTAATGTGATGCCTGTGACCAGGCTTGGAAACTGTGAAGATGTGCAGTTTGTGCTGCAGTTTGCTCTGCTCTGTTTGCAGCAACCAAGGAAGAACTGATTGCCTCTCTCAATTTTTTCTTGGCTCTCTCCCTTCCTTGTCATTGATAAAGGTGTAGCAGGAATTCCTTTAACCATTTCTTACTCCTCAAAGAAAGCACCCTTTTCCCCTTTAAAACAAATAAAATAAATGTGATTCACTTAACTTATGGGCTCCAGCCTGAGTACTTCCAGTTTAATATTAGGTAACAATGTACCTCAGGTAAGAGCTGGGCTTCTTGGCACCCTCTGGCCAAGGGAAAGTGCTGCCAGCACCCAATAAAATGAGAATTTCCCACCAGAGGTGCCTCTTTCCTTTTTCCACTGAGGGCCTCTCAGATATGCAAGATCTGAAACCAGGCACCCCTGGCAGATGCTAAAGTTAGATGGGACAAGTCATAGCCTTTACACATAATTTAATTTGCTATGGACTTGATTGGGATGAGGATTTCGTTCCATGTGTCAGACTTTTCATGTTCAGCATTGATTTTTATTTATAGTTTTATTTTAACAGAGGAACCTTATGGCAAGATAAATAGGCACCCTAGGAATTTTGTTAGTGGTACTTTGAGATGCTTAATAGGGACAAGAAGTATTGCATTAAGGACTGAAAAGTTTGATATTCAAATAGTGTCCAAATTAAATAGTTTTTCACTGCACTCTTTCTTGTCTGAGTGAAGTGCCTGAAGTAAGCAATGAATATTTGAAATGCAGGCACAAGCAACTGATAAGAAAAATACAATTACAACTAGCCCTAAAGATACTGCACTTAAAGGGGGATCACACTTATGTGCATTTAGAAGACAATATTAATA
Organism: Entomyzon cyanotis; assembly: GCA_024500445.1. Classification (NCBI taxonomy): domain Eukaryota; kingdom Metazoa; phylum Chordata; class Aves; order Passeriformes; family Meliphagidae; genus Entomyzon; species Entomyzon cyanotis. The sequence continues at coordinate 5,677,009 of JAKEPQ010000743.1, read as the reverse complement.
AAACACTTAAAATAACTTCATATTAGGGAATTAGGCTGTTATTTTTTAATGAAACTCTGGGGCCATTTTAACCAGACAGCGTTACGTTTTATTCATATAATAGAAATCCAGATAAAACAATCACATTTCTTTAGTAACTGGAATTACTAAATTCAGTGAATTTCAACAATCGCGTTAATGCTTTTAGATAACTAGAAGAATAGATTTAATAAAGTGTAAAACTTTCTATTTAGGAACTAAAAAGCCACCCTAGTTCAGAATCCACCCTCTCCCTGTGCCAGCATCATCTCAGGACAGCCCTGCTGTGTGAAAGAGCCTGAGAGCTCTGCAGGTACTACCAGAACAGCACTCTTGTGCAAAGGAATTCAGATGCCATGGCATAAACAAGATCGAGAAGTTTAATCAGATTTTCAAAGTCTTTCAGCTGAGAAATTAATTTTAAAAAAAAATCCGTAGTTTAGAGTTCCCCCAAATCGTTCGATGGTGAGTGGAGATACTGCTCAGAACTTAAAGGTTATGCTTGACTTCATTAAAAACAGTACTTGATGTCACTTTGCTCAGTGTCCCTGTGAAAACCACAGGCATTGTAGAAGGAAAATGCATCAGCGTTTGGTCTTTTGGGTTTGGGGTTTTTTCAGGGTTTCTGTGCAGTGGGTTGGATAGCTGCTGGTTGCCATATACATTGATTTAAAATCGTGATTGTTGCAAATTATGTCTTTTTCCTTCTTTAAAAATAACTGTAGGAATATAAAACTTCTCAGTGCAAAAGTTTTGGGAGTTCAGTAAGAATATTGCCAAAAGGACTGTTATTCACCAGCACTGAGAGGTTTTGCTGCTCTGACTTCTGTATATACATCGCCAATGTTTCCTTTCTTTTTTTTTTTTTTGTGTAAACTGCCAGTAAATTTCTTTCATACAGAAATTGGGTGGGTTTCAGTTGCCTTTGATTTGCATTTTCATAGAAAGAAGCACTAAACCCTAAATAAGCCCCACCCCGGGAGCCCACCCTTGCTCTCTCTGTGGGATTTACATTGGTTAACCACTCACTGCTGTTATAAAACACCACATCTACAACATCATCATTTGTGAGCTACTTTGTGGTGGGAGAACGTGAGAGAAACACAGGGAGGGATTGTAAAACGGGGATGTAGAAGATGTTATGTCATTGTTCTCCAGCCCTGGAAATCCCGCACGCTCATTTTCATTTATAGCATGACAGATAAAGTTCCAAATGAAACAGTGAGCACTCCTGAGTCCTGAGACACTTTCCATAGTCCCTGTGTGGGGCAGGGGAGTTGTGTTTTTACACACCTCTCATTTGAATCAGCACCTTTCCTTCATGTTTGCAAATCAGGAGGTTAAACCTCTGCATTTATACACTCCAACGAAGAATTAGAAGCTGAGCATTAATAGTACAACCACTGCTGCTTCCAGAAGAATGTTTTTAGCTGACTTCATTTAAAGTTATATCTTCCTTTTTTTTTTTTTTTTTTTTTTTTTCCCTCTGAAGCCTTCATAGATTTGCTGTGAGCGTGGCCATTGAGGTAAGGGTGCCCAAAACGTTAGTTCTAACATAAACAGGAGAGTAGCAGCTTCTCAGAGGAAGTGGTTATCTGTTCTTGGCCTTGTGCTGTGGGTTTCTTCTTTTTCCATGGCTGAGCTCTTCTGTTTCATTTTCTGCTGAGTCTTGGCATTTGCTGCTGTTGCCAACATCTTGAGGCTGACGACATCCACAGACCTGCCTGCATCATCCAGCTGAACTGCACCTTGAAAACTCCTTTTGAACCTACTTTCAGTTATATTGGGAATAGAAATTTGTGAAAGGATGGAGGGAGGGAGGATGAGAGAACACTGCTGAGAGCAGTTGTAACCTTTTCTCTCTCTTTTTTTTTTTTTTTTTTTCATTTTGAGTCTGACATATCTCTTTGCCAAGACCACAGTTACTTGTTTGTGTAAGAAATAACATCTAAATGGAGCAATTGATTTGTGGATATCATACAAATTTGTTTTATGGTATTACAAATGACTTTAGGGCCATCAACACAGTAAGTGCTATATTAGCAGCTTCAGCTGCTTGCCAAAACCTGCTACAAAATTTGAATGGAGGCAATAAATTGATGCTCCTTGCTAGTTTTTGCTGTGGTCTATGTTGTAGCTGTCCAGTGGATAAGTGAATGACATATTGTTAATCTAGGTACATCAGGAAGACAAAATATTGGTTTTTTTACCCAGTCTTCTCTTTATCCATCCCTGCCTCTCACTTCCTACCTGCCATCTCTAGCAAGGAGCAGCAATACACCACTCCTCAGCTGTAAGCAATAAGATTTGCCCAATGGCCAACCTCCTTTATTGCTGAACTTCAGGCATCCTGGACAATGTAGGTACAGAGCAGCTTTATCCTGCCATTTCCTGTGGCATAGAGTTTATTTGTGCATGGGTTCAGCAAAAATCACACTGAAAAGCCACATTTGGCCTAAGACTAGAAAGACATAAACAATAGCCAAACCATGATAAGAATCAGTTATGTATTGTTGGTTTTGGGGTATCACAGAAGGTACATTGTGTCTCTTCCCTCAGGATTGCCTGCAGAGTACTAGAAGCCCTGGTAGATTTTTCTTTCTTATTTATTATTTTTTATTTTCTGATGGTGGGAAAGTAATTTATTGGCGATTTTCTGCTGCAATAATTTCTCTTCAGCGCCTGCCCTGACTGTTGGACTCCAGAAGTTTTTGGGTCTCCTGACAGGGAGTGCAGGAGAGTGTTAGAGCCCCTGAGAGACACTGACCTCTCTCTGCACTCAGTTAATCCTCTGGGATTGTGAGGTGCAAAGGCTGAATTTCCCAACTGTTTTGTCTGTGCTCCTTGTGCCTGCTGCTCCTGTGGGATGCAGCTCCTGGGCTGTTTTTGGCAGGAGCAGGAACTAGCAGGAGGAGTGCATTTTCCCCTCAGAGGTGGAGTTGCTAACTTTAGGCAAACAGTGGTTAATCTTTCCAAAAGGGTAGATTTATAGCCTGGCTTCTAAGCATTTGAATTCATTGTTACAGCTAATGGACATCTCATATTGTCCTAAATCACTGGCTCCTCAGTGTGCCAAATAGCAATAGAAACCTTAGAGCTACCCTAATTTGGCACCTATGTTTCAAATCAGTTGCCAAAGGAACTTAGAGGGGGGAGAAAAGATCAACTGAAATGTTTTTCTGAGTGCTTTCGCTGTGAAATGCTTCGCAGGGCTTGAACTCCTGAATATCATATGCAGACTTAATATTAGGTTCCTGCTTCATGCTACATGGTTACTTTTCCACGTTAAATAAATTTGTCTAATTTACCACAGAGGGAGATAAATATTGATTTGGTAAGCAAATGAAAAAATATGTTATGGAGAGGCTGAATTTCTTTAGGTGTGACAGCAGTGTTGTGCTGTCTGCATTGCAATAGTTGACTCTGTTAATGATCTCCTGTAGGAGTTATTGCTGTGTAAGGTATGGCCAGTGCCTTTACATGGTGTGATTTATGGATCTATCTTTGCATTTACATAAGCATCCTCCTCCTCCTGCACGTGCCCCTGGCATATCTCACTGCATCTCATTTCCTCCTGTGGGAGGAATTATGGTGTAAGGAATTAACCCCTGTGAGTGCTGGGGGAAGAACCTCCATGGCACATGAATCTTGGTGGCACCAAGAGGGAAAATCCTGTGATTTTGGTTTCCAAGTGCTGAAACCTTCTGATCCTGTCCTAACCACCTTGCTTTGAGGCAGCTGCTCTGGAGAGTCACTCATTCCTCACACCAGTGCCTCTTACATGCCTCAGAATCACAAGTCTTGCCCTATTTCATGATAACAGGCACATGGATTTTAATACTGAAAGAAAGGTCTGGACAGTTTAGGTTCTAATGAGATAACCTGAGAAATTTTGCAGGAAACCCATGATTATCTTGCCCAGCACTCATTCTTTGATGGCACAGACTTTTTCCTGTTTAAGAAAGACCTTTTCTTTGTTCTAGGAAAATACCAAGGTGATCATTGCACTATATAGCAGATTTTTCTCTTGGAAAAACTGTCTTGCACATGATTAACTTTATGGTACATAATAGAGAGAAAGCTGCAAGGTGATGGTTAATGGCATTTGAAAAGCCATTGTTAACCTCAGCTTATAGAGATTTACAGGGATTGCTTAATATAATCAATATGCTGATTACATTGTAATAAATAAGTGGTTATGAATATCAGTTCTTCAGAGGAATAGGGAAATATTTAATATATGTATCTGAAAATGTTCCACTTTCCTCTTCCATGTTTATAAAAATGAGTTCATTTAGCAAGTAATTTTTCTATCAAAAAGGAGGTTTTTTTCCTTTGAATAAAAGCTTTCCCAGTGTAGTTTGTGTGTATAGATCTATATATACACACAGGGATGTGTGTTTGTGTATATCTATATAGTTTTGTATATATAGCTCATTTCCCATACCATTTTAATGATTGTGCGGGTGGCTGAATAGAGCAGAGATGAATGATAAAGCGATGTGGGAAAAAGCAAGTGTGACACACTGGGGAAAACAATGAAAAGACATGAGCACTGGAAAAAAAAAAGACCAAAAAAAAAAAAAAAGCAACAGAAGCACCAGGAGTGAAGTGGTTAAGGAGGCTGCCACAGCAGGAAGCGGGTATAGCTCTGTTTGCAGTGTGCTCATGGGAACCAGGCTGGAAAGTGTTGTGGTAAAAGTGTGTGGAAAAAAAAAGAGAAACATGAATTGAGCTATAAATATCTGGTTTTCTTTGAAGTTTTGTGACCAACAATTAATGTTACTGGAAATCTCATAAAACGTTGTTGTTTTATAAACTCTGGTTTGGCTGAATGAGGCAAAGTAAAGAGGATATTAGCTCATCTCCAAAGGCAGCATCTGTACACTGATTTTTGAGCTCCTGTGGCAGGTACAGGCTGAGTGCAGAATGAAGCCTTGTGTTCCTTTCCTCTGCGAGGGATGCTGGCTGCAGAAGTGTATTTAAAATGACACAAAGTAAAGAAAGGTTTATGTGTGGGGACAGTATCTATATGTCAGCTGTCCTTTATTGAAAATGAGAGGAACATCTATATTCTGGTTTTGTCCACACTCTTCAAAATCAAACCTCTTAGAAAAAATTAACTCTGAAACAACAGGCTGTTGTCTAACCTATTTTTCTTTTTCTCAAGTTAAAAATCCAATAAAGAGCAATAGTCCAAAAAATGGTTCTGAAGGTCACAAATTATTTTTGGGGCTTTATCTGTAAACAAAAAGATTATTATTTTCTCTAAAAAAAGCCCAGTGTAGTGTTTGCTTTTTTTCTCCAGCTAATCCCTAGCTGTTCTATTCCAGTTAGCTGCCATATTCCCTGTGTAAGGGAGAGATAATACCAGTGAATATGATCATATTAAAAGCCTGTTGAAAGCTGGTAATGATGTTGAAAGCTGGAGATTCCAAAAAAATCTATCCTTTCCACATCAAGCAATTTTAAGTGGGTCTTTTTTAACAGCTGTAATTTGGTAATTTTGGTGGCTTCCATTTCTTGACCAGGTTTTGTCTCAAAGTCTTTCACAAACTTAAGGATGTGCATTCTAAAGCTATGCTGTGTGTGTTTAACTAATTTAAATTTGCAATTGGCACAGTGCAGATGTCAGGGCTGGGATCTCAAATATCATGAGCAGCAGTGTATTTTCAGCATCTCTTTTAGCTTGATACCTGTCCCTCCTAGATTTCCTGGGAAGGGAGGACAGATGGTATTGCTTGGTGTGGTGTAGCATCATGATCTTTGTCCCTCCTGGCAGTTTTTTCCCACCTGTGTAGGGAAATGAAGGTAAGAGGTGTGGAGAATAAGCACCTCCTGGTATCCTGGGGTGAATAAGCACATCCTGGAATTCTGAGGAGAATAAGCACATCCTGGTGTCCCTCAGGGGAAACCAGCATCCCTGGAGGAAACTGTGGCCAGCCGTGCAGCTCCTTTACTGTAAAAGAATGAGATAACTCAAGATTTACAAAATGTTTGTGGGCACATCCTCTACAGATCCAGTGCAGGCCTACAGAGCAGGCAGGACGTGCAGGCTGGATGTGTTCATACCAAGCCAGTCCCTTGGCAGAGCCATGCAGAACTTTACTTGGAAAAGCTGCCAGAGCTGCCCTGCTCCTCCACTGGCCCCCCAGCAAGGTCCCAGGCCTTGCCCTGTGCCATCCAACACACCCAGTGTGCCCAGGTGAGCTGTGGTGAGCAGGTGAAACCCCTCAGCTCAGGCTCTGTGTGTCTGCAGGAGCTCAGGTGTGCAGCTCAGGTGTGCAGCTCCAGCCCAGCACTGCTGTTCTCGCTGTGCAATCTTTCTGACTCGGCTGCACAACCGTCAGCATCGTGTCCGTGTGAGTTTCTTCCTCCAGTGCTCGTATGATTTGCTCTGGGGGCCCTTGTCAGCTCACATTCAGCTTGTTTGCAGACAAAAACTACCAGCAGGGAATGAGCTGTGATTGAAATTGAGATGCTGAGCTACTGTACAGGCTCTCAGTGAGACATGGCTGCTTTGTATACAAGTGTCTGAGCTCTCTGGGACTGACTTTGCTGTTGTTTAAATAAAATCCACTTCTGATTGGTTTACTGAAAAGCTCTGCCTCCCCTCAAGGCCCTGTTTTGCGCTCAGATTATTAAAAAATTAGCCGGGGGCTGTGTTTGGAGTTTAATTCACTCCATCACTTTGCTTCACATGTAGACGTTTTTCTCCCTACAGCTGCAATCTGCAAGAAGCAGCTTCAGAGCTGAGACATGCCATGGTCTCACCAAATCAGCCTGAAATACGTGAAGGCTGTAGATTTGAATCAAACTTCGGGAGAGAAAGAGAACTCCTCGAATCAATTTTTGGGTTCATTTTTCAATAGGTTCAGTGCTGGAAAACAGAACTGAGGGAAGGAAAATCAGCCTGGGACTTTCTTCTAAACACAACTGTCCTGTGGCATGTCATTAAATATAATAATTCTTGTATTGCTTTCTGCTTTTAGCAAAAGAAATCTTTAGAAGTCTGCAAGAGAGGAATTTGTATGGATTTATATGGATTAAAGCCACTGGGACCATCACAGTTGCCTTTGCTGTGCCAAGATTTCTACCCTCAGTTATTGTTTTTTCTTGTATTATTTTTTTACCACATCACTTCTACCACAACATTGTACTTGTAAATGAAATGTATATTAGAATGAATCATCAGGACAGAAAAGTCCTAGGCTTTTTTGAATACACCACTAAGCACCTTATCTGCATCTAAATATCTTTACAAATCTGAGTCTTAGTGAGAAACTTAATGCTGCTTTATTCTGGCAAGCCCAGGATATAAATGCCCAGCACTCAAACTTTACTTTTGATTGAGTTTTCACACTCATGCAAATGCCTTACATTACCCTTAGGAAAGTGCTAATTTGATTTTCAGACAAAAGATTGTTCAGCTTCAGTATTGGTTTGAGAAGCAGAGTGTTAAAGGAGGAAGAGGCTTTCAGCACCACAGCAGACTCCCAGTAAGGACGTACAGAACAATATAATTCACAATTATTGCAATATTATTTTTTGAATTTGATAAAATGAAGCTAAATTAGCAGAAAAAAAAAAATTGGGAGGGGGGTTTTAGGTAGTTGTTCAGTTCCCTGCAATGTTTTGCACGTTTTGGTATGTCATTGACAAAAATAAGGCTTTGCAAATCTTCAAATATTGCATCAGAAAGAAACATAGACATTTTTTACCAGAAATCCTGTGATATGATGACTGCAAATTTCAGTACGAAACAGGATCTGCATCAAGGAAATTTTGCTGTTTTTTCTGTCCACATGGCTGATACTATCATGCTGAAAACATCACTGTAGAAATTACTCCAGATTATGATAAACTCGATACGTTTGTGGAAAAATTATATGACATGGTGTCTTCAATAACACGGATATGAGATTTGATGGTCCAGGAAGTCTCCTTCACTCCACATTTCCATGTCTTCAGAAAAAAAAAAAAAGTGTTTGTTTTGTTAATCGTTAGGTAGCTAATGCAACTCAGCTATTTTGATTTCTAATCCTATCAGAGACAAGGCTCTCTTTACCCTGGAAAACAAATCTCACTCAACAGAAAACGCCCCTCATTTGGCCCTGAAAACAAGGCTTCAGACTAATTGAATTCCAAGAAATGTTAATACTATTTTTCTTCTGTTCTTGCAGAACAATATCTGAATTCTTGATGCTTGTCTTTGCTTTACTCTCTGTGGCTAATGCTGAGCTAATGGCAGATTTGATGGAATAACAGCAGTGATCCTTTATGACAGTTCTTATTTGTATCTGGCCCTGAAGCTGGTCTTTCTCTGCATGTGCCACTGCAACTCAAGGCAGAAGGGCCCAGCAATTAGTACTTCTCCTAAGCAATAAATTAATTAATCCAGTTCTGTAGATGATATAGTCATCATGTGGTGGAAAATCGAATCCATACTTTTGTTTCTGGTGGGCTGCAGTGGTATAATGAGCTCTACGGGTGTTTTAATACCCTTTGTTTGCACTTGGAAAAACATAACACTCTCCCACTGAGAACCAGAAATCCTCTCGTGTTCTTGTGAACATGACATTCAAAAATGCAGCGTGAAGAGGTTTTGATGTTGGCAAGGAACATGGCAGAGGCACTTCACAATGTGCCACCACTATCCCAAGAAGAAGGGAACAGTGCTAACGCTGAAAACTTGCTCAGAAGTGTTTAAATCTATTCCAAGGCATTTTCTGGGTACAGGGTAATCAAGGTATGGTTTGCCTTTCAGAAGCTTTGAGCAATTTAGCTGTCTGTAAATGCCCATTGGGTCACTTGTCCTCAGTGCAGGAGAATAAAACCCATTCAGATTTGTGCTCTGATAAATGGAGAGTGATCAGGCTCTTCTCATCAGTTTGTTTGATTGAGATCATGACAGCTGAGGGTGCAGCTCCCCCATCTCATGTTCTTCAGATATCCAAGGCAGTGGCGGGCTGGAATTGTAGCAAATGGAATTGTAGCAAACTGCATGCCAAGAAAATATCAAAGTGGTTTAGTGGTTAACTCTGGTGAAGCTGCTGAGCTGAGTTGGAGAGATGGCAGTGGAGTGTGGTCTTCAGAGATGTGGAGTCATCACCCCATCTTCTCTTTGTGTGTGACAGAATATGTTAAATCTGTGGGCCAAGGGAGCAGAGCCACAGGTGATGCTGGGGGGAAATACAGGGGTTGAGCTGCTTAATGCAGACCTGGATTGTCACCCTCATCTGAAAGGAGCCAACTTCTTTAATTAAAGTTAATGAAGACTGTCCTTGAATTCCCAGATGGCAAGAAGGGGATAAGAGTTCATGATTGTGCATCTTTGCATGGCCAACACTACTTAGTTACAAACAGAGCTTAGAAACAGCATTTGTAACCTGGCCTGAACCATAACTCCTGCAGGCTGGTGTGCTGTGTTCTGTACCAGGGGAAGCATGGATTTTATTCCAAAGGAACTACAGAAATGAACCCTTCAGCTCAGAGAGCACTGCAGTTGTAAAGCCCTATTAGCACCAAAGAATTCAGTTTCTTTAAGAGAACATTCACAGTTTTGTTTTAGAAATATAGGTAATAACTACATATCATCTATGGGAAAAATTAATTATTGAACAGTTCTTGTATAATACATATGTTATCACACATAATTCAGTCAGCTGAATGTAGTGACCTGGTTTTAATAAAATAAATACAGGCTATTCAATATGTAAATTAGCTAGTTAAAAATACACACTAATGGATAATTAACCTCTCTTGAACTTGTGTTCTTAGTGAAAATCACATTAAGTGAATATAGGATTATGGCAATGGAGACCTGTAAAGGAAGAATCCCAGTAAGCACACTGAGCTGGGGATAGGAGAGCACAGAAGCCAGGTGGGACATGGAGCACTTCTCTAAGCTCTTTGGGCTGTGGAAAGCTGGGATGCAGAGAGCTGTGTGAATGGGCAGTGGCAGGGACAAGCACCTACACTAAGTCAGAAAATTCTCATTTTCTCTGTCTCCACTTCCCTGCTATGCTGAAAAGGTGGCTTTGGCAAACACAAAAAGATTCTCCTTTTCTGCATACCATTCCTGCTCTGCAGTCTCTAGAAGGGTTGTGCTCAGCTCCTCAAAGATGGAAGGGATGAGAAGTTAGGTTTCTAAAAATCCCACTGACTGCTGTATTCAGCCTTTAGCCAGCCTACCAAGCATAAACCATATATCACCTTCACCTCGGTTACAGCTCTGTGTGCCCCTCTGCGGGAGCTAACACCCATCCCAAAATCGAGCTGGCTTTATCCTCCCCAAAAAGAACCAAAGCCTCGCTGGGGACTGAAAAATCAGAGCCAAAGCGAGGGTGTTGAGCTGTGTTTGCATGGCACCTGCCCACGCCATGACTCCAGCCATTGTTATCTGCCTTTCAATTTCACAAGCACAGGATTTTACTCCTAAAAATAGCTGCAAGGGCGCCGTGCAGAGCCACAGCAAATAGGACTTCTTCAGATGGCTTTGATCGCTATCTGCAGTTGCGTGGGTTTAGAAGTTACAAAGTGGATTTTGGTATCAAACACACCTTGGGCTTTGGTAGGTGTCTCTGGAAGGAAACTGCCACGTGTCAAGAAGGGAGGATGCTAAACCTGGGCCACACTGCCAGCTGTATGGCAGTCCTTTGCAGCTAAGACATAGCTGAATTCAAAATCATCTGGGCAAGGAATCCAAAATGTAGTTATTTTTAACTAGAACAGTGTGTTGTAAAACTGTGGCCCACTCCACATTTAATTTTTTCATATTTTAGATACCCAATTCTTTTCATCATTTTTCCCTCTCTTTTAAAAGCAGAGCTTGAGATGGAATAGTGCCCCCTCAGCCATTTAGAACTGAAGCAGTGGGGACCACTAACAGTGGCTGGCTTTGCAGCTTTAACTGGCCTTTATTACCATAGCCATAAATAGCAAACCGCCCCAAATATTACAGGAGTTTTGTTGGCTTTAACCAATGAAGTAGAACAAGACCTCTGAATACCCCATTAGTTCCAGTGCTGTGCTTTGACGACTTTGCATTGGCAGCTCTTTTTCTATACAAGTCACTGGCCTCACCCGTGTCTCTTAACAAATACCGTTGACAGGCACCATTGCAATTTTTCTGCATGTTCTGACAGTTTAATTCAGTACCTCCTGGCTAAGCAGCCAGAGCCTGAGGGGGTAATTCAGCACCTTGGCATCACACTGCTGCAATTAAAATAATTAAGGGAGTTGGGATGGGCTTACAGAGCTTTCTGTCTTCTGCAGCCTTGTACAGAGTGCACTTTCCTATTCCCTCATGGAATGAATACAGGAGCTTCCTTTACAATATGCTGCAGTGATTTTTTTTTTTTTTATTTTAAGAAGATGCTTATTTCCTGCCTCTATTTGCAAAGCTGTTTGCATTTATACCTAACAACTTTTCTTTCTCTTCTTCTATACAACCCAATTTCCTTTTCCCCCCCCTTGCCTTAAATACAAGGGGACAAATACTTTATATTCCAGCTGTGTTTTTCTTTTGATTAAGAGAGGTGCACAACCCCTTGGCTGCATAATCTTAGTCAAATCATTCACTTTGGTGCTTAGTAAGGACAACTAAGCATAGCTGTCTATGCTCATTTCTCTCACTGAGAAGGAAGGAAGAATAGGAGTAATGAAAGCTATTTTGCTCTACCTTTAGTGTTAAAGGCAAATAGAAGAGTCAGGCAGGGTTTTATGTGTCTGTGCATGTATATGTATATATAAAAGATATAAATGCATATATATGTATATATAATGTGTGTATGCATAAAGAAAGGGTTTGTTGTTTCCCTTTGTTTATGTATCTCATACTGAGTGTATTTCTACCACTGGCACATATAAGAGTCCTACAGAAACTCGTTTTGCTGAGCTGTGTATCCCCTATCTCTCTGAGCCAGGTGATATCCTGGTTTTCCTGAATGGAAACCTCCCCTGACACATCTGGGCCCTCGTTCCACCTGGGAGTTCACCTTGTTCATGCTATAAGTGAACTCCAAAGGATGGAGATAAGCATTTGAAAGGAGCTGTGATAAATATCAGCTGTGTGAAGTGAGCAGAAGTGCTCCATGTCATGTTCAGCTCATCTGGCGCACGCAGGTATATCACACACTGATCTGAGCCCCCTTATCTGCTCCTCCTGCTCGTGTGCCTGCTGCAGCCTTTCCCTGGATAACTGATATCAAGCTCAAAAAATGCTGCCCCTGTATTTTGTCAGGCCCTGAAACATTAATCATGACGAGGGAAAAAATAGTCTCAGTCAACAGTGTTGTGAGAGATTTGTTCTGCGGGATCAGGTCACGGGTTTTCTGCAGCTTGGGAGGTTTGTGTGGTGTGAATGGAGGGAAACCTGAGGGGTAACCTGTTCACAGCAGGGCTGCTGAGCAGAGCCAGGCTCTGGCTGTAAAGGTAATCCCCTCCTAGATGTCCCTGAACCCCTCAGAGACATGGGCTGGCCCAGGTGTCCATTGCCATTCCTTTCTCTGCTCACCCTGTTCTTGGTGGCTCTTTTTTTTCTGTTGATTTCTGAGTCCAGGAAGACAACTCTGTGGACATCAGCTCCAGCTGTCAGGGAGGTAGAGAAGGTTGTTTCCATTGATCAGCTGGGAATTTGGCCAGCCAAAGCCTAGATGCCACATAAATGTCCCTCACAGGTTCCTGAGATTAGGAGGAGTAGCAGATTGTGGATGAATCAGGAGGTGCTCTCTTGGACCATGCAAGAAAAGTCTTTTTGTCATGCTCTTGGTTGGGTAGAGGGGAGCAAACTGCCAGTTCCTCCTGTGAGGCTTTTCTGTTTCAGCCCACAGAATCACAGAATGGTTTAGGTTGAAAGGAACCTTAAAGACTACCTTGTTCCACCCCTCTGCCATGGGCAGGGACATCTTCCATTGGACCAGGTTGCTCAGAGCCCCATCCAGCCTGGCCTTGGACACTTCCAGGGATGGGGCAGCCACAGCTTCTCTGGGCAACCTGTGCCAGGGCCTCATCACCCTCAGCTGTAAGCTTGTATTTAATATTTTTCTGCCTTTGACAACACTGCTTTCCTTGTTTTGAAATGTGCTTGTTCCACTGTGGGGGTGACCTGATGGCTGCAGGCTCTTTGGACAGGCAGTGCAGCTCCTGTGTGTGCTGTAGGTGCAGCCACATGGCTTTGGCTCTGCTTCATAATCCCTGCTCCCTGTGTGCAGCACTGCTGGGATGACAATAAGGGATTGGTGTCTTCAAAAGCGCCTAAACTCCTTCAAGCGGTAAATAAAATTTAAAAAAAATATAAATTTCTACGCCTGTTAAAGATTTTCTTCGGGTGCCTCACGTGGTGATCTGACCCTTGCGAAGCAATCTGGTACTGAAAATAAACCCTGGCAGAAACTTCTATTTTTGTTGTTTACCTAATATATTGAACTAGCAGATATTTCAATTTAAAATGTCCTTTTGGAAGACAAGATGAACCTCTCTGTGCATTGGTGTGGGCTCATTCTCCCAGCTGCAGCAGTGTCCTCTCCTGACACTACCTGAGCATTCAGGTGGGGCTGATGGGTTTCACCTTTCAGTTTTTCACATCTGTCCTGCAAATCTTTCAGGAGTGAGGGGGAAGGAAATGGGTTTGAAAGTTGGTATTTGTAAGGAAGTTCCTGATTACATGTACAAATGGGTTGTGCATTTCTGCCAAAGCACCTTAAATTGTTTGGGATAATGAGTATGATTACAAAGCCCTGGCTGATTTACAGCTCAGCAGGGATGTTGCTTGTTTTGCCCTCAGCTGATGCTTAAGGATATTAAAGCTGCAGTGAAAGGGAGACTTCCTGATCCCAGAGCATCTGCTCCACCCGCAGCACATCCCTCCTGCTCCCCAGTCCAGTGAAACATGGAGCCACTGCATAGGATTTTCCTTTTATCTTGGCAGAGGTGTGCTTAGGAAGTGATACCTCTGCGCCTCACCTATTTTACTAGTAAGATCCCCTGCCCATTTCCTGCGTACTGAGAAGCTTCCCTGATGTCAGCTGGTGATGCAGTGGAAAGAGCAAGACTCATCTCCCATGTTCAGGCTGGGCCTTTCCTGTGCTCTGTGCTCTCGCTCACTTCCAGGAAGGCTGCTGTAACTTTAAAACAGATTTTGCAAAGCCTCTACCTCCAGTAGCTCAGCTGTAATAAGAGTGTCTCATGAGTTTAATGGATCAAACGGCGGTGATGGGTTTTATGGCTCTTTTTCACTTTAGGGCTAAGGGAAGAGAGAGCAGGGCAGGTTGGTTTTAAATTCAAGGATTTATGTTGTTAATCCTCCTGGCTAATTATAATTTATGGGATCCTGATAAATTAATATGCAGTTGCTATTAAAACACAGAGAATGGTGTAAGGCAGGCATAAACAAGTCTTGTTCATTCTTAATTTATTTTCACCAATGGAGACTGTTAAATAAAATGAACACTGGGGCATTTCATGGGAAGTTTCCTTTTTCATTATTCATCTTCAGATTTATGGACTTCATATAACAATTTTCCAAACATTTTGCCTTCTAATGAAAATCCTGTTGAGAGTTTGAGGGTGCTGAACACCCTGCAGAAGCAATAGATGTAGTGTTCTTCTTTAACACAGATTTCAGGCTCGCTCTGAGAGTGGGGATGGCAAAGAAAACCCCTTGATTGGTTATTTTTAATGCTGTGAATTTAAGCATGTATTAAACTGAGAGGCTGACATCAATAGCATTGCGTGCATTTCTCTTTGAAGCTCTTGAGTGTGTTTAAGCCCTGCTTGGCACTTTCCCAGCCCTGGGCTCTCTCTGGCAGAAATTGCGACAATCATGAAGAGGGTGAGTGTTTGTAAAATTGTTTTTGTAGAGTGACAAAATCACAGGAGTTATGAGATAGTTGTGGAGCACACACTACCAGACATCCAGAAATGTGAGCATTGCACAAAATGTGTCTTCATCACAAACAGCATCTGTACCTTCTGTAATTACAAGGTCAGACAAAGTAAGTAGAATCTCAAACACTGACAAATACCTCAGATTGGATAAATAACATCTATTGTATAAGGGGGGAATTATGATGAATCAGCACCTTCCCTTCAGGATGCAGAGAAAAACACCTGAGTCAGGGCTGAGCAGAGGCTCCTCACACTCCCTGCTCTCCGTGCTGCCTGCCCCATCCAGGGCAGTACAGAGCTTTTGGGACATCCCCGTGTCACCCTGCAGCAAGGACTTGCTGCTTGACAAATGAATAACACCCAGGGCACAGGTCCCTGCCACTGATTGTAAATCAGAAGTTAAATCTTCCCACTGTCAGTCTTTTCCAGCCTTTTTTTACTCTTGTTGCTTCCATAAGCCTGGCTGGAAGCAGCATCTTCATTAACACTGAGTAAATCTGACCATGTCTAGTCCCAGAATAAATATGATTTCCCATCAAGAGTGACTCTGTCTTCTGCCAAATGGAAGCTGCTGGACTATTAATAAAATTGTTGTTACTTTTGAGTAGTAAAAAATGTAATAAGTGCGTTGGAGATTAGACTGGAAACTGGAGGAAAAGTGTGGTTTGGCCTTTTAAAATCTTTGACTTTTCTTAGGTGATGTGTAGCTCACTTGGTCCTGCTGGATATTCCCTGGAGAGAAACAAATAATATGTTTATTCCTGGATCTTCTTGGGTTTTTAAAAGCATTTTATTAAGCAATTTGGATTCATCTTGCTCTTTGATAAAATTTCTTAAAGCACAAAAATAACTTATTTTCAAGTGTTACTTAAACTAAATATTAGGCTGTTCTGCTGCAATAATTTATGGCTCTGGCTTTAGTTATAATGTCTAATGATAAAAAAAAGGAGTTTAAGGAGTTCCTTGACTCATTCAAGCACTTTTCCCCAGGATGTTTACACATATTGGGATTTTTGATTGCAGAGATATGTCGAAAGAATCATGTCCAAAGACAATTTTGTTACACTGACATAAATTCCTGGTGCAGAGCTATTTTTATGCCTTGAGGACCAGGGTCCTTATTTTTAGTAGCAAGATATAGGCTCCTACATCACTTTAGTACTTTTGAAAACATTGCTTCTCTTGTAATCTGTTCCTAGAGTTCTGAGATATAGTTTTACTTCTCAACTTACCATCTAATTACTTCCCAATATTCCATCTAATTACTGATTTTTTTTAAAAAAAATGTTTTCTAAATTCATAACCTGATTTCCAGCTTGGCAAATTTACCAGTTCCCAAGATCTCTGCAATTTTATTTTCCATAGGGAAAAGCTGGCAGTGCAGCAAATAGTGTTTTGCAATTAGTCTGCTTCATCTAACATTTTTCAGGCAGCAAAGGCTTCTGTCCAAGTATTAGATGACCATATAATGGCATCAGAGGCTTCTGGTTTACAAACGTCTTGGTAATCAGTTCTAATTTTACATTTCCTGGGTATGTTTGGCATTGCCAGATTCAGCATCTCTTGAGGGTTTTGATTAGAGTAATAGAAAAATTTAGAGTAGAGGGGACCTCTGGAGGTCACCTTGTCCCCCTCCTGCTCAGAGCTCCCTCCCTGTGCATCCCAACTGCAGCGAGGAAAGTATTTAAAGGGGAAAAAAAAAACCAACCAGCTACACCTACCCATTATAACTCAGAAGAATTTGGGAAAAGAGGAATGCTAGGTTCGTGCTTCTGTTCACCCCTTGTCCCCAGTCATCAGTACTTAAAATGACTCTCAGCCTGTCCCAGCCTCTGCCCATCAGTTTTTGTTTTCTGGGAACAGAGAGGGAATTACCACTTAGGACAAGCAGTGTACTTTGGCTTCAAAACCAAAATTGTGCAACTCTTCATTTGCTTTACTGATTTAATTGAGTCTCCTTTTTCCTCCACTAACTTGGTTTGTGTGGGCAACAATACCTGCATTTGTTTCCATTTTTGCTGCAGGTTCAGTGTGGGTTTGCCCATTGCATAAATCAGCCTGATTTTGATTTCTCAGTGAGTTAGATAGTGGAGTATGAACTTGTTCAGCTCCATTAAAATCAGGGTGACAGGAGCTAACTAAGGCTCAAATTAACACACAACTGTCATGCCCTCGCAACAAAACTGTCTTAGGATAGCAAAAAAATAACAAGGAAATTAAAAAACAAACACTCAACACCTCTGTTAAAAGGGATAAGTCCCGACAAAAAATGCTGTGGGATCCTGAGCAGTTGAGTGAATTTTTCCTGGGGGCTGTTCTGAGGTGAAGGGGAGTGAGAAATTTGGTGAGTCAGGAAGGCTGCTCTGCCAGCATGGGCTGGAGCAACAAGATTTGCCTTTTTCCCTCTTCCCTGTTAAAATATGTAATGTGCATAATACTCAGGCAGAGTATGGAAATTCTCAAAATAGGTATTTAATTTAATGTATTTAATTAAGTACTTAGGTTTTTTAGGCTACAGTCACTACAAATATATTGTGCACTATGACAGAAATAGAAAAATCTGCTTGGAAGAACAACCGAGCAAAGGTGGTAAAGATATTGAGCATAGAAAGCCAAAAATGCAATTAGTCTTGTGCTGCAGTCTGTCTGCATCAGGAGAAGGTACCCAACACAGATAAATGGGACCAGGAGGCTGCTGAGGTTCACAGTTACAAGAAAAATTAGCCCAAGAGTGGCTGTGACCAATATGGCTTGGGCTCAAGAGCCATTTTGCTGCTGAACAATTCCAGCTCAGTGGAACAAGGTTTAAGCAAGTGAATTATGAAATACAAAAGGACTGCATTGTAGATATTGCTGGGAAAGTTATTCCTTAAGGCAAAATGTTTGCACCAGTTTTGGATGCTGCACTTACTTGCTTAATTTTCAGACTTAAGTTTTCAAATTAAATAAATATGCATTGAGAAATTTGGTATGGTATTTACCCAAAGATTTGGAGGGATAAATATTTCTGTTCCAATTCTTGGATAAATAGTGTATTACCAGACAAAACCCTGTCAAACTTACCATGTGTCTAACCAAGGTTTAATACTCTGTCTTTTTGGCTCTCTAGAACAATGCAGAAAGTATTAGCAGTGCGTTTTTCTGTTGCTGATGGATTGGTCCATCAGATTTGGGGATAAATTGTTGACTCACAGACACTATTAAAACCGAATTCTAGTGCACTCCAAAAAGCAGCACCAGTGGCAGGTCTTTGTGGTTTTACCTCAGATGTGTTCACTCAGGTGTCTGACTTTTGGGAAATGTGTGCATTTTAATGAATTAATACCAGAGCTGATTTCCCTCCTCTTCTTTTCAGCTTTCCTCTCCAGTCCCCACCATTCTAATGAGCAGGACTCATGTTGCTGAATTCCATTATAAGTTACACAAAATGGGCAAATCTAATATGATTCCTCCCCTGTAGAATTAACATGAAAATCTATCGTAAATGGTTAATGTGGCATAACTCATGCATGAATAGAGTTCTGTGCTGTCTGAACTCTGTAAGCAAATACTGCTGTTGGAATTGAATGACATTTAAATAATATCACATTTTGAAAGGACTTCTTTTTCTTTTTTTTTTTTTTTTTTAATCTTCCAACATGAATAGTGTACACTGAGAAAATGGTGATGGGGGGAGGAACTATGGGGGCTTATTTCCAGCAAATCTTGAAACTGTAAGGTAGAGTTCAGTGGGGAAAAGTAGGTTAAAGCTTGAGAAAGCCAGTTACTCACCAAAGCAGCGCTCGACTTTAATAATAAATAATATTGAATGTGGGGATATTAAAACAATTCATTCTTGGCAAAGCGCTGGGAGGTTTTATTCCCCCCAGTAACTCTGGCCCGAACAAAATACTACTTATAAGCTGCAGATTTTAATATAGCATCATGTTCCTACAGGTATAATAAAATAAAAAACGTTAAGAGTATTAATTCCTTTAAAAGGGGTGATTAATCCCAGATGTGGAGCGCGGCGCGGGCGCAGGTGCTGACGGGGCTGCTGCACATGTTCCCGGAACACAGCTGTTCTGCAAATCCTCTGCCAGTTGCTCCAAACCCTCTCTGAAGTTGTACTGCCTCTGGGCACAATTAAAAGCTGTATACTGCATTTCATGAGGTGGTGTTAGAAATTTGGGCCGAGCCAAAAAGGAGAAGGGGGAGGCAGGGAAAAAGGGGGAGAGCCCCTTGTTAAAGAGGAATTAACCTCTTTAGCTTTGCTGTTGAAACAATAAAGCTTCTAAATGACACATAAGACTGCAGTATTAAAAGATGCCCCATGAAGCTACAAAACAAATACCATTTTTATTTAATATTGATTTTCAGTAATTCATTAACTAATACTAATATTTAATATTGGGGTAAAATCTACCCAGCCTCCTCCCACCCCCTGTTTCTTGTGTTTTCTTCAAAAACATATTTGGTGATGTATATGAAAAATAGCTGTGACGTAGGACTACATGTGTTTTAAAAAATACTAAAAGTGAAAAATATTCTGAAGCTAAAAGATATGGTTAAATTGTTTGAATTTCTGCTGCCTTTCCTCCTATTAGAGCCTCATAAGAAAGACCAGTTGGGTGTGTGAACCAGAATTGTCCTGAAAATGTTTAATTTTTTTCATATTTGGGTACAAAATACTAGTAACTGCTAAAACAATCATCCAGAGCCCATCTAAGGAAATCCTTTTGGCATTAGTCTGATGGATGTTGTCACACAGTTCTCCCACAGTGCAGACTTGGAAAGGACCTGTGGAGAAAAGGACAACAGCCCTGCCTGTCTCACTTCTGGTGTCTCCTGCTTGGTGCACAGCAAGTTCTGAGCTTGGATTTAGGATACAGAGCAGACTCTGGCTTAGCTAGCTGCAGTACCCCAGAGATCATCACTGAACATTGGAAAGAAGGGGAAAAAGATATTTTAAGAAGTGTGTTTTCATGTCTTACAAATGTATCTAAGCATGCCCAAGTCAGCAAGAATTTCTCCAATAGTTTCTGTATGATGTGTGTCAACTCCAGTGTGCACAAGTGTCCTTCTAAAGTGAGCTGATGTCATTAAAGGAAAATAAAGGATATTCTGTAATGAAAAGAATTAAGGGGAAAGAACAAACCTCTGTCTAGACAAACTTAATGGCAGTTGTAAAGGTTTTCTGATCCTGCAGTGTAGTACTTGTTAGGTAGGGTAATAAAACATAAAATGAATGTTGTGATATATAACTTGAGGCTATTGACAAGATAAAGCACTAGGAAAGTCTGGAGCAGAAGTGAAGCAATAACATGATCTGCTACCCTTTGCCATGGGTGATGGGCAAAGGATTTGTGCACAGGGAAATGACAAGATTTCACTGAAAGAACTTAGAATAGTTGAAGTGACATTGGGGATTTGGCATCATTTAGTGTGTGTGTCCTTGGGCTCTGGTTCAGGAGTGTGCTTATCTTTAATCCATCCAGAACCTAAACTTGTATTTAAATCCCACTGAAATCAATGAGTCTTGATAGGATTTTTTTCATTTTGATGACTAGGAATGGCTTACTTCCATACCCATGGTTGAACTTGACTGAATCACAGCTTTATTGGCATGGCAAGAGCTTAGGACGTTACTATTTATTGTGTTATGTGTTTATTATCCCTTTAAATTACTGTACTATGATTTTTAGGTGAATAATATTAGCCAGTTGGATTAGAAATGGGAGCTGTGAGGGAATATAAATGCTTCACAGTTAAAATAATGCATATGCATTTAGTTTGTTGGGTTCCTGTAAAATCTATATCCATTTGTCCAGTCCAAGGAATTCAGATACTCTTTGATTAGGGAAGTAAGTAAAGTGCAATTGATATAGTGCCACACAAGTAATGAACCAAGCACTCTCAAAGTGTTTGATTAAACTAATGTAAATGTTGCATCAAATTGTGAAAATATGTATGCCATAAATTATCGGGAGATGGGACTCTGAAAAGCAGAGGTGAATAAACTCTTGTAGCTGAGATTGTCTTGTTAGATTACTTATCTGTCACTTAATTTCACATTTAATGTCCTGCAGTTATGATATGCTTCAGTCTCAGTTTGATTCTATAAACTTTGGCCAGAAAACGAAGTAGGGCAGTTTTGTAGCCTGTAGGACACCCATGGTTCTGGTTTTGATTGTGACTATTGTGAATCAAAACCTTTAGCCAGAATTATACCAGAAAAAAAACCCAAACAAAATATCAGAATAAACTTGTTACTTGGTTTTTAGAATACATCCCTTCCCAGGAGAGGTCAGAGAGGAAAGAAAACTAAGAACAGACAGCTGACTTCTGTTTCCACCTGCTCAATAAAATGTTAACTTTAATAAGCTACAGCAGCCCTTGTTTCTTTTCCAGTCTATTCCGAGTTTGTTGAAAGTTATGGCAAAGTCATTTTTTAAAGATAATTATGCTTTGTAAATGCTAACTTGATTTCGTAGCAGTAAACACACCTTCTGGTTATGCAGGAAACAAATTAGGAACATATGTCATCCACCAAAAGCCAGCTTAGCCGCGTGTGGCGGCAGCATTGATTACAGATAGCTGCTGCACGCACTGAAAGGTCTGGGAAATGCCTGTTTCTGCCTGCTTGTGTACAATAAAACACGTATGAAGTCCTCCCTCCTGCTTTTTTGTGGATATCAGTTCTGAAATGTCTGTTACAGCCTGGCTGGATGTGAGGGATCTGTACCTTCAGCAATGACTCTGCTGTTTTGGGTGGAAATTGGACTGCTGGTTTTCTTCTCCATGGCACCTGGCATTTCTCATGGCAGTCTTGGACATAGTACTTTTCCATTGCTTTTTGATATGTTTGGAGAACAGCCTGATTAAAATACAATACGTTTGGTGTTTTTCAGTCTTTAGCTGCTTTGGGGAAAAACTCACTCCTCTGCTCAATTATTGTCAGATCTGATCATCTCAGTGGTCAGGGTTGGTTGGGGCTCTGAGCCACCTGATCCAGTGATCCCTGGTTTGGAATGAGATGATCTTTAAGGTCCATTCCAACCCAAACCATTCTGTGGTTCTATCCATTCTGTCTCTCCCCTGTTGTTATTTATATCAGAAACTAGGGATATGAGTTGATTTGGGGAATATGGGTTTTTCCTTAAAGCCTTAGCTATAGGTATAAAAATGAAAAAGTGTGTCTGTGGACACACCACTTACCCTTGGCCTGTAAACCTGAGACAACCATTGACTTTTACAAAGTCCTTCTGGTGTCAGTTGTGTCTGACCAGTACATGGTCTCAGGTCTCACTAATTGCCTTGTTGATGTCAAACACCATAATAAAACTTTAAAATGTTTCAAGACATTTAATAATGTCATACAAAGGCTGGTATTTAAGGGCATTTATGGGTTACAGCGCAGCCAGTCAGTTATTCCAGCATGTTTTGGAATGAATGAGTCTTCTGCAAGCTGAAAGACCAATACCCAGGGAAAAGCTACATCTTTGATGCTGTTTTCTATATTTGTACATGATCCAGGACTTATGACATTAGATTTGTACAACATTATAGCCAGAGCATCAAATGCGTGAACTGTTAGTGAGCTTCCTCATAATCAGTCTGACAATATTTCTTCTTTGCAGTTGGAAAGTCAAAAGATTAGCTTTGAAGGAAAAAAAAAATCAATATGTGGCAAGTGTATATTGAATGCAAAGGCTGGAACAAATTCTCCAATGGCAACTGTATACAGGAGGAGGTCATGATTCTTCAAAAGTCATAGTTTCACAGTTTAGCAGAGATGTTGCTGCCTGCCTTGCTTTTGGTTCAGGAGTTTATTTTGTGAACAGAATTTTTTTTTTTTTTGCCTGAAGATGACTGGTTTCATATCCCGTGGCATTTTATATATTCAAGTGACTGATCTTTTTCTGCATGCAATCCCCAAGCCAAACATGTCGATCAGATGCAGAAATACAAGTATGCAAGATATCAGGCTCTAGTTAGAGCTGAATTCACTCACAGCTTTCTGAAATTCTTTGTTATCCTGAACTACATGAAACAAGCAGCCCAGTGCTTTGCTGTTATCAAAGCAGCATTAAGAGTGCTAGAAAAGGACTGTCTGTGAGGGAGTCTAAAACTTCCCTACAGTAAAACTCTAAAACTACTTGGAATTCAATAGGGTTAAGTCCTAGGCAAATACTTGCATAGCAAGCTGAGATAGAATAAATGGCTGTTATCAGTCATTGCCTGTGTGCTTTGCTGGGAAAACCAAATGTACACAGTTTCTTCTGGCATTAGGAGCAAAGCATTGACTTGAATTTAAACTTGAGCTCCTTCCCTTGACTGATGTTCATTAAACTGGTTAATTACTTATAAATGTAATTCCTTTCCCCGTCTCACAGTGATAGATATAAATATCAAGCACATGCAACATAAGGACTGACCTAGCATAACGTTGATTTAGATTTGCCTGCAAGTCCAGTGCAGAAATGCTATTTATAGTTTTATGTAATTAAAACATTATCTTACTGAAGTTGTGCATCCTACCTGAGCCCATTTGAAGAGCCATGATAGGAAACTCAGTGGTTACACTTAGAATACAGCACATGGAAAAAAAGAATGCTATTAAGAGATTGTTGAATTGAAGCTAAGGGAGGAGTTGCAATGTTCTGTTTTCATAGCAGTCTATAAGGAAGTATTAACTGAAAAATGAGATTAATTTATATTTTTTGTTTAAAACTCTCTGTTACACAGTCAGGCATAGTTCTCCCCCAACAAGCAATGGTTTGTGACTGTCTTTTGTGTTGGGATTTTGCATTCATTTGAACCTGAGGTTCAAAGTGAACTTGTGGGGTCGAGGTGCGAAACCACATGGGGCTGAAACTGAAAGGAGTTGTTCCCAGAACCCCCCAAAGCCAACGTGGCCAAGCTGAGCACTGCTTGCCTCCCCGAGCTGCCCCAATGCACACACACCCTGCCAGGGGTGCCACTCCTGGGCAAGCAAGGAACACCCCAGGGGAAAAGGAAAAAGGGAAAAAAAAAAAGAGATTGTGTGTTCGGTGCTCAGATTTACAGCTCAGGCCCTTGAGCAGCTGTGTTTTCTGTTGATTTAATTGGATCATAGGTTTTCAGCTCATTTCAGGAACTCTTATGTTCACTCTGCTCCTGCATGGTGTCATCTTTCCCATGTTATGTCCTGCTGCAGTTCAGAGCCACTGCCTTAGCTATTTGTAAATGACACTTAAATGCCCATCAGGCCTGCACCTGCAGTGAATAAAGGTTAGACAATTACTATTCTAATATCTCTTTTCAGATGTTAGAAGGTTTGTAACTTTTGCTTTCTGTAGTTTGAATGTGGGCACAGAAATATTTGGGATGTTAAGTATGGGAGGTTTTTTCTTGCGTGGTGCGCAAAAACGCAATTCAGTGAAGCTTTTAAAGCTATATCCTTCACTTTGTGTCAGCAGAACAACCAATTTTTTTCTGGAGTTTTCCACCCTGTGTTTGTCATCTAAAGAAATCTCTGCAAAGTGGGCGATAATGAGGATCAGTTAACAGAGAGAAGAAGCAAGGAAAAAGTTCTGGCATTTTATACATTTTGTTTTAGAATGCGAACTGGATAAGCCAGAAGGGATTGAAGGTTATTATTAAATTGCCAGAGCAGTAAATCCTGACTCCCATGGCCTTCCACAGGCTGCACAAAGCAGCATTGTTATGCTGCATGGGGAGAGCTGAGGTTCCACACAGGGGTCAGAGTGACTCTGCTGGATGGGGAATGGTGTTTTGCATTCACAGATAAACAAGGTTAAGCATCTCCCTGGCCTGACAAAGGAAGCCTCACACATGTTACACCAAAGGGCTGTGAGTGAGGGTCCTGCAGTTGTTCACTGGTGCTATTTTGTGTTCTACAAGCCACTGTTATCCCAAGATTTACCCTTCTGAAGTGGCGAGAAGATTGTTGGTAGAACTAATGCAGTATAAAGCAGGGATTGTTGTTTTGCTGTTGTTCTGACTTGCACTTGTAGGATGAGGTTCTTTTGAATACAAACTGCACAAGTGGTGAGTAGAGTGTGGGATCTACAATGAGAAAGCTTCTTGTTAAACCTCAGAGCTCTAGTACTCATATAAATATGCTTTGCATGCATTCATTAAAATAAGAAAGTAGTGCCACTTAGTAAACTCAGCTTTCTTTGAGTGTAGGAGTTGAAGAGAGGGAGAATGGTATTAAGAGGAGAATATTTTAGTCTACGCCAGCTCAGGGATATTGCCACCAGCAGAAAATCCACAAGGGGTAGACTTGTAATGATGCAAAGCTGCTGCTATTTTCATTTTCTTATGTCTTGCTGATTCAGAGCATCCCAACATGAATTACTATTAATATGGTCTTCTCAGTCCCTTAAGGGCAACCATTAGCAAAAGTAGGTATTGCTACGTGGTGTGGGGCAGCAAAACCTACTTTTTGTTGGGTCCCTGTGTGAGCCTGGGGTTTGCTGACTCAGGGGTGCTCAGGGAGAGGGGCCAGGGTTGGCAAGGACAGCTAAAGGTGGGTTCAGCACTGCAGAGGGAGATGTGCACACTTGGGTCATGCTGAGAAGAGAAGTGAGTGGCCCTTTTGTCCTGTCACACTGCTGTGGTCCCCTCTGCAGGCAGGAGAGGAGCTGGTGTGACTGCCCTGGAAGAATCTTCCTGGCCCAAACCATTCTGAATGGGGAAATAGAGCCAGATGACACTGCATCAGTGAAAACCTACTGTACTGTCAGTCTAAAAAGTGAAGGTATTCCCCTTTTCTTTCTCTCTTTTTTTTTTCTTTCCCCTGCTTTCCTTTTATTTAGAGAAAAAAAAATCCCAGTTCTGTGTAAGGTTTGCCCTAATAAATCAGGCTGAAATTGTTTCCAGATCTAACTGTTTGTTTGTTTATTCAGCCAGTGCTACACAGACCCAAGAGAGCTGCTTCTTTATGATTTGGGCTACTTGACCTTGAAAATTAAAAATGTCAGAATCATGTACATCTCCTTTCCTATCCAAAGCTGGTCACACATTAGAATGTCATTTAGGGGAAAAGAAAGAAAGGAAGAGAAAAAAAGTGTGGTTTTGTGTGAGGATCTATATGCAGACTGAAAGAGCAATCAGGGGAACCTTTCAAAACATTCTCTCAATTGGAAACAGCACTAATCCTCAGTTTTTAGGGATGTCACATCACTTCATCACAAACTTAGTGAATTCTGAGGGGAGCTTACTAATGGGGTGAGCACATGATGCTGTTGAAGTGAAATGCTGTTTCACTGTCACAAGATAGTGCTAGTTTGGTGAACAAATATTAAGTTAATATTAGCAAAAGCTACTCTTTTTTCTCTCTTCTTCTTTTTTTTTTTTTTTTTTTTCTTTTTGGTATTTGAACCCTAAAATAGAGCTTGGGGAACCAGATCATCAAAACATGCATTTGTAGAGAACTGTTTTATTCTGAATTGGATTTATGGAGGAAGATAAATTTGAACTCTTTTTACCAGGGGTAGCACTATGGAGTTTTTCTACTTGAGAAATGTTAAGGATTTGTTTCCGGTGTTGTCCAAGCAAATTGTAAAGCATTGGGAAAGAATCTCCACCCCCTGCAAGGCCACGGATCACTTCTTCAGTGCAGGTGTATTAAATGATAACCTTGCCATGATTAATGTCACAGCAGAAGGAGCTGCAGAGCTCCTTCCAGCTCTGTCTGTGCAGGTGAATTAACCAAGTGAACATGGATCTGAACTTTCAAAAAGCTAATGAGGATCATCCTGCAAAACATGGCCCTGTCACGTTTTTCTCTGCTGCTGTCCCCTGAGACATCACCACCCCAGATAAGGTGTGCTTTTTTTCCCCCCTAGATTTCACCATCCCTGCTGATGTAGTTTGAGTAACTGATAGCTTTTTCAGCCACTTGGTTTTGGAGTGGACTTTTTTAATAAATGGAATAATGCAGTCTTTTATGAAGAAATAGTTTCTTTGCTTCAGTAAAATAGCCCATGCTACAGTGGTCTTTTTGAGATCTTTTAAAATCAAACTTTCCCTGACTTCTGTGGGAACAAGATCGATCCCTGTAAGGCTTATATTTCCTTGAGAAAAGCTGCTATTAAGCTCTGAAAGAGTTAAGCAAATTCAAGCCTCTGCGAGCCAAAATTCACTTTTCAATGCGCTTGTTGTACTCAAACGTCAATCTATTTGAAAAGGAGAGTGTCCCAATTATTTAGATGGCCAAAAGAAACAGCTTCAATTCTTTATCACATAAATACACTTAAAAGCATGATTTAAAACAGATGAAGAGAGAACTGAATTAGTGTTTTGGTTACTCAGCAGAGCCAAGTGCAGGCCTCCTTGGCACCGGCTGCTCCCCAGCTCAGTCCCGGAGCAGCTCTGAGTTCTTTGAAGGCACTGAAGAGCTCTGGCAGCTGCTCAGCTCCTGGCTCTTCCCTCCTGGCTGCCCTTGGAAGGCTCAGGGTTGGGATAACGCCGGGAGCTGCCGGGAGCAGGTCAGGGCTGCTGCGCCCTCGCCATGGCTAAGCCAGGGAGGGAAGCTCTGAAGTTCCTTTCCAGCTAATTTGTCCGTGTAATTAAGTTAGCGAAATCATATGTTTTATTAATTTAATAAAATGCGTTTCATGGTTTAGACTGTCTTTAATCCTTTGACCTTTGAAGTCACTCTTTATAGTCTTCAGATTGCAGTAATTTATTTTGGTTGTTTCTGTTGGGAAAACAGTTTAACAATCTGCTTTCGTTCCAGTTTTACATTTTTTTCCCTTAAAGGTAAATGGGATTAGTAAACATCTGCTTCTTTTGAATATTTACAAACTTCACAATCAAGATTTAACAATGCCAACAACATTAGTAGTTTAAATGCTTATAAATATTCACAGACAAATAAATATAGCATTGAGGCACACTGGGCAGGTGTTTCTGATTTCTAAGAGCTTAAGAGTGAGCTGTTAGAACATGGCACATCTTTTATGCAACTCAGAATATATTTGGTGACATGCTACATGTGCTTTTCACATTGTAAGTAACTCAGTTAACCTACTCTGCCTCCCAGGGCACTTTCAGGAGGAAAACATTTGCTCAATTGTGTTAAATGCTACAGAGAGTTTTGCCTGTCAGTATAATTTAACTAAAACACACTAGCTCACTAACTCTGTGTGTAATCAAGAATAGGGAGTTAAAGATGAAGTGATGTGAGTTTATATTTTATATATTTATGTGCCTGGCTTTTGACAAAGGTTTATTCCAATGTCAGGCCTGGGAAAGCAAGAGTCAAGGCAGGAGCCTGTTATTGCTTAAATGCTTTTCAGCCCCTTAAGACCACTGGATAATACTGGTGCAGTTGTTTCCAGTGTTACTCATCCCAGAGGTCAGCATTAAACACAAGGGGATTTGCTCCTGACACTCTTCGAAGATTTTACTTTTAAAGTGTCTTTTGTTTGCTACCCCAGTGTAAAACACCTCCGTGCCCAGGCTGTCCTCAGAAACAGCAGTTTTCCTCAAAATCTAAATCCTGATTTGAGATGGGAGGAATGCAAAAACTGCACTGCTCCAAGAAGCAGGAATCGATGATGTCTCATCAGAGCAGTTGTTTGATCCCTGCTCCCCTGCCCTCAGCATCAGCTTCACCTCCTGCCAAAACAGGTGGCTTTGCTCTTTTTGGCCACACTTTGGGTGTTGGGAGAGACCTCAGCCCCCTCTGTGAATCCCCCTTGCTCTGTGCTCCCTCTACTCCTCACGCACAAGTGGGAAGGAAACACTTCCCCCTGCAACACTTTGCACTCGTGTTGGGTGCCCAGACGGGGTGCTATGTGTCGACAGGGTTATGTGCAGCAGAGAGGGAAAATTCACAAAAATGAATGGAGTTTCACAGGGTGGATCATTTGTGCGTGTGTGGAGCAGCAAAGAAAATGTTCTCTTCCTCTCTTGATTTTCAGTCTCTGTAGGACTTCAGGAATGAAATCCCTTAGCCTTTCACATTTATTTACACTTCCAGGGCACAACTGTATCAGTCACAACCTTGATTTGTCTCTCTGCCTTACAACGAGTTCTGCTCTGGTTCATCCTTTATCACTTTTTCACAGTGCTTCCAGCAGCAGCTGCATATGGTCTTAGCCCTGAAAATCGTGCTTTTAACAATCAGTTCTTTAAGTTATAATAATAATGGAATCATGCTTGAGAGGCAAACGTTCCTCTCTCACCCCATTCAGCCATCTGGCTTTGCTGGGGAAGAATTCCTCCCAGCAAATCTACCCTGTTACCAGGCTTAAGGGACAGCATTCATTTAGCCTCTTCTTCATGTTTAAACTGAAAAAGGTATTTCCCCAACGTGCTTAAACCCTGCAAAGCTGCCAGGGGTGGGTGGGATGGTGAGGATGGCATGAAAGCCCTGCAGCCAGGCAGAGGGGAGAACCCACGGGGCTGCCTGGCTGTTTTCTGCAGAAAAACAGCAAAACCCCGTTTAGCTTTGCACCTGGACAAACAGGGTTTGTCACAGCCTCCCCCAGCTGCCTCTGAGTGCCAGAAGTCTGTCACTGTTTAGCTGGAAGTGACCCTGGGGCAGTGGCCAGATAGACACTGAGAGCCCAGATTTGCTTTCTATCCCCTGTTTGCTGTTTTTGGTGCTCCCCTGGCAGTGCTGAGACTTCACAGAGCCTGGGGAGGGAATGAGGATGGATGAGACAAACCCCTCCACCCTCCGTGGGGCAGAACCACGAGCTGAGGTGTTTGTGCCACCATTCAGTCTGGGTGAACCCAAGAGGGTGCAAAACCAACCTCTGTTTTCCTGGTGACACTGTGTGATGCCCTTCAACAGTTTGATGTTCCAAACTTCTCCACTTTCCCCTCAGTGACAAGGATGGTGTCCCACCTCAGTTAAATTAGTTTAAATGGGTTCAAATTAAACTAAATGGGTTTAGTTTCGTGTGCATGAGTTGCAGGTGAGGTAGTCAAGGATTTTTTCACGTGCTATGGCAGGACCATCCCAGCCTTTGGGGGTTCTGTTCAGACCTCAGCTGTTTCAAGAGGAAACAAAGGGCTGCTTTGCTCTGTGCATGGAGAAATCAGTATTTTGTGCTAAAAAAAGGAATCAAGTTTTCCATATAAAAACCACACGTAAGTCAAACGTGGCAGCAGGGCTGTGGCACTTCTCTTTAAAAGCAGTTTGATTTCCAAAAAAAGATGCTGTCTTGCAAGTACTGAAGTTGAGCTCAGCAGCCATCTCTCCTTTCCTTTACTACACGGTGTTGGGGGTACTATGCCTGGCTTGAAACAAAACACACAGAGCAGGAAAAGCAAATTTTATAGACTTATGCATGCAAGCTAGTAAGGGTGAACAAAGCATTTTGTGGCAAAGCCAATTTAAAGAGAAAAAAAATATGAATAGTTAGAAAACTAGCACTTCTGAAGTGAAATTGTTGTGTTTTGCCTTTTCAGTTATCTACTTATCACACAAAAATAGCAACAATTTTAGCTCCCATTCTGTTTTCTCAAGACAGCCTGCCCACAGATTTTCTAGAAAATGTGGTTACCAGCTGGTATGGCAGTTCACAGTGCAATTTCTGTTTTACTTCCAACAATCTGGCATCTCATATCTATATCAAGTTACAATTTACCAGGAAATATACATACATACATAGATATGTATGTATGTAAAAAGGAGTTCTAAATCATAGTAGCATTTTTGGTTTTTAAAAAAGATATCCAAATAAGCCATGGACTTGAGCTAGGTTTCAAGAGAATGACACTGTGGAGGAATAAAGAATTGATTTTATTTCAACTTCAAATAAAGATTTTTGAGTTTACATGATCAAGAAAAGAAAAAAAAAAATTCCTGTGTATTTTAAAGTTTAATATCTGCATACTTAAACATACCTGGAGTCTTTCATATTATTCTTCGGGAACTTTCTGGTTCTTTATGAGGTTTCTGTCTTTATCTCAGCCTGACATAATTGGCCTCTGACCCCAAATTGGAGCAGTACTGCAGAGTACTTTATAATGTGTTTGTTTGCTGTTTGAATTCTTATTTTGCACACCTCTGGCTCAAGGTTACCCTAATAGAAACAGGGTGTCAGCACTGAGAAGGGGGAGGATGGAGTCTTCCACACCTCTCCTTGCCAGAAGATTTGAAGTTCAGGTCTTAATGGCTTCCAGGTGTGTCTCCATGTTGTACATATTTGGCTGTAATCTTGTAGAGACTGGGGCTTTTGCCTTTAAAAATACAGCAGAAAACAAACTTTGAAATTTTGAAGATTAAATTGGTAAAAATAAACCTTAAATAAGTCAGCTCTTCTTGTGTTCCAAGGAAGGGAAATGGTTTCAGCAGGCTGTTTCTGGGGACTCTGTATTAGTGTTGGAAAAGTGTGAGCAGCACTAAATATTCTGCTGGAAAACTGAAGGCACATATTTCTCTCAACTTGATAAACTTTGCAGCAAGAAACACAACCTGAATGAATTCCTTAGCAGCACTACAAGCATCTTCAGATAGTCCAGAATTGTTTTTCTTGGATGCCTCTCATTTTAAAAGCCTCAGGTTGCTTTCAAGGAGTCAGTTAAAGTCTATAAAATTTGATTGCATAATGACTGTGGCCTCTATTCATAACGTGACCTGTGAGCTGCAAGGTTTGTCTCTCACATTTTACAAGCCTACAAAGGTTTCCTGATTGCTCATGAACCCCACCTTTCCAATGCAGGAGGGGATTTTTCTCACCCCATGGCTGTAAGCCCCAAAATGAATAGGGCCAGGAATTAGTGCTTTGAAGGGCAAGGAGAGTGGTTGGCAATTGATCTGATTTTCTTCCACTCAATGAGTTCCTACACTGTGGCTGTAAGTGGGAGATGTCTTGGGTAGATCTGAGTTAGAAATAGGCAATGACTTCTCGATGTGGTGTTATAGTTAATAAAATATTGTCTGAACAGCTGTAAAACAGCACTGTTGGACAGCACAGATGCACAGGAAAGACAAATTATCACTGAATCACAAAATACCTTAGGTTGGAAGGATGTGGAGTCACTAGCTGAGGGCTCATTTGCCGTTTTGGATCTCTGCATGTGTTCCCTGATGGCTCTGCTGCCTTTTCCTGGTCATAAGCAGCATCCATGACCTGCAGCCTCACACACTCAGCCTCCCTCATCCCACTGACCTCCTCGTGTTAGGAGTGTGACCACTAAGACAACACTTCCCAGAAATGTCTTGTATCTCTTCTAATCTTCCTCTGACCAGGTGGATCTTGTGTTCTTCAGTTTATGTCTGTTTGCTGTAACTCCTGTCTCCTGTTCCTGCTGGCTGTCTTTGAAAACAGCACGAGGACACACGGGTGCAGTTAGTGCACCTGATCTGCTCTGCACCACTCTGCTGGCGGAAAAGAGGTGCAGATCCACCTCAGCTGGCTATTTTCACTGGTTCTTGTCTTCAGAGCAGTGCAGAAAGGCTGTGGCATGTTGCTGTGTCCCCTCTGAGCATGGGCTGTGTGAGCAGCACAGCTGGATGCTGCTGCAAACAGCTGGATGCAGCCTGGTTTGGTGGAGGACCAGAGAGTCCTGTCAGGACCAGCCTTGCTGCCTCACTGGCAGGGCTAGAGGGACAAGACAGGATGCCCTGGTATCCTATCACTGTTCCAGTGCCAAATCCATACCCAAATAGTGCTGCTTGTTCCCTGATTGAAGTGTGAGAGCCAGATTTCTACATTTGCTCCTTGCATCTTCATTTTGAGGCTGCCAAAGTGCCTTTGTCTCTCCTTTGCTCTCCCACTCACAGCCCTGCTCTAGTTAATCCCACTAGGTCCACTGTAATGACAGGATGAAATAACCTCATGTATTCATTAACAGATGTTAGAACTATCTGCATTTCCATGTTTTGATGAAAAATCACCACTGTTGGCATCACAGCTGGTGACAGCTCTTTTGTTCCTGAATTGCAGTCAGAAGATGACATAGGAGGGAAGGCAAGAGGGTCAAATAACAAATGATGAGGCAAAGGAAAAGTTCCTGGCACTGGCAGAGCTGTGAGTGCCACTGAAATGGGGAGCACCAGACAGCCAGGAGGGAGATAAAGCCAGTGGGCAGTTTCACTGCTGGATGATGAGCTGAGAGTTTTCCTCTTTACTTCCCCTGATTAAAAATTTGTGGCCAGCTTTTAACGCCGAGTGGAACTGCCTAGGATTTTATTTGCTTCCCATCAGTCAACATCAGTCTTTCTCCTGTATACTTCTCCATAGGGGAAAAAAAATCCTGCTTGGTTTCCAATCACAGCTTTTTATTATCACAGGCCAAGAGGGGAAATGAAAAATCATCTTAATTAAAAAACACTAAAGTCTCATGAAATACATGGTTCTTGTTTTTGAACTGCTTTGTCAGGAACTGTCCACAGCCATTATTTTTAATTAGCTTATCTTTTAAATTAAAAATGGGTTATTTGCATTTTTTTAATGGGGAGTTGCTTGATCATTCAGTTCTCCTGTATTTTCATGTTCTAAGACAGCAAGTTATGTAAAAAAAGAATCCAGGCAATTTGATTAAAAATACATGGTATCTTTTTATTCTTTTTTACTTCTTTATACAAGTTATGTGAACTTATACAGCTATCATTCTCCAAAAGAGTCTCTAAGCATTTTACAGACACTGACAGAAGACAGAAAAAAATTAGCTTCTTTAAGTAATATGGTCATTTAAATATAGCTTCTCTTTCAAATCATAATTAGAGGTCAAAAGGCTACAACAGAAGAAAAAAAAATCTAAAAGCTTGAAATTGAAAAATTTTGAAAGACCCTTATTTTCATTGCAAGTTATATAAAGTAATACCCCTTCTCAGTAACAAAATCAACATTTCTTACAGGAAATGAATATTAAAGTCAAATTTTAAAAATTAATATTTTCAAAAACTATAATAAAAAAAGTGGTTGGCTTTCACTAAATTGCATTTTGTAATAGAGAAATCTTCCTTTCTATTTCAAGAAGTTCTCTTAAATGGCTTGGTATTCAGAGATGCTGAACCCCAGAAAACCCCAGTGGCTTCAGCTTGGGCTCTGTAAAATCAAGTCAGCACCACGACAGCCCAAACTCCCTGTGAATGCACTGGGATAAAGTCACTCTCACCAACAATGAAAAACATCCACATTTACCCTGAAAAGAGCCAGTTAACAGAGCAGAACAGCTCTCCCGAGCTTTTGAAACGTGGTGGGAGCAAAACTGTGTGCAGTGGAAACATCCAGACCCAGGAGGGTTTCTGAGCTGGACTTTCCCCAGGACAAAAGTGTTTGCAGTCTTTTGCTTAAGAAATTTGCCTTGAGACTCTCAACAACCACCAGGGATTATCACTCACTGTTTGTCTTGAGGTGATGGTACTTCCAGCTGTACCTTGCTGCTTGGAATGGCTGGCTTATCAAATTCTTTCTTTTCTGAACTCAACATGATTATTTATACTAAGGAAACAAACATCATTCCCAAGTTACTACAATATATATTGAGGTCTGACTTTAACACCAAAGTAAAACCATAATGTGAAGGTAGATCATAGCATTTATTTACATTGTCTTGGCTTTTCTTTCCTTTTTATAGTAGCACATGATCATGCCAACAGCCCTTTGTGGATTTGCAACCTTTCTGACACATTTCCTTAAAATTATGTTGTTGAAGTTTAGTTTATAATCCATTGTATCTGTGTGCTCTGTTTGCAGTGAACTCAATTTGGGTTAGATTAAAATCCTCACATCTTTCTCAACTATGATCCTTCAGTTAGAAACCTGCAAGTGACAGAAAACACTTCTTGGGTTCTGCTTATGTAAGTGTAGCAAAAAGGAGTTAGGAATATAATTTGAATTACAGGGTGAAAAGAAGACATTGGTGAACAAGTATAGAAATATGTAACAAATATTGTCAAATGTTGTGTTGTGTGCCAGTAGTCCCAGGCTGTGTCTGCTCACCTTCATGATAGCCATGCCAGGGCTCACCTCAAAGGGACACTTAGATCAGATTCAGGCTCCTAATTATATTGTTTGGGTGAGAATGCTTTCGGGAAAAAATAAAAAAAAGTGACTATAAACAGCACAAGTATTTTGTAGTTGTTTTAAGCGATGAAACAAATGCTCAAACAAGCTTTAGCTCCAATATAGCCTTGAGCCATCCTGTTTCTTCCTTTTTGCTGACAAGTTGCATCACGAGGTAACATGTCATGAACTCACCATTCGTTATTGTTATTGTTTTTGGAGAAACAGAGACCGGAGTTGTGGTTGTGGTAGGAGGAGAAGTACATTATTGAAATCACTTACAGTAAAACCCCAGTTTTGAATATCATTTCACTTCCTAAACAGGAAGTGTCCTATGAAAAACAACAACAAAAGAAAACACAAGTGGAAGACAATTTCACCCCATCAACTTTTGAATAAGTGCCATTGCAGAGAGCTAGATGTGGTTTCTACACGAGATTGCTTTTCAGCCTGAATTGTGAAGACCTATTTAAACTTCTTTTCAGCAGCTTTATAAGGGTGTCTTCTACTTAGCTATCAATGGAATATCAGCTGCATTCAGCAGCTCTTCTCTTGTTCCTGCCTTGGCAATAAAAACCCTCCAGTCCTGAGCACATCTCATGACTTTGAACTCAATTTTCTAGCGTGAAGTTAATCAGTTCCTGCCTTTTCACCCTTCATATATGTGTCTTTGTGGCCATATAACTGTTTCTATTCAGGGTTCTGATAGTAATTTTGGTAATTATATTATTGATGATTTTTCAAAAGTAGGGTCAGCCCATAATCTGACCAGCAACTTTACCCATTGCAGTGATCCAGATTCAATTCTAACTGACTGCTGGAGTATTGTAATTTGTAACTCAGAGTGGATTAAGCCTACAGGGTTAGGCAAACATCCCAAAGATTCAAATCTCATCTTGATGACTAAGAATAACCAGCTTCTGGCTCTTAGAAGGTTTTACATATCAACAAAGCTGTGCATTTGCATTAACGGCTATCACACCACAGGGGCTTGCTCGTGTTTATCTTGGGAACAACCAGAAGCTGAACATTTAGTTTAAATTTGTTTAAATGTGACTCCTGTTGAAATCAGTGGCAAGCTGTGTGCACATATGTGAGCTAGAACGGTGCCTAAGGACTGCATTTCCACCAGTTTTTCATATCAAAAGTTATGTCTCGGAGAAGTATCATGAGATAGATCAGAAAATTGCACATATTAGTATCAAAAATTCATTTGCTGGGTCTCTGCTGTGTGCTGTGAGTGACAGGCACAGTTACCATTTTGCTGGCAGCTTGTGGCTATGTCTAAAGGTTGCTTTCCAACAGACATCAGCGGCCTAAAAAAGTGTGCTTGTGAGAAGAACAATCCTTTTTGTCCTTTATATAACCCATAACTCAAACTGGGGAAAATTGTTGAGTGGGAATGCCTCAGTTTTTAAATGGAAAAAATGGTTTAAACTTTAATATCTAAGTTTTGAATTTAGATTTTGCTGCATTTTTGTGTTGGGATGATTCTCTTTTAGCTTCACCTTAATTTTTACATTTGCATTCCATGGGTGAACAAGCTGCCAGTTACATTTGAAAAACAAATCTCTCTTAACAAGCTGAAAAGCAAAGTTGTTAAGAGATAGAATTATCAAAATTGTAGGGCGCCCAAAAGAAGTTTCTTCTTAAAATAGTTTTTGAGAGTGCAATAGGGTATTGGACCAGCTGCACCAAATCCAGGTCACCCCATTTACCTTCTCCTGTATTTGGGGTTTAATTTTGTCTGCCCAGGAAGTTATTCTGTAAAATCACACCCCTCCCTTTCATTAGTACCAATCACAACTGTGAGTCTTTTGGGGAGACACAGGGGAATGGCTTTAAACTAAAAGAAAATAAATTTTGATTAGATATTCTAAAGAAATTCTTCCCTGTGAGGGTGGGGAGGCACTGCACAGGGTGTCCAGAGAAGCTGTGGCTGCCCCTGGATCTCTGGAAGTGTCCAAGGCTAGGTTGGACAGGGCTTGGAGCAGCCTGGGATAGTGCAAGGCGTCCCTGCCATGGCAGGGGGTGGAATGAGATGATTTTTAAGGTCTCTTCCAACGCAAACCATCCTGTGATTCCTGCAACCACATCACTTGCTGTAATACTTGAGGCACAGTGTTTATCCTCTGTTTACTGTGCTCAGTTTCTCTTCGATGCAAAGGAATTTCCACCTCTTACCTTCTGTTTACAGAAATGACGAAAGATCCCGCAAGCAAAAACATCCGAGTGAATGTGTATATTTTTCCACTATGTTAGTAACTGGAGGAAGTGGGAAGGTGTTTTGAATTTGCTCTAAATACCTGGTTTAGTTTTTCAATAAAAACATTGTACATGTGAATACCTTGACAGCTAAGGCAGAAACAGTCTTTTCTTCGGTTTTTTTCTTTTGCGAGTCTTGCGATTTCTTCCGTTCAGCCTTTCAAAATATTGAGAGCTCATTGTTGCAAGATAAATAAGAAATATTGAGACATGAAAATACTTTTATCTTAGCCATTCTGGTACTGAAACTTGTCTGAATGAGGAGCCATGCCTTCATTTTAAAGAGTAGTGTTATTATAAGCACAAAAGCCTGTTTTGGCTAACTTTCTTCTCTTGAGTTACCCCCTGTGGCTAGAAGTAAACACCTATTTGAAAATCCTGCTCCAGACACACAGACCAAGCCCAAGAGTTTGGCCTGTCTTTAACTTTCATGTATTTCTTTCCTCACCCCTTGTCCCTTTAACTCAGCCATCAGTATTTTTTATTGTTTTGTCTCAGCAAGTGGAGGAACCAGCTCTCTCTGTGAAGCTGGCAGCTTTGGTCCAGTGTGTCTGCAGTCCCCTTTTGTCTGTTTGGGCTGTGCTTCTGCTTGTCTTTGTTGTTTGGTTTTTTTGGCTTTTTTTTTTAACCATGAAATATCGAGATAAAATGACTGAATCCAAGCAGGAGTCTTTAAGGGCAAAACCCAATAAGATGTCTACATTATGGGAAAGCACTTGAAGGACCTGACAACTTATTAACCATAAAGGGGAAGACTCAGAGCGCAGCTTCTCCTCATTTACGGAGGTTTGCTCTCTAATAGCATTTAGAAGTTTGTTTTACCCTGTCTCGGTGAGAAGAAAAGGCAGCTTTAACAATTTTGTCTCCCTCAGCAGTGCATTTGAATTTTCGTTGCCTCCCTTCAGCGTGCTGGTCAGAGGTCAGGGAGAGCAGGATTAGCTGACCTGTGTTGACAGGGCGGGTGATGGATGAGCAGAGCACAAAGCACAGCCTGTTTGCGCCGCGGCGGCAGCGATGCGCACGCAGAATTCACACCTGCGCTGAGCCCAGCAGAGCAGCTCTGCCATCCTGCTCTGCCCAAACGCCCTGCCTCGATCAAGGCTTGCTCATTGCATTCCCTCCCTCAGCCCTGCGCTGCTTCCAGAGAGTGAGTGAGACACTGGCTGTTTGCTTTTTATGAACAGGATTTGGGAAATGCTGATGTGCTAGGGTCAAATGGTTCAAATTCTCAGTAATTGCAGAGGGCTGCACTGAACAATGCTGAAGCTGTGTTAAGCAGCACATCTTGTGTGAAGAGTTGGAATTTAGACCCATCAAAACTCCCACCCTTGATTATTCCTCTTCTTCTTACCATGATTTCCTTAATACTGGTGACACTTTATTTATTCCTCTTCTGCTTATAATGATTTCCTCAATACTGGTGGCACTTTATTCAGGGGTAGCAGAGGGAGCCCTGCAGATCCACTTCTGTGACTGATGAAGTAAATGCACCATCCTGCAGGTTATGTACATGGTTCCTTTTCAACTGCTAAAAAAAAAAAAAAAAAAAAATCAGTTTGATGCCTAAAAGTCAGGGTTTGTGAAAACCCATGTTTTGAAGAGCCTATGTGACCCCTAATCCATCTCCAGTTGAGCCCTCTATTTAAGTGGATGGGTGCTGGCTGAGCTGTCAGTCAGGACAGGCTTTTGGAAGGGAACCAACACACTCTGAGTTTCTCTTTCTCTTCCTCATTAGCAGTGAAAATCATCCATCATCACCAGCAGCATGGAACCAGCAGTGGTGGCAGATCTTGTGGGAATATCTGCATCCCTGAATGGTGCAGCCAGGTTGCACACTGAGTCAAGGGGTGGGCTGAGCTCGAGCCAGGAGAGGCATCCAGTGTAGAAATGTGAGTTTATCCAGCTCCACTGGCCTCAGACCACTGTGCTGGGGCTTCAGTGCAGCTGCAGCCTTGATTAGAGCCTGTTAGTGAGAGCAGAGTCATAACCCTGAAAGATTTGTCAGGCTGGGGCAAAGTCAGACCTGGCAGAGCTCAGTGCATCAGGCTTGCTCAGTTGATCCCAGTGGTTATGAGGCAAGGGTTTGACACTGATCGCGCAAAAATTAATTTGGGAATCAATATTCCAATTAAAATTAAGCAACCTCAGAAGTTAAGGCAGCTAAATTCACATGAGTTAGAGCTGTGGGATTTTCTGGCGTTCCCCAAACATGGGTTTTTGTTTCTTTACTTGTAACAGCATTGCTCACACCATGTACCCAACTTTTACTGAGACAGCCATTCCTGATGCATTCAAGTGCACTCTTTGGGGGAGAGGGAAGTAGCAGAGAGACCTACTGGCTAGACTGAGCCTGGCATTCACTTCATGGACACAAAAAATAGCAGTAAAAATGTGTAAAAATGTCCTGCAACATGTCTTCACCCACAGTAGGGCCAGGAGATGTCAAAACTGCTCTTGTGATTGTGTGAGAATTAGTTCAGCCAAGACATGGATTCCTCCTAGAACTTGGGGAATGTCCAAACTGCCATGCAAACTGCCATGCAAAGCTGCCAATCTGCTGTGGACACCAGCAGCTAACTCAGGACCATATTTAGGGCAGCTTTCTGCTTATCATAGTTGTGTCTGTTGTATTGACTTTTGCTAAATATGTCCCATATTCAACAGCCAGAATGTCAGATCATGTTCATCATGAATTTGACATCTCTGAGCTGCTAAATCAGTTAGAAATGAAACTCAGGGTTTTTCGTCCAACTGCTGACAATACTTTCCTTTGCCATCTCTTGATAACTGAGATATCACCAAGCTTTTCTGAGTGTGAAAAATAGCAGCTGCTTTGTCACTACCAGTTAAATACTGATGGGGATGAAGCAATACATGGATTGCTTTTCAAAAATACCATTTATGCTTCCATATCCATGTTATTTTCTGTGAGAACATGGAATTAAATTAGAAGATGATGTTGGGAAACAGGAAAAGTGTTGTGGTGGGGTCTGTGGGAAAGAACACCGGCCTGTCTAGTAACTGGGGAAGAGCCATTTCCAAACCCCAACACAATTTACACAGCTATTTTTCCAAGTCAAAGGTCTGTAATCAAAACTTCCTTGAGGGTGATTTTCACACTGTCTAATTTAGACAAAAACTCTAGATATCTAATTTAGATGCAATTCATAAGACCAAAGCAAGTTTAAAGTCATGCTGATCCACCTTGATGTTGGTTTAGTTGCTTTTTTTGGGTGTTGTCCTGAATCAGGTCCATCAGCCAAAGCTCTGCAAGAGGTGATTACTTTCTTTTTCCTGTCACAGTGGCACAGCTGCTGCCCTGGGAGATTCTTCATGGGATGGGGTTGGGTGTCTCCTCTGGAGCTGAGACAACAGACATGCAAAACTGTCCTACAGCCATGAAACCTTTGCAGCAATTGATCTCTTGCTGACAATGGACAATTAATGTGGCTTTAACATTTTGCAGGAGAAAATTATTTCCCGTTAATACTTTTGATCTTGTCCTGGGAACCTGATATGCCTCTGACCCCCATAATTCTTGCCCCTGGTGATGACAGTCTTATCACTCTGGGTATACTCATTTTGGATATGTAATGATCGTAAGAAAGGTGACTGCTATCCAGCTCAGATGTAGACCTTTCATACCCCATCTGAATATTTTAAAGGCTCCATTTTCTACTTGGCAATAAGGAATATGAAATCCTAGGCTGCAGAGCCCTGGGTCTATATAGAGGTAGCTGCACACATTCAGTAACCTTGGGTGAAATCGTAGCTCCACACAAGCAAATTCATATTGCCTTTACTGGAACCCAGATTTCACCTTTTAGAGGAGGTAATTAAAATCAAAGGCTACTTACTGAAACACAAGCTTGACCTTACATGGTTTCCCAGTGCGAAATGATAAGAAACAATGACCACAGTTCCACTTCAGTGCACATTATTAGAGCTCACAGGGGTAGCCTTGCAGGTGTATTTGAGTTAAAACTGAATATGGATGCCAATTTAACTGGATGCAAAAGTGGACACTGTCTAAGAAGAAGTGGACAAAACTATTCATGTTTAAAAGATCACAGTGCTTATTCTAATAATGACTATTTTCACTCCTGATGATTTAGTACTGTCATGTACTCAAAAGATCTACCTTTTTTATCAGAAATGAAAAAAATTGTTTATAAATAAATTAATCAATCTACTCAAGATTTTTTAACCTTTTTTCATAGACCAAATTTCTTGTTAATAGGAGTTCCGTCAGCCTTTTTGTTAAGTCTTATCTATTTTTTGCAACAGGTTGATTTACTATTTTTTTTTAATAGGTTACCTCTCTTTTAATAAAACCTGCAGTAGATCTCATCTGAAGGAATATGATTCATGATTTAGGGAGACACTAGGAGACATAAGTTCCTGGAAAAAATTGAATGGGTTTTCCATCTTCTCACAGTTGTGAGTGGATAATGGCTATTTAAATTCTGCATTTTCTGTAGTTGCCAGCATAAATAATCTCTGTTTCCAAGAAATAAATTTCACATTACCCTTTTGTCTTTAGAAAGCCCAGTGTACAAGTTGCATTTTTTAGAGGCAGAGCTCCTGTTATCCATATATCACTGTTTTTAGAGAAAACAGTATTCCCTCTGACATTTGTAAGATATCATCATGTCATGTCATCAGCTCATCAGCTTCATATATTATCTTCCCTGGCAAAAATAATGTATCCATCCAAATGCCAGTGACCACTCCCATAAGAAAAATAAATAGAAATAAATGCCAGAACTGACCATTCCTGGGAAAGTCTGCAGTATAAGATTCAGTTTTCAAGGGACTTCCTAAGTCAAAGCTGCTAAATCTGTGAATACACTGAATTCATGCATTTGTCACGGGGGTATTTTCACAGCTTTACATCCTACACAAAGTTCAAGAGAAAGCTTAGTTCTGGAGGCCTCAGAGTGGATTTATTATATTTCAGTACTTGTCAAGAACTTGTATCTTAGTGGCAGCACTTTCTTCATAAAATTACTGGGTTTTGCTTTTGCTTCTAGTCCAGGGAGAGATGGTGGCACTTCTGTGCCACAGTGTATCTCACCTTGGGGTAAATGGCTAATTTAGGTCAGATGAGGAGCTCTCAAAAAGTGCCTTTTTCTTCCCTGATGGCAAAGGAAATCTAGGAATTAAGATGAGTTATAGACACCTACACTGCTCTCATCTGAAAATAGGGAGGATGATGCTTACCCCACGTTGCTGGTCCCACAGGACCATGAGTGTGGCTTTTGCTGCCCTGAGGGCCAGAAAATAGCTCCCATATTTTTGGGTGGAAATGGCTTCCCTATGGATCCATGTGGATTTTAGCCAGTGAGTCAAAATAATGGAATTTATTCCAATACATCAAGGCACTTGGTGTTCCTCTGCATCCCGTTGATGATTCTTCACATCTGTGATGATAGCATGGTTTGGAAATCCAGCAATAATTTTCCCTTCCAATTATCACAGTAAATAGCTGTTATAATTATCACCTATAATTTGTTTGGCCTTTTTTTTTTTTTTTTTTTTTTGCCTTCAGGATGAAATTGTTGCTGTGGTTGCTATATTTAATGCATTTGCTGATAATAGTTTGTTTCTCCCACATGTTGGGCCCATCTGTATTGGAATTTTATTTTACCAGAATAAGTGAGCAGAACCCTGACTTACTGATGTCAGATCCCATTTCCAGTGCATCATTTCACTTCAGCCACCATGGATTTTATATCCATATTGTATGAACAGTCTATCAAGTATTTTATCCCTTTTCTGAGTGACTTCAGGAAAAAGTCAGCCCTGTTCTGAATTCTTTTCAAACATACTTTCTG
This sequence comes from Entomyzon cyanotis, assembly GCA_024500445.1. Classification (NCBI taxonomy): domain Eukaryota; kingdom Metazoa; phylum Chordata; class Aves; order Passeriformes; family Meliphagidae; genus Entomyzon; species Entomyzon cyanotis. The sequence goes on along the minus strand of JAKEPQ010000743.1, from coordinate 5,634,036 downwards.
AAATGATGTGCTGTGTGATTCAGAGAGGAATCAGTTTTCAGTAATGATATGCATTTTAATTCCTTTATTTTCTACATTATAAACACACATCTGTTCAAAAAGGGAACACATTAAACATCCCTCCTAGCATTAGACATATCGATTGAAAATTTGTTCTGAGTTGGCTTAAGTGTCAGTAATCTTGACAAGTTTTCCAAGAACTGATAAAATGAGTCCTTGTACTGCTGAAATGAATCTTGTGTGGATAGATGTTTATGCTTTTAACATTCAGATAGCTGCAAGCTGTGCCTGGATAGACAAAGGTTATTTCTTGCAGGGATTTTGAGTTTATTTGGCTATTGCAACTACCTGAGTATTAACCTTCTAACCTGCTCTGGCCACCTGAAGACACAGTGTCCATAATTGTTATACTGAAAAGAAACTGTAGGAATTAATCACAACAAAGCTGTGAATTGCTTTTCTCTCTTTGGTGCAATGTACCAAACTGGGACATGCCACACATCAGCAGCATCCTCTAGCTCTGACCACAATCTGTGTGACACCAGAGAGAGCTGTCACCTCCCTCAGGGTCCCCTCCTGCTCCTCAGAGGCTGAGCACTGCTCACACAGATGGATAATTACATAGCAAACTGTGGTGCTTCAAAGAAAAGGGGGTCGTTCTGTCCCAAGCTATGTGTGAGGATGAATGAACAAAAAGTGGGGGGATTTGTATGACATAAATGTCACCCCTGTTCCCAGCTGACTGTGGCCACAGCATCCTGATTGTTCAGCTGACTGTGCTGGAACAGAGATTCACCATTGAACTCCAGCTCCCGAGGGAGTTTCCAGATCAAGCTACAGTAAACCTCTACAAATACATAGGTGTATTGAGTTTATGGCTTTTTTTTTTTTTTTTTTTTTGTATGCACCAACCCCCCTAATCCAATCCCATCATTGTGATTCCGGATGTATTCAAGTTTGCAGCATTTGGGGGGTTTTTGTTTTTTAGTGATAATGGGAGTTTATTTCAAAGTGTGCTGTGGTGGTACTTGGCTGCCAAATTAAAGCAGGAATTCATAAAGGGGTGCAAAATAAGGCAAAAAGAACAAAAAGAGAATGAACGCCTCTCAGCTTGGTATTTCTTTAATTTCACGTAAATTTCACTAAGTAAATATGCCTTAAAAGTGAATAAAATTTTATTTCACTTTAACAAGAGAGTATAAAAGTTAAAAAGGTCACAGTAGTAATAGACTAATCTCAATTACCAGGGCAGCCGGTGAAACCCACAACTCCCACCTAATCTCATTCGGTGCACACGCAGTGCACCGTTTGATTTCCAACACGGCTAAATGAAATTATAAAGCAGTGTTAAATTTATTAATCATTTAATTAGCTAAATGTTCCTGCAACTACTCGTGAGATGAATGGCATGTCATTTTCTAATGCAATTTGCCTCTCAGCCAGGCAGGGTCAGGAGGGAAGCTACTGGCATCTTAAATGATCTTTTTTATATTGCACCTTCTATTAAGGGACAGTGTGATATCGCTGATTATATTTGAGTCTTGTACACAAGGCCAGGGAGTTTTCTTGTTTTAATAACAGGTTATATTTGAACCAAAATAAAAATGGTGAGATGCGAGGCGCGAACAATTAACCCATCTGTGACTGTATTTCTCACTGTGACTTTGCAAGGCAAATCTTTTTCATATTTAACAAGCCAGTGAACAGTGTGGGAAACTACACCAGCAGGTATTAAAGCAATGCTCAATCTAGTTTTATTTCTTTAAATTTACTCAGTTGTGAAGGAATTTGTGGACTGAAAATTCTCCCAATGCCAGGTTAGTGTAAGCCATCTCATTGACTCAGAATTTATTTGCACTTTCCCTATTATTGTAGGGGAATCAGAGCCTTTCCTGGTCTGTGCATTCAACAATTGCTCATTTTTGTGAGTTGCTCAGCTGGGATTTTTGGCATGTTTATGTGTGCATGTCACACCAGGTTGATAGGATTATATTTTTTTTCCTGATGTTTTGTTCCATAATTATTTTTCCACTGCAAAAATTAGTGACAAGTAGGATTCAGCAAATCTGTTTGGATTGACACCAGGAGGTGAACCATGCTGCTTGGAGTGATGCATTCCTCAGAAACCTCCAAGTGGTGGTGTGAAGCTGCCCAGTTCAAACACATAGAAAACAATGATGTTTTAAGGTACTTATAATAGGATATAAATACATTTTCTTTATGCATTAAGGGTTTAATTTCAGATTCATGTCCTCTGCATAGTAAGCATCTGTGGTGACTCCAAGCCAACGAGAAGATGCACTCGGCTTTGTACATGCTGAGATCAAAATGCCAGCAATGTGTCAAAATATTTGCCTCTACCACAGTTAAATGACACAGCCAAAAATAAAGCAAGAGGACCTAAAGCAGGAAGCAGCGGGAGATAATCTTAGCATAAGTGGTAAAAAAAGGCTGTCAGTTATTATTTATAGTGCAGAAACATGTGTAGACCTCTTGGAAGCCAGGCCCTGTTGGCTTTGTGCTGCATGTGCAGCTGATAAATAACTGTCCAAACGCAGATCCACACAGCTTAATCAAGGCTTCTAAAATACTAATTGTCACCCTGGGTGTTGCACACAAACCCAGTGCAGTGGCTGCCACCAAAGGGTTGTTCAATTCCTCTGCCAGCTCTGCCTCTGAAAGCATTGGCTGACTCCACTGGCAAAAGGGGGACAAGGGCAACCACATTTACTTAAAGGTTGTTTTTCAGGTGCCTAATGCTGTATGGGCAACCCTGAGATATGTTGTTAGAAATTTAGGTGTGTGTAAGATAAACAAGTGAATCAGAAGGAAGTGTTTAATTTTTGGTGGGAAGTTCTGGTCTCACATTGAAAACAGACAATGAGCGAGATATTTAATTTTTTTAAATAGAAATAGTTGTTTGGTTGTTTTTTTTTAATATGAAGTCCCACAGCACAACCCAGCATGTTTGGGAAAACTGTGAAACTTAGGCTTTTTTGGAGCCCTGCGTAAGTTTTTCTGCTGGCTTTGGGGATAGAGATTTATTTGTGCATTATCTGGGAGACGCAGAGTGCACCCCCTTGCAGGAAAGGTGCAAAGCACCAAATGCTTGGACAGTAGAACATGCTGGAGAGCTGCTCTGCACTGCATTTCCCCTGGTACTCTGCACCTGCTCTTCATTAGTGCTAATGAATCCAGAAAGTAAAACATTTTGTACTAGTGAGTCATATTGTTCTCTCTTGGCTGTGACTTCACTGTGGATCAAATTAAGGGGAAAAAAACATTTTTACTAAAGCTTTAATTTCTTTTCCTGGGACACTTTGTGTCTTGGGATAGGTCACTTAGCACCTATGGGAGGGAGGATGGTATCCCATTAACTTCTCTCTCATTAGCAAATCTTCTTTTGATTTAAGCTGGGAGGTGTGGGGCTTCCCTGAGAGCTTTAATTCCCAGAACAAATGCAATTTATGTGTTTTTCACTTCCCCATTTGTAGAAGATGTATAATCATACTGGGGAAAATCTTGCGTAGCTAAATCTCCAGTGCTTGTGTAGCACCATAGGAACCCAGGGAAGGAATAGAACTTGGAAGTCAAAGTTGTTGTTAACATTACTTAGAAATTAGAAGTGTTGCCACACAGAAAAAAGAAGGTTTGGAATTCGTGTGGGCTGGTTTTTACTTGTTTTTATTTTTCTACTAATTTAGGTCAACTACACTGTTGCTCACACATTTTTGGGCTGTCCATGGCCCAGACTTGAATCTGTTTTTTGCCAGCTGCATAATACAAAAATCAAAAGTTTTTGAAGGCATGGACCTGTGGGTGTGAAGATTTAATTGAGAGGTAGCCACATTTTAGAGCAGATTTTGTTTCCATGAAGGGAAGGTTCCTTATGGGCAGCACTTTAGCACAAGGGTTGTTTCATGTGCTCTGTGTGTGTGCAGAGCTGGGAATGCACACAGCAGCTTTGCATTTGAGCATCTTAGAAAGCACCTCTGATCCATGCAGTGTGCACCTTGCAATATGTGGGCATTGCCTGCTACACACTACATGTTTATAAAGGGTTTTTATTTTCTAAGTATTTGGCAAAAAGGTCTAGTTAGTTAATTTGCTGGCAGAAAAAACACAAAGCAGTATTTCTCTCCTTGCCTGAGTTCAGTGCAGATAAACACAGACTGCTGGGGCTTCACCCACTGGGTTTCCATTCACATTTTTTAAACATGTTAAATATTTCTGGTTAACCAGTTAAAACGGTGAGATGAACATGATTGCTTTTAGATTGCAGCTATAACATCGAGTGAATTTTATAATAAGAAGCCTTTTTTTTTTTCCCCTGCCGAGCTGCCCTTGTGGCTGCCAGCCTGACTTTGAGGTCCTCATTATTGTGGGTTTAAATGAAGGATGTTCATCCAGGCAGGGCGGGGGAGGCCAATAGACATCGGTGCCGTTATCTGGTCCTTCTATCAGGCCAAGTGACAGGCTTCTCAGGGAAGAATGCAAAGCTCATGGTGGAGACCTCAGCCTGACACAGAAGGTGACTCCCCTGACTCTAACCTTGAAAGGAAAAAGTTCCCACTTTATTAAAATGAATTTCGAAAGGGCCGCTCTGACAGCTGCATAATTAAATATTGGAGTGTCAGCGATAATTTATTCTGCTCGCATTTGGTGGTCAGAGCCTGCTCGCTGTAGGGTCAGCAGGCACAGTGACAGAGCCAAGGATACACTGGATTACGGGGCCCTTTCGCCGTGCGAGTGAAAGGAGAGGCTGTAATTTTGATTTAAATACAGAAAACAAAGCAGCCAGGAGGTGAGCAGGCTGTGAAGTGCTCTCAGGAGCTGCCTGACAGAAGTGGTTAGGTGTAATGTTGGAATTTGTGCCGAAACTGCTTTGTCTGGCTCTGGGCTCTGCGATTTTTTCCAGCTTTGCCTCTTTTGGGGATCCAGCTTGCCTGCTAGGACCAGCTCCTGCTTTCTTCTGCAACATGCATGTAGGAATTAACCCAGCAACAGTAAATACAGTGTGCATCCTCACTCATAAACATTTCTCTGTAAAATGATGCAAATGGCCTTGAATATGTATGGAACAAGTCGGAGATAGAGAGTGTAGGGAGTTCAAATTGATCCCGTTAGCATTCCAAGTGAAACACCAGCCATGAATATTCTTTTCAGAGGGCAGTGGCTGCTGGAAATCAACATCTAACAAGCAGTTTTCCCAGAAGAAGTTGAAGTAAAATGGCTAAGTGCCCTTATGCCCAGTCAGAAAGCAGGAGAGGTCACGCTGGGAGCAGGGCTTTGGGCTGATGGGCATCTCCTCTGGAGGAGGTTGTTGGGACAAGGCTGTCGCTTTTCACTCTTAGATTGCTGGTAATTGAAGCTGACAAACCAAAAATATACCCTTTTTGCACTCACCAGTCTTTCAGCAAAAGCACATTGCTCACACAAACAAAATAATTTGCAAAGGCATTTTGTTTTTCTCTTTCTTGCCTCTGCTAGGAAATACCTATTTTCCACATTTTCTTTGGAGCCTGCTTGAATGTGTATGTTAGCAGAGCTCAGGTTTACTAGTTTTCATCTGAATGTTGCGTAGCTTTCACAGAAGAATTTACCAAATTCCTTCAGCACCTTCAGAGTTACTGAGTGAAAAGCTGACCTTATTGTGAAGGATGAATTCTGGTTTTGTGGGTCAAACACTGGATGTGAACACAGTGTCCTCAGCTCAGTTTTTAAACCACCTTTAAACTGTGAGCCAGAAGGTCTTTCTGTGGCTCAGTTCCTCATCTGTAAAATGGGAATAACAGTGCATTTCATGGGATTGCTGTGAGAATAAATACTTCAGTGTTTATACTCCGTTTTTATCTCGCTGGGCATAAAAGAAAATCCCTGCTTATGTTTCTGCCTTCTTGCTTGAAGAAAGACCATGAAAGCATCTTTGTCTGCTTGATGTCAAGATAGAGACTCTTAAAACGACATTTGAGCATCTTTAATGTAATTCTTTGGACTCCAGACAGGCATGTTTCGGTTGCTTAGATCTCCTTACCCACCTATGCCTCCTCTGGTTTCATTTGCTCTATGTTTGTAATGCAGAATGTTCTCTCTCCACATGGGAAAGATGTGTTGGTTGTATGATATTTTTCTCCTATTAAGCAGGCATGTTCAAATATGTTCTGAAGTTGGGGTTTTTTTTGAAAATTTGATGGTCAGGTGGAGAGGGAGAAGGAACATTTCATGTCCATATTTAGAAGCAGCAAACAAATATCCATGCTGGCCCTCAAGGACACACATATAGTCATACCTGGTGTTAGATTTCTGTCTCCCTATTTTTTTTTGCAAGCCTGGTTTGTCTGGAAATCTCTAACTCTGCCATAGTGGCTGCAGTGCATGCTGCAATTGCACAGAGCTTGTTTTGTAAAACCAGATTTTTTTTTTTTTTAATGTTTTTTGCTCTTTCTTTTTTTTTTTTTTTTTTTAAAATAATTCCTGCTGTGCAGAGTTTTGCACCAATGCAGCTGGATCCAGTCATGGAGGGGTGTCAGAGTGCCCAGCTGACCCAGCTGTGGGGGAATGGGGTGTAACTGGTCCCAGCATGGGGAAGATCTTCTGCAGGGATGAGAAATCAGCCGGCGAGGGCTGACAAACACGTTGGGCATATGTCATTGTCAGTCGAGTCAGGCTGGGGACAGGGCTGTGGTTTAAAAATGATAACCAAGCTTCATAAATCAGAATGCTCCCGCTGCAGTCAAACTTCCTTGGAAAGTCTTTGAATTTGGGTAGTGCATACTAATAAACGAGTGCTGGCTGCCTGCTCCAGCTCCCTCAAGGATGGACGAGCAGCTCCCATCGGCAGCAGGGACGTGGTGGAGGGACTGAAACAAGCTGTCTCTCCAGAAAGGGAGAAGGCACACTGATTAGAAACCGACCTAATATTTTTTGGCTTTCAAGATAAACTTTATGGGCCTGATTGTGCAGAAAGTATGAGGCCATGGCATGGAGCTGGAGCCAGGGGATGAAGTCCTGGTGTGGTTGGAGTCAGTGGCAAAACTCCCATCATTTAAGCAGGAGGAGGATTTCATCCAAAGTTCATGGTGGGATAATTAGTGTCAGCTCAGTACTGGTAAAACACGAGTAAATCTGTCCTGCTTGTAGCTTGCAAACTTTTACAAACAGCTAAAGGCTTGGCTGGAGTAGTTTTTATTTTACTTTGAGATACAAACCCTCAACAGCAGAACTTTTAAATGAAAGCCTGTTATGACTTTCATACCATGCTCATTGCTCTGAGAGTGGGAAATTTCCTCTGGATCCACTGACCTTCAAAACAACAGGAGGAATGATATTAAAACCGTGGTGTTAAAGATGGGAACTGTGAATTAACATCCCCAACTCCATTTCAGCGTTGCTGTTTGGAGCTTTGTGTCGCAGGCAGGCGTCTGCTCGGCTCACACAATATCCCAGGGATTTCACTGGGACTCTGCATGTCAACAGTAATCTATCTTCATGCTACATGATTCAGGATCAGGTCATTAGTTTATACTTAGAATTAAATATTCGGTTTGATTTTAGCTCTGTGAAATGAGAGCCGAATATGTAACACCTGATTTCAGAGAGCCTTGTAGTTCTGCAAGTCTGGAAAATCCATGGACACACAGAAGCTGCTTTTACTCCTCTGCCCCTGAAATGATTATAGTTGGAATGTTATTGAGATTACAGTTTTCTTTAGATGTCTTGGATTATTTTCTAAATCCATTTCTAACCCCATTTCTCTGTGGCACTTAAATAAATGAGAAGAAATGAAAGATTTTTAATTTCTAAGAGAAAATGCAAAATTATTTCCTAAGCGCCTCCTTTCATCCTCTCAGATTTCCTCAGAAAAAGAATATGATGACATCCTGATAGCTATGAAACCAAAAGAGAGCTGAATTGTACTTTGTAGGGAAATATGGCCTGAAATTACATGTCTAATGTGTGGCAATTTTTAGCTGAATATCTATGCCTGGTTTCCTAGTAAAGCAGACTTTGCGTTGGACACACACAGACTGAACTGAGTAATTTTAATTTAATTGAATCTTTTATGTAGGCATTTTCCTTCTAGGGAACCTTGGCTAGTTATTCGTTTGTGAAACTTGCAATAAAATAGCAAGACAGCTCGTCAGGGATGGAAGGAAAGGGGTAATATTTAAATTATGCTGACTTTGAAGACATTGCTTTTGATCCATTCCTTGATTTAAAAAAAAAAAATATATATATTTTGGTGTTTAGTATTTAAATATTCCATTCTGTGACTACTTCTTTTTCTTAAAATACTTATTTTATAGATGCCTGATAGATAATTATATCTCATCCAGGACTGGTGGGGACAAGAATGCAAAGTGCAGCATTTAAAGTTGTATTTCCTCACTTTCTTTGTCTAATTTGTCTAATTGCTTTGGATGCCTTTTTTCCCTGCAAAGGGAGGCCACCTAAAATATCTTTAAATAATCACAGTTAATCTAGTGCAAGAAAGGCAATCACAGCACTTGTGCATTCAGGCCTTTAGCTGAATCAGTTCCTGAACAAATAAAGGCCCATTCTGTGAGACAAACCTTGACTTTTTAAAGCCTCCCTGGAGTTATCACAGGGTGGAAATATGATGAGTTAAAAAGCAACACCAGAACTATGCGGTTGGGTGAGTAGGTAAATCAAGCTAGGTTTTGTCTGCAGTTTAATTCCAATGGATGTCGATTCTCTGCTCTGAAACTGGAAACTTTCCCACCCTTAAAGTTTTTTTGCAAATTGCTTTTAATTTTCCTAATTTCCGAAGAAACCTTTAACAGAAAGTGTCTGCCAGCAGAAAATTACCATATTGAGCTGAGGGAAGCACACAGTTCATCATGCCTGGGCTGACCCTGCTCTGTTTACTCTGCTGGGCTAGGAGCAGTGTCCAGCCAAGCTCTGCTGGGCACAGAGTATTACCCTGTCAGGGAGAGGCCAGGCTGCTGGATTCACCCTGAACAAATTACATACCTCACTACATCTCCCAGCAAGGCAGCAGGGTTATAACTCAGCCGAAGCACCATTCACTCTTCTATTACCTTCATAACCAAGGTCATACTAATCAACTCAATTACCAGTCCTCTTGGACATTTTCATAATGTTTTCTGCTAGTTGCTCTCCTGTGAAAATCTCCCGGTCTAAGCAAATTAATGCCATTTTTATAACTATCTGCATTTCAGGTACAGTGATCATCTTTCAAAAGGCTGCTTCGTGGCAGCAAATGCCAGCCAGACGTTAGAACAAGAAGGATGGTCAGCTGTATTCTTATCCTGACCTCCTTTATTGGGGGAAAAAGTTTAAATATACCTTGAAACAAAGACATATGTGAAATGCATCCTTCAGAAATGAAGGATGTGTGTTACTGTAACTTTTGAGAATCTTCAGGCCATACAGGAAGGCTGATCAGGAAGCCTGGTTTTATGTGTTGTTTAATTTTTGGAAAAATCCTTTAAATGTCACATTTGGTGTCTCAAATGCCAAGGTAGTCCTAGACTATCTTTGAAAGTTTTCTCAAAGTAGGTCTATCTCCCTAATTTTTATGTTTATCTGACTGCTGTTCTCCAAGCTTCTCCCTATACAGGATTTTAGTATAAATACTAATGCCTAAATATTTAATTTGGAATTTTTCTAATATTTGCACCACCACGTCTTTTAAAATCTCCACTAAGGATTTTTACACCAGGCAAAACAATCAGAGGGCACTAATTTCTTGTTAATTTATATTTCCTCAGGGCTAAATTGTTCCCTTAGGCAGATTTTCCCACTGGAGAAATTAATTTGGTCCCTCTTCAGGACTTTAGTGTTCAGTGGAATAAACAAGACACGTTTTATTCCTCCTAATTCTCTGTGGGAGCTATTGAGACACAGCTCTGAAGTCCTGGCCTTGTGTGATTCCTTTGGGAACAGATATTTCATTTCCCATAGACCCAAGTCTCCTGTAACCCCTCACAAAAAATGCTTCCAGTTGAGTCTAGTTCCTACCTACTTATTTTACAATAGGCTCAGTGCATTTACAGGTGGTGTGTGTTATTTCTAGCCATTCCCTGTCTTGCTTGCACCACCTCAGAAGCTCCTGTGATGCCCTGAGCTTCCTTGAAGCATCCTGGGGTAAGAGAGAGGATAAATATGACCCAGCTGATGGCCCTGACCATGCACTTGGAGAGTCTCTTGTCCACCCTTGTCTGCTGAACCCATTTTTGTGTGAAGTGGTTTGGCTGTTTCCTACACCCTGAAAGTTCAAGGCAGCAAACTAACTTTGCTCTGCTCCATAATCTCAACAATTTGTCACCTCTATAAAACCAGACCTGCCTTAAAGTGTTTAAAATCAGCGTTTCTGAGCCCCTACTGAAAGCAGCCCTTCTGCAGAAACATGAAAAAATGCATCCTTTTTGCACAAAGGACAAGGTGAGAGACTGCCAGGCAGTTTGTGTAATGTGGCTGCCCTGGCCCAACAGCCAGGAGAGTTTTAGCTACTTAAACTTTTTATATATAAATATGATGTCCCATACACTGAACTATGAAGCCCAGTGGTTCCTGGAATATTAAATCGTTTTTGTAGCAACTTGAAAACTGACCTGCAGTAAATATGTTGTTGTTCTGCATTTGTGGTGTTGCTGTCAGCATTTAGCAAGGTGACTGACTCCAGAAAAAATGGAAAACTTTCCTAGAAAGCAGTGTGGAACTAGAAATGTTGTCAAGAAGTGTTTGAAAGATGAACCTGTGGATGCCTGAATTAATTAAGGCTCCTCTGGACATAGGTAACTTAATCACGTGGCTCTGGATGCACCAGGATTTTCTGGATGCTTTGTTGAAGGGGCTGGACATTCCAGGGTTCACTGGATGCTTTACTGAAAGTTTTGTATGAAGAAATAATGTTGAACCAAAACTTGTTCTGAGATAGGTCTTGAGGTGTGATAATCATGTGGGCAAAAATGAGGATGTTGCAAACCCTTGATTTATTCTTTCACATATTGGTTGTGCATCAGTCCCTCCTCAATGGACTCTGTGTTTTTCTGCCTTATTTTTTTGTCTCTATTCAGCAGTGCCCATGCTTTAATTCAAATGTGAACTTTCATTACTATCTGTGCCCCAAAGGAGGTGTTCACTGTTGTTAATAATGCAGAGGATTTTAATTTATGCTTCATCCAATGTAAAAATCACAGCACCCCTGCTGCTGAGAGCCCATTTCTGTCCTCTTGTACAAACTGATTGTTCTGTGTTTAATACTGCTAATACTCTTCCAGCTTTTCTTAGTGTTTTGATAAAGTTGACCAGAAGTCATTTTACCTTGATAGCCATTATACCAATGTGTAATTGTCTTTTATTGATCAGCCCTCAATGCATGACTATAATCATTTGAGTGCAATAAGCAATGCTATGAAGGATTTTGCTTCTTCATCCTGTTTGTTTGAAGTCTCAACTGTAGGCCAATTTTCACATTCCTTAAAGAAAGAATTGCTAAAATAAATGCAATCACACAAGCTTTTAAAATTTGAAATCCCAGGAAGCTAATTAGCATTTCCTTTTAAGACTGCTTCCTGCTTTTTTATGTACATATAGATTTGGACCTCAGATGGGCTTGGCAACTTTCCAACCTCAAGATCAGGTGATTTTTTTTTATTTTATTTTTTTTATTTTGCCCTGCAGAGGATTAAGTTTTTGCAGAGCATTATGGCAATTAAAAGAAAAAAAAAAAAACCAAAAAAAGTACAAAAAGTCCATCACTGTTGCCTTTTTACCCCCCTAGTACACAGTAATAATTTATTAACATGGTACTTTAAAATCTGTGGTTGTGTTGTTTTGCTTCACAGTCAGGTGATAAAGCCATACAAAAGTACAGTGATATTGTGCAATCTTCCTGTTTTCCAGCAATAAATGCAGCATTTGGAAAATAAATACTTTTATAATCCATGCAGACTATAGTGCTGCAAGCTGCTCAATTGTTCATGGGTAAACATTGCAATTGTGTGAGGTACAGCATAAAATGCTGCAGAAAACAGCTCCAGGACTAAATCTACACTATGATCTCTTAATAAATCATTGCACATCACATCCACTTTATAATGTTAAAGAGGCGCCAAGTAAAATGGAGACTTTGGCCATATAAATAATGAGAGATCCACGTTTCCTTCTCAAATCTGGATACTCAAACAAAGGCCTAGGTGGAATGTTAATACCAGAGTGCTTTTTTTTTTTGTCACACACTCACAGTATAAAGTCAGTTTGCACAGTGTTTTTTGCTTCCTGTAGGTTATGATCCACATTAGGCTCTGCATCAAGCTTTTGCACCCATGTGCACATTTTTATTTTTAAAGGAAGCATAGAGGCCTGTGAGCTGATGCAGAGCAGGGGGGATAAGGGAATAATGATGCAGGTTTTAATAAAGAAATCCTTCCCATGAGGGAGGAGAGGAGAGGACTGTGGCTTTAATAAAAGAGAGAAAAAAATCTGCCAGCATGAAGAAAATAAAAAAAAATAATAATTTGGAGTTCAACATGTACACTTGGGATGCTTTCAAAGAGAAATGTTTACAACCTTTGAAGAAAATCTAGCTTTTTGGTATTTACTAAAGGTCCTTGGAGTAAAGAAAGGGGGGGTTCATTTAGTAGGATTCCCTGGAGTTGCTCTGTGGGATGGGAATGTAAAACACCAAATTCCTGCATTGTATCACAGTCCAAAGTTTAAATAGGATAAACTTCAATACCAGCAGCCAGGCAAAGGATCTATGCTGCACACAGTTATTTTTTAAGAGTGTCTATGACAGGATGCTGATAAATATCTGTATTATTAATGAGCCATGGTTCATGTTAGCCAGATCTTCAGTGATATTTTTGCTTCATAGATATTCAAGTATTGGTGGGAAAATAGCTGATGATTGTCAGGTTTAGGTATACTTTCCATTTTCTTCACTGTTCGAAATCATTAGTCAAGCAGTATTTATAAATCTGTGCTCAGTAATTATAGTACTTTTCTTGAGATGGAACTTTCATCTGATTCTCCCCAAGTCAGGGCACTCTCCTGACTCTGTGTTTTGTCATTTCTCACTCTCAGTGAAGGCAAGTCAAAAGAACTTGGATGATATAAAACCTGTAGCACTGAGTCACCAGTATCTCCATATGTGAACATTGCCCAGCTCAGAGAAAATTCCTGTGGGGGATTCACATGTGATGCCATCACAGTAAATCACACTGTGGCTCCTTTAGGGAAGGAATTATTTTAAGGACCTAAAAGTATTTAATCTCAACCCGTTTTTCCTTTCAATAGCAAGTTGTGATATCTGCTATCCCAGTCAGTACCTAAGCTGGGGTAGCTGCTGTAACTGATAATTGATGCTTTTTTTGCTGCTCTCACCCAAAGGAAAATACAGGTACTTAGCTGTAGCAAAGAACAGACATTGTTCTGCCATCCCAGAGAAGATGTTTCTTTCTACTCTACCACAACTGGACAAACAGAACATCCCCATGCTCTGGTGATAGACTTCACCAGACTTGTACCTGACTCAGGACTCTGAAGGAGAGCAAAGAAATATGTGGTTTGATAGCTTTTCAACCTTCTTGTTCCATATGCCCTTTCCTTTTCCTTTTTATTTTCACTCTTAATGGATTTTCACAGTATTTCTCACATGAATTTTGAGAGTGGTGAGAGGTTGATAACCCTGCACTGAAATTTTGGGTGCTGTAGATGTTTTACAAGTGGTCACTTTGTATCCCTTGTTTTAAGATTTTTAAGAACTGCAAAAATTCCTTCTGCAAATGTGGTAATTTTTTTTCCTGCAGTTTATCTTTCTGCCATAACTGTGGTTTCAGGCAGAGCCTCATAGAGGGGGCTGTCTTCTGACATTGCTTGTTTGGCAAGGGAAAAGAGGGGGAGGTTCTGGATGATGTTTTTCCCATGCAGTATCTGCCTTTGGCACTGCTGGCCACGTGGGACTGGCGTGGACTGAACTCCCCAACTGTTTGCTGTGTAGAGATCAGGTTTTTAGGTGACACATTATCAGTTATGCATGAAGTGATGGATTCCTGCTTAATTCTGGTGGCTCCCAGCAGCAGAGTCCCTTGGTGCCCTTCATCTGCCTCGACGAGGGGAGTCACTGCGGTCATATGCAAATCTTGCCATAATTATCCAACTCTTTCTTCCTTCCACACAGCCTGGCTGCTCCAGAGCTTCCACTGCCAGGAAACTTCACCCAGGAGCTTATCCCCAACCCAGGGGTGTTTCCTTTGCTCTCCAAAATTAGCACTGATTTTGTTCCGAAGCAGCTCTAAGCCCTGGTTTGGTCTGACAGCACAAAATCTCCTTCACTTTGCAAAGAACAGGCCAGCCCAGCTGGTTTTCTAGAGCTGATAATTTTATTTTCAATAACACAAGTCTGGAGAAACTCAGGTTGTTGGCCACCAGGATAATGGTTTATCTCTACCCATAGTAGAGGAGGTAATTTGTGATGGGGTAACCTTTCTGTCCTGGTGAAGGGGTGACTGTGTGAGGTTTGTGTCAGACTAGGAATATAGCTGCAAATAGACATTTCTGATGGGTAATAAAGTCACCTAAATGTACTCTCACCCAAACTGGACACCATAAGTCAAAAGTTATGCTGTTTTAATGAGAGCTTTATAATTAGGTTGTTCATTTGCAGGGTGAAATTGTCATTAGTAAAGGAAGGTTTTATTAATTCACCTTTTTATATAAAGAATATAATGAATCACTAATATTCTTATAGATACAGACCACGATTATTTCTGCTTCCTGCCTTGCAAACATCTTGTTTCAAATTAGGTTTATCTGCTGTCTAAAACTAAATACAATGAATAGATGTATAATAAAATCTTTTAATTGTCTTAGCATATGTTGCTTTTATTAGGTGAGAATAATTGCATTCATGGGATCACCTACAAAGTCCTTTAGAATATAAAATTGAAATGGCTTCACACTGAGTGCACAAGTCCTTCTGAGCCATGCCATTTTCCCCTTCACTGCCTCTTGTCCCCCTTTCGCTGTAAAGTTCACATTGAAGTGTGACAAGAGACACTTGACAACTGACACATGCTGGATCTTATCAGCAGTGAGTGCAGTCATGGGCCCTGACTGAAGAGCGATTGTCATTTCTACACCATTTATTCCTCTCCTAGCCTCATTGCTTGCTTCCTTTCTGAGGAAATTTTCCCTGTTAAAGTACTGTACTTGTCTTTCTTTTTTGGTGCGTGTCTGTGGGGGTTTTTGCTTTTTTTTTTTTTTTTTCCCCCTCACGAAAGGATTTTGTTATGCATTCATCCCATAGGCAAGCCTCTAACAGACTTCCTCTAACCTCTTAGTGTCAGGACTGCTCTAAGCTGATTCAGGCTAATAAAAGCAACCCAACAAAGCTTTGATGGTGTCATTACATCTTCCTTAAATCCCCTTCCTTGCTAACATCCAATAATTCTATTACCTCTAATCAATTCACAGGCTATTTTATTTGAAAGGAGGAGAAATCAACTTCAGACCATGCTGGAGCAGTTTGCCCAGCATTCACAGAAGGTGATGATGTTTCTGCCATGGCTTCAATTGACTCTTTAAGTGAGTTCTGGGCTATTGAGCAGTCTGAACTTTTATCTGTGCTCTGCCAGCCCGAGCCAACAACAGCAGAAAATAGACTGTTGCTGCCTCTTGGAAGTTCTTCCAGTTCTCCATAACACTGTGTGTCATTTCTGTAGTGTAGATAGTATATGCAATAGATAATTTGAAAGGAATGAGGAAACAGCATCAACTTATTACAGGAGTTCCCAAATGCAGGACTTTGACCATTCTACTTTAAATTAATTGTTCCTGCAATGCTTTGTATTGGATCTCCCTTATTTTTCCTTTTCATTTTTAGCAAGCATTTCCCCCCTATTGTTTTAACTCCTAGAGCTCTCACGCGTGCTCAACCCCACCAGGGTGATTGCTGGATTTTGTCATTAATACAGCAGAGATGTCTGACAAAGCTCTAAGGCTATGTTCATGCATCGTTGTCTGACGGGAGTTGTGTCTGCCAAAAATCCCATTGCCCCCAGCTGGCGTCAAGCGGCGTGTCACCATCGCTGTGACAGAACTGCTGCCACCGCTGCCCCAGCTCAGCTCAGCTCGGGCAAAACAAGCTGGGTATCTTCAGCAGCTTAAATAACAAAACTCTGCTAGGGCAGCCTCCATCTGAACCATCTGAGTGATTAGGGGGCTGCTGGTAGTGCAGGGTGGGAGCAGCTGGCAGCAGGGAGGGACAGAGGTTCTGACATCTCGGGCTGATGTGGAAGGAACCAGTGAAGGACTTCAGAACATACTCTATGTAACCAAACTTGGCTCCCCAAAGGAATTTCAGCCACATCATCTGTCCACAGAACTGCACCCTTCTTAGCTGGTAATTATTCCTGGTTCTGTAGCAGCAGGAAACATAAATGTACATTAGGCATGAGGAAGCCCCAGGAGCTTGACACTGAGCAGATGGATGACAACCAGGCCCTTATCCCAACAAAACTAGGGTGTAGCTGGGAGAATACACTGTCCATAACTTGCTGCTGAGAAGAGTCTTCATGTTCAGAACAAGCTAAATTTTATGTGGTTCAAGGCTCTGTCTTGTTTCTAATCAATTTTTTGTGAGTCTCTTGCTATTGTCCCTTTTCTTAATGAAAAACATGCATCATTTCATCGCACGTTGGTTTCCTCCTTTATCTCTTCTGCGATACAACAGGCACAGTGGTGGGCATCCTGTTTTCTCCCACGCTGTCGTGGTTGTTGCTTTCAGAATAAGTTGAGTTTAAGCTCTGAGCTGAGGAGGGATTCATTGCTGTCCCCGTGTTGGTTGAGTTACTCACGCAGAGCCCCTGGGATGACTCAGCTGAACGTGGGCGGCAAACCAACACAAGTCAGGATTGCCTGTGCTCTGCACCCAACATCTCTTCTGCTTGTTAAACTGTGGCTTGGATCGTTTGGAAATACAAGGACTTTGTTTTCTACCTTGTACGTTCATGTCGTAAGGACAGAGCGCATCTTTTCCATAAACATCTGTCAATCAGATAAAAATTACAGAAGTTTCTCAGAGCATGGCTTGGCGATGCCACTTGTGATTTCAGTTGTCACATGCTGTACACCTTGTACAGCAGGATTGCGTTGCTCCCCACCGCCAAGGGAGATTTCTAAGTGTACGTGACACGTAAGTGACACTGGTGTCACTGCTCACAAGGCTGTGGTTGTGCTCGTGGCTGTTCCCACGCGTGCTACCTCTGAACCTGCACGTCTCTGGGGCTATGGGATCAGAGCTGAGCTGAGGTTGTGTTCCCTGCAGCAGTGTGTGATGGAGGGGTGCTGGCACAGCCTGGGGGTCCCGTGGCAGCAGTGTCCCCAGCTGATGTTCCTTCCCCAGCACTGAGCGAGAGAACAGGCATGGCAAGTGGAATAACTGATTCTGATTGAAGTGAAATTAAAATTTAGAACCTGGGTAGCGGTGGTGATTTATGGCCCTGTAACTGAAGTATAGGTTTTAATAATGTATTTTAGCTCCTACAAAGATGGTAGAAATGTACCAACTTCTATTAGCCTAAAAAAGAGAGGGAGCTTTGCATGGAGGTGCTTGTTCCACAATGCAAAGTTCGTCTGAATTTCTTTGTCTCATCATCTCAGGAAACAAGAAAGGTTTAAATGTACTTTTTGTGCATACAAATGACCATCCTGTCTCTGGTCATGAGAATCTAAGTTCAGTTTTTCACATTGCCATTTTTTAAACTCCTCCCGTACACCAGAAGGCAAAAAGTGTCCAGAGAAGGTATTTAAAGTCATTCAGAATAGAAATTTTTGGTCTGTTGAATTGAAGTCTTTATAGCAGAATCCCTGGACTTCCAGTAAAATATTCTTTTTATATTATGATTTATGACCTGAGTCATGACAAAGTTCTGCCCTACGATTTCAACACTCAAGGAGAGAGGAGATAGACAGGTAATCTACAGGTTAATATTTTCTTTAGGTCTATGTACCACTTGTTTATTTAGAGATAAATTGATTGAACAGGCAAAGATCATGTGAGAATGGGTTTTGTTAGTTGTGTGTTTCTAGATCAATCATAGTTTGATTACTGGAAGTCCATCCTGTTATCAAATATATTTCTCATCAAATATTAATTAGACATGTGGACAATACTATGGAACTTCATCACTCTGTCACAGTGTTTGTCAAGCAAATGTCATTTGCTTTGCATTTTAACATAGATTTTTGGTTTATTGAAGTATTGGAGTTTACTTTCTTTAAAATAAATTTTGAAATAGTTTTTCTACTACCAAGACATTGAAAAGAGACCCCAGCTTCTGCATTTTGCAGTCAAAAGCTGGAGAAATACAAATCTTGAATCCATTTCTGGAGTTAGGCTTGATGGTTCATGAGAGAGAGGAAACTGTAAGACTCTAGAAAAAATGGAAACAAAAAGGAAAATGATGAGGGAAGCTTGACAAAGTGGTTTGTTAATTAGTTAAATCACCTATAGGATCAGAAACTGGAGCTGCCCATGGCCTGCAGTCAATAAAGGGGTTTTCTCTCCTTTCTCAGTCTCTAGTGTCAACACCAGGTAAAAGATGAAAACATTTTGATATAAAATTCAAAGATCCTGCCTAGCAGGATGAGAGGGATTTAAACCACCATGGTAATTCCTAAATGAATTTGATTTCCAGATGCTTTGTGCTGTGATATCAGGGAATCCCTAGCTGAGAAGTGGTTGGTTTGGAACAGATGAACTGGAAGGAAAGGAGATCTAAGCAAGGGAATGCATGGGAAGAGAAAAAGAGTGAAAATCAGGACAAAAGAGTTATGAGAAACTTCTGTGTTAGGATGTAAGTGGGATGGTAATTTATTTTATTCCTGGCACAATGAAACTGCTTAGAGGGAGAAGTTATTAGCTCTCCTTGATCATTAAACCAAATGGAGAATTTGGAATGAAGACAGCAGGGAAAACAGAGGTTTTGAGGAAGAAGATGACTTACTCTTTTATTAGTACTATCTGCACCCAATGTAATTGCCACCTCAGCTGTGGAATGGCAGGCTATGGCTTTTCAGAAGCAAGGAATGTAAAATTAGCTGGCCCTCGGCGTGGTGAGGTGAGAATAAGTGCAGCGTAAGCAGCAGTTGTGGTTGTGTTTGCTGAGGAGCATCTGAGGAGGATGTCGTGCAGACTGAGCCGATGGCGTGGCAGTTTCCAGGGTTTGACACTGCCCTAGCACTCGCTGCTAGAATTGCTTGGGGTTTGGTTGCTCACCGGGAAAGGCAGAAGGAAAAATTGTCACTGTTTTGGGAAATGTTGAGGACCGATTGCTTTGACACTCAGCAAATCAGGAGAAAACCCTGTACCCATTGCCAGCCTCCTGTTTTGCTTGTTATTTCTTTGCAAAATGATAGAAAACATTCTTCTGGGACACATGTCTAAGCATTAATCAGGCCAAACCCATCAATTCAACAGTGATGCTCTATTTCATCCAGACTCTACTCTGTAGCAAGAAGCCACATTATTTCTGCATAAATTCTTCTCCCTTTTCCTGTATATTTTTGCCTTTCCGCCTCCTGACTGATATTTGTTGAAGATATCTATGCACAAAGAGCCTTTTTCTCTCGTGCCCTTCCTGCCCACGTATTACAATCGAGCCCAAGTAACACGACAAGCGGTTGCTGTAGAAGTTACTGAGATATAAACAGAGAGACACAGCCTTTGTTATCTAGACATGAAGGAGGAAATGGAGAGTGGGGAGGGGCGGGGAGATTTTTTATTAACTTGCAGTTAGAATGGATTCGAGCTGCAGCATCAGTGGAAAGGTATATATTTACCTTTAAGTGCCTCAGTTTTGTGTGTTCATACCAGCTCCCTTTTTACAGTGTGCAATTTCTCTCACAGATTCCAGAACCCCCTCTTGAATGGACTCTTGCAAGGCAGCAGAGCTAGGCCATCTTAAGCAGAGAAAATTACAAATTACTAATTTAAGTGCTTCTCGGAATAATTTTCTTTTTGTTTTGTGTAATTTCCACACTTATAAAATCAAACTCTCAGTTAAATGTTTACCCAGTAATTCAGCCAGCTTAAGCCATCTGCTAGTGTGGCATCTGCAGAGCTGTTTCCATGCATCCTCAGTATTGTTTCCTCCACACATCTTTTAGCCTGGTATTTTGGTTGCAAAAGGATCATTTTATTTTTCAACACAAAGGAAGTGCTGTTTATATCTCTGGATCTAATTGTCAGCTTTATTTCCAAACTCTACCTCAAATCAAGTTCTTATGACTCTAAAAACCTTATTCTGATTGACGTTTACTTTTCAAAACCTGTATTCAGTCTTATCTTGCTCTTTTATTATACCTGCCTTTATATCAGTGTTCGAAAAAATCCTTATCATTTGTGAGGAGTATAGGTGGGCTTGGAGCATTAGTATTCATACTTGCATGTTAACAACTGTTATAACGTGTACCAGAGGGAAAATATTATTTCTTGTAAATGCTCAATAATTACAGTCTTTATTGCATCAAAACCTGTGTTTTGACAGATAGTGGAAAGCTTTCAAAGTTTGTGTGGGATGGATGACAGATAGCTGCAGGTGGAAAATATTTTTTAGCTATTGAGTTTTCTATCCCTGATTCTGTAAATATTCTTCCAAAATAACATTAACCTTCCACACAGGGTTAGTAGTGTTCAATGATAATACGTGTATTAGCAAAAGATACCTGGGAAATAATTCTTAATGATTCCATCTAATTAATCTATGGTTGGGACATTAACGTCTCTTTTCATTAAGTTGGGAAGTATGAAAGACTAGAGAATTACTGCTGTGCTGGATTTAGTGCTTTAGGTATAATTTGAATGGATGTGCTAAATTCTTGGTCGTAACTTGCGCTAACACCTAGTCCAAGACAAATTAAAAGGGAGGCTTATCTGCTGTTGCACTTTCCAAGAATACCTGCATGCTTTTAAGCCATTTGCAGTGTATGCCTGTGTGAAGGGATTTTTTTTTTTTTTTATATACACCTTATGACACTTTCTCCAATAATTTCCAGCGCATGCGATATCTCAGATTTTGTAACACCAAGACACAAGATGAGGCTGGATGGTCACTTCTTCTGTTTTGCTTTTCTTTTGGTTTACTTTTTCAAGTGGGCTGGATAAACATTTCCATTTGCAATGAAGTCATATCCACCAAGCAGCCCACTGCACTGCAAATGAGGTCATGAGAAGTCTGAGGAAGTTCATCTGAACTTGCAGTTCTTTTGTTTGGGGTGTAGATGTTCTGATCAAGTTTATGCTATAGTGAACTGGACCTAACACCATGGTTTGTGCTGCAAGCTTAACTCATGTGTTTTAAGAGTTTAAAGGGAACAATAGTGATGCTGCCTCCTCATTTGGCCATATCCTGGGTTTTGTGTGAAATGCCTGAGCCTCTGGAGTTTCAAGTGTCTCTTGAGTGTCAAGACACCTCAATAACCTAATAGGATTTTAGGTTTTCAATGAGTTTGAGAGTTATCCAGTTGTGTTTATTCCATCCTGAGCACTGTGTTTGTAGTGTTTGGTCTATTGAAGTCAATGACAAGGCTCCCACTGACTTTAATGGGATCAGAATTGCCAACCTAGAGAGAAAAGGCAGCGGGATGCAAGATTTCTGTCAACTGCCTTTAATATTGCATCTAAATTGAGAAGGCCACTTCTCTTACTCCGAGGTTGTGGGGATGCTAAAGTGTACTTGACAGATGTCTTGCCAAGGGTTCAAGCTGATTGCTGAGAAGGAGCTCTCAGCAGCCTCTCACAGACTGAGAGTGAATGCAAGTTGGGCTTGAGCATCACTCCATTCAGAGTGATTAAACAAGGCAGAGACAAACTATCTGACATCAAGTGCTGCCACGTTTTATTAGCCCCTTGCATCACACAGAAGGCCAGAAGGCACCAGCCAGATATGTGGGCAGATATAAGATGTTCAGATTCCAGCTATGCTTAACTGATAATACTCCTGGAAAACAAATTAACTGTGTCTGGCTGCTGCAAGGGTTCAAATCTGACCTTTTGTCCTTTTTTTTCCATTGTTGGATGGACCAGCCAAAACTGTAGACTACAGCACTGTTTCAGATCTCCAGTAACTTTCTGAGGAAGAATTCTTTTCCAAGAAAAAGTCCAAGGAGCTGAGACAAAGGGTTTAATTTTGTACCTGAACCGTTTTTTCACAGATGGGACTCCCTGTGGAATGTCATTCCTTGAGAAGTCAGCAGGGGTCACTTAAGTTCATTATTTTGCAACAAATTCACTTTTGGACTTGTCAGAAAGTAAGCACTAAATATCGTTCAGGTATTTATCATTTATGCCACTGAATGACTTTCCCTTCTGTAATCTAGCTGAGCTGAAAAAAAAAAAAAAAAAAGTGTTCAAAAATATGTAAGGACAGTTAGATAGCACAGTTCCAATACAGCAGTTGGACAGAACATATATTTCACATGTTGCCAACTGAAAAGGATGATGCCACTTAAGGACATATTGCACTTTAATAGAAATTTATTGTCAAAAGAGTATCCTCCTAGCAGGATACGGCATTGTGGCAAAACAGAGGATAGAGATCTCATTAGAGACAATCATTTTCACTTGTATGAAGCAAATGGAAAAATACTGAGGTAGAGTCAACTGACTGGCATCAGTGGGAGAGAATCTTCTGCGTGTTTGCTGGGAAGCCAGGGCCATTTCCATTCCTCCTACTGGAGAAAGAAAGAGAGGTGTCTATCCCATCAAAATAATGCATTTCTGTCTTTGACTGACAGCACATGTTCACACTCACACTGTGGAGGTTCCTGCAGCTCCAGCTTCCCATCCCAGGAGCTCCCCAGGCTCAGAGAATCATCCCAATTCCCTCCCACCACTGCTGTGCTCAGCCCCCTCCTCTGCCCTGGCCTCTGGAGCACCTTAGGCCTTCCGTCATCAAAGCTTTGGCTGCAGTTTTGGAAAGGGGTTCAGATGCAAATATTGCAAAAGCTGTATTTCCAGTGTTGGTTGCTTCTTAAAGGTCTATTTAAGGAGAGATCATTTAAAAGGAAGGCCTCTGAAATCCATGTGGACTCCAGCAGAAATCCTGGAGTTTTCTACACATTTGTTTTGTATTTCAAAATTTTTCATGCAGGACAAATAATTTATTGAAGTTGCAGTGGAATTCCCCAGTTTTCAAGATAAGCTCATGAGAGTCCACCTTGAGCATCAACCAGAGGAGTACACAAAAAACCCTGTCTTTCACCTTTGTGGTGAGCAGGATATTACCCTTTTTATGAGAACACCATGCTGTTGTCAAGGAAAAGGTGAATGTAAAAAATCTGGGATGGGAAGAGCCTCAAACTGTTTTTGAAGCATTGAGTGTCATGTGTGGGCTTGGAGCTCCTTTACTCCTGAGTCAGTGCCAGCTAAAACTGACTGGTTCATAAATCTCATACAGAAATCAGAATTGCCTGGTGCATGATCCACAAGACTTCTGCATGCATCTCTTTTGTACCCAGAGCAGTTTGGAGCTGGTTTAACTACCTGCCCACCTCAATCAGGACATGCTGTTTTCTTGGCGAGCCGTGGCACTGCAGGTCCCATTTCTGTCAGTGCCAGCAGAGCTCTCTGGGCTCCCATTCCTCAGCCTCCTCTTGTCTTGCACTGCAGTTTTTGTGGCTAGATTGAGTGAGAGCTACAACAAAAGGGAGCTAATGGTTCTCCCAAATTAGACTGTCTTTTGCCAGAGGAGTTTAAGAGGTGCATGGCTTAGTACAGCAGCTTTGGCATCGTTAGTACTGCAGCAGAGAAGGCTGTCCAAGAAGCCTGGCTGAGGCTGGAAGGAGGTGCTACAGACAAATGGAGAGGACACCATAAAGCCTCTAATCCTCCCAGAGATAAAGCACTGAGGGAGCTAATCTGGGACACATAAATTATCAGCACAGCAGACGTAAGGAAGAGCATTGCACAGAGAGCAAAATAGAGTTCAGTGGAACACAGGCCTGACCAGATGTGCAAACACACACCTAAGCTGATAGAAATAGGAACAAGGAACATGCAGTCTTCAGCAAAATTTAGGATGACCCAGTAATGTCATTCCTGACCTTACCACTGCTGTGGAACTTAGACCTGACTTTCTTCGCTCTCTTTGTTCTCCTATGGATTAACTTGGGTATGAATGTTCCCTTTTTACATTTCTCTTTTCTTTGCTACTGGGTTTGTTGCAGTTTATTCATTGTGTGATTGTCTTAAAAGAGCAAAGGGACTTCAGCATGGCAGCTGAAAGCACAGGGATGTGAAAGTGCTTCATAGTCTGACAAGGTCAAGAAGTACCAATAGCTCAATGCACAAAACTCTGGTGCTAAATGTGAGTTTTGTGTTTGTGTGAGGATATCCATGAGCAATACCAAACAATTGCATGAAAAGTGTCTGTAGGAGCTCAGATACTTTATTAGTGTTCACTTGGCATTTTAAATGAGCAATTTATAATATAAATATGTAAATATACACATGCACTTTTGAATTTCAGCATTGGAGAAAGATAACCTGCTGCTGGGCAGTATCAGTTCCTGCATCTGTAGAATATCTGTGGGACATGTACTGATTTCCTAATACCAGTCAAAGTGATCATTCAACCTACATTTAGCATGCTGGGATTTAAAATGCAAAACAGCAACATACTTCATGCAAATGTCAACTCTGCCTATGTTCTGGGGTGCATGTCCAGAGGAGGAAACAATAAGTTTATTCTTCTCCCCAATTAGACTTCTGTGAAAGGCTCAGTTATGTCTCCAACTATCACATTGAACACGCACTAAAGCAGCACATTAATGTGCCTTTTAATGCTTCTTAGGAGTAGATCAAAAGAAATG
Organism: Entomyzon cyanotis; assembly: GCA_024500445.1. NCBI lineage: Eukaryota > Metazoa > Chordata > Aves > Passeriformes > Meliphagidae > Entomyzon > Entomyzon cyanotis. Next base: position 5,609,172 of record JAKEPQ010000743.1, on the reverse strand, counting down.
TCAGGTGCACTTTGCATTCCTCCCGTGATGTGTCTGAGGCTGTTAGTGCATCACCTCTGCAAGGGCCGTTGTTCCCAGCCGGCTGTGCTCGGGCTGTGGGTGCTCTGCTGGGACTCTGCCCTCCAAAAATGCTCAGGGATTTCCCTCCATCCTCCTACAACTCCTGTCTTGGCTCCACAGCTGGAGGAAGCCAGTAGAGACATGCTGCTGTCACAAAAGCAGGGTTTGGCCTTTGCTTTTCAGTGGGAGAAAGCGTTGTTGAAATCAGTCCTGGAGAAAACATCTTAAAACTCAAGATGCCGGAAAATGGAACTTAATTAATGGGAGCAAACTTGCAAGCCTCCACAGCAAACTGTTATTATTTTGCTTGCTTGCTTGAGGGAATATGTCAGAGCAGTGTTTACCTTTTCTTAGTACAAGCCTGGCTGCTCTACCCATCATTTACTTTTACGTGATTAGCAGGGGAACTCGTAGCTCTGTCACTCTGAACACAGGGTGCTTAAAATGTGCAAGAGACAACTTTCCTTAGCCAGGACAGCATTGTCATTCCACTGGCCCTGGCTCCCTTGGCTCCACCATGGAGTGGTGACTGATGCAGCCCACTGCTAGCATGTGGCTCTTGTTGGAGTATGGGGCTAATATTGGCCAAAAGATTGCAGAGTGCATTTGGCATGTGAGGCACAGCCAGGATGTCGCAGACACCCTCTGCTCTATCAGACACTGAGAGCAGAGCTGGGCTTCTGAGGTTTGCAGAGCTGCGTATAGCAAAAAAATGGAGGATGAACAGCAAAGAAAAAGTATCTGGTGTCAGATATGGGGAAAAACTGCAAAGCAGTAGACAAGGCTAAGGAAAGTATGTGAGGAGCAAGAAAAAAGCAATGCTGCAGGGTGCAGGATGACATGGATGAGGACAAGAGGCTGGAATTAATGCAGAAGTGGGGGAGCAGTGAGAAGGGCTCAAGTTTTGTAACAAAGTTCATTTCTATATGTTCTCCTCTCTCAAATGGATGCCTTGAATAAATAGTACTTTCATTTCCCGTGAGGCAGAGGTGAATAATAAGTAGCTCATCTGGGGACGCCGATCTCCCCAACATCAGTCATCTGCTTGCAGCCTAACACTCCGGCAGCGCTTTGGCTGAGCAAATTAGCCTGAAGTGTTGTGCCCTTGGCTGGCAAATCCTTTCAACCCGGTTGAACGGACAAAATGAATACCCAGATTGTTCCTACGTCTGTTATTCTCTCGTGTTTATCTGGCTGAGCTGTCAGTCAGGCCATTATAACTGTGGTGCACACTCAAATGACTTGTCCACTCACAAAAGCAGAGTCTGTTGATGATAAGCTAAACAAAACTGGAGAGCGACTGTTGACAGAGTTGGGGATCTTGCAAATGTCTCAGGTAAAAGCAGAAATGCAATTTGGGAAGCTACAGACGGAGCTTTTCCTAGGCGTGTGTAGTTTTAAAGTGTTCACTGGGATTTGCTGGCAGACGATAAACGGGTGCTTGTAATGAATTGGGTTCCTCTCTACTTTAAACAAATTAAACGGCACGAAGAAGATGTCTGAAACTTGAGTGTAAGGGCATACTGCACTTCCAAGAATTAATTAGCCTGAAAAGACGTAATTTACTCAAGCAGGCTTTGCCAGGGCAGAGCGTGGCTGCCCCAGCCATGTGCTGGGAGGAAGGACAAACACCCACAGTGCATCGGGTGGGCTGTGTGGGGCTGCAGGGGAGTGCAGCCAAACCTTCCCAAAGGGCTCTGCACACTCAGCCCTGGGCTTTAATTGCCCTCTTTTCTGCTTTGCAGGACCTGAGGCTTTGAACGTGGTGGATGCTTGCTCCTTCCCAGGCAGGGAGGATGTTTGCATGATGGGAGTTTATGAGTTTTACTCATTAACAGAACTGGGATTCTTAAATATCCAGCAAAGCAGTGAATGACACAAGTGGAGTGTTGTATGAAGATTTATTTTCTGAATTTTCTCATGAGGACCCTGAGTTAGAATTGGGATTCTCAGCCACTCCTGAAACTGATTTGATTGCATGATATTAAATAATGCAGTGCCTTTCTGCTGAATCTGACTACAGCCAAAGCCACCTCGATCCTTTAGTCTGATGTTTGTGGCAATAATTAACAAGCTTAAAGTTTTCAGATTGTGAATGTGAACAGTCTCAGGTGTTTGAGCAGTGCTGAGCCATATAACAGAAAGTGTCTCCTCCAGCTCCTTCCCAGACAGAGAAACCCAGAATCTCATGTTCTGCAGTGGAGAGAAAAGACAAGACTGAGTAAGGCTGCAATGGTTTAAATCCTCATAAGTGTCATGAAAAAGCAGAGGAAAACTTAAGTAAAGAAGGTCCTGAGTCTTGCTGGGAGTTTGTTAAGATGCACAGTTAGGGAGAGAGATGCTGCTGAGAGCGTGGCACAGCACGGCAACAACTCTTTTATCAGCAGCTGGTGCCTTCAAAATCCCAACCCCAGTAGCCTTGTTGGCGGTGATGATAACTGTAACGGATGGAACAGCTATTTTTCATCAAATGCTTGTTAGTCAATTTATTAGACTCCTAATATACTAATGCACTCATTTGGCAGGCATCTCAGCAAACGAGGCTCGCCGTGGAGTGTACTCACTCAAAGTCACGGTAACTCGCAGGTTGCTGATTTCTCATCAGCACTCAGAAGATAATTTGCAAATGTGCCATTTATCATTATGCGCTTTGTAGAAGCAGATCTCGTGAATGGGATAAACAGATAAGAGAGCCTAATAATGGGCATTTCCTTCCCAAACAGCACTGCCAGCTCCTAGAGTATTATGTTTTATGCACCTTGCACACGCTGCACCTCTGTGTGCACCTGAGTTTGCTAGGGAAATAGCTGGGCACAGTCTTTTAAGGCACTTATCTAATGCACTTATCCATCTCTCTGCTCAAGAAACACAGAGCTGAACCAGGTTAGGCATTGCCTGCTGGAATACATAAGATTTATTTTTGTTGCAGTTTAAAAGCAACGGGCATATGTGGACTTCACCGTGAAAAGCCACCACTTACCTTCTAGCTTTCCTTTTCTCGCTGGAAACATGAGCATCTGTGAAAAGCCACTGTTACAGCCAGCAAAAGGATTATTCAGGGGTGGGATGGTGAGGATTATATGGTGGAGGTTGCTGAAGGAGCACTTTTTTCCACACCAAAGACAACAGGCTTTATGGATGCTCTGACCTGTACTGCTGTTCACCACTGTGTTTGACTTTGCATCGCTGGCTGCTTTTTATTTGCTTGTTCACTTTTTGCTGGGAAGAATTCGAAAGTAACAGAAGCCCAGTGATCAGTCTGCAAATGTGATTCCCATCTCCCTTTGTGGCATTCAGGGTGGAAGCCCTGCATACAAATCATTGCTACTTATTTTTGCTTCTGCAGATGTGATTTTATTAAATGAAAGGTGTAACAAGAAGCCCAGCACAGGCAGGAGCCCTTTTGCCAAATGGCTCTGAGTGTTTAGCTCTGTGACTGCTCTCCAGCAGAGCTGGGAAACCATGCAAAGATATTGATAATTGATTCCGTTTTATATAAGTTAAAAACTAGCTTTTCCCTCCTAGTGTGAAGGTAATGGGTTTTGTCTGTAGAAAGATAATAATCCTATGAACCATTTCTACGCCCTCTACTAAAGAATAGTACAGCTTGCACTTGAACGTAATGCCTGTGTCAGCTCAGCTTTTTAAACATTCATCTTAAAAGAGTCTTCAAGGACTGGAAAGAGATCTTCCCCAGACACCAAGCTAAGTTTGAGGAACTTAAAAAGTCATGAAGATCCTGTCAATTAACGTGTTTATTCTCATACATCTACTCTGGAAAAAAACATCTTCAGACATGAAAGCTGTTTTCTTTCAATTAAAAAGTTGTCATTGCATTTAGTTTTCATAGATAATGGAGAGGGAATTTTTTTTTCTCCCTTTTACTGTACTGGGGGATAAATACATCTTTTTTTTACTTCTTACCTTTTTCCTCAGTGTAATCTTCATTTATTGCATGAACAAAAAAAAAAAGAAGGAAGAAGAGGGCTAAATTGAAACCTTGTCTCCAAATTTGTATGCAGAAGGTGACTTGATTTAGAAGCTTTAGGTAATTTCTTTTTTGTTCACACTCCTTCAGCTGAAAGGCTTCCACAAGCAGTGTTACAGCACGGAAGGGAGGAGATGGAGAAATTTATCAAGCTATTTATCAAATTATTTTCACCGTCTGTCAAAGTCATAAGCATGCTGGAAAAGAAACATAAAGAGCGTGTTTAAACAGAGGAGCATGTCTGAGTGAGCAGCTGGACTGCAGCACAACCAGAGATGTGGGGACTGCTCTGCCCTCAAACCCAGCCCCACCACTTGTGGTATTAAATCCTGGCTAGACAGATTATGGACTGAGAAAATGAAAGAGAAAAAACATCCAAACTGGCCTAGTGGAATGTGCCCCTGCCCATGGCAGGGCGTTGGAGCTGGAGGATCTTTATGGTCCCTTCCAAAACAAACCATCCCACGGTTCTGTGGCTCTGTGATTGTGAAGCAGAGGGAGAGGTGAGAGAAGGGGATAGACAACCGCTCTCTGAGCCTCTGCTGAGATTTACAGCTGGGGATGGTGCTGAATCTAAATGGTGCTCATCCTCGGGCGGGGAGAGAAGGATGAGATCCCATCCTGAGACAGGACCCTGTGCTTTGGAGAACACAGCCTTGGAATGTGCATCCTTGGTGGAGGGTCTTGGCAGACAGCACTGGCAAAGCAGAGGGGAAAATAAAAAAACAACTGAGATTGAAGGAACCAGTCTAGTAAGAAATCTTTAATTTCTAATGAGCTTTAAAGGATTTGAGTTGATTTTTTTTTAACAAACCAGTTCAAGTACATGCCTTCAGATTATAAAAGTACCTGAAATTGCCTAGAATATCAGCATGCATAGCTTGTTAATATTTACATATATTTACATGGGAAAACAAGAGAAAGATCTACAGTTATTTACAGTCTACATAGGAGAAGAGAAAGGCAGCATAATTGTATTTCCTAAAATACAGTAGTTGAATAGTCAGCACATGCATATTAAGATATATTTGCATGATAGAACGCAAATGTTTTAAGACATACCTTTTTAACTCCCTATGCTAAGGTATAGCATAATAAAGGTAATTTTTTTGTGTTTTGTTTCTAGTCTATTTGCATCAAGTGCTTTAAAATGTTCACTAACACAGCGGCAGCATTATTTACCCTGGCAATTAAAGCAACAGTACACACGATAATTTCCTACTAACTAGCAACAAGCTGCTGGTGAATGAAATATCTATTGTTTCTCATTATCCATTGACCAACATACAGGGATCTCTCCTTGTAAAGGCAGTGCCTAAGCTATCACCATTAATTATAGAAGTAATATAAATGAGACTCTACAGTATGTACTAAATGAAATATTAACAAGAGCAGTGTCTTTGAGCCTGAAAGATGCACTAACAGGGCACACTTTACAGCAGGCTATCTATGAAAATCACACATACATAATACAGGAGTGCCTGGCTTACAGCTCTAAGCCTAGACTTTAGAGGCCTGTTTGCTAGATCTGTATTATTGCAAAATACATTCCTTTAATTAGTTTCTGGAAGACAGAGTTAATAGTTACTTTCTTACCATGATGCTTCCCCATCATAACACCCTGTGGTTTTTCAATGCATTGTGTTATTGAGCAGTGTGTGTCTGTGTGTGTATGTGCATATGTGTGTGTGTATCAACAGATAAAAAACAGTCTTTATCTTTAAAACCTAAACAAACAGCTCAGTAAATATCTGTCCCAAAAGGTCACTTGCTTAAAAAGCATTGTGTTGTGTGGCTTTTTTTTTTTTTCACTCATGTCTGAAATAAAAATCAGTCTAAAAAAATTATCTGTGCAATGAAGGAAGAAGCCAAATGTCAGCATTGCAATGACATTCTTTGCAATGCTGCATATGAAAAGGTCTAATTTTGGACTAGCAATAGTATTAAAAAGCTATATAAATATATACAGCATATACAGTACTGTATGTATACATACATTTATATAAAGTATATATATAATTAAAGTTAGGTACAGCAAAAACATAAAACATTTCAATTCAGCATAAGTTAATAACAGAAGTGATTTCAATGAACTCTCATCTGTGTATGCCCAAACACCAGCCAGACCAGTTCTGATGATTTAGTTTCAGCAGCGTATCTAATCTCTCTTTTTGGCAGGATATGTTTATTGTCAACAACCTGTTTGCTCAACTCTCTAAATCACCCTTGCCCAGAAGAATCCACCTTTAGCTGGCAGGTTGTGTGTCTCAGGAGGATTTCCAGTCCTCCACAGGATTTCCATTTTGACCAAGAAGTTGTGCTAGGACTGCTGTTGGTATAAATGTGCATCACAGGAGGGGAGCTGCCCTGGCTGCTCAGGTGTGTGCCCAGGGACTGAACCTGCCGTGCTCTTTGCTCCTCACTCCACTGGCCAGGGGCATGCAGTGGACTGCAGCATCATTTCTTCAGCCTGATCTCACCCGTTACACTCTGAAATGACAATCAAGAATTTTCCTCAGGGATTTTTCCCAAATCTAGAAATGAGCGGAAGAATGCTGCATTGCTCCCCTGCTCCATACCAGCCTGTGAGAGGAAAAGATCATAGACATTTGCATGCAGTGCTCAAAACTGCCATTTCAGTGGAGCAATGATGTCTTAAAAGTGTAAATCAGGTGTGAACGGGGGTTCAGTGGGCAGGAGAAGGAATTGCAGCACTGATGTGCCTGGAAATGTGGTGTGGATAAAGAGGCCTGGGAGGAGTGCTGCTGCTCCTGCCCTGAAATGCTGATGGAGCAAGGGAAAGCCACAGGCTTCATTGCAGCTTTTGGAGCTTCAGATGGCTCTGTGTCAGCCTTGAAACATTTTTCAGCAGCTGACTGTGGACTTTAATAAGATTCTGGGAAAGAAAGAAATACGGTGCTGCCTGTGGGAAACAGCTCCCTTCCAGGTGCTGTGGCTAAAGCATTTAAGTTGCACAGTCTGGTGTTGTCTTAACCATTGTGTGGTTTCAGCTGAGATATCTGTGAGAGGCTGGCAGATACAATACCAGACCTATGGGAAATATGTGCCCTTCTGAAAGACAGCTGTGGAGCATGTGGGATATCCCAAGGCAGCTCAGATGTCTCAAGATCCATGTTAGGCAACTGCATTTCAGCCCTGGTATGCCAGGGTGGCTCTGCCTAGCATTTGCAAAGGGTGGGAGAGATGAATGCATGGCTCACCCTTTCAGGGACTGTTTCCCTCTAAAGCATCCATTTTTTTAATAACTCGCTGTTGTTTTGGCTAGTAAGAGTTTTACCAAGTTCTCTGTGAGCTGGGCAAAAAAGAAGACTGGATGAGAGAGGGAAGACACTGCAACGGAACAGGACCCAGAGTAGCCGACAGCTTCACAGGTTAAAGAATTAAGTTTATACAATAGAGAAAAATAGGCATGATTTTAAAAGATAGTTACATTTTTGTCAGCTATTTTGTCAACCTTGTTCTACATCTTCTACACATTTTAACAATGGTTTATAATATAACACTTTATACTTACACAGTGCTTTTCCAAATTAAGTGTGAAAGCACTCCATAAATCTGAATGACTCCTCACAACACCCCTGTGAGGTGGGTAAATAAGGGTACTGTCCCCATTTTATAGCTGGGAAAAGTGAGGTACATGGAGTTGAAGTGACTTGTCCAAGCTCATTAGCAAAGGAAAAGTCAAAAAGAGGAAAACAACCTGGTTCTCCTGACTTGATGTCCTGTATATTGTATTTTTTTTTCTCCTGTGGAATGATTGCAGACAATCTGTTTGATGCTGGATGTTGGAGGTTGGAAGTTTTCAAGTGCTACCATTGCTGTAATTGAGAACATACGGGGGTTGCATAACACAAACAACACGGTGCATTATCAAAATACATTTATTACGATGGACACAATTCCTTTTGCAAAGTTAAAACCCAGAATGTAAGTTAAATATAGCTGCATATACTGAATAGTTGAAATAATCACTAGGTCTTAATGCCTCAGCAGTTGAAAACAAATCCTCTTTCGTGAACTACTGCAGTTTCCTTACTCAAAGAACACAGCACACTTATCTCCTATAATGTATGTAAAGAATACTGTAAATGTGTAAGGGTCTTAATGACACTAAGAAAAGTTACAGCTTGAAACCAACTATGCTTTGCTATGTAGAGAAGCTGATGGAGTTTTGAGTCTTTGTAGTTGGGAATTAGTTGAAAAAGGAATACATCAGAGGAAAAAAAGCAGACCTTATAGATTTCGGTTTATCCGTTGTATTATCTTCTAAGAGATGCTTTGCTGGTTTAAATGTGGTGATGGGGGAAGGGGAGGTGGTTGAGAACCTCTGGTTTAGATGTGGTTGGGTGAGACCTTTGAAAAGACTGTAAATACAGTGTCAGTTCAGGTCACGTTTTCCTGCTGGCACTTCGGTGGAAATAGGACCTGAAGTCAACTGAGCCCAATTTGGGGTTTAGATCATATTTGGCAGCCCCAAAGTTTTATTTCTTTAGCTGCAGATATGATTTCAATTTCACGCTCTCCCAAAATAGCAGAGGCAGGTCTCAATTTCATATTTCCTTGCTGAAAAAGCAATCAAGGAATCCTGTTTTCGTACAGGACATTAATACAAACATATTCTGTTATTCATAAGATAACTGTGCATCTGGGATTGTTCTGAGTAAGAGGACTGCAGCAGGAACTGAACAGTTGTCCTGCCATCTTACAGGAGATACTAAAACTTGTCCACTGCACTGTGGGAAAAGTGACTGTTCCTTACAGCTCTGAGTTATCCCAGTAGGAAAAGGAGCAAAGTAACGCCTGGCATTGAGAAGGAGCTCCCTCAGCTACAACAGGGCTCAGCCATGGGTGATACCACCAAACAGCTCTGAAGATTGCTCCTAAAAACACTTCAGATACTGAGGGATCCTGGAGGTTCAATGAGGACATGAGCATTTTAGACTTGCAAGTGTTTTTCAGAAGAGGTCATTGTGCACCACATTGTTCACAAGGACTTGGGCTTGATAGGAAAAAGGAGTAAGTAGAGTTTGAGAAAACTCTGCACCTCAGTCCCAGCTGGGGTTTGTTATCAATACCAGAAGGAAACAAACCCATTCTGAGGGCAGTTTTCTCCCCAGGCAGCATAGACCTTTGCTGTTCCAAGGAGATTTTACATTTTGCATCAAGTCAGGAAATGGTCACTGCTGAAGCCAGCTGGTGAAGGGTTTTTCCCTCTCTAGCAGAATGAACTCTTCAGGGTGCTTCTCAGAGGCACAGAGAAGGTATGGGACACCCCAGTGGTTTCATGTCTGGGATATGTTCAGACTGCCTTGGTTGCTAGGTTAGGTCAGTGGTTGGACTCAAGGATCTCCCCAGCCTTAATTATTCTATGATTCTACCTCATCTTCACACTGCTGTGTAATGAGTTATTCGGCTGTAAATGGTGTGCTCACAGTGCTTTTGTGTGGATCTGATATCTCACTGTTAGGGATGTGTTGGCTTTGTCTAATAGTCCTGATATGAATAACAGGAACAGCCTGATGACTTTTAAGGACTTGCCTTTTTATTTCACTTGAGCTGCTTACTTTGAATCTGGCCCTTGTCACAAATACTTGCCTCTCATGTCATTTGGAATTCACCTCTTTCCACTGGCCATCTTTTAAAATGCTCTGTGCTGATCTTAACCTCAGGCTACCAAGATAACTGGCCTTTATCCTTAATTTTTCATTAGAAAATAAACCCCTCCTTTTCAAAGAAGCTGATCCCATCTCCCTGGCAGACAATGTTGAGTGCTGTGTGCTCTTAACAGGGTTTAGAGTGTATCCTATTCATTCATAGTTGATAAATATACAGATAAGTTATGGCTTTGTTTCTATTATTTATATGCTTGGAATGTAAACTTGCTTCAGAACAAAAGTCTAATTTTAGAAAATAAACATGCTTTTGAAAGTGGACAAATCTAAAAACTAAACATCAACTGTGTAATATGTTTTCTTATCAAGAACATAAATGGCATCTCAGAATACTGACAGATACATTACATATATTAATGAGGGTTTTACCATGTATGTATCTCAAGAACCCCTTTTCTTTTACTGTTAAGATATTCAATATTAATTTGCATTCAGTGCCATCAGTTACAAACTGACTGCTAGCAGTTATGAAATAAATGCCCATGAACTAGTAGCTACTTAGTATTTTCAACTCAACAAAGGATTTTAGAAGGATGGATAATTTAGATCTTTGAGCCTCAACTATAAATAAACAGCAACTGCTGTATAAATCCCACCCTGCTGCAGAGGAAGATTGTATTACAAAACTGACAAATGATTTGCAGAAGAGAATGATGAACCCTTATTACTAAGACACTCTTCAACTTAATCCAAAACAAGATTCCTGGGTAATTTTACGTGTGCTGGAAAGATTGATAGCATGGTGCTTGCCTAGCAGCTTTCAAATGTTTGACTGGATCGGAAATGGCATTGAGGCATGATTAAAGATTCAGTTGGGCTTCTCACAAATTCTTTATCCTGTGTATTCATTATTGCAACCCACTGCCTTTGTTGCAGGTTAAGGAAGGCTGACCCCAGCTCTGGTGATTAGCACCCTGTACAACTGATGGACCTATGGAAAAAAAATGTTTAGGTTGCCCGATGCTTTTAGCATTGTTTATCAGCTGAAATTGTTGGGAGGGGGGGCCTTAATCACAATGGATCAGGGAGAGGCTGTGACAACTGACAAGCTCATTGTTTAAGACATTTTTTAACGAAGTTGTTAACATTAATTCTTTTATATAGTACTCTAATCTTCTTCAAATTATGTTCTGACATGGCACAAACCGCTTGGCATTGAAAGTCATTCAACAGTGATTAAAGTGCTCTTTTTATTGGTTTAAGAATGTTTCATCTTGTATCAGCAGTATGGAATTGTTTACTAATTAGATTCCCTAACATCCTCTGCTGTTGTATGCTGATGATATGTGAACAGGAAAGCTGATGAGCAAAAAATTAAAACGTTACTAAACTGTCATAAGGCCCAGCATATAAAGATGTCATTCAAAGGACTGTGTTCTTAAGGGATAAACAATATTTACTGAGAAACAGAGCAGTTTCTCAGAGGCATGCCTAGCTGTGCAGGCAGTCTGCACTTATCTGCAGCTCTGGCTCTTCACAGAGCCTTGTGGGATCAGAGTCATGGATGCAAAGGAGGGATTTATCCCCTGGGGACCTTCCCATCCAGCATGGCATACAGGGGCTTCTAGGCATCCCACTTTGGGCAGGAGGTTGGGCTGGAGAGCTCTTGATACCACTCCCAACCCAAAGTGGGATTTGATTCCTGTGGCTCTGCAATGCTCACTCCCCTCTGTCCTTGGACAAGTCACTTAGGCAGATTCTACAGTGTCTGAATGCAGCCAGCTCACATTCACCAAAGGAAATTAGGTGCTTAAACGGCTCTGAGGATCTGGGATTTACCTTCTGTCATGTAGTTTTGCTGTCTGAAGCATTCTCCTAGGCTTGATGAGTTCATGTTTGTCCATTATTGTGAGATAATAAAGCTTCACCCTCTGTCAACGAAGGGATAAATATGACTGCATTTCTCTTAAGTAATAAGAAAGGTACTTTTCTTTCAATGATAGAACCATTGAATTTTCTTCTTCCAAAACAGCCAACATGATTGAAACATTTAGAAAGAAGTAAAGATACACACAGCCAAAAAGCAAATGGCACATTGCTTACATCCAGTTCTCAGCAAAACACTGGAGGCATCGCAAGATAAAGTGCTTTGGGCTTCCAGCCACATAATCTTTTATCGCTTAAAGTAAATATCCTACGCTCACACAGGGAAAACTGTTCTCTTCTCCTGGAGTCTAGCTCATGTCAATGCTCAAGGTATAAAGCACTGCTGTTGTGCTCTGGGAGGTTTTTCTGCCTGCCGAGAATTTTGTTTAAACATCGTCAAATTCGACTCATTTGAAAAGATAAATTATTATTTAGGTTGGATTTTAAGCTGGCTCTGATAAACTTCCATTTTATGAATTAGCTGAATTCTATTAGAGATAGCCTGAGTTTAGTTTGGCTGGACAGATGCTTTTCAGCAACAGCTTCAGGTCTCTTGCTCTTCATTGAGCAATTTAGTTTAGTTTTACCTTTCTAATAAAAGTCCAGTTGAATTGCTTACAAAAAACGAATAATACTCTTTAGGGGTTTTGATACATTCTAAACAGCTGAATACAGTGATCATGCCTGTGCTGTGGAGCTTTATAGGATAGTTAAAATGAGCATAGAAATTTTATTGTTCTCTATTAATATTATTTTTAGTAGAACTCTCTTCCATTTCTGCTACCACCTTTAAGATACTTTCTCTTTTTTTAAAAAAGATATTGGTTTAATAAGAGGATTACTATGTATTATACTAACTTTAAAAATATTTTGGTCTGTTGATAAATATATGCCTTTCAAAATACTTAATACAGACAGTTTTGGTTTACCTTGTGATGGGAGATCATTTCTAAGCTGTGGAGTCATCATTATCAGTTTAATCCCATCTGCTGAGGAAAATGCATGTCTTGCAAACAAATATGCACTTCTTTGCTGCTACAAAATTGAGATGCCTCAAATAAGGAGAATTGGGGCTTTTTAAACTGCTTCCTGTCCTTGAAGGATGAGAATGCAAAGTAGAGGTCTTCTGCAGGTTGACCCCCTAGCAGCACCCTGAGTTTCCTTGGTTGTGACAATGAAAGGCCAAAAAAAAGGAGTGGAGGAAAATCACAAGAGATTGAAGCCTATTCTTTTTTCCCATTAAATTATCTTAATGCGGCAACAACTAATTTCTCTTCATTTACTTTTTCAATTGCACTTGGCAGCCTCTTTATTCTGATTCCTATCAGCTCATAATTAGTTACCACAGAAAGGACTAAGATGTACATAAATAATCATAAGATGCCAGATAAACTCTATCGGTTTTAAATTAGTGTTGTGTTTTGCTAATGCGCTCTCACCTATTATTTTTAATTATAGTTTACAAAGCAAACCTGCTTCTTGCCCTCTCTCCAGCTGTTCTGGCACTGTGCTTTTAGTCTGTGCCAGGCATTAGCCCATTGCCCATGCCAGGGTGTTTGCCCCAACCCTGTGGTCTCCATCTGCAGGTGTCTGTTGGGAAAATACAGAGAAACCCATTCTTTCTGTTTGAACATAAATTCACTTGGTATTTAAAAAGAAAAGAAGAAAAAAAAAAAAAAGGAAAGCCTGGTGTCTCTGTAGAAGCAGCCCCTCTGTGTGCCTGCAGCAGACAAACCTCCCACATGGTAGTGGTGACAACAGCCATGGGGACACTGCTGATCCCAGATCCATGGGCAGCTTTGGCACCAATCCCAACTGCACTCTATGTGATAGCTCTGAACTGGAGTGCCCAGGTTAATTTTGCATAAGAGGTTTAGAAAACCCAAACAAACCAACTCCATCTCTCAGGCTGCACTGCAGGCCAGGACTGAGCACTGAGGATGATGGTCAAGTGTTTCTGTGATGCAAAGGGAGGGTTTGAGGTGCTGCTTCTAGACCTGGCTCAACAGTTCTGCTGCCAAACACCACCTGGGCAATGCTGGCCACCAATCCAGGTTTTTACTGACAAGGGACAAAAAACCTGGGTCTGGGGCTGTGGGGCAGGATTGTCTTTTTCTTTTCTCTTGCTCTAAGAGGGAAGCAAAAGACAAAAGTCCCCATCCAAGTGGTTTGTAAGTGTCCAGGAGGCAGTGCTTTAGCGGGGCTGCATCCTTGTCACCGAGCAGGTTACACGAGACACAGCTTCAAAGGGCTGCGGTCGCAATTACGACCATAACAACAAACAATAAAATATCTTTCTATACATTCATATAATTTTGCTTATTCCCTCTCTCTTTTTTTTTTGTTGAATTGCAGCAACAAGGAGCTGCCACGAGCGTGTACTGTGCCACGGCGTTGGAGCTGGAGGGCTTGGGAGGGATGTACTTCAACAACTGCTGCCGCTGCCTGCCCTCCCAGGAGGCACAGGGTGAATCCACGGCTGCTGCTCTCTGGGAGCTCAGCGACAGGCTGATCCAAGAGCGACTTGGCAGCCAGGCCAAATAGCAGGGAGCTCCTGCAAGGATCAAAACACGCGAGTGTGTGCGCGCTCGGGAGCTGCCAACGCTGGAACCTGTCCAATCTTATCATCTAGAGGGTTTCCATGTACCTCAGATACAGATTAACCGGTGTTAAACGAAATAATAGCAGTCACAACATAGCGAAAAATGTTAAGTACTGGTGGGAGGTGGGGAATACTGTGGGTTAAAGGGACAATGTGGCTTCCTGGGGCTTAGTTAGTCTCGGTTCTCTTTCTTTTGATTATAGCCTGTTTGAAGTGTAACCCAAGGAGGCATCTTTTGTCTTATTTTACAAAAGCAATGCTGCAGATAATTTCTGTTGTTTTGATTAATGGGTAGGTTCGTAGCCCAATATGGGATTTCCTCCTTATTTTGATAATTACTGTCTGTTAGGCTTTAGGTATTGACTGGGAGATGGTAGTTGGGTTGATTCTTTTTCCCTACAAGGATTTTATTGGGTGTGGCAAATCAAAAGATTATTGAGGAAAGAAATCTTTTCTGCCCTTGACTGTTGGCTGCAAATACATCTGCACTGTCTAGAAAAAGAAGGTGTGGGAAGACATCTGAACAGTAATGGTAAAGTCACAGCTAATTAAATATTTCTGGTTTTTTTTCTTAAAAGATTACAATAAAGGATATGTTGTAAACCATTCCCTAAGTACTGTTGAGTTAGCAAAGATGATGATGTCTCCTTAAGAACACACAGAGTGTAATCAGGGGTTTAAATGGTATTTCCATCCGTTTCTCAGTTCACAGTTTTAAGGAGTTTTTTTCCTTGAAAGTTCACAGTTTCTCAGTTCTCCTGGTACTGTATCCCATTCCAAATCTGTCTTTTCTTTTCTTTCCATTTAAATTCAATGAAACAACATGCTTGCTTGAATATTGTCACCTGAAGAGAAAGTTTTTCTCATTTCTGCAAATGTCTTAGTTCCATTTTTTTTTAGAAAAGAAAACTTGAGGAAAAATAAAGAGCTTCTTGTTGATGCCAAGAAAATGCTGTTTTTTTTCTTGTTTCTTTCTGAGTTCATTTTTTGTATTTTGTGCTTTGTAGCTGTCTTCATGCCAGAAGGTTGTTCTAAGCCATCCTCAGTCCAGCATCACATTTTCTGTAGACAGAATATAAACAAATAAATAGAAGGACACATTGTTAATAGAAATTTATTTGATCCCCCTGTTACTTATGCTTCATTGTTAACAGTCTGCCTTCCATGGTTTTTCTTGTCTGCAATCATAGTACACTGAATTAGTTGTTGAACAGGAGTTAAACTCAAGGCTTCTGCCCAAGTGCAGCCTAAGCTGCTCCTCCTTTTCTGCTTCCTTACCTGATGCCACAGTCTTTCCCAAAGCAGCAGTATAGAATATATGGCATTTTTTATCCCTGCTGTGCCACCTCTGTAGCAACAACATTCAGGAGACAAGAAATCCTCCCCACTCATCTTCCCAGTGCAGCCCCTTCCCCAAGGGCAGCACATCCTGCATCAAACATTTGGGATTTTTGGTGGAATAAAGAAATAAAAGGGGCTATTCCAGAAAGAACAACAGCCTTTTGCAGGGTAAGAATAAGTCTTTCTTGTCTCCTGGAAGTTTTCTCCAGTCTGTGCTACACAGACCAGATGCTGGTGTGGTTCAATGTCTGAAAATCCACAGCGTGGGTTGAAGGGTTTGCAAGTGGAGGTGATGGTTACAGCCAAATTCCTTGTGCTGTCTGGAGTTTATCTGGGGAGAAGAAGTGATTAACTTCTGTCACCTGTGCAGCAGCCTTCACACACACACATTATTTTTCCCTTCCACAGCCAGACAGAGTTACTCTCCTATAACCCAGGCAGGGTACAACAGCAGAGCTCTGCACTGGAGCTTGGCATTGCTGGGTTCACAAGAGGCAGTAATGGAGTGATGCTGGGAGCTCTGCACTCCCCCAAAGGCCTGGGCCTTCTGCTCCATTCAGACAAACATGAATAACCTAATGAACACTCTGACATTCCTTATTGCTGAAATATTGCCTGCTTTTATGAGAATTCTGTACTGAGGGATATTGCCTGCCTTCTTGCAAGGAATATCTGGAAGGTTTTTTCCTGTGTATACAACTATCTATTTCAGTGTTACAAGGTAAGAACACTTTTAATGTTAGCACAGTTTTAGTTTTGCACTACTGTGAAGTAAGCTAACCCCTAACTGCACTGAGTTTCTTGGGTTCCTCTTGTTATTTCTAGTTATTATTTATATTTCTGGTTATTATTTATGACCACCAGTGTTTTGCTCTGTCTAGGATTTCACTGTCATAATTTTCTCCAATGCAAATAAAAGTACTTGCTCTATGTTTTTTTCTTTCTTACTTTTTATATCACTCTCTCATTCTCTGGTTTTTTTCCCCTCTCCTTAATTTTTATCTCTCCATTTTCCTTCTTCCACTCTCTGTTCTCCTCTTTGTGTCTCATTCTCCTGTGTTGAGATAGCCAGTATAAAAAAAGGCTTTTTCCAAATGAAAAAAACAAGACACAAAGCTGCAGAGCACTTGCTTCTATTAGAAACACTTGTGAAAATAATTTTTCTCACAATCTCAGTTTGGTTTCAGCACAGGAGGGATGTGCAGGGAACATTAAAAAAAGGAAAAGCAATTGAAAAGAAACAGACTCCAAACCCTCCACTTTAATATCCTAGATGTTCCTAAGTCATTGGCTTTCAAATATATTTTGGTGTAAAATTTGGCACATTTACAGCCGGTCAGATTTATTTATTTGACTGGCTTACATTTTTCCAGTTGATTTACCTGAGGCAATGTCTGTGTGAATTACTCCACAATGCATTGACTCCAGTGTTCATTAAAGGTAGTTAAGTGATCCTGTGTCTAATATTAAAGCAAACCCCATTAACCTTAACTAGTATCATATCAGCAAAACAAAAAGAACTGAATAAAGCAAAATAGATCGGGTATTTATAGTTCTTGGAAAGGATCCAGCAAATTCACATCAAGCTCCTAATAGTCCTAATAAGCACTTACTAGTTATCCCCATAAAAAAGGAGGAGGCTGGGTTAGGGCTGTGTCTGGTTCCCTCAGCCCCACAGGACTTTGGGGAAGGGAGGTGCTGGCAGGCAGTGCTGTGGAGAATTTCCCACCCACACTCTGCAGGGTGGTGCTCGACCCTTTCCCACCTGCTTTCCTTCCAAAGTCAACATGTCCCATGTCAACAGTGATTTTGTGACCCTGTATTGGTGCCCTGTGTCCTCAAGCCAATGCAGGTGAGTGAGCAAACTCCCTTGCTGGCATTGAAGAGCCACCAGCAGCTTTGAGGGTAGTGGAGATGCCATTTCAACCAGTGGCAGCTTCCACTGCTGTCCATTGCTCTGCCCAGACAGTCACTGACTGCTGGGACCTCTGCTTGCCAAAGCAGGTTGAGGTGAACCAGCAGAAACCCATGAAACCCATGCCAAGTCTTGGCTTTTTTATTTTTCCTTCCTGATTTTTTTTTTCTTTTTTTTTTTTTTTTGACATCTGGAAGACAAATCCCAGATATTCTCAGACCAGGTAGGGCTTTTTATTAGAGAAGTCTTTCCAGCAACACTGCAATAATTTGACTTATATCAAGGTTGAATAACTCCTTGTCAGGTGTTAAGCTCATGACCTTTCAAGCCAAACACACTTATACTAACCAGTTTACCATTGGAATGATCAATATCTTGTAAAGTGAGAAAGTCTAGACAGATCTTATTTTGTCCTTTGGTATCACTTGTGGCTTTGGAATTGATCATTATATGTGGCTGGGGAAAAATTGCCTATACATTTCATGCTCCGTATTTATCTTGACAAGGTTCTCTAGGATTATATTTTCATAATCTGAATGGCAGTGGAACAGCTGCTCAGACTGCAAGCCCTTCTTATCGGGCTGAATTTAAGCTACGGTAATTACTCTTTCTCCTTATGTATTTCTTTTTTAAACAAGCGTGTACTATACATTAAAATGTATGGTTGGGGCGGCAGGGGGCATGCTGAGAAGCTTGGAAAATGCTGCTAAAGTGCGTTTTCTTCCACACAGTGGCTGATGTAGGTTTGCATTTTATTCTAAATATATAAGCCCATGTCTGAGCATGAGTGGGCTCTGAAGCAGGGTCCCAGCCTACACAGGGAAAATGTTGTTTTGTTAATAAATCTTTTAGAGTCAAGATTCTCTGAGAGTGGAGGCAGTTTAGGAAAACTAGAATAGCCACTGGTAATACTCAGGAGTAAATGCATGACTAACTGAAGCCTTCAACTGGTCCCTTTGCAAGGAAATTCCTTGGTGAAACCCCAGCCCAGGGAAGCAGCCCAACCATCACCAGGAGCATAGCACCAGACAGGGATCTGTACAGGCTTAGAAGGTGCCTGAGTGACACAGTGATGGAAGCACTGAAATACAGCAGGCAGATGGGTGGCTGTTTGCTGGTGCCCTTCACCCTGGGACAGAGGAAATGGGAAAATAGAGAGGTATTTTGGACAGAAAGAATGTGCTTCTTTTCCTTTTTCCTTTTTTTTCCTCTCTTCACTGCTAACTATGTTATTTACTAGATGCCTTTTCTGGGCTGTGCTTTTCCTTCTTTCCCCCACCCCTGTTGCGTTTGCAGAGTACTTTCCAAGGGGTGTTTTGTGAATTAGCTTCATGCTTTAAAAGAGAAGATTGCTCTGGCAGAGAACAGCATAGTTGTAAAAGTGTCAAGGTGTTATGAATGTCCTGATGATAGAGCCCAGTTGTTATCTGCTGGGTAGTGAGGGAGGATAGCTAATGATGTGCAGCATGTAAACCGTTTGTTGCTCTAATCCATCTGTGTGGAGAGGAGTGAAAAAGAGGGGCGAAATCCTGGGAAAATTACTTGGACAGCTGGAGATAAAGTGTGTACTGATGGAGTCATCCAGAGGTAGCTGTCAACATGAGCTGTGTTTGCATATAATCCAAGCGATGCACAATGATTCCTTTTGGTACTTTTTTTTTAATGGGGGTTCATGTGTCTGTGCACAGACCTTAATTACTATCCAGTATCTCTTACCAACTGGGCTCCAGTTTTAAGTGAGGAATGTGATTTTAATCAATTCATGGCTGGGTGGTGGAGAGAAGTACTACAAACAGACCAAAGCAAGACATATGGATCCCTTTGGAGGACCTGAATTAAATGAGAAGCAGTCATTTTATTAATTCTGCTGTGTTTTATAGACCTTTTATATGGAACATTACCCATACAACTTCACTAGCTAATTAAAAAGGGCTCTTATCAATTTGCTGGGCAGTTGCTTATGCAGGGGAAAAAAAAAAGAGAGGAAGAAATAATATTTTTTTTTTTGAGTCCCAGAAAATCATCAACCTTAAGGGGGTACAGAACAGATCACCAAATGCCTGATTAGACTATTTCGACTGCTTATCTTCACTCTTCTAAAAGAACTGATGTAAAAACTGAACATTACACAAGGCTTTGAGCCTGATCTGTGCCGTGTGTGTTGTTCATGTGGAAACATTGCACAGGTCTGGTGCAGTGCCTGCAGATATGTGAGCACAGGCTAAATTAGGGGCTTTGTACATTGGATTTCTATGATCCCTCCTGGCAAAGAAGGCACCCTTTTCCTTGGGCTGGCGTTAGCCTTTAACAGCAGCAGTTTGAGCAGCTTTGTAGTGTTCTTAGCCAGGACTGAGGAGTGCCTGTGATGCTGGCAGGTGTGGAACGTGTGAGCTTTTTGCAAAGTGAGTGCATGGGAGCCACGCTGGTCCTGACTGATCATCACAGCAACACAGAACTGATGGCTTTAAAATGGACATTGCCTTCTGCAGGCAGCCTGAGAGGAAGGGCAGGAAACATGGGGGAAGCTTGTGGAAATGGTCAGTGCCTCTCTGAGTGCAGCCCTCTGCCTTGGGATGGGATGAGGCTGAAGCCATCCCAGCGCCTGAAAAGCAGCATCACAAAAAAAAACCAAGCAGGAGGGACAGAGAAAAGAAAAGTCTTCTAACCCCCTTGCACCTCCATAAACCCTCACTTTACGTGGTGTGTTGGATTTTACAAGCACAGAGTCTGCTGGGAGCTGTCTGCCGAGCACTCAGCTAGCAGCGATTGAACACCAGCGTTTTTAGCATTTTGACTTAAATCCAGGGTAAACTTGTGAGTGAACTGCTGGCCTGGGCTGGGTCTCTGGTGGACAGCAGTCAGCCGTGCATCACAGGCCGTGCAGCCTGGACGGCGGCTGCGGGTCACAGCTCAAAGGAAGCCTGAAATTTCACTTCAATGGATCCTGAATTACCTCTCATCCCAGGGAAAGCTTCATTTCTCTCCCTCTCTTTTCTCTCAGCGTTGAGCCAGTGTGGCTGGAGAAGAGAGGAGAAAGGGAGCCGGTACTGAGACCATCTCAAATGTACCTGGACTACAAACAAACCACTATTTTCCTTCCAGCGAAGCTGTCCCTTTAATCTTTATGAGCAGGAGAAATTCATGCATTACAGAGGCACAAAAATGAGAAGGGAAAGGCGGGTGGGAATAGTTGCATTAGAATTAAGCCCTGCTTTTAATATGACACCTGTCAGACTTTTTGTTAAAAACACGGAGAAAGGCTCCCTTCAGAAATAATAACATTGCAGCAAGGTTAGTTACACACACTGAGTCCTGTCAACAGCCGCAATTAGAAGTTGTTTACCATCGAGCAAAGTAGCTCAGCAGCACCAGGGCTGCACGGACCTTCCGTGCTGCTCCAGCCCAGCCCAGGGCTGGCAGATAATCCTCCTTGCAAGCCATGAGCAGTGAGATGGGAGCCTCTTCCCCGCAATCACATTACTCTCCTAATGACACTATCACCCAGCCAGGGATTAAGCGCTGTTCCTCAGTCAATGCTGGTGTCACCAGGTTTAGGCTGCTGAGCAATTAAAGGGTCAATTTACGGCGGGCTGGTGGGTGGGGGTGAAGGGCAGGGGATGTCTGGCGAGGAGAGCCCCTGAACAACACGAGCTGTCAGAGAGCCCTGCCCTGCGGGGCGACTGGTTTTTGGCTATTAAAAGCCATTCCTTGCCGGAGCAATTAAAGCCCCTGCGCTGCGGCCACCCGGAGAAATCTTGGGGCTTTGCGAGGCATCGCCACTTACACTCAGACCACGGAATTAATTCCCCTTATGCCTTCAGCCAGATTTCAAAGTAAGGCTCTGGAGACGCAGGAGAAATTAATTTATTAAAAAGCAATAGCTTGATAATGCACATGGTGATAGAATAAATGAATCTGTTCAATATCTTATAAAACAGTTGGCAATCACATAATAGAGCATTCATTGTCAATTTGGTAGCTTGTCTCATTATACTCTGCAAATAGTAGTAAAATGGTGTATTATTCATGAACCAACATGCTTTAATTACTTTTAGTGCACATTTATTTTTTCAAATGTAATATGAGTTAGATTCAGCCATAACTGTAACTCAGCTGATGAATCTTGAAGCAGTAACACAAACTGGAAGAGAAATTTTATGAGCATGAGAATCAGTTTCTGGGAAGTTTGTAGCATTTCTATATGCTGTGAAAGCAGTCCTAAAGTGTCAACCTCAGATGTCACCCCAAATTTGGATCACGGCTGGTAATACTTTAATAAATACAATATTACTATTAATTAAATTGATAATTTAATCAGATGCAATTTCAAGTTTCATAATTTGCTAGGGTTTTGGGGTTTTGGGGGTATATTTTTGGTTTCTTCTCTTTACCTGCTATAAAGCAAACCCCTATGTCTAATGTAGTTTATTTGTTGGCTTTACATATAGAAATTGTCTTGTTACCACTCCCTCCCTTCTTGGCTTCTCACACACACTTTTCACCAGCTTAATTTGCTATGAAGGTCTCACACACATGCAGCCAAGGTCAGTGAAAGTCCACTGCTCATTTCAATTAAAGTGTTTGCAAGGATTTATACATAATAAACTGATCTTGCCTATAATAATAGGTTTCCTTAAGTTAGTCTTGCTGCTACTAAGTATAATGTTGCAGCACATTGTTGATTTCTATGTACACAGAAAAAAGAGCACAGTAAAATAAGATGACTTGAAAATGCAATTAAAGTGTAAATCTTTACACCCATTAACATTTAGGGTCCATTAGATTGCTTTGTCTTTTACAATATTAAATGCTAAAATGTTTTGCTTTTATTCTGTAACAGTATATTCTAGTTCTATTTATAATACAAATGTAATTTAGCTCCCAATAAATCTTGGCTTTAATTGGTTATTAAGTATGTGCTACTATGTCATAAATTTAATCCACAGAATTTCTTTTTTTTTTTTTTTCACATTCATCTCTCATGGCTTTGCATTCTAGGGTTAGAAAGAGGGTTTGGTGCCATCATCAATATTTAGCCCAACCAAACATCTCCCCCAAGAACATGAATTGGGGTCACTGCCCTCCCTCTGAGCCCTTCAGGAGGTGCTGTTAGGCACTGAGATGAACATTTCAGGCTTGAGGCTGAACTCACACAGGGACTTCTCGGTGCCTCCCTGCCCAAAGGGAAATGCTCTTGCAACGAATTTGCCCTTTTCACATGGACTCAAGGTGTCCATGGCTGGCTCTGGCATGGGGTCTGACTCTCCTGAGTTGCAGCCAGTGCTGTAGCTTTGGCCCTAATAAAGGTTTAGAGGGTATGAATCGGAGCTGAATTTCCCTCTTTTGCCCTTGATGTTATCTTCTGCCTTGAAAGGTGTCCAAACGATGGCTGCACAATTATGACTCTTTTCCTCAGGCCTCAGTAAGCACAATTTAGACTGGTTTTTATTGGTCACTGAGGATGAGTTTCTAAGGTTTTTTAGATTCAAGAACTGGGGTAATAGCATTGTGAGGGCATGGCCCAGTTTCCTTTGTAATCCTGATTTCAGTTCCCACTAGTAACCTGAAGCCATGACTGTTTAATCCTTAATTCCTGCCACAATTAACATCTCATATTCAGGAGTACTTCTCTGTGATTTGGAAGGAAATCTGTCCCCAGCTAGGTCAGCCCTAGCTGGTCTCTTTACTAACTGGGCAGGGATCCTTTTCAGCTCGAGTCAAACACAGTAACACCTCATTTAATGGTGCAATAGAGCAGAGAATCTGTTCCTGGCTCCGCTCGGATGCAGGAGGAATCAACATCCTTGCAATTAGAGCTGGTGAGGAATGCAGCCACACAAACTCATAAGCTACTAATGAACTATTTGAGCAATTCTACAGGTATTTATATAAGGCTGAGACAGCATCCTCCGCTGAAGAGCTCCCCCCACATCCCACGTATTCCCAAGGAAGCTTTAACTGAAGTGAAATTTCTTTATGTAAATACAGGCAATGCAGAGAGTCCCATGTGCTCTGCCATTGCCTCCGCGCTGGTGGCTTTGGTTTGTGCTGGTGAGCAAACAGGGCTGCTCTGCAGCCACTTTGCTGCATGCCAATGCCCACAAAGGTCAGTCTGCTTCTCCTCACCAACATTTGCACACTCATGAATGCACCATCACAGCATGGCAGAGAAACAAGAGAACAGCTTTTTTTAAATCCCTTTTCCAGCACTTATACACCATTCTGCTTGGTTCATACTTATCCTGGACTTGCCCACCGTCATTTGCACAACTAAACGCGAAATCCTGTCCTTTCCCCTGCAGGATAATCTCAAAAAACACCTCAGCTGGGTGTGTCATCCCTTTCTACAGGTTATAGCAGGCCATTTCCAGGGCAAACCCCTCTTCCCCAAGAGCCCAAGCAGTGTCCATGGGTGGCTGAGGATGGACAGCTAAATATTTGTTTTACGCCCATGAACAAGTAGAAATTACAAAAAAATTATAAGAAATCATTTTTTTTCCCAGAGCATGAACCAGTCTTTGCCCCATTGGTTTTATTGGCTTAATAATCCATATATTTACTGCACTTAGAATGAAATACAACTATTCCATCTGAATAATCTGATTACTTGTAATTTCCTAATTTTTATATCAGTTCCCCCAGTTTTTGAAAACTTTCTAATTTTTGTATCAGTCTCCTGGTTTGGCAGTTTACGCTAGTCAAGTATTTTCTCAGTTGCTGATCAGTTGCTCACATGGATGCCCTTACTCCTGAATGTGAAGTTAATGGCATCTTCTGTATAGAGCCATGTTCCCAGATACAGTCCCTGAATGTATGGATATACATGTGCAAATATGTATTTACATATATCTCTATTCCTCACATATATATAAAATATATTCAGAAACTCCTATACACCACTAAACATCTGAAATAAAATTTTTCTGGGTTTGTTGATTGCCCTAAGTTAAGAAAAAATGTCTTTAGTTTTCTAAATTTTGGAAATATGGATGCCTCTGCAAAAGACAGTAGGTGAAGCAAACAGGCAGAAAGCTCCACGATATTAGAAACTGCTACTATTGCTTTAAAATATTGACTGAACTAGCAAGAATATCTTCCAGTCCTCCTTAAAATTAGTTCTTGGCTCCTGATATCTGTTAACATTTGATATACTTTCCCTGATGACCCTGGATGCGTCTGGAGGTCGGTGCTCCAGCGTTCCTGGCTATCTTAATGGTCCCTAACTTGCTTTCTCTCCAAGCCTCTTCCTCCTTGCCAAGAAAAATATTTCTAGTTGTTCTATCTTCAGCAGTTCTCTCTATCAATGCATAACAGATGGATGGTTTTTGTGCTGAAAAGCAGGACCAAGTGCTTTTGCTGCCTGGCCAGGGGCTGGGGGTGTGTGCTGAAGTGACTGCAGACCAGGAGGAACAAAAGGGCTGCAGAGAACAGGAGAGCATCTTGAAACTGCTCATGACAAGGGTTTGCAAGGTGTTTTAATAACAGAACCAAGTGAGTAAACATTTACACTGAAAAACCTCTCATCCCGTGGGTTACAGAGAGTGTTTGGTTAGGTGAGTTTTCTGTTTGAGTTTTGCAGGCACTGCTGAGCCCCTTCCTCACCATTTCCCACCAGAAAGCTCCAACAAAGCTCCTCTTGCACCTGCTTGTTCTTGAAATTTCCCTCCTTGACATCTACAGCTGCAATCTCATTCAATTTTGCTGCTTCAAGGCCACAGAGCCACCTCTTCTCCCTGGGGAGGGGACTCTGTTTAACAGGGCAGACCCCAGGATGTGCCCCTGAC
Organism: Entomyzon cyanotis; assembly: GCA_024500445.1. Classification (NCBI taxonomy): domain Eukaryota; kingdom Metazoa; phylum Chordata; class Aves; order Passeriformes; family Meliphagidae; genus Entomyzon; species Entomyzon cyanotis. The sequence goes on along the minus strand of JAKEPQ010000743.1, from coordinate 5,583,923 downwards.
CACCAGCTGCTTCCTTCCCTTCTCCTGTCCCTGCCTCCAAAGCTGCCACTTCCCTCTAAAGCCCAGCATATGCCATCAATGACCCTCTCATATTCATTGATCTTCCTGAGCACATCAACCTGTCTCTCTAAATCTGCACTCTGATTTTTCAAGTAATAGAAAGAATCCCTCTGGATAACCACATAATCATCTCCTTTTGGCTCCTGGTCAGGCTGCCTCGCTCTTCCTTGCTCTCTCTCTTTTTCTGAATGAGGAAGGTGATAAAAACGCTGCCTTCCCATTTCAGTCTTCTGCAAGGCTTCCTGGGTGCCCCACCAGACTCTCTGCTTCCAGCTCTTTGAAGATGAATGAATAATATTCCTCTGTGTTTCTATTATCTGCAAACTACCAATTAAACAGAACCAGCAACCAGAGATAAAAGCAGAGCCTCGGCAAAATGCACGGAAAAAGGACACGAGGAGCTCAGGATATTTCCACATGTGCAACCAGTGGAAAGTCAGAGATGCAGAGAGGGAGGCAGGGGGCAATGCCAGGTATCACCATCCCCATCAGGGCTCTGAGACCCATGGAATAACTCTGTAATTGCTGTGGGACTACAGGCTAATTATTATACAATTATATAATTATATGTAGTTATTTATATGAGGGGAAAAGATCAAATTTAGTGCATTACCATAAATTCACAAATAAGGAGCTTTATTTTAAAATCTTTGACTGCGTGGCCTTTCATCTTTGAACTGTTTGGTAACTTCAAGCATCATTACCCCATAGTGTGCCAGAATGTGCAATTAGTGAGAGTACAATTACATACAGCCTGACATTTGTATTGGGTTTAATACAACAGGTCTGTGAATTTATATGCTCTGAATCATAATGGAATCTGGGTTTAATTATTGATCTTTAAAAAATGATTTTAATATCCTGAAACTGATGCAGCTAAATATCAAACAGTGTAAATATAACACGAAACTGTTTAGCTGTTTGGCTAAAATGTGACATTATCCATCCATCTTTGCTTTTTCCATTGCACCTACCAGACTAGCATATTAGCGATATGATTTATTAATTTTGTTTATTTGGAGTTATATGGTAATAAAAAGACTCCTGCACAAAGCTCAGTAAACCTTGCCACGCCCTTAATGTAGCAACATGATCCCAACCACGTTAGTCCAATCCTTTCTGCAGGAATTCAGCCAAGGAGTCACCTCCCAGAACGCCTTCCCACCCCTTGGCTGAGCAGGGAGCAGCACTGCAGCACTCTCCAAACGAGAAGCCTTTTGCAGCAGGGCTGGGAGGTGCTCAAGGGTGGGATATTTCTGCCCCAGACCCAGTCCCACCCTTGTGGGGTCGCTGACAGCCACCTCTCCTTCCCCCAACTGCAGGGACTGGGCTGGGCGCTGCTGCTCAGCACAGCCAAGGGGTCATGGATGTTCCAGATTTCAGATGCAGCCTCCACATCTCAGAGGAGTGGGGTGCAGGACTGCAAAACATCTGCTGACGCTGCAGAGCAAAGTGCTCCAGCGTGTGCTTAACCTCGGGCATGCGAGGGTAGCTCTGACTGGGGTTATTCATGTGCTGAGCAGTGGGAAGATGCTTCTCCGGGTTACTGCCACAGTGTTCATTGTGGGCTCACACTGCATTTGGTGCACAAGTGGATGCCTTTATTTTTATCTCTTTGTCTAGGTATAAAATTGTCATCAACTCTTTTTTTTCCTTTTTTTTTTTTTTTGCCTTTGCTATTTTGCTGTTGTTTGTCGCAGCAGCAAGATAACAGTACAGATAACTTCTTCTTCTCAAGTGAAATGAAATGGAAATAGCATCTGTCGACAAAAATCAATTTAGAAACCACCTATATATTTTTGGGCTCACACAATGGGTATTTCCAAAACCATACCTTCTAAAACCCTTTGAGTGTAAAAAGAAAGAAAAAAATAATAATACCTGGATATGAGCTATCATCCATCAATCAGGAAAACTCAGACACAGGAGCCAAAATGAACTTCGGATGGAAATGGATGGGAGACAGGCTATGTTGTCTGATTTGCTTGGGTTACTTCATTATTAATCTCTTTGCTTCAATTTAGTTTAATGATCATAGCCAAGAAAGTTTCATTTAGGAAGACCACTTTTCTTTTTTAAGAACTGCTTTACGTGTGGCTGACTGCGCTCTATTTCTTCACAAGTGCCAAAAGCAGGGCTGCTTTCCCTACAGCTGCTCCAGTCATATCTAAATTGTGTTGGTGCCTTTACCTGGAGAGAGCTGGACCTTGGCCCTGTATTCAGGAGCACAGCCCAGGGTCCCTGGTCACACACCTCTCCCCCCTAAGTGGGGGAAAAAATAAACCCCAAGGGAGCTTCTCTCCAGCAGAGACAGAAAAACTCTGCGATGAAGAAGGGAGAAGTTAAAGCCCAGAGTCTTTTAGAAGTCTATTAGAAGCTAATGAGTCTAGCCTGTATATCTGGGATAGAGGATGAGAGATATTTTCTCCACACCCAGTTTGTCTCATCAGTCTCGCTGCTCCTCCAGCACAACCATCACCTTGTCCTGCTCTCCTGTCCTGTCCCCCCCCAAACAAAACTCAGGCAGCAGAGTGGGTTTTCCTAAATGAGATACACCTAATTAGTAGCTAGTTGTAGACTTGCTGATCACACAGATTTTCAGCTCTTTGTTTATAACCCAGCATATGCATCCGTGGCGCATTTTTACAAGTAAATGTACACATTTCATTAAAAGCACTGTCTTCTCTGCTGCTTCCATTGCTTTGTTCTATAAAAGAGTCTGGTAGGAGAGTTGTTTATTCCCTCAGCCCAAAGGAAAAAAAAAACCCACTTCCATTATTGTATTAATGCAATTCCAACTAATTAATGAATGATTTTCCAGAGCTATATTTATAAATCATGGTGAGTACACACAGCAGGAGGGTGAAGCACCCTTGCAGCCCTTCAGGATCAGTGAGTGGAGCCTTCTGTCTGACTTGGTGTGGGAAGCCTGGTGCAAGGTGAGTGTGGAAAGTGGCAGCCCTGGTGTGGGAAGGAAACCTAATCTTGGGAAGAAAATAACATAAATTTTGCCAATGCCTCTTTGAGTGGTAGAGGGTACTGCACTTTGCTACATCTTCCCTCAAATTTGGAAGCTCAAGTTTAGAATATAGAATATTTTCTTTCTCTAACCTGACAGATCCTACTACTTTCCCTTGCTCAACTGTAACATTTGTTAAATCCCATAAGGATAACTGCTGAAGCCACATCTAAGAGATTCCACACCGTGTCCAGAAAGAAAGACCAGACACGTGCATGGTGCAGTGCAATGGCTGATCTGAATAAAGGTCATTTATTCAGAGAGAGGAGACAGGTGACCGTCCCCACACTGCCATGGCTGGAGGCATCAAACCTCTTCTTGTGAGCTCTCGTTCACCCAAGGCATCAAAAAGCCTCTTCACAGAAATAGACCAGGGTATGTTTCCCCCCATGACCTTGTACTCAGGGTGCTCTGCAAACAGAGCAAAAAACGGGGAAAATGTTGTCAATTCAGTGCAAACTGGGTTAGGGAAAGGAAATAGCAGCAAGTTACACTTCTGTGCGGTTTTATCGTCTATGGTTATAAAATTCAGGGTAAAAGGATGCTTGCAGAGACAGGAGTGTGAGTTTCTTTAAACAGCAAAATCTGGAGAAAGTGCATCGGTGTAATTCATCTCAGCACTCTCATGGTGAATTAGGTGGACATCCTGCCTCTCCCTCCCAGGACAACCTGGGCAGGATTTGGGAGCTGTGGATTTGGGATTTCCTGCTGAGGAAATCCCTGGAGCCATGTGCTCACTAAAGCCATCGTGATGGGGACAGCCATGCCTGTCCTGGGCAGGTAGGGAACTAAAAGCTTGCTTCTGGGAACAGTTGCAGCACAGAGGAAATCTGGTGGGGTAGGACTTGTCAGCAATGGGAATTTTCTGCCTTTGAGGGTGGAGGGCTCCTGTCATCTTGCTGGGATGAAAAGGAAGCAGCAGATTTATGGCTGGCTGTTGAAAGGCACCAAACAGCTCTTGCAGGGAAAGACAGGGCAAGAGAGGTAGTCCCACAGCAATGGATCACTGTGTGCAGGGCAAAGGAGAGGGCCAACATATGGGTGAAACAGCTAAAGGTGAAGAATAAATGCAATTCATCACATGCTTCGGCCATTAGTTGTTCAGCCGATCATGTGGCTGTTATAACTATGTGTCTGCATGTCTGCATGGATAAAGGAGGTGCTGAAGGTTTGGCCAAATTCTAAGGTATAAAAAAAAAAAATCAAGAGTTTGTCAGGTTTCAATTATGGTAGATATAAACAGGTTGCTGAATGGTTTAGTTACTTTACAGACTGGTCTTTTTTCTTTCCTTTTTACTACTTCTCCTCTCACCCCCCACCCCCCCCTTTATTTTTTTTCTCTTTTGGGTGTACCATGGGTTTGGCAAAGCCTTGCAACAGAGCTTTCATCCAAGAATATCAACAGCCTGCCTAGCATACCTCACAAACACTGTACAGAGTCTTAAACCCCAAGATTTACAAGCTCCCAGAAAGGGAGAGGCTCATTTAAGAACAGGCCATTGCACACAAACATCAGGAAAAGCTGGTGGAAGAGGAGAAATAGATTGTTTTAAGTATTGCTAAGCACCATCCGTGATTATGAAGGAAGTGCCTACAATCCGGCAGCTGAAATTGCAGCTCCACCATTTGGTGCTCAGTTTTGTGGATTTTAACTGAGCGTTAACAATCATTGTGTAATTGAACACCTCATTCAGTTCATTAGCTGATGACTGTGCAGTGCTGTCAATGTGCAAAGTGCAAGCCAGGTGCTAAGGATTGTGATTATTTGTTTTCTCAGCATTTAAACCGCTGGCGATTCCCGACCGCTGGAAGTGTGGGAATGATGAGGACAGATATGACCACAAGAGGAGCACCACATGTGGCTGAGACTTTCATTCCTCTCTTGCAGGCCAATGTGGGTCTTTGTCCTCCTCTAAGAGAGAAGACCCCACTTTAATGCTCCCTGCAGCTCTTGCCTGGTTCTGCTTGTCCCCCTCTCCTCCTGGCAGTTTTCTGGTTGGAAACCCCAGTTAACAGCACTGATTTTGCACTCCCCAGCCCACAGCTGTGTCTCCTGTGGTAGGAGCTGGTGCTTATTGCAGTATGACCTTCCTGGACATCTCCCACTGAGAGCTTTGCAGAGCTCAGAGCAGGAGAAGTCAAGATGAGTGAGCTGGTGGAAGGATGCTGGGTACAAGAGGAAAGTTTATCCAGCCTGGGCTGGGCTCTGTCCCATCTGAGCACCACCCTGAACACAGAGAAGGTCACGTTTCCCTCCTGGAAATATGCTGCAAACTGCTTCTCTTCTTGTCCTGTCATTCATTTCCCACATGCACCTGCAAGTGCAGCAGGAAGGTGTGAAATCTGTGCCCTGCTCTTCTCCAGATCTGCTCAGTGCAGATCAGAGCCTCAGAGGCTTCTGCTGTTGTTTGAGTCACTTTCGAGGCCCTGATTGTCAAAGCTGGAAACTCCTCTCTGTGCTGTCCCCACTGCATGGCTGTGCTCACCCAGCACCTCTGGACACCTCAGATCAGTGCCAGGTCAGCCTTGTGCTGATGGTGTCACCCCATGGCCACTCGCCTTTGCAGGGAGCATCCAAAATAGGCAGGTCTTGGTGTTTTCCTCTATGTCTTTATTAAACTTAGATGTTGACCCACAGAGTGCTAATTAGCAAGATTCAAAACCGAGCTTAAAAAATGATAATGAGCTTACTGATTATCAGGTATGAAAATAAGGTCAGTCAAAAACATATCAGTGCTTTAATTAAGCTTCACTGAGCGAGATGGAATGACTATTAATGACTCCTGTTTTTGCTAAACTTCCCTTCTGTGGCCTGTTACTTCAAGGTAGGGACTGTCCCCGTTTGTCACACTTCCGCTCATGTAAATTGCCAGAGCGAGACAAGTTCTTGCTCACCTAAAAACCTCTGCAGGATGGAGGGGAGGTATAGTGTATGTTCCTAGTGCCTATGGACAGACCTACTTCTTATTTTAGTCAGTCAGGAGCATGTCTTTGATTTTGGAGCTTCTGCACACTGATTTACTTTGCATACACAATGTCTTGTTCCATGTGGCTTGTTTGTGTTTTTGTCGAGGCTGCAACTAGCATTACCCAACTGATATTTGTGCAGGCAAATTTAAGATCACAGGAGCTGCAAGAGTGGATCAGAGTAATAGTTCATCTGGTCTACCTCTGGTTTTCTGACTGGCCATGTGCAAATCTTTGGGAGGATGTGGAAGGAGGAGGAACAAGGAGCTGCACTGGAGGGAACAGCTTTTCCTCAGAAGGAAGGGCATCAGAAACACTGCATTTAACATCATGAATGAATTTCATCTCTTCATTTTTGAACTTCTATATACTTTTGGCTTCCATGACTGCCTGTGCCAAGGCATAGCTTAAAATTATTCCTTCTTTTCTTTTCTTTTTGTTTTTTTTTACAGGAACTCAACATACCCATCAGGAAGAAACCAAATTAGTTTGGGGGTTTTGTTTTGGTTTGCTCTTTTGTGGAGGGTGGAATCAGCCCAGCTCAGATCCCTGGCCCTGGGGACACGAGGCAGGAGCCCAGCAGGGACATCCTGCCCTTTGCCACCTGCGAAGGTGATGCTGAGCTCTGAGAAATGACACTGAGATGTCTCAAACTGGGCACCAAAAGCAAATGGAAACTTTTGACCTTCACTGCTCTGTGCCTCATTTCCTCATCTCTACAGGCTTCCTCCTCTTGTAGAACTTGAAATGTGTTCAGTGGTGTCTGCAGAGCCCGTGCAGGATGGGGAGAGGGCAGGGCAGGAAAAGAAACACATCATGCAGGGAGCACTGCAGCATCTGAACCCTTTCTGTGTGAGGTCTGGGGCTACTTGTTGGGGGATAAGGATGAAAAGAAATATTGAGTGCCCTGCATGAAACACAGAACCTGTGACAGGTGATGATGCAAACACAGACTGACACATGCAAGAAACACAATTTACAGTCCTGCAAGAAAGCAAAGCTGAGGCATTTAAGCCCTTCAGTTTTCAACACTGATGTTCTTTTGAAATATTTGCACCTGGGTTTTTATCACTTCAGATACTCTATCATATATATATCCTGCAGACAGGAGACATTGGCTTTGCAGTTCCTACATGCAATCTGCAAAGTCTTCACAACTTGTAGCTTTTTTTTTTTTTAAGTAAGGTAGAATCCTTGTACATTCTTTATAGGATGAGAGAGCCCATTACATTCTTTATACGATGGGAGAACCCATCCTTTGGTAACTTAACCCATGGGAGACTGGCTTATAAAAACTAGCATCTTGTTCTTATTGTGAACTTGCCTACCTTCCCTTTGTGAGCCAAACCAAAGGGTGTTAGATCTCCTGGCAGCTGTAATAGGTGAACATGCACAGGGTAACCTTTCCAGAGGATGGGATTGAGCCTGTGAAGTATTAAGTGCCTTCAAGGTCCACTAAAATCAATGGGATTGAAGAATGCCATACCCTTGAAGGGCTGAGCCCCAAGGGATGGCTTCTTCTGGGATACACTGATTCTGAAGACAGGCAAAATAAAATATTTAAAGCAGCCTGACAGGCACAGGCTAAATTCTTCTCCTTTTGTGCTGAAACATAATTTTTTTAATATGCCCTGAGCATGCTGTGAAAGCAATCTTTCTACACGTTTCCTTAGTGGGGAGTGTTTGCTCTCTGTGCTCATCAGTCACAAAATCCGTGACTGATATGGCCCCAAAGCATCAGGAAAGTTTAAGTTCTACAATGTAGCATTTTTTAAAATAAGACATAATTGTTTGTGGAAGAAGAGTCTATCAAGTACCTAAGCTGGGAAAGGGTTACTGCAGGGACATACATCAGCACTATGTACTTTACATTCTTAGTCCATTGGTTTCTACAGCAGCTCTTGTTCACAGTAATGTGAGGCAGTTAATATGGGATCTGAACACCACTGGACTGATAAGCCTTCATACTGACTTGCAAAAGTAATTTTCAGTAATCTTTGAGGGGAAAAATTGCATTTAGTGGGGAAAAAAAAGAAAAAAAAAAGGCTAAGCCATTCGTGCATCCTATTTTATTGAGTATGCAAGTAATAGACTATGCAGAAATTGAACTTTTGATCCATTAGGCTGTGCACAGGGACAAACTGCTGCTGAGTTACTGTCAGAAAGTTACGCTTCCAAATAGAAAAGTTTCACAGTATTTTTCCAGAATCTTGTTTGAAAATGACATGCCAATATTACCGTTAAAATTCAAACTTCCATCAGAAAGGACTGGAACAACGCTCCCCATCCAAGGCTCTGCTTTCACGTATCACACTCCCACTGCCTCAATTAGTCATTCCCAAACTGACTTTTTTTTGTGGCTGTTGTGCAAGGCTGTGGTAACATCCTCTCCTAAAGGTTTAATGAACAGAACTATCTGTGTCCGTTTTGCTCCAACGATTGCTTCATACCCTGAGCCAGGCCAGGCAAAATAGATAACTTCCAAACCATTTTCATTTTCTTGACACAAAGATGATTCAATTCCCAACCAGGCCTTATCACCATATATTTTTTCTAAATCCCCAGCCATCACGAGTCCAGCACAACCACATATGATTATTTGTGGCTGTTGATTTCCACAGCCTTTCACCTAACAAAAGTTTCTCAGATTTGGATGAGCGTCATGGTAAGAACTTTCCTTTTGCAAGAGGTGGATTTGGCAAGGTCAAGTTTGAAAAACACCACCAGCAGAGACAGGAGCAAACATCATTGGCTCCGTGAGTGTGCTGAAATCAGGGATTTCTGGGAGCTTCAGCTGCATGTCCCAAAGCATCACAGAGGGACAGATTGAGGAGGTAAATTATATAGTTCAACACCCAACTGCTAGGTAGCTACCACCCAGTATATTCTCCATATCCAAGCTGATGGGCTTCATGGACATTTCATGAGGAGATCCCTGAGGAAGTAATTGCCAGAAAACACTAAAAAGGGGCCAATTTGACTTTGGTGTGCTAAAGAAGGCTGAGAGCTTCTATATTTGAAATAAAAGTGTCAGTGTTCTCCCCAGCAGCCCTGCAGAGCCCCAGGTGGACTCACACCAACTTCACAGCTCTAAAACCACCCATGTGGCTCTGTTATATCCCACAGCCACGAGCCTATGGGAGAAGAGTGCTGGTGAAAGACCTCACCATGCTGGACCTCACCTGCACAGGAGGATTCCACACAGGGTCTGGAGCATCATCCCTGAGCTGTGGCTGCAGCCCGAGGGCAATGAGGACTCTGTTGTTATTCCTGGCATTCGTGTCCAAACACTTCAGGCTCATGAGCACAGCAATGCAACTGTAATAATGCCCAAATCGCTTTAAAACCCATCAAGGGGCAGGAGTTGGGGAGGAAAGCAAGGGAAGGAGTTGGCAAGACTGGAAGGGGCTCAGGCTGGAAGGAGGCTGTGCTGGTGAATGCTGAGACCCTGGGCAGGAGCATCCTGGAGGAGCCATGGCTCTCCAGCAGGGCAGCACCACAGAAATACAGACTATTTGGTCTGCTGCTGCAGAGATTGCACTCACTGCTGCAAGCACCAACCTGAGTCAGGAATGGATCTGAAACACACAGAAAGCCCTGGCTTTGCATATTTGAAGTAAGTCATTATTCAGGCTTTCCAGCTCCCAATCTCTCAGAATTCTGCTCAAAGAAGAACCTTTGCATTAATCCCCCTTCTCCATCATTATGCAATATTGCTTAGGGTAAGGGAAGTTTCCTTGCTCTTTTCTAAATATAGATTTCTGTGGTTAGAAAATTAGAGAAATGACACGGCCGACCTTCCTAAATGTGAGGAGCTTGTTTGGGGAAGCACACAAGTCATCTGCTGCAGCAGCCTCTTATCACTTTGTGGTAGGTGATTGCAAAATGCCTCTCTTAGCCAGAGTCACATTGGGTTTAAATTGAGCTAGACAAGGGAACCACAAAAAGGGCTTGTGGGCAGCTGGGCTGCTAAAAGCACGGGGCCTGGCACTGGAGCACTGTTAGTTAAAACAGCAATTTGTCATGGAAAAAGGAGTGGAGTCGCCTGCGATGCCAATGTCATGTGTGGTTTTCCAAGCACGAGGCTTTACCATGAAGATGAAGAAAAAGCTCGGTGACCATTTTAATCTCAGCAGCCACTCCCAGCGCAGCAGGAGTTAATGCAGTGTCAGACTTTCCATTAATGCCTCTGTTTTTGCAGGGGCTGTGAAAATATGCTCGAGGCAAAAACTTGTGATTCAGCTGCTCAGCTGAAGAGTTAACTTTTCTTTTTTTATGCATCCATTTTCAGAGTAGCAATTTATAATAATTATAAAGATCTATATATGGTTGTGCTGTGGTGACAGAGGGAGCTGAGGAGTGAGCCATGCAAAGCCTTGTGCCCAGCTGCCTGGCATTTCTGTCAGGCAAGAATTTGGGGTCTTCACATGACCGGTATAAGCAGGACTTAGCATCCTCAGGGCCAGGGGCATTGTTAGCTGAGGGAAAAGAGGACAAGTATTGGATTTTTTTCTACTTAGATGGCAGCCTGGGATAAAACGTGCATGAGCAATCAAGACATGCTCTCCCTTTGCCCACCTGCCTACACCCAATGTCTTCACACAGGTAGAAGAAGGACAAAAAATGGCTAAAATAATTTCCCCAACAGATCTGTCTCCTGGTTTGCACCTGCTTGTTTTTTCTGCAGTTGCCATCCCTGAGTCTAAGAGGGAACCCTTCAGGCAGAGCCATGCCAAAATTCTCCATAATAAACCTTTGGAAGCAAATGACAAGTGTTGAAATGTGGGATCACACAAAGGACCAGCTCTTGGCCATGCAATATCCAATTAACAGGAGATCAGTCAGCCCTGCCATCCTGCTGAGATGACCAGTTGAGATCCCCATTCCTCAGGTGGGACAGCTGGGCAATGGGCTTGTCATTCCTCCTGCTACCCCTTGGACTGTGGAGTTACTGCTGGGCAAAGTAGTCTCTGATATCTGGCAAATCCTTGACTGCCTGTACAGCCCATCTGGGCCACAGGTAGCCCAGCACACCTCAAGCAGCTTGGTGTTGCTTAATATAGTTTCCTCTGTAAGATCATACTGTTTTTTACAACAGCTCCACTAATTACTGCAGCCAAGTGCCAGCAACCAGACAGATTTACAAGGACATAGTATTGCCACTCTCCTCCCTTGTCCGTGTCTTAGAAGTTGAATCTCATGTCCTTTCCCTAAATAGCACCTTAGCCCATGTTATTCCACATTATCTGAGGTTATTTTCCTTCAAAATATTTTCCATACCAAGAAAAATACAGTTATTTCGATCCATTTTCAGTAAAGGTTTCCTTTCTTTTTGCTCTTTCAAGAAAACAGGCTCCTAGCAGGTATTTATCATGATAGCTAAATTAGCTGGTACCTTTAATACTTGCAGCACAGAAAATTACTTCATCAGCTCTACAATTTGAGCTTACTGGAGAAGACTTTTAAGAAAGAATGAGATTGAAACACAGAATAACCATTTCTTTCCCCTTGTCCCTTCCAGGCACCAAAGTTCAAGGTGTTTTTTCCTTTCCTTGTATACCTAGAAATCCGTGAGGGTGGTGAATTGAGCACTAAAAGCCTGTGCAAATGCAGTTTCACTAAGATGCCTCATGATTTTTTTCTTCCAATCCTAAACTGCTACGAGGCAAAACAGGACAGAAGCAACTGTACTTTGGTGATGGGAAAGAGAACTCTGTACTGAAAGAAGCAGTGCTGATAGGAAAGAGGAGTATGGTCCTTCAGCTGGGCTCCTGCATGGTCCCTGTGCATAACAGCTGCCAAAATTATTCAGCAAGGGCTGGGGAAGAGCCTACCCTGCAAGGTCAGCATAAAGAGCTGCATGTTGACTTTCTTGGGTGAACATTATCAGGAGGAGGAGCTGGCAGGTGCCTCTGTAGCTCCTCAGATTTTGCCTTTGGAGAACACATGCAGCCCTCAGCAGCTGCTCAGACATGGCAGGCAGAAAGGCTGCTTTGTAAGACGCTTTTTGCTTCCACAGAATCAACACGGATACAAATTCAAATGTCCCTGTGCATGCACTGTGCATGGTCAATCAGTTATAGGTCAAGATGGCAGGCATTAGTGAAATAATGGTTAATTAATAAATAATGAAAATATTTTCAAAACCTTTTCCCTATTCCAATTTTTAATCTGCTTTTCTTACAAATAAGTCAGTACTTGAATGCTGTAAAAATGACTTTTTTCTTCAAGGATCTCTGATTACCTACTTTGTGTTTTTCCACAGCAGGTTGATGTAACTGGCTCTGGCTCTAGAAGACAGCAAAGCCTTTGATCATCTCAGTTCCTTCATTATTACCTGAGGGAGCCATCAGGAACTCTCTCTCATGTCCAAAAATTATCCAGCCTATCTTCTTGGATTTCTTTATTCAGTGAATTAGTTTTCAGAATTATTCATATTTATTAAGAAGAATCACTGGCACTCCATGGTTAGGTTTCCCCTGAGCTATGTCAGCTCACAACACTACAAGGTGTTCAAAATGTGCATCTCCTGCTGTGTAACACATCAGAGATGAAAGGCCCTGCTGCCCCTTGCATTTGGAGAGAATCAGGCAACAACTCAACCTGATGGACTCCACTTCCTTGGATGATGCCCGAGCATGAGATATTTGGCTCCTCTATCCCTTCAACTAGCCATGAAGAGAAGGCTCTGGGGACACCTTACTTACAGGGTGTTATAAAAAATAAGAGTGACATTTTACATGGGCAGAGAGTGATAGGATAAGGGGAAACGGTTTTTAACTAATGGAGGAAAAATTTAGATTAGATTTTCAGATGAAATTCTTCCCTGTGAGGGTGGTGAGGCACAGGCCCAGGTTGGCCAGAGGAGCTGTGGATGCCCCAGCCCTGAAAGTTCAAGGCAAGGTTAGACAGGGCTTGGAGCAACCTGGTCTCATGGATGACATCCCTGGCCATGGCAGGGCACTTGGAACTGGGTGATATTTAAGGTTCCTTCCAACCCAAGCCCTTCCATCATTCTATGACTCTATGATTATTGGATGTTTTCTTGACCATAAATGATGGTCAGATTACCACGTTCTTATTTCAAGAAAGAAGACACAAAGTATGAAGTCCTTAGCTTCAGCTTAAGGTTTGGAGGACATCAAGTTCTTGCCATCCAGCTGTGCATTCCCAGACTCTGTGCTGCTGCTTGCACTCATCCACCCCTTCCTGCTGCACCTTCAGCATGGTTCACTTAGCTGACAAGGCCTGGAGGCTTTTCACCAAAATGTTTCTCTAAAAATCCACATTGTCTCACTAGTTCACATCAAAATTGTGCTCTTTCCCAGGTGGGCCAATTGTCCCAACCCTTGCTTCTACCTGGCCTGCTGCTCTAACATCCACACCTCTTCTCTTGGGGAGCTGGACTCAAAAGTCACTTTCAACAGGGTGACACAAGAGACCTGTGTTTGTTTCCCAACCCTAACACATCCTGTTTGCCCTTGGGTCATGCAGCCACTCTCAGCTTCCTCCTGTTTACAACAGCATAATACATTATTTGCTCCACTTTCCTCCTGCATTGCAACCTCTCTCTGTTTCTCCTTCACATCCTTCTCTCCCTTTCCCTCTCTCCTTTGTAACCTGACTTCCACACACCCAACAAACTGCAAGGATTTGGGCTTCCTGAAGCTCCTGAGATATAAATAAATAAAGCAAAAAAGGACAGTGAGTTGGTTTATGCCTAAGCAAAGGCAGTTTTGCTTCTCAGCAGGTTTGTGTGAGCTGTTTCTGGTTTCAGTTCACATGGGTTATTTCACCTTCTGAGTTTCTCTTTGACATTCAGGTTTCTGCCTTTTTTTCCACCTGAAGCCAAAGGAAAAAAAAGGTGCCAGGTTTGATTAAAAGCCACGCCAAATTTTTTTTTAAAGGCAGAAATCTTGTAAATCTAGAATGGGACTTTTTTTGCGGTTTCTTGTTTGTCCAGTATTCCCTCTCCTGATGCTGGGCTGCTCCTATTAAAAGCAGTTATGCTCAGAGCACAAGCATGTTAGTGCATGTACCTGCCTGTCATCAACCATCTTGGCTCATGACTAAAACCAGAACAGGTACACAAATAGAAGCACCAAAATTCATCCTCAAAATGAAACAACTGCAGGGGACAGTTCGTAACTTCATTCTGAGGTTCTTCTAGGCCTTCCATGGGACAGATTTCATTATCCTGGTGAATAGGGAGCTGATATCAGTACAGATAACTACATCCAAGTTCTGTTCGGCACAACCACCGTCTTTGGTGTGGTTTCATTTTATTTTGATTTTGTACCAATGTTTAATGCAGCTTCTATTGCTCTGCACATAGTTAAGTGTAGGTACAAATTGCGAAGAATAATTAATTGCCCATTAATGAGTTTTTGCAGAGGATTGGACTCTAAATGCTAATCGGTGTCTAAGAAAGAATGCCAAATGACATCCACACTGCCTACCTGCTTCTCCCTGATTTCTGTTTAGCATGTGATTGGAAGAATTTGGCTTTAATGGTAATTAATGCTTTCAATTAGAACTCACAACATATACTAAGCCTCGGTCATTTCAATCTCATGATGAACCCATACATAAAATTTGCTGATTCTACAGCCGGTGAGAACAATCTGCACAAACTAAATTTCCTTTTATTTTCCAGCCCAAAATACGCATGTTCCCAGAACTGAGTCTTCTCAGCCTTCACGTCTTACATGGCTACTAAATTCGTCTGTCGTCTTTTCCGATCAGCACAGCAACAAAACAGCAACCCAAGGCACCAGCGAGCAGCGCTCCGGTGAGCAGAGGTGTGAAACCGCAGGAGGAAACAGGCAGAGACACAGAGAGGGGAGAAGATGCTGGGGATGTTTCTCCCTCTCCTTTGGTGCAGTGATGGTGGAGGGCCCTGCCCTTGGGTGGACAGGCAGAGTGAGGTCACAAAGTGCAGAACGGAACAAATTTGGGCAAGGCTTTTTACAAAAGGTGTTTTTTCCTATTCCTCTCTGGTTAGGTGAGAGAGGCCACACAGCACCCAAGCCATCCTGCTGATAAAGCCCTGCCTACGTGACAGGGATGTCGTGCTGAAGAGACTGCTCCGGGCTGAGCCAGGCACGGAACAGGAACACTGAAATTGGACTAATTCCTTTGGTTGCCATCTTATCTTTTTTCCCAAAGGATGCTCATGTTCCTCGGTCCCTTGCTGCCATACTGCCGAGATCACCTTTCCTCATCTTTTTTGTGGGAACGTTTGTGTGTCAGAGGCAGCATTTCCAAACCAGTCCCCAAACCCAGGTTCTGCCCTGCTGCTGCAGCTGTGGCAGGGATGGCCCAAGCTGTGCTCTCAGTGCCTCTTTGTCAGGGCTCTGTGCTCTATCCCAGCACTGCTACCTTGGGCCGTTCTTGCAAATCATCTTCTCATTGACACAGAGCGCCGTTGGCTGGGAACTTTACAATCTGAGCATCTAGGCCTATCAGCAGAGCGTTTTGCCAAATTATTTATTTTGCTTGTGTTTTGTTTGGCTCTCCTCCCCAGTGAGATCAGAGATAAAGCTTATTTACTAGTTGCTGCTTGCCCTGGACAGCTGAGGAGCTGGGCTGGAGTGAAAGCAGCTGTTCCTGGGCAACGTGCGTGGCTTGTGCTCATTCTCAATTCCCAGTGAGCAGGATCCTTCAGTGGTGATGGAGTAGCTCCGAGTTTCAGTCTATCTGTCACTGCTCGACTGTTTTACTGTGCACACAATGCACTGATGGGCGACATCACTCAACTGCAACAAGTCCAGCTACAAAAGCAAGTAGCAGCAATTTGTAGCCTCAATGCAGCCATTTAATCATTCCCAACACTTCCCTGGTTGCCACTTTGGATAAACTAACTTGAGAATTAAGAACAAATATTTGACTCTCCCCCCCTCCCCATAATTTTACGCAGCCCTGTTTAGACTGTATGGTACTTAACAGGAGACCTTTGCCCTTTAGTTAAAAGCTGTGACCAGGAAATCCCACCTCCTCTTAATGAGCTTTTTGTTCAGCTTTCAGGGAGGGATTTGCACTCCACTCTTGCACTACAAATGCTTTGTCTGCTTGGCTTTTTTATTCAGCTGATGAATAAAAAAAGCAAACGCCAAACTCTACACGTTTCAGTCTCCATTAAGACAACAAAGAGCTCTAAATGCACGTCCTAGCAATGGCAACAATTTTTTCTAAAAGAGTGAGAAGAAAGAATACGTGGACATTTAAGCTGTGGTACTTTCCATTGCTATTCCTTAATGCTTTTGTCACAAAAGCTACATACTTTTGACTATCAAAATACACAGTAGGTTAAAGGACAGACAGTGTTTTGGGAATCAATATTATGCTCTTTCTACAGAGAAACAGCCATACGAGCAGCCCAAGCAGTGGCCTTTGTCAAACTTTTCACTTGCTTATGTCTTTCGACCACATGCTGAGACCTCTCATACTCCAGTGGCCTTGAAAGTGTTTTCCCCTCCTTTTTTTTTTTTTTCTGTGTGCTTCAGATAACTCTTGGTCTCCTCTAATCTCCTGTTCTTTCCTTCTAATCACTACATACCCTTAATAACGATAGACTGCAGACACCAGCATCAAATTATGAACTTCCACAAACACGGAGGATTAAATGCAGTCACAACAAGAGATGGTTCTGCAGGAATCTCCAGATATTTGAAGTAGATTGAACAAAATATGTTCCAGTGGGGAGAGCCTCACTTTTCAGAGAACGAGGCTCTCTGTGCACAGGAGTGGGGTGGGAATGATTCTCCAGCCCATTGCACAGCCACGTGCTGGCTGTGCACTGTTGTCTTGCTAGGCTGGTTAAAATGAATCTGGCAGAATGGACAGGGACACTTGGATATCAGGGAACATATAATAGAGATTATTAAGCAAAACTCTGCTGCAGGAGAGGGATAATAGACCCTTTTGATGCTGGGCCTTCTTCTGGCAGTGCAGAGCCTGACAGCTTAGAGAAATTTGACATCTAGAAAATCCCTCATTGTGATAATTCTCAAGCCTTTTGGGCTAGTTAGTGGCTAGCCAACCCTAACTGCCTCTTGTGGGCCACCAAGCATCCATAGTGAATTCCTGTTAATGTGAAGCCACAGCAAATCAGTGCCAATTATGGAACCATGGTATATCCTGAGCTGGAAGAGATCCACAAGGAACATTGAGTCCAGTTGAGCAGGAGTGTGTGAGGGTGGGGGATCCAAAAGAAGCTTTGTCCTTATCCAGGGTGTCTGGGATGCAGGCAGCAGGTTGTGGGATCATCCCAGAGAGCATGGAAAAACCTGTGTGGATGCAGAATGGCAGCAATGCAATAAGCCTTGCTCATTCTTCCATGTGGTGAACTAAACTGCAGAAAAGGAAACTGCTATAGGAAATTATAAGGCAGAAACAAGTTTTTTGACTCATTATAGGCACCAGATGTGCCTGTATGGTAAATGTAAGCTATTCTGCAGAAGGGCTCATCTGTATGTTTTAGGTACCAACAGATCTTTTCCCAGATGTGTTCTCCTAAAATTTTTTCAGATTCAAAATTAGTTTTTCTTGTTGCCTTTCCTGCAGTGCCAAGCCAGATCTTCAAATATGAATCTAACATGACAGACCTAACATCAAAATAAGCATATCCAAAGGATTTTAGAATGCTCTACATCAACATATTGATATAACAAAGAAAATCAAGAAATTGTTTCTTCACTATGGCTAGAAAAACCTGGATGAAAACCTTCCATTTTTTCTAATAAGGGATTTCTGGTTGCAGGTGTTATTTCAGGGTCCTGAACAAGTATTTGCTCTGTGTATGTGATCAGAGCTGCTAAAGAAGGAAATCTTCAGGGAGGATGGGTGAGAGAAGGATATAAATATTTCAGTAGTAAAGGTTTCCCCCCAACACATTTTGCCTTGCTTCTGAACTGGTGGCTGTTTGCAGTTGCCAAAACCTAGGAACTTTTTCTGGGAGAAGGAGAACATTCCAGCAGGAGTGCTGAGGGGTGTCACTGATGTACTTTGCCTATCCCTGTACTATCAGACCCTGGAGGCTCTCCTTGTCACCCACAGGCTGCAGAAAATCATTGACCTCGGGCTAAATTAAAAAAAAAAAAAAGGTAAAAAAAAAAAAAAATTATGAAGAGACTCAGTGCTGCACATTGTCATGTCTAACTTTTACTCCCTGCAATCAGAGGGAGTCAAGGCCTGAGGCTCACACAGTGCCTTGGGAGACATGGAATCCAAACCTGCCCTACACCAGAAGCCACTCAAGGGAAGCTGGAGACTCCTTTGCCCTGTGCATTTTGTTTTAGTTGGTTTGACTGGACTTCAGTTCAGGCTTCATATCCCCAGCCACCACTGCAAGGAGGGAACCCACAGTGGTGCCTTCAAAACAAGTCAAAAAGCAGCAAGAGAAGCTGCTTCCTGGTTTTCATGTGATGGTGAGAGGACCCTGTGCTGGGTTTGGGTGTCTTTTCTGCTACTGGGCAGAAAATAATGTGTCTCTTATTGAAGGAGAATTTGACTTAAGAGAAGACAGACTTAAAATTCACACTGTAATCAGATCTACATCTCCCCTGCCAAATGCTCCAGGCACCAAGATTAGCTTTATACTGCTCACATTTTACTGTCTCGTGAATCTTTCACACTATCTGGACAGTGCTAAATCTTGCTGATAAGGGATGGATTTTTGCTCCCACTTGAAAGCATCCTACAGTTTCCTCAGGGATTCCTATCACCAGGTGTAGTGCATGCCAGGGGAGGCAACAGCCCCATCCCTCTCTTTCAAAAGAAAAGGCAGGTTGCCATTGCCTTTCTACCAGGAGCCCAGTCACAGAGAGCTGCTCAATGCCAGCATCTATTTCTCTATTTTTGTTGTACATTGCTGGAAGATAAACAACACTTGGCACCTCCCAAGGTCACAGCGCTTGGCAGAGGCCAAATCACAACCATCCTGAGAAACTGAGGCTCCAAACCTGCATCAGCTGCTTTCAGGATGGGCTTTTTCCAACAAATTTGACCCCAGGTGCATTTCACCATAGTCCTCCCCACCCAACCGCTCCCAAGGGGAGAGGCATTTATGTGTCACAGTGATTTCAGGGCAGATATTCCAAGAGTCTGAACAATAATTAATTCATAAACTACCATGGCTGCAGGTCACGAGTTCCAGCAGTTACTGGTGGTGGTGTGGGGAAGCAAAGGCAGAACAGTGGGTGATCACCCAGAAAATACTCAGGGTTGTCTGGCCCAAGATCTGACAGGAATTGAGCACTTTTCCAGAGAAGAGACTGGAAGATTAAACTCCACCAGGCCTCGCATAATGCCTTCAGTACCCCTCAATTAGAAACACTTTCTCACATACCTACTTTCATAAAATCACCAGCGTCCGCATCTCTTGCAGAAAGTTTTGTAATGAAATTTTTTTTAATATATTTTCAGCTGTAAACAGCAGAAAACCCCCTTCAGGCACTTCACTAGACCTTTTATCCGCACGCAGGAAAAAGAATTGATTGATTTTGAAGTTAAACGTTGGCATCTGCTGTTATTCAAAACCAGGACCTTGGATACACTCATCCGCCATGCTTTCAGCTCAGCCACCAGTGTGCTGCAAATGAAGACAAGCTGTTGTCAAATGAGAAATGCAAAATAGTCAATCTGTTTGTCTGTTTAATGTAACTGGGAACATAAGCTGCTAAAAATGCTACCATTCTGCACTGTCAGATGGGAGACACTCTCCAACAAACGAAAGCCTAATGACCCATTTTACTCAGGCGCTCTGGAGTTCCTCCTAATGGTATTTTCCATATGCACTTCAACATGCTTTTAACTGAAACTGCAAATGGTACTATTTTCTATCTAACACAAGCGTGTAATCTGTGTAGCATATTTTTTTTTTTCCACTGGCACCATGAAGGAATGCTGATGTTCAAGGCGTCTTGAAACAGTGAGCATATTGCTCAAGCATCTGATGCTCATCTTCTCTTTACACCTGTCATTGTACTGTATTAAAGGAAAAAAATCAAGTCATTAACCATGATAGATATGTTTTTAATAAGAAAGTGTTGCGCCTCACCAGGCAGATAAATAGCAAGTCTTAAGATATCTTCAGAGCCCAAGCATACAATTACAGAATAAAGTTAAATATGCTGGGGATTCTTCAAAGACTGCTATAACTTGTAAAGATTAGGTCTCTATCAATTACCCAAGCTGCATTCCTTCAAGAATTTTCTAGCATTAAAATTGCTAATTTGGCTTTTCCTCGCAAAGTTCCCTATTCCCCACAGATAATTATGTGTGAAATGTTGCCTAAACAAAACTGTGATTTGGCCAAGAAAACAAGCGTGGTCCATTTTCAAGTCAAAAAACAATGAAAATAATGCTGCCATTGCCAGAGCACGGCGGGAAGAAACTCTGGAGATCTTGGTTATTTTGTTAAATATTCTTGGGGTTTGTATAGTAGGAATTTCATGGGTCTGATTTCAAACCCCACAGAATTAGGGTTTTTTTGGCAAAAAGCTGTAGCTTTTAGTCTCTCTTCAGAGGCAGGCTAATACCAGGCAGCCAGTGCTTGGTTTGCTTTCTCCTGACAAAGCACAGCAGAGCCACAGTCTGTTGGCATTCTTGCAGGGTGTGCTCCTTTAAGCCATTATAGTCTTAGACCCAGCTTTATCTCCACCCCTGCTGTTATCACATTGATATGTTTGTTAATTATTGACATGAGAAATGCTCAGTCATAGACTGCAGATCCCTGGAAATGCCCTGCTGTGCCGAGCTGAGCAGCAGTGCCACGAGGGTGTCTGCTCCCTCCTGGCTCCCTCGCCCTGAGGGTGCTGCCAGCATTGATTAGCAAACCCCCCAAAAGCACAGAACATCTTCAGGCACTCCCTTTTCCCCTACAGAAATAAAGATCCTACTCATCCAGATTCCTCTGCAAGCCCCCAAATAAATATTATCTTTTCCCCATCGGGTTGTTAGCATGTGTGTGCTGCTGGTGGGGCAAAGCAAAGGGACCAAAGTGTCCCTGGAGAGGTCTGGCCAGGGGTGACACCAAAGCTGTGCCCTCACCATGTCAGATGGGCCACTGCAGGGTCAGCATTGGCTTCACAGGGTGGCACCTGAGTGGGAGTGTTAGAAAACATAAGAGAGATCATTTCAGCTTAGAATAGTGGGGAGCAGCAGTCTGCACTGATGTGTCAATGCTTGGGATTTGTGTGCTCAGGAGAGACAGACAGAAGGACAGAGAAGAAGCAGGTGAAAAAGTGAAAGAGAGAGGAAGAGGGTATTTAATGCAGGGGGTTAATGCAGTGGCCAGTCATCTCTGGGATTATAGGGAAATTTAATATGATCTTGGAATTATACACTCAGTAACCAAGTAGATATTAGTACATCCAAAGAACCAAGTTTGCTTTATTGTAAAAAGTCAGGTACCTTAGAGAGACATTCAGGCTGGGAGGGAAAAAAAATCTATTCCTTTTTGCTTGCTATATGTCTCCCCCCTGCATAAATAACTCCCCCAAACTTAACATAAAACCAAACCCAGGCCTTTCCATCACAGATCAAAAGTCAGCCAAGTAGTGTTGCATTGCAGCTGCCTAAATTATACTTGGCCTCTGAATAATAAATAGGGAATTTCTCGAACCACAGTCTCATTAATGAGCACTAATTCAGAACTGATGGCACAATGTTCAGTAATTTAAGCAATGTAGACAATGAAGGTTCTCAACTCTGGTACAAAGAGTGACCTACAGAATCTTGTGGAATGAGTAATTACAGCTAATATCCATTTCAGCTTCTATTAGAACATCCAATAAAACAAGGTCATGACAACAGGCAAGGATCACATCCCAGCAAGCATCGCAGTGGGGAGAGATGGAGTCACCCTGGAGCAGGTGGATGGTTCCTATTAGTTGGGCTCCTCAATGAATAAGGCTGCTGACAGCTCCCCGAGGACGGTGCAGCCGCGGCTGCCGAGGCAGCTCAGGGAATTCGGGAATGGTTTTCAAGAGCACAAAGGTTAGCTTGGGACGAGGTTTGTTTTTGCCCAGAACTAACAAAGGCTTGAAGGACAGACCATGTGCTACTGGCTTTTTTTTTTTTTTTTTTTTCTCTCCAGCCTTTCAAATAGTTTGGTATTAACATATAGAGGGAATGATTCAGTGATTTAATAACTGAGGGTGAACCCTCAAAAAGTTGTGACAAAGGAAAAAGTTGATAGATAGAAGCAGGAGGACAATGGGCACCTGTAGTGTGAAAAGCAGCTGAGTGAGCAGCAGCATGGCAGAAAAAACTGCCTGGAGAGTTTTCTGCTTTGTGCAGATGAGCCTTATTAATTCCTGAGAGTGGATGGAGAACATGGTCAAGTGAGAAAATAAAGAAATTATCTGCTTCTTTTTTTTTATATACCATAAGTGGGAAGCTGGCTGGCTCTTAAAAACAGTTTCTGACAATACTTCCAAGAATTGGTGCTTTTAAAATACTGCCAGATGAATTACTTTCATCCCCTCAAATTAGGTAAAATTTCACTTAGAAATGCAGGAAGTTTTTCCAGTGATACTATTTGACTTTAAAAAAAAAAATTCAGACAACACGGTATTTAAAGTGATTCCCTCCCAAAAAATTCATAGACTGGAAATTTTGTCTACAACCATCTGGGCAATACTGAGAAGCCCAGAGGGGGCTGCAACCAAAACTAATTGCCTGAAGAATACAGTTCACAACAAATATTTTGATGGACTCAAAAAATCAACTCTGCTGGCTACATCTTTGACCCTCACAGAGTTCACTGTGTAGCAGTGCTGTGAGCTCTGCTGTGAGGGGAGTATTTCCTCAGCTCTGGAAAATAGTCTGGTGGGCAAAAGCTGGTGCAGAAACACAGAGACTTTTTGGTCTCTGTTGGTCAGCAGGGCTGCAAACAGACACTAAAGGATCTCCTGTGAGAAACCTGCCTCCTGCAAAGCTGCTGCAGGACATGGCACAAAATGATCAGACTTTTGCAGGAGGAGTGAAATAATTTTAACACATCTGGAAGCAGGAGGAGCAGAGCAGCCAGGGCAGGACCAGACCCATGGTGGAGGCAGCAGCCCCCAGCTGCCACCCTGTGCTGTCCTGCTGCTGCTCTTGTGTTGAGTTCTGTTGACTTTGGTAATATTAGTTGAAGTAGGGTTCCCAGGATTGGTCCCAGGGTTGCTGTAGCATCAAATGAATGCCAAAAATTTAGATTACCTGCAGCTATATTAATTTCCATACTGGCTTGAGGAATTTTTCCTGCATCACTTGAGAAAAGAACCTTTAAAAGCTGTTTTTGCTTTTTTAAAATTTTTTAATTTTTTTTATTATTTTTTATTTTTTATTGTACACTATCTAGTAAGGACTTCTGCTTTCTATTAAAATGTGCTGATAGATATTTCTTTTCTGTTTAACTTTAAGGGACCTTGGTGAATACTTTAAGG
This sequence comes from Entomyzon cyanotis, assembly GCA_024500445.1. Classification (NCBI taxonomy): domain Eukaryota; kingdom Metazoa; phylum Chordata; class Aves; order Passeriformes; family Meliphagidae; genus Entomyzon; species Entomyzon cyanotis. Next base: position 5,560,442 of record JAKEPQ010000743.1, on the reverse strand, counting down.
TTTGCAGCTCAAATGATTGTTTAGTAAGTAAACCTTTTCTCCTCCAGATTCTGGTAAAATACTACAGAGTGAAAATATTTTATTTGGATCCATACCCCATTTCAAAGTGTTGCTTATAATACCTGACAGGAGCTGAACTTTAGTTAGTTATTTCTCCTTTTTTTCCCTTCTTTTTGGAGGAAAACAAGCAGTCGAACATAGCTTCTGACACATTAAGCATGACTACTGGGAAATTAAAACAAATGCTGGTACAATTCACAGGGGAAAAAGAACTTAAAGTTTGTTTATAAATTCGTTCCCAGCTCCAAATGCATGTCATAAATTAATAGGTCATCAACATACTGTATTTAGCTGGCAGCAAGTAATTTTCTGTGAAGAAATGAGACAGAATATAGCCAGAGTAGCAAATTGGCTGAAAGCAAAGCCTTTTGAGCACTTTGTAAAATTCATAACAGACAACTTGAAGCTCCAGCAAAATGGAAAATCTTTTCTTGTCTCCATACTCAGCTTGAAGGATTTAGAAAAGTGACTAATAATGCAAATAGCCCGAGGTCAATAGGCTGGTGGCACAGCTGGAACACACAGCCAGCTCACAGGAGATCCATCACGCCTGCATCCGGAACGTCGGGAATGGGAGGATATGTTCAGGATCAGGAGGATATGGTGTTCAGGATGCTCTGAACACCACCAGCCTCAACACACTCAAACCAGCAAAATGAGTTCCAAAGCAATCCAAATCATGACCTCATGGTGTCACTTGAGCTGATTTCTGCCAGCCCAATGCTGATGAGAGCAATTCTTTTGTTAGCAGGTGAGGAAATACTCTGCAGTCCCAAGGTTTGCCCCATAACTTGGAGAGTCAGGCATTCAGCTGGGTGGGAAGTGGATCAAGCCCCTGCAGCCTTGTCACAAAGTCCAGCTCTCAGGTTTTGAGAGAGATTTGCTCCAAGATTGAGGTAATTAATCACCTCCATTTAAATACAGCGGGAAGTTTTAATATTGCCCTCTACAGCTACGTCCATACACAGTGAAAGCTCAGAGCAAATTAACCTTTGGCAAAGATGAAGACCTGGTGTTAGAATTAAATGGATTTCTCTGGTTTCTGGTCTAGAATTGCATTTTTCAGCCTGTAAGATTCAAGTCACCTGGAGGTGGTGTGAACAGCACGAGGCACAGAGCAACCTCTGTCCTGGGAGCTTCTTCCCAAGGTGATGTTGGACTGGATTAATGAGGAATTAAAGCAAGCCATGGCCTAGTGAGCCTTTGGCTTGGCTCTGAGGACAAAAAGCCTCAGCCTCCACAGTAACAGCTTCTTTCAGCTGTCCTTGAAGGAGGACAGGGGGAGAGAACAGCTCTAAGGCCAGGCAGGTGGAGGAGGGTATCAGCAGACCCTGGGCTTTGCTATCAGCCTTTCATTTCCCACAATTTTAAAACCCACCATTTAGTATCTATCTCTCTCTATATGTACTCATGCCTTAAAATTCTTTCAGAGACGGGACGAGGCAATATTATCTTTGAGAAAACGCAGATCCTAACTTAGTCTCCCAAAAGGAAAATTACTGACTTGAGCAATCCCTGGTAGTTATCCAAATAGCCTTGTCAAATTATTTAAATACCGCATTGTGATATTATTGAAGTTGGTACCAAGTTACTCTTGGCAGAAAGGAGTGTTCACTGGCAGGTGCTGAGTGGATGAGCTGTTGCTGCTCCAGCTCTCTGTGTCAGCAGCACGGCTGGCTGCTGCCAGGGATTTTAACCAGGGAGCTCAGCAAAATGCCCTCCAAAGGGGTTGCCTGTCCCAAGGGACTCTGGGGGGGTTTGCTTTCACCTCTCAGAGCCTGGCTGCTTATCCGATGTCCCACTGGAGCTGTGCTGGGGTTTTTGGGGGTGGATGGGAGGGGAGCATTGTATTGCTGCATTCAGCACAAAACCCACCCGTTAAGAGCCCTCTTTTCTGCCTTAAAAAAACTTCAGTATGTAAATCTCCAGGGAAGAAAATGGAATTTAGGAATTTACCTGATCTGTATTAAAAGGCAGGAAAAAAAAAGTCTTAGGCTTATGCATTTTTCATTATTCAGGACCTACTCTACCTATATATGCTCAATGTTTTGTCTCTGCTATAATTTCAGTTGGGAAGTTGTTTAAAATGCAAGAGTCTGGCAGGGATTCGCTTCTGCTGTTTCAGAAATAAAGGTTTGCAGATAGACAAACTCTGTCTGTCCAGCCACAGTGTGAGGAGCAAGGACAGCAATAGCAGAATCTTGTCAGGTTAGGATAGATATCTTGTCAGATAGGATATGTTCCTATCTTAGACTCTGAAATCCATCTCTCAGCTCAGGAAGATCCCAGATTTCCTGCATGGCCTGGGCATATCCACATTTCCCACCCAGGGCAGCAGAACCATGGAGCTTCTCTGTCTCCCCATTCCCACAGGAACTGAGGGGAGCTGTGGAAATCCAGGGGTTACACACTGAGCTCCCGCTTCCACAGCATTCACAAGCAAAACCCAGACAAATCTAACAACCTCCTGGTGGGGAAAAGGGGGAGAGAAGCCCTGACCACAACCTGCTGGCACCAGGGTGGGGAGGCACAAGGCTGGCTCTGAGAGCTTGGCCAGGTCACTCTGAGGACCTGTCAGATCATTTAGCCCCCACATCCTTGAAGAAAACTTCCACCCCCCCAAATACCTTTTCAATTTTTTTGCACAGTTTGGCTGCAAGTTGTCTCAAGTGATGGTTTTTCCATAGCTTCCCTCGGGAAACTGCACCATCCTGCAAGATGTAACCCTCAGTCACAGACCATCTCCTGCTCTTCAGCCAAAGTTTGCTTTGGCTCAGTCCCATTGCTCTGAGTTATATCTGCAGGTACCACACTGACAAGCTCAACACCATCCAAAAATTTTTGAGAGTTAAAATTTGTATTGCCAAGACAAGAAAAAAGAACAGAAGATAATTTTTTTCTGAGGCTATTGCTTTCTTTGGAGAAGTCTCTGCAGAGCAAAGCCACACTGAAGGAAGGAATTAGTAAACAGATGAACTGAAATGACAACCTTGTCATTTTCAGTTAAAATGGGATGACAAGATTGTCACTTTTCTTCTGTCCACCTTTACCCTTAGGGTATTTATTTTACTGTTGCTCTGCCATACATTTCACTTTAGGCTCCTGGAAAACTGCTACAGCACAAATTCTCTGCTGGAACAAATGGCTACAATTCCATTGACTTCTATATTTTCTCGCCAAAAATTTTCCTCTCCATTTCTATCCAGGGATGCCTGCTAGGTTACAGGAGGCAGAACCTCTGCTCATGTTGGAGCCATGGACCAGCTCCCACTTCCAGGACTTCATCTTGTCATGCAAATTGATTATTTCCACCCTTCAAAGTCTGCAAGTCTGAAATCCATGTTATAAGTTTAAGTGCAATTCTACTGAAAGGCTCCAAATCTCTCTGCCAGAAAATCTTTTTCCTCTCTCCAGAACCTCCTAGAGAACATGCCTAGATTGTGCTTTAGTGAGGTGAATGCAGAGACAGACTTAAATTAATATGTCTGGGAATAAATTATTTCTTGAGTGTCTTGAGCCAGCATCACATGAATAGATTACCATGAAGCACTATATGGTTAGCAGTAATTCATCTGAAAATCATAGTTTAAAACAGGAAAAAACCCATGAAAGTTGAGGATAACTAATCCAGCTTCTTCTTGTCAATGGTGACAAGTGCTCTGCAATCTCTAAAGCACCTCAGAAGCATTATGGCCCACTGGCTTCACAAGATCCTGGTTTATTTTATTTGGCAGGTAGAATTGACAACTCACAGCACCTCAGCAGCCAGAAAACACCTCCTAACAGGTTGGTAGGGCCAGAAATATCCATAACTGTTCCCCATGGTGAGGGAAACAGGAGGTACCCAACACCAGCTCTACTTGCAGGGAATGGAAAGTCGTACTGTAGTTTGGTTTTCAGTGGCCAAACTGAGGCTTCCCAGGTTGGGTTTTCCCTCAGGCAGAGCCCAGGAGGTGTGAATGGTGCTGCCTCTGAATCACAGGGTGAAACTGCACCAGATGGACCTTTCTACATCTTTCTTGGCCTTTGATGGGAAACAGCAGGGTCGGTGCCACCCCCACTCCTCTTTTAAATGTGTGCCAAGCCCCATTAAACCAGCTCAGATATTTTAACCACAGCCAAGAGACTTTGGAGATTGTGTTATGGGGGAAATAAACCACCTAGGTTTCACTTCTACCATCCCAATACCATTTATAATTAAGAAAGCATTACATGACTTTTGTCACTAAATAAAACATACAATTTTCTTCTGATTCAGCATAATAAACTAAAGATCTAAGTGCATCATGGTGAGAGAAACAATAATTCTCTGCTGACCAGAGGAGAAAGGCACTCTTGCAGCCTTTCCTGTGCTGTACATTTTCCTGCTCAAAAGCACATAACTGAGACTAGAGAGGCATTGTACATCAGTACAGAGGTTTTATATTTAGCATTCTGTGCTCTCATCTCACTAGACATCTGTATAGGTCTATTTAAATTCTAGAATAAAAATAAATTAATTAAGTTTAGCTTTGCACCTTTATCATACTTATTTGTGTGGTTGGGATGTGGTCAGTGTGTTTGTTTTGGTCAGTGTGGTTGGGGTGCTCGGTGTGGTCAGTGTGTTTGTTTTGGTCAGTGTGGTTGGGGTGTGGTCAGTGTGGTTGTTGTGGTTGTGGTTGTTGTGGTCAGTGTGGTTGTTTTGGTCAGTGTGGTTGGTGTGGTTGCTGTGGTTGTGCTCAGTGTGTTGTCAGTGTGTGATCAGTGTGTGGTCAGTGTGGTCAGTATGGTCAGTGTGGTCAGTGTGTAGTCAGTGTGGTTGGTTTGGTCAGTGTGATTGGTGTGGTTGTTGTGCTCACTGTGTGGTCAGTGTGTGGCCAGTGTGTGGTCAGTGTGGTTGGTTTGGTCAGTTGCTGTGTGGTTGGTTTGGTCAGTGTGGTTGCTGTGGTTGGTGTGGTTGTTGTGCTCAGTGTGTGGTCAGTGTGGTCAGTGTGTGGTCAGTGTGTGCTCAGTGTGGTCAATGCTGTCCTGGGCCAGCTTCGTGGCCAGCATGGAAAAGGCATCCCTGAGTGACCCTCAGCCAGACCAGCCACCCTCTGGAGGCTCCAGGGACATTCCTGTGGTCAGAGGGATGAAGCTCATTCCCTGCACCCTGGACAGGACTGGGACAGGAGCATTGACACCAAAGCATCTGGAGCACATCTGCAGGTGGCTGCCAGGACAGCCCTGCCTGCAGCACAGACACACATGGAAAAGCCTCCTCTGGTCTCATTCTGTCATCCCAAATCTGACCCTCTCCCCGCAGCCACAGCTGACAAAACCAAACCTGACTGAGGCACCTGTGTGCACAGTTCAGTTTGACACCTCAATTCCTTTGAGATGCACAACTCAGGTATTTGGAAATGAGCCTAGGAAAATCAGCTGCTTTTCCTAAGCGCCTACCTGGCACTAAGGAGATACTTTCCTTGTATCTTAGAGAAAGATACAAAATTTATGCTGAAAACAAGCTATGCAAAAAAACCCCAAATCCCCTAAACCAAAACTCAGACCTTTTTTACTCAGTGCACTTAAACACCAGGTCACCTCAGAGCCCTGCAGACAAGGTCCACCTCTGTGACAGTAGAAGGCATCTAGAGCTGCAAAAGCCACCTAGTCTATTAAACTTTGATGATTTTGGGAAGTCATCTCTGCATCCATCTGCATGAAACACTCTGACACTTGGAGAAATCTGTCCAAAGGCCCTGTTGCTGCTGCACTTGTTATAACAGTTAGGGCTGCTTTTCATATATACATACAAAATGCTAATATTTTCTATACAGTCCAGTGCCACAGTTTTCTGGAAATCATTCAAGATTATTCCAGGGAAGATATGATGCCATATGTTGCAGTATTAAATGCCTGTGCTTTGTCACAGGAAATGTTTTCATGCACTATACTTTTACAGGACTTCAGCTAATTTTCTCTACTCAGCAAAAATAAATTCCAAAAAACATGATAACACTTCATACAGACCTCATACAACTTCAGTCTGAAGCATTTTTTCCACTAGAAGTTTCCTATTTTATTACTACGGTCCTATTAAGGACACAGGACTTGTTTTAATATTATATAAAGAACCAAGTAACTGCTCAGTTATGGCAACAAGGAATTAGAAGAAAGTACATATGTCCAAAAAGATAATAGCTGACTATCAAACCAGTCCCAGAAATTAGTTGTGAAATGAAGTGGAATATGTGAATGGTTATGAAAAACAACTAAATTAATTTACATGGGTAAAATAAATGGTACATGAGAGACAAGTGGCACAGCAGAGTTATTCTCCTTATTCAGAATAAATGGGATTGGATATGCACATGCATGTGTGCATTTATGGGTATTTCTGTGAGAGAGATTTATTAAAATGTTTAATGGCATTGCCATGGTTGTATCGAGTCACACACCGTGGTTTGCAGGCCTAATCCTGCTCATGTTAGAGGCACTGGAAATAAGAACAGTTGACTAATTATCCCTCTGTAAGGCTCCAGAATATCCACGTTGAATTCTAACAAATTACTAGAACCTCAGGGAAAGAAACAATGCTAATTAAGATGAACTTTAGGTGTAGGACCTAATTAATATGATCTTTACGTGAAACTTGTTCCAAACGAAGCAACTTTAAAAGTTATACCAATAAATGCCTTGGGCTGTATAACACTAAATAAGTCAAAAAATAAACAAACATGTTGCTTAAAATCAGCAAGTAACAAATCAAGATATTAACATGGGTGTTCCGTGACTGCAAGACTTTTCTTCAGCGAGGATTTTGATTTGCTTTAGCTCCGAATGTCAGTGTTGGTGGAATGATAAATGCAGGGGCTGCTTCTGTTTCTGACTGGAAACACAGAGACATGCTGGGGGGAGAAAAAATACAGCAAGAATACACAAGTGATTCTGTTTGGGCAGAAATATTGATTTCAAGATCTTGTCAAAAATGATGTGTCAGTCTATTAAAACAAGAACTTAAAACTGTGTCTTTAGGAAACTTAGAAGATTTTTTTTTTCCTGTTTCAGGGAAGGCAGCTGGATGCCCAAGCAGGAGAAATTTGGGCAGCAAGTTGATTAAAGAAGGTATAATGATCCATGTATTGGCACAACTCCTGCCTGTGCACCCAGTTTTGGAAACTTGCAACACAGAACATTCTATGATTCTACAGGAATTATTATTATTTTCCTTACAAAACTGGACAATCCCTCATTTCTTACAGTGGCATTCCACATCTGGGGCTGAAAGCTGAAGCTGTGGTGCAAATGAGAGCAGAGCTCTGGACATCTCCTAGGGCACCTCCAGGCCAGATGGACCCAATTCCCTGGCTGGAATCCAGAACTGAGGGGTGAATCCTGATCCCATTGAAACCCCTGGCAAGAGTCCCACTGCTTCTAGGAAGGTCACACTCTGCTCTTTCCTCCAGCAGAGCTTTTGGGAGATCTTTCCATACAGGGATTTTTTTTTTCTGAATGAAACTAAGTTGAGAGAGTGCTGACTTGTTCAAATTGAAACAAAGACAGCAGCAGCAAGGGACAAAAATTAGCCTATGGAAAAACAAAACAACAACTTATCATTACTCTGTTCTGAGCAGATATAATAAAAATATCACATTCAAAATATGAACATACATTATTGTTTTGGCTTTGTCTGCTACACTGGAATTCCTCACATGCAGACCTCTTGCCCTCCTCCTACTTCTATTTTTCTCTCTCACCACTCCATGAGAAAAAAGAGGTAGTGGAGAAAGAGAGAGAGAAAGAGACACAGAGAGAGAAAAAAAAAAAAGAGGGGGAAAGAGAAAGCATGAGAATTAAGCAAAGACAGTGGAAGACAGACAAAGAATGAAAAAAAAGAGTGAGAGTGGAACAGAACAAAAGCTAACAAGTGAACAGGAAAAAGAAAAAAAAGAGAGGGAAATCAATGCACTGCGAGTCATTTTTTTAGGGCTTGTGAAAGTTATGGGGCCCTACATGAAGGAGGCATTACATTTTTTGATCTGCAGCCAGATTCTTAATGAAATAGGAGGGCAGGAGGGAGGCTAATGTGATTCAGCATCTAAAAGCAAGCAGTTGCATCAATAATCTTTAGCACTGGCACTTGTGCTAAGACAAAACATAACAGAGTTTAGAAGACAAGTTGTCAGTGTGATTTGGGGGCCTTTCAGTTATTCAATACAACTCCATTAGGTTTTAGAAGCATAAACAGGTAGCAGGGTTTTGTGCTGGTAATACTCTTAAACCAGACTGTAATTAAAATTGAGCTCTGTGGAGAATAATTCCACTGCATATTACTAGAGGTGACCTCTCTCTTATCAATCTCCAGTGGATGCCACTGTGTGTTTTAGCTTTACCCACGTTCAGCCTGACAAACACAACTGTGAAGGAACTGAGCAGGGCACACTTGGGCTGGGCTGTCTGCTCTGTGCCAAGCTCCCACCTTGCTGCTAAGGCAGCTTTAGGAGAGGAGTGAACTCACTTCCCCTGCTGCCCAACTTGTGCCTCACATCTCGGCAAAAGTTATTTTTTAAATTAAAAAAAAAAATGCAGAAGTGTTTTTACTTCTTGTGGTTTTTTGATGTACAAATCTTGGGGGTAAACTAGGTTAAAGGAGGGCTTTTCATCCTTCCCTTCAGCTAGAATATACATAAAACTTAGACTGACCTTTAAGGCTAAGCTTTGCAAATCTGCCAGTGCAAGGAATTTGGGTAGGATGGAATTCCCACCAATGAAGATGTCTCACTTCAAGTTAGTCTATGCATGACTTGACTCCCCTTAAATCCCCCACAGAGCTCAAGCTCACAGGGCCTTGTGAGGATCTCTGGCAGGAGAGAAGCTCACTCTGAGTGATGTAGGACACTGAAAGAAGAGGTCATAGCCTTCAAGAAGGTGCTCAGGAGTACACACTGTTAGACCGCCACCCAGATATATTGGTTTTGCAAAAATCCTTCACACTAGATACTGAGCTTAAACACCTAGGACTGCTGGTCACCAGGCAAAATGGGCTTTCCAACAAGAGCATCCAAAAAAATCTCATTTGTTCTTACAGGAGCATCTTCTCAATGCAGAAAATCTAAGGTGTGAAGATAATCTGGGCCATAAACAATAGAATTTGAGAGGGAAACTTAGTCCCAGCTGGGCAAAGGTTATGCTCCTCAAGTAGCTCAGCAAAGCCAGAATCATTATTGAACAAGCTGAGCAGCAAAGTTATGCAGATGGAAGATGCCCAAAGAAGAACAAATGCTGGAGTCACAGCATTGTGAATCTTGGTTTCCCACTAAACCACACCAGTCAGCCCCTTGGAAAGGAGCTCCTACCACTCATCTGTGGCCAGCTCTCCAACACACAGCTGAGCTCTGAGGTGGATAATTTTGTTTTTAGTTTACCTCTTCTTTTCAGATCTCAGGGTGTTTTCATGCCCATGGTGTAAACCACATACAGGTAAAAGTGACTGTATGGTTAAGACAGTAATTAATTTTGTTGAACTCATACAGAAAGATCTGGGAAAAGGAATGGTGAGAACCACCAGCAAAAGCTGATTTTGCAATATTATTTATTTTCCCCATTTGTCTTAAATACAGAATTTTGTGCACTGCTCTACATCTATAGTTATATTAAAATAACATAATAAGCAGATTCTAAATTAAAGGGGAAAAAAAACCAGCTAGTGAGACAGTGCAAGGTGATGTGAATTAGTTTACAACCCAAGCATGCAAACCCCCTCACTTCTACCCCTTATATTTTATGACTTTCTCCATTTCTTGCCCTTAATGTACTTTGAATTGTCTTGTGGTCTCCTAACACAGAACTGTTGTCTGCCTTCTTCATTAATCTTCATAAATTTCAAGTACTACAATGGCCTGGCCTCCGCCCTCCAGGGCAATGACAATGGCAATTTAGGAGGGCAAATATTTTGGGGAGTCATTTGGAATGCCTGACCTGTGTCCTACTGCACCCAGGGTGGGAGGGCAGGGGGGCTTTTAACCTTCTTTGCTGATTTGCCTTTTTATATTTCACTAGTTTTTCCAAGTGCTTTTAAGTTCCCAGGGATGTCTTCACAATTCTGGCTGTGCAAGGGAAAAGGATGCAAGGATTCATGCACAATATTTGGATGAAATTTGGGTAGGGAATGGTATCACCATTGGATATCTGTTGGTATCTCTTTGGTGCAATGCACCTGCACCTCAATCCCTCCTCAAACTCCTGGACAGGGGTGTGAGGAAAGCACTGCAAAAAAACCTTTCAGATTTTCAAACTTTGCAATTTGAAGCTTTTATCTTATTAAAAAAAAAAAAAAAAAAAAAAGAAAAAAAGAAGAAGAAAGAGAAAAAAATAGAAAAAAGGCACAGTTTGCAGCTCGGTACTACTGCAGAAAATTATACAGCAATTAATAACAATTTACAAGGCAGCTCACCATGTGCTAATAGGTATAAGGAGCAGTGTAAACAAGTATGGAAATCATCATGTATCAAGCAAAATTTCCACAGTGCAGTTCTGAATGTCCCTAGGCAAAGAAGTATCTTCCATATTTCATCTGGAAAAATATCCTCCCAGAAACAAAAACCACATCAGTTGAGATGTATGGTACAAGACCTAAAAAGAAAATAACCAAATTCTGTCCCCAGCTTTATCAGGTCAGGATTTTGGGGTCTCTTCCCTGGGCATTGGATAAAGTTCCCTTCTGGATCACTTTCTCCCATTTGAGTGACGTGACTCAGTATAAGGAAAACAAAGAGAATTGAGTTTAAGCTCACGGAAAGCTGACTCTCTTTGGAGGGAGCCAAAGTGGTAATAAAAACTGTTCTAATGATTTGATCAGCAAAACGAACTAAAAGCAAAGTTTGGAATTAATGAGAGCTCTAGATCAAAACTGCGGATGATTTTCCTCTCATTAGTGGTTTTTATCATCAGATGTTAGCATTGTTTGAATAAAATTCATTCAAAGACCTCAAATAAAAGCAGTATTTGGTAAAAGAAACTGTGATTTGGGTCTATTAACAAACAGAACATCTTGCTAAATAATTCCTTTATGCACTATTCAGTAATGATGTAAAGCTGGTGCCTTTCTGCTGCCTCAGTGAAACAGCCTTCAGAAAGATCATTAAACCAGCTTTTTGTGAGCCGAGCTAAAGAGAGTGACTGAAGCGTCTGTTACAAGTTTATATTTGTATTCAACTCAATTAGGCCTTAGGACACAGATGAAAGCACAGCTCAGCTCCCTCCGAGGCTCTTCCCCACAGCCAGCTTTGCACAGCAGCTCCTCTGGAAAGCTCTCTGCCTTTCCAAGAAGGGTTGCATCACCGTGGCCTGGGATGGGATGGAGAGATGCTCGCAAAAACCCGCGGCAGCTGATGCGCGTGGAGCTCGGCCAGCCGCAGAGCGCGGCGCGCCGTGGAAGGAATTTCGGTGCAAACGAAGCCACCGCAAATAACAACAAACCCTCCTCCCCTTCTCCCCTCGCAGCGGCTCGGGAATGCTCCTCCCGGCTTTATTTTGATTCTTTGCAGCGGTGTTGTCAGCTGGCTGCGGAGGGATGAAGGCTCTGTGCTGGGATGGCCACAGTGCCTCCACACACTGCTGCACCCTTGGATTCTGGGGAGCTGCAGCTGGAGAAAGGACTGCTGCTGTCCCTGCTCCTGGGGCTGGATGGCTGGGAGGGTTTTCTCTCTGGATGGAGCTGGAGAATGCAGCACTGAGCTGTGCCCAAGCTGATTTTGGCATCCCTGGCATTGCAGAACCAAGGGGCTCCATCCCCAACCACTCCAACCGTCTGCTTTTCATTCCAGCCCCACAGCTGGCATCTCCGGAAGATTTTTTTGTTAAAAAAAGTCAGAAATGCCTGGCTAGCTTCACACTGGAAACCCCCTCAAACTGCTCTGGTTCAAGCGGACCAGCCTCTTCCAAGAGAAACATGTTCTGTCAGAAACGTTTCACCTGCTCACTAAGTACATTCACTACACAGAGCCTTTTTATAATGTGCTAATTTATTTTTAGAAACGGTTTTATATCGCAGAGCACCCTGAGTGCCTTTGGCAACTTCAGGTACTTCAGAAATAAATGTATTATTATTCCTCTTTAGAGATTTAAACTGTATGTTAAGTGGTTAAAAGTAGCCATTACATGGTTGGTGGCTTTTTCTTTTATTGGTTTTCCCAGTGGCAATTTTAATACTGAATTTTATTATTTTTTATTAATTTTATTATTTATTTATATTACAGCACTTAGACTCTTAATTTAGGAAGAATCAGTTCCAAAAAGAGGAGCTGGGTGCCTGACTGGCAAATGAAGTGCCTAAGGCCAAAGCTGTAAGCCTGAAAGCTCCTGAGCTCTCGAGGCAATAAAAAAATTTTCTGATCTAACTCTCCCTAGTCCTCTCCAGTTCTGCACTCTCTCCTCCCTGGAAGACTGAGCACTTTAGCAGAAACAAGACCTCCCATTGCCTGGATTTCCCGAGGGGCTGAATCTGATTGTCATTTTTCAAATTTTACTTGATATACCCACGAGTCACAAACAAACTACTGTTTCCTTCTCTTCAAAGAGGCGCTGCTTAGTACATGGTGTACCAAACTGTGGTTAAAAGTTTCATGTGGTGTGTAGGCAGGCCAGAGTCATCACCCTGCTCTGGAGGAAAGCAGCCCATATCTCAAGAAGGCAATTCAGACACCACATCCTGGACTAGCCCAACACACATGGGCTTTGCTGGTGGCTTCTCTGTGCAGAACTCATGATTCATTACGCAAAATCAAAGCCCCTGAAAACACTGCTCCTGCAGATCAGCAGCTCAAGAGAGAAAGCCAAGGCACAGGCTGTGGGATCAAAGATCCCCTCTTTCTGGGGACAGGCACAAGATATTTTCTTGTCAACACTGGGGATGAAGAACACCCCTGAAACTCTCAGTGAGGCAGCTGCACCTTGGAGACATCAAAAGGTGAAAACCTGCTCTGTTTTCATTATCTTCTTCAAGGTGAAGTTTCAGCTAGCTGCTCAAGGTGCCTTCAAGCAACTCCTCTTTTGAGTGTGCTGGGCTCAGATCTCCTCTGCTCCTTGCCCCTTTATTCTGAGACAGCACATCTTCAGATTTTCAGTTTCCATCCCAGGAGCCAGCCACTCCAAATGTGTATCTCACAATATTTAGCTTTGTGGACCAAAGAAGTTTTCATGAAGTTTGAAAGGCAGTTTGGAAAAGTTTTCTGTCTGGAAAGGACTGAACAAACTTTCTCAGCTCAGGCATCTGAAACTGAATTTTGCAGCTCCTGAGTCTGTCCAATCACTCAAGCCCAATAAGAAAACAAGGGTTATATGGAAATTTGGCACATGCTCTGCTGGAATTGCTGTGATGGTTCAGGTGAAAGCAAGATTTCTTCATGTATCTTCAGAGGAACTCATGACTCAGGTTGTGAAGAGTCAGTGTCATGCTAGTTCTGCATGCAATTAAGGAATTTCTCTTCTTTTGAGGCTGAGATCCAATTACCATTAACCTGTTCTTCAGTTTTAAAAGTTACCATCTACTAACCTTCCCCATGAAAGCATCAGTCAGTGTGCATGGAAAACAGCCAGCTGATTAGATCTGATGGGCTGCTGCACAGAGATCTAGTCTGTGTCACTAAAATGCCTGTTCATCCAATCAACCAAATTACTAATGAGAACTCCAGCCAAGAGCAACACTTAGTGGGCTGCTGCTGCCAGGAGGTCAGTGAGCCACAGATACAGACTTTGCAAAGCTGGAAGTTTCTTCTGAGCCTCTCTGAAGAGTGTGGAGTTGGCTTGTGAAGAGATGTGTTTCCTACCTGCTCACCTACTTCAGCCTGAGTTCAGTACATAGGTAAAAGTCTGGTTGCAAGGATATGCCTGAACTGATCCTTATTCATTAAAGAAATTTAGACAGGTGTCTGAGAAAGACACCTAAAGAAATTAGGCAAACTTTAAAATTTCACAACAAGATATATACACAGGTTTTTATTTGCAGTCAGTTTTCACCTACAAATAAGGCTGATGAGAAAACCCTGCTGTTGTATTTATCATTACATAACTACAAGTAAACTGTTATAATTGTAATACTATAACTAAAGGTTAAATGGCAAGTTTCACAAGAAGAAAAACAGTCAGAAATAGAAGAAACTTTCTTAAAACCATGGTCAGCATGGCCAGCTGCTGACAAAGCCCCAAGCACTGACAGGAGAGGCAACGAGAAATCAGATCCACTGAACAGGGAGCAGAGGAAAAAAAGGTCTCAAGATTGGCCTCATCAGTGCTTATAAAAATCAGCAGTAGTCTCTCCACTAGTTTTGACAGGTGCTGGCTGAGATGCTGTATGTAAAGTCCCTGGCACTCTGTTAAGACAAAAACTTCATTCCATTCAAAGCTTTATTAGCATCAAAATTTCATAAAGACTACAGAATTGGATCTGAAAAGTTTAATTTGTTGAAAATCTGGCAGCCTGGATAGAAATTCTGGGCACCTGGCTTGAGCATTGCTCAGTTTTCTCCAGTTTCATCCACGGTGCCATTATTTATTTAGTTCTGCAAGTTTTTAGAGGAATGCTGCAATGTGAAACATATCACTTGCAGGGAGCCACAGTTTTGGCAGCCCTAACAAAACTAATGCCAACTCAATGCAAATCTCTCTCTGCTTGTTTGTATGTATTATAACAGCAAGAAATACTTTTTCTTAGAGGCATAATGAAATAGAAAGACCAACATCAATGCCCCTTTACAGAAAATGTAATAGCTGCAGTTTTTTTCCTCATGTTTGTTCAGATAACTCAATTATTTGTAAAGTGACTGTCAATATTGTGTGCTCAAGGTGGTACCAGCAATGCTGAGTTATCCAGCAGGAATTATCTGCTTGATTTTTAAAATGTCATTACACATATGTCTTCCATTGGCTTTGATATGTTCTCTTAATTCTGAAAAATGTTCTTTAAAGCATTCACTTGTATCAAAAAGCAAAGAGCACACTATTGCATGGCTTTAAGAACTTAAAGATGTCAAATGCATTTTTGAAGCTCCCCTCCACACAATGAAAGAGGCTCGAGGTAGTCCTGCAGCAGAAGGATTCTCACAGCCCCTCAAGCTGTCAAATCTTTGAAATGATCCAGGTTCTCCAGCAGGTTTCTACATCTGGTGTGGCTTTGTTTTTATGAACCACCAGCTCAGCTCAATAACAATGTCCCACCAAGCCCTGGGTCGGATGTAGCTCAGCGTGGGGCTCTGGCCATGCCCTGCAGGGGAGCCTGCCCTGAGCCAGCTGAGCAGGTGGACATGCCAAGGTTTAAGCTTTACAAACAGCTGAATTTTGGAGAGGAAAGTAAAAATGCAAACTCATGCCTGAAGGCTCAGGAAGGCACCAGTTCCACCAGGGACTGAGTGCCAGATCAGCCACCCGAGGACTGAATGGCATTCAGTGATTTTGGCTTGGGGTCACCCCACAGCCACATCTGGTGCTAAATGTGTGCTCTCTAATAGCCACGGCTTCCTATGGTCTAGATAAAACCAGAATGTTGACATGCTCTTGACTGCTCTGTACAACAGCATTAATGTTACTAAACACCATGTCTTATCCTATAAACAGTAGGGATTAATTTATTTTATATGCCCTGAGTGTTTATTAAATTTATCTATTTCCAAAGCACAGCCACTTATCACAAATCACCACGGCCATGCAACAAATTCCAACTCTTCACCCAACATTCATTTTCCTGAACTGCAAACTGAGTGTTGCCAGTGTGCAGCTAATGTACATGAAAGGTAAGCAGCACAAATTTAGTGCAAACCAAGATCAAAAGGAGGTGCCAGTCCCTAAGAAGGTATTCCCTAAGCAAACACCTTTGGGGTTTAAATTTCGGATTTATTGAATCAGTGAGAAGGTAAAAGTTTTTGGAAGGTGGCTCCCCTTTGGAACACATTAACTTTTCACCTCCACTGTAAGATGCTGTATGAATTCCAGCAAATGAACAGAATATTGGAATCAGAACAGTAATCTCAGCTTCACTGATCACAAGGACTTTTGCATGTTTTTTTGCAGGTTTTCAGTTTACCTCAAGACACAAACAAACCTACAGGCAACTCTGGTAATGAGGGTTTGAGGTTCTGCACTTGACTCAATTAGTGACTCATGGAGCATCCCTGCACGTCAGCTTATGCCTCTCCAAACTGTGCTACAGCAGACAGGGCTATTTTGAGGGCTATTGCGGAAGTGAATTTATATTTCTAAGGTTAAAACAAACATTTATGCAATTTTCTTAGTTTCACTGGTGCATTGTACACTCAGACATTGGGTAAAATCAGTTTAAAAAAGTGGTTTCTCACCTTTTCTCTCTTTCACAGCTACTTTAAAAAATCAAGAATACTGTTGCTTTATATTTAAACTAAAAGAAAAAAATCTTTTTTTTTTTTTTTTCTCCTCCAAACATGACCCTGGTTAATTCCCAGCCGACATAGTTCACCAGAAATCCCCTGAGAAGCCTGATCCTGTGCCACCAAAGCAAACGGGAGCACTTGCACCCACTCCAGCACAGACAGGAGATCACCTTGTGTTCCTGCAGGGCATCTGGAGGAGCATCAGACCCTGCAAACCACAGCTTAAAAGGATTTATCACCCAGATTTCTGTGCCTAGGACCAAAGTTGGTTGGTCCCTGAGGAGAGGGCTGGGAGAGAGACACTGCAGGCACCCGAAAAAGGAAAGGTGCAGGTGGGAAAAAGCCTGCCAGCTGCTCCGTGGCTCTGCCGGGAAAGGGGAGGGCAGTGAAGGGATTGTGCTTTGTCTCCCTGCTCACTGCTGTTATCTCCGAGTGCAAGCTGCTCGCTGGAAACCAGCAGTGCTGGATTTCCCTGCTCCTGGGGAGCCACCATCCTTCCTCATGTCCCACCCAGCTCGGGTCCTGCTCCCAGTGCTCCCCCAGGAGTCTGTGTCTCACCCAACCCCACAAACTGCCCTCCTGCAGTGGCTTTTCTTGTGGGGACATCCCCTGGGAGATCTCTGTCCCCCTGCAAAAGGGAGAGTCCCTCCCTGTGAAGGGCTGCAGAGTTACACACACACCCAGACAGCAGCGCCAAACGCTGTCAGGAAGAGAATTACTTTTGATTAATGGGAAAGGAAAGTTAATTGTCATTCGGTATAAATGTCAGAGTGGAAACTCAGCGGAGATAAAACATCACTTTTCAACAAAAAGGAAGGGATGATTTCCACGGTGCAGCCTAAGCCTACTGCTTAATGTGGATGAAAAAAATACTATTGAGATCAGCTCCTCGGGAGATCAGGATATTTTAGTTTTACTATCTCAGGGACTCGCCGTGTAACTCCCCGGCGCACAAAGCTCACTGAGTTGTTCACATTTCTCTGGGCTGGATCCGCAGCTGGTGTAAATCACTGCGACGGCTCTGACTTCAGTGGCATCCTGCCAGCTTACTCCAGTGAAGGATTTGGTGCAGAAATGTTTCCCAGTGTATAAACTTCTGGTTATGATAGACAGTTTCTGGGCTCCAGCAGGGAATGGTGATCTGAAAAGGGGGTTATGGGAATTGGCAAGATATGAAATGGTGTGGGAGAGCTGCAAATATTTAATTTCCTGTGAAATAATTCTCTGGTGGCTATATATATATATATATATATATATACATACACACACACACATACACACGTGTATGTGTGCATGTGTGCTGTTCAGCATGTTGCAGCCTAAAATTAACAGATTTCTTCTCTCCCATGAACCTCTTCTGGCAACAATCGCCTGCCCAGGAGCGCCAGCAGGAACTCTGCTCCGTTTGCCCTAATACAACACCTTCAAGCCCAAATTGACTCCTGAGATGGTTTCCAGCTCCCTGGCTCCAAAGCCAGCTCTGTGTTCAAGGAGGAAACATGCCGGGGAGGAGCTGGACCACTTCAACACCCGCAGAGAGATTCCAGACTTGTGCACCTGCCTCTCCCCATCCCCGCAGCCAAATTTAAATGCTACGGCCCCTCCGTGGAGAAAGGGGCACAAGTTGGGGCCGCGGCTGTTCCTGGGCTATAAAAATAGAGACAGATGCTTGCCTGCGAGGAGGAAGAATGTGAGGCTTCTTTGAAAGCTGAGTGTGAGCAAGTCCTGACACCTCCCGGCTCTTCACCTCGCTGGAAAAAGTTCCTGTGCTTTTGGAACACACGTGCGTGGGGATTCGCACAGCCGGCATGGAAAACAAAAGCTGCCAGGAAAGCTACAGAGATGCTTCTAGCAGGGTTCAGAGAGCGGGGAGGGGGGAAAGCTTGCAGTCAGCGCTGTTGGCTTTCGGCTCAGTTTGATTAGAAATCCCCAAACCAGCCATCCAAAATAAACCCCACCTACAATTGGTCTCCGGAATCAGTCGGGAGCAGCAGGAAAACCAAGTTGTGTGCTCGCTGTCTCCTCGCCCCTCGCCCCGGCAGGGTGCAGATCTGCCTGTTTTCCACCCAGGTGGACAAACACACTGACAGGGGGTGAATGCAATTTGCTGTTTCAGAGAAAAGCAAGGTCCAGCAAGGCAGTGAAAGTGCTGATCCCAGGCTGGAGGGATCACCCCAGCTCTGCCCACCTCCACACCCCTGCCCATCCAGCCCTGATGATGAAATGAAGGAAAATACAGTGTTTTTATATTGTCCTTTCCAGGAGATCTCTGTTTGCATAGTTGGATCCCCCTTCCTCCACACAGCACTAACATTAGTGTGACCTTTTCCTGCTAATTGGAAAATCTTACAGAAATAAAGCCTGTCAGAAAATGAGAAGTGTCTCCCCTTTAGGCTGGCCAAACGACCTCAGAGGGGGAAAAGAAGTTCTGAATTTCTGCTCCTTCTGCACACACTGCAAAATCTTTATTACTTCGGAGAGCCTTGAAACCCAGTAATGCCCCTCCAGTGCAAAGAGAAGTAAATAAATTTCTTCTTATGACCACTTTGGAGAAACACACAACCAGATTTACTCAGCAGGGATAGATACTGGACAAGATAATGAAGAGAGAATAAGAATATGATAGGGGTTTACAGCCTCTTCTGTCTCTTTAAAGTGTTTTAATCCTTCAGAAACAGGATATCGGGTCCATTTCCTTAAAGATACAGTATCCCTTCTGGGACAAGTAATGTTATAAAAACCTAAGATGTAACATCTATCTCACAATATTGATTGGCACTTTAGTGTGATAAAAGGGGTTGAACCTGAAGGGGAAAAAAGAAAAAAGAAAAGGAAAAAAAAAAAGGTAAACTGGGATTACTCTTAGAAAAATTGAAAAAAAAAGTCCCTATAACACCAGGTCAAACTTTCAAAATATTTTTTTTTAACATGGAATTGAATCAAATGGCATGTCAATGACTGTCTAGGCAATTCTCTTGATTTTTAAAGCGTATAGATCCATGTTTGGAGCTTTTTGACCAGCTGGTGCTGGAGCTAGCTCCAGCTCCAGCCCCAGCACAAAGCCCTGTGAATCCTTTCTATGCTCCAGCAGAGGGGAAAAAAAAGAAAAAAAAAGGGAGAAATTTCAAATAAAGAGATACGCTTTTGTTATTAACAGCAAACAAAGGAAACACAATTTCAAATGACTGTCTGGTTCATTTATAAAATGCCCTTTTCAGACAGTATCACCTGTTTTTTCGGAAGAGCTTTGAATGAAAACATTGAAACAACTGTCATCATATGGATACATCTACAGTCATTCCTGAATTACTCAAAGTTAAAATAACAGAGACACAAAGACTGCTAACAATTACTCATTTAAGTAGCTCTTACTCATAGGAATAGTCTCATTGAAGCCTGTAGATCTATTTCCATGCATTGTTGGGCTGAGCTTGTGTCATACGGTGAGCTAGAACAGCCTGATGCGGACACAGAAAAGCTCTCAGCAGTCACATCCACCAAAGAAAGGTAAAGTATTGACACATTTCACCTCTGTATCTAACAGTGCAGAACTCATTCACCTTCAGATGTGTCCTAACCCACAGCTTTCCCACAGCCTCATCTCCAAAACAGCCCTTTGGGTCTCCAGCCGCACCCTGCATGGGGAGAACCATGCAGAGATGCTACCCCAGCAGGGAGGAGTGTGGCTGCAGGACAAGGCACAGTGCCTGTAAAATTTGCAAGCCTGTCCTAAACAGCAAGTTTTTGTCTCCAATTTTTTGAGAAACCCATGAAGGAAGCAGCATCCTCTTTACCTGCCTTGCTCCAGGACCTCTGCATTTTCCCTGTCTGTGCAGAAGTCCATTTGGCAGTTGCTTGAACTCCAGGGTGACCCAAGAACTCAGCCCCACTGGGAGAGATGTGACCCAGCCCAGGAGCCCCTGTTAGGAGTTATACAATAATACAGGATGGTTTTGGAGTTGCCCAGATCTCTTGGAGGTTGAAGTCCTGGCCTGTAGCTCCCAAAAGTCAACAGCCTTTCCTTAAGGGAATGAAATGACAGGCTCTTCCGAGACACATATGCTCCATCTCAATGCTATTTTCAGTCTGGATTTTAGTATAGAGCTCAAAATAGCCCCTCCAGTTCATTGCTGTGCTCCTTTCAAAGGAACAGGGTGACACCAGAACATCCCACCCATTAAGACGTGCTCTGAATACAAGTTAAACACTGACTATGGAATTATCCTGTTGGGTCTCAGGGATGTGTTTTTGTTGGGCCCAGGAATAACATGTCCTTCATCCTGGAGTTCCTTGGTGCAGAAAGATCCAGTTTGGCCACCAGGCTGCTCCAACCAAAGGGTGCTCAGCAGAGGTGGGACACTGTGAACTGCAGGCATCACAGCAGCTGCAGAAGTTGGATGTAAAAAGTCCACACTGGTTTCTGCCAACAAAACAAACTCTCCTTCTCTCTTGCCACTCTCTTTGGCCTAGAACTCCTCATGCAAGATCATAAAGCAGAGATATACAACTCCCAGACAAGCCTCCCCAGACCACTGGTGTGAGCAGCACCATCCCCATTTGTCAGGGACATATGGACACCCTGCCCATGTGAACAAGGTACTTGCCCAGAGGGCCTCAACTTTAGTGAAATCTTTATGGGGCTTGAATTATTCAAGCCCTGACCTTTAGCAAATCTCTCAGTCAATGCTAGTTAATGTCCTTTAAAGTCATTGACCTCAGGTCAGGGACCAAGGGGGTGCTTCATCAATGGAGACACACAGGTTCAAAACCAAGAGAGGTTTTCTGGTGTGTTTTTAAGCACCCTGGGAGATGAGGGCTGCCCACACACACAGGAGGGTCAGCAGTGCCACAAGATACAACAGCACGGGCAGGAGGCTCCCAGCTGTGCCATCCATCCAGAATTAGGGTTCCTCTGAACATCTGGCTCTGCATTTGGGATCTGCCTGCACCAGGCACTGTGGTTCAGTGCAGCAAGGAGGAGGGTCAACCACAGCATCTCCAAACCCCCTGTGCAGGAAAGGCTGGCAGAGTGTGGGGGAAACAGCTCTGCCAAGACCTCCAAGAGACCAACAGGTGCTGCTGTTGGTACCAAGCCCAGCCAGCACATTTTGCAGGCAATTACTGTGTACATGTGCAAAATTTTTTGGGGGTGACTTTCACCTCCCAACACAAGAGACTGGTTGCTTTTCTCTAAGAAGTTGAAATTGGCTTGGCAATAAAAGATTTCTGCCCCCTCCTTCACTATCTCTTGATATGGTTACATCTTACAAAATTATTTCAGCACCATTTAGAAAGTTTTATAACAAGCCTAGCCTGGATGGATGGGTTTTCAGATGTGTGTGCTTCAGATATGTGTTCCTGATATACTTTTCCGATTGTTTCACATTATTACTTAACAGGAAGGTTGTCTCCATTGCCATAAACAGCAAAAGTTCTGCTTGAAACCTTCATACAAGCTCAGCACTTTTAATCTTGGACATGAAATTGGTTCATGGAACTAGGTGAAAAGCCAATTTGGGGGAGTTTTTTGCTTTCTTCAAATTGTAAAAATGTCAGTGGAAGTCATGAAGTTAGACTTATTGGGCAGGTTTCTGCCCTGATTCTAGCTAGGGGAATTATACATAATGAATTAACCACATGACTAATTTTACCTCATTTTCTGTTCTTGAAGTGTCTGCAAGCAAATTAAAATACCCTGAAATTATTCATTACCTAAAAGTATTTGCTGGGAGAGGCCTTTATTTCACCTTACTTTAGTCACCTAAAAGTTAGGTGTTTACCTAAGCTGCTTTCCCAGGTTGTCTTATAGTTATGGCAGTAAGAAAACTATTCACCCAATCCCAAAGGTAGATGTTGAAATCAGGTGAGTTGATTCATCCTCTAGAGATCCTGCTCTCCTTTGCTGTAGAGATAGCCCAGGTGAGTAGCTTAAATGGGACACTTGATTTTTCCATGGCCAAAATTAGTTGAAATTAATCCTAACCCACACCATTGATCACAATGTAAGTGCAGAGGTAAGCTTTTCCACAGAAGTTTGCTTGAATGTTCCAGAGCAAGCAGTTTTTCATGGACCAGGCAGACCCTGCTTTTGAAAGTGCCTGAACACCTAGCAGACACTGGAAACGTTAACAGTTAAGGACCTAAATACCTTAAAAGATGGGCCCACATGTCTTATTGAATGCTTCTGTTCCCTGAATGGATGAGTTCAATTCACTGAATCAGGCTTCGGGGACAGATCATCATCACTGGTGACTGCTCTTGTGTTTCACTTCCTCCGTCAAACTCCTCGGGTTAAGCATTGGCAGAAAACGAATGGGAAAGGGCTATGATGGATACAGCTGTAATGGCACAAATTTGTTTCTCAGCAGAGGAGGAAAAGCCAAGCTTTTTAACAATTGAAATGTTGAGTTAGGGTTCTGCGTTTGGCCTGGCTGTCAGAAGTGAGGAGCAGCCTCTGTGTCAAAAGGATACCTGCAAGGGTATTACTGCTCTGTAATTTTGAAAAACTAAAAGATTAGACTGTCCAATTCAGGAGCCAATTGTGCCTCCCTTACAGGACTCACAGATCCATTAAAAAAGGCTGCAACCACCCTAATTCCCTTGGAGAACCTACCCTGTGCATTGGTGACAGGGGAGCCTCAGGGTGACACTGAGCACCTACAGCAGAGGTATTTTCTCACCTGCAGGGGTGACACTTTGAAACCATCCCCATTTTTAACTGTACCAGGCTGGGAGAGCTCTGCCTACTCACGGGAGTTACATGGTCAAGGCACACTCACTCTGCTTCAAAACCAGGAGGGCAGCTCCCATGATGGAATTTGGAGATACTTCCGTGAGCTCTGCAAAGCTCAGTGTCCTTCAGAAAGGTGGGGAAAGACTCTAACAATAAGATTAGAGACACATTTTTAATCCCAGCTCTGGTTCTGCTCTGCCAGTATCACCAGGAGAGAATGATTTACTTCTCCACCATGGCTTTACAAGCCCCAAATGCAGCCTTTTCCCAAGGCTACCAAAAAGATCTCTTTCTTGGGTGGAAAGAGATCAAATCTTTCTGGAGAGCAGAGCAAGGATCCATCCCTTGCAGTGACACTCTGCAGTTACTTCTCTGACCAGCTTCACAGGGGGTTGCTGAGGCAGTGGAGATGATGCTATTTTATAGGTTCTGCTACTATTTTGCTGAGACCCCACGAGCTGAGCAAGCAGAATCCCCTCTGGGTGTCCGTGGGGTTGGCTGGGGCTGGCAGCTGCCCTGCCATCTCTGCTTTTCCGCTGGTGAAACTCCTCGGTGCTGCCGCAGCCCAGCGGGACCTGTTTGGACCGAGTACAGGGAAGTGCAGCAGTGTCTGTTTGACACCACGTGAGGGAATGTGAATTGTCAATTTGTTGACAGTGTCATGTTGCTGCTACCAGCTCTCCCTGCGTTATTTGGAAAGAGCTCAAGCCAGTCTATTTCCCAGGCTGAGCTTCCTCACGTTACAGCTCTGCACGCCCAGAAAAGAGATGCAACCAGAGCAGAGTTTGCTTTTTAGCAGGGAGAGAGGCTGTTTCTTTTAAAAATAGTCACCCATGTTAGGACTGGGAAGATTGAGGGAAATTTAGCCTAGGAGTGAGTATCCCCCTGATCCTGCTGTTCCCTCTTCCCACATCACCACTGGGCTCAGTAAGCTCAGGAGAAGTCAAGGAGAGCTTCATCTTTTGATAATTTTCAATTTTCTCTCACAATCAGGAAATCTCAAAGGTGTGAGGCTGGGTAATTTCCCCTCCCAGGTGATGAATTCCACTCCAGCTGGGAGTATTCACTGTCGACCATCCCCTGTGAGCTACAGTGCCCATATGGCTGGCAAACCTGCAGTTAGGAGCAGGATTTCAAAGCACCTATATCTGCACTCACACTTGCACAAATACACATGGATGTACTTGCAGGCACTTCTGGGGGAAAATTGAGTCCAGACATGGAGCTGACAAACAGATTTATGTGCTATGTACAAAACCCCACCCTCTGCCTGTGATTCCTCCAAGCCGAGGGCTGTTGTCTGGAACAGCTCCAAAAGCCACTTTGGGAGAGGAAAATCAGGTCTGGGAGATGGACAGGGATGGCAGGAGCCAGAGTCTTCTACTGCCTGTGGTGATAGGCAACGAAGACTAGAAAATAAGGTGTTTGCAGAGAGAAAATTTCTAGGTGGCAACATAGTCAAGATAATCTCATTCTGCTTTCTGAACTCCAAGACTGATTAAAAAAAGGTTAAACCATTTAGCAGTGGGAACACATTTTTAGCTCCTCCCTGTCAGAAGCACCAGGCACTGCACAGCTCATGCAGCCCAAACTGGCCTTGCTGCTGTACACATTTCCAGCCTGCTGAGGAGATTCACAGGTCCTGGATAGATGCTGGAGCATCTTTCAGGCCACTGTTACACCACACCCTGCAAACTGCCTGCAGTGGCTGCTCTGCTCAGGGTCTGGGCACTGGAGCTCTTCCACAATCAGCACCTCCAGCTACAATGGGTTTTACAGCCTGCTAAATTACTGACTTCAGCTCTCCTCACACTGCCAATACAGAATGCACTCTAGATTTCAAATAAAAAGCAAAAAATGCACTATGTAATTTAATTCTAAAAAGCTGAGACATCCTTGGCATCTATATGTGTTGGTTTTTTTCATTCCTTTTGCTGTGAGAGCAGAAGAAGGAGGAGAACCACTCCACAAAACTATTTCTCCTGTGCATAACAAGGTGCCATTTCAGGACCAATATTGCTAACATTCCTTCTGCTGAGTCCCACTAATTTCTCAGTGGCATTGTCAATACAGTGGGACTTGCACTTTACTGGAAGAGAAATTACTGTCCTTGCTTGGAAATACAAGCTCTACTTGATTATATTCCCATCTCGTTTTTTATCTTTAAATTAAATAGAAAAAAAATCTGAGAAATCTAAGCAATCAAAAATGAGATGGCTGTTGTTGTTAACTACAAAAAGCCAAAGCCCTCTGCTGCAGCCACCACCAGAGACAGCTTCTGGATTGATGCACGTGCAGGTCAGAAGTGACAACAGCAGATGGATGGCATGGCACAGTTACAGAGTGAGTACCCAGGTTTCTGTGGAGTTACAAGGTGTCTCTAAAGCCTCTGCATTTGTTAAGGAATTAAATGGCAAACGTGCTGCTGATGGGAATTGCCCCAGTGCCTCCTGCTCACCACCCTGGGAGTGCAGTGATCACATCTTACTTAAAACCCCTTTTAAGCCAGAGTCCCCTTTCCACAGACATGCATCAAGCTGATGGGGCACATTTGTAAGAAACTGCTTTACACCTTGAAGACTGAAAGAATAAATCTCTTTAATAAGCTCTTAGGTTTTCCTAGTGATGCAGATTGAAGTAATATTATAGAAATGTGTATAGTTGTCAGTAATTTTACAGGAACGCATAGAAAATGCCAGGAGGACTCATTTGTGAAATGGGAACATTTTGTGTGATTTTTTTTTTTTTTTTTTGGTGTCAAAAGATTCTTGCAAGGACAAAGAGGCTGCATTTCTATCACACTGATCTGTGCAATAATTGCAGACTTCCCAGGATTTCCTTTAGCATAACCCTGCTAAGCTGCTCTTTGTATCTCATACATGCACAGGATCTCATAGTGATGGAATTAGCACTGAAGCAATCAGTTATGAGAACTACATTTACAGAGCTGGGGAAGAATACTGGTTTTTGTGAGCTAAAATCCCCAAAGTGCAGACTGTCCTCCCAAAAAAAGTCACTTTAAACTTAGAAAACTGGGAAAGAACATTATAAAATAAATAAATAGAGTGTTTATGCCAAAGGTACTGCAACTATATCTGGGACAAAATTCCCATTTATTGGTGGCAAAAAAACCCTGGGCTGTTTATCATGTCAGTGTGACTGCAAATAAAACAGACATCATCATTGTCTCTTTTTAAGAGCAGTATTTTTTGGAGATGCAGTAGCAGCAGGAGTGCCTGCCTTGACTAATGCTGTGGGTATCTGCCCCTGGGGAGTGCAGATGCCAGGAAATAGCTTTGGAGGGTTGTGACTAGTAATGATCACACTGGATATTTTAGGCATATTAGTGGGCACTGCTCAGTGTAATTCTGGATTAACTCTTTTACTTACCATTAGTATCAATTGGAGCATGGATGGAATTTATGCCCCTGTGTTAAATATAATGACACTCAGCCTAATGTTGGTTGGAAATTTGACTGATAATAAATACAAACAGAGCTGTTAGGTGGCCTGAGCACAGTGCAGAAAACTGTCCCTGCAAGCAGCACATCTCACAGGCTCAGAGGGAGCAACTGAAGCAGTGCTGACAGCTCTGTGTAACCTTTTTCTTATGTAAAACTAACCTGGAAACTTGACCTGTCTTCTTCAAATGGAACACTTTGTGGGAAATCGAAGCAGAATTTGGCCCTCAGAACTCTCTGGTTCTTATGGTATAATATACTCAGAGGCAACATCCCCTGAAATAAATCAAAGCACTTTTGCCAATAGTGAATTTTTGAAAGTATTTATAAAGTCTGACTAACTTAAGCTCTTTTCTCAATTCTACATAAACAATAACAGCTTCCATAGAACTCAAAATCAAGTTTCTCAGCTGTATTCTTTTACAGGAAGGAAAAACTTCTTTTGACACCTGTCCCAGTGCCCACTGTCAGACAGAGGAGGCAACTATTGGAGATCTTGCTCATTGCCCTGATTTCCCCTTGTAGGACTTTACCATCAGTCAGATTTGGCTGACATCACCCAGGGAGTTTGAAAGCCACCAAGGGAGAAGAGATCTGGTGAAGAGCACAGCCACCATGAGCTCTGTGCACATTTCATTAGGACACCAGGTTAAAAATCTGCTGATGGAGGCTGGGACAAAAGCAGGCTCAGAGTCAGGATGTGTAGTGGGGAGATTTTGATATGCAGTAGGTGTCTGTCCAGTGCAGTTTGTACAAACGATCACTGTTCCACTCCATTAAGTCCTCATTAGAGCAGCATACTGCACCTTAAAAGTATCTTAACCTTAAATTATCAGTATCCAAGCAAAAGAAAGAAAAAATAGCACACCAGTGTGTAGTCAGAAGGATCCAGCACATGTCAATTAAGACGACAGCCAGCATGTTTTAAGCCACAGCTTCTCAGAAGAGCATCAATGTGTACCAGGATGCTGGAGCTTTAATAATTCACCATTTCCTTATTGAGGTCTGATGATGCTAAAATAAGGTGTTGAAGCTTGATTAGTAGTAGGAACATAGCAGCTTAACCTCTAACATTTAGCCTTCTCCTCTGGATCGAATTACTGATCTTTATCTTGTTGAGCTGTGCTAGCAGTTGGCTTGGGAACATTACACCTTTCTAAAAGCTGTCAATCTTTGTCAGTGTCTTTGCACAATGGATTGGAAGAGCTATTTTTAAAGGACTATGTCACCTTTTTGTAGGGATGGGGTTTTTATAGTATATCAAGTTTTTTTTTTAATACACATTGCCACATGCTCAATATCACCTATAAGCCTAAGAATAACTTGTATTAATTTTATTATGATTTCTAGCGAATGGGTGTGAAGAGATGCAGAGTCATCAGACGGAGGGAGAAGAAATTGCAATTTAAATTATTCATTAACGTGCTGATTTTTTGCTTTCATTTTAATTTAATTTTTTGTCAAGGGGTCTGTTCATTTTTTCATGTACAATGGATTTCTTCAACGCTAGATTGAGATATATTTCCCTAGTACTGCATCATTAATACAGTCTTGTTTTAATGCATTATTTTACCTAAGAGTAGTAACAAAATAGTGCAAATATAAAACAGCGAAAAATCATTAAGTTTGTTTAAGTTTTCTACAGAAACACTGAAAGACAACATTATTAGAGAAAGACCTTTGCAAAGGATTCAAATGTTCTTCTCTTGCCTTTACAAAACTGATCCCTATATTTTTGTAAGGATGAAAAATACTTCCCAAGGAGGGTTTTTCCAGCACATGCAGAAATCCATGTATAGACTTCTGGCTAGACATGAAGGAGCAGCAGCTTGTCCTTTTAAATCAGTTTGCAATAAGCAATAATATGTACAATGCACAGCAGCTCCTCCATAAACACCTCCTGTAGGACAAGGGATGCAGACAGACCCTGTTTGTCCACTCTGCTCACAGGGAATAGATGTGGTCAGTCACACAACAACTATTGCTGATGTTTCCCTCTGTATCTCAATGCCATATCTACAGAGGAAGTTCCTCAGGGGCACAATCCATTGGTATTTCTCCTATTAAATTCATTTTTCCTGCACTGTTAGGCCCTTTACAGAGTGGCAAACAAGACTGTAGGTGTTTGCCTGTAGCTGCAGCAACACTGGAGAAGGACAAACTGCTTTCAAATCAACTTTGAAGTACAAGAGCTCCTTCACTCTGACTCAGACGTGAAACCAGCCACAATTTCATCCAAAATACAGTAACTTAATATATAAAAAAGTGGAGGATTTGTCTCTAAGTTAAACATTCTTCCTCCAAGTTTACATCATACAGAATTTGGCCCAGGAAGTTCATTTGAAAACATGTATTTATTCCCATCTGTTTCTGCTGCTGCTGTTAATATATATGCTTGCCCTGAAAAGTACTTTAAAACTCAATAAACCATCATACTAAAACAGGATAAAATGTTTTTATAGTAACAATATCTCTCACTACTATGGGACCTTTCATGCTGAAGTACCCTAAAGCTCTTTATAAATGTAGCAAACTGATATTCACATGCTCCATCTACAGAGATCATTTCACCCACACTGAACGGCAGGGACATGCAATAGCTTTTTTCACAGCTGGCAGCACCTTAAGGTAGCTGCCAAAACAAATCACAGGTTGCACAGGTACAAAATAAGAGCGTTTCAGTTTCTGGAAAACATTCACTTTTCCATTGAATAAAGATGTTCATTCTTTTAGAAGTTTATAAAGCTCAAATTATATAATTGCAATCATTTGGGTCCATATATATTCTTGAAATATATCTCCTTATTACAAAAATAGACAACCCTTCCTGTTCTGGACAAACATCAATGTGCTGTCATGGAAAAGGACACCAAAGGAAGTGGATGAAATCCTGGTACGCCTCATATGCAGTCAGATACCTAAAGTGTGGTGTCTCCAGGACTGCCTACACCCCGAAATGTGCTGTGGCACCTTTTTGCCCTGGTAAACAAGCAGTGAAGACTTATCAGAGGTGCTGAAGCCAAAATTAAGGTGTTCTGTTTCAATGCTGTGCCCCTGTTGAGCCTCCCAAGGCTGAGCACTCCCTGCTCAGAGCTGCCTGCTCTGCTCTCAGTCTGCTCCTCCTCCTATCAAATCACATAATAATTTATTAATGCTTTGCCACGGGTGTTCCTTGACAGGGACACAGTCACAATAAACCTCAAATAAATGGAAATACGGAGCTGCAATCACAGCAGGGCTGTGCCGGGAGGGAACACACCCACCCATGACCCCCCACACCCCTCCCTGCTGCCAGAGACCTCAAGCCTTTGCACCTTCCCCACCTTTATTCCCAGCCAGAGACACATACAAACAGCCTGCAGGGTTGTGGAGCAGTTTGCTGCAGCCCTGCACACTCCTGCCAGGCCAGCAAAGCACAGAGTGGAGCCTGGATCAGAGCTCCACCGAGCACTCCATTTCCCCAAAGTGTCATCATTTCGGGAGCACTGGTGCTAAATAACTCCGGGGTGCCTCACTGTGAAAATGAAGGTCACAATGGCCCTGTGCTTCATCTGTGGTGTGATGATCTCCTGGTTCAACAGCTGATCAAATGCTATGGGAACAGGGTTTCAGAGCTTTTCATTGCTGCCTTTGTGTGTTGGAGGGTTTATCTCGGGTTTTGTTGCTTTTCAGTGCAACGCTGATAAGGGAGGGAGACATTTTTGAACTGGATCTCTTCCCAAGGGATATGAGCAGGCAGAAAATGTCCCACATTTGGACTAGTTTTCTCGTGCAAGGATGAGGGGCACATTTACAGGAGTGCCAGGCAGGTGAAGTTCTCTCAGCTCAGAAACCCCAAAAGTGCCCTCAGAAAACTCACAGTCTTATAATTTTTTTTTCCTGAAAACCTGAATGGTAGAACTTCTCTTGAGCTTTTGGCTGTAATGGGAAAAGGGAATAAGGTTCTTCAAAGAAGACCAGATATCCCAGCATAAACTGGAATCCAGGTGTGTGACTCCCAATCACCCATCATTATTCCTCAGGGATTAACAACATCTTGTGACAGCATTTACACTAAATAAAAAAACAAGTGCTGCATGGAGTATCTGCCTACCAAGAGATGTCTCCAGTTCATTCAAAACAGTTCACCATCTTTTTCTCCTTCTGTTTCTCTCCTGTTCCTGCGGCAGGAAGCAGCCCTGGCTGAGGTACCTGGGCACCACCAGCTGCATCCAATGTTTACAACACTCCTGACCTGGCATGCCCTATTTCTCTTTGCTGTATGAAACCCCAAAGAGGAACACGATCACCGCACTGTGTAGCAGAGGTGGCTCATTCTCATTTAATGATGTGGCTTCTTTTAAATATAGAAGTATCAATGGAGACAAAAAAAGGTCCCAGAGAAAGAATTTCTGCTTGCTTTGTTGTTCTCCTGAAAGACACAGTGCTGTGATATCATGGCATTGACTGCCAAGACGACTACTAGATTGACTAGTAAATATGTATTTTAGTGGAGCTCAGCAGAACAATATCCCCTGCAATGTAAGTCATTCCATTAGGAAGACAGAGGTACTCGAGAATGTTATATCATCTTTATTCCTTCTGGAAGGGCTTCACTACCATTACTATAAAAAAAGTGCTTCAGAGATTGTAAATACATTTAAGTAACTCTGACAAAACAATAGGATCTAACTAAAATGTGGGGTGTTTATCTCATCTGTCAGTCTGATATGGGATAAAAGCCACAGCAGCTATGACAGGCTCAAAAGCATCTCTCCCTTGTAATTTTTTTCCCTCTGCTACAATGGTTTTTCTACTTACAGTGTATGCTGCACCATCCCAACCATATTTGTGCTTCTTTTTAATTAGTGAGAAGTTAATTACAGCAGCTGATTCTGCATCTCCCATTAATTCAGCATATCTGAAGTATTGCTGTACCCAAATGGTCAGAGTATGAGCAGGGCCCATACCTCCCTCCCTCAAAAAAAAAAAAATACAATACTGTGAGACATTTTTTAATTAAATAATCATTAAAAAGTAACATCCCCAAAAACCCCCCACCAAATAACCCAAAAACAAACCAACCAACAAAAAAAAAAAAAAAAAAAAAGAGTTGTCTTTTTTATTTGCCTGTTTCTAAGCTTCACTGTGCCTCCAGGTTTTATCATAAAGTATTTCTCTCAAAACACAAAACCCAGGCAACTTTAGTTCTTTTAGAAATGAGTCTCAGCATTAGACACTGGATAGAGGACAAGCAAAATTCACAGGAAATAGGTTCCAAATTTTCTGAAAATGACTGTTTTCCTGGGCTGCATGGTGGTCAGACTCTGGCCATCATAAAACCATGACCGAGCTGAAGGTGGTCAGAGGAACATCAGTGCTACTGGCTGTTGATTCCCTACAGGGTACACACCAAATCAACAATTAATATTCTCAATATTATTGAAAGCATGTGCTATTCCTGCCACTGGGAGCAGAGCTGTGCAGGCAGGGCAGAGATACACATGCAAATACACATTTTTACCTCACCTTCACTTCAGGACTTAAGTGAGTTTAGCTATGATGTTTCATTAAGAGAATATCAATACAAATTTAAATCAATTTAATTGTAGTTAAATATAAAGCTTTCTCACCACAATGAGAGACAAGTGGTTTCTCCTTCCTCTGATCCCTTCACCTGCCATGGAAGTGCAGTTATTTTTAGGAGAGAGTGCACACTGATACCAAAAATGCATTTAAGAACTGTGTAAAAGACTGGTATAAAGAGCTGAGGTGTCTCAAGCAAATAATAATAATAAAATGGAAAGGAAAATACCCAAACTTTGCCTTTATTTCAAGAACTTGCTTAGGTGGCATCTCATTCAACACAATTCATGCAATACCCAGATCCTGTGAAATAACAAGAGCATTTGTGCTCAGGTCTTCAAGCACATGCTTTGCTGAGTCAATGTTTGTGCTATTAATACCATGGCATTGACAAAAATCTGAAGGTTTCATTAACGGTGTCCTGTCACCAGAACAATCCCAATTTTCTGCCTTATGTGGGGCAGTGTCAGAGCAGCAGCTGAGCTCTCCTCATCTACAGCAAATGTTACCTGCAAAATATTATTTGCAAGATGTGATTCAACAAGCAGGCCTCAACATTTGTCCATGTCACCAGCATCTGTGGCATTTCTAGTGGTCAGGACACTCATTTTTTTCACCTCCTCTGAGTAGTAAATACTGAAAAAATTTGGCCAGTACTTTAATACATGTAACAGAAGAAGTACCCTCTTTATTCTCTCAGAGCAAGAAGTGCAGCCACACCTTCACCCTTTCTATGTGTCCAATCCAAGCTTCAAGATTTAAATGAACCTTATAAAAGACTGAAAATATATTATTTTAAATCCCCTGAACATTATTAACAGCCAGTTAGTTAATTTATCTATATGGGAATGTCTAAGGATTCATCAGGAGTAATACATCCCACATTTCTGATTAGTGGAAAGGAGAAATACTGTACCAATCACCCAGTTAATTCACTGAGGTGCTTTATTATACGTGCAGATATTTGGTATAGAGATGTCATATTCCCATAATGAACACAATAAAGGATGAATGACTGGTAAAGCTTTCAGCTTACAATACCTATAAAACCTAAGTGTTCGCAAGGTGTTATATACAGATTAATTTATAGATTCTTATTAACATGCTGTGTTCTCTCCTTTGTGTGGCTACAGCTTCTCAGCTGTGGAAGATCACTTTGGCCATACAAAATCTGAGTGCTATGGGGTGAGTGGCACCCAAATGGGAACCCTGTGTGGGAGAGACTCATGAACAAGAGAGACTTCTGTGGGTGTGGATTTCACAAAATAAAGAAAGCAGACCTCTTGTTAATAGAAACCTGCCAGCTTTTGTCACTGCCATGGGATCTGGACTGAACTTGTCCCTGAGGGTCACAGACACACACCACAGTCCAGCTGCTTTTGGTTTAGAGCAGGTACCACAGGGCAACAGCAAAGCCTGGGCTTGGAGCTAAAGAACCAAGCTGTGGTCTTAATCACAGTCTTTCTTTTAGGGGAGGCAAAAAGGAGTAGTTTTGTTCTGGTCATGACATTAATCCAGCCTAGCATCTAAACAAACAATTGAAAAGTTGGGGTTTTTTTAACAATAGACCCTAAAATACAGTCCAAACAAAGGGAACATACCTGCAGAACGACTGTTCTGGAGTGTAATGTGTATCACTAACCATTACATGTGTCTGTTCTGAGACCAGAACTACAAAAGGCCGAATTTTCTTAAAAGCATGTTAAAATATTAATAGATATCTGAAACAGTTTTATTGCACGGGCTGTCAGTCTTATGAGCGATTACATCACACAGGGTAGGAGGTAGGAGAAACCACCCAGACACTGGTGACCTGAGCAGCATCATGAAAATCTAATGGCACAAAGGGAGATTGAACATTATAGCTGGCTGCAAGGCTGGAGTGGGAGTGGAGGGGCTTTACTGGGAGTGCTGACAATAAATTTCATGACATCCAACATGCTAATTATGTAAGTCTAAGGAGGGTGTACTTGCAGTCCTACACATTTACAAACTCCAAACAACAGCACAAAGGAGTCACAGCAGGGGCAAAGAGCTCTGTTATCCTTTTTTTTTGTTGTTTTGTTATAGTTGTCATGAAATGACTTTATCCCTTATAAAGACAAGCCACTCTGAAGTTAGCTCAGAAGTCACTCTCTTTCTCGAAATTACCCTTCTTCCCCTGCTCACCCTCACCATGTTGTTTTTGTGTGGTTACTTGTGAGTGCTAAGGCTGCTTTCATTAATTTTTAACTTGAATCAGCAAAGCCTCAAAGTATCTATTTGGGGGAGAGGAGATGCAACATATTACAGTTAGGAGAACTAAAAAGCGAGAGCGGGTTTGGTCCTTTGCCCATGTGTTCCATTCAAAGGTTAGTCAATGACAACCACGGCGCTGGGAATATTGGCACATTTTGGGTGGACTTGGGCAAATCTAACTAGGAACTTGATCCCAAGTCCACTCACTTACATCAGTCAAGTGCTGATTAAATAAAAAAATCCAACATCCTGATTTTGTTTCAACTGAACAGTTTTACCCTTCCATTTAAGACAGAGCCAGCCTTTCAGACTGCACAAATCCTGAGGAGACACTCAAAGAAATTTCAGTCAGTTTTGAAACAGTTCTGCAAACTGAGTTGGAAAAGCTGCTGGCCTGACTGTGGATTCATACTCCATCTGAAAAATATTCTGGAAAAATATCTGAGTTGAAGCTGGAGTCCTGAGGTACCTTCTAGTCTCAGCCAGCCTTTGTGACTAAGACAGAGAACCAAATTTTAGTACTGTTCAAAGGGAAATATCCTATTATGCCTTAATTTTCTGCATTGCAGAGACGTGGTAAAACAAATGGATCTGCCACTTCACCTTGGTTTTGCAGAAGATTGTCTGCATCCAAATGGCAGTGCCAGAGGAACAGCAGTAACCTTCCCCTGGCACTGCTCACCAAAAACCTCTCGGCCAAAAATCTCTCACCCAAATGAGCCAATTTTAGACAGGAGTGTTTTAAAGCAGAGAAAACTAGTCCTGCATGGTTTCTGCACTGCTTTTTTCATCTGTTAGCTGAGGTCATTTCAAGCCTAGGTACATATAATCACAAATAACCTGTGCAGGCTCTCCAGCACTCATCTGCTTTGAACTTGGAGACAGCATTAATGCAAATTCAGGAGAAAAGCACAGAGCTACCAGGCAGTTCTGATTCTGAAAGCATGTGGCAAGGTAGCATGGAAACTCTCACACTGCTCCTGCCTGAGGAAAGGTCTGGGATTATGAATATCCAGCTGCAAGAATAACTTCAGCAGGAACACGTGCTGGATTAGACATCATTTATAAGACACACAGAATCCATTCCACTCCTTCCTGAATCTGCAATCACAACAGCTTTCTGTTGCATGGACTGAAAAAGGCAGATCCACTGTGGCTGAGGAACCTGCCCAGGGCAAAGCTGAGATGCTCTGGTGGGGAACACCATGCCAGGACTGATGCTCTCTCAATGGAGGCACTGATGTGCTGACCTTTCCCATTTTTGGGGGCATGGTGATGGATGACTCGAGAGCACAGCTGAAGACTCTGCCTCAAGCTGCAGTATTTGTGTCATTTCCCTTGTGTTCCTCTCCCTAGTATGAATGGATCTCGGATGAGTTTTTAAAATAATCACTATTTTTGTGTGAAAACACTTCATCTCAGCAATTGCACTATAGCTGTTCTTTTATTGTGTTTGTATAATACTAATACTAATACTAATACTAATACTAATACTAATACTAATACTAATACTAATAATATCAGTTCTCCTATTCCCTGGTGACACTTTAACCAATTCCAGCACCGTATGTGCTAAATGGAGTCATTTGCATTGGGCTGTGGCTCTGTTTCCAAGGTGAGTAAGTGAGAGCTGCCCCATGACTTCGTGTTGGATGGGCTGGGACACTGAAATTGCCAGCAGTAAAGCCCCTGTGGTCTCCCTGGGTCTAGGACACCCTGGAAAATGGAGAGGCTGCTAAAACCATTACATTCCACAGCCAGTTTGCAGTTTATTCCCAGGACTGTTGGGCAAGTCCAAATTACAAGAGGACACTTGGATTGCACAGGAGAGAGAGCAAAACAGTTTTGAAGATAAAAACCACCTTAAAAACATCAATCTGTTCTCTCTTCACTGACGTGACTGCAGCTGGCAAGGAGAGGCAGGAGGGATTTGTGTACCTTCATGCTACAAGCAGGTTATGGATGAACCACGTGATTTCCTATTTTATCCATCCTTATTGGGCTCATGTTTCCTGTAAAGGGTTTTGACTAATTGTGGTTTTGACAAGAATGGCATCATGTGCTGCTTTGTGAAAGAACAAGCTCAGGTCAGTAAGTCAGACGGTCAGTCTGGAAAACAGATCCATATTCCTAATCCTTAAGGCTGATATAAAGCAGAGATAAGCGTGTTTGTGATGTGGAGGTTACTCTGAGTAAATATCATTTGAGAGAAAAGAACTGTCTCAAGAACTCCTGAGACAGAAAAACTGAAAACAAGATGTCCTAGGAACAAGGATTTTTCAGAAGTGGATCATCTGACTTTTTTTTTTTTTCTCTTCTTTTATGCTTTCAGACTTGAAAGCAACTGTTTCACCTCTCAATTTATGCTCAGATTTATGACCCTTGAGTTGCAAGAGGGAATTTTTCCTTTATTTACTCCTCTGACCATTTCTGCACAGAAAGCTGGAACTGAATAAGTTTCTAGCAGGAGCCACAAAAAGACTGATTATCTGATGCTTTTCTTGCCCAGCCTGTGAAAAGCCTCCAACCAAAGCAGAAGAACCTCCTGCCTTAGAAGAAATATCTTTCCAATTCAGCTTGTTATTCAAGCACAAAGTGGATAAGCTGTGTTTGAACTTGGAAACACCTGAGCCTGAACTAAGCTTAGGAAGTTGCAAAGAGCTTGCATCTCACTAGTCTAACTCATTTTTGGCTCAGACATTTTCCAGTTAAGGCATCAAATACCGTATGACACCATATAATCTATCTTTCAGGCATCTTCAGCAGCAGCACTCGTTCCTCTGCTTCCTCTGGTCATTTCAGACCTTAAGTACATCTTTCATCAAAGCACTTAATGGCAGAGAGATTTTCCAATAACTCACAACATGCAAACTCAAGACTCTTGTTCAAACAACTGCAGGCAGTCACAGCAGCCCTGTGATCATTCTGCAGCTATTAAACTT
This sequence comes from Entomyzon cyanotis, assembly GCA_024500445.1. NCBI lineage: Eukaryota > Metazoa > Chordata > Aves > Passeriformes > Meliphagidae > Entomyzon > Entomyzon cyanotis. The sequence goes on along the minus strand of JAKEPQ010000743.1, from coordinate 5,523,085 downwards.
TAGGTCTGATTAGCAGCAGAGGTATTTTGTCTCTGGTTTTATTTCTCTCATTTCCCCCTCAGAATAAAACATATATCCTGTTCAGCCACTCAACTTCATTATTAATATTGATCAGCTATAGGAAAGATTGGTTTTATTCATTTATTTAATTTCAGCTGGAACCTTCCTGCTCCCTGCCATCTGTCTGAGGTGTTGGGAAAGCTCTGCTTTTGCACTGCAGAGCTCCCTGCATCAGCATCCAGAGCACCCTGGTACCCACACTATGAGAGACACCCCAGAAAACCTATATTGCTGTTTTCAAGGGAAAAAAAACCCCTAAAATGCAGGGGATGCTAAAGAATTATGCAAGAGGAAAACTAAGAGTCCACAGTGAGCCGTTTTGCAGCCAGCTTTGGTAATTTTGCTGTTCATAGTTACAGCAGCTCTGCCACCTTAATGCTTCCTCATAACAAATCAGACCTAGAGAAAAGTCCACCAAATACTGAGTCAGCAAACCAGATTTCTTGAGGATCCCTCTCTGCAACTAATTGAGCTCCCTAGCTAACCCAAAGGGTGAGAAGGATCCAAGTTTCAGCCTGGCTTTGGAGATAGCCACAGGTATTTCCCCAGGATGGGTTACCTGAGTGCTGCTCTGGGCAGGGAAGTGCTGGAAGTGCAAACCACAGGGAAAATTAGTTGAAAGTAGCTGACCAAAAAAAAAGAAAAAAAAGAAAAAAAGAAAAAAAAAAAGAAAATTAATTGCACAGATCACATCCACAGCACACAGATGAGGTGTTACAGGCCTATTTGTACATGACTTGGGGGTGCACAGCCATAAAAGCCTGTGTAGGACTTTGTCCTCTCTGACAGTTCAGAGAAACTCTGCAGAGCATCAGTCTCTGGCCTTGGGAACTTAAATATTCATTTTAGAAACACAGATTCGGCTTGGATGCCTACAGACACCCAGCCCTGGCTTTGCAGTGGGTCAGAGGCTGCTCAGCCCTGCCTGCCTCTGCTCCCCATCACACTCACAGTGTCACTTGCCATCATACAGCTTCTCTAGAGGATAAATTATGTAAACCTCAAACCTTCCCTTTATTTTGACAGTTTGAGTCCCAGAATTGCAGACACTCAGTGTTTGTTTCTAGGTAACTCAAGTTTAATTACTAAATGAATCTTCAGCCTGCAGATTTGGTTCTCATGCAGAACACCACCTCCTACAGCTGTTTTAACCTTTTTTGTGAGGCAACAACTAACTGCAGACATATAATTTATTAATAAGTGCTTTTCTTACCAGGGAGAGCTAATCCAGGTAATCAAGGCTCTCACAGGGAAGAGCTCAACCAGAGGCACTTCCAAGCACAAGCCCCATTTATGTAAAGTATCACACAATATTATTTTATACTTCCAGTTTCGAAAGGCTGTGTACATTTTCCCATTAGACTAACAAATTACAGCAATTGTGGTCAGCAGTGTGGAGGTTTCTCTGCAGAGCATTTGCCCCCTGGGAGGAAGGAAATCAGAGGGGTGTTAAAGCAATATTGTGCCTTCCACTCTGTGCACTGAGTGGCCTGATAATGGTTAGCTAAGACAAGCTGTAAAACTGCCATTACTGCCACCAATGGGTCTTACTGTGTCTCAGTAACCCTCCTGCAAAGGGACAGAAAAAGGGAAAATCAGAATAGTAAAAGGGAACTAAGTGGATGGATAGGGGATATTTGACAACCTCAACTTGCTGTTCCTACGGATGTTTTTAGAAATACATTGCTTTGACTTTAAATTCAGGTGCTGTTGAATACATTCAGGAGAAAACATTTCCCCAGGGCTTTCCATGCTGAAGTCCCAGGCAGATCCAAACCCTTCTGAAGAGGCTGTAGGGCCTCTCATATTTTGATTTTTGTCTGGATTACAGTGTAAGAGCCAAAACAGCATCAAGGGACTGCTCTTGGTTTTCCCAGGAATCACTAAGAGCAAGTAGCCAGAAGCGGATGAGAAAGCCTGTTCTGACAAGACTGCTGGTTCCCTTTTCCAAATTCATGGTGCAGGTTGCACAGCCCAGATATTATCTGAAGAACACCAACGAAAAAATTTTGTATTAGTTCTGAGGTTCAGTTTGGGGTCCCTCATTTGTGTTTTGCGATACAGGGACTTTGTTTTTACACCTTCCTGTCACAAAATAGAAAAGGTTGGAATTTTATACTGGAGAGCACAGGGATAAATGCACATGATACACAATATTTGCTGTATGTTACATGTGGGACACAGCCTACAACATACACATATTTTATATGAACATGGCATTGGTTACAGCAGTACCTGAATGTCTCAAAGACAGCAGCTGGAGAGCATCTGTCTCCACACTAAACAGGTTTAATCCCAAAGTGCTGCAAGTCTCAGGTGTATGCAGATGTGTGGTTTCTCTTCTGCTGGATCTCATTGCAGAGGCAACGTTACAGAACAGGTGTGAATCAATAATGTTATTGAATTGCCTCAAGTGTTAGAAAACGAGAGCATTCAAAATGACAGAAGAAAAACAGGACATTTTCATTACATGCCTCACTACATGTTCCCTTGTTGAGCTATAAATTAAACTTCGTAAACTTTTGTGTTGGGATTTGGGGTTTTTTTAAGTACACTAAATATGTAAAAAAAGTGCCTGCAGCAGTGAACCATTGCAGTCTCACATGTAAATGAAAGAACATGTTTTGAACATGTAAATTATCCAGCTATAATCCATATTTATCAGAGCTGTTCCAGGATTTTACATGAAATATGCATTACAAGTTCTTGTGAACACTTGCCCTTTAAAACATATCAAAGCGTCATTTAACCACAGAAAGTTTCTTTTGAACAAAAAAATGTACTAAAATATACTTAACAGACTACACCAAAATACACTAGCATAAACTCCATAACATATGCACAACACAGGCAAACACGTTCAACATATCACAAAACACGCAGAAAATGTCTTGCACAGTGATTATTTCATGTCAAAAAAAGTCGACAGGACAAGCTTACTCACAATAATAATTTATAATGAAATTCATGGAGGAGAGGCTGTCTTTGGGTATTGTGGATAACTTTAGGAGTCTGACAAACCAGGAGAGGTCAGAAGCTGTAAACTTTGTTACTCTGGGTGCTGTATGTACACAGTGCAAGCTCATCTGGACACCACTGCCTGCAGCCAAGACGGGTAGAGGAAAGAAAATCACCTCTTCCATTGTATTTCCCTGAGTCTTAGATCCAGGAATTCAAGCAGCAACTCCAGTCTAACCCAAGGTACCTGAGATGCAGCCAGGAGCTAAAGAAAGCTTTCTTTTGAGGGATTCCCTAAGCCTGCTGACAGCAGAAGTGTTTTGTTTCCTGCTTCATGAAATTTGCGTTATATCCACATTTATTATTTGGCCCCATTTTGGCATCTCTGAAATTCTGAAACTAAAAATTGCTTTTTATTACCCAGTGCTCATGTGACAATATGAAATGCCGTTCCTTACCTTACACACTTTTTAACATGATCTGCTCGGTATTTTTTTTTAAATCTGAACATAATGAAAAGCAATATTTTAAAAAATATGTCCAAACACCGTGGTAAAATTGTCAAAGTCACAATATTTTAATGGACTGGGAATTTGAATGTCTGTACTTGAAAGCCTGGTTTATTTTGACAATATTGCTTTTTCTCCATAGTTACCTCTGACCTCCAGTATTACTCTCAGTGGATTATTTTTTCACTGAGGGAGATGCTTAAGCATGGACCAGAGTAGATAAGTGATATGGTCAAATCACTGCTGGCAAATCCTGGAATTACTGACCACTTTAATAGCTCCTGCCGACCTTCAGATGAAACTTCACCTTTGGTTATTAACATGCCTCTCTACTTTTATGATTTTTTTGGAACATAATTTGTCACAGTTTTTATCTGCACAGAGCAAGCGTCAGGCTTTTAAAAATGTGAGTTATCTTTTTACAACTGCTAACAATTACACATCACAGCCCAGCCCAGCCCAAAAAGCAATTATGAAAAGGACCTGCACGGGAAGTGCATTCCCTCTTGAAGTTTGAATTACAGATTTCTGAACTCAAACTGCACCACAGCCCCGCGTGCAGGAGGCTGGAAACAAGAAACCAAACTTTGAAAGGGCTTGTAAGATCGGCGAGATAAGATAAGGGCGTCGAAATTAATTGCCCTTGTTTTGTATTAAAATCTGATAAAGGGCTGGCAGCGCCGCTCAAGATCAGAGCAGCCAGCCGGGGCGCATTTTGTGTCACAAATTAGGGTTTGTGGTGCTGCAGGCACCTGGCTCTGTGCTCTGAGCCTGCCGAGAGCATCCTGCACCCCCAGCCCGGTGGGCTCCATCCCAGCCTGGGCAGCTCCAGGGAGTCCTTCCCTGGCCACCCGAGGGCTTGGCTGTGGCCCCGGTGATTCAGAGCGATGACATTTTGCGAGCAGATTGTACAAGCACGAGCAGCAAACCTGAGCAGGGGAAACGGTGCCAAAAGGCTTGCAGATGATCAGAGCAATATGCCAGTCGCTTAGAGGTCGATTGACCAATTAACGATTAGATTTGGAGAGCAGGCATGTCATTTCAGATCGTTACTCGCCAAAAGATCAACTATGTGGAAAGTTTTAATTTAAAAGCAGTAATTTCTTCTTCTTTTTTTTTTTTTTTCTTCTTTATCTTTTTTTTTTTTTTTTTTTTTTTTTTTTTTTTTTTAAACACATCCTGGCTTTTCTAGCCCCAGCTTCACACGGTGAGGTGCTGGCAGTAGGTCACAGCCCTGGGGACCGATTGCAGCTGGCAGAGTCACAAAAGCACTTCGACAAAGCCTCCAGGAAACCAGCCCAGGCTTCCAGTTTCGTTTGAACACCACACAGCTAAAGGCACGAGGGTAAAATAGGAGCAGAGAAAGGTTTTGCAAAGGGATTGGGGACGAAGGCTTACGAAGTGAAAACTTCTCTGCAGTTAGTGATGAGAGGCACCTCAGAGCAGGGTGGCTTTCCTAGTGGCACAAGGCTCAAAGCAGATGGTGGGAATTTCCATCCTGGTCCATGTCTAATTATAACCAGTTGAAAAAGAACTGAAATATCTTGACTCAGGCCCTGGAGACCTGCACTTGTTCAGTCTCCTGCAGCAGTATTGTTGGCCTGAACTCCCAATGGGGCTTCTGGAGGCAGGAAAAGCCATCTCACCTGCCCTGCTGGACAGATGGAGGAGGATGGGATTGGCACCAGCTCAAGTTCCTTCACAACAAACCCTGGCTGCAGAGCTGCCGTGAGCCTTTCCCAAGGGCTTGGGTAACCCTCTGTGTCGTCATTTATGGTAAAAAAATATAAAATATTTTCTGTTCACTGAAAAAATTACAGTAAAACCAGGTTTAGTAGAACTAGAGGTATCGATATTATGGCAACCTTGCTCAGAGTTACTTTATTTGGGGCCAGGGGGTACTTTGGGAGGAAAATGCTCTTAGGGTTCAAGGCCGTACAAATTAAAGGGAGCATGGGATTTGAAAGATATTGGGTCACATCTGCCGAGGGGGAGGACTTCTTTGCCTAGAAATCTCATTTTATCGCCTGCATATGTACTGCAAAGGCATCTCAAATAATGCTGTGGGGAAACAACAAACAAATGGTGCTACATGCAGTAACTCAAAGCTGTAGCAGCTTTGTATTTTTTCCAAAACAGTACTGATTCAGAGCTGTATCAATTTCAGGAGAAACAGAGGGAAAAAGGCAAATTAAATAAACACTCATGAAAGCAGCTCATGTTTGAAACTGAAATCTGTGAGCAACATCCTTTGAAAGTCTCTGATGATGTTATAACATTCTTGGAACGGTGGGAGAACACAAGCTGAACTCTGAAAATCAGAGTTGTTTTTGGATGTCTCTAGCTTAGACCAACCCCCAGCAAGGACAGCAGCCTGGACCCTGCAGAGGATCAGGGAATCTCACTGTCCTACATGAAGGGAATGGCTCTGAAGGTGCAAACCTCAGGGCTGCCAAAGAAAGGCATCTCCCAAGGAAGCTTTGCAGCAGACCCAGGCCACTGTGAACCAGGTAACAGAAGTCTTACCAACAGTCTGACCCTGTATATAGAACATATCTTACCTGTTTTACAGTCCAGAAAAAGAATTAATAGAGAAACTGTCATGAGAAGCCACTGAACATAATGAAAACAGCAATTTGCTTGAGAATATTTTAATTGTCCTGTTTACCCGAAACTCCCTGACTTCAGCCTGAACTTTGCTTCTGCCAGATGATTAGGAACAGCCCTTCTGTGAAACAATTATACAACATGTGTACAGAGAATAATTTCTAGGAATTATATTAAATCATAATAAATCACAACAGGTTGTGACAGGCTGAGCTTGTAAGTGCCTGAACACGATTCATCCTGGACTTTTACAGTCTCACACATGAGGTCTCACTAAGCCCTACCAAAGCAATAACCTCCATCACACTCCTCCAGGAGGTAAAATGTCAGTGTTTAATAGAATATTTGAGGCTGGTGCATGTGCTGCAGCTCTGCTTTTGCCAGCCATGTGTGCTGGCACCTCAGCTGGCACAAGGGTGGCCAGGGGCAGGCCAGGAGCCCAGGAAATGTCACTGTGTGAGTAGGTGGAACTCTTCATTTGAGTCACCACTGAAACCCGTGCGCTCTCACCACACTTCAGAAGGTGTCATCTTGTGGAGACAGAACTGACATCCTGACCACCTCCAATCCTGAAAGGTTTCACGTGGGAGGCTTTTCTCTTGTTCTCTTCAAATATACAGCTGCTTGGCACAAGTGTTTCAGCACAGTTCTGATCTGGAGGGCAGCACCTTCTCCATGATCTTCTGCCATGGTGTTGGATGCACAAGATGCAGTTGGTGCTTCTCCAGTGGGGTCTTGATTCTCTGTCCTGCCATTGTTTTACCTGGGCAGGTTTACACTCAGGTACAAAGGATCATCACTCCTGATCCCCTTTCAGCAGCTCAGACAATCTCACTACAGACATTTTTATTGCCCTGAGGGTAGATGCTGTCCCCTAACCCAAGCCAATGACCTTCATATGACCAATTTCTGATATGCTGGGAAGTACCTTTATTAACCAGGGTAAATTTGTTAACCAGCCTCAAGATTTCAGCAACTCACAAAGCCCTCCAAGAACTTCTTCCAGGATGAGGTTTTGGCAAGGGGCCCAGGCAGTCCTTGCCACCAAGCCTTACCAGCATCCCACAAACATTCAGGAGTTTCAGTGCCCAATGTCCTCTGCATCACTATTGTCAGCCATCTAAAGCACAGCCTTGGTTTCTTTTCCAGAACAGCAATGTGACAAGGCAGGAAACAAGACAGAGGATCAGAGTGGAGGCATGGAGAGAAAATGATTGAAAAAATACAGACAGATTAAATTTCATTCCTCTGAGTAGGCAAGTGAAGTTAGAAGAGTGAAGATTACTTAACCAATACATTTCTGTCTAACTGCTGATGTCTCTCCAAGTTATTTTGAACTGGGAATCTTTGAGAACCTGTGGTGCTCATGTTCACTTTTGAAACATTTGACACTTCTATGAGGAACCCTTGGTTTTTAAGAGAAGAAAAACAGACATAGAGAACAGAACTGTCTGGTACTGCAATCCATAGAAATACAAAAACGGTGTTACTCTGACATCAACAGTATTATCAGAAACTTCTCAACAAGCTCTCAGGAGCAGAGGTGCTCCCCTGAGCCCATGTCCCAGCCAGTCTGTGCTGAAAAGAGCCTCCCATCCTGGAGCAGGGGGCTCTGCACCCACCTGAGGCTGGGATCTCATCGCTTTTGCACCTCTGTGAATCAACAGGAGCTCCATCCACTTCAATGGAAGCCCTCTGGATTTACGCCAGAGCAACTGAAATTAGAAGCTTGCCCTAAGTGGGTGGGAGCTCATTATAAGACTAAATAAGGAGTGAGTCATTTTCAGAATTTTAAACTGAAAGGAGCCGCATTTGGCTGACCTCCTTTTTTTTTTCCACACTGACGGCTTATTAGATTACAGCAGATAAGAACTGTGCTTTCCTATTGGTTTTTCATGGCAACGTGTCTGTGCCACTGACAAAGGTGGAAACACTGGTTCAAAAAGAAAAAAAAATCCAAAGGAATATGTTTAAACATATTGTTTAAACAGTGTTTTTAACTGGGAGTTAATTTTGATATCCGAGGAGACAAACACTGGCTCAACTTACTTGTTAAGTGTTCCCATTTCATCCAGAATACATCACGGGCCAAGTGACCCGAGAGGAACCGAGCGTGAAGAGACAGGAAATCTCTTACTGGATTTAGAGAAGCTGGTTGCTGATTGGAGGAATAGTTGCCAGTCTTAATTATCAAGTTTGATAATCGTTTCTTGTTGGTGCCACTATTAGGAAGATACTTGACTAAAAATAAATTTTAAAAGAAAGATGAACACAGGAGAACCACCAACCCTGCCCAGCTCCTAAGCACCATTCTGTGCCTACTCTGGTCTACCAGATCATAAATCCTTCTGTCTTCATCTTTCAAGAAGACTTTTTAGGCTCCTACTGCCCAGGTATTTTAAAAATATTACTATCACCGATGAGATTAGGCTCGAGTGTGAGATGGCCCCCTAAATCACTTTTGCCGTGCATCACTCAGCAAAACAGACACAAAAATTTCCAGGCAGAAAACATTCCTGGGGTAACAATTCTGAGGTTGCCTTATTTGAGATTCCGGATCTGCTAAACCTTGTAATATCTGTTTGAATCCTCATTCACCCAGAGTGAGATTGTGTTCAAAGAGTGGTGAATGGAAGAGGTAATTAGAGCTGTACCACAAACAGAAACACCTGAGGCATATAAAGGAACAGGTAAGGGACAGAAAATTTCTCTTCATCAGAGCAGAAGGATGTGACAACAGGGGATATGAAGTTTGCTGGACCCTCTGAATCTTCCAGTACATTTTTATACTGAGTGTGGAGATCAGTCATGACACAGAGAGCTGTTGAATGGGATTGCTCTGTGTCCAGGGCCCATTTCCTGCAGTTGTGATTGACATAACCTGATATTGGCTCTGAGCTGACCACAGCCAGCAGCAACCTGGGGAGGCAGGGAGGACCACAGGGCTCTTCCCATTCCCTCCTGTGACCACAATGCCCAATGCTCATTACATCTGGCAAAGGCCACCTTCTCACACACCAAAGATTGTTCTGGAGACCTAAAAGCCCAGTTCCAGTCATTTAGCTCAAAGTTTAGGAGGCAATTTGCCGATGACCTAGAAGGACCTACTTGGGTTGGCATTACTGATAATCAACAAAGAAAAGCAGAAAATACCCTGTGAGGCCAAATTCGTGTAGATTAGAAGAAAATGCAGTTTGTTAGCATGATATAACAGGACTGGACACCTGCTGGAATGTCTTCTCTGCTGAAGCAGAAGGTTGAGGGTCACTGTGAGGATACTCAGTGGCACTCATGGGTGTGATTTTATGGCCTCTGCAAGGGCAGCCCAAGGGTCCCCAGGGAGAGCCCAGGACCTGGTGCTGTCCGTGGGGAAGCTGCACCAGGCTGGGTGGGCAAGGGAGCTCCATGGCTGACCTGGCTGCCAGCACAGACACCACAGGGGCCAAGAGCAGATCCCAGACAAGGCATGGGCCAAGAGGATTTTCTCAGCCACCAGGAATTCCCCTAACACCACATTCAGCTTTCCCATGGAACCTTTGGGATGTACCTTTAGAGGACATTCCAGTCACTTCCTAAAACACCCAAAGGTGGGTGGTTTAGGAATCTCCTCCTGGTTTCTATATTTAACTGGTGGTGCAAGCATTGCCCAATCCTGACTTTGGGGAAGAGGGAACAGTGTAGGTGGGGAGAGCCATTCCTTGGAGATCTGGATTCCTGGTGCTTTCCAGTGAGCCTGGGGCTTTTGGGGTGCACATGTGAGGGAGAATGATTTCATCACAGATCCCCAGCCCTTCATGGGTGTGCCCATCTCTGCTGGATCATGGGGCTGCTCCAGAGGGATCCTTGGGTTTGTCCAAGTGATCACTAGATTTTGCCAGGGTAACAGTCAGCGTCACAGAGGATCTTGGCCCTCTGCTGCTTTTCCAGTCTCCTTTTTACTAATTATATCACACTGATAGACAGGCAGCATTTTCATCCTCCTGTCTTCTTTGCCAAAGGCTTTTGGGGGCTCACATTTTTTTGCAGGGTATAGCTCCACAATTTTCAATCTCTTGTTCTAAATGGGAAATTGCCTTTGAGGACAGTAAGCCAACATACTTCATGTGTCTTCTCCCTGTAGTATCTAAAGCTCCTCATTCCTTCTGACATTGACAACAGGTCCCAAACCCCCCATTTTTCACACAACCCTACTCCTCCTGTGATCAAGCAGAGCAGAGCTCCTGCCCTGGGAGGGGCAGCATGCTGGGAGCCCAGGGTGATGCCCACCAGCCAGCTCCATCTGATGCCTTAGGATTTTAGCTTCTATATTTTTTGTGCATCTGTAATTTTAGCGTATAACTCTGGACTCCATATAGGGTGCTAAAGCTCCTGTTCTCAGCATTTTTAGACAAAACAATTCCTCTAAGCTTGGAATCCAAGGACACCTTATTGTCTCAGGCCCCAAGATATGTAAACAACAACGAACTGGGGGGGAGCAAACTTGGAGTAATTGACATCATTACCTGAAGCTGTAACTGGAGGATTGAAACTCGATATGCAAATGGACAGAACTTATAAAGTATGAAAAACTTGTGACTTTCCACCCATTTTGGGTGTAGCCTCTCTTGTGGGTTTTGTCTGCCCTAAATGCACCTTGAAGGCCCTTCAATAAATTTAACTGCTTTTTATTCTCTTAACCTTGCCTAGCCTCTGTTTTAGGTAAGCCCACCAAGGCATCACATCCAGGGACACTCTGGCCCTCCCCAGAGCAGCTCATCCCAAGCCAGGTGCTGGCTCAGCCCTGCCCCAGCAACCTGCACAACTCGCCTGGCTGCCAGAGGAGCAGCTTGAGACAAACTTTTTACCTCATGGCATTGCTGCTTCTGGCTGGGGTTGGTTTTGTGAGCGAGCTTTGCTGCTGACTAATAGCCCAGGGCAATTGGCAGGGGAAATGAGACCTCTCCAAATGGCAAGGCATGGTGAACCAAAATGACAAGATTATACTAGCAGTTCATTAAAGCAGATGAGGGAGATTAGAATGCTTGTTACTATGATAAAGCAAAATTGCATGTGTATGAAACATGCCTAGACAGAACTTAAAAAAAAAATTAACATCACAAAACACTACCTTTTTTAACTGAAAAAAAAAAAAATTAGACACGATTTTGCCAAAGGAGGGGATTTTGGTATGAAATACACTTGGAAAATATGACAGATTATGCTGCTTCTCAAAAAAAAAAAAAAAAAAAAATTTGCCCTGGATGGGACAAGCAAACCAGTTCTGCTGTCCTCTCTTTATTTTTTGATAACCTATGTCTTATTTCAAAGAGAAGCAGCAGGCTCCACCATAAGTGGACTGAAACACAAAGAAAAACTCCTTATAATATTCTGAAATATCCCATTGCTTTCACTTACAGGAAAAACATGTCAAACATGGCAAACACAACCATTTCCCAATAGACAGAAATATCCAGTGACCTCTTCTTGGGTCTGAAATCCCAGCCAAAGGTTTCGACCTTTCCTTGCTGTGATACAACGCTGGCTGGCTCAAATTTTCTGGAGTTTAAGGGCCTTTAAAAATTGGCTCAAACCTGTATCTGATCTTTGCCATGTAAACTGCCCTTCTTGTAGCACGAGGTAAACTGTAAGGCACAACCAATGCTTTGGGGAAGTTTGAACAGAGACTTGATTTCAGATCTGAACTTTGTCATTCAGGCCTATCTCTTCTCTTTCTTCTTTCCCTTTGTGCTAGCAACACGCTCTGACTTTGTAGATCAATGCAGAAGGCTGTAAATGATGCATGAAATGAAAAATCCCTGTCCAGCCAGCGCACAGAGAGAATACAGACAGTTCTATACTGTCATTGCTGTGGTATTTGCTGCAATATTCACAGCTAGAAAAGCCCTCTAAGTCCCAGAACAATGCTGGACTATTTTAAAGTCTCAAGCTCTTTTTTGGACAGAGGGGAAAGAGGAAAGGAAAAATTAACTCCCCCTTACACCCACCTTCTTTCTTTGTTTTAGAGTTTTCACAAGAGCAAACTCTGCCCTCCCATATGAATCTTTCATTATCCCTCAGCCCCCAAAAAATTCCTTCCTGTTCTCAAATGGGGGTGGCAGGGGATGAGAAAAGATGAAAATAAAGAGATTATATCAAATAAACAAATGCTTTAATTGAGCCAGCTCAGAATGAATCATCAGCTGTGCTGCCCTGAGACTGAGGCTTGTCTCTCTCCAGCACAACAGCCCTGAGCCCAGGCAGGGGCCATGGACCAGCAGCAAACAGCCAAACAGCCAGCCCAGCCCCTTGCCCTGGAGGACTTTTGTTACAGCTGGACTCTGGGATCTTAAAGGTCTTTTCCAGCCTAAATGATTCCAATTCTGCAAAAGAGGATGACCACGCTCCGAGGTGCTTGAGCTCCTCCCAAGCGTGCTCGGCCCATTCCTCGCCCCTCTAATGTCCTGTGCTGGCACTGGGGATGATGAGTGCTTGGCAGCACTATTCTTCATATGGAACATTAAGCTGAGGTCTTGCACACTCCTGAACATTAAATATCCCATGATAGTCGTGAAGAAGAGCTACGGGTTTTATTAACCTCAGTGTCCTGGACACATTGCACTAGGAAAGTCATCATTAACCTACCTTAAGAATACAGGCAGGGGCCCTCTTTGCAAACTAATGCTCCAAGAGCTACAACCCTATGAAATACCTTTAATAATTTAAAGCAACTACCAAATGTTGCTATAAAGGATATAACCTCACTCCGACAAAGAAAATCTGTAAAGATTCTGACACAGTAAAGTGCTCACAGGTCCAAATCTTGATTCTTTTGCTAGTCAATGCTCAACCATTGCATCCAAATACTAATTCTTCCCTTCTCTCCCACCCTCTGTCAAAAGGTGGTTCATCTGGGCTTTCAGCTATTTTTAAGATGTAACTTTCATTGTTAACTGGGGTAAAAACCATTAACAACACTTCAGCACATGTTGTGAACTCTGCTCAGAAGGCTTAGGATGAAATCAGATGATCCCCCACAAGATAAATAAATATAATTCTTTAAAAAGGTCAGACAAGGGTTTGTTTGGTTTTTGGGGGTTTTTTTATAAAAAGAGTGAGGAGGAATTAGGTTTACTTGCTTGTGTGATATTAAATACAACCTGATTGAACCCAGCAACAAATAATACTTGAGTGATAACAGATTTCACTTGACAAATGTTAGAGTCACTGTTACACTGGTTGATGTATTTCTAATTTGTGCCTCTAACACCAAACTCCAATTTGCTGTCAGTGCACAGAGGAAATAAAATTACTGGAGGAAGTGGAAGGAGGGAGAAAATAAGAGTCTGGTGCAGTACCAGGACTCTGATACCTCTGCTAAATATTGCTTTCTCTGTGAACCAGCTTCTGCAAAGAAAAGTTTCAAAGAACAACCACTTGGATGAGTGCTGCTTGCCTTGCCTGAGCTGTCAGGAGGCACCCACAGCCCCACAGAGGCAGAGTGTTTGTCCCAGGGCACCCTCAGCCAGCAGTGGGGGCAGAGCTTTGCCCTCGTGACTCCCTCCACCAACTTCTGCAGGTGTGCATCCTCCAGTTTCCTTGCTCATTCTCTGCTCATTGAAAAAAGTGTATTAAAAAGTTATTTTCTGCACTGAAGTCAGCAGCTGTGACTGAACAGATAAGGGAGCAGAACTTGTGAGAAAAGAGATCCCATTTGCAGAGGTTCCCACCGAAGCACATCCCATTTCCAAGGGCCATGTTTTGTTTTTCCCTTGCCCTGTAGCAGACAGTGAGGGTCCAACACTCAATGGTCACACACAGGCACCAGCTGGTCGGGGGTCACTTCGCAGCCCAGTGTTCCCAACTGGAGCCACAGCCCAAGGATTTCAGGGATATTCAGATATTCAGACCCATTGACATCGACAGGAGCAAGACACCAATAAAGCACATTAGGTTTCAGTCAGCCTTAAAATTTGCACTTCCAGGGGCAAACCAAAGCAGAATTTGCCTTTTCCGCTTTTGCAAAGTGCAGAGGGGAGATTTGTATGTTTGCTAAGGTCGGGAAATTTTTCCACTCTCCTGCATTAATTTACTGTTGCCCAGAGTGAAAGAGGGAATCTCTGTTCTCTTGCAGCAGCAAAGCATCCTCTGAACTCAGGGATGCAGGAGATCCAGGTGAGCTCCAGACCCTTGGACAGCTCATTTCACCCTCTCACCAATGCAGCCAGATGGAGCACCAAGGGGATGAGCAAAACCCTGAGAGAAAAGGAGATTGCAAGTCTGGGTTTGGAGGGCAGGCAGGTGGAAGAAGAGAACACAGCTATCTGCAAACCCCGTTCTCCACCCCTGTCTCTCCGTGCACCAGCTGTGGGCTTCCTGCAGCACCCAGCAGGGCTGGTGAGGAGGGGAGGTGGTGCAAGCCCTGTGAGCAGGCAGGGACAACATCCCCTCTGTGATAAAGCTGCAATGTTTCAGGCTGGAAGCATTAGCACTTTGAAATGGTAAATCACAGAGTGCCTCTGTTCAATCCTTACCCCACCGAGAATTATCGTAAAGTGTCGGCTGCATTTACATTCATATTTTTTGTGGACAGAGTCACAAAGGGAAGAGAATGACAATAAAAGCAGAGATACCTCACAGGGGGAAAACAATCCCAGCCTCAACCACTACATGCAAATGCAGAGCAAAGCCTGGTAACTTCACATGGGTTTCGCTTGCTGCTGCAGGAACATTTCAGTTCCATTCATGAGCAGAGATCTAAAACCTGGCAGGATTATTAGACAATAAGACTCCTTCCTGTGTCTCCTTTAATTTGCCTTGATAGATATGCAAAGCAGGGGGGGAAAAGCTAACCAGGTCTCTCTTATTGACAGAAGACAATTTCCAGACCATAACCCAGTTGCCTTTCTTTCAAGCTGCCTGGGAGAAAGAAAAATGCTGGTGCTGGGTTTGGAGGTGGGAGGAGGGATGCTGGGTGGGAGAGATGGATGAAACTTGGGAGTACCTGGAGGTCTCCTTACAGCCTGTCAGCCTGTTGTCCTGTTGCAGCTGATGCACAGGAGAAGTTAACAAATGATGGTGCTTTTTAATTAGCGCATGGGGAATTCTCGCCATGCAATAGACTTGTCAATGTAACACTAAGGTATTAAAGAAAAGAAAAAAGGGAAAAGTAACACCACCAGCCCCAGCCTTCAACTCCAGGCAACGTAAACAGTGGGGGAAGTTTTTCAA
Source organism: Entomyzon cyanotis (assembly GCA_024500445.1). NCBI lineage: Eukaryota > Metazoa > Chordata > Aves > Passeriformes > Meliphagidae > Entomyzon > Entomyzon cyanotis. The sequence continues at coordinate 5,507,744 of JAKEPQ010000743.1, read as the reverse complement.
CTGATTTTTTTTGTTTCTGGGGCTGTTGTTCACATCTGGTGAAGCTGTCCCTGGGCTACTGCCATATGTAAGTACACAAGGCTTTATGACTTATTGTCTGTAAGATTTATGGAGATGATCTATGATCAGCAATTTTTCATATTCTTATATCCCGAGCAAACACACAGAGGGCCATTCCCCACAGAATAGGAAGGTGTAAACTGACACTGTCTCAGCACAGCCAGGCCACCAGCACAGATACCAAGCTTGGGGACCATGGTAGCAGCAGGGATGGGCCAAGGCATACAGGGAAATTCATGGTTTCCATTCCCTTCCCAAGACAAACACAGGGCAAGAAGAGAAGCAGGAAATTAAAGAATTAAGATGAGCTACTCCAGCTCTTTTGTGCTATGCTAATGAAACTGTATTATCTGCATTTATGAAGTTAAATTCCAGAGCGTCCACAGCATTTCTCCAGGAAACTTATAAGCTTTGGTGCTAGCTAAAAGCCCAACAACCCCAGGTGGCTTCTCCATATTTCCAGGGGAATCCCTGCAGGTTGAGGGGAACAGAACTCCCCAGCCATGGCTCTGGAGACAGTCCTGCCTGAGCATTTGTGCATTTTAAAGGGAGGAAATACCTTATCACAATGTTTTGCTGATATGCTGCTCCGGTTTTCAGTGTCACAAGCCTTCACCTTTCACTTACATCAGGACCGCCATGAATAAGGAGATTTCATGAAAACAATAAACAAGAGGAAGTGAAAAATCTGCCAAGAGTTTTGGCTGGGTTGCAGCAATGGATGTGGTCATTGACAGGTAGTTTGGCTGTTAATGAAGGAGAAGGCCTTGTCACGATTAGCAGGGCATCACAGGAAGGAAAAAATAATCTTCACCCACGCTGTGATCCTGCTCAGCACCTCTGTGCTCAACATCTCCATACACAATTTGCCTTTGCAATTCGCAATATTTTACCTTGCAGGGAAAAACCAGTTCCTCTCCAACTCCTGTCTGCTTAATAATAATAAATAATAATAATAATAATAATAATAAGTAATTATGAAATTCTTGCAAGGTGAAACATAAACCTTAAGTCCATAATCTCCACAGAAGAAAGTACGGAACTTGTAAAGTGCTGAAAGCAACCTTATTCCACCCTTCATTAACAGAACATTGAGATCAATTGCCCAGCTGAGCTGTAACTTCGCAGGGCCATTCGCAGGTCCTTCTAAGAGCCACTGAATCCACCACTGATTTATACCTGATGACAGCCCAGCCCTTGACTTAGGCACCTGAACAACTATTTTAAGAGATCATGTTACGTGGACCTCTGTTGCGTACAAACAAATCAACCCATTTGATGGATATAATCAATTCTTTGCTATCCAAAAGGATTTGTTCCTTTCCCTAAAAAAACCCATAAAATAAATAAATGCAGATGACACCCTTAAAAAGAAAATTTAAAAAGGAGGAAACATGTAGAGATACCAAAAGAATGTACGAGTCCAGTACTGTACCTGCAGGTTTGGAAAACCGTCTAGCACTGTGTGATCATTTTGACAGAGGTACTTGAAAGAAATCAATACAATTGATCAGTCAGCTGCACCATCTATAGATGTGGATCAGAGCTCTGGGATGGCTGGCAGTGTTATTTTTACATAAAAGTATGTGAAAAATAAAAATGGCACAAGGGAAAGAGAGTCCACTCTGGAAGTTGGAGTGGAAAGGAGCCTGGGATAAGCAGCAGGATGTGCCAGCAGCCACGGGAGCATGGCACTGCAGCAAGCTTCCCTGCAGAAAGAAATGGGCAGTGAAATGGAGGCTGATCCTGCCAGAGGATCTCTCGGTGTGAAAGGCTGTGTCAGGCCCAGGCAGTAAAAATCCTGAGTGGAAGTGTTAAACTTGCCAGATTAAGAGAAAACTCAAGGTTTGGGCCTTTTAATAAGTGTAGGAACTAACACTCTAACTCTCAGAGGAGACTCTTTCAGAAAGTTCTCTACCTAACCTATGTTGAAACCACAGTATTTAGCTGATATAAACTGATGCACTGACTTTGAGATGAGTTAAGCCAGACTGTGCCCATTGAGGGTCTCACCCACCCTTTTTAATATTATATTTTATCTCCAGTGAATAAAGGCAGAGATTGTCCCACCCTTGCCATACAAAATCCTCACTTCCAGACCATACAAAAAGATGCAGTTTCTGGGTGAATTCTCAATTTGTCTATAGTCAGCCCGAAGCTCAAAAAGCAGCATTGTAGCAATTAAGATTTCTGGTCACCCACATTGCCTCAACTCTGTTTCCTTTTGGATTTGGTAATCAGAGGTATTTGAATGAAAATAGAGAAACTCAGAGAAGTACCAATCATGTAATCTACTATACAGGACAGTCACAGGTAGTGCCTCCATGATGTTTTTTACTCTGTATCATCACAAAGGAATGCAATAGCTCCACTGTTTGTGTGCATCCCTTTTCTCCTCTCCAGTCACTGCACTGAGCAGTTCATGGGCTCCCTGCCCTTTATCTGCACTGAGGACTCCACATTTGCCATCTACAGCAGCAACATTTAATGCAGCAATGCCCCATTCTAATGCTATGAAAGATTGTATCTGAGCAGAAAATGCACATTTGAAGCACAGCTCACTTCATTCACTCTGGGTAACTGCCTACTACAATTATCAGGAAATGAAAAATATCACTTCACAGCCCTCTCTTTTCACATGTTGAAAAAACATATAAAGATCAGCACAAACACTACAGGGTCATTCATGCAAGAGGCAATGGTTTGCTCTGTTTCCATGATATATCACTAACAGACAAAAGTCTGGGGCTTTACAAACGTAGGAGAGAATTTCTAATAATCACACATTGTGCATACATGTCCGCACACCCTTTCAAAGCAAACAGAGTGAACATAAAATCTATAACAATAACAGACTATCTTCACTTTATGGTAGAGTTCTGGAAAGTTTGAAGCAGATACTGTCACCAAGTCGCTGTTTAAAGACATGAAATGCAGAAAAATAAGAAAAATCATTATCTCTGCTGTGGATTTTTTTGGAATGAAAAGATTATAATTGTGGGAGTCAATGCATTTCCAAGTGCTCATGGGGTACTATACAGTGTATATACAGTGACCCACAAGGTGGGAGCACAGATACTAAAAGAGGAGTGTAAAACAGAATTATAAGAGGGAAGCATAAATAACACACAATGTAATAACCAAGGACTCAATTCTAGGGAGCCTATATATAATCCTAGCTTCCCTCCCTCCCTCTTACAATGTTTTTAACATTGCTTTGACTTCAGCCTTCCTGAATAGACATTTAAACAGGAAAGGCTTCAGGTTTATTAAGTAGAAGTATTGAAATTGGCAAAATATCTGATTTGGTTCACGTTACATGCTTTATAATATCATTAAGCTTAATTAGGATGCTGCAGCACTCGAATAAATGAAGACATAGTTATTATTTCATAGGCTGCTACCCATTAAAACTAATACTTCCTCTGCTAAGAGGTGCAGACAGCAAAATCCATGATGCTCAGCCTTTCTACCAGAGATATTGTGTGAAACAGCTGGACACCAGACTTACAGCCACCAAATTCCTGGAGGGATGTCCATTTTACACAGGGAATGAGAAAAACACACCAAGCCAGTAAGCGAGATCAGGCTTGAATTTACACTGCTGTAAATTAAAATAACACCGAGGTGAAGGGAATCCCATCAGCACAAAGCTGCTGCAGGATCCAGCTCAGACCATGTCAGTCACACCACTGGAGTGACACCCACGTGGGCTGTGCCCTGGAGACCCCTTGTCACAGCCATAACACCATTTTGCAAAGCTGGTCACAGTACAAAGCAGTTTAGTTGTCTTCATCCTCTTACAGCAAAAGAAGCAGCCAAAAATTGGTGTTACCCAGCAGCCTCTTGGCAGAGAGCGTGAGGGAACCTGGCCACCAGAGCAGCTCTGGAGACCTTCCCTGCCACACATGACACCTGCTTTGGGAGCACCAGCCCTGCCTCTATAGCTGTGCCAGATCTGCTGCAGTGTGCCATGCAAGACTGGCAGCCAACAAAGCTTTTTTATTGAGGAACTGATGGGAAACCTCCTTCCTCTGATTTGCACTTGGGACCTTTCCCTAAAAAAGGAGTCTGGTAGTGCAGTTTTGAAGTGTCAGACCATTGTCTTTGGTATTCCTGCAGCCTCCTGCCTTAGGAGTGTGGCTCCTGAGCCCATCTGTCCTTCCTTGGCCAGCTGGGCTGGGAGGCTGCTGATCCTGGACCTCCAGAGGAGTCCCACAATGTCCTATGTTGACCATGCCCTGGGTCACCCCATCTTCCACAGAGATGGAATAGAAACTTCGAGCGCTTCTCATACAACAGTAAAATCCAGAGGTACTCCTGTCCTGTTTGCCACTGGGGAACTACAAAGCTCTCCCAATCCTTCAAGCTGAGGACACAAAGGTATTGAGGGCACTGTGTGCCAAGGCTCAGCTCTGCCACCCAAACTCAAGGAACCCCAGCTCCCCCAAAATCAGGTATATATAGGGACAGCCCCAGTCGGCCTGAAGGCACCTTCCTAGTGGGAGCTGATGGAGAAAAGCAGCACCTGCACCCAACCACCCCTTCCACTCATACCAGTTCCCTGCCTTAATGAAATGCTTGCTTAATTGATGCAAAATGTCCTCACTTTATTCTGGACTTTAGCTGAACACAGCAAACCCCACTCCAATCCGCAGTGACTTAAATTTTCTCTATTCACGCTTCTTTTCCGGCCTGCTACAGGAAAAATGTGGCCTTGCCGCAATTGACTTGAATTTAAAACCATTGACATATTATCTAACTCAATAAAAATCTTGCTAAAAAAAGGTGCATTGTACTCATTCTCCTTATGCATGGTAGGGAGGAAAATGGGTATGGACTTCTTCTATGGCTTTTAGTTAATTTGCTATCAATGCCCAGCTGCTTTAGAGTAAATACAGGAACAGGGTGTCATATGGGTATCCTGAAGCAAAAGGAGAGAGGTTTCCTATTTCTTTGTTAGCCAGCAAAGATGGTATGCATGTTATCCAAAGATAATACAGGGGAAGAAATCAATTCTCTGTGTTGTTACACATCCTTGCGTGCAAATGTAAACTAGGGGAAAAAGAAAAAAAGAAGGAAAAAAAAGAAAAAAGAAAAAAGAAAAAAAGAGGTACTATTCTATTATGCTGAGGTCATTTAAAATCATTAGTGCAGGCTGATATGAACATCAGGAAAAAATAAATAAATAATGCTTCTCCATGTAAGGAAAAATGCACCATTTAGAAGTTTTGGTGGGTAAAAGGGCGAGGAGTTTGCTCTGTTCATCCCTAGGACAGATGGGATATTTGGGGAAGAAGCTCTTGTCGTGCACGGGGGATTTCAGACAAACTTTGGGGCTTGAGCCTCCAACCCGCAGATGCTCCGAGCTGATCCGTGCTGTGCCGGCGCTCCTTGGTAACGGCGCGGCGAGAAACAATTCTCTGCCGCGCAGCCCCGGCACCCGGCAGCTCCCTCGCCACGGAAATTCGGATTATTCGATAATGAGTCAACACAAACAGCATTATCGCGGCTGCGATAGCTGCTGGCAGGGCAGGGCTGCGATCCTCGCCCGGCGAGGGGAATCGCTGGAGCGGCGCTCGCTCGGCTCCGCTGCCCGCGGGGGTTCCGCACTGCCGGCCCGAGCAGGAGGCATCCTCTCCGAACAGAGACTCCCTTCCTGACGCAACGGCATTAAACAATTTGCCTTTAATTAGTACCGCAGTCGTTTCCAAACTAAGCGGTGGAAAGAATAGGAGGCAGGCTGTCTCTTTAAAGTTTAAGTGGATTCAGAGCACACGGCGAATTGAGAGCCTGCTGTTGGAAAAGTTCAGCTTTCTGTCACCGGTGCTGTGCTCTCTGCTAATTTTTACAAGAGTTCAAGTTGTATGCACCAGTTAGCAGAGACATTGCAGGGGGTACAATGAGAATAGAAAGCGTGACCCCTTGCTGCCTCTGTTTATAGTGCCTAAATTATATCCAGACAATGCTCCGGGTCCCCTCCCTGGCTGTGCCAGGGCCCCCTGTGCAAAGCCGAGTGCTGTTCCCCTCTGCTGCCGCCCAGGAAAAGAGGCCGTTGGCATTTGTGAGCACCCAGCCGGGAATTCCCTGCAAAGAACCGTGCAGTGAGGAGGGGAAGAAAGGCTTCTGGTGGAGAATCGCAAATGCAGCGGAAGAATGTGAAGAGTTGAGAACCCTGAGGGGAATTAGGGATCCCAAAACTGGATACCTCAGATTCAACATCCTGTTTGTCCAAGAGCATCCCAACAGAGAAGAGCAGCCGGGGCACTCCCAGCCCCCAACCCACACTGCAGACTCCTGGTGTGCACTGGCAGGAGGGAAGGAGGGAGGGAAGGACGCGATGCAGCTTCATCTGCGAACCAGCTAACACATATGAATAATTGAATACAAAATAAAAACCCCTTCCTAGCCAGGAGATGTACTTTTGACCACTGTTTTCCACTCCAGAGAACCTCCCTCCTGATGAACAGCTACCCTTCAGTCTCTGAAGAGACAGAGTGATTACCCTGCTCCTTTGTCCGTGTCTCTGCAGCATTAGCATCGCTTCTTTCCAGACGTGCTCTAGCAAGAACCCTCCAAACAGAGTGGAAGGAACCACTCCAAAAACAACAGCCAGTCCAAGCTCCTGCCCTGCCTGTCCCACTGCCAGCCTCTGTCCCTCCCCTGGGCAGCAAAGCATTTGTACACACAGGAGCCACGGGGCTCTCTGTGGGGCTCACATCAGCCTGCCAAAGCCAGGCCTTGTGTGGCCCAAGCTTCATGCAAACAAAATGGGATTTTACTGCACATTTCTCAACAATGATGAGGGTGGGGGGAAACCCCATGGCCAGGACTGGTGCTGTCTGGATGATTAGTATCTGGCATTCCTCTACCTTCAGCCACAGCTGGTTTAGATTTGAGCTACTGGTTCATTTAGATTTATGCCGTTGGTTCAATAAACAAACACAGTACATAGTCCATCATGCTAACTGTATAATAAAGCTGCTTACCTACTTCCAAACAAGTAGCTTTTATTCATCTGTTCCTCTTTCATTTCCCTCTTTCCCTCTTTTCTCCCTCATATCAAACCCAAGAAAAGCATTTGCTTTCTTTCCAAAACCATACTGAAGATCCAATAATGTCTGATGTCTCTCCAACAGCCCTTCAAAATGAACATTGCTGGAGAAAATTTTTCAGAAGTTGTCTGAGAAACTACTGCAAATACTTCACCTTCCCAAAGGAAGGCAGGTTATCCTTGTACCCCAGGGCTCCCTGTGGAAAAGCCCCAGATTCCTCCCCCCAGCTGCCCAGCCTTTGTGAAGGGCCATCCAAGCTGGAGTTCGTGGGGGTTTTCAGGATCACTGGGGCACAACAAGAGGCCAGTTTCTTCACACTTCCACTTGTGGGAAGGAATAGCCATGAGGCTGGGAAACAGTTAACCTGCACACAAACCTTGATTTCAAGACGTGCCGTTGTCTGCCAGCATCATCCACAAAGTCTCCGCTTTCATCCAGAACGAAAAACACCCTGGGATTTTTGCAAAATCCTTTTAAGTTGTTCTAATGGTAGCAGCTCTGGATCTGGTGAAGTGCTTTGTTATCAATGCCGTGCAAATTGTTCATCTATTTCTCTCCTACCCTGTTTGCCTCCACTCACTCGCCTCTCTAATAAATTCGTTTGACCGCAAAGGGTGCTTTATGACTCTTGTTTAAAACAGCTTCCTAATGATGCTTGACAACATCTCCTGCCTTTGAAAGAGCCTGGCTATGCAAGGCTCTAATCCCACAAAAGGAGGGATTCTTGTTAACCTGTGCCTCAGTCCTTTCTGTTGAGTCACCACCTTTAATGAAGCACTGAAGGGGAACCAAAACGCAGCTGGGAAATTATGGCTTTACATGATCATCTCTTGCTACAAGAGAATTATTGCCCAAGCCTTAATCCCGTGACTCAGCCCTCTCCTTGGACCCTCTTTAATTGTCAGAACCTGAGGAAATCCGGGCCGAGGTAAATAACACTTCAGCAGCAACAGAATAGATTCACTTTAGGCAATGAATTTTTAATGAGCTGAGACTGCAGAGGGAACAGGGCCGAGATCTGTGCTGCTTATCTGATGGGGAAGGTCAGGGTCTGAACGGAGGGAGGGCATGGATGAGAGAACAGATCTGACAGGGCTCTTCAGCTGAGATTTCAGCTTGTCACAGCCTGGCATACCTTAACATATTAGGACCTTCTCTTCAAAGGAGCAACTTACACATGCCCATGCTAACAGAAACAGCACAGTATTTTCCCCTGGTAAAGGCAACCCCAGGATTGTACTCCTGCTTCAAAAAAAAAAAAAAAGAAAAAAAAAAAGAGTAAAAATAAAAAGAAACCAAACCAAGAAAGATCCATGCAGATGGGTCATGCTCTTCATGGAAAATCAGGTAACTCTACAGATAACCTGCAAACAGAAACATGAGTAAGGCTCTGAGCAGTCCACTGGCATTATATCATGTATTAATTGGGTCAGCAGGCCCTGCTGAAGTCCTCACCAATGTAACCATCAACATTACCTCCATAACCAACTGATTTAATAAATCTCAGCCACTGGAACTTCTATTTACTGAGTGTTTGGACATCATACAACTCCCATCCAGCACAGGTCTACCTCTACCCACCAACAGCTGTGACATTGTTCAAGAGCAACACCTACCCCTGCTGTTGGGACTGACCGATCCTAGGCACTTCTTCTGTCTTAGGATACTAAAAAAAGGACTAAAACGTGTCCAAATCCAGGAATGGGTTTCACACTGCTGTAATTCAGAGCTCTGAATCCTAGCAGCTGCTACCTCAGCCTGGCTTGGCTGGGGTGGTGGGTGACCCACCCGGGCTCAGCACACCCAGCATGGTCTCACCCCTGTGCCCTGCAATGCCCACACCCTTGGCAAGCACCGTTGAGTGGTCACAGAGCTAAATCCTCTACTTCTGCCAACAACTCCTGCCCAGCAGGGCATGGAGTAGGTAGGCAGGGCAAAGTCAACATCCCAAGAGTCCATCTCCAAGAAAATCTGCAGCTTGGGCAAGGATGGTAACAGCAAACCTCTGAGCCAGAGGTGTTACTGCTGAGCAATTTTGGGTCAGATCAGCACTTCTGAGATTTCCTCAAAGCAGTGAATGTTTACAGAGAGCTGCTTTCTTGCACACCTAAATTTTTTTTGAGTTTGTCAGAAACAAAAAACACCAGGATATTTCTACCCTCAGACCTAGTCTTTTTCACTTGCTAGGATTTCTGTTCCTTATGGAAAAAGAAAGTGGATAAACTCTTTTCTGGTGAAAGCCTTCTTGTGTGTGTTTGTGTGTGGAAAAGAAAATAAATATTGAGCAGAAAGTACCTGAGCAATCCAAGCCTTTATGAGTAATTACTGAAGTAAAACTGCTGGGGGAGACTGATCACACTGTCATGCTCAGGAAGAAGGAAAAACTGACAGTCATTCCAAAACATCCCCCCAACTTGTCATCTCACCGATGTTTTGATCTGTATAAAGTTGGAAGGGGTCTGCTCTCACTCCAGGCTCTTTGCCCTCAGGTGTGTCCACCACGTCACGGCCCTGTGACATGTGAACTGGGACACTTAAAGGACGTACCAGCAGGAGACAGGATAATTTATGGGGAGCCAGGTCAATGCAAATTCACCGTGAGTAATGGACAATGGAAGGGGGGAAAAAAAGCTCCCATAGGAACAAAGGCAAAAGGGTGCCGACTCTCTGCTCTCACCGACATCCACCGTGCTAATAAAAACCTTGGTGGACAAGGAAAAGCAAATACCAGTTCTGGAGAGCAGATTTACCGCAGTGGTGGAACAGGTCAGTGCAGAGGGAAGTGGTTTGATCAGAAAGTCAATGAAATTCAGATGATAATTATGCTCAGTAAGAGGCAAAATAATCTTTTCATTTGCTGGGAGGTTTCAGTCATGCACTTTGACCTTCATCCTGGTGTTTCATTAATAGCTTATATTAACAATTAATGGTTACTTTCATTGGTGTTGTGTGCAACTCACATTAGAGTTAATTTTCAAGTTGGATATAATAATACATAAGTCTCATGGGCTACTCCTATCATGTGACAGCACATTTATTTCAACCAGGAGCCAGGAGATGAGAATCAGGCCAAACACCAGTCTCGGGTGTTTATTACTTGTGTCCAGTCATCCCACAGAGAAGTGAGATGTTGCAGCAGCTTTCCCTGTAAGGCCCTGATGGAAAACTGCCCAGAACAACTGAAGTCCCTTGATCGTAAAGATAATTTGCCTTTGGGATGACTTTCAATGCATGGTTGGTCTGGTTTACTGAAGAATCATAAAAAAGCCTCTCAGCTTCACTGTGGCAGTTACTTGCAGAGGCCCCACAGCTATGCTAATTTTGGCTTTGACAACACTTGCTGGAATAATTCTAAAGGAAAGCTCGACCTAAGAGTCACAGCTCAGGTTTAGGGTTATGGTCACAGTGCCGCTGCTATGGCAAGGACCATGAAGCAGTGTTACACCTAGGGAGCCCCAGGAACATCAGCACAATAGACAATTATGGAGGGTTGGATTTACACACCTGATTTGCTGGGTGCAGTTTGGTTTGGTATAGGCTGCGGCGATGGCTCTGAAGGAGATGTTTTGCTTGACAAACCTGGTCTAGTGGAGGATGTCCCTGCCAGTGGCAAGAAGTTGGAACTGGATGATTTTTAAGGTCCTTTCCAACCCAAATAGCCTATGACTCCATTTAAACTTGCTGCCTCCTGCACATCCATCAACTGCTCTGCAAGAGGGACTGGAGGACAGCCTGGGCTGAGGGCTGCACTGAGCCCTGCAACAGCCCTGGCTGCAAAGTCCAGTTGAATTTGGCCATAAAACTTCCAGATATCCCCTTGATATATTTATTTTTTAGTGAGGTACACATCCTGGTTTAGTTTTAAGGATAGGTCTAATGTTGTTCTTCTCAATCCCCCATACATTTATACCACTGAAACATTGTGATTGCACTATTTTTAAACTTGACACAAAGAGAGAATTGGGTCTATAATATTTGGCCTGAAAACTCAATTAGCTCTTTCCTTTAGAAGTAATTGGAGGGAATGCACACTGTTTTGTCTAAAAATACATTTAAAAAAAATAATGAAGTCAAAATTCTATTATAATTGAATATTCTTCATACCACAGTTTGATGATACTACTGTTACAGTGGCAGGAAAATATTAGGCAGTTCACCGTGATGAAGTTTCTGGAGACACTATATATTTGTTCCTATTTAAGGTGCTTAAGATTTGGTGGTAGTTAAACTGAGAGGAAAGAGGTGTTCAGCTCCCTTGAGCCTTCTCCTGCAAATAGCTCAATTAAGGGACTAATTGAAGTGTAGAAATGTCCCCCGCAGGGTTGAAAAATGCCTATCTGGCATGGGAGTGTCATCCCTGGGAGTTTCCTTCACCAGAGACATCATTTCTGGAGAAGAGCAGGACAAAGGCAGGAGAGGCAGCCGGCTGTGAGCAGCATCCCCGAGCATCCCCGAGCATCCCTGCCCCGGGGCCAGCGCGATGCCCGGCTGCTCGCCCAGCCCAGCGGCTGGCACTGCCGAGCTGAGCCGCGCTGATCCACCTGGCAGTGCCCGCCAGAGGTAATTTTACAGAATAGTGATGAATCAAGTCATCAATCACTGTCACGTCTGCTAGCAGCAGCGTGTGCTCGCAGCCCGGAAAAGCCTGTGCATGCTCAGGATTAGGTTGCAAGTAAACTCAGCGGTGCTAAAATGCTTCCCTAAGTAAGTACTGGCAAAGACCCTGCTGAAACGTGTCAGAGTTTGTGCACCGACTCGGGCAGAGCTTAAATCAGGCCCTATGACTTAAAGTCTGCTGACACTTTAGTGCACAGTTACTGCGAGCAGAAATACTCCTGGCAGTGAAGTTATCCATGTGCATAAGTATTTGCCGGATCAGGGCATAGCTGCATCATCCTTTGTTCCTTTCATAACGCTTGCGATGCTGAATTAAGCCTTCAGCTTTGTCTTTGTCTTGTACACAAGCCCTGTTGTAGAGTTACATCACTGTAATAAATGATGAAAGAGAGGACCTGTATAGCAGAGGGAATGTGATGGAAATAATTATAACAATAAAATGTTAATTAGTGCCTTTTCTTGAACGATCTTCTTTCTGATTGCGACATGTTTCTGCCAAAGAACTGAAAAAAACCCTAAAAAAATCCAGCAAACAGAACAGTTTATTAAATCTTAAGGCTGTATGGACTCGGGAGTTTTTCTTTTGGTGAAAAAGCCTGAAAACTTGGCAAGAAAGCAAAAAAAAAATTATCTGTCAAAAATGTAAATAGCATGAAGAAGTTTTTGACCAGCCCTAATCACCATGAAGCAGGGGAAAGAGCGTGAGGAGAATAAAGGTGTGGTTTCGTTCTCACACTTGCAGCTCATTCCTACCTCCCTTTGTGCCAACTCTTTCTTTTAAATATAAATTAAAAACCCCACTTTGCTGCCCAAGCACCACTGCTGAGCCTGCTGCTGGACACTGGCCCAAGTGCTCTGGTGAGGGAGGGGACTCCCCTGCGAAGTGCTGGCCAGGTGTGCCCCTCTCCCCTCGCCTCCCTGCAGCCCTCACCTCGCCTTGGGGCTGCCAGATGTGTGCATCTGGGCTGGGTGTGGGGCAGGGCAGATCTCCCTGGGTCCTCCTTCTGTTCTGCCTCTTCTCTTCTCCCCAGTTCCTCAGCCTGAAGATTAAGAGACTAAAAGAGAGACTGGACTCTGGATTGCTTAAAACATACATATGTGTGTGTATGCAAGTGTGTGAAACCACGTTTTTTACACTACAATTGAGTGAATCTGCTCGAGAAAGATGTTTCTGTAAATTCAGATTTCCCTGAGCACATGAACCTATCGAATAGCCTTTCCCATGCCCCCATGCAGCTTTAGAAGCACATCTCTGCAGTGGGAGAGAAAGCCCTGCTCCGATATTGGAGTCGTGACACACAGAGGATTTGAAATTGAGCATCTGCCTGTACCATTTGCATTTCATCACCTAGTGCTGGAACAAATAAAACCAAATGAGTAATGATCTGATTCTGTGGCCTCACTGTTGCTGCTTTGCCAGGAATTATCCTGGCTCAGTGGACACAGTCCTGGGTAGACAAGCAGAGTCTGTTTTTGTCTCTGCCACTTACCTGCTGGATGGCCTTAGGCAAGTCATTTAACTCTCACTGCTTCCCTTCCTATGCTCCATCCACCACCTCTGACTTTCTTTGTAAGGGTTTTGAGTTGTGTTAATGGCTAAGGGGATTTTAGTGCTGTTCTGAGAGGAGAATGGCCCAGCTGCGGTCCAACAGTATTTAAAGTCCCTCTAAGAAAATGATTACACCTTTCTCAGATCCATGGCAGCCTGTATGACCCACTCTCTGCTTGGGGTTGCTTCCATTTGCAAAGGAAAAGAAAAGGTAAAATCACGGAACTACTCAGAAGCAAACTGGAGCAAGGAGTGCAGGTGAGAATACTGTCATTTGCTCAAACAGCAGCAAGAAAGAAATAAAAGTCAATATAAGAGGCACCAGTGCCTATTCACCCAGCCCTCGTTTACACACACAGCAACTGTACTCAGGAAATGAGTGCAGCACTTGGAAACAGCGATCTCTGTCAGGCAGGGCTGGGTGAACCTGGTTCTGATGGAGGCTGCTCACTGAGGAAGTCATAAAAGCTATTGGAGGGACGACAGAGGCAGCTGACATGGGTAAGAAGGCAAATATTAAGGGGATGAAAGGGATTATAAAGCAAAGCTGAAAAGATGTAAAAAGCTGATTAGGAAACGAAATATGACAGAGAGAGAAGAATTGCCCATGGGGTGAATAAAAACAATAACAGATTTCTTTTAAACAGGTAAAGGAGAGAAGATTAACAGGGAGGCCTCCAGACCACTGAGAGGTGGTCAAGAGAGCTTAATACCACAGGGAGAGGGACTGAGAAGCAAAGTTTCCTGTGACAGCCGAGCAGGGAAATGCTGAGAGCATGAATAATCACCAAAGCAAACTCATTCCGTGGGGAAGGAGGCAGGGCTGAGTGCAGAGCATACTTTTAGCCCACACTGCTTAATGGAACAGCAGGAGACATTAAGTGCCCAATAGCGGGGGTTTGAGTAATTTTTAGGAGTTAAAAAGTGGTAAAGAGAAACTGATATAAAGCAAAGATCTTTGAGCATCTATGAGAAGAGATAGGTAGAAACCAAGACATATTTGTAATAGATATCAGCCAATACAGATGCTCATGAAATCTGGTGCACACACACACAAACTCACTCCCACCAGCTGAAAGTCTGGCCCCAAACCTACAGAATGTGATTTTTTTCTTTTTAAATCAGAGGCAGGACTTTAGAGATGTTAACAGGAATGAGATCACCCAACATCTGGAGAAATATGAACTGATAAAAATGAATCTGCCCAGCTCCATAAAGGGTAAATCTTGTCTGACAAATCTGGCAGAATTTGTTTTAGGAGGTAACGTGGAAAACATGCAGGATTGAAGCAGTGGAGCTAATCCACATAGATTTCAGAAAAGTCATTTAAACGCAGCCCAGGATGGTAGACTAATACGTAAGGTTAGCAAGTATGGCATAAAAACCATTGTCCTTGAAAGACTAAGGAAATGGTTAGGTGATTAAGGGCAGGTTGTAATGGTAAAACTTTATGGGTCAGAGAGGAGGACGGTGATGTGGTGAAGACAGCTATATTTGAGGTTATTATGATGACAGTTCAAGGCATCAGATGGAGACATACTTTTTGCTCCGTAGAAAAACTATTCTGAGGAAAGTGCTACTCTGGGCAGTTCTAATCCAAAAACCACAGTGAAACCAAGACCAGTTCATCTTCTGGGGGGCATTTGCCTTTGTGGAACATCAAATCTTCCTGGGTCAGCAAAGCATTCAGTGCACAGGAATGAAATCAGGCCCAATGAGCCCAATAAATGAGAAAAAAGCACCCCACCCTAGGCCAGGCTAAGGTCAGGTTGTCCAGAGGGATTTATATTACAGCAATAGGGTTTGCTGAACTAAAACATCACAGACCAGGAAAAGAACTTAAGGCAGACCTTGAACAGGACTGTCAACACTTGGCATCCCTGGGTACTCCTGGATTCTATTCCTACTTAACAGATGTGCAGTTTGGTCCTGGTTCTCCAGGGTGATGGCAAGCAAGGAGCAAGAGAGGAAAACTCCCAATAGCAGGAGGAAAACAAAGAAAACCAGGAAGGACAGAAGGGGGATGATCCAGAATATGGCACCAAACAAGGGGTAGTGCTTCAGAAGGCACTCAGACAGGCTTCAGCTGTACACCCCAGCACCTCAGTCATGCCACGTTTACCCAAAAGCAGAGCATCAGCTACCACAGTGTTGGAAGAAACCCTGTGCAAGCTGGAGACCGTGGTAAACTCCCTCAGCATGTCCCCTGGACCCTCTGAAAATGCCCATCCTGTGCTGGACACTCCTGTACCTGCCTTAGTTCAAACTCTTGCCCCCAGCCAGAGCACAGCTCACTGTCCTGCTGTGCTGCTCTGCCAGGTCCTCATCTCCTGTCACCAGGAAATGCAAAGTCTCACACCTGGCAATTTAGCACAGTGACATGTCTCCCTGCTTTGCCTGTGATACCCGTGGTCATACCCTTCCCTCTGCCCCCAAATAAGTGCCCCAGGCAGTGGGAATAGCCAAAGGTGCTCAATCCCTCATGCAACATGATCCAGCTCCTCTGTGAAATTCAGCACCAGTTCAGGAACTTTAAAAAGTTATTGAGTCCCTGAGCACAGGGCTGGAGTTTTGTCTGCTGCCTGCTCAGCAAGTCTGGCATTTCTAAAAGAACTGATTTCTACTTGAACTCCACATGACTTACCTGCATCCTTTGAACCAGCAAAATCGAGTTGGGAATGCCACCAGAAGCCTGACATAAAGAGTTCACCCACTTTTGGCAACTCCTTTCTGCTATGTCCCTGCCAGGCACAGGCAAAATGAGGCATTGCCTGGAACATGACTGCTGAGGGGACCAGCACAGCCCTGGCCCTGCCACTCCATTTGCCCAGGGAGCCCACTGGGGCCACCACACCTCACCTAGGGGCATCCTCCTGCCCCCCAGCCCCATGGCAAGGCACTGCCACCCCAACTCTACAGGGAACAAGGACAGCAATGTCCCCATTCCTGGGTTTTTCTGTGCTCTCTGGGCACTTTGGACTGCAAGTGTCACCAGTGGCACCATCTCTCAGTGGGGTGGGGGAGCATCCCTGCAATGGGGAGGTGTTTGGGGGATCTCTGCTCCCAGTGTCCCCTCCGAGCACAGCCAGCTGTTTGCACGGCAGATAGGAATCGCAGATTGATTAATTGATTAATCACACCTGCTAATTACATCGAACAAATAGGCAAAATTAATATTTGATGTAGGTCTCTAAAGAGACTGTATGGATCAATTTTCCACAGATAAGACAGGAAAGCTCCTGCAGATAATACACAAAGCCTCCTGACTACAGATGACTCTGTCACCCTGGGGCCGCTGGAGTGACGCCATCCCACCCAGAGCTGCTCATGATTGCACCTGATTATTCAGAGCCCTGACTGGAACATCATACATGAGTCGTGTTTGCTAAGCCATGCACACATGCACATGTTCAAAGCTGGTTTCAGTGCCACTTGGCTGCTGTTCTTCGGAAAACTGAACATCAAAACCACATCAAGATAATAAAAATAACAGATCAGCCGCATTTAATACATAAATCATTATTATAAGCACTGTTCTGCAACTGGAGCTGACTTCAAGTCAAGCTTCCATTAACATTTAGCAAAAAATATTGGTGTTTTTCAAAGGACTGTAAAAATCCCCTTGCAAAATTGCTCTGATTGTGCACCCAAAGCCAGGGCAGCCTCACGCAGCAGGACAACCACAGGCTGAAGCAGCACTTTCATCCTGTTTATGACCTTAAAAGGGGAAACTGCTCTCTTTTTGTTGTTGTTCAGCCCTTTGCAAAAAGAGGCAAAGTTCAGCCCTCATTCACGTGCGTGCTGACCACAGGCACAGCAGTTCAACTCACATTTCCTGCGATGTGGGGGTCTTTTAGACGAAGGCAAGTTTGTCCCAGTGACCTTGTGAGGGCTGCTCCGGAACACCTGTGTCACTCCCTGGGATCTGTCCACCCCAGAGCCAATGGTGCTTCCGTTGCTTCTGGATTCCTTGGGGTGAAAGTTGCTACATAAATATACATTATTGTTTTATACTTGTCATTGGGTTTCTGCAGTGATTTGATTGCTTTGAAAATGGATTTTAAAATGGATTTATTATTGTGACAGTGAATTTCTTTTGTCTTGGTTTAACGTCCATTATCTAGTATAAATAACAGACTTTGTGCAAATCTAATTCCAGGTTTTTGCTTCCTATACCTTTACTAATCTAGAAAATCTGCTTGTATTAAGAAACAGCATCAGAAAGGAGTTAAACCAGCATATCCTCATAAAGCTGCAATAGACATGAAATGTAATGAGAAATCCTACTGCAAACAGTCAATGTTTTCAGTCTTGAGTCTTTATTTATTAAACCTACTTTAGGAAATTCAGGCAATCTACAAACATTTTGGGGCCTGATGTGTTGTAGGCTTATGAAGTAATCTTTGGAGAACAAAGGACACCTTGTGCTTTTGTAGTAAATATTTCCTGATCTTAAAAGAGGGGGTGTTTGATGCATTAAAAAACCCCAAACTGCCATTATTTTCAGGAAGGATAACAGCACTGGGAAGGAGTCTGGTACTGGACCAGCCAGCAGATGCATGAAGGAAGGGTGAAATTGGGTGGTGATTGAAGCAGCTTTTGGCTTAGGCAGGGATCTCCCAGGACCCTTTGAAAACTGGACCTTACCTTCTGGAAGATGAAATCAGTGTATCTAAGGCTCTCACACGGTCCTGTGACTGAAGTGCCCCAATTTCAAGGCTCTTTGACTCCTCAGAATGCCTCTGAGGCAGGCAGTGCTGCTGGTGCTGTGCACTGACACAGCCCTGAGCCCAGGCTCATAAGAGGATGGAAGTGCCCACTGTGGGAACAGGGTGGAATAAAGGTGCCTGACTTCAAAATTGAAATCCAGAAAACTTCTGTTCAGCTGCCAGCAGCTGTGAATCATCTACTGTCCAGACATTTCCCATTTCCTCTGAGTGTCCTGGGTGCCTCAGTCCAGCTGCATTACAGATCAGCAGCTCTGTGCCAGGAGCACAGGGCTCAGCAGGGAGTGGGGCTGCTGACTCAGTCCTGTCTCCAAACTGGGACCAGTTTTACCTGACCAGATCCTGTTGAGAAGACCTAACTCCACTTCTGTAGAACTTTCTTTTTGGTGCAAGATTTTGGGTTGCTGTGTGCTCTGACCTGCCCTGGGTGGGAAAGGAATCCCCACATCTGCCCTGAGCTCTGCTCAGTGGCTCCTCACCAATCCACAGCTCAGAACCCATGACACTAAAATAACTCAAACTGCTTTTTTTCAGGGGAAGTTTACAGGTGGTTTCTCACCTAATGAATCGATTCACAGTCATTATCACCCAAATCACTACTGTGCCAGAAGGTCAAATGCCAACTGGACCCCTCTTGAAGTAGATATGGACAAACCCACTGGAAGAAACCATCCCTGCTGGCTCTGCCCACCAGGGAACAAAGCCCACCTGGCTCAGCTCAAAGCAGAACAAGTTGAATGAAAGACCACATCTTAGGAAACAAGTCATGCATAAATTCCCAGGCACCACACTGAAAGTCATCTTCATATGTATGCGACTGACCCTCAGCCATGCTCAGCACTTGCAGCTCAGGTCAAGCTAAGAAATTCTGTACATGCCCCTCTGGCTGCCCAGGCAGAGCAGAAAGCAGCAGGGCTGGTGTCTGCTGCAGCATCAGGGCACTTTGTGTGCAAGGGTGCAATCACTTCATCCCAGGAATGCAAACTGCTCATGGATAGGAAATTCCTGGCATTCATGCTCTTACTATGCGAGGAGGAATGTGCCTTTAAAAATTCTCAGAGTCACTTTATTTTCATAGCCCAGCAAGGAGTTTTGTACGCTAAACGGGAAGGGAAGAACAGGACACCTTTAAATGATTATGGATAATATTTTTCTATTACCCTGATGATTATCACCTAAATTGCCTTGTAAAATGTTCAACACTTTATCCTGTCAGCGTTTGGACACCAGAGAACTTTTTCCACCAGGGCCAAGCAAGGAATGACCTGGCAGCCAAGCAGTTGGTCCCAGAGAATGGTGGGTCACGGTGGAGCTGCTGGATCACACCAATCCCAGACCTCATCCCAGAGCTTGTGTGAAGGCTGAAGAATTCAACAGCAGGCCATGAGCTTTATCAGAAGGTGGTTCACAACTGGTGCTTGTTCCTGGCTCTGCTGTAGGACGTGTCCCCTCGTGGGACCCCATCAGCTACCCATAACAACGGGTCCAAAGGCAGATACCACATCTTCATACAAGGTAAGTGAAAGGGACACCACAGCTGCTCAGCTGCACAGAGTTGTGGCACATGGGATAGGGGTATTTTATTTATCATCAGGGCATCCTTTGCCAGTCAGCTCCTATAAACCTTACAGTGACACAAGATTCTTACTGGCAGGCAAAATAGTTAGGTGTATACACTGCTCTCGGGGGAATAATGTGATTTCTTGTTCTTTTTACCAGCATTGTTTAACCAGGTCTGACAAACGTGTTTCTGAGAGAATGGAGTGCAGCTGGGTCGAGCAGAAGTGCTTGCCTGAGCAGGCACCTGCATCATGCACTGGCTGGGTTTACGTCCCTGCCTGCAGATGCTGCTGCCTCCCAGGATTTCCTACAGAGTGTCTAAAAATCACCCATCAGGGTTAGGGTTAAATGACATTTTGCTCATCTGAGATTTCTTTCTGTAACTGGAACAGAGAGCAAGAAAGAGAGAGAAAACCTGAATAATTGAAAGGGGAGGATGGAGAAAGATTTTTATTTTTTTTTAAAGAAAAGATCAGTTCTCAGTTGGCAAGAGGAAATCCTACCAAGGATATGTGGAGATAATACTGAGCTGCTATTATACAACTGCATCCCTCTGAGGAAAAAGTTATCTCTCAATGGATCTGAAAGGATGTTTTAAGTGAATCAGTAAATGAACCAGTCTGGGGACGTGAACAAAATATGTGTGTTTTCCAGTCTCTGAATATAAACAAACAAAGCATAAATATTCAGAAATTACTCCAGTTAGTCCTCTCAAAAACTCTTTGAGCAATGAGATAAATAATACGGGTGTTTGCAGTTCAGAGCAGATGATCTCCGTGGGGGAAAAGGCAGGAGAGGAAGGAGCAGTACTCCTCCTGTCCCAATCTTTGGTGATTTACTCACCCATCACAGCAGCCCGGCACAGAGCGGTGTCCACACCACATAAAGCTCACTGCTAACATACGACACACATAATGGACCTGCTTGGAAGTCTTCACTTGAGGATTTATGAAGAACAATCTAATTATTCAACTCAGTGCTGCTCACTACCATTATTGCTCCTATTTAAAGCCTCCATGGAACAGGCCGTTTGTCTCAGGGGACAGACCTTGTCATAGCGGTTTTCATTGATAGAAATACACTCCTCGGGTTTGATGGCAACCCAGCTAATCCTGGAGAGGCTTGGTAAACATATCTCACACTTGATGGGCCCAAGGAATTAGGCCTTGACAGCCCCGATTTTGCAGGCACAGAAAAATGGGGTTGCTTTACCAATATACTCTAATTAAAGAGGAGCAAAGACCGACCCAAAGCCTCTGTTTGCTGCAGCAACACAAGGGCTCAGTGGCTTCCTCCCGCCTGTAATTGCTTCAGCATCCCGAAGGAGGGAGGGGTTGTCAGCATCCCCCCATCAAACAGAGGTTGCTCTGTTATTTATAACCCTGGGATATGTAACAGATGAGAGGAGTCACCTTGGCTAAGCAAGTCTCTCCTGTAGCCTAACCTTGGGTGAGCAGCAGCAAGAAGAGCATGTTCTGTGGTGCCAGAGTGGCAGGAGACAAAGGGAGGCATGGCCAGAATTCCCATTCGCATCCAACCACATGGCAAGACCTCAGCAGATTCCCTCATCTTCCCTGGAAACAGTTTTCCTTTTTTCTAAATTTGCCTGAATATTTATTGGCTCTGTTTGTATGCAGAAGAATAAGGCAAACATCCTTTGTTCCTCCTCTCCTACCAATAGTTAGTGAAGGTTTGCATTTTCCCCATAAATGATGTAAAAGTAGTGGGGGTAATGAACATTTCCTAAAAAGCATCTGGGGACAGTCACCAAATTCCTCTCATTGGTACATGGCCAAACACTACCTGTAACCAAAGAGATGCTGGAGGAAAAGAGTGTGTGGCTCTTATCACCAGCTAACCTTAAATGAATAATTCTTCACATTACAAACAAAATGCTGTCCTGAGTGCACCTCCTGCTTTCCACGGGCTGAGCAAAGCTAGCACACCCTCCAGGATTTAAGGTTGTGATATTCAGGGGGGGCCTCAGGGAACAACTGGTCAGGTTTTTAAAGGTATTTAGATACTGAACTCCCATTGATTTTGAGACTGGCTACATGTGTGGAAATTTTGCTATTGCTTTGCTGTTTTTTCTTTCTTTGCTCAAGGCAGTGCTAAGAATGATAGATGTGCCATAATTAAAAATATACATGGAAAGCTCAACCCACATGTATTTGGTCTTCTTTATTTCTCTTTCACCTAGGAAGCCCAGACCTCTTGCATTAGTGTGGAAACTGGAACATTTCTTTCCCTTGGAGAAATTAGCCATTTTGCTCCAACATTCACATCACCTTTTGAGGTTCCTGATCTGAACCTAATCCCTAAGCTTCAGTATTTGAGTATTTCTCAACAGGACTTGAAGACCACTCTGCTGGGGCTTTCTCCACAGCTTCATTTTTGCTTTTCTCTCTCCCAGTTTTTGAGGGCAAAATGAGCAAAGTCTGCTCATAGCCCAATGCAAGCCTTGGCAGGCAGCTCAGAGGTGCCAGCACAGTTTGCACGGCAGCAGGAGAGCACACAGCTCCTCAAAACTTTATTTTTGAGGGCATAATCACAAATGCAATGACTTTCAGAGCACAGCTGGCAACTCCTGAATGCAAAGGCTAAAATCATGGGCTTTTCCTGCAGCTGTGATAGATGGTTGCAAAGGGCCTTGACTTGCTTTGCTTTACACATAATGCAAATCCCAAATGCTTTGGCTACTCACAGCCAGCACTCAAATGCTAAAAGTTGCTGTATACTCCCACACATTTGTTGTGGCCTGAAACACAGGAGGTAAATCATGGTATAAAAGTAATAATCTGGATTTTAACTCGTTGACTGGCACATACTTGAATATTTGGAGTGGAGGAGGTCCTCTCTCATGCTAAATATGCTAAAGGGTACAGGAAAGACTCAGTTTGAACAGAAATTTGTAAAAAGACTCAGTTTGAACAGAAATTTGTAGCCAAGGTTTGCTCAGCATCCCTGAGGAACATTTTACAAGGGATTAAATGATTCTGCCCAGCTATCAGAGTGGCACCAACGTGTACTTTAGTAATTTTTTTTGCATCTTTTTTACAGGAGGCTTGGGGCTGTGTTTCTGTGCTTCTGTGTTTTTAGTTATTTGTGGAAAATGTGTGATGAGATCCAGAACCAGCCACCCGTTGAGCCCATTTCCATGCTGGAGCTGATACCCAACAGCACTCAGTGCCTGAGGAATAGTCAGTGTGGGAGTCCCTGCAGGGAAGGGAGCAGAAAAACTGTGAGGGTTATAATACAACACAGTTATAATGACATTTCCTAATGATCTAATGATTAAGCAGCAAGTCCAACTCCACTTGCAGTCAACAAGATGAACAAACTACCTCAAAAGCGTGACTCAGCCAGCCAAAGATGGTCCTGGATGGCTAGGATGCAGGAGATTTCTGACTTCTGAACAGCTAAAGCTGAGCAAAGAGGTCTCAAGCAGGGTGCCCAAGCTATGCTAGAAGCCACCCTGATCCCACTCATGCATAAATTACTGAAAGCTCACGCAGTTGCTGAAATAACGTGACTTGACTGTAAATATTGCAAGTAGAAATCAGTGATTTCTTTCTGAACACACTGCATGGAAGCAAGATGAATGCAAGCCAAAAACCCATGTGGCTCAGTGATAGATCACACTGTATCACAGCTAGGAAGAAAAGGCTCATTCCTGGCTTCAGCACGCATGCTTGCTGCTGAAGGTAGTAAAAGTCCAGCTAAAGTTATTTTACTAGCTTGTAAGTAACAGCCCTCCCAGATCATAAATTACTTTCCTATAGGAATTTACTGTTCAGGGTAAGATGAACAGCTCTAAAAAGTAGCCTGATGATGCTGTCTAAATGGATTTCATTGCAGGATGAGGACTGTGGGACTTGTGTGGCTTTGTTTGTATTCCCACGTTCCTCACAGGTTAAATCACCAAAGTAGCCAACTGGCCAGCGTCTGCTCCAGCCTGCTCTGGTGAGCAAGGTGGTGTAGTGAACAATAATGGGAATTCTAGATCACAAACACCCAATGGTTAAACATGACAAAAGCTTGGGCTGCTCCCTGGGACACCATTTTCTCAGGGCACATCATGCTTTTTGATTTTAAAACCAGAGAAGACATGAGCTGGCAGAGCTTGAACCTGGCAGATGGAGTGAGCAGCCCTGGCTCTTTCGAATAAAATTTCTCCATTAACCCCCCTTTTTTTTTTAATGAGGAGTGGCTCAACAAACCCCAAACAGTCAGGACTGCCCATTCTAACAATATTTTGTGGTGCTTTTCCCTGTGCAGGTGGTTGCTAGGGAAGGAAGGAAGGAAGGAAGGAAGGAAGGAAGGAAGGAAGGAAGGAAGGAAGGAAGGAAGGAAGGAAGGAAGGAATAATCACTAATCAAGGTGAACCAACATACAGCAGTCCTACCTATGAAAGCCAGCCTTGAACATGATACACCAAGGATTGAGCACAAAAATGTTGATCTACTACAAAAATCACTGTTTTAGCAATAGGTTACTTCCCTTAATCTGCTCCAAGGAACAAATACCCCTTTTGCCTTTGCCTTCCCCCCCCACCTGCACACACACAGAGACACTGACACTCTCTTACCCTTCAAGCATCCCCACCCCAACCATGGGTGGGTACCCCGGGCAAGCTGCCCTTCCAGCTAGAGGGGTGGGGTGGAGCTTATGACAGAGAACAAAACAAAATCTGATGCACACAGTAGATTTCAGTGGAAAAAACTCTTGCACTGTAGAGTATTTTGATAGTGAGACACAAATATGTAAAGCCTTCCCTTACCAAAAAAAAAAAAAAAGATAAAATAAATTTATCTTCATTGTGTCCTCCAGCCTGCCTAAATCTTTTGGCGCATTTCTGAATATTGCTGTTCTAATGAGGTAAGGAGCAGCTGACGTCCAAATAAATTCCAGCAAGAAGTTCCAGTTTACTTTAAAGTCATTGACTCTCTTATGAGGAGGTCAAGGCAAAGTTATTTGGTTGTGGTTTTTCTTCTGCTTCCTGTTTTAAGTTACCAAGTTCTTGTACCGTCAAAAAAACTGCTGACTTTTACCCCTCAGGTGTCTGTGCTAAAGTGGAAAATGAGCTGCTCTTTCTTTTCCCCCTCCTCCTCTCGCTCTCTCTGTCTTCCTCCCTCTGTGTGTTACTTTGGGGTTGTCTGAGGGACAGGTACACAGCAAACAGTCCTCAGAACATCCTTAAAGGATAGAACATACAGATTTTACAGATTTTTAAAATACAGATGGGCCCTTTTAAGGCTCTCCTAAATACAATAAGCATATAAGCACTCCAAACAGCACAAAGCCAGCTCTGCTAGATGGACACTGGAGCCTGCAGACCTCAGTCAGGTGGGATTTCTCACCGCCCAAGATTTGAGTGTAAAGATCTGACAAATTAGTTTGACTTACTGAGACTACAGCCATATCTGAGACTCAGATGAAATTTAGGTTCACACTTTTGCATGTTTGAAAATGTGGATTGCTTTTTTCCTTGAGTCATAAGTTTTTAAAGGACTGTGTAAGACTCCAAGGCCTCACAGAAAAGTCAATGCAGAATAACTCCCCTGAATAAGTTAAAGCCTCTCCTGACCTCACTACTAAAATATTTGAGGCACTAAATGAAACAAGGCATAAGAGGAAAAAAAAAAGGTTCTGTGGACATGCTACAGCATCTTTATCTTCACAGCCTGAAGAGGGTGGAGCACAATTAGCTCATCTGTGAGAAATTCGGGCAGGGAAGAAACTTAAAGAAGTATTAAATTCAGCTCCAGTTCAGCATCCTGCTGTGCCATGGATGGCAGCTTAGAAAGCAGCAGTTAAGCTGGGGAACTCATTGCTGCAGGAGGCTGCAGTGGCCAGAGGAATGAGTGGGATCCAGAGGGGACTGAGGACACATGGAGAATGCCTTGAGGAGATGCCTTGGTTGTGATCAGATTCAAATCCCCAGCTGCAACCTCAACACGGATGACTTCCTGAACAAGGAGCATGTAAGAAAGGGAACTCTCATACCTGCAATGCCCTGTTCTTCAAACTTTCTCCTATATTGAACATCAGCGTTAGCTGCACTCAAGTCTGCCTCTCCAAGAAGTGACACTGCTCCTGCATGACTCCCTCGCCCTCTGCTAGGATGGGGCAAAACTTTCAGCCTGGGTGTTGGTGCATGGCAAACCTCAGGATGCATTCTCACCCAAAACAGGTTTTCTGAGGAATGGAAGCAGGAAAAGATATTCCCAGGCAGCTGGATGCGAGAGTATTTCAATATCCGCTCATCCAAGCTTTAATCTCTAAATTGCAAAAACATTAACATTATTGATTGATCAGACATCAATCCAACAGGAAATTTAATTAAATTAAAATGTGTCACTGAGCAGTCCTCACATTGTCACGTATAAATCTTTGGAAATAAGTAGACAAAGACAGCAGCAATTGATACCATGTTCCCAGTTCAATTTATCCCCCACCATTTTATTTTCCCACTGATCACGAGTGCACTCACAGACTCGAGCAGCAACATCTACTGGGTCTCCATCTCATGCCCACCAGCACCAAAGCCTTCCATGTCCACTGGATGGGGGTTATTTACAGCTGAATCAAACTAGACGACTCTGGGGCAACAACCTTCATGCAAGGCACAGTCATGGGGCTGCCCTCAACTCAGCAGTGGAAGATTTCCTTCTCCTCATAGCAGATCTTCCCCAAAGGCAAGAGGGTCCCACAGAAAGGCTGAGGGGTTCCTTGAATTAAATCAGTTTATTCCTGGGGTGAGCACATACAGCCTGACAGTGACACTGCTGCATCCAGCAGTCCCCAGCAAAGCACAGACACGTGTGGGTAATAGCAAGGTGCTGAAATGGATGATTAAGAAACAACTCTGTACCACAACTTCTTCAGAGTACTATAAATCATTACAGCTGGCTGAATAACACAAAAAGAGATTAAGAAATATTTTCTCCAATTCATTTCTGAACAGCAGTGGGCTTGGTTTGCTGTCACTTATGACAGGATGATATTTACTGTAATTTATTATTGCTGTTGCTGCTCGCTGCTATTCTGGCAGCCACTGGCTATTCATGAGAAAGTTTGAGAAGCTGGGAAGTTCATATGGTTTTTGTTTTTTTCTAAACTGTTTTTTCTACTCGGCGGGGTGTTGTTTGTTCCCCAACAGCTGTTATTCTCCTTCCCAAGTGCCAGCGTCCTTGGGGAAACCGAGGGGCCACACGCGACTGTGCTCATGCTCTGGGGGACGGGGAAGAGCAGAAGGGAAGGAGTCAGCAAATGGTGCTGGGTGAGATGTCTGTGCTTTCAATGGAGCATGGGGAGGGAAGGAAGGGAAATCCAAATCAGTATTTATAGACATAAAAATCCAGCACTAAGCATTTTGCAGAGAGAAGGAAAACAAATATTCGGTTTCCCAGGTGAGAGGCATCCACTGCTCTCACCAAGGAGTGTGCAAACCCCTGTGGGCTCTCTGTCTCTCTGTCTGCCCAGCACCAAGCTACACGTGAGTGGTGCTGCCTTCAGAAGCCACTTGAGTTATTTTAGGGTTTACTTTCTCTAATCTTACCAAATCCAAACTCCAATTCCATTTCTTGAGATCCGTCCTCAAAACAAATACTGAGGTAATACCAATCGGCTTGTGACTAGATGTGAAAATAGAGCTGTCTCAGCACGGAGTCCCACAGACAGGGCACAGATTTTCGCTGTCTCCACCTCCCACTTGCAGCTCAAGTACAATTTTCATGCCTCTGTCAGAAGTGCCAACCTGGGGAAGTTGCAATGAGCAAGCAAGGGGAAGAGCGATGAATTAACTTGACAACAGGAATTGCTGCTGATAAATCTCTTAAGAATTTGATCCATAAAGGTTTACTTCTCTGTGGTCCTCGTTAGGGGTGGCTGTTCTTGGGGTCTCCAGCAGCACATGGTGTGTGTTTCAGCTCAGATGCATATCTGCTTTGCAAAGGAAAATCCCCACTGCACAGAACAGACAAAGTGAGCTCAGCTGCACGGGGAAATGGATCTGGAACTGCATTTAGAGGCAGTGATTTATATATAAATTATAAAGTGTGTCAATTCCGGACACCCATTTATATGGAGTTTGTCAGATCTAGCTCTGGAACGTGTATTGCCTGCAGAAACCATCCGGAAAACCTAAGAGGCTGCTTTAAACCCCAGCGTGTGAAAGGCCCCAAACCAGGATTTAATGGATTAGTAAGGCTGAAAAGGACCATCACAGTCATCTGGTTTTGCTTCCTATGTAGCACAGCTGAAGAACTTCACCCACTCATTTCAGCATCAAAGCCATAACTTCTGCTGAAGCTATTGCATAGCTTTAGAAAGACACTCACTCTTGATTTAGAGACTGAAAGCAATGCTCAATCCACCACATTCCTAAGCCAAATGTTCCAGCCATTAACTACTCTTGCTATTAAAAAGGCACACTTGCAGGGCAATTTTATCTAGCACCAGCTTCATACAGTCAGATCCTGCTATGTCCTTCCTCACTGTAATAAAGAGCAGGTTGCAGTCAGGTTTAAGTTGCGTGGACTGTCCTAGGAATTACTGGATGTTTTCTCAGACAGTCTTGGAAATATATCGCCCCACAAGATTTATGAATGCATAATTAATTGAAAATATCATTTGCAAGAGAATAACCTGAATAACTCCCTCTCTTCTGATGAAAAACTTCTGTGCATTTTTGTGTGTGTATCTGTGTTTTATTTTGCTTTTAATCTGATGACTCTGAGATGATATGGACAAAGAGATACAGGTAAATATGTATCACACAGATCTCTCCCCCAGAACATTAGCAGAGGCATAATTCTGTGCATCAAAGCACAGTCTGTGTCACATCCAGCACAGACACTGAACAATGTCCCTTTAGAAAGGGCAGAGGGTGAGAGTAGCTTTATGACACTATTGATTTATTCTGTGCCTGCAGTTAAAAACTATACCCAGACAGACAATAAAAATAACTGCTCTAACCATATAACAGCTTCCTGCTACTAAAATGGATTTTACACTTAAAGGCATGGAGGGCTTTTATTTTTTTCCTTAAGTCTCAATTATGACTTTTTTCTGAATAAATGGAAATGAGAAATTGTCAGAACTGGTTTAGTCCTGATGTTGTGCTTTTTTTCTGCTCTCCTCAGTGTTTAAAAAGGCCAGGATTATTTTCCTGTTGTAAAGTTGTGCTGTAAATGCACTAGTAGGCACATTAAACTGGTATTAATCAGACCAGATAATTTGGTGCACAATTTCTACATGAAGAAATGGGCAATGGGAGTGGTAGTTTGGAATGGGTGTCTCATAAAAAAAAAATTTATTATGGACTTTGTGGTCAACTGGATGAGCTAGGATTGAGGTCATGACCTTAGATTTGAATGTTAAAATAATAACTAGAGCAACAGGAATGTCTCCTAGAAAACCTATTTTCACTCAAAGGACCCCATAGATTTGCACACTGAAATTTAGGCAAGCTGCAAGTGCTTTGCTACACCAAAATTGCTGTCTTAAGCCAGTTTCCAACAGGCTTCTATGGTAACTAGCCAGTCTCCATGATAATAGGGAAGGAATCCTAAAAATGGAAGCCCTGGACTGTGTGGACATGAATGGATCAATTAAATGTTTTAAGAGCATATAAGCCTCCCTGGAGGTCTTTATCAAGATCCCTGAAACTGCTGAAAGAAATGGAGCTGGCAGAGCAATGGGTCCATGAGTTGGCAGCAAAGGCAGTTGGAGAGGTCCTGTGTCTCTGTGCTTGTCCTGTTAGAACAGTTTTGGATGGAAATGCAATGATTCAGACCAGGGGAATTATTGGTCTGAAACTTGGGCTTTTTTCAGATGTTTGTCAGCAGGGCCATTTCTCTGCTCCAATCCATCAATTCACAAAGCAGCACCTATAGGCACAACACATGGATAGTGAGGTGATAGAAATGAAATCCCAGAACAGAAGGGAAAATCCCAAGCTGTATGAAAGACAGGGTGAGACAGGATGAAGTGGTCAGGTAGGCAAGGAGAGGTGTGGACTACAGCCTGTTTCTCTGCAGAATGGAGATGAGCAGCCTGGGTGCATGAGGTCAGACAGTATAAAAAAGAGTGTATTGGGCTGGAAGAAAAATGCTCCCAAAAGGAAAAAGGAAAAGGAGGAGGAATCTGCTATTCAAGTGTCATTCCCTTTCCATAGCTTTTATGATTTGGGAGATACTGCCTGAATGACACATAATGTGAGATATTGTAATGTGATCTCCTGTCCCTGGAGATCTTCTCAGAAATTAGATTATTACATGAGCATGGCTTTCATAAAAGTGAGCAAATAATGTAATAAATGAACTCAAAGAGTGGGAAAATCAAGATTAGACTCTTCACATTTGGCTGGGGGATTTTTTCCACTTGCTTATGCTCTGTGATAAAGCTTAGATACATTAATTAACTTGCTTTAAAATTGACTTATTGAATATGTTTGCAAGATCCATTTTTGTTTTAATCTGTAAAACATACAAATAGGAATGTTTACACAGAAAACAACCCTGTGGAAATCTTATACTTCTACCCCAGAGAGAGAAGACATTTTTCAACTTTGTTTTCTCATGTGCTTTTGGTGGTTCTGGCATTGGAAACCCTAACTTCAATTCTTGCAGTGGGTGTCACTGTCTGCTGAAACACTCAGGGGGAAATGACTCTGAAAACAGGGTTCTGGTTTCTCTGATTTTCATGTAATGGTCAACAGATAATATCTAAGATGGAAGTTAAAATTTTCCTTTCTGCTACAGGGTTCATTGTTAATTTTCATTTTATTTTCAACTTCTCTGGACAAGCCAGGATCTGGCCCTTAAATGCTTACACAGAGCTCCTCCCTCACCCAGCATTTGTCACACAATTTCAAGAGTACAATTTCCCAGTGAATCACTCCTTTCTGTTCCTTACACCTCACTTTCATTGTTATTACTTTTTGGGAGACGGATTGTTTTGCAGCCTTTCAATCAGCAGCCTCTTCTGAGGGTTCCAAATGTGTAACCAATTTTAAACCCACATGGTTATAGTGCTCAGCTGGCAGACCAGGGTGCTGTTTTCCCACACGGTGCTGTGGGACCCCAATGCAAAGACATCACGGATGGCTCCCAAATCCCAACTGCATGGATAGCTGCTCTCCACCTCCCTCCATGCCTGGATGGCTCAAGAGCAGCTCAGACAGAACCCAGCTTTAAATGGGGGTTCATGGCCCATCACAGCAGAGCTTTGTCAGCCTAGGGTGAAATCTTGACCCCTCTGGCTGGATACTTAACTGGGAGAAGAATTTCTCTCTGAAAGTCCCAACAGCTCTGCAATGCTGGAAAAAAATCTTTATGGGGGAGTGATCCCTTCTGGTGCTTTTCAAAGCCTGCTCTTCAGAGTAGCAGACATATTTATATTGGAGGTGGGTTGCTAAGTACAGTAACTACTCCACAGGAGCCAGGCACAACAAACCAGCTCCTCAGGTCTGATGCTGTGCTTGAGCACAGCTCCATGAGTGTGGATGGCTCCACAGCTCAATAATTGTGACAAAACATAAATCCTGAGTAGGGAATTATTTAAGGTAGCTGTGGCACTTGAGGGTTTGTGTTGTGAAGATGCTCTGCAGGAGCTGGTCTCTCCCAGAAGTAATGAATAGGCTGATGAGTTTTATCAGGGAAGGAAACCATTCTTGATGTCTGCTGGTACAGGACAGAACATCAGGTATGTCTTTGGTGACGTAATAGATAATGAGTCATGAAATAATGACTCATGGCCTAATCAAAGGGGGAAAGGCCACATCTTACCTGGTGTGGCCCCATGTTGTAGATATACTACACTTATGCAATATGAGCGCTCCAAGAACTTGTGCCAGAACCAAATCCTAGAATTTGCCTGATTCTGGGAATTTATGTGACGTATAGGAGCTTATTTCAGCATAGCTTTCTGGAGGATGAAGCAATTGTATTCTGGCTCATCCATTCCCCCTAAAACAACAGTGAAAGAGAAGCAGATAATGCTGCATCTCTCTGCACCTCCAGCTGAAAGTTTGATTTGGGAAAGAAACAGGCTAAACAGAAAAAATAGGGGTAAACCTGAGAGATCTGAGTGGCTGTGGCTGTTTGTAACTCAGAGAGCTGGTCTTTGAGAAGTACTCGGTCCACTAGCTGGATGCCAATTGCCAAGAGATGCTATCAGTTGATTAAAACACAGCCTGCCAGCTTCCTGCTTGATAAAACTAAGTACAATCTGATTGGGAATTCTCAAATCCATTACAGAATGGCTAGTCCATCACTTAAATCAGCGCACACCACTTCCCCATGAATCATCAACATACTTTGGTAATATATTTGCAGCAGCTAAACCCTGACAGAAGCCCTGACAGTTTGTCAGAAAGGTCCCTGAGTGCCGGATCCTGGGGGCGGGAAATGGTGGGACCGTGAGGGTTTCCTGTTGTTCCCTGCTCAGCTGGGTGAAGGTCATTTCCTCTCCTCTCTCACGCAGAAGAAGCTGAACCCTCAACCCTTGAAAGTGGGTCTGTGAGCTCTCAGAAACAACAGCCAGCCTGTGCAGGCTCTCTCTCCTGCAGGGCCACGGAGACAAGGCAAGGTCACTCCCCAAAGAGGAGTGTTGGTCACTACATTTGCCTCCTTGCAGGTAAATAAGTTGATCCCAGGAGAAAAACTATCATGAACTATTACAAATCAGTGTCACATTTTATTTCTTCTGCATGCTGTAATACAGGAAAAAAATTAAAATAAAACAAAACCACCAAAAACCCAAACCCAGACTGCAGAGCCAGGCCAGCATTCCTGCAGAGGAAGGAAGGGGCATGCTGCCAACCCATTAAGGATAATCCACTAGCGGGTTGGCATGTTTAAAAAAAGCCCTCTTTTGTTGGCTTTTTGGAGAGTTTTGTATCTGCTGAGTTGGAGGTGGGTGTCCAGCTGCAGATACACATCAGTGTTTGGACATCAGCTGCAATGTATTCCTGATCATCCCAATGGGATAGATGGAAGTGTTATCCAAAGAATTGCTGTGGGACACTTGCTAGCTAAATAACACTGAAATACCAGAGGAACAAGTCAACCCCAGCAGAAACCCACAGTCTTCATTCCTTAACAGAAATAAGATCTTAAGAGGGGAAAAAACTGATGCAAAATCTAAAGAAAGTGAGCAAATGCAATAAAATCTGGAGGCCATTTATTACTTATCAGGTAAGCAGTAGATTAGAATGAAATAGTGAAGCCAG
Source organism: Entomyzon cyanotis (assembly GCA_024500445.1). Classification (NCBI taxonomy): domain Eukaryota; kingdom Metazoa; phylum Chordata; class Aves; order Passeriformes; family Meliphagidae; genus Entomyzon; species Entomyzon cyanotis. Next base: position 5,474,939 of record JAKEPQ010000743.1, on the reverse strand, counting down.
AAAGATAAGTCCTAATCATAGGAATTCTCAGATAATGCCTTGATAGCTGGAGTTATTCTCCAACTCCACCACTTCCCATCCATGTCCTTTCACGCTCTCTCTCCATGTCCCTCCCTTGATTCTCCTTCCACTTCTTCTTTTTTTTGTTATAATTAAACATTGTAAGATCTGCTTGTGAAATGTATGGATAATACAACACTTCCTTGTAAAATGTCAATACATTATCTGGTGTAAAGTCAGTGTAATTCCATCTCTGGTCTCAAGACATTTTATTTACAAGAAAATGCATAAGCAGGAGACAAATATCTATTGTTTGCAAAATAGTTTCAAAACCATAAATTTTAACATAAGGGGTTGTTTGTGCTGCCCCTGAAACTGCTGGGAGTCAGGGAAGTCTCTCCAGAAGTGAGACTGACTTGGAATATGTGAAGTAAAGCAGAGATTCACAGGCACAGTTTCTTCATTTAAATTAACACAAAGTGAGAGGACAAAGAGGCTCCTAAAATTCTGTCCTTGTGGTTCAAATTTGAATATATGTTTTTTAAGCTGACCAAGCAACTGAAATTAAACCTCATGTAATTAAGTTCCAGTAATTTGAACAGAAAGTAGTCCTGGGAAAGTTAGCAGGCTGAAAACATTATGGTGAAGAAAACATATTGGATTTTTTTTGTGCCATTCCTATCACATCAGAAGTCCACAAAGAGGAGAGTTAAGGTAAGTCAGAAGTTTTCAGTCTCTGGTGTGCAGACCCCAAAAGTCCATGGACCAAACCACACAAGCAGCTGGCTGGGTGTTGCATTCCCACCTGAAGTTTTCAGTGTCTCTTCAAGTTTTCTGTACAGGAAAAACTGCCTCAAAGTCTCCATCCTCAAGGGTGCTGCTGCCTTCATCTCCAACTCTTGTGGCTTTGCTCTCTGCTCCTTACACCCATCAGCAGCCCTGGCTTACCTCCTGCTGCTGCAGAAACTTTTGGTCTCCTCGTGGTGCAGATTTACAAGCAGTGTGATCTCCTCTGCATCCAGGCATCATCACTCCGGGTCTTCTGGGAGACTAAGGTTGGAAATTGGAAAAGGGATCACAAAAAGTGATAAAAGTAAAAGAAAAAAAGATCATCAGCAAGGAGGAACAGCTACAGAAGACCAGGCAGTTGCTAAACAAAAAGGAAAATGGGCCAGGAGAAGTCTTGGTGGAAGAAAGAGGAGTGATTCAAGCACTGCCTGTCACCAGCAGAAAGAGTGTCACAGAAAGCAGCTGACCCTCTCTAAAGCACAAGCTCCACTCCAGGCTGGTATGGGAGCTCTGGGAAGTCTGACATCCTTCCTCTTGCAATGCAGGGTTACAGACACCCTGAAGGACTTTGCGATGGTGTGGCTGCCCCTTGGATCTGAGCAGTGTGTCCCACCAAGCCCTGGCTTGCTTTTGGAGAGAACTCCCCACTGGCTCTCCTCTGGAAAGAATGTGTGCACTGGAGCTGTTCTGCAGCTGGATCAGTGCCCAAGAAATGGAGACAACCAGGGATTACTGCAAAACCATCCCAAATGGAGACACAAGTGTAGACAGAGCTGAAGCATAACCCAAGAGAAACAAGGCTACTGTCAGCTGGCCTAAATTCACTCAATATACTTGGGGAAAAACTGTAGGGGATTTAGAACATAAAAATGTTGAAAACCATCAGAATTTTTTTGTAACATGCTGCTCTTTTAGGTCATATTTTACATTCAACATTTGCACACCCATCAGCTAACATCAGTGTGATCTTTACTTAACTAACAGTGAAACACACAGCGTGCCCAATGATGACTGAATTACTCAGGAGGAACTACAATTGATAAGACAATGATTTATGGACCTATTGTTTTCTAGGTTCTTGTAAATAATCCTAATTGGTGTTAATCATCCACCCTCTGCTTTGTGTTATCACCAAGCAAAGTACACTTCCTAAAGAAGCTATTTAGGGGCATAATCCTTCTGAAAGGCAAGACAGCTATTGACTTCCACAGGACCTGGATTGAGGTGCTCATCCAGAGGAAAGAGACTGGAATATGAGCAAAACACATCACACTGTCTTCCCATGCTTGCATTGAAAAGTTTCTTTTCAATAGACTCGTGATAAATTCAGTGTGTCCTAGTAATCCCTTCCACGTGGGCTTTGTGCAGGGACTCTCCAGCCTTTCTCCCAGCTCAGAAATGCCCCACACAGGACATTCATTTGTTCATGTTTATTTACTGCCAGTTTGCAGCTCCTGTCTGTGTCCCCTTGTGATGGGCTGGCTGTGTCAAACCTGACAAAGGCTGCTTTGGAAGAGCAGACACCTGCACCAGGACGTGGTGTTTTTCTGTCTCTGATTTTATTGTTATCCCTGGAAAAGTGCTTTGATCTTTTGGAGCTTCGCCGTTTGTCACACCATACCCTTGTCATGAGGGAGCTGTGGAGCTTGAGACCTCCTTGCCTGCTGGTTTTAGGTGGAAGGTTTGGTGGTCTCAGTTTTATCATGCAGATGAGCTTGCTTGACCTTAACAGGTCTGCACTTTAAATAACACTAAGATAGCATTCTAGAGGGTGCAGTCACACGCTGCTTGCTTACGGGAGCTACAAGGAAACCAGACAGCTTTTCAATTTGTGTATCAAAGAGAAGGAGATTTACACATAAAAGGGTGAATTATTTTGATTTGTAGTTTTCAAGCCTCTATACATTCTCCGACATAAATGCTCCCTTGTCTCTGCTTTCTGATAGTTCATATCAGGTTCAGTGGCCTAGATTTTCAAAAGTGGTAATTTTGGAGCCCAATACTCCTAAGTGCCAACTCAAGGTGCCTTAAAGAGACCAGATATTGTTAAGATACTGTGTATCTTTGGAAAATGGGGCCATTTTATAATCTTTTAAACTTGACACCCCAAAGTGACAGTGTGAAAAATCCTCAGAGGTGGGTTTGTCAGAGGAATAAATCTTTCCCCACCAAGTGATCCCTTCCACTGACACCAGTCCTCACAGCATCATGCCCCCATCACCATTAAAGGTTCCTGCAGAGTCAACATCACCAGCCCTTTCTGACATTCTCAACCACCAAACATCCTACATGACCTATAAAAAGAGCTCATTTCCTCAGCTATTTCATCTTTTAAGTCTTATTTCATCTTTTCATCTTTTAAGCTATGAGAGAAAAATCTCCTAAGACCTGAGGCTGCATAGCCAGAATCTAGCTATATGGTATATGAGGGAGAGGAGGGGAGAAACCCTATCCCATTATCTGCATTATCCCGTTACCCTTGGACGTCTTCCATGTACTTGGAAGAGCAGTGCCCCATTCTTGAGGCTTCACATTGCAGCCACTGCCTTTTTGGCAGAAGAAGGGTGGATGTGGCTCCTTTCAAAGTCAATCAATGTCACATCTTTAATCAATCTAGAAGGTCACCACTGCACTTCCATCAAAAAGGGTTGGGTACAATTCTCGCTGAGTCCTGATTGTTTGTGGGGGACTCAGGTTGCAGTGGGTGTTGGAAAAAGTCTTTTCTGGTCCTGACCTCAGCACATCTTCTATTCCCAGGCTCTTTGTAAGAGTTTATCAAATGAGAATCATACCCAGGACTATGAGACACGATGCAGAAGTGTGTATAGTGAAACCCCAAAATACAGCAAAGTGACTTAGTTTTGTGTTTCTTTACTGCTATGAACACATCCAGCTTTGCTGCAAGGTTTGGAAAGCTTTGGGAGCTTTTGTGTGAAGGCAGGTCACATTTTGAGCAAGCTTACAGTGATTTTGAGTTTCCTATTACAATCAGCTATGAAATATCATTGTTCATCTGGGATGCCTGTGAGTGGTCACAAAACAAAAATCTACTGCATTTCAGGGAGCTGTGGCTAGAAGGAAGGATCATGGCAAGGCACGTGTCAAAACCACTCAAACCTGAAGTCAGGACCCCTTACACAAACACACATCAATACAAAACACTGAATCTGTTAAGCCAGAAAATTCTCCCAAGTTGGAGTCATTTCATTACCATCCTGGCACAACTGGAGCAGGATCCAAAGCCCAGTAAAGTCAAGGGTAGAATTTCCATTGATTTCCAAGGAGTCTGGATCAGATCCTAGATCACATTGTCACTGCAGCAAAACCCAGCCGCGTTGCAATGTACCCACCTGCTCTCCAAAGTCTCTGCTCTAGCTGTTCAAATCCATTGCAGGTACAATCTAGGTTATTCCAGCATTTACTTGATGCAATGCTAAATAAATACTGTTTTATCAAAATCAGCAATACTGCTCCTCGTTAGTAAATTAGGCCAACTAATGCACACTTTTTATTAAGAGGATTTGTCTCCTTAAATCAAAACCAAGTGTCAAAATCCCTATTCTATCCATCAGACCAGTGCCCTCCTGCACCAGCTCTGAACTAGGGCTGGCTGAAGACATACAGAAAAAGTGAATGAAGACCTTACAATGTTTTTTAATGAGGTACTTGGGCTTCTTTTACAATAATTCAATAAAATCTGGCTAGGTAAGGGATCAACAGCTTTTATGTACACAAGAAAGAAAGAAGGGAAGAAGGAAAGCAAAAAGGAAGGAAGAAAGGACAGGAGGAAGAACCTCTGTTTCAGTTATTAATACTTCTTGTTGACAAGTCACGAAAACACAAAAACCTTCTTTAACCTCTTGCCTGTTCTCAACAAAATCATCCACCTACAAATTAAAATCCCCTCCAGACACTGCTGAAATTACTTTCTTCAGCAGTTCTGTAATGTAAATTGTGGCGTACACTAAGAAGTCATTTTAAAAATAAGATGCAGGGATTTTTTCCTTCTGTGCAAACCAAACCAGAAGTCTACATCTGAGAGGAATTTCTGGGAAGAACAAATAATCTTCCACAGCCAGTACCAGAGTTGGTGCCCTAAACAAATCTACAGAAGGAGCATAATGAGGCAATGATTTATTGCGTGCTATGCAAGTCTCACTGCTGTGAGTGTGTTGCAAGAACCAGTGAAAGGGAGAGGCAGTAATCATCCAGTCTCCTCCTCCTCGTGTGTTTCTGGATATTACCTGCTCAGGATATGAGTGTGACACCAAGACAGGGCTGCAGCCTCCCTGAGCTGCAGGATTTGCAAATGATCTTTGTGCTGCAACATTTTGTCTTGTATTTAAGGCACTATCTTCCACTGCTTAAAAAAAGAATTAAAAATCTGCATTTGGGTACTCTGAAACTTCGCACAAATATGTCATTTGTGTTGGATGTGTTATTGTTCTGCATGTACCAAAATGGATTATCAAGAATGTTGCCATCAGCAGGCGGAATCCCGGATCTTCCAGGATGAAAACTAAAACCTCCCTTGGCTGCAAAAGGGGCAGCATTTCACCTGTGCATTAGGAACTAAATACAGACAATGAATTCTGCCCACAGAAATATTTGTAAGAAAATCTTGGTCCTGAAGAATTGCAATCAATTAAATGAGGAGCAGAAACATGCAATGTAACCAGCATTGCACCAATCAATACAAATCAACATGAGCCTGACCCTATATGGGTTGTATTTGCAGCTAGCTGGGCTTTTTTGCAATTTAAAATTAATTTGTGTTCTTGTAATGACTGGCAGGTTGCTTGTACTTCTGCCCATATTCCTCCCAATTTCTCCAATTTAAAATACAAAAAATTCCCCACAACTAAGAATTAGTCTTCAAATGTTTTTGGTGAGTTATTTATCATAAATAAACATGGAAAAAATTACCTGCAGACTACTTGTGCTCAACTTTCCCCCTACCTCCCCCCCGCCCCAAAAGGCTAAATCAGTGAAATAAATTAATTGCTATGAATTATTCAGCTCTACCTGTGGCAATGAAAAATAGCAAGAGCATTAGGATTCTTCTTTGTGTACTAAGCCTCTAATTTATAGAGAATGCATATTAATACAACACAGGATATTCATCAATATTCAAGTCACTGGCTGCCTGACTATTTAATCTAAAATTACCAGCCAGCTCAAAACTCTCACTAGTTAATCATGCAATCTAAGCCATTCTGATATTGATGGTTAACATTAATTGCCCAGCTGCCATTTATAAAAACCTCTCCTACATCTTCCCTTTGCCTAGCAGAGAACCCTTTGACACGTTTAACTTTTCAGACAAGCTGGAGTAGGTCAGCTCATCCAGGCTGTTCTCCAGCCCAAAATGTGTGTTTGCTTCGTTCTCATGAAAGGGATGTTGCCTCCTGTTGTGGTTTTGCTTTTGAACATGAACAGTAAAAGCTGTCCCTCATTATAAGGATCTTTGATACATTTCCCTCCTTCTGCAGATGTTCTGCAGGTGGAGAGAAGAACCAGCTGGGTTTTGTCTCCTGTACAGATTGTGTTGTCCTTCGCAATGGAAACAAAGGTGTTCAGATCAGAAAGGCCAAAACTGTCTCGCTCACCAGCCACGTACTCCACAAAAAGCCACCTGGCTTCACACTCCAAAGGGGATGGCTGGCAAAGAGCAGTGACACCTTCAGACATTGCCAACTTATGCTCCATGACCTGCTCTGCACATATCAAAGTGCAACATAAGAATTATGATCCTGGAAGTTAACTGCAAATGAGCAAATCTGCAGCAAAGTCATTGTAGCAGAAACTTCAAACTACAAATATACAGTCATCTAAGTGCTACTGTATGATTACAAAAGGATTTTTAAGAAAAACAGTCTTAGCCACTTTCAAATTACACCTTTGTGTCATTTAAACTGAAATTTAATTATCATAGAAATAATTTTGCAAAAAAATTTTTTTTTTGAGTAAACAACATCATTTTCTCTGCATACAGTAGTTCTCTCAATTGAGAGAAATTGCTTGAATGTTATGATATTGCCCCTCTGGAATTCAGGAACTACCAACAAGTTAAGAAGTGTATCTTGCCATGATGTGAGGGCTGCTGAGCAATGACTGGTCAGATAAGAAATGCAGTGTTGCCTCTACTCCCAACTACTCCAGAGCAAAATCACCCTCCTGGCCTTGAGACTTATGTAAGGGACCCCATCATTCATCACTGCCATGTCAATAAGAACTTGAACCTGGATGTTTGCAGAAAGCAAACACTCAGCGTGCAATAGCAGAGCCTCCCAATCCATTTCAAAATTCCAGCAAATATTTCTGGAGGTTGTTTTGTAGCTTTCCTGCAGGTCCCGCCGGCGACTCAGCACAGCTTCCACACAGAGAGCTCCGAGCTGCCGAGAGGTAACAACGTGCTGACAGCAAGGAGCAAATGATGACTGCACAGTGAAACACAGCCTCAGAACAAGCAAAAACTAAATAAACTCTCAGCATACCTTGGTAATTCCTTGCGGCACAAAGAGTGGCTTGGGCCTTGTCTGAACTGGGCTTTTGCCTAAGTTGGAAAACCATGTTTAAATTAAATTTAAAGAGCATTCTTCTGAAAAGCACTTCTACAATGCTTTGGCTGGACAGTGTGTTTTTCTAACCAATGTTTACATAGTTTGACCCATTTTCACTTCTTTGCTTTAACTGAAACTATTAATTAAGCTATTTAAAAATTAAATTGAGTATATGCCTGCTTTGGACTGGATCTCAGGCTTCATTTAATTGTTGGTTCTTGTCCTGAGTTTGGCTGTGAGGGTGTGTGAATCTGTCTCCATGTGGAAATGAACACAAAATTACAAATATATTTCATACAGACTACAAGATTGAGTAAAATGCTGAAGACATGCCCCGCTTTAATTGTTTTAATTGTTTGAAATATATCCCCATCATATTAAAAAATTACATCTGCAAGAAACATGGTGACATGAGTCCAGAGAAGCTCACTGTGGAAAACTGCATTTCTAAATGGCTGAGTTGGTATTAGAGATATAAACTAAAGTTCCATTTTTGTGAGCAAAAAAACAGTCACACATCACATTTCTTGTTATTTATATGCCTCAACAGTGCTGGGCTTTTGAGTGGAAAAGGTGCCTAGAAATTAATGAAAAGGGGTCATCTCTATTTTTCTATTTGCAACTAAAATAATTCAGGGCTTTCTCTTGTAGAGGGGCCAATGTGCAAACCGAAGTCTGATTTAGATTTTCCCATTGAATGGCTTTTCTGTACAGAAATCTCATGAAGCCACACTGATTCTTTAAACTTCACTGTTGATGCTGAAATTATGCTGTGTGTCAAAATTACATCAAACAACTGCACTTATTTCCACCAGAAAAATTTGATTATTTCACTCTCATTTACATTACATTTTTTCCCCACTATAATGCTGACTTGGTAATTCCCTTAGGTCTGGACACCTCCAAGTAGACTTTTTCAATAGAAAGAAAGCTTTCATTATATTTCATAATTTTTTCCTCCTTGATTTGAATGTTATAATTGGATTGGAGAGATATTTGTTGTGAACGTCATGTTTTGCCAGGTTCCACGAGCAGCATCTTTTAATTTCTCTCTTTTCAATGAACCTTTTGACTCAACAAAAGTGGCTCTAAGGTATTTTTACAAAAGAGGCCAGCAGAGCCAGTTCATTTTAAACCCTTCTCTTTAAAGTATCTCATTTCCTTACTATTTCTTAATAGAGGCACTATCCTGCAATGTCATAAAGAATGCCGCAGTTGACTTCAGTAGGATCAGGATCACTCTCTACTGTAATTAGTTCTATATTTCAAAATATTAGAGGTCATTTTCTACTTTTTTTTTTAATCTGAGAAAAGAAAACATTTGAAGAAAAAAAGGCTTTCAAGTGTGACTGTCAGTAGAATACTAAAAATAAGTTGCTGGCATTCCAGTTGCTACAATTTATGTTTCTAATGAAATTTTCCTCTTCTCATTTACTGCAAATTTTTAATGTAAGTTTTTACAGCCATTGATTCAGTATCTTTAATCTTCCTCCAATATTAGGTAGAAATGGCACTAACTAGGGAAAATCTATCTGGTTATAAAGCACAGTGTCTATAAAGTTGTTCAGTTCATCCAAAACTGCTTTCTTTTTCCCAGTGGGTCAGATAGGATAAAATTATATTTTCAAATACTGTTAATACTATTCGGAGATTAATACACTTGTAATTAATAATAAGTTTAAAATATTATGATGCCTCTGGAGAAATCAAAGGATCCAATGTCAATCACCCTGACTACCAGCACTGGGCAAGATCCCACAGTGCCAGGTTCTGGTGCTTTTAATTGCATTCAGTAGCAAAGCTACTCGCTGAGACCGGTAGCAAAATTCAGCTCCAGCCCAAACCAGGGAGGGAACACATAATTTCCAGCTACTCATTTAGATGGGATCTGTCAGGGTTTGCATGAGCAAAGGCCTGGGAGCCAGTCTCACAGGGAGAAAATAGCTGAGCACCCACACCCCGGGTCGTGGCCTCTCCGTCCTTCCCTTTGCCGAGGGCTTGCTGCAGGCTCTGCAGGCACCACCGTTCCTGTTTTGCAAAGAGGGCTGTGCTGGTTCACTGGGAGCTGTCAGGCTCCATCCCCTGCCCCAAGCTCCTCTCCCCAGCCCCATAAACACCCCGGAGCAGACACCCTTTTGTCCACACAGTCTATTTATAAAACCCCACTTCCAACATGTTTCGGCTGGTGTAGGTCAGCTCCACGGCTCCAATTATGGCAGCCAAGCTGTGCAGCAGGAAGGTGCAGCACCCGAAGAAATGGTCCAGGGCCAGTAACAACTTGACCCCGAGCAGCCCCAGCAGAGCAGCACGTCTGACCGTGCCCTTCAAGCGGGGGAAAAACGTGCTTTTCCCTCATGACCGTCGTGTCAATGCTAAAAATATAAAGCATTTCGACCCTGCAAAGAGCCTGAGTGTGCCTTATGGACAGTCCCTTTAAAATCCGCGGGTCTATAAGGCAGAATGAATTCCCCCACCCACCGAAGTGAATGGAAAAACTCTCCTGCCCTGCAGGATGCCAGGAGTTGCTTCCCAGGGCAGGAAAGTTAAGAACATATGCAAGACATTGGCAGGACAAGAGACCTATTTTTGGGCACTGCTTATTCTAGGTATTTCTACCGTTCCCATTAACACTGTCCCAGAACATGTGGGAATCATTCATGCATTTACTAACCTTGAAATGAGAAATTAAAGTTGCCCAAATTCCCTGGATGAGGAACAGCAGCAAAGGCGCGTCTGTCTGCTTGGGGGCTGCTCCTGCACACAGAGTCTGGCTGGGACAGGGATACACCATGCAGCCCTCAGGAGATGCAGACCGCGGACACCTCCTCTGCCTGTTGCAGGAGGACATATTTACCCCACATATTTACCCTTCCCACACCCTCTGCTAGGCCACTAATGGATGAGCCCTGTCAAACACCCTTCTGTGTCTCTGCAGCTGCCATGCATGGACAGGCACTCACACATCCCTGGGGGAATGCAGCATGCATCCCTGCACTGCTGCTGAGACCTGACCTGTGTGCTTCCCACCACACTTCTCACCATGCACAGTTTCATGGCTGGGATGCACAGGAAGGTCCTGCCAGGGTATAACTGCTTAGTTCACACACTCCCAGGGCTTCATCCAGCAGCACATGCCAGTCTCTGCTGTTTCCTACAATGGATTAAAGTATTCCCTCTGCACTGGCCAGTGTGGTCTGGAGATGGCCATGGCCATGACACGGCACATGAAGCATCCCAGATGTGCACAGCCATCCTCACCACCTGCTCTGGGCACAGGGAAGACTTAGGGGCTATATGCACATGCACGTGCATCTTTTCTTCTCCATCTCATCTATATCTGGCACAGGGAAGGGGTGTGATCTCCTGACAGTGTGAGAAAAAGCCTCTATTTATTCTGTCTGGAAGGGTGTTGTGTGCAGTGAGAGCATCTCAGCTCACGTGTGTGCTCGGAGGAGAGACATCATTTGGGGTGCTGACAGAGGAGTCCCGGTGAGTCCCCCCAGACATGGGGGGTTGCCCATAGACCACAGGCAGCAAAAGGAGGAATGACTTCAAATCCACTGTGCCCCCTTCTAGCACCCTAATACTGCCCAGGATGAGCCACAGCTGAATTTCAGTGGGCTGGAGGTGTGGGCACAGACTCCCTTCTGCTGACTTGACTGAGCCCCGGGGCCCCTCAGGGCTGGCAGCGGCGGGGGCACTTCTGTCAGCACTCTGCGGAAATAAGTTAATTGACATATGCTAACACACTGTTAAACATAATACAGTCGTGTTTAAAAATATACTAGCTAGATGGATCAAATGCATTTTAAAACATGCCTGCTTTTTTTTTTTTTTCTGAAAAGGATGAGGTTTTGGTTAACATGTGCTAGTAAAAACATTTTTGAACATGGTTGAGATGAAGTAGATGTGAGAGCAAGAGCAAATGTCCTTTGGCCGAGTATAGTCTGTAGGGAAAGTTAACTTAAAAAACAGGTTTTCCCTGATAATGTTAATTTGTTTACATTGTCCAGTTCACAGGATTTCAACATGAACATGCAGCAAAATGTCTGTGTGCAGCATAATACCCATGTAATCCATCCGCAGCGTTTGTAAATTCAGCCCTAAGGCACCACCGCAATAAACACCATAATCGTGTAATATGATAATAACAACTCCCCAAAAGCATTACAACTCTTCCTGTCAATACAGGTATCTCTTTAATGACATGCTAAAACTGAAACCAGAATTAAAATCAAGATGTTGTTTTGTGTCTTTAGCTATAGTTGTAATATACATCCAGGGAGAGGACTATTCTGTCCGACTGAAAGGAAGCCAGTTTCTCACTCTGTCCACTTTTATTTCTGTAAATTGCTACTGCTGGAAAACACACAAACCATTCCTCTTCGCATGCTCTTCTCCTGCTGGCTGGTCCTCCAGCACTCTTCAGCCCAAGGATTCTACAAAGCTAAAAGCTGCAATAGCTTTTTACTCCTAGTTTGAAGCCAGGATTCTCAGCCATATAATCACTTCCAGTGAAGCTGTTCACACCATCACAGGGCAGTGAGTGTGATTTTGGCTGGTGGATGAAACAGCAAGTGCAAGAGAACACTAAAAGACAAAAGACTTTCTTTCCATGCAAATGTACTGTGGGACAGCAAATGGAAAATGAAATAGCAAAATCTAGGTCAGTGAAAAGCTTATGTTTTGAACAGACAATAAGCAGAATTGCCTCTAAATATAACAAATACTTACTCAGGTTTTTACCAAAAGCATGGAGGGTTCTTTAAACAATAATGCTGGGGTCTGATTTGTAAATCTGCATGCTCAAATATCATGGTGTAAAATGAAGTCAAGATTCAAAAATGAAACCATACATCAAATGCCTGGCAATGAATGTACAGGAATATATGCTGTGATCATCCGTCATCTGTGCCCAAGTCTGTGTAATTGGAGAGCTGTACGAGGGGTTTTCAATCAGGCTTTGGGGATGAAGTGCAGAGCTGAGACCCATCTCTGGGCTGAAATCACACGGGCTACAGAGAATTTGCACCCACACTGCTGAGAGCCGACATTTCTGTTAGAATAAGTGAGGGTGTTTTGAGGTTTACATTGCATTCTGTGTGCAGGGTTTAAAGCACAGGAGAAATTAAGAAAAAGATGACTGTGGAGATGAAAGGAAACTGAGGGGCACTTAAAAACCAATGTGTCACTGCAGAGATGCCTGGGCCAGGGCCTCCCCAGCTCCAAGCACTGCTGCCAGGTGCAGTGGCAACCTCTGTGCTCTGGAATGTCTTCTCCTGGGACTCCAGGCTGATGGGCATATCAACACAGAGCTGGGGCCAAGATGACCCTGGTCATTTGAGCTTGGACTCGATGATCTGAGAAGTCTTTTTCAACTTCAATGTTTCTGTTCTATGTGCTGCAGCCCAATACCATGGACCTGTACACCTGTGAGATTTGGAAGGGGAAGGGAGATTGAGGTTGGAGCTTTGAGCAGGCTGAACACATTCTCTCAGCAGCAGCTGCTACCAGAGAGAGAAAAGAGGGAAAAAAAGGGAAAAGCTGGGGCTGAACACTTATTCCAGGTTCCTGCCCTTACCACACTGTGCATGAGATCAGAAGGGTGTCCTGCCTCTGCCCTGGGGCAAATGCTCCTGGTGAGAGGATCTGGTGAAAATTTGTAAAGTCCTCTGGCCATGCTATTCCCTAGAGGAGATGATATTATAAGATTTTTTAAAAGAGCAGGCAAGAGAAAAGCCTGCTAGCTTATGAACTTCCTTGATCTGAAGCTCCACAAATTCTTTCCATGGTTTTGGTACAGTACCTTATGTTGCAGGGTGGAAGGGGAAGCTATTGAGTGTTGAATTACAGAGGGGAAAAACATCTCAAATTCCTTACTATTTATACTCACAACTTTCCCAAATCATTATACACAAATCCCCTAGCCTCAGCTGAACTGCTCACGGGTTACAGGGCCAAGAAAGAGGTGGAGCCTTCATAGCTCGCAATAAGCCTTTCAGAAACTTGAAATTCCTAAAAAAATGAAAGCAATGAAAGTTACCATGCCAGGCAGAGAAAATTCAACCTCTAGAGTGCCCCACAAGAGTGGAATTAATATACAAGACAGTAGGAGGTTGCTTTCATAACAGGGAGCATAGGTTGCTTATTTGTGAGAAGTTTTCTGGGACTACCTTCATTGTTAAGCTGAGACTGACACTGAGTACAGAGAGACAGAAATTTGACAAAAGCATTGAGTGATTGGGGGTATTTGAGAAAAAAATCTATTCTGGTAGTCCAGACACTAGGCTGGGACTTGTTAAGTTGTGAACTTGTTAAATTCCTGCTCCACCAACGGCTTCCTGCATGACAAGAAACCAGAGCCTATTTCTGCTGGTACAAATTCTCCTTGACTTTCAGAGACACCACGGCCTTCGTGTGGCAGCTCCTCACCCATAAAGCTGTTTGAGGATCTGCTTCCCTTCCTGAGCATGAGCTCCACCTAACACCCTGGGGATGTATCAGCAAACCACAGTGCAGAGAGGGGCTTTAAGCTCAGGGGACAGGTCCAGGTGCAAGTCCTGAGAGATTCATCTTTGCACAGTGCTTCTGCACCTCCGCAGGCAAGCCTGCATTTGGGATGGCTTAAAGCCTTATCTGACTTTTTTTAATTCCTTTTCCCTCTGTCACAACTAGTGAAGTGGATGGTTTTCAGATTTTAGTTTCCTTGTCATTATTTATGGTGTTTCCTTGTTTTGCCACAGTTTCATTCACTTTTTTTAGCCCAAATAGAGAATTAAATTAGGAACACCCATTTTTACCTCTGTTTCTGGACTATTTTCACTTCACGGCTTTCAAGTTTTAGCAAAGTGCTCTTATTTTTGGATTTTCAACCCTGAACAGGGCAATAGAGACATTAAAGTAAGAAATATGCTAATTGGACTATATAATAAATGTAAAAGTTATGAGAACTCTCTAATCACATGAGATTTGAAGGCTCCCATCTCTACCCTAATTAAAAATCTCAGTCCTATATGATTTAGCATGAGGCTCACCAATGCTGCTCACAAGTACCACGTGCAAGAATGAAACATCCCATGGGCTCCTTTGGAGGGACAAATGGCATCTTACAGGAGCAAATTTAAGGTCCTAAATTGCAACCATTTTATAAGCAGGAGCCAGGAAACTCCACCAAGAGAAACAGGGATGTGGACTCCAGGACTGTATCTGGGCCCTAAGGAGGACACATGAGATCCTCAAGAGGATTGAATGGAAACACCCCATGGGGTGATCCAGAAGGGTGGGTTCTGTCCTCATTTGTCTCCAAGGGAGTTGCTGGAGGGTGATGCACATGTCCTACAGTCCAAACTCTTCACAGACTATCCACTAACCAAAAAGTCTGCAGTAAAGAGGAGCACTGATGGCCAGGGAGATAACTGCTCTCCCTCCTTCCCCATGTAGGATCCGAGCTCAGAGCTTTGCTGCCATGCACAAGGTGCTGATGGAGCCAGTGGGGTTCAATGAAATGTGCAGCCACTGAACTCGTTATGTTTATCCATACCAAAGTGCTTTTTAAACAGGGATTGTTGAGTTACCCAAAAAGCACCTTAGCCAACATACTCTGACATTTCCAAATGATAGCCCTTAAAAATAGAGTTTCGCCCCCGTTAAACAAGCAAATATAACATTACTAGAGGTCTGGAGCCTTTTGTGCTGAGCTTCGACCTACAGCAGTATTTCCCTGCTAGAAAAAAGCAGGCTGGAGTTGGTGACATAACACCAAATATACAGATGGGACCACACTATAATTAGCAAGGGAATGTCATTCCTGCCATCTTTGCTTCGTTTGTAACTGTGCCTGTAAGCTCTGGGGAATGGTGTGCATTTCACACAGTCTGCACAAGAACAAGGATTGCCAACTGTCCCAGTTCTGGTGGGATACCCTTGGTCCTCTGACCCGAGGCTTGTGGAGATGCTAGCAGTGCCACGGGAGAGTGGTGTCCCTCGCGAGGCCACAGCCACAACCCCTGGTCCCAGGGTAGAGGGGAGGGATTTCTCTGCATGGCATCAGCAATTCAGCTCCCTCTAAAACACCATGTGCTCCCATCCAGAGGAGCACTGCCCATTGCTTTTTGACAGGCTCCTTCACACAGACCCCAAAAGATCTTTCTGCCCATCATCAAACCAAATGTGCAGCTTGGGCATCTCTAACAAGAGAGGCCAATAACCTCCTCCACACTCTGCCTGCTCCCAGGAGGGAGAGGATTTATTCAGAGAAAATATGGGGATTTCCACTGGAGCTGTGCTTTTCAGCATCTAGCCACTATTTTAAAATCTATTTGTTCCAGTAAAACACCAAATCATTGTTTAAGGTTTTACTGCTTGCTTTAAACATCCTCAATAACGTAAGTCCAGTTGTCTTTTGAACACTTTGTCAGCCTCTGCAGGCACTTAGATGAAAAACTTACTGTCGGCTTTGCTCTGTCTGTGCAGTCAAGTGAATTTGTTTGGTTTTTCACCAGGCTGCACAAACTGGTGAAACCAGACAGGGAAGCAGACAAACCCATAATGTAATGTATTCCTTGTCTTATGTGCAAAATTCAGCTCAACTTACTCAAGAAGGCCAATTCATCCTACTGAGTCCAAAGGGACCTTGCCTCTGAAGGTCTCAAAGCATGTTACAAACATTAAGTGGTACACATTTTTAACCTTAGGGATTTTAAACTGAACAGACCCCTGTGATCATCTCATCAGAGCCTTCTTCACGACGCATAAATAATTTCCCTGTGTATTCCTTGCACAAACACGGAATTTTGAGATGAAGTACAGTGCATTTTTCTGGTAAGGACTTCAGCCTCAATGCAAAACTTCAAATGATGCTCAAAACACCACATCCCTACATAAGTTTCCCTGATTTTTTTTTTTTTTTTGCCATAAAAGATTCACCACCACAAGTCCTCCCACAGTGCCACCATATTAATTGTAGAGGTGGGTAAACTGAGGCATGGAGGAGTCCAGACTTCCCAAGGTTACAACCACATCCAAGTGTGTTTTCCCACTGTTATTTTCAGCTCATTTAGGCTCAGGTTGCTGCTGAAAAGGCTGTCTGGTGTGAGCTGCCTGTCCCTGCTGTCACCTTCCCACTGTCCCCAGCCCATGTCCCTGCTCCCTACACAGCCCCAGGTGAGGGGGCACCCCCAGAACCCACCTGCACCCCCAGGGCAGTGCTCCTGGAGTCCCCAAGTCCTGACCAGGCTGTGGCAGAGGAATCAGGCAGCTCCTGCTGTGAGCTGGAGCCAGCGTCCAGGAGCCTGGAGACCTGGGGTCTGCTTGCAGCTCTGCCACTGAATTTTTGCAGATCTGCAGGGAAATCACTTATTTCCCTGGGATTTCTCCATAAATTTGACAGAGTGCCTTGAGATTCCCCAAGGAAAGTCACTGTTCAAGTACAAAGCTTAATTATGATTGTTATAATATAGTCATGCCACTAATTCCCACTAAGAACTGCAAATCGCTCCCATTCCTCTCCTCCATCCCCCATGCTTGTCAGTGCTGGTGGACAATTAATTCCCCAAAAAGGAATATATTAAACACATGTGAAATTTTTTTTATTTGCAGGACATCTCTGAGCAGATTGCAGTTCCCCTCAAACATATTTGTGATTTGAATGCATCAAGTGATGTATTTCCATACATTCTTTTTTTAACAGCTTGACAGAATTTATTCAAAATTCAAGTTGTGACTGGCCAAATAAATCTTGCAACATCCTTCCTATGCCTGTGATCAACCAAATTCTTCTGCCATGTTCAAATTTAAAATTCATTTTCTATAAAGCTTGCATAGTTGTCTTTAGAAATTGTATTGAATGAGCTGCTCCTCCCACCCCCCCCAAAGTTAAATTTAGTCATTTTGAAATCCACAGGAAGCAATCTCAGGAGGAGTGCAGAAGGCTGAAGTGAGTTCATTGAAAACCTCAAATGAATTAAAATGTATTGAAAATACCTTGCATTTTTGCCCTGCAATAAATACCGGGGCTGCCACAAGAAATGCATCAGCTTCTCTCTCAGCCAGGCTGAGCCACAACAACTGTGCCTTTTCTTAAGCCAAGGGTTAATGAAACCCCTGCCATAAGGGTTAAAGGATAAATTCAGCTCTATGGCCATTGCTTAGGGAACATTTGAAGGGCAGTTCAATATCCCACCTACAAAAATAAACCCCTCTGCTGTCAGCCCTGCAACCTGAACAAGAAGCTCTGCGATCTATTTGTGTAATATTAGACCTGAAAAAAATTACAAGTTGTGATGAAATTAAAGACATCCAAATTTTTAGCCATTCTCTGCTGATAAAGGCTCTATTATTACCATTTACAAAGGGGAAACACAGCCAATTATAAGCTACTTCTGGCACATGCCAGGCCTCAAGTAGAAGATAAGCCAACACAGCAGAGCTTGCAGCTGGAAGCCCAGAAACCTGAAAATGAGCTGACTCATGGAAATATCCTCATATAAAATATCGGATAGTTATTTTTCTCTGCCTCCTTTCTGTGTGTCTTAGGAATGATATATGAATTGCCTTATTTACTTTGTCCCATAAAACTTACATTTTTTTATTAATGTGCTGCCAGCTCCAAGAGCAGTCGGTGTGGGAGCGGATGGAGGGAGGGAAGCAGGAGGGAGAACTGCTCTTCTGGGGGCACAGCAGGGGAAAGGTCCCCTGCAACACTGCAGGTCCAAAAGCACAGCAGCCAATTTTCTCTGAGCTTTGCCCTGCTCCCAGAAAGCAAACCAGCTCCTCACTCTGCCTTGATTTCACCAAAACTAGGAGGCTGCCTGAGCTGACATTACACCAGGGAGAATTAGCGCAGAATGATGTTCCCAGGATTTATGCCCCTATCTGAAACCAAATGGTGAGCAGAAGTGATATCCTCTGGTTTTGCCCTGTGTTGCCTATCCCAAATTCCTCTGGCCCTGCTGTTCCCCAGCAGGTAGGGGATGTCACTAGCCACAGGCTGCCATCAGCAGGGACAAAAACTGAACTTACCTGCCTGGCACAGACACCAGTGCGGAGCTTTTTCCTTCACTCACCCCAATTTCTACGTGGAAATGTAATGTTTGAGATGTCTGTCCCCGTTCAAGCCCTCTTACAAGGCATTCACACATTGTTAGGAGAGGCCTGGGTCCAGGTGGGTGGGTGGTGGGATGCTGTATGCCTCATTTCCTTAGGAAACGAGGTTAAAAAACCCTGCCCTCCCCCGTTATAGTGCACTATTGAATTAAGGATGGTGAATGTTCATTATGAATATAATTAAAAGCAACAGCCTCATCTAACAATCTATTTTTATCCGTTCCTCCCCTAGACAAGCAGCAGAAGGAATTAAAATCTGAAAGGAAGAGCCACAGTCAGGGTCAGTCAGTGGAGTTTTGCTCTCCACTGGATAGAACTATGCTGAAAGAAGATTTCAGTAAGACAACCTTCCTTAAAAACTACTATCCAAAAAAGACATGCTTTGGATGAGTTTTTTTCCCTGGGAAAACCATGTCTAACAACTGCAAAGGCACAGATTGGGAGGATATTTCCATTTTACGAGGGAAGAAGTCATGAGCTTTGCAGCATTTCTTGCACCAGCTGCTGGCCTCCGTGGCGGCAGGGTAGGTAATTAAAAAGGACATCGTGTAACAGATAAATGCAGGATAGTAAGTAGTCATTACTTGATATATAGTATATCATCTATTATTAGAGGCTAATAATTCTCTAACCTATTCATGTTAGTCTTTTGTCCGAGGAGCTGGCCGCTTGGCACGCTCTAAATTTCTCAACATAAAATTTACTCGATGTTACAACTCATATCTAATCCCAAATTTCTGTGCATTTCACTGCAGTATATCATGTAGCGAGGTAAAAGCTCAGCACTAAATCCTTTGCGAAAGGAAGAATGAGCCAACAAAACTCCATGTTTTCACTTTCCTGCCAGAAAAAAAACACAGTACTTTGAATATTTTTCTTAGTTGTAATTTTATTTCCTCCTTTAGAATGCTGCAATTCTAGAGATGCTCTGCTGTACTTTACACAGCACTCAATAATGCACTTTTTTGCCTGATATTTCATACTTGTGGAAATAACCTGCATTTTTAATACAATTCTACATACATTTAAATACATTTTTTAAAAAATGCATTCTAAAGGGAACCAAAGGAAGTGCTATTGTGTTTAATCACAAGGAGCAAAATCCTCAAGTCATGTAAATCACCATTTCACAATCTGTTTCGCAGTATCCTAATTTGGAAAGTGTATCACAGCAAACCAAGCTGAATTTATAAAGGATTCTTTACACGTTCAAAACATTCATGTAACTTAAGAGTGTCAATCTCCATCAGCTGTCCTAGATCACTCCAAGAAATAAAAGTAGAATCTATTTATTTGGAGCTTCATTTCTTTTCTTCTAACTACAGATGCTTTATTTTTTTTTCATTTTATTTCATTTCACTGTCTTTTACTTTAGTTCCTTTCACTTTTTTTTTAACTTTCCTTTCCTTTGCTTGCTTACATTTTGCTTTATTTTACTTTCTTTTATTTTTATTTTATTTCTAAAACCCAGCCTAAAAACTTAACTTACACTATAAAAAAAGCCAAACCACCCAAAGTACCCAATTACAGCGTCTCCAGAAGGTTTAGAAGCCAGAACAGCACTGATAAAAAAAGCCACATGGGACGAAGCAATAACGCTGCGCTCGCCCGCAGGATCTCTGCTGATGAGCAGCTCTACAAGGACTCCACTGATAAGGGCTCACAGCAAGAAACTGTAGTAGCTGCACCAAAAATGACACCAGATCTCTGCTCCTGTCTTCTGCAAATTGTTTTCCAACGCAGCTCTCTTCTGGGAGACGGAAAGCACTTGCTGCAGGTTATCAAA
This sequence comes from Entomyzon cyanotis, assembly GCA_024500445.1. Classification (NCBI taxonomy): domain Eukaryota; kingdom Metazoa; phylum Chordata; class Aves; order Passeriformes; family Meliphagidae; genus Entomyzon; species Entomyzon cyanotis. Next base: position 5,454,698 of record JAKEPQ010000743.1, on the reverse strand, counting down.
ACTGCACACTTTCAGTTAACCTGGCCCTGCCAAGAGCAGGAGATGCGGCAGGAGGACAAAGTCTGCAAACCGCCGGGGAAGGCTGGAGCAGAGCTTGGGAAAAGAGCAAAGGGACCCTCCCAGCAGCTTCACTTGCAAATCACCCCAAAGAGATCTGGATTGCGGCTGGACCAAACTCCAGATTAAAAGGAGAGTTGAGTAGTGGAGTTAGGAACTGAAACAGATGGGGGAAATACTACCCTAGGGATTAGGAAGCATTTGGCATTCAAAATGTGTGATATAATTTTTATGTTGTTTGCCTTGTTTACGTATCCTTCATATAAAAGCGGAATTTTGTCCACCAAAGGCTACTAAAACCTACGTGCATTTTTGTAGTACTGTGCTGTTCGTTTTTGTCCGTGAGCAACATCGCATCTGTGCTCATTTGAATCCCATTCCCCATAGTTTTGCCTGGAATTGGCACCAGCCTCCCTCTCCTATAGAGGGATTCTGTATGCTGCGCTAGAGCTGTTATACTCCACCCCAGAGATTGCTGCAGTTCGGCTCGGCAAGATTTGCTCTCAGGCTCCCTATAAGAGTACAAGCATTTGGGGTCCTTTTTGTGTTTTAGAGAGGGAATAAACACCCTTTGTTAGGGCTCAGAGCAGAAATATAAAGGTTCCCATATCGAGAGGCTCAGCTCTGGCTCTTGGAAATATTCAGGGAAGGTTGAGCACAGGCGAGTGACCAGCCCAGCCAGAGCACACAGTGCTAATGCAATTACAAAAGGCTCGTATCTAGAAAGGAAAAGTTTGCACTGAAATTACAGGGATAGCAAAGGAGGGAAAAGCCCTCTCAAGTGTCTTAAAAACACTTGACCCACTTCTATGTAAACTGACAACCCCTCGCTTTCCCCCTGAGATCAGCAGCCCCCACCCCACCTCACTCACGGTCTCTGAGGACTTTTAGCAACTTTCTCACTGTCGTGTTTAGGAGATGGGAAATATTTTCCTATGGCTCAAATCTCTGTTAGACCAACTGAATTAACAACAAAAAAAAAAAAAAATTACTTCACTTTCTCACAGATGCACAAGTGCACCTTGGGATGAATGTGTTATGGAGTCCAAGCTATTGCCACCTGCCTCCCAATTACATTTGCTGCATTGTCCCTTGTGGTGTGCACCTGTGACATGCTGGCACAGAGCGGGGACGACTGGAGTCTGCAGGCGTGGACTGAGCCACACAGGATTTTGTTTTGCAAAAGTCTCCCAGCAATTAGTGCCGTGATTTCTTAAAGCATAAGGGATATTCTGCAGCAGCTGACTTTTTTCCCCCTCTTGATATGGTGAATTAACACAGAGAAATTGTGGTCTTGTAAAGGGGCAAAGCCGTGAAACTATAATTTAAAAAACTCTTCACCTTAGGATACCAAATGTCCAGCTGGCCAGGGAGCAATCTAACAAGGGAAAAGGTCATTTATGGGCTCCCTGCTACCTCTCCTCACATATACACCTAGTCAGCCAATTAACTACCTCTAGAAAAAATTCCCATCAAATTTCAATATGATTTTTACAGCTGAAATAATAGAGAAATCCACAAGGCTGTGACTGTTTGCAGCAAGAATGATGAACAAAGGAAGGCTTCCAAGGTTGTAGGCTCATTATATTCGTTCCAGTATAACATACTGGGGTTTTTTTCTTCTTTCCCCTGGTAGTGTTACAGCTCTTTAAGTGGCTGAACAGCATCTGCACCAAGAGGACCACATGATGAGAAGCAGAAGCAAGGAGACATGGTATTATGCATATTGTAAGGGTACACTGAGCAATGCACTTGCAGTGACGTATGTACTGACAGGGTTAATTTGACATTGGCAAGTGAAAACTTATTTTGTCATTAAGCTATCATAATTATACCATATCCAGAGCCACCGGATGCCCTAGCTGAGAACCCTACATATGCTGTCTTTGCAGTGAGAGGCTAACACAGAATTTTAACATCCATCTATTTTTGATGGGATTGGTACAGGAGAACAGATTGGGACACTGATGGTTTGTAAGTACCCCACGACTACCTACGGGTAGTCAAGGTGACAGCGGTACTGGAAAATGGCTGAGGGGCATTTGCAGCCTCTTAATGGGGGTCCTGCTTCCCACAGCCTAAAAAGGCAAGAAGACTTCAACAGACTCTAAATCCTACTGTAATGCAGCCTGGCTAAACACTGCTTCTGATTCATATGTTTTCAGCAAAGAGGATATTTCCTTGTAAAACAAGGACATACAGGAAAGATACAAACAAACAAGCTACATACAGGGAAAATGAGCTCTAGAAGACTCAAAAACCATGAAGGTCTTTTGCATGTGTCTGATATTCAGAAAAATCAGTCTTTTTTCTCTGCCCCTATCATTTATTTGGATGATTAGTTATGCTTAAAAATGGAAAACCAGAAAGATACCAGGACAGAAGAGCTGCTGCACTATTAGCTGCACTGTTAAGGATGTAGTATTGCAATATTTATTCCTTTGAGATAAGAAAAACAATGGAGTATCCAAAAAAATCTTATTATTTGCAGGTTTTAAATATGGCAATTTTAGGTTACCTTAAGGTGACAATTTACAAACAGAATCAAAATTGTGTAATAAGTTAAGTAAAAAAAATTGGTTTCATTCTTAGTTCATAAACTCCCCTGCCAATGACAAAATATGCTATTAGGAGCCTCAGTACAATTGTGAAAATATCCCTCAGTTACAATTGAATGTGCTGGGTGTTGGGGTTTTTTCTTCAATGTTGTGTGTTGTTGAGCTAAAAATGACAAAGCCCTGGATTTCTTCATTCTTGCAATCTATTCTTTTCCCCTGACTTCCTGTTTTCATGAAATTTTAATCAGGCATTTAAAATAAATAGCTAGGCAGAGCCTCTATGCCTCTTTGAATGCTTGGGATGGATGTTTTGGGTAAAGTGATAGTCCAGAGACCTTGAGAGCATTTAATCCCATTCTAACTTGGCAAGACAACAGAAAATTAAACCACTGAACTCTTCACTTCTAGCAACTCTGGAGAGATTTTGGGGGAGGGATTGAGGAGAGTCCAGTGTGTGGGACAGGACAATGAAATAATAGGTCCATCTCTGCTCTTCCTGCTATGAATACTGGCAGCAATCAGACCAGTTTAGAAGGTCAGCTCTCTAAAAAAGAAAATGTGCAGCCCCTCACTGCATTCCCTGCACCTGGGCAGACAGGAGCCTGCTTGGTGCTCACTGCATGACACAGCCTGGGGCAGAACACACCAGTGTGGAAAAGCCAAGGACCAGATTAGAGCAGAAAAGATGAGAAGCTGCGAAGAGGACAGTGCCAGCCAGTGGAAAATCTCACTGCTTCTTAAGAGTTTGTAGCTCACAGGATAAAAACTCCAGATTTTAGGAAATCATAGGAAAGCTGCTTGAGTTTCAGGGTCAGTAGCTCAGTTATTACTGAAGGTGACATGATTTGATATGAGAGTCAATGACCCCAGATCACAGCTAAGCCTGATCGCTGAGCCTTACTCTAATTTAAACTTCTGTGGGATTATTATTATCAGACACATTAAGAGGTAAATGCTCCATGGTACAGACAATAAAACAACAATGTACAAGTGGGCCAACAAATTGTTACCAAGTCAAACCTCTCATAAGGGACAAGTTATCTTCTCCTGGTCATGGTTTCCTGGAGAACTGTGTTTAAATTGGAGGGTTTTAAACACAGTCACATCTCCAGTTGCCTGTGTGTTTTGGAAACGTTTCACTTCTACTGGCATGGGGGTCAAGGTTTTTCACTTGAACCAGAATGTAGATCGAAATGTTTACTCTGTAGCTGTATACACTGCTCAGTTCTAACGAGGAAGAATCAGTTGCCACTCCAAAAAAAAGAAGTGGGAGCAGCTAAATCATGAAGCAAAATTACAATAGCAGCCTAGAAAAAATGAGGGAGATGGAGCTTTAGAGATGTGAATGAAACTAAGAGGATTATGGAGTCCTCTTGAGGGGAGACATACTTGGCAGGGCTCATGAGATGGCACAAATAATATCTTCTGTTGAGAGCAATGAAAAGTTCCAGGATTTCATGCCTAATTAGTACTTTCAGTTTTGGGGGTCCCTGTACCTTGAATTCTGCTTGACTTTTGTTTCACCCCACCTACTCCACTCCCAGCCCCAGCAGCAGTGTTTTCTGCTCTTGTCATGTAAAACCTTTTGAACCCTGCTTGTAGGTGCAGGCAGCATCATTTACACAGTGGGGTTCATATTGCTTCTGCACACCACTGTGAACCATGGCAGAAAACTCCTCCATGGCCAGCTCGCCAGCCTCTCCTTGGCATAGCCCCTGACTTTGACATATCAAAAATAGCAATACGAAAATGAAATATGAAATATTTTCATATAAAAAAATATTCCAAGCAAAGCAAAACAGAGCGACTCTTGGCTCCTTGTCCTTTAACATACATATTCAATGTGCAGGAAGCTAGGAAGAGCTATTCATGGGGTTGGCTTGTTTTTGTTGGTTTAGGTTTGGGGGGAGGGAGAGCATTTTCAATGCACGCGGCATCCTTCACAAATTTTAATAAGTGCTTTAAACCACCGTGATCTCTTCCCCACCCCCTCCTTTCTTTTTTTTTTTTTGAAACTGTTTAATTTTTGCAAGGACATTTCACTTTAAAAGGAAGAAAGGGCTGCACCATAAGGGCTATGCAGTGCAAAGCTTTTTCTAGTCATTTCCAACAATATATTTTGGAACTGTTCCCAGTAAACAGGCCCGATTAGCTGCCTTTGGTTCACATTTTACATTGTTCGCGAGATAGGGGAGCTCTGAAAAGCAGACTCTGTCCATACTGTTTGGTTGCAATAAAGCTAATTCTATTCAGTCCTATAGCAGTATGATAGCACTTGTGTAGGATTTCCCTTCGCTTGCATATTTATAGGGTCTTGTAGAGCTCTGCTGTAGCTCAGTGCCAGCATGAAGAAATCAAGCTGTCAGTAGTTTCTATTTTTGTCCCTACCTATAGTTTCAGTAATGACAAGTGAGTGAGGCAACATATGCATTTCCCATCTACAGGAAAAAATTACTGTCTTCCTTCAGTGTCTTACATCTGTGCTACAACCTATTTTCCTAGGGCTTCAGATTATGTTAGCTGATAGTTAACATGTATAAGCACTGGTCAAGTGCAGTTGATTCCAGACTGCATTAGTTGAGCCACAAGAGAAAAAGTTCCAAGGATTCAAAATTCCTGGTGTTTTGCTTTCTACCCTTACAAAGAGGAGGAAAAAAATCCTTTCCGGGAAATAACTGTTCTTGTATCGCATCCTGGCTCCTATCATGCTTTGATCAGCACACGTGTTCAAGCAAATGAGGGTTCTCCTCTTAAGATTAAGGGAGCTGCTGATTATATTTAATGTCCTCTTCTTGACCCCAGATGGTTAACTCGTTGCTGCAGCTTCTGGGGGAGTTGTTTCAATGAACACAGATAATCCCAAAACTGAGCTGTGGTCAGCAGTGTGATGCCACACTGCTTTATCAGAGCAAATGGAAGGGATGTGGGACCAGGATCCAGAGCTAACAGAGACAAGGTCTCCCAAAAGCTGCTTAATTATTAAGGCAGTGCCTGCATCATTCACAATCTTCCCCCTTCTTCTCGTAAATACTAATCCTGCATTTACTAATGCTCCAACCCCACCAGGGCATGGCCACCCATGAATGCTGCCAAATCCAGGCCAAAAATTGGGAAATGCTGCTTGTGAGCCCCAGCAGCTGGAAGACTCTGACTCTGAAGGCAGTGCCAGGGACGGCAGGCACCCACCCTTGCTCACAACTGCTTTGGCTTGACAGCATCAAGGCATTTACAGCCTCCAACATGACTGCATCAGATCTTCAATGACAGCTAATAAAACGGAACTACACCCCACTGCTTTGAAAAGCAGCAACTCAGAACTCCTTCAGAGATTAGACTTATTTAAATAAGAGAAAGACACTGGGCTTTAACAAAAGCTCATAAGGAAAACAGCTTGGCAATTTTGATAACAAGGAAAACACTTTTTCCTTTTCTTACTTCTTCCTCCCAGCTCCATCCTCTCCTTGCCTTCCCCACAGCCCAGAAAAGCAGATATTTATCCTGCACTTAGTGCCTGAAGGGGGATGTGCTCACCTCAAAGTTCAACCTTTATCCATGCTGCTTCTCCACATAAAGTGACATTTTTTTTGTACCATTCTGGAGCTCCAACACACCACAAGGAACAGGCAGAATTAAGATAGGAGGGGAGAGAGACAGGGGACAAAGTAAGAACTGTTGGGTTAAGTCGTAAATAAAAAGCAGACAAAATATGTTAAAAAATACAAGACAGTGCTATAAATCCCTCTCTCCTGTGTGAGCCAAGCTACTGTGTTACAGAGCTGGAGGGGCTGTGAGACTTCCCGTTACTTTATCGTCCATGACGATCACCCTCTTACAGTGCCACAGTATAACAAGCAAATGTCCCGACTCCCAGGAAGCCGCTCATAAAAAGAGGCACTACAGCCTCTTACAGTCCTCCAAATAAGAGAAGCAGAAAGAAAGGATTCTTCTATTTTTTTTTCCAACCATAAACTTGTACTTATTTTGCTAATTTCGTTTTAATTGTGTGCTGGAGCAGAGGGTGTTGTAAACTGGGGAGAAGGAGAGGGAGAGGAAGAGAAGGAGGGAGTCTGAAGCCAGGGAGCCTTCTTGCTTGTTAATACACAGGCAAAATGATATGCACATATACAGCTCCGAAAGCTACCATGGGAAGGGAAGGAACACAAAGGAGCCATTTATTGCCTGAAAACTGTCTCTGAACAAACCCATTGTGTTAAAGTAATACAAATTCACAACACCTTCCTGCCTCTTTTTCCATCTGGATCTGGGCTAGTTTGGGTAAAGGACCCTGCCACCCAGCACAAGCCCTGAAGCCTCAGACCCTGGCAGAGCTGTGATTGCTCAGCATCCTTGGAAGGTCTCCTCGTAGGGCCAAGTGCCATGCTGATAACACAGAGGTGAGAGAGAGGGAGGAGGAAAAGGAGAGAGGGAATAATTTGGCCAGGAGACTCTTAAAAATCCATCAACTCATTTCTGGTCAGGCTGTGGGTTTATCGAGACAGGCAATTTAAATCCAAGACCCAGAAGGAGGTATCTTTTGATGTAACATTTTGTTCTCTTTCTGAATACAAAGTTATTCCAGGCAATGCAGTTGGCCTGAAATAGTTATCAGTTACAAAACCAGGACTGCTCCTATCTCCCCTCCTTGTGCAATGCAAAGAAGATCCTCCCGCTGAGCTCCAAAGTAGGGGAAAAGCTATTAATTAAAAATAATTCTCCACGTTAAGGCTTGCTGCCTAAAGCTCAGCTAATATTAAGGAAATTCCAGCCGTTCACTCCCTGCTGCTGGAGGCTTTTCTTTCTCTATTTTGTTTTGCTAAGCTCTTTGAGAAGAAGGGGATATGGATATCGCCTCAACAGCTCCAGCCCCTTCCCTCTCCTCCCTGAAATTTAGGCTCTGCTCTTTCCCTCTTTGGGGAGGACCCAACCCATCAGATTGGACCATCCCAGAAGGGAGAGCAGGTTTGCTTTCTTTCCACCCTCTTTTCAACCTGAGGTGAGGATGGGGGACATGCCCTGACCTTTGTGCCACACAAGTGTTCAGCACCAGTCAGAACAGGAAGATTTCCCAGCTCACTGTGGGGCTGCCCCTCATCCCTGCTCCTGCCCCACACTCCTGCTGAGCATCACAGCTCTGCATCTTGAAATATCTGCCCTAAATTTCCAATCCTCATCCACACTCTCCTCAGCCATGTTCAGGAGGTGCTTCTTCATGGGGAACAACTCATGTGCAAATCCAAACCTGCTTCTCCAGCTGGAGTCCCACGGATTTGCTGCTCTGACCCCTGAGACACAGGACCTGTATGATAACAGCTAATGTGGGAAAAGTATCTTTCAGTTCTGCTTTTTAGTGGCAATGTATTTCATCCAACCGACGTTAAATATAACGGAAAACTTCCAAAAACACTTAAAAAAACCCTTTTACATTTTATCAGGTGTTGCCACAGTGTTTGGGAAATGTAGAAAGAGTACAAAAATGGAAATCTGAAGAAAGAAAGAAATTAATCAAACTTCAAAAACATTCTTTTCTGTGCTGGGAAAGGGTTGAAATTCTTTGTTTCCCTATGTCTAAATACTATAGAACTGCAGCAAATAGGCCGATTTTGACAGTGACAATACAACTGCAAAATTCCTGCCATTACAGTATCTCAAAGCACATCTTGCTTTCTTATTTTCTTAACAGTTCCATACAGTTAAAAACATCCACTCCATTTCCATGATTTTTTTTCTGGATTCATGTTTCATGCAGGAATCTTTTAGAGAAAGGACCCCCAAAAGCTTGTTTTATCAAATTCTAACTTTTACCATTTCAAACCCCCTAATGCTGAAACTTGATGTACAACCTGTCAGAACAAAAGCCTCCTCTCTTCAATGCATATATTTTGAAGCCATTACTTTCATTTTTCAAGCAACAACAACAAAAAAAGGAATACCTTCAGTATTTTTTATGATTCCAAATTTCTTTTTGAAGTTCCTTAAGCCTCAAAAAGGTTTAGTTAAAACAATTTCTATGTTTCCAGGCAGCAAGTTTTGGTGCCCATTTTTCAAGTGTGCTTTTCTAAATATTCTTTTCTGTTGAGATAAAGGTTAAGAGAAGGTAGTGACAAAGACAGTGTATGACGGGGAAAAGTATTTCATACACCACTGTGAATTTACATAGAGCTGTCAAATGTGTTATACCAAAAAGGATTCCACTAGGACAGACAAATAACCTCTTCATTCTTGAGCATTAGTCTTACAAAGATGTGAATTTTGTTCTTGATTCATTAAAGTGTTAAGTCCACACTTAAGCACATACAGCTGAGTCTAACGTAAACCATAGAGGCTGGACATCAAGTTAGTTTTTTGTTTATGTAGGGATTTTGATACAAAAAACCCCACAGAGCTAGCACTGAAAGAACAAATCACCCATCATAACCATGCTTTCTTTCAAAATCATGACTGCACCACAGTGCCAACACACATACAGCAAGTCCAGATTAACATATTCCCATGGGAATTTCTGTAGGGCTCTAAGCACAGATTACCTGGAGTTGGCTATGAATCTCTATTCACTGGTGACATAGGATTCATACTGAACAGGCACCTCAGAGAAAGAAAGTGGTGCTTTAAACTGTGTCTTAGCCAAAATGTGGCAGTTTATTTCTGCTGAATTTCAGCAGTAGAGATGATGTAGCCCATGATGCTGATCCCTTATGCTACCATTGCCACTGCCCCTTTCACAGATAAAATTACTCTCTGTACTATTGCCACTGTGCAAATTCATTATAAATCCTGCTTGAATTAATCAATAGCATTCAAACATATCTTTCAGCCAGTCACAGGAACTGTACTCTTGATTTTCTAAGTTCTCATCCTTCCCTTAAAACTGACTGTTTACCCAGCCTGAGTTCACACACATTCACATTGAGTGTCTCAGTGAGTAATTCAGGTTGTTCCATGGGCCACATCGATTCATCAGCAAAACCTTAACGTGAGCTATTTCCAGCCAAAAAACACAGGATGTTTTACTTGAACTGCACAAGCAGCACCTTTCCCAAAGTCCCAGCTGAAAATGCAGTGCTCTCTGTGAGTTGAGGAGTAGCAGTCATACAGCTTCTTACTCACTTGTCTTTCATGGGAAGTTCATCCCAAATGCCTGCAAGAGAAATTACTGAACACAATACTACTGCCTACATCACATTATTTATACTGCAATAAATACAAATCAAACACCACTTTTGATGTAAAAGCTACCAATTGAGAATTTCACTTCCAGATGAGGCTGCTTCCATTTCCTACAGAGGTATTAATTTCTAATTTTTCCTCCTGTCTCTGCAATTACTTTTTAAGCTTCTCTATTTCACTTCATAAATCCCACTCATAAGACTGCAAGTCACCTAGATGCCATCTGCTGAAAAACAGAGTGATGGAAAGTCTGAATAAAACACTGAGTCAGGGTTATAGATGCTACATTTTGACACATTCAGAGGCATAAAGTTGGGGGGAACAGATTAATAATTACTTTACCTGAAACTAAATCAGTTGTTCATTATAGGCCTGACCACAGGCTGAAGCTGGTTCTATAAATACCTTGGTTTGGTCTGATCTAATACAAACACACTGGGTATGCAAATATTCCACACTCCAACGGCAAGATGCTTTTTCTGATAGTTCTTGCTTTAGCATGTCAATCTGAAACCTTGATTGCTTTTCTCACACTTCTTTGGATGAAAGGACATAAACAGCTATGAAAACCAGTTCTTTAATATGCTACTCTTCAATTCAATTCAAACATACACTTATTGCAAAAAGAACAACATGAACTGAGGGAAAAAAAAACCAGAATGGAGAGCACCATAATGTAATAGCAAATGCAAAGCAATTTTCATTCCTGGATCCTGGAGGATGCACGTACAGGGCAATTTTTCTACTATACAGCAAAAAAGGGAAGAGGGGGAGGAGCACATGGGGACAGCTTATGAAGGACTGCTTTTAAACTCAAATGCTACATTTTTGCAAGCTTTTAAAAACCACTGCTAATAATTTATATTTGGTGTGATGGAGAGTGTGTACATAATATTGCAGAGGACAAAAAGGTCCTAAATCTTTCTGGCTTGGATTCTTTGACCTCGAGAAGTTTAGTCTGAAAACATTTGTTACATGATGAAAAGCTTTGTGAGAATGCTAATAACATTCTTAAAGGGTTAATGATGCCTAACTGATTGGCACTAAAAACTAGATTTCATTTGGTATAGTGACAGGGAAACTCTGCCACCAGGAGTATATGTTCATGCCCACATTATTACAGGACAATTTAGATCATCTTATTTTAAATTTCATGGCTCTGTAACATAGATGTAAATCAAAGTCAGTGAGGCAAATGATGATTTTTTCCATAGTGAGATTTTTATAGTCTTGATCTTGAAAATATGCTTTGGGCCCAAGCTGTCTATCAAAATCCTTTGAATTAGCCAAAGGAGTTTGTGTTGCTGCTAGTGTGCAATTAGAATCAGAAAACAAAAGCAGAAAGCTTTCAGAACAAGGCATGTCCCATCATTTTTAAAATCTGGGCTATACTAAATTACTATTTATTAAAGATCTGGAAACGTGAGCTGTTCAGGTCCAGTAACATGAGAATATTGAAATGGAGACATTTCAAACTGAAATCCTGGGTGCAGCCAGGAGATTTTTTTTTGGCAAATACTGTTAGTGTGGCTAAAAGCACTGCAAATAAATACATGTGTTTATTTTCTGTACGTATATAGAGGCACATGTGTGTGTGTACACCTGCACATATAATTTGCTATTGAAGGATTTCAAGTATTTAATTACATGATTGTAGCACACAGATTCAGTCACATCCAAGCAATTCCTTATTTTAATAAACACACTGTGCACTTGACATATTGGTTATCTGCTTTTTTAAACCTGATTTATTCATCACTTCCATTTCCAGATTTAACTTATTGGTCAATTCCTTTTTAACATTTGATGTATTGGTCATTTTCTTTTCAAAATTTGATTAAAGCACATCACGCAAGTCCTTTCAGATCTGTTTCTAAACATTACACATATATCTGGAGTGTACATTTAAAATCTTAATTCCAAAACTTTCTTGATTAATAATTCATCTCTTCTTGTCTTGGGATAGTCTTTCTTACATGCCAGTATAATCTGAATTAGATGAAACAAGCAATTACAGTGGACATAAAATATAGTAAATGTAGCTTTAGAATAAATTGCTCTCTGTGAAGCTTTAAAGAGAGTCTGGAGATTTAATAAAAACCATTAATACAAAATAGGGAATATTTGAGTTCTAGCTCCAACATTTTTATGCTCTAGAATCACATGTTGCAAAGGCAAACAAGAGAATTCACGCTGTGCAGCTCTGAGTCCTCTGGGGATACCAGAGAGGAAATCTCAACGTAAAAACTTATTTTGTCACGACAAAAGGCACAGGGGCAAATCTTTGGGAAAAAGAAGACAGGTGTAGAGTTCCAGAAAGGGCTTCCTGCTCTGAGTACAACATCCACTCAAGCCAGAACCAAGTGCAAGATCAAACTTCAAAGAGGACAAGAACCTGACGGAGTTACAGACTCCACAGTGAAGGCAATGAAAGGAGGGAGGTGAGCCTTAACTGCCTGGCCAAACTCCAGCACAGGTAATTAAATTTTACCTAACTAAATTCCCTCTGCACCCTCAACAAGATACATGCTTGTTATCCACTTCCTAATCTGCCCCAAAACGTGGGCAGGGCTGTTTTATACAGCCAGACAGCTGCTGGCTTCCACTGGTGCATGAAAGGAGCCATATCCATCCATCTCCTATCTGCCTCACAGAGCTGTTTTGAGGGCTATTTAATAAATATTTGGAAAGATGAAAGACACCCAGGAAGTGCAAAGCATTATTATTTCACACTCACCTCTGAATGGATCTCTAGACAAACTGTACAACCTGGGAATTCAAACAGTTACATGAATGGATTTCAGAATTAACCCCTGGAATGATCCCAACCTGCCCAGGGTTGAGCAGCTCCCAGGAGGAGCTGAGCACCAACCCTCCCACTGAACCTGAGAGAAATGGAGAGAGCTCCTCATACAGCAGGAGATGATCACAAAACAGGATTGCCTTTGAGGGATATTCATTTGTGCTTTATGAGACTTCTGTGTTTTCGGTAAGAGCTCAGGACAACCACCACCATGGTCAAAAGAAGGTTTTCCACTAGGTTTGGTGAAAGTTTGACTTAATCCTGAAAGGAGAAATTGAAGGAGCAGTGTGCAGTGGGCAGGCATGATTGTGAAGTCTTTACAGTTTCTTTCTATCTACATGACTAAAAGTAAGTGAAGAGACAGAGAGGAAAATGACCTGGAGATGCCAGGGTCAAAGTGAGGATGTATGTCCCTACCTCTGGCCCTGCAAAATAAGTAAAAAAATAGTAACAATAAAATTGTCAGTAAGGAGTAAAAACCTGGCAGTTGTTGCTACAACACCTTGTTGTTACAATGCAGGGAGATTTACTTTGTGACCTCTCACAGGACATTTCATGGCAGGAAAAACTGGGGCTCCTGGCCTTGGGTGGAAGACAGATCTCCCCATTAAGGTCAATCTGTGCTCCACTTGGCAATTCATCTCTATTAATCATCAATAAAAGGAAGGAAGCTGACCCTGGATGGCCTGATCCCCTTGGCTTTTCTTGACATCGAAAAACCACCATGACACTTAAAAAAATAAAACCATCATGACACTTATAAAATAAAATGCAGGCTCTCAGTTTTAAATGAGCTTCCTTAAAAAGATCTGACCTCAGTGCTGCCAGACTCTGGTGCAAGAAGCTGCCAGGATGTCCCCATTGGGAGCAGCATGGCTGTTCCTCCAGTGGTCCATGACCCTTCCCACAGTAGGCTCTGTCCCTGTACTGGCTGCAGATCGCTGTGGGTCAGTGCTCCCAGGAAACACTTTTCCTACAAAGATGCATCTGTGCACTGACTTTGGGTGTACATCTCCTGGATATCATGAGTCCAAGCATGATGATCACAGATCCTTCCAAAGCCCACTCAAACTGTGGAAAAGAGGGGTCGAGCAGGAACCCCTATGTCATAGCAGCTTAATCTTGGCTGGTTGCCTCACCTGCTTCCTCCTTTGAGTGAGTGCAGCATTATTTTATGTGGATAATGATAAAGCAGAGAGAGCTATTTAAAATTATGCTTTCCCATATTCAGTTATTATGCTGCAAATAGGCAGCAATTACCAAAAAATTCTTGGGATGGACTAAATGCCACCATTTCTTTTATTACGCAAAAGATTTTGGTTTCGGTTTTTTTTGGTTGGTTTGTTCGTTGGTTGGGGGGGTGGTTTTTGCATGTTTTTAAATACAGTAATATATTACTCATCCTTTGGACAAAACAGACATTTCAGAACTGCTCAATAAATCTGTGTTCTCCTGTATATTAAAATCTAGTGTAGCATCACAGAAGCATGCAAAGAATTTGTCAGATCTGTTCTAGAAAACTAACAAAGGAGAAGTTTCCTACTTCCCACAGCCAGGTACCTTGAATTTGGTGAGACTTAATTACTCATTTCCCATAAAGTAGAGCAGCCCATTTCCTGGCCCCATAAAGGTCTGAGTGAGGGCGAACCACTCCCACCAAAGGTCTTCAACCTGAGGACTCACAAGAAGACATCATGAGATAAAAGACATACCTACACTTCAGAAGATGGGGTCCATTACCAGTATGAGAGAGTGGGCAGATTTCAAAGGGTGAGATAGTTTCAGCAGCAAAGGCCTCAGACTTTCACTGACTTTTTTTATATGTCTAAAATTATCTGAGCTCCCTAATTTTCATATGAATCCAGTAATGACTTCCTGTCCTCCTCAACCACTCCAAATGTCAATGCTACGCTGTCCAAGACAAACTACCCTCTCAAGAGGAATTAGGAAAGGACTTGTGCCCCAAGTGAATAATATTCAGCCCCCTCTTACTTTCCCAGCAGAGCTTCCCCTCTCTTTTCCACTCTGCCAGCGTTTCCCACACAGCACAAATCCACATGTGAACATTTCACACGGCAGGGAGCCAATTCTCACACCACCAAATGCCAAACCCTCCAGAGCCCTTAAAACAAACACAGCACATTTTGCTTCCTGCACTTGTTGAAATGTAGAATGGACCTGATACCTTGGGTTTCATCTGCTGCCTTCTCTCCGAGACAGCGTTTCAAGACAAACAGGTTACATGTGGCTACAATGTGGAAGTGGTTTCAGCGAGGTTTTTACACAACCTAGTTCCCACCACGGCTCGGAGAACATCCCTCAGCCTCAGAGGTGTCTGCTGCTGGTGTGGGTGGCTCGGACAAAAGATGGGATCCCATTTGTGCTGACTGGGCTTCCGAGAAGTGGTTCACCACTTGCACTACCCTGGAACAGCTTACTGTGCTTCCAGAAGTGAAATAAAGCATCAGAGCCATCGAGTGTCACCACTAATGTGCCAGTGGAGCTCTGAACATGCTGTCATGGGAAGATACAAAATTGCCCTTTCCAAAAGTGGACAGAGCTTACAGCGTTGCTTGAAAAAACAAGCAAACAAACAAACCAACAAAAAAACCCAACCCACATCACCACAAAAAAATCCAAGACAAGGTAGGTCCCCACCATTACAGCTATAAACTTTCACTCTGTTCACCTATTGCTGCACACAGGGCATCTACATCTAGAGGAAAACAAGGAACAGATGTTGGGTGATTAAAAAACTTGAGCCTTCCATTGTTTTATTGACTTGTCACCACAGAGAAATTTGCTTTAATTTACTTTAAAAGTAAATGACTTGATCTTCATAAAACTGGTGGCAAGTCACAGTTCTTAATGAGGACGTTAAACAAGGATTCTGTTTAACAACCAGAGGCACCAATTCCAAATGCAATGCCTATTTGAACAGACACATCTATCTTCTCTTTTGAAACACGCTGGTTTATTTTCAAGATGTTCAACATACCCAGGGAAAAAAAGAAGCCTTTGAGCCCTTGAAAGCCTGTGCAAAAGCTTAAGGGTTTTTTTTTTCCCTCTCCATGATACTCGCTTGTACCAGATTGTACCAAGTAACTTCCTTTTTTTTTTTTTCCCCCCTTCTTTATTCCTGAATGAAGTAATTCATATCTAAATAGAGACCTTTTGAACTCTCCTGGCTTCAAGATAATCTACAATGTAACTTGAGGAAAAACGTGAAAGAAGGAAAAAATGCCAGGAGTTCAGGGACTTAAAATCAGGCAAAGACCCTCAACTTTTTAAATATAAACTACCAGCTACTGCCAGTCCTGCATGCAAGCCTTGATGTATTTGAGAGACTAAATTCATGTCCCCAGAGCCAAACTCCAGTATTGTCAGCCCAAGCAGGCAGCCTGTGAGGCAGGAGGTTATCAGAGATGGAAAATGAAGATATCTCCTTCTCAAAGAGATAATGCAGAGTTTTCAAAGGCTAGAGAAGAGACTATCACCTTTATCACCTTCATAAAAGAAAATTTACTCTGTAGCTCCTAATCCAAATATGTTGTTCCCAGAGTTTGACTGCAACACGCCTCATGGAGGCTGTACTAGTTAATGACCTTTTCCCAGTCTTTCTACATGCTACAAAATTCATACAACTATGCAAGAAATTTCAGCTCTACCTTTTTGGAAGCAATTTGCAGTTTACAGCTTACAGTTATTATTCAGCTTGGGGGACAGCTGAGTTTTCTACCAACTAAATTAGCCCCATTCTCTGCCTTGGTCTCAAGTTTTGTGCAGAAGACCTGGAGGACAACAAAGCAATGGTGAACCAAGATGTACAAAGAGCCCAGATGATCTCTTCTGCTGCCAAAGCAGCTTGTGCTGCTCTGAGGATGAGTCTGTGAGACATGGTGGTGGGCAGGAGCCTTGGGAAAGAGCAGGAAACCCAGGACATGGAAGCTCCCCTGGCAATAATACACCCTGCTATTGCCCTGCACTGGTGCCTTCTGGCTGATGGGAGAAGCACGGCCTCAATGGACATCCATGCACTTGGGAACCTGATCTCTTTCCACATCACACCCTCCAAAGGCTGGGTGATCTCACAAGAGTGACCCTCACCACAGCATTCAGCTAGAACAGACGTGAACCACTGTAGCACAGAGGTACAGAGCCCTTTCATGTGAGTTCAGGGAGAGAGGGAAGCACAAAGAATGAAACAACTGATCTCCGTGTTTGAAGTGACAGAGTGGAGCTGAGTGTGAGCAGTGGGAAGTGCCTGTGTGGCCAAGAGCTCCTTCCCAACCCCAGCACTTGCTCGGGCTCTGGTTCAGCACAGCCACAGCACCAATACTGGAGCCCCACTTTCCCCATGAGTCAAAGAAAATGGCTCATTAGTCACAAGCCCTTCTTCCTGCAGCTCCATGGAAGTCTCTCACCCTGGCATAGACAAGCCCTCAGCAAACTCCAGTAGTCTGAGAAAAGCTGAGCCCGAGGTGTTAACAGCTGTGGCTATAATGCAGTTAATTTAATTGGGTTGTCCATCCTTGATATTTGCAAAGTCCCTTTTAAATGTTAAAACCTTTTTTAAACAACTGAGTTATTATTTTCTCCTGAACTTCATTTCCATTTTAATGCTGATGTTCACTTTCTTTTGCAAATTGAGTGAAGGCAAAACTCTTCCTATAATATACCATCCTTTCGAAAAACTTATTTCCTTTCAGTGCAGTTTCAAACAGATAGAGCTGTAATGGCCAAAATAAATTTTATCCCAGAAATACAGAAAGCTAAAAGTTAAGCTTAACTTATAAACCTTTTTTAAGGGAGACAAAATCATGCCAGCCTTATCACCATGACAGTCACAGTTGTTTAGATTTATTATGCAATGGTAATCAGGCTATACAATAAATTCGCTATAGTAATGCATTAATCACTTTGCAAAGAAAAATGAACTACTGAAAGGAAGACAATACATTTTCCTCTCTCTTCTTTCCCATGGTAAGAACTGGTCCCTAGCTCCCTTCTTTAAAGAAGGAAGCATATATTTTCACTTCTGCTGCTACATCTGTGACTTGAGCCAATGGCTCAGCAAGGTCACTCTCATTTTGCTTTCTACATAACAGAGTTCCGTGAATATTCCCCAACAAGATCTTTCTTTAAAACTAGGAAATGTTTGGGGTAAAATATCTACTTGATTTGATCGCTGCTTTCCCTGATTCTGCATACACTCTCTTTGTGTACAGAAAGTTCATGCTTTTAGATGAGACAACTTTTTAAGTTGATGAGGTGGATCACTGGGGGCATATAAATGTCCAAAACAGTTTTATAAGGAAGGGGATGTATACACTGCAAAGCAGAGGTAGACCTCAAAGAAGAAAGAGATATTTGTATCATAAGGGGACATTCTTATCTTTCCCTCATAAAAGTATATTATGAGTATGAACATGCCAACCACCACCCTTCAAAATTTATGACATTTTACCTCCAGAACTGGTACCTGGTCTGTCTGAGCGAGGTGGCAGTGTGTGCACATCCATTAGCACCTTTCAAGACAGGATTTGGTTAAGACTTCAGTTAGGAAGCCAAAATCCTACTAAACTTAAATCCACCTCCAGGAGATGCTGCCTGGTATTCTGCCATGCAGATTAATCCCACTGCAGAGCAATTTGTGCCAACACATCTGAGAAGAAAAGTCCCTGGGGAATATTTACTTGCAGGTAAATACTTTTGGTTTGCTTCAGCATATCTCACCACCAACCTCCCAGGCAAGACATTGGAAGACAATGAGAGAAACAGAATTAGCAAGTTCTGTTTCCTCTCTTTTTATTTTACAAGGAGCAAAGAGAATCTTCTTTGAAAGAGCACAAAATGTATTTTTCAACTTTTTAAAAAGCGACTTAGAGCCAAGAGCCACATCCGTGCAGACGGCTGAAAAATCTTTGGTTCACCTTCACCTGTGGCATTTTGGGGCAAACTTCCTTCTGCCACAATGGAAAATCTGGATCTACCCAAACTGGAGCTGAGCAGCAACACCAGCAGAGGGAAAGGTGGTGTGCAGATGGCTGTAGCTGCTCGGCTGCTATTGAAATTCATGAAACCTGTGGGACAGATCAGGCATGCAGCACCTTGAAGGTACACCCCAAGGTGTTACTTACAACCACATAGGCTGAATCCCATCTCCAATTCTTACTTTCATATATAAAATTATAAAATGTGAAAACATGATTCCTCCAGCCTGTCATTACATTCTGGCTGCACGTTGCACTACAATATTCCTGTTACTAGGGTAAATTCGTGGGAAGGCTGCAGTTAACACTCCCGGGTAAAGAAATGCTCTGTACCCTCCATCCTGCAAAAGACAGAATATCAGAGTGAGAATTAAATTATTCCCATTTCAGATGCTGTAAAGCCTCCAGGCAGCATCCTCACAGTCCTTTTCAACACAGGTAAATTGAATTCCAGCAAGTTTACTGTATGCAGACTCTTCAGACAAGATATTAAATAACAATGTCATGACCATAACCTATGAAGAAAGACTAGAAAACGTGGAGCTGTTTAGTCTAGAGAAAAGGACACTGCTGCAAGCCATAACAACAGCCTTCAAATATGCAAAGGGTCAGAGCAAAGAGGAAAGGAATGGGCTGTCCTCGGTGTCAGGACATGAGGGACCTGAGCTGTGGGTTAGACAAGGAGAGATGCTTTTGAGAAGGGACAGTGGTGAAGGTCTGCCAGGGAGGCTCCACAGAGGTGTCACACTCTCCACGGGGGGTTTAAACGACAGATTATGCAAATATCCATCAGGGATAATGTAAACCTGCCTGACCCTGCCTCGTGGTGAAGGGGTGGATTACATCACCTCCTGAGGTTTCTTGTAACCCTGTTGCACCTATGATTTTATATGGCCGAGCCCCCAAGGGTAATTTGCCCCACTGCCCAAGCTTTTGCCTTATCTACTCAGGGCTGGTGCATCAGTTCTTCCCACCAGCCAACTACTGGATTTGGGATGTGCTCATGGAAGTGAAAACGCTATGTCTGCAGGGCAGCCAGGCAGCAGTATGGGCTTACCCCACTCAGATCCATCACCCAATTCTTATGGAAATAAGCAATGAATGGAAGTGTGGTTGGTGTAGGAATGCAAGAATTTGGGCCAAAGTTTGACAGTTGCTTTTAGATAAATTGTGCTAAAAATATGAAAATAATTCTAAAATTTCTTGTGGATTTGCCTGCCATCTTCAAAGATAATTCAAAGATCCTGCTTGGATCCCCTGCACCCAGCAGGCTTCTCTTGGAGAGGATGGGACAGGCAGCAGTGTAACCAGCCTGCATCCAGGTGTTTTTTTCTGCTCACTCCCTGAACTGTGCAGGTGTGTACAGAATCCATGCATCCCTGCAACTTTGGGAAGAGGTGGGACTGCTCCTTAGGAGCCACAGCAAGGGATCCTGTGGGAGGCAAATTAATCTGTTCTTCCCCTGGCAGCAGCACCCACGGGCATCGCAGGAGGACCTGAGCCCAGGCAGATCAAACAGCGGCGCTGCTGAAGGGAAGCCTCACAAAAGGCAGCTCCTCAATCCATGCGAGGCTGCAAAGTCCCTCCAGATCAGACACTGAGTGGGATGTGCTGCCAAGGAGCACTGACTCTCCAGATGTGCGACAGTGACAAACACCCTCTGACAGGCAGAGTTTGCTGTAGGGGGAGGAAAAGGAGATTTTTGGGTTTGACTGTTGCTTTCTTGAATTAAATTAAATTTTAAATTGTATAAATCTTAAAAAAAAAAAGTAAAAAAGTGAACCAATTCCTCTTCTACTTTAGCCTTCCCTATTTATTTTCTTGCAAGCTTTTTTCTGCCATACATGCCATGATAACTCATAATCTAAACCTTTTTGGCACATTCTCTTACCAAACTAAAATTTTCATATGGAAAATTAAATTTAATTTCTTGATTGCAAACTGGGAAAACTAAAAGTATATAATAAATTGCAAGAAATGCTTAAAGGGATATATCAAATATAAAACAATAAAAAAAAAATATATCAATAAATAAGCCTTGCACTTAATCTGAAAACCATTAGGTGGTTGGAGTGATGACTGATTTAACACTACCCATTTAGTGTACTTGTGATAATGTATCATTTAAACTCAAGACTTTATATTAGGAACAATTCAGACAAAAACACTCATTTGGAAATAATTGTAAAACTTGAGGGATTTTTTTCCTACTCTTTTTTATAAAATGATTTAATTAAAAACACAAGATGAAATAAATATTTTAGGCAACCAGCAACAAAATGGGAAAATACCATGTGTTTGGAGTTTTAGTGCCCTCTGAGTGCTGGAATTTATTTGCAGCAAGCAGAAAATAGACAGCAAGCATAAAAATTCAGCAGATTCCCGCTAGTAAAATTATTTATCAAGCTAACAAGGGAGGAACCCTTCTAGTAGCAACAAGCCAGCAAGGAAAAGACGTGCCTTTATATTTTACCTTTGGGTTAGCACACCAGTAAAAATGCCAACTGACAAGCACTTCACATAAACATTTCTTTCTAAATGAGCTGCCTTGTTAGAAAAAAATCTAAGCAAAGGAGCAGTACAGTCAACAGACAGAAAAAAACCAGGATGAATCTTACAGTGCTGCATATTACAGGAAAATATAAATAAAGACATAAAAATAATGTTGATGCATAAATGACTTTAATGAATTAACACTTCATTTTGCATTTAAATTAACTACTTGGGCTATAAATCTATCTTAGCTTCAACACTTCCAAGAAAGAATACATGTCAGTTATCTATTATTTACATCTTTCTTACCTCTGGAACTAAACGTATGCACACACACTCAAAAAAAAAAAAAAGGAAGTGTGAAATATGTGTGTGTGTGTATATTCATTCACTGTGCTGTTGTTAGAGCTGTGCTACTCAAGCCCCATTGCAATATTTATCGTATACTTATTTTACGACTGAAGCCCTGAAGTAGGTTTTACAGTTTAGTTTAACGATATCAAACTTTGATTATAAATTATAAGTGGCTTTATTGCAGCCTGAAGAGGCAAAAAATTTGGAGACACTTGATTGCCTGATCCCAATTAAATTTTAAAGAAATAGTAAAGCGACACACATTGGCTGAATAGCTGAGCTCCAAGGAGCACTGCAAATTACTCCTGCCGGCTGTGCATCAGGGCTATACCCTCCCAGGACTTCTTTGCTAGAATGAACATTTGACAATTGTCAGCAAGCTTTAGAATAAAACCAAACTAAACAAAAGAAAACAAAAGGAAAAAAAAATCCCAAGGATGGTTCTCAAGCATTATTATTTTCATTGCAGAAAAAAATAGCTTGTGGGAGGGTAGGGGGCAAGATCAGACTCAGCATTTCAGCTGGCTCTGTAACTCAGGAAGTAAACCTGCCACAGTTGTTGACAAAGAGAAAAAAAAGGAAAGTTTTACACTAAATGGAGCAGTCAGAAGGAAGCACAGGTTGGAGCAGTATTTGTGACTGATCTCAGATGGTTTTCTGGACACAGTTGTAAGACAGGCTCTCTATTACTCACTCAGGACTCCAAAGGCAGGCAAGAAAGACAGGGAAAGGTAGAGGGAAAAAAACCAAACTCCTGGACAAAAAAGTCTGTTTTGAACTTTTGCTGCCCTCAAAGCCTGACAGTCATCTCGCCTCTGCAGCAGCTCACAGTGCAGGGAGGGAATGCAGTGTCTCCCACTCCCTGCTCCAGAGCCCCAGGCTGCTGCTCCAGCCAACCCCGGGCATTGCTGGGTCTGAGGGAGAAAGTCTCCAGCTCCAAAATTCCACCCCTGGGCCTTATCCTGCATTCTTTGAACACCCAAGTTCTGCAAAAACAATGGGATTTTTGGATGTGCGGGAAATGCTGAAGTGAGCTGGCATTTGCTAGCTGCTGATGGATTACATTAATATGAATATTTGTCTGTAGGGGACAAACACTTTGAGAAGTGAGCACAACATTATGGGCAAAACATCAGCAATAATAACAAAGAAGGATAGAGAGAAGCATCATTGATGTAAACCATGAAATAAATAATATATGTCAACTTTTATGTTTCTTGCCTTTGATCTGGGTACAGCTGACATTAAGTCCAGGAACTGATACCTTTTTAGATGAGAAGACACAAGATGTCAAGTTATATTTTTTAGTGCAAGGCCAACACATGAAAACAAAGCTAAAGTAGTCGAAGAAGTAAGCATAACAAAAACACAGAGATTATCTCTTGTCATGGGAAAGAAAATTATGGGAGTTTCCAGGAAGGTGAGTGGTTAATATAATGCTGTCTTCACTTTGCCATTCTCTCCTTATTATAATATAATTTGGGTCCAAGTAATGTGGAAAGAGGTTGTTCCTGAGCACAGCAAGGGAGTGCCGTGGGTAGACCCTCTGCAGAATGAAGACTACAAGATGTACTTACGTGCTTATTCCTCATTCCCTGCCTGCCTCTCGTTTTAACTCTCTTGTAAAGACATTTGAAAGTGGAAGCTGTTTGGAAGCGCACATAAAAGCATCCATTAAAAAGCATTACATTAAAACTCCATCGGATCCTGCCCAAGCGATACAGAGGCAAGCTGGAGCATCCCCACAGATCCCAGGGAGGCAACTCCTGCCTTGGCTTTGGTGGCACTGAACAGATCTGGTCTTTGATTTACTTGCTTGCTTGCTTTTTACTAGCACCAGCCCTCTGGCATGGGATGAAGCCCAGAGCCTCTCCATCAGTTCCCCCATGCTCCTGAGCATTTACACCAGGTAATAGGAAGCAGAATTTGGCCCTAGGTGTCTACACTGAACCTGAAATTGGGTTAGTAGCTTGCTCCCATCCACTCTTACAGCTGTTGCTGGCTAAAGTCACAACCAGAAGATTGCGGACAGGCAGGAGAAATGCCACCTCTGATTTTTTCCTCTCTGAAATGTGCACCTCTCCACTGGCAAATTGCCCTTCCTCTGGGAGACTCTGCATGCACCCCTCTCCTTTACAGCATGGCCCCGTTAAGATTTCCACGCCTTCACACGCCCTTTCCCAAATTCATCCTGGGCCTGAATCTTGGTGCCTTCTCCAGGCTGTGCTGCCACAGCAGGGCCGGGGAGCCTGGCTCTGCAGTCAATAACCCGGCACAAAGGCCCCGCGCGACGCCGAGCCGCGATTTAATTACCTATCACCGCTAACAAAAGCTCTCTTTATTTTGATTAACTTTGAGGGAACAAGGCTCCCCACCATCAGAGTATGTTTAAGTAATTACACTGTACAGACTAATATGCCTGAAAACACAAAAAGAGGGAGAGTAGGGAGAGGGGAGAGAAGAAAGGGAAGACATGAGCTCAGCCTTACTTCCCAATTTAAACTAGGAATGACCTCAGGGTCAATTTTTCAGAGTATCTCAGATCAATTCAATTCTCACCTCCGCTGCCTACCTGCTAGCAAATGAACTTACTGTGCCTTCCAATAGACAGAAATGACTAAAAGGAAATCGCATTTAGCTGCATCTGAATAACCATGGTTATTAGATGATGCGTGCAGAGGAAAAATTACCATTTCCCTTCTCCTTCTCCTCCTTGTGATTGTCATTCTCACCTCACTGGTGATTAAGATGTAGGATGCTCTTGGAGATTGTTAATTAGGTGTTAATATCTGCAAGGGGCCACAGCAAGCTCCTACACCTGAGGTCATTTCTCAGAAGTCAGGCTGTCTCCAGTGACAATACCTGTAATTCCCATAGCTAGTTTGATTCCCACTCAACAGCTGGAGCTAGTGTTTCTTTCATGTCTGGTTTCATTTCCTATCTGAAATTATATGAGTGCTAATATCTTTATTATCTTTCCCATAGCAGTGCAATGCTGGAGCATGGCACAGCGTGTTGTTCATAGGCTTTCTTTTCTTTTTCTTTTTTTCTCACAGCATTTTCAAAACATTTCAAGCAGAAATCTTTATAGTTAGCAAATTTACAGCTGAGGACTCCATTATGGTTCAGGAGGGGTAGAAGGTAGGAGGGAAACAATAATAATTTGGGGATGGAAGAAAAGAAAAGCTGCACAACTGCTGAATGATAATGGCTTGAACCTTGGGAAAAAAGGTAATGGCAGGAATGAGAGGAATTACAAGGACAGTGTGACCTCTGCATGTCTTGTGGTGCACAGGAGCTATTCCACATATGTGTGTGTACATAAAAGTATTAAAGATATATTGTCTTTAAGAGAGAGAGGGGGCACATAACTGATTTTGCCTACATTTTGACATATTCAAAATCAGGATAAAGTTGTGTGTAATTCAGAAAATTACCAGCTCCCAAGGCACCTGATCTTTGTAATCCTGGCCCAGTGCACTCAGGAGACTAAATTTCCAGACCAGTAGAAACGGTGCGTGGGACTTGGGCAACACCAGTGATTTCTCATCCCAGAGTATGAAGTAAGGTAAATGACAAGTACTTCAATAAACCAGTTTTCATTAAAGGGCTTCAAGGAACATTACAGCTATTTTTTAACTCCCACAAAAGCCTAGAAGGTAAGAATTAATTATCTAGGTTTGTAACTGTGTAAACTGAGATATAAAGAGATCAACGGTAACAGACCTTTAGAAGAAACCTCAGATAACAAGTTTAAAGTGCTTCAGTATTTTGCTGAATCTAGAATCAAATAACTGGGTCAAAGTCTCACAAGTGAGTCAGACTGTGACTCCCAGCTCCCAGTTTCCTCACTCTATAAACATTGTGACTATATGTGGAGCCTGAGAAGTAATTTTATATGTGGGATGTTAAATCAGTACTTTTCCTGTCTCATCAATCTTCCATATTTTGGTACAGTGCGAATCATTTGGTAAGTGGCACAAATTAGAAAACCCAGGAGAGATGTTAAAAATATTACTTTTTTTTTTTTTCTTTTAGCACTTTCAATCCTTTATTAGAACTAAACAACAGCAAGAACTACATCACTGGAAAATATTTTAGAGCTTACTCTAAACACAGGGAAAAATATTAAGTTGACTTTCTTGGGAATTTAAGAGAAGTGAAAGCCATTACATATGGCATATACTTTCTCTTCACTCATAAAGATTCAAGACATTTTCATACTTCGAATTCATAGGAATGAGCTAGAAAGGAGTTTGAGGCATAGTAAAGTCCTGCTTTTTTTTAACACAGGAGAACTTATTTTTTACCTATGTAAAATGATTGTATATTGTAAATTGTACAAAATATGCTTGAGCAGAAGAAAGGGAGGGGGAGAGGTTACTATGAATTTTTTAATCAAGAATAACATATTGCATCCCATTTGATAAAAAAAGATTCTCATTTAGGCTTAATACAGCACATCTGCTTGAAAAATACATACAAGGCTCCCATTGACTGCTGTGGGAAGTTTGCCAATAATATTTCATGGAAGTTATCTTGATATGAGCCTTGGAAAATAAAGACATTTTACAGGGAGTGTTAATTCAACAACGTAAAGTTAAAAATAACTCTCTCATGCACAAAGAGATTTGATTGTTTTTACAGTTCTTAGCTGTAATTTTCAGTTTTATCAGATGTACAGTCTAGGAATAAAAACAAGATCTATTTTGCAGTGAAGTTGGTCAGTTTGACATCACAGGACATGGCCATGAGAAGAGAAATGATGTCATGAACAACAGACAGACTCAACTGCACATCAAAAATACACATGAATAGTATGAAATGCAAAATGTCTTGCACAAAACAAAAAATCTCTTTTAAAAATGCATGTGCAAATGCAGGAATAGCAGTGAAAAGTAAGCAAATGTGTATTTTCAGAGTGCCATGATTTCCCCTGTGTGAAAGGTCTAGAGGCAAACTGGAAAAGGAACAGAAAATACATTTCTGTTTTTTACTGCTCCTTATTCTACCCTTAGTTTAGGTCTCATCCATATGGGGAAATTAGGGAGTAAACTATACTGCAGTGCTATCCATTGCCTGGGTGGACACACCTACTCTAGAATAAGAGTGGATTTTCCTGGTTAATTTATTTTATTTTGAAAGCAGCTTAGCTGTACTGGGGAGGGGGGAAATCCACCCTTACTCCCAAATAAGAACATCCATCCAGGGAATTCACAGCTCAGCTACTGCTGTATGAGTTCAAATTTTGTTTTTTATTAGTACAACCTTCCCTGCAGATATTCCCATTGTGGTGGAAGTGCTGGCCCCGGGAATTCAAGAGAGGTTTTACCAAAGCCTACAGTGGGGCCAGAAGGCCACCCAGGATGTCTCCTCTCACCTGGGATGCAGTTTAGATCCCAGGGTCCATCACTGCCACATCTTACCCTTGAAGCTCTAAAAAAGTCCTTCAGAGCCTCTTTGAAAACTGAAACATTATTACACACAGTGATAAAAACCAGCAGCTTTTTTTTCTTGCCGTTTTTAAGAGACAGCCTGGCTACAGTTTTTTATGTCAGAAGCAAATTCTACTTTCCAGCATCATCATGCTGATCAGGAAAAAGAGGGATATTTTATTTCTGTTGGTTCCATGACAGAGAAGAATGGAAAAGCTCTTCTGCACCAAATAAAATACACTGAAGCACAGTGAAATACACCTGAGGTTATGTATGTATTGTGAGGGATGTTAGCTGGTGCTACTGGGAGCTGGAATGAGACAAAACATAGCCCTTGGAAAATAACAATTGCTTTGTGAAACACCACAGTGGACCCTTCGTGGTATTTTATGGGGTAGCAACTAATTTTGTTGCTGGTGTAACAGCGTATATCATAAACACAAAA
This sequence comes from Entomyzon cyanotis, assembly GCA_024500445.1. Classification (NCBI taxonomy): domain Eukaryota; kingdom Metazoa; phylum Chordata; class Aves; order Passeriformes; family Meliphagidae; genus Entomyzon; species Entomyzon cyanotis. The sequence continues at coordinate 5,427,396 of JAKEPQ010000743.1, read as the reverse complement.
TTTATCCTGCAGTGCTTACTCTGAAAACTCTCTGAAGTCCCAGCAGGCTGGAGGACGTGGAGTGACACCATCACTGACCTCCACCACCCCTGCTGCTGCCTGACCTGCCAGACCTTATGGTGAGAACCTCTTAACCAGCAGCCACCAAATATTCCAGTCACACTCATGAAGTAAACGGCCTCAAAATCCTGTAAGTTTGCCAGAAATAACATAATGCCTTCAAAGGAGCCAAGTTAGTAAGTCAGACCATGGAGACTACTGTCCACTACTGTAAATGTACAGTCTTAAATTCCCCCAGCCCAAGCCACCTCCATGAATATCAAGTGAGCTCTCTTCCAGACAGCATGGAGGATTGGAGTTTTCATATCTAAGCTTATTATTCCTAATATCACAGAGACACTTCCCTGAATTGTCCTTCTCCTGCCCAAATTCCCCATCTGACCAGATGTCTTTCTCTCTCTTGCTTTCACCTGTCAATCATGTTCACAGCTGAAATTTGATTTCTCTCCCAACAGTAACCTTAGATGAAATATTACCATAGGGGTCAGAACTGTCTGAACCTTGCCATAAAAGTTTGTTAACTCTTCCAAGACCCAAGAGCTATTTGCTTAAAACTAACAGATTTTGCTGCTGGTTGTTTTGTTGGTTTTTTGTCTATAATATGTGAAACTAGAACCACAAAATACTGAAGGAGGACACAAGGAATTTTCCCAGGGAACAGCAGGCTAAGCAAGTCTTGAGATCACAAGTGCCAATAAGGGAAAAAGATTTCATTTTTTATTATATGGATAACAAGAATATATATAACTTATTTATATAAATCTAATAGTCACATATATGAATTATAGGAAGCATTGCAAGTTTTCCTATGGGATTATTGAAATTAGAAATGTTTCCCTAGGAGCAAGTTGATGAAACATGTGCTGCACCTTTGCAATTAAAAAAACACACTTCATGTATTTATTTCAGCTGAATAGCAACTTGGCTCTATTGCAAAAAAGCATATTGCACTCTAATTTTTCACAAAAAAAAAAAACCAACCCAAAACCAAGAGGTCTGGTTCTCCTCTCATTTTCAGTGGTGAAAAACATTAAAAAAAATGCAATGCAGACAAAACCCTACCCAGGGTGTTCCTCAATGAAGCAAGAGGAGGATGAGGCTCAAAATGAAGTTCTTAAAGTGCTCCTTGAGAAACCTATTCCTACAGCCCATACACCATCAGAAACTTCTCTCAGTTCCATTTAATGTATAGTCTAGAACACCAATTACATCCTCCCCATCCTAATTTAAATTTTAAATAATCAATCTATTATTTAAATGCATTTTCAAAATTAACAAATAAATATACTATTTTAATTTATTATTTACATTTCTTTAAATAAATCTGTTATTTAAAACAAGCTTAATTCCATGAGCGAATAAAATTCAGCAGTTTCTAACAGCATTTAACCATTGATCAAAGCACGGCAGGCTGCACGGCAGCCTGTGTTCTTAACTAAAATAGGAGGTTTCATAAAAAAATTCACACAGGAATCTGTCATTGCAACCTTGGTGCTCATTTAACCCACTTAGTATTTTTATAGTCAAGGTCAATAAAAATCAGATTCCATGGAAAAAAAATAAAGTCCCTGTTTGAGTCTAGCAGGGGAAGGGATTGAAAGTTTTAATTCCCACATTTTCATTAGCGGCATATTTTTTAGTCAATGTTGACAGATTGAATGAACATGAATTTCCAGAGGAAAGCAGGGCTGTGAATTAAACTCTATTGTAATTTGTAAGTACTGAAGTCATCTAACACAGACTCATGATTTTCATCAAGATCTGAGGGAGATCTTCAGAAGACCCATCCTTAATCCCCGTAGCTGATGTCTGAACGCCAGCATTTGAAGAAAAAGGAAGAAAACATTTGCAAAGGATTATATATGAGTTGTGGGACATGGGAGAGCTGCCTGGCTGACAAAAGTACAAAGCCCCATCATTGCAAGTGGTTCTTGTTGGCACCTGAAAGTCAGCCTCACCCAAAAGCCCAGGAAAAGGCACCACAGCCTGTCACTGGCTCCCTGGGGCTGGAGCAAAAAGCACCATCTTAGCAGCAGAAAACAAAGCAGTGAAATTACCACCCCTGCTGAAATATGTCAAATTACTAATGAAAAAGAAAACATACCTTTTTTTTTTTTTTGACCTCAGGTAACAGGGATTTTCACATCACCGTTGTAGATGATTCTCTCGGGTACCTAATTTAGTAAATATATTAAAATAAACTATTATTAAAAGGAATATTTAACATTGTAAAGCCTGTCTGTTGTGCCACTATGGTACAGAATAGGACCTTTTATATGCAAATCCTAAATTAAATTTAGAAAGTCTCTTGTACAGTTTATTAACTCTGACTGAGTGAAGAAGAAATGTACACAGTTTGAAGTGAAACATTTCTAGCTCGCACATCTAGTATTTACTTCACATTAATAACAGGAGATTTTTACTTACAAATTACCTTAAAACCACATATTTTTGTCCCACCAGTGAATTTCAGTTTCAAAGATCTGAAAGCATGTAGCTTTCTGTATTTCTTTCTTAATGATCGTTATTAGCTGCACTAATGTAATTGGCAAAATAATAATCAATTTTTGTACACACTCCATTATTTTCAAGACAGTAGTTTAATAACAAAAGCAGAGCTGTCATTTCCCCCTGCAGTTACTCACACTGCACAAATTCATCCTGTCAACACATATTTAAAATCTAATTTAAAAAAAATTCAACATAGAGTGAATCTTTGTACAATAAGTGAGATAAGTCAGTGAGTCAATCCACATTTCTTAAATATGGATATTTTGTTGTGTCCCTTACAGTCAACTTTCTCTCCCTGAGTGTGCATACACAGGCATGCACATATATTTCCTATAAAGCGCCTGCAGGAATGCTTGAGCTCCATCCATTTATTGTAACCGTGCAGCAGAATCAGAGCAAGAATAAACCACAAGTCTGATCGACTTGAATTAAAAAAAAAAAAAAAAAAAAAAGCGGCAAGACAAACTATAGGCGCTTTTCCAGCATTTTGATTCCAGATTAGCTCTGCAGCTCTGAAAACAAAAGTCGACAGCACATTTAGTGCCAGCTCCAACTGAATGATCCCTGTCCCACACCCCACCCAAAGGTCCCCTCTTGAAAAAACCTCCCCATTGAAAGGACCCCACATGCCACTGAAAGGGATGTTGCCTTTTTGTTTTGTTTTGTTTTTTCTTTCAGGTTTGGTTTCTCAGTTTGGTTTTTTAATTTTTTTTTTGAGAAAGGGGACGGTGCTTCCATAAATGCAATACTTGGCACCTGGCCCGGGATCTCTAAAAGCAAATGACTCCTGTGGACCTTTGGTGTCATTTTCTTCAGGACGACCTCTCCTTTCATGCCAATCGGTTAATTCATCCTGTTATTAATGCAGAGGCTGAGAGGAACAGGTACTCAAGCCTCACACCTCAGGAGCATCCAGAAACTGATGTGGTCAGCCTGCTTTTAGTCTTTGCTGTGGCCATCCCTGCCCTAAACCCACAAGCATTCACAGCACAGCGGACCTGGAACCAGGAGGCTCCAACCCTCTTCCACCGACAAGGTGCATTGCTTCACTTAGCAGCTTTATTTAACTATCAGTTTATTAATAAGGAAAGAGTCAAAGACAGTAAGAGAGCGTGAAGGCAGACAGAGACACTAAGCAGATTTATTAATTTAAGAAGCCTGATCACTTTCCTTCATTTTATCTGACAGAGTTGGTGTAAGACAGTTATACTTCAATAAGTTCTCTACACTATACTGTGCTATTTTAAAAGGATTTCACAATAAAGGAAGCTGAAAGACTGTGCACAGTCTGGAGACCATATCTGGTGTGACATGAATATAGTATTTTAACCAGATTTAATCTTACAGTATTCCCTCCTCTACAATGACTTTGCAGGAGGAAACCCTACGGAAAGGAAAATCTGTTCATCCCACACCACAGAACACTGAATCGCATTGCAGACTCCAGCAGCTCTTCCTACATATTAAAATGCTTTCATCAGGGAGTTTGGAAGCAGTTAAGTTGGGGGGAAGGGGGAAGAGAGAAGAAATCGAAACAAAATGGGTCTTGTTTGGTTCAATTTTGGGCTCGTTTTCATTGCCCCTGATGTTTCACTGCCACAGCTCTCAGTGCTTGAAGGAGCAGGGGCTGTTTGCAGTGGAGACACCTCAGCTTTGCAAGATGATACCAATAAACACACTGATTCCATCCCCTTTAGCAGTGACATCCCATTGCCAAGGCCTTGGCAAGAACTTTTGTTTCAAAATTGGAGAAGCAGGGTTCAGGCTGCATGAAAGGGAATCTGCCTGCTTTCTTACAGAAAAGGGCTTTAAGCTTAATCATATACACATTCCGAGGTACATCCACATAGACTTGCGAAACTCAGCCTCGGCAAACGCCATTCCCCTCACTTCAGATTCTTTAAAAACCATGAAATGTAAATCCTGCCTGCTCCCAGTCATGTTCCCTGCAGAGAACTCGAGGCCTGATCCAAAAAGTCATTTAAAAAGCTCCCTTTGATTGCAGTCGGGTTTAGATTTGTCTCTGTGTGAGCACAGGTGTAATGGAAAAAGAAAGGAAGGAAAGCGGGGATATTTAAGAACAAGAAATGAAAAAAGAAAGGAAGAAATAGGGGAGAAGGAAAAAAAAAGAAGGAAAGAAAGGAAAAAAGGAAGGAAAAATAAGAAGGAAAAAGAAAGGGAAAAAGGAAAAATTAAAAGAGAAAAAGAAAGAGGAAAAAGGAAAATGAAAAGGGGAAGAGAAAAAGGAAAAGAAAAAGCAAAAGAGAAAAAGGGAAAGGGAAAGGGAAAGAGAAAGGGAAAGGGAAAGGGAAAGGGAAAGGGAAAGGGAAAGGGAAAGGAAAGGGAAAGGGAAAGGGAAGAAAAAAAAAGAAAAGAAAGAAAAAGGGAAAGAAAATGAAAAGAAAAAGGAAAAAAAGAAAAATAAAAAAGAAAAAAGAAAAAAAGAAAAAAGAAAAAAGAAAAAAAGAAAAAGAAAAAGAAAAAGAAAAAGAAAAAGAAAAAGAAAAAGAAAAAGAAAAAGAAAAAAGAAAAAAAAGAAAAGAAAAAGAGACTGAAATGCTGTGACCAAAGCCGAGGGCAGTGCTCTGCGGACATACCTAGGGCCCCGCAGCCCGCTGGAGCCGCCGGGTGACAACGGGAGCTCCGCTCTGGATGCGCGGACAGACGGATCCACAGTTCCGCCCAGACTCCCCTTTTGTAGCAGGGATGGGATTTAGAGAGAAACAAACAAGAAACAAACAAACAGCGGATGCGGTGCTCACCTTGCCGGCCCTCCCGGGCGGCGGGGCCTGTCCCGCACCTGGCCGAGCTGGGGCCGCGGCTGGGCGGCTCTGCAGCCCGCAGGGCCGGGGCTGAGCTTGGGGCAGGGCTGTGCCCGACGGGCTGTGCCCGGGGCTCAGGGGTTGTGCCCGGGCCAGGGACTGTACTGGGGCCGGGGGCTGAGGCTGTGGCAGGACTGTGCCCGGGACTGAGGGGCTGTGCCCGGGCCGAGGGCTGTGCCCGGAGCTGAGGGCTGTGCCCGGAGCTGAGGGGCTTTGCTGTGCCCGAGGCTGTGCCGGGGCCAGGGCTGTGCCCGGGGCTGAGGCGCTGGGCTGTGCCCGCGGCTGTGCGCTAGCCGGGGCTGTGCCCAGGGCTGAGGAGTTGTGCCCGGAGCTGAGGAGTTGTGCCCGGAGCTGAGGGGTTGTGCCCGGAGCTGAGGGGCTGTGCTGTGCCTGCGGCTGTGCCCTGCCGGCGCTGGGTCCGGCTGTGCCCCCGGCCGTGGCGGCCTGGCCGGGCCGGGCTCAGGGCAGCCCAGCCGCCCCCGAGCCACCCCGCCGGGGCCGCGGCGCCGTGAGGGACGAGGAGGGGCTGCATCCCTGCACAGACAGCCCCGGGCCGGGGCCTTCTGGAGCTGCTGGAAGCAGGGATGTGAAAGGCTGTGCCAGAGCCCTCCCCAGTGCTGCTGCTCCCCCGAGCAAGGCAGGTGCTGGGCTGGCGGCAGGGAGGCAAAGCTGTGTGGGCACTGAGCTCTGCTGACACCCCGCTGTCCCCACAGCCTGCTGCTTATCGGGATGCCCAGATTTTAACACAAACCCCAAGGACTGAGGGTCAGGGAAACGCCAGAGCCTTCGCTAGAAAAGGGCGTTGTGGCTCAACGCCTCCGTCCACAGCCATCGGCATCTCTGCTGTATCAGGACTAGCTGGGGGATCATTGCTCAGGACTGTGGGTCTTTATGAATTAACAATTGAGAGCAGCACCCAGGGACACTCCATCCTCTACCCCCGCTGGAAACTTGAGGACACTGCTCGATTTGTTATTGACTGGGGATTTTTTTCTGCATGGTGGAGAAAAAAATCTAGCAAACTTCTAGCAAACTTCTGCTCTCGCTTTGATTCCTTCCATGTAACATGTTGTACAGAGATGCATTATAAAACAATAACATTTATTAATTTAAAAAAAAAAAGAAAACCATGTCACAAAGCCCACAAGGTTTCAAACCAAGGAAGGAGAGAGGCAGGGCAAGCTCCGTCCTCGTCACTCACTGCACCACGACTACAGGCCTCCTCGCTTCACTGTGCATCAGAAGTGGCACAGTTTTAAAAGCCAGAATTTGGGGGGAAAAAATTTGGTACAGCGATAGGGAAAGAAAATGATCATTTCAGAGAGTGCTGAAATACAGGCAGCGTGCATCGAGGGCACTGAGATGTTGTCACACTGTGCCAGGTCATCCCGATACGGTGATAGATAGCTCGGGATGGAGCTGCCTGTCTGCCAACTACAGCCTCGCAGATCCCTGGCCTTTTGCTTTTCACTTGAAAAGTTAAGTCACATCCTGGACTATTTTTGCATTGTGTTGGCTTAGAGCTCACAAATCTGAATGCACTCAGCCCTCAGAGTGACAAATGTTATTCTCGGTCCTCCCCCGCAATTTCAGGCAGTCAAGAATTAGATGCAGCAGAGTGTACAGTATTTTAATCTATTGATTTGTACCTGCCATGCCCAAAAAAATTCATTAGAAGAGTCTTAAAATTACGAAGTGGTTGAGTGCTCAGCTCCCTCCCGAAAAGACGAGTTCTTTCTTGGCCGCTCACCTCTGCCACGTTCTGGGGTGTGCTACATTGTGTTATTCATACCGAGACCTGCACTTAAAACAGAGATCTGAAGCACTTGGTTACAGACAGTGTGTGTGTATGTACAAGCAGGATTGGTTTTTGTCTGAGCTGAACAAACAAAATCTATCCCACTCTCCATAGCTACCCCTGGAATGCCCAAGCCTCATGGCAGCCGCTCGCAACACAGCGATTTGGAAAGAGGGAGGGGAAAAAAGTGTATTAAAAAATCTTAATTCCTAACATTGAAGTATGTAGGATTTTTTTTTTCCTGCGTGAAATTTTAAATTCAGCCCTCTGAACAGGTGTCAGAAACAGTGGGTCCATTTAGCTCCTCTGATGATCGGAGTAATAAATATAGAGGATTTCCTTTCAACACAGCACATGCTGAAATGACACCAATGTAGTTCTGGCATCTGAGCAGATAATTCTGATATATGCATCATTTCCTCCCTAAATCCAGGAAGCAGCTACACTATCTGATATTAGTATATTATGTCAAATAGAAATTGGTATTAAAATTATGAATGATTCTAGATCAAGAACTTCCTACACACTACGCAGAGGGAGGGGGAGGAAACAGCTGCACAAAAGCTTTCGGAAGGGAAAGGAAAAAAAGAGCTGGGAAAGTTCATTTTTTAAACTAAAAATTTGCTGCCATGTTTTGCGTGGGGGGAGTTTTCAAGTGACATTTTGATTCAGCGCTGGCGTTTTTGTTTTAAAAGGGTGAAGAAGACTTTCTAATAAATAGAATCTCTCCCTGGCCAATTTGCAAACGGGCAGTTCTCGCCACATGCCTAGGGAGAAATTGTTCAGGAAATAAACATGAACTGGTGTGACTGGGGTATTTCCCTCCCTTCTCCCTCTTTTTTTTAGGATGCAGTCTGGGATGACATTTCTCAAGCAGGGAAAATGCTGCAGCAAAACCAAAAAAATACTCTTGGACTCTGCTCAGCAGAAGCCTGGAGGCTGGGCAGAGGGTTGTGTTTCATTTTTGGGGGTGGAAGTAAAAAAGGCTTAGGGGCAAGGTGGGCTGGGGGAGGGGGGGGGGGGGCTGAGCCCCAGTGCACACCGTTTCCCAGCCAGCAAAGGGCCGCTGTCCATGCACGTATCTCCCAGCACCAGTCACATGAAAGTTCTTTGTAATGTAGTTAATAAATAGGAAAGCACTGTAGGACTATGGGAAAAATAGGATGTTGTTAGTGATGGCGAGATTAAGACCACGCACACATTTTGACACCCGATTGCCTGGCTCGGACAGCATTCCCCCTGCTTTTTACCTGTGAGAGAACAGGGGGATCCTGCTCCCCTTTGAAATCCCCAGGGATTGCACCTCCGAGTTCAATGGGAGCAGGATTGAGGCCAGAGTCAAGCAAGGGGTGATTAATGAATGTAGGTTATTCAGAGCAGAGCGGTTCCAATTAGTCCTCAGCAAGCAGTCCTGCGGCAAAGGTGGGCGCTCCCCTGCAATGACTCATACAGAGAACCCCAATACTCACTTCGCTTTAGTGAATATTAAAATGTGTACCTAATTATTTTCCCCTTCAGTTGGCCACTTGGTGTGTTTCAGGCTGAAATTCAAGCGCAGCCTAAGGAAGGCTGCATTTTTTTTTAATTTGCAAGGCAAGATTTTCATAACAATGACAAACTGGGAGAAAGCTTTTTTCCCCTCTCAGGCTGGGGGTGTGATGGGAATTTTCCCTTTGTCACCCTATTCTAGGAAGTCTGTTTCTAGGAAGGTTTTGTCATATCTCTCAAATCATTCAAATAGGATGTTTGGTTTTTTTCCTCCGAGAAAGAAGACACTTCAGGGAGGCAGTACTGCTCTCCTCGTTCTTCACTACTCAGTCAATTCACAGTACTTTAAAAATCCTTTTGCCTGCTCCTAACTTTGCCTGCAAGGAAGCCTGAAGTGACAGCGGGGTGCAGGGATGAGGCTGGACCAGAAGTGGTCCTGGCTGCAGGCAGCTTGGGGTTCTGTGCCACCTTGGGGGCTGTAGCACCACTTCAGCGGGGGCTCTGCTGATGACTGCCCTTGTCCTTTCTCTTCCTTGCCCTCAGCAAAGGCAGCAGCAAAGCTTTGAATGAGCCCCTGAAAAAACACCTGGGCATCGGTAAAGGCTCAGTCAGGGAAGGGAAGGTGGGAGACAAAATAACGAGCAGCCTTGTCTTTATGAGAGGAGATAATTCCCTGCTCGGCCAATAGCAACCAGTTTACCCACAGATTACACATTAACCAGAAAATGGAACTCGAATTAACCAGAATCTGGAGCTTGAACCATTACTCAAACCCTGGTGCAACAGCAGGTCAGATGCCAAAGGGCAGGTTGGTGCCCCGGCACTGGGGAGGGGTGAGACACAGCATCGGCTCCAGACACCAAGCCACCGATGTCTACTGTCACCAACAGCGAGGCTGGTGTCCATCCCCTCCAGAGGGACCTCAGCAGCAGCAGCGTGACCTCCAGCAGCAGCCAGTGCCCACTGACACAGGCTCTCGTGGGTGCAGATGCTGCAGGAGGGCTCAGAGCCGCACCTTGACCTTGCAGCTCGACCCTCGGCAGGGGCTGCACCAGCTGGGCAGAGGGATGGCAACAGGTCCTGTCCCTTCAGGGCCACCAGCCCCGGGGAGGGATGACCTTACTGCTGCCAGTGAATTGCACTAACAGCAGGGGGGAAAAAACACAAAGGAAAAAAAAAGTGTTTGGTTTATGAAGCTGGGTCTGGAGATAAACCCCCCATCCTGGAGAGGCTGGAGCATCCTTTGGAGAGGCCTTTGCCTCTCGCATAAACTGGGCAGATAATCCCATTCAAAGAGCAGGACAGCACTCTGCCAAGGGACACTGGAGGCTCTCAGGGAAAGGTGGCTTTAAACGAACTGGGTCGAGGGCTTGAGGAGCCTTTCAAAGCTGAAATGCCCTTTGACATGGAGAACTCCAGTGAAGAGGGTCTCAGAGACCTGAACGTTTCTAGCACTTAACCTTTGGGATTGATTGTTTAGAACAAATAACTCTCAAAAGTTGGAGGAAGTCCTTTGGATTTTTTTTTTCTCCACTCCTCAGCTCTCTCTGGACTTTCTAAGGCCTGTAGCAAAAGAAAAAACAACAAAACAAAACCAAAAAAAAACCCAAACCAAAACAACAACAACAAAAAATCCACAGGGTTAACAAAAGAAAAAGGAGGGGTAAAAAAGGAAAGAAAAGAAAAAAAGGAGGCAGTATGGACCAAAATGGAAAGAAATCTTTCGATCTAGCATTAAGTGGCTCTGTGACAAGGCAAGCCTGATGCAGTGTCATCTCTTACTAGAGACAGGCATGCTTAGCTGGGATCAGATGATAAGAGGATGTGAAGTCTTCTCTTTCACTTCACTCCATCATAAAACAATCAAAATACAGGGCCATATCGTGTCATCAGGTTTTTAAGCAGACCTCCCCTTTGAGATGCCCTAGAACTTGGTGGGATGATCTGAGTCACTGAAACTGCCCTCACTGCACCACTGAGAAGTCAGAAGCAGCACCTGAAAGCTCACGTTTTTCATCTACCTGAAAGAGAACTTGATTTCTAGCGGGTGACAATTTTCCGTTTTACACGAAGCTATCCTTTTCCTTCTCCCCTCCTGAACATTATCGAGTCCAGCTCTTGGGTCAGCATCGCCCCTTCGGCAGGCAGCACGCTGAAGTACTGTGGAGTTATGGAACTTTAAACTACAGACTAAGAAACTGAGTACGGAATCAAAAAAAATGCAGTTTATTATTGTAGATTATTCTCTCTTTTGATATAACCATAGAGTTGAAAATGAAAGAAAAGCACATAGGAACATCACACGTGGTTAGTTAGTAACTCAAGATATAAAACAATTTTGCACAGCAAAATATGTAAAAGAAAAAGTAACTGACAAGATTTTTTTATATTTATTGTGGTAAGATTTACTTTCCATTTTTTTTTTTTTTAAAAGACAGGATATCAGTCCCTGAAAATAAAATTTACTGATTATTGCCTTTAAAACTGTGGAATTTTTGAAGTTACAGAAAATCCAGTTCTGCACCACAATACAACTGTAAAAAAATCTGCATCATTTTAAAACTGTGCAGTAATGCCATCTTTATAACTGCATAAATTGTATTAGCGTTCTAAACAGGTTCGTAATTTTTTTTTTGTTGTTTTTGTATTATATGCTTGCAGGTTATATCTTAGTGCAATTCAGTCCCAAATACTTCAATTTTGGAAAAAAAAAAAAAACCAAAAAAACAACCCATACATTTTTAATGTAAAATACCCCTATAGATATAAACAGGGGTGCCTCCCCCTTTTAATACTTTGGTTTTCAAATACAGTCAGTGGTATAGCAAGGACTACATATACCCAACTTATATTTAAGTTGCAAGCACATGCTGCATAAACTACTTTTTAAAACAGTCCCGTTGCAAATTCTACCCCCCTTTACATCACGACAGTAAACAATTTAGTGCATCAATCTTAAAAAAAAAATCTACACCTAAACAGACCTAACTCTTTCGAATTTATCTATAACATTCCTTTATCTGTAGCATACATTTTAACTGGGCTAACAGATGACAGAAACTAGAATTAAATTATATACTAGGAACCCAGAGCATTCCACATTTGACAATGACCAAATGCAAAAGGAAAAACAAAAAAATGGGGCAGATCATTTAAAATTAATTTTAGACTGTTTTTAGGCAACAGCATGGTTTCAATGTCCCCCCCCCAAGTGGGATGTGAATTTTGTTTTTGAACATCTTTCCAAAGTTCTTTCTGTGTTTCTTTTTTTTTTTTTTTTAAATTTTTTTTTGCCACATTAGGTTACCAAAATCCATTCTGGCAGGTTTTTTGAGAGGGAATGCTTCAGTGCATTTAAAAGGAAGTCTGAAGTTTGAGTAACTCAAAGCAGTTTTAGAGCAGATGCAAACTTTAATGGGAGGAAGAGGAGGAGGAAGATCAAAGGTTGCACTTTTTTGCTTTCAACCCAAAAAAGTGATGAGGCAATAAAACAAAAGGATGAATGCCATGCCATAATAGTCTCCAAAAGTCCATTTCCAAGCTAAAGAAAAAAAAATAATTATACCGTACATGACCAGCATGCAGGGTTTTTTATTAATATAATGTCTCTTTTTCATAGTCTTTCGAAACAGTTATAGTTCATTGTTGCTAAGACAAAATAGCAAGCGTAATGCATGAGATGAGTATGGGATTCTAATGGCAGACTAAAGTCTCACGTTTGGCAGATTAAGGCCAAAACTCACATGAACACACCGAAGGTTGATGCAGGCTTGATTTTGGCAGGTTGATCTAGGCATATCTCTAGTTTTGCACAACAACGCTAAAAACTGATGAAACTCAGCAAGCTGGAGTCTAAAATTTTCACCTTTTTTTTTTGTATTTTTTTGTTTTGTTTAGTTTTTTAAATTTTTTTTAAATTTTATTTTTCTTTTTGCAAAGCTCAAATCTCATATGAAGAACTCAGGATGGCAAAAAAAAAAATCTGACTTTTTGGACACAGCAAGCTCAAAAGAAAAAGAACTCATGAACTTAAAAATATATATATATATAATGTGGATGGCAGGTTTCAAAGAAGAGCAAGCTTCATATGAAGAACTGAGTTGGTGGCGAGTTGGATCTTTCAAATTTAAAAAAAAAAACACAACAGCAAGCCCCCACAAAAAAAATAAAAATAATAATAATATTAATAAACAGAAAGGAAACTCATGTAGAACTTTAGGTTGGCCAACACGGAGCCAGCCCACCTTAAAAAAGAAAAAAAAACCCAAAAACCAACCCAAAAAACAACTTTGTTTTAAAATTGTTTTGAGTTTTTTTTGTTTGCTTTTTTATAAAAAAATGGTAATAGAAGGTGGCAAGCGGGGTTGTGGCTCTAGCAAAGCCCCCAACAACAACTCACACGGAGAACTTTTAGTTAAGGTGGCAAGGCTGTGGGAACTCACATGAAAAACTCTGGAGAGGAAGGGTTGTCGCTGCTGGATCCGTTTTCTCTGAAGCCATTGCTGACCAGCTTCTCGTACTTTTCCTTGTAGGCGTCCCTCTCCCGGACCAGCCTGGAGATCTCCTGCTTTAGGTGCTCCACTTGCTGCAGCAGCTGGTTCTTCTCCGACTCCAGGACGTGCCGCTGCTGGACCCTCTTGAAGCGGCAGGACTGGGCATAGCCCCTGTTTTTGAGGGTCCTCCTCTTCTGCTTCAGCCGGATCACCTCTTCCTTGCTGACGCCCCGCAGCTGCCGGTTCAGCTCCCGCACCGACATGGTCACCAGCTGCTCGTCGGAGAAGCGGTCGTCGAAGTGGAGGCCGCCGCCGCCGCCGCCGCCGCCGCCGCCGTGGTGCGGGTGGTGCAGCCCCCGGCGCCGCCGCCGCCGCCGCCGCCGCCGCCGGAGCCGGAGCCGGCGGCCGAGGAGGCGGAGGAGGGCGGCGCGCTGCCCGGCGCCGCGGCGTGGGGGTGCCCGCCGCCGCCGCCGCCGCCGCCGCCGCCGCCGTGGTGCGGGTGGTGGTGGTGGTGGTGGTAGTGGGGCGCGCCGCCCTGCGCCGCCGCCGCGGCGATCACCGCCGACACCACGGCGGCCGCCGAGCCCATCTCCTCGGCCGGCACGGAGCCGCCGGCGGCCGCGGCCAGCTGCTGCCCTCTAGCATAGCCATCGAAGGCGCCGGGCAGCGGGTGGTGGCTGCTGTTGATCAGCGCCTCCACCGCGTCCTCGGGGCTGAAGCCCAGCGCCTCCGGGTTGAGCTGCTGCGGGTACCCCGTCATCCAGTAGTAGTCTTCCAGGTGGGTCTTCTGGTCGGAGCCGGAGCCGGGGCTGGGCGCCGAGAAGCTGGGGGACGGGGGCACGGAGCTGCAGGGCGTGCTCATCGGGGTGGAGGAGAGCGATCCCCCGGCGATCAGGCGGCCGCACTGGCTGATAATGCGATCGGTCTCCACCGGCTCCTTTTTCACTTCAAACTTCATCAGATCGAAGTCATTAACATATTCCATGGCCAGGGGACTGGTGGGCAGGTCGGAGCTGCTCATCGCCAGCTCTGATGCCATCCTTTTGCTGCCGAGAGTCCTCCAGAAAGGGTGCGCTCCGGGAGCGAGGGGGCTGCTCTGAGTCGCCACCGGGTGAGCCAGCTTGATTTTTGGCGAGCTCCGCTCCGCTCTCCTGCTCTGCCTCCGCTCCGGTCCGCCCCGGCGGCTCCTCTCCCGCTCCGCGTTATCCCTCGCAGAGGCTCCGCTGATGCATCAGAGCGCGGGGCTCTCGCTATTCGCCTTTTGCATAGAGGGTTTTTTTTTCCTCCTCTCTCCCTCCCTTCTCTCTCTCTCTCCTCTCGCTCTCTTTCGCAGCTCGCGAACCGCAGCTGGAAGTGTTAGCTGGTGTTGTTGCGAGTAAATTTGTTGTTGTTGTTGTTTTGTTTTGTTATTTTTAACACTTCATGGTGCCTTTCCTCTGGGCTCTCTCGTGCAAAGTGCAGAGCGAGGAGAGAGGTTCATCGGGGAGGGAGGAGGGAGAGAGAGCGAAGGCAAAAAAATAATAAAAAAAATCAAAGTCTGTATCGCAACCAAAATAATAACAATAATAAGAGTTAAAAAAAAAAAAAGAGAGAGAGAGAGGAAAAAAACCAAACCAACAACTCGGCCTCAAAGCTACAGCAAGAAGATGAAAAATATTTAAAGGTTTGATCCGGCAGGAGAGTTTAAAGCATTGCGGAGTTTTATAGCGCCCGTGACGTCAGGCGCACACGGGCTCGGGGCCGGGCCAATGGGAGCGCGCCGCCCGGCCTCATTAGCATAAGAGTATAGCGACAGGGAAACTTTCCGGGCTGTCAGTCAGGGCTCAGCTGACTGTCAGCGCCCGCTTAACCCCCTCCTGGCCGCCGGCACCGCGCCGGGCTCGGCTGGGCTCGGCTCGGCACGGCTCGGCTCGGCTCGGCTCGGCTAGGCACGGCACGGCCACCGCCGGCCCGCTCCGCAGCACCGCACCGCACCGCACCGTGCGCGCCCGCGGCCGAGCGCCCTGCCCCGGGGCGGCGTGCCCGGGAGCTGCCCCCGGGCTCGGCCCGGCACCCGAGGGCACGGGGGAGCTCCCTGCGGCCGGGACGAGGGAGGGGAAGCGCCGGGCGCGGTACTCCGGGGGGAGCGGGCAGCGCGGAGGCGGCGCGGGGCTCCGCCGTGCCCGGCGCGGTACCTGCGGGCGGACGGGCGGGCGGGCGGCCCTTCCTCCGTGCCGGCCGCGGGTCATCGCTCCGCTCCCCGCAGCGCCCCGGTCACTTATTGATTATTTTGTTACGGGGACGGGGCATCGATCCCTCCATCCCCCACGCCCGCCCGGAGGTGCGAGAGCCCCGCAAGTTTGCAAACCCCGCTTTCCCCGCCCCCCCCTCCCGCCGCACTCGGCGTGCCGGCCAGGACTAATTAATTTAATACATTTAGAACTAATTGTATTTACTTTCGCCTCCCCCCAACCCCCCTTCCCCTGCGGGAGGGGGCTGGGGCCGGTCCGGGGGCCGAGCAGCGGCGGCGGCGGGAGCGGAGCGGCGGAGGGGCTCGGTTCGAACCTCGACAGCGCCATCTCTCGTCCGCAGGTCAGTGCCGAGCGACGGGACGGGACGGGACGGGACGGGACGGGACGGGGGGGGGGGGGGGACGGGACGGGACGGGACGGGACAGACTCCCCCATCGTGTCCCTCCCGCCCCCTCAGCCGCCGAGGTCCCGCCCGGCTCCGGCTGCACCGTGTCCCGCAGCGGATCGGGGAGACCCGCAGCCTCCGGGGCTGGCAGGCTCGATTTTCCGACCGGGCTTTATGGGAATATCGATAGAATTAAAGTTACTTGTAATTCCGTGATAAATGAGATGTCTCTAGTAAGTAAGATTAAGTGCGGTGCTATAAAGTTGTTTATCTGAAAAGTAATTCTCAGAAACCTGACTTCTGACACTTGGTCATATATTAAACCTGCTTCTTGAACATTGTACTTCAAATCCTCCCTTCTCCCCTAGCCCGGTCCCTTCCCCCCCGGAGGTCGCTATTTATAACACCGCTCAGGGTATCACTCTGGAGGTGCGGGCAAGGCTCTGGGCGATTTTTCACCAACTGTGAAAGTCATCATTTGCAATAGCCAAAGAATCTCTGCTTAGGAAATAGCACTTGGCGAGTGGATTTACGAATGGATAACATCTTCTGACTATGCCATTATCAGTGCGAGTGCCAGTACTAACATCTGAAAGTCATACAGCATGTACTGTTCCTGGCAGCTAAAAGGGGTAGGGCATACTGCGAGTTTAGGAAGATAACTACATCTAGAAAAGATCATACTGGCAATTCTGTAAAGATAAAAAATGCTACCAACATTTCTAACAAAATTAAAACACAGTTCTGCACTGTCCCGCAACACACCCGCACACACTGAGCCGTGGACATCTGCTAGCTTTATCTTACAGATTGAGATCCACCACAAAGTTAATGCAAGTTAACTGCTCAGGCTGGCTTTTCTGTTTCTTCACTTCGTTGGAATCAACAAAACTTCCAGGCTCACAGCATAAATCCCCCCAGGACAGCCCAATTCCCTGTGTTTGGGTTTTTTTTCTCCCGAGCAAGATGAATGTGGCACTATATATCACTTAGCATGCTCACCTATGAGAGACATAAAGTGTGTGCTAATATTTTTAAATCAAAAGGTTATTGCATTTCAGAATGTGTAGTTGTAGTATTTCCCTAGCCTGTGTGGATGGAATTGTGGCTCCAGCCCCATAAAATAGTTTGTTTGGATGTGAAGATTAAAAGTGCTACATTTGCAAATGAGTAAATTTCCTGGGTAAACTCTGAACTCTACACAAAGAGTATGAAATTGTGTGAGCTAATGGGGACCGTCTCTTAATTGATACCAATGTAAGCAAGTACTGCAAATTAATTGAAGCTCTGACCTACCAGAACAGCGAGTAAAATTATTAGTTGTACAATATTGTTCTTGTGTGATTGTTACACAGAACTGCTGCACCAAAATGTCTCTACTGTTCAGCACAGCAGAGAAGAAAAGATTATTAGCAATTTTTGGATAACCTTCAGAAGCAGCATTCTCCTCCCTACAGTATATAATTCTTGTTTTAGTAGTATTTTTCTTTATTATTTGGCTATTCACAATGGGTGTCTAAACATTTACAGTCCTCTATTAACAGTGTTTCTTCCATAACAATTACACACTTTCATTTCAATTAGAGCTATTCAGCCTTCAGTTTTTCCACAATTATCGCAGGCCAATTCCCTCAGACTGCTCCCTTTTCCCAGCACTGTTTGTAACAATCCTGCCCCGAGCCAGGCAGAGGGAAAACTCCCCTGTCCCTCTCACAGCCTCTTGCTCCGGTTTGTTTTCAAGCATCTCCGTTCGACGACGTGCCGTGGAGCCCTTCTCTCTCCCACTGTGCTGCTGCCCCGATTTGTGAGCCTCCAAACTAATGTATATTTATTGTGGGAGAGTTTTCTGACAGCCCGTGCAGGGGGACGTGAAACATTCTCTCCAAAGCCTCTGGGGTCGGCCTGCAGAGCACGCCAGCAGCAGAGGCAGAACTCGCGCCGCTGGAGCTGTGTGCGCCTGTCCCACACAGAGCAGCAAACGTGCAGGGTTTGTGTTGTATGGACTCAGAGAGTAATTTGTTATAACTTAAACACGTATCGAGAGCAACACGTTAAGTACAGTTACTGCTCCTTTTGTTTATCTGGTGTCTTATTTTATGGTGCAGAACTAAACAGTGTCCGCTGAATTTAGCTATGAAACCAGGCAAATTGATTTCAGAAAGACTTCTTCGGAGTAACAGAGTGATAAGGCATAAACTGCTCCTAGGTGCAGTGCTAGATAAATCCTTTTAACAGTCTTCAGATCAGTTAACAGTGTAAGTAAATCACATATCACTGTTAGCAGATTTATGGGAGAGAATTAATAGAATCAGACGAGATAATCTGGTAGGGATAAAATTGCTGAGGAAACAGTCCTGCCTTATATTGGAGGGTATGAAACAACAGTCTGATTACTGGGAGTCGTTATGGATTGGTGAATTATGAGCTAAATCATCATAAGAGTAATTCAGTATTTATTAATTCTTTTCTCTTTAAACAACTCACAGACGCAAATAAAAGCCTCTCTCTCTTTGAAGACACATTCTTTATATATTTTTATTGGATGTAATTTACTATTTGCATTACCTGTATTTACTTCATAATTGAACATTTTGCATTCAAATTTATGTAATGCATTATGCCTGAGAATATATTTCTCCCTTATTAGCATAAATAGTCACTTACCTCATGAATTACTAACAAAGTTTATCTGAAAATATAAGTATATTTTTTATTAAGTGGAACACAAACATATGTACAATAAATTCTGATTTGCCAGTAGTTGTTACAGAAACACAGAGCAACCCTGTATCAGAGAAGAGGGAAAAGAAGGAGCACCGAAGAAGCAGAACCAATTACTGTGTGTGTATATGTGACAATAATTTCTTCTGTCAATGTTTTGTTTATTTTTAATAAAGGATGAGTGACTCAAAGGTTTGCTTTAGAAGGAGCAGATGAAAAAGGATCTCCAGGATGAATTTCTTCTCTCTCTTCCCCCCAAAATTTTCCAGTGGACTTGGCTCCCTGTGCTGTGCCACTGCAGCCTTTGCTCTGGCAGAGCTCCTGCTGACCCACTGCATGCCATGAATGGATGCTGCTCTACACTCACTTTCTCATACATTTCCCTTTTCTCCCTAATCCTGTTTTTATGCTTGGGTTTACATCCAAATAATCAATATAATTTAGGCCCATTCTGCAGTATTAACACAACCTTGCTTATTCAGAGAAAAACCCAACCCTATTGACTTCAAAAACGGTGGGATTGAATCCTTGATCCCATTGAAACCAGTGACAAAACTTGTATTGATTTCAGTGGAAGCAGGATCAGGTCCTTGATGTTAGCAATTTATTTATGTCGGAGGGCTGATCCAACTAGAAATGAAAGACAGAAGCAGATCTGCTGGCAGGAGATCAGGTCTGCTCCCCAAAATCCAAAGACAAAATTCCCAGTTAAGCTGTGGTGGATCTCCTTTATGCTCAGCTTTTAGCACCGTGGTGGGATGCCTGTATAATTTTGTCTGGACGCAGAAAGCTGGTCCTCCTGGGAGCATTCAAATGAGCACATCTATAAATGTAGCACAGCAAAATGAGCTACTTTTGCCACTCTCGCTTTTCCCAAGCCCGGCACAATCCATTTCTGTGACGACAGTTTTCTGCCCTGTACGCATCCAATACTGCTCTTTTATTTTAAGGCTGAGAAAATCTTCCCTTTAAACTCACGCTGAGCATCAAATTGGACTCCACTTGCAGCTGAACATCTTGGCTGTCTCTTCCTTTCCTCCATCAGCTCCAGTATATTTTATGTAGAATTCTCCCTGTTAATGAAACTTGCTTCTCCTCTCTCTCCACTTTCCAGTTTTGTATTAGTGTTACAGAATCCACCAGACTTGCTGCATTTCAAAACAGTGCAGGAGAGAAAAAAAAAATTTTCCTATACAGTCTCCTATTTGGCCATTCTGCCCAGATCATGAACACACAACCCCTATTCATTTGTCTGTAAACTTTCTGTTGCTAAATTAGAAAAAAGTAGCTTGAAAAGACAGGCTTAAACACACATTTTGGTTGCTTTTGTGTCACATCCAAGAGGGCTTGTGTTTTAGCTCTAAGGAATTGTGAGGTTTTAGCAGCTGCTTTGATTTTGTTCCCCTGGAAGTGCCTGACAGTCACTGTATGGAAGGTGCAACATCAGTGCTACACCTGAGTGCATGAGTTTGCTCTGTCTACTGAGTCCAAATTAAGTGATAGCTTTTTAGCCATCAGGATATTTTCAGTGCTCGCTTATAACATTGATAAAATGCTAGAAATATTCCAAATAACTTTGTATGATCCAGAAGCAGTTTCTCTCTTAGAAGGGAAGACAGCACAGAGGTGGGACTGGAAAGCTGCAAGCAACTCTGAGACGTGGCTAAAGGTTGGTGTCACCAGATTTGCACTGTGCTTGTTCCGTGATATGTGTCCTACTTTACCAATTTTCATGAACGGCTTTTGCCTAAGTGTAAAAATCAATGAAGACATTTCGATGCTAAAAAAAATCTATTAATTTAAAAGAAATAAAGACTTAAGTTGCAATAAAGATTTTTATAAAGCTTTATGGTGGAATTTATCATTTATAACCTAGGTGATCATGTTCAGCTATGCAGTGTGGTGTTTTCTCTGAAATTAGCCAAAGTGGGTAAATGGAGACCTGATAAAAACTCCTGCACAAATTGATCTGAAAACTCTACAGAAGCAGAAAACTAGCATTAGTTAAGGGTAGAGAATAAACTGATTATATTAATGTTATGTATCTGAGCTGTCCTGATAATGTCCTGCAATATGCACGCTGCATTTGTATCTATTTTAGCTCAGAAAAATTATTGCTGCTTTTCTCCCTTCTGCTCTGCATTAAGTTGTTTCAACAGTAAAAATGGTTGCAGTGGCAGCCTGAAAAAATAAGTGAATTTTATATGCTCTCTCTTTCTTAGAGTCAGCCGTCAGTAAATGGTGAGGAGGGCATGATTCTGACATGATGTTTTGACGTGCAGCTGTGAAGGTTGAGACGGTCTTTATTAAAAGTTGTGAACTTCAGTAAATCTTAAACAAATCCGTGATTTAACATCCTGAAGTGCGAGATGGCACAAACTCATTAATTTTTGGTGATAAACCGTGCTGCATGCGATGGGCTGAGCGCCATGCTCTGGACTTACTCCCCGTAAACAGTAAAATACGATAACTGCTTCGAGTAACTGATGGGGTCTTTAGCAACACAAGGTTCTTGGCTTACATGACCTAAAAAGGTTCATTATAACAGAGCAGGGCTGGCGTCGAGCCCTGCGGCTCTGGCAGCTCCGTGCGGGGAGGGTCAGCCGGAGAGGGAGGGAGAAGCCAATTCCAAGCGGCAGCTTCTCCCCGCTGAGCGCTGGGATGGAGCGGAGGGAAGCGGCTGCAGGAGGGGCAGGGGGACAGCGGTCAGGCCAGAACAACTCCCGTGGCGGCAGGAGGAAGAGACACTCGGAGATGGAGGAGCTGCGGCGCTGAAGGGAAGGGAGCTCCGAGCCCTGCAGCCCCGAGCCCGGCTTGTCTGTCTGTCTGTCTGTCTGTCTGTCTGTCTGTCTGTCCATCTCTGGGGCAGGCACAGCGCTTACCCACACAGCAAAGATGCCCCAGACATGAGGAAAGGTGTCGGATGGAAGGTGGTTATGAGCACATCGACTTATAAATCCAAAGCCCGGGTGAGCTGTGTGTGTATAAGAGCACCTAAGGATCTGACGTTAGCTCCAACCCTTAATTATCTGACTGAATCTGGCCTAACCTGCTTATCTCCTGAGCATTACTCACGGGCTCTGGCAGGAGGTGTCGGTGAATACAGGATAGCTTTGGAGACAGCACCTTTGCCAGCTGAACTGGCAGGAGTTGAGGCTTAATCACGGGCAGAAATGGGGAGGAGGGTGAGTGGGGGGTTTTCTTCCTTCCTTCCCAGTCTGTCTCTCCATAATGGATCCAGCCGACTCCAGCTCCTGCCCTCTCCAGCCAAGGTGAGCCAGCTCTCCTCCCAGCCATTCCCCTCCCGTTCCCCAAATTCAATAGCCCAACTTCACCTATGGTTAGGGACGCCAGGCAGGAGCTTGGCTGCTGGAGCTGTCTTGACTATGGAGATATAGCAGCATCTGTCAGAAAATCTATGTGAAAACAGTCCTTGTGCCAGCAAATGGAAACTGTAGCTTTCTAATCAGCTACATTTGATTTGGTTTGATATATTTAACTTCTTTTTTTTCTCCCACGATTGGCAAATGTGTTATTCTTCCAGAGAAATGAAAACAACCTGCAATTTACTGGATTGCTTTACAGAGTCTTGGTGCAAAGAAGTGTATGTCATTATGACATCTGATATCTTTCAGTGCCATTAATTGTCTTCAAGCGAGGGATGGAATGCTTTATGCCCCATTTTTTTCCCTCCTACTCAATCAGAATTTGTGCACTGTTATGGGAGTGCTGGGCAGACCCAGTTCAGATTTGTCTCCATCCGGAGTCTGGGTCATTCGGAAACTCTAATCCTTAACTAAAAGGAAATGATAAAAATACCCATGAAATTAATTTTCACACCTGCAGTTGGAATTAATAATGGCAACCAGAGTGGCATCCTATTTCAGCTCCCTTGAGGTGACTAACAGTCTTGGTCATTAATATAATCCCAACCACCAGAGGAATTCACTGTCTGAGGGATCTACCATGAAAAACAAATGATCCCCAGAGCTATGCCTGCACAATGGAAACTGGCTTTAGTCATGTATTAGTCATTTTATCACAAGATTGTATTTTTGCACTGGGAAGTTTGCTCTCTGATATTAAAAGACAACGGAACAGAACAACAGCATTTGACTTGGTAATTTGCACACAGGGTTTGATTATGTTTGAGCTTCCTCGCTTTAGAAGGATGTGTGTAAATGACTAAGAGCAATAAACGAAGTCTTCTAAGTGTGAGGCTTTCTCATGCAAAGTTCAGATGCATTTATTACTGTCTGTGCTTAGCATCCATCCTGCATATATCTGTGGGTGATGCTTGTACTTCATCTCGATAAGGGAGTGGTCTATTGCTAAAATGCTGCTTGAATTTTCCCCTGATTCTGCCTTTCTCCCTTAATTGCAAGGGATGAAATGTGTCAAGTGTCTGCTTCACTCGGCTGGGAATCACGGTACTGCCTCTGCAATTTCCCAGCCTTCAAAGATGACATGCAGCTAGGAAACTATAAAGCTAAGCGACTGCTCGGTGGCTCTGAGCTGCCTTCAAAAGGCATTTGCTTCTAGCAGTGGAGCAGCATTAGGACTTCAAGCAGGGCACAGAATAGGTGTGCACTCGAATCCTTTAGCAGAACCATCTTTCAGAAGGACTTTCTCTAATTATGTTTGTTTAATCCTGCCCTAATGGCCGCACGTGATGTGCTGAAATGTTTCAGCTCTGTTCTCCTCTGCTCTCCAGACCAGCTTGGCTTGTGAAAAACAAAAAAACTATTCCCTGTGCCCCGGGAACCATCTGCTTGGGGTGTGAGCACATCTCTACAACTGCCTATATTCGTAACACGGAGAAAGTGGCCTCTTGCTTCTTCTAAATGCAGTCTGGTATGTTTTTTAAGGCAATACACACCTATCACTGCATGTATTGTTCTGGGAGACAGTAATAACCTCGTGGTGCTGCTGAAGAGGTCTTCCTATACCTTGCATATTCACTATGTCACAGAAAGGGGCTTGAAGTTCTTTAGCAGTGGTGCAGAACAAGAGTTAGAGAGAGACTTGGAGATACAGGCTTGTCTCCCTGTAATTTGTACAGACATTTCAGCCACAGCTTTTTCCTCTCCATTTAGAGCAGTTACTAGGATCAGTTACTGTGAATGTAGCTGGTGTTGTTCCCTGTGGAGTAGGAGACAGGTAGGGCAGTTTCTCTCTTTATTCTTTCTGTCCTCTCTACAGATTTACACCTTTTATAGCTGTTAAGGTAACTACCAAACTACTTAGAGACTGGCCTCGTGCAGTGGCAGGCTAGCACTTTCTGGTGTTAGTTTAGCCCCAGCAGGTTTAGATTCCATCCCCTGCAGTCTCTTCTAACAGGGATTCATTTTTTTTATCTGCCTGAAATTCAAGGTTCAGCCTAAAGTTGATTCCAGCAGCACCTGGCAAAGTCCTTTTGCAAGATATAATCCAAAATCAAGCTCCAGGAACCACTAATGAGAGAGGTGATATACCATAAGGTTTTTGTAGTTTTCCAGATGACTCAAATAACCTGCCATTAGTAAATCTAGCCTTGCAAATTTAAAGGAACGATATCCATCATGCCACATCATTCTGCAAGTACAGCTGGGAATGAAAGGCTGGCTATAGCTGGGTGGGCACTGTCTCAGAAGAAATGGTGTACCCACACCTTCATATCACCAAAATTAAACAGGTCAGTACAAAAAGGTGCACTTAACTCCACAAAGGTCATGTAGTGCCTTATGTTGCATGGGTCAAGCTACCACATGTGAACCCTAAAGCCTGGTCACTCTGCTGCTACATAACATTCCTGGTATTAGAAAAAATTTACACCATCATGTCAATGCACTCCAGCAATTGCCAGCTGCACAGATTAATTTTTAACCTCCTTTTTGTTTTCCAGGGCTAAGGCAGATGAGTAAACACTTCACGCCAAGCCTCAGCTGGGCAAACTGTTGTTGGCTCAGTGGAGGTGACAGCTCCCGAGTGTCTGTCCTTTCATTTCCCAGATCCCCTCTCTTGATTTTTCTGTTTTCATGGAAGTTTCATTCTGCCTGCTGGCCAGACACCAGCATGAATTCCTCTGATGCCTGTTCGCAGCAAAGGTGCTGCAAAGCTGCAGTTATCTGAGCAGAGGAGGGCTGCCACAGGATTTCCTCATGGAAAGGAAAAAAAAAAAGTTCAGTTTTAGGCTTCTGGTGGCTTCTCTGAAAGATAACTAAACTTTGCATACATCGCTATCTGGAACTTGATCTTGGGGTCAGAAGTACAGCATGCAAGGTCTGCCGAAGCGAGAATGACGTGAAACCCCCCTGGTTATCTTCCCTATCACTTGCTTTAACAATGCCCAGGTTTGGAGAGGGTCATCCTCCTTTATTTTGGACAGGGGTGGCAGCTGGCAGGGATAGAAGCAGGGCTTCCTTATCTTCACAGTCTGAAACATAAAAAGGGGGATAAATGTCCTGGATGTTAGTCCTGCAAACCCAGGCTGGGCACCTGGAAGCCATGAGCCCCAACATTGCCACCCAGGCTGAAAGTCTGATGAATGGAATGTAGTAGGAAACCAGCTTTCACTTCTTAGCAGATAACTCTTTATTCCACGTAAGAATTTTGCCTCATCTGCTGCTGGATAAAAGCAGAGGAAGTTTTCCAGTGTTTGGCCCCTCATTTGGGAATTTCAACTAATAACACTCTGTCCTTCCTCTGTTTCACAAGTCCCCTAACTAATATACTGGGATGTGTGAAAATATTGTTATGACTCATAGCCAGAGCTTCAAAGTCCAAATCCAAACTTCTTTAGAGGCTTGGAGTGGTTGGGGCAAGGGCAAAATTACAAGAATGAAGATGAGATGTGTGAGACTTGCTCTGAGGAGTTAACACCCACAGCATATCAATGCTCTTCAGCATCACCAGCCAGGTAGTAGAAAACATATACAAGAAAAGTGCTTAGTACATCAGACTTTCTGGTTAGGAACAATTTTTATCACCATGTGTCCAAATTAGTAAGATATGACAAAAATATACAGTATCTGTAGAGGTGTAGCTATTGATCTCACCAGAAAACCCAGCAGAAAGCTCGGGGATGGGACATCAGTTAGATGAGCAGGACAAAACTGAGAGGAAATGAGCAGTACCTAAATATTTCTAGTACTTAGTTTTACCTGATTTTAGGTGTTCTTTCCTCACACTTCACACTGACAATTAACTGTGTATTTCTGGAAAATGAGAGCTGGTGAGGAGGAAAGAGTTGTCATCTGATTCTCTTTGGCTGTCAACCCTGCCTAAAGCACGTGCTGTGGAGGTTTAATGAAACTTTTCATTTGGACAGAACACAGACTGCCCCAAGTACAGAGCTCACGAGTGTCCAGTCATGTGCAACTCAAGGACTTTGTGGTAAACACAACATCTGTAATGCAGAACAATTAAAGTCATTCTCACCACAGCTGAGCCTGGCTCATTTGTGAGCAGGGTGCAGTGAATGTTGTATCAAGACCGTGATGATCTGACGGTTTTAGGAATAAACCTCTCAAAGAACAGAAGACATTGATAAAAAATTGAGGTGCCACAGAAAAGGCCAGATGTTCAACTTTTAGGTCTTTAAAGGGCATGCAAATTTTTTCTCATGACTGAATGTGCATATTACCCATTGATGTGATCACTTATGCATCCATCTCATCATCTGAATAGGCAAATATCATATCTTCTGCAGCAACCATACTCAGAATTTAATGCAAAATTCATTCTTTTAGAAAATCAGTCCCCTAGAACACAATGGTAAATCATGCACGATGAAGTGATACGAAGAGGAATGCTGCACCCCTCTTCTGAGGTCTTTATTCCTTTTCTCTAGAAAAATGTCTCCACCTTGATGCTGAAAGCCACAATTATTATTTCTTCATAGTCACACTGTGTCGCTGCTCAGTGGCTCACATCATTGATTGGGCTCCATTATGCTAAATTCTAGAACGCCCAAAGAGCTAAATATAAAGCAGGAGACAACCGATACAAAAATAGATGTGGACCACAAGGTAACCATGAGCCACAGTAACCATGAGCCTGCAGTAGATTTGTCTTCTGAGGCTCAGTGAGGCAAAGCTGGGGTGACTCAGTAGGTGACAAAAGAGCACAAAGGACAAAGGGTTAGTGGTGCTTCTCGCATCACTGAATTACCACACTGAGAGAATTATCCTGCCTCATGAGAGATGACACGACAGCTTTCATGCAACCCATGATTGAATGATGCCCAAAAATGAGGGTTCTGATCCCATATCAGGAACTTGTCTTTTTTTTTTTTCCCTTTTTCCCCCCCCCTTTTTTTTTTTTTTTCTTCTTTTATTTATTTTTTGACAAAGGTAAGATTAGTCTCCCAGGAGCAGCCAGTTCTCAGCTCTGCCATGGCATTTTGCCTTGCCTTTTGTTTCCTGGCAGATCCAATCATTATGGGGTTCCTTGCTCATTTCCCTTCCAACCACATGATGTTTATAGTTCTCATGTTGGAACAAATAGAGCAAATTGAATTGCAGATGATATGAAATATAGTATAACATAATAATATACATGAAATGTACTTTGCGTTTGTATATCAGCTTGTTAGCAGCAGTACTGACCTTAACAAGAATTGCTTAGAATCCCATCTCTGGGCACCAGGATCCCTGAGCCTCTTTGGTATGGAAAGGTGCTTTCCATTCACATTACAACCCACTGTATTTAGCTGTTCTCTCACACACAACGACAGATGTATGTAAGAAAAGATATGTAGGAAAGCAAACCTGCCATGATTATCTGTCTCTAAAATGAATGTTTACTCAGGAAGACAAAACACTCTTGCCCTCACAAGGAAAACCTAAGCTGTATTATGTACACAAATAACATGCCTGTAGTTTTGGTGCCACGAAGCATAAATCACAATTTAGCCTTCTGCAAGAAGCCTCTCTGCACTGAGCTGCTGTGCCACAGTGCCTGAGGTCCACCTTCCTGGGGAGAGATGGGCAGGACTGGAGGAGGTGGTGAGGAGAACTGTGGAGCTGCTGGCATTGATCTCTGCTGCTGCCACCCCACATCACTTCTGTGAGCAGCCGACTGGGAGCAAACTGGGAGCAAATCTCAAGGTGTTTTTTCAGGTGATGTCAGTGCATTGCTTGCTTTTCTCCTTTTTTTAAAGGGTTAGAGGAATTCTGGATCCATGTCAGAACTCTGATCCCCTGTGTGGGATGGAAAAGGATTTTTAATGAAAACAAGCTTCAGTTGTGAATATTTTAATACAGTGCCAAAGTGGTAACAGGATGATAAAGTTTTGATAGGCCTGGTATTGGCTTTTATTTTTTTAAGGGGGAACTCCTCTCTCACTAACAGAAAAAGCATTTTTAATGCCAACATCAATATAAAGTACTGCGGGGACTTTTATATCTTTTCAATATCAGGCCTATGTTCAAGGAGCAAGAATAAATGCAGTGTTCACAACCATCTGATATTATAGCTGAATAGCTTTCAAAAAGCTCTTACCATGTTTTTATGCACAAAGCATGATTTGGAGGTTGGGGATGGAAAATGAGGGAACTGGAGGGGAGGGGAATCTTTTTGTTAATTTATAGATGCTAGCTGAAATGTTTAAGACCAATCTTAGCACGCATCACAAAATGGTATGGAGGTTGGTTTATTTTGCAAATAGCAGAATTTCTTCTTCTTTCCATCTCTTTTTTTTTTTTTTTCTGGCAGCATCAATAAATTTGTTTGATGCACTTTAAATGTTTAATTAAAACATTATGTTAGCACATTTACTGTAAGTGATAAAAACACTTTGGAGGTGGTCTTAAAGCAATTGGTGGCTCTGAAATTGCTAGACATGCACTAGTAAATCAGATACAAAGTCCATAAATTGGAACGATTCTCTTTCAGGCCTGTGCCATTTCACAGATATTAAAGCTGCTTAATTTAATTCCTCAGTAATGTGGAATGTGTACAGCAGCTGATGTCACTTCTTCAGACTGATTGTTTAAGGTCATATAAACTCAGGCCTCCAGAGCACAGGATAGAAATTCCCTCTTATATTAATACTGTTTATAATTCAGCTCTCCCTCAATCCCTTAATCAGAAAAGAAATGTTTATTGTGTGATATTGCTATAAAATAAGTAGGAATTGTAATGAGTATTTGAAAAAGTAGAAAAAATATTCACTAAATCACAGCTACTGGTACCAACTGTCTCTTCTTTTTAAGCAGGCTTGTTCAACTTAAAAGGAAAACTTGTTTTTAATGCAAAGCAGTCACTTTTATATATGGAATTCAACTGTATTTTGTAAATTACAAAGTACAAAGGAGAAGTAAAAGCTACTGTAAAGTATTCCTTGCAAATGACTTTGTTCCCCAGCAAGTAGCACTGCCCCATATTTTCCTGATGAAATCTATAACCAACTGAAGTCAATGGGTGTTTTGCTGCTTCCTCCCATTAGAAGGGCTCATGCTTTTAGGAATTGCATAGGTAGCATCTTTAGCAATATGCAAGGGATAGCATCTGCTGCTCCACTGCTGTTTTAATACCTGCATTCAAAACACAATAGTAATAAAAGCTTCAGAACAAATTATTACGATTGGCTTCTTTGCCTACGTTGGAAATCTTTACTGAATCAAATTAATACAGAATATAAATATCACAATTAGATTTCGCCAAGATGAGCAAAGAATGAATCTTCCTTCTTCAGCTAAGAAAGTAGATTTTCTTGAGAAATCTCTGAGTCAGCATTTCTTGCAAGATGAACCTTTTTCCCCTTCCCCCAACAATGTCAATAGCTGAGAAGTCAATGATTTCCAAGGATGTCACGGATAACTTGCAATAGGAAAGGTAAAAGTTCACTCATTTTGATGTGTACATAACCTATTTCAGTCATCTTTAACAATATGTAACATGAAATTCTTAGCATGGAAAACCTGACCAGATGTCATGTCCCCTACCCATAAAAACAAAGCTGTGTGACAAGTTTATCCCAGGATGCAGGAGAAAAATTAGCTCCATTAGAGGCTTGACTCTGGAGCAGCAGGAGCTCTTCACAAAATGCTCTGCTGCAGGAGCCACTGGATGGATGGTTCCTTGACATGAGGGTTTCCAGGGCTGTGAACACTTTATTTTTCATTCTCTGCAGTGTGTTGTACCACCCAGTCCTGACTCATGGCTGAGATCAATGCCATGCCAGGGACAAAGCAGCAGAGTACAACACATGCTGGTGCTGGTGATGTCAGAGGAGTGTCTTGCTGAAAATGATACTGTCGTCTTCAGTGTGTTTTTAATTCATATTTGCTCTCTTTCCTGATGAAACCACGTTTTTACCACCAGCATGAGGTAGAATGGATTTTTATCTCTCATGCATCAACCGAGTTATCAGCACATTCTAATTACACTGTGTTGTGAGAAGCAGCAAGAGCACAGCTGGATGTTCCCACTCCAGAGCTGAGGTGTCTGCAAGGCAGACATTTAAGAAAATAACTAAATACTGAGGCTCATTAGACCATGTAATATTTAAAGCACGGTTGAATTTGTCTCATGAACTCTGTCCTGTGTGGTCAAATTCCAACTGTATGTCTGCCTGCCCTAGTATTAATCACTTTTTGGATCAAGAGACAAAATCACCTCTCCAACATTCTTAAGCAAATGTGTGTTTTTTCCATAAACAAACAAAGATATCAAAACTATTTTTCCTAACTTGTTGATTTGTCCAAGTTATCTCATCCCAAATATAATGACTATCCCAAGTATTAACAAGAAAATTATCTGTAACAGCTGCACCTATTTTGAAGTTTTTTATTTTCATCAGTCTTGTGTTGCAGTCTTCAATGGTTAAAAGGAGTAGCAAAGGAGTAAAGCCTGGGCAATCTCATCCATCTTCATCTGACCTATTTTAGATTCTCATAACTGTCAAAAGAAACAGAGAAACCAACTGTTGCCACACATACTGAGGGCTTCATCGATAAACTCTGACAGAACCCTGTCAAAGTAATTTTCAGCAGAAATTAATACTCTGTATTAGAGTAATTTTCAGAAGAAATTAAGTGCATGCTCTGGAGTAATTTATGCCACCATTTCCAAAAGGAAGAACAGCTGATTCTCCATTTGTAATAAAGAATATTCATAACTGAAAAATTAAATCCCAGATTGTGGCAGTTCAAATTTGTTCATTATGCTTCATAAAAAGAAATATGCAAAACATTGAGTATCAAGTATCAGTCCAACCAGAGTTGCAAAGTACCTGTATTGGAAAAATATCATGAGGTGTGCCCACAAGTCATGAACATTGTTCCTAGGTACTGTGAATTTTGATAATATAGAGCCATTGTGTCCATACATATACATTATATAATATTTATATTTGTCATAGGTTAAAACGCTCTACTTGAACATCAATATTTGTATATAACTGAGCATAGCAGTCCTCAAGGTAAGCTTAAGGCCCTTGGGATTTTTTCCTTTTTTTTTTTTTCCCTGAAAAATGACGTTTTTAAACAGTTTTGATATTTCATAATATAGTTTTTGACAGGGCTATTTCCCCATTCACTAACGTGGGCTGCGGTGTCATCACATAGTCCCTAACACTGTGTCAGGGTGAGTCTATGGAGAAGACATCAAGACGTCAACATATTCCGAAAGGGGAAAGAGTGTCAGTGCAAGTTTGCAGAGCCAGGCTGGTGTGTGAGGAGGAGGAGAATTGACAGAGTATCTGTGGCTATATGGCACTGCTGGACAAAGACACGCTCATCCCATGAGCCTTTGAGAAGCATGTGAGGTATTCAAGAGGAAGCAACCAGGTAATTGTGATGTTTTCAAGCATTAAGGAATATTTAAATAAATGTTTAAAATATAGCAAGACTTATAACAAGAAGTCTCACCGTAGTAAGAGCAGGTGATTGGAAAATGACACAGTGGTCTGTGTTACAGAAGAGGAGAGATGAACAATCTCTTGGGATGTGCAGTACCGGCCTTGAGAGGTTTCCTTCCTGCCTTTTGCTGGTCAGTGGAGAGTGCAGCATCCTCCTGAAGGGTCAGCTCAGCCCGTGGGCAGCTCAGAACAGCAGCCAGCAACACCAGGCCAGAGTCTACCTGTGGAGCCAAGGACAGCCCAACAGCAGTGCACAGGCAGTGCTGGTGGAGCAGGTGCTACCCACTGATTTCACCCTCTGAGATCACCAAAGCCAGAGTGAAAGGTTCATTTATGTTTCAGCAACTGGCCCAAGCCCTCAGGGATGCACAGCTCCACCAGTCTCTGCAAGAGTTTGTCTTTCCTCACCCCAACCACGTTTCATCAAATATCCAGCCCTGCAACTCCCCTTCCCACGTGCTCCCTCTTCTCTTCTCCCAGCTGTGCCGAGCTCTGTCCAGTGCTGTGAGCAGGGAGCCTTCCCAGAGCCCTGATCCCTGTGTGCTCTTGGAAAGGACACCCCACCATTCCAGGAGTGCAGCTCTGCAGTGTCGAGCTACATGTTTTTGAGCCCAGACATCTGGAATGTATCATATAGAGGCCAGATTTGAGGAGTATCTTCATTTTGTGCTGCCTGCAGGAAGGAGGAAGGCAGAGGTCTCACATTACTGCAGTGCAGATGAACTCTAATTACTTTTTGTTTAATTAGTGGATGATGTAAAGGTGCATGTTAACATATGGTCCACCAAAGTGCTTTCTGACCCCCAGTAAGGAAATGTCTCCATCAACATTTTTTGCATCCCAGCAAAACTGAGGTAAAGGCATACAGATACCTGCTTGCTGTGACCTGAATGGGACCAGGTTTCCATAGGTGCTCCTATATTTTAGGAATGGAAGCTTCTTTTCTTCAAGAACCCTGAAGGTCAATTGCCTGAAGTGATTGAGGCAACTAAAATACTAAGATTCAGAAAATCTTAGGCAAGGGCAAGGCAAAATCAAGGGCAAGGGCAGGATTCCAGAGCATCCAGGTGCCACACTCTTAACTGGTAATGTGAATATGTGTCAAAACCAGGAGCTCTCTGCCCTCTCCCCAGCTGACAAATAGGACTCTGGAGATCCAAACACACTGCTGGGTGTTGTGAAAATAAGAATAAAACCAAAAAAATCAGCCTTACCACATTCATTTATCAGTTCAAAATGGAAAACAACACAGAGTTCAAAGCAGCCAAACAGATGAAAGATGCAGTCGTGCTGACCTTGGGTGGTGGGTTTTTTTCCACCCTTTTTCTGTGCTTTCTTATGGAGGGATTTTCGTCATTCCTGCAGGCGAGGTCTCCTGGGCACGGAGCTGCGGCTGCTGCCGAGAGCAGTGAAGCCAAACCCACCACTGGTGCAGCTCCACCAAAGCTCCCAGCCTCACAGAAGGGACTAATTTGGCCTTGTGTATTTTGAATAAATTGTTAACTCTTCTCGGCATGAAGAAGTGATTATTGAAAAGTTTGCCTCCACATACAAATGCAAATGACAGTCGAAGAACACGTGAATGTTAATCTTCCAAACCAAGTACGTAGACAAATGCTAGTCATTAGAAACATTTCCGTGCATTTATATTAGGCTGTCCTCTAAAAGACTTTTCAGACAAATATGTCATCAAGATATTCAAAACCATGTAATCTTATCCAAAGTTTCATCTATCAACAGTACAGTTTTCATCTCTCGCAGCTGTGTGTCAGAATGTGCAGGCAGATTAGCCAGCTGATAGCAAGGGGGGAAGGGAAAGAGGGGCTCTGTCATCATCAAGAAATACTGCTGGGGAGAAGAGACTCTTGCTGTTGATTTTTAAAAAATCTCCCCAAGAACCCTTTCTGTTCAGGGATGCAGAGGATATTTGCAAAGACTTTAATTTTTTGGTGGGAGTCAGTGCTCACCCCTGCTCAAAGCCCTCCTCCCCCTGCTTCCCCTTCCCTGCACAGTGAGTTCTCAGAACAAAAAACATCCTGAGCACAATTGTGTGTCTGGTGTCTGTGGCAAAGAGTGCCCCTCCACAGCAGATTAATTCACCAGATTTCTAGTGCCTTCACAGGCCCACAGAAAATCTGAAAATCCCAAATCCAGGTGGTTTTTAATTCCAGCTGCACCCTTCACCTTCCTCAGAGGGCAAATCCCCACACAGGTCCCTTCTCCTCCCAGAGCCAGAGGGATCACTTGGGGGAAAAGAAAAAAAAGTTTACATTAACACTTTTCAGCAAATTCGGTAATTCTGTTGTTTCAAGGAGAGAGATGAATGATGACATATATGGGCTTCTGATAAAGATGCAAAGAGATAGGAGTAAAACATACAGTAAAATGCTGTGAAATGATTCCCCACTATGAGATTCAATATGCTGCCACTGTTGTCTATGAGACAATGTCTTTGAATCCATGCATATGAATTCATGCATAATCTTTGAGTGTATTCATTTTTAAATACATTCTTTCAAGTGGATTTTAGCATTACTGAGTAGCTGTAGCTTGACAGCACTTGAAGAAAATGTTTTCAGATTTTGGGAGATGGGAAAGTTTTTAAAAACCTCAGAAGAGCAGTGAGGACTTAACACTGCCTGAAATAAGCTCGTGATTTTTGTGATTATCTTTGAAACCTGTTCTCAAAGTGAGAGAAACTAAATCTCTATGTTTAGTGACACAAATCCAGTGCCTTGATTTCCAGAGTCTCAAATCTGGTTTGTGCTGACCATATCGAATATTTAGCGTGGCTGAACATCACCTTGGTTTTGTCCCAACATAAACCAACTTCAGCATTCGGGGTTACATTTTTCTTTTGTGCTTTTGTCATAAAGGTTCCTCCCCCACGAGGGACAGACAGAAACAAGGACAGTGCCTAGCCATTTGCCTGGGATTCTGATTTCAGCCTAAAGGCACATCTCAGCAGAAAGAAATCTGTTTTGGTGGAAAATCCTACAACAGGAACACCTCCCAGCACCGTGGAATAAAGCCAGCTGATGTCAGTGTAGACACCAGAGCATCTGCAGGGATTGGGGTTGAGTCCCCACAGCCTGAACTGAGGGAGCTGAGCCCTAAGGGAGGCAGAACCCCAAATCATGCCTGGATTCCTCTGAGCTTGTCTGGTTCCTTAACTTCAATACCATACCCATCTCTCTAATGGGAGTGCAATGCTTACCCTATTCCCCTAATTTTTCCTGCAGACTTTGAAATATGCTTTGGAGGCACTCGAGTGAAAAAAAAGTTGGAGCACAGAGAAAGAGCCTTTTGAAAGCCAACATGGAGGTGTCCTGTGAGGGAGGAAGGAGAAGTTAGTTGTCCTCTAAACACAACACTTAAATGTAAAAGCAAAATTTAACATTATTGGAAAAAGAGCCCCAGTATGGAATTTCTCTAGGCTTCACTTGAGAAACTCAAAAGCATTTTCTAAAACACTCATGTTGTTAGTTCCTTGCTTGGAAAATTACCATTGTCTCCTCTGAAGAGAAATGGAAAGGAAACAAGGAGCAGGGTGGAAAGGGGAAGACACATTATTTGATGAAACAAGACGTTTCTACCAGCCTGGGGCTCACTGCCTGGGCACACACTCCTGCCTGCCAGCCAAGGTCCACTGGGTCAAAACTCGGCTGCAGAGACTGCCCTGAGCTAGTGTTTACCTAGAGGAGCCATTGCAGCCTCTCAGGAAATAATCCACATTTCCAAATGAGCCTGCGTGCCCAAATATTTATTTGCTAGTTAGGTGGTAATGGCCCTAGAGTGGTTGTTATAGCCTTTTGGGGACAGTGTGCAGCTTGTACAGCTACGCAGGGTTTGTGTAGCAGGTGAGGCATTAATCTGGTTAGCTGGAATACTATGGTCTGTCCACAAATCATTAATGCTGGCTCCAGTGCTGAACGCTGCTAACACGTGTTCTTCAGGGCTGGTCAGTCAGCCCAGTCCCACAGAGCAGATATTTAGCCCAGAAAGGTCTGCAGACCTTTCCCAACCCCATTTTTTTGGTGGCCATGCTGCTGGACCAGCAGAAACCAGTGCAAGGCATGGGACCATGGGAGGAGGCTCTGGAGTTACAGCTGCAGCAGGGAAAGGCGGAGGAGAGCAAGAGATCTGCCAAAACAAGCAGGGGTGGTGTGGCTTTCAGAAGACAGGGGCACCGAGCAGCAGGGAGCAGAGCTTGCTGGAGTGGTTTTTAAAGATGTCTTAGGAAACAGGCTTTGATTTTAGCAGCCGGTTCTACCAACAGAGACCAAACTGCCCTCGGCACAGCTCTGTCCTTTTTCTTCGCCTACACAGCACCACAAGCCACAAAGCACTCACCAAGACTGTATAACAAACTGAACTTCAAAAGACCAAAAGCCACAAAAAACATAATGTCCCACAAGAAGGGAGCAGGAGCATAAAGGAAGATAGTAGTGGTGATTTCCCCAGATTCCTTTCTGTGAAAAGCAAGAAGTGGGCAGCCAGGAGGTTTAGGATACACTTCTACATCTTCTTTCAGCTCCCAGAAATGCTCCAGCTCCCCTTAAGGGTTCCCAGCTTCAACTGGGGGATACAGAAATACAGTGTGGACTCAAAGTAATCACGCAGAAGATTTTTGCTTCCAGTTAGTACTGGGAACCTCTTTCTAACCTCACCAGAGCTGTCTTTCAGGGGCAAACAGTAAATGGCAGTAATGCTGCACTCCCCATGGCCATGGCTGTATTCAGCTCTGAGGGACACCCCAAACTTTGTGAGGATCCATTCTAAGGCTGCTGTTCCCTCTCTCAGTCTTGCCATCCAACTTTTTTCTGAGATGTGGACTTGACTTTGCCTCCACTGATAGCAGCGTGGGGATTCCATTAAGGAATCTGCTCTTGGAGGATTACTGGAAAAAGTTGCTTGCACAACACGTGATTGCTGGGTGGACACCCCTGCCTCTGCCTTCAGCAGTGCTCCTCTCACAGGAGAAGAGAGAGAGCACAGAGGCTGCTCTTCAGGGAAGGACATTTTCCCCCCGAGTGCCCTGGTGGTGTCACTGGCAGCGAGCAGAGTGTCACTGCCGTTTGCACATGGCAGGCACGATCCAAACAGATCCCTCCTAACTCAGAACAGACAGCATGTCACTGGGATGGATTCACCATTGGCTTGCTCCCCTGCACAGCCAGGATTAAAACTAAAACAGAAGAACCCAGTGTTGTGCGTAATCAGGGATGTGAACACCAGCCCAGAAGTTGCACATCCCACACTAGACAAGCCAAGTCGTACAGAGATAACAAAAGTTCAATAACTCCTTCAGCAGATTGAGCATTAGATTACTCTGAACAATCTGCTTCAAAGAGCTGCAGCCTTGCCAGGGGGATTCATTCACCCTTCCTCGAGCCAGGAAGCCACCTCTGATGCTGCACCATGGGCTGGGAAGCCTCCAAACCCCTGCAGGAGCTCTTGAAGGTGCTTTTGTCCTGGAGAAGGTGTCTCCTCAGTCGTGGTGAACTCAGCCTGCTTTCAGAAGGTTTTTCAGGCCAACAGAGGCACCTGAAGACTTAGAGAAGGATGACACTGCCAGATGGCACAGCCCAGGGAGAGGATGAAATGAAGGCTGCGGGGGATGCGTACACTGATTTCTCCAAAGACTTATAACCACGATGAAGAAAGAAATAGCTCTGCCACAAGAGAGTCTGATGAGAAAAGTCATTTTCTACTGAAATGTAATTTAAAAAATGTATTTAATACCACTTAACAACACAAGCCTGTAATATCCTCTTATCTAAACTGCTTGTGGATTACTTGCTTTTCACTTACTAACCTACCCAATAATTTCTACAAAAAATAAAAATACAGGTCAGGCTTTTGCTACCAGATTTAGTTATTTTACTACCAGACAAAGATGAGCCAGAATGGTTATCAAGAAAAATAAGGGGGGAAAAGAGAATTGGGAAATCTTAGACATTGTATTAAAACAACAGTTTTTAGGGTGTTTGATTTACTATTCAACTGTGCGCAGCTGCTGCTGTAAGAAATAGGAAGCATGCCAAGGGAAAGAGATGGGGAAAAAAATTAACGGGTGGGGGGAGGTTTGCAGAATCAACTGGTTAATGAGATATGAAATTTTTTATGAGTAAGCCCCTGCTGAAAAGCACTTGTTTGTTTGAACCAGCTTACTGCTTACCCACTGACACGGCAATTCGGGTTCTCTCTCCCAAGGACTTAATCACCAAAATGCGAAATTTAGACAGCATTTGGGTTTTTCATGAGCTGGTTTAGATTCTCTGTGTTTTCCCCCCTTATGCTGGAGCAAGCTAAGCCTGCTGGGGTCCTGGCACAGGATTCCTCCTCTCTGCAGGCTGCAGTGCTCCGTGTGAAGAGGAGCACTGTCCGTGGGGAGGACAGTAAATGACTCTAATCCTGCCATGGTGTGGGGAGGAATCTCATCAGGGTGAGGTAAAATCTGTGGGTTTGAATGCCTTCAGGAAGAGCACAGGAGGAAAGTGGTGCTCTCAGCATCCCAGGCTGTTTCTACCTTCCCTCCTGCTGCATTAGAGAGCAGAGAAGAACTTTCCTTTCTCCACCTTTAGTGGAAGGATTCAGCTTTCTAATATCCATGGAAGATGCACAACCAGGATTTGTTTAAAAAGGAAAGCTCTCTGCTTGGTCCTGAGGAAGGCCCCTAAATCTTTTAACATCCACACTTTCACTTTGCTTGTCCTATAGGGAAAGGCCAACTTAGGCATTCCCCTGCTGATGGTCCTCAGCTCTGTGATTCCCATTCCTGGGCTCTGAGCACTTTGCAGACACTTTGCCTGGAAACCTAAGCACCAAAGTCAGGATTATTCAGCACCCTGAATTTAGGAAGAGTTTTACTTAATTTCTTTTCACATAACCTAAACCTTGTTTTGTAGTCCAGGGGAAAAAAATACTTCAGTCTCCTCAGAACAAGCTTGATGTGTTTGCAATAATTTCTTGGATTATATTTTTCCCAGTTTCTCCTATGAGAAGCCCCATCATATTTACAGATGTCTTTGCCATCATTTGGTGGTTTTCTTGTAAGTGTCAAAGGCTCAACGATTTTGGAGAAAAACAAATGTCCCAAATTCTCTGAAAACAAAACACACACCCTGAGGCATAGAGCTCAACTTTGCCCCAAAACCTGGTCTGTGATATTCCCCATGAGGAGGAGGGAATAGGCACCACCAGAAGTCCTGGTTTTCCTTTTGGTTTACTCACTGGTGAAAATCTGATGCTGGAGAAACTTTTGAACTCCAAATGCTCATTTGCAGTTGATTGATAAACACCCCCAAACAATGTTTTATTGTCATGTAGATCCAACCATATCTACAGCTATGAGGCAGCTAACAGGCTTGGCCCCAGCCTGCTCCTAATGATATTAATGAGGGGTTCTTTTCTAGAACCTGTTCAAATAAAAAGCATTTAAACCAAGGGATTAGAGCTCTATGCAGTGCTCCTTTACAACAGAGCCCCGTGAATGGCCCTGTTTGCATCTGCTGCATGGTCAGGAGAACACCCATTGTGTTGGCACCCCAGAAGGCCCCACTGTGGAATATTAGACTTGAGAAGTCATTTATTGGGATCTTATCTTGCATACCTAATTGAGATGTCAGGCCACTGCATTTAAACTATAACTTGCAGACTAATTAAAGGCAACAACTTAGTGCTTACCTAGGGATTCAGGGAGATTGCATGATGACCTGCCTGTGTTGTAAGGAAAGATTAAACAGACTGAACTAAACAATGTCTGTATTTTTCTGGTGGTATCTGATTTGGGGGAGTAATCCCACTTTATCCCCCAAACATAAACCTTTTTGTTATTTAGAGGGATATAACCTAGAGGTGCCTTATGGACCTTTTCACCTGGCTTTGATGTCCTAACAGTTACCAGCCTTAAGCTTGTTGTTTTCCTGTTTTATCTGTGTCTGAATTGCATCCAAGCAGCTATGTGGTTAGTGGGAAAACCTCACTTTTCTGCAGGGAAAATGGCAAATGAAAGAAATAAAATTTTATATATGGTTTGTTTCCTTTTGTTTGCAAATGCATATAGTCTTCTAACTCCAAATTCTAATCTTTGCACTGAATACCAGCACATGGGATCCTCCTGCAGAATAGCAAATCTGAAATGGCAAGTTAAAAGCTATGGGGTCACTGCTGGGACAAGAGGAAGCAGGAGGCACTTTTCCTGCCTTCATGAAGATGATGATGATGCCTTGATTTCACATGGTGAAGAAGGAGGGAGGCAGATACTAAATATAAAAAGCAGAAGTTTATTTGACAGTGTTATGAGGAGGGTATCTGGATGCAAACATTTGACACTGACATGCTGGAATGCTGTAAAAATTTAATTAGATGGGTACATTAGTCATAGTTGTATTAGGGGGTTCATAGACGACATGCAAAAATGCATGCTCCAGTACAAAAGAAATATTTAAGTCCTT
Organism: Entomyzon cyanotis; assembly: GCA_024500445.1. Taxonomy (NCBI): domain Eukaryota; kingdom Metazoa; phylum Chordata; class Aves; order Passeriformes; family Meliphagidae; genus Entomyzon; species Entomyzon cyanotis. Next base: position 5,387,584 of record JAKEPQ010000743.1, on the reverse strand, counting down.
CCTGTAAATACCATTTCCCTCATTATTGGGAAATGTGGTCTCAGAGGGACCATTGACCATGTCATTGTATTTACAAAAGTATGGTTAGAATGAGATTAACAGCATTTATGGGAAGGGTTTTCCTACCCAGAGAATGATACCTTTTATACAGGGAAGGCTGTGCAGCCGAGGTGCAATGAGGTAGGCATATGTGGCTGCTCTCTGGTTTAATGCAGGGTTTACTTCTACACTGTTAAACTCCCTTTAATAGCCTCATGCTCCCTTACACAAGGGCTATTGGTGAGCTCAGATGCACTGAAGCACTTCAACAAGTCCAACTGCAATTCTTTCTGCCCCTGGAAACTCTTGGGGTACTTTTTATGGGGTACTCTCTGTCCCAAGGAGAGCTCAACTGACTTGCTTACTCAGTCTGGGTAGTTAAAAAAAGTGGTCACAATTTGGTCCTTGCAAGGTGATCCTTTGGGAGTGAGTTTATTTGGGAAGTTCATCTGAATCCAGTGCAGAGCACTCTGTTTGGGGTTTGTCATAGCTCCCAGTATGGATCTGCATGACTGTGATTAAAAAAATTGGATAACTTGCAAGATTGATGGCTGATTTCTTAATTTTTAAGCTTCAGCTATATCCAAAGTCTTGCAGGCAGATACCTAGATTTCAACTATCCTTTTCTGCTTTGTGGTGAACAAATAAACTATTTAGTCCATTTAATTCAAATATTTCCCACATGCTTAACATAAAGAACCAGGCTACTGTGGGGCTGCTCTAAAGGCTGCAGAACCCAAATCTTTGCAGAAAAGGTTCGAATGTGATGATCAAGGTGGTAACCCAGTTCCAAAACAAAGAACTGGTAAATCAGTTAGAAATCACAATTGAAAGGACATGTTCAGCTCTGTTCCTACATATTCACAACACTCCCTACCTCACAGAATCTTTGTGTCTTTAGTTGGAAAAAATGCATACTTCATGTAATTTGAAATTATTTCTTTTCAGAAATCCCTGCAGAAAAGGAGTTTGGACCATTTGCCTTAGTTTTCTTTCCCTTCAGCTTTACTACATGTGGAAAAATAGATAACGTTTCGATTTGACAATGTTAATTTAGTAGTAAATAAGCAAAAAATTGGTCATGTTTTATTTCAAACAGTGTTTCAGTTGTGGTACCATGTGGGACATTCAAAAGTAATTATGAGATTGAGATACCGGATAGGAAAGGGATGGAAACAAAGGGTGACTCAACCAAAATCAACTAATACTTTGTCTTAATCAGTGTTTGGATTGTTTTGATGAATTTGATATCAATGCAGAAAAGGAAAAGGAGAAGGCTATGCTGGTTATCAATTCATTTCCCAGAATTCAGGGAATTTTAAAAGGGAATAATGTTGTCTGCAATTTCCTGTAAGCATATAAAAAAGGAAGATGAGTAACTTCTGAGGAAACCAATTGTGACCCTAGAAAATCCCATGCCTAAATACCAGGAATTTATATTGGGAAAAGGTGTCTATGTGTGTGTGTCCAGGATTAAATACATAAAATAATGCACAGCAGCCTGTGCTTTTGATTGAAACACCAAAATGTGGACAAAAATTCATCTTCAGTCTGGGAAGCTATTTACACAAACAACAACAAAAAAAAAGTAAAAACTGTTGCACTGGCAAGAAAATTAAGCCCAAACCCACAATTTTTATTAAGAAGACTTTCTTTTCTAAATCCCAACTACAGAATCACGACCCCACAAAGAGAGTTGCCCTTTAGTGTCATGTTGGCTATTTGAAATCAGTAGATCAGTCAGAGCAACTGAATTGCTCTATCGGAAAGGATAACCAACCCAATGACCACACATCGATTGCAGCGCAGATGCATCTGCACAGAATGGTTTTAAACAAGCAAGGAAAAAAGTCTACCCAGCTCTAAAACATCTGTTGTCAAACTTCCCCAGAGCAGTTACAGTGAGAATCAGTTTGGGGCTTTTAGGGGTATATTGCCATGGAAGATTCAGCCAAAAACTGCATCCACTCAAACACTGGCATCAGTATCTCAACAAATTTGGGGGATCTCTGCAGGAACAATACAAGTGGATAAAAGTCTCAAGAGACTTGATTCCAAGGACATGCTTAAGCATTGATCCTGCTACAGTCAGCAAGTGACAAGTGGGATTTTAATTTGTACAGCTCGAAGCAAAGGGAGTCACTCAAGAAGAGCAAGACAGAGAATGAAGTCAAATTAAATAAAAAATATTCTGCATGGAAATGTGTAAAATTTGCAAACGGTAGCCAAAATTACTCTGAGCAATGATCTTCAAAAGTAAGTAAGGCAAAAAGGCCTTACTTTACATGGGTCTTCTGAAATTATATTGAATAAAAGCTCTAGTGTCTTCTAGGGTCAGTAGCATGATGGTAAAGAAAAGCACAATTTTAACATGGTAACACTATCCTAAGAAAGGAATTAAGTTGAAATAGTAGGCAGCAACTTAAAGAAGCACACAAAATGTGAGAAAGTTTACAATGAGATCACAGCAGAGTGGTTTGGATCTGAGATGTGTAATAGGGGACTTGTTTTGGGCTGTGTGCCCACAAACACCACCTAGACACCCACCAACACCACTGGAGCAGGCAGCTGGATGAAATCAAGGTTCTAACACACAGCTTCTCAGTTTACCTGTCTGGTAATCACATTGACTTACTTTTAAGTTCAATTAAAACCAAGGCTCCCACCAACATACAAGCTGCAGTTCTTTAGTGACTTAAGAATTTAAGTCCCATTTGAAAAAGCCTGACAGACGCTTTTGAAAATTGGATTCATAATTAGTAAACCAGACAACTGGACTCTTAGGATCATTAGAAAGATATTAGGTAGAAACTTCAAAGTCAATGGGATTTGTACACCTTAGTCACTCAAACTCCTCTGAAAATTTTTCCTTCATGTCAATCTGCATTCAAATAATTCTCCCTGCACTTGGATCCAGTGTGTTTGTCATGACCACTGAGCACGATAAATTGAATCTCAAAAATCCAGTAGGACTAGGAATTAAATAAATGCCTCCTTAAAACATTTTCTTTTCTAAAAGGTAAAAGAAATTGTAACGATACCACAGGGAGGAGAAAAAAACTATCATGTTAAATCAGACTGAAGTCGATCCAGCTCGTCCACAGCCTGTTCCCAAGTGAGTGCTGGAAGATCAGAAGGCTGTGACCAGCAGAGCCTAGGCAGAAGCAGATGTTGTGTCCAGAGCTCTCACTGTGGAATTCAATAGCTGGTTTGGTGAATCATTTGAACTGGTCACTTGGGAAGGCAGTGCCCACTTAGTTTATGGTAAATTTGAACAGTGCAGTGTTTGAACAGTGTATTCTTACCTCTTACTGGAACAAAGAGGCTGTGTTTGTAAATAAGATGACAATTTGTACCCTATTAGGGTCTTTTGCAACCAACAAAGCATTCCCATTTTCCATAGAAAAGGAAGCATTTGCCTGGGAAGAAATATCATCTGGCAGTGTTTCTAGAGCCATGTTTCAAAGAGAAATTTGAAGCCACTCTTGTACAATGCACAGGCATTAATCACCAAAAGCGAGATCCTCATAAACAAAGTAATCCAAACCAGCAACACAAACCCAGTTCCTCTCCCTTGCTGGGCACCGGTCAGTGAGGAGCACATGGAAATTTGGGACAAAACTGGCACAAAGTCACTGACCCTACTGCCTGTGCCCTTGTCCCTTACAGCAAGAGCAGAGCGGTGCTGAAACCTTCCGGCAGTGCAAAACCTTAGCAAAGCCAAGGAGACTGGAACAACAAAAATAGCATCAAAGGAAGCAGAGAAAAATGTCAGGTGCCTGTGGTGGAGCACAGGATGAACGGCGGCGTTACAGGAGTGCCACCTGAGCGAGGAGATCAATGCTATTAACACTGAGTCAATCAGGCTCTGGACAGGCACAGCAGTGCTGCAATGATGACAAATCTCTGCGTCCAAAGGGAGACATCCTTCACCTCGCTGGAAAGTGAGGAAGTGGCTGCTGTGATCAGTTTTGGCAAGGGTTTCTGATCCATACCTGGGCTGCTCCCATCAGATGTGGGGTGCTGGAGCTTTATGGATCCCTGTGTGATGCTGCTGCTGCTGCCACACCGAGCTGGAATTGCTGTGGACAAGCAGTGTTGACTGCTGTGTTTCACTAAAATGAATAATTATATATCTCCCACTCAAGCTGATTGTTTGAACATGTGAGAGGGAGAGCACAAGGGAGATGCTACCAATAAGGGAGCTTTCATTGCAGCTAATGTTTCCTCTGAGGAAAAGCAGACTGGAGGAATGAAGGGTGAATTCTGGTCCTGCCTGTTCACAGCATCAGCAATGCTTCAGTGGCATCTCTGTGAGCTACTGCAGTGAAGCTGACAACATTTTTATGGAGGGGGGAATGAGGGGACCTTTTTCTGAGCCCATTTAATAGTCCAGTCTGCAAACAATCTTCTTCTCTCCCATTACTGTTCTACCCTTGTCTCTCCTTCTTGGCATGGTGCCGCTTCCCCCCGAGCAGCAGCTGTGCACACTTGAATAGTAAATCAAACACCCTAAAAACCGTTGTTCAAAAATCCTTTCAGATCTTCCTCTCCTCTATTTCTGTTCTCCTTTTTCTTGCTAATGATTAAGGCAATTGGCTCTTTTTAAAATTTTTAATCTGGTGTGATCTAATTCCGTGTTGCTAACAACTTGATGATTCACAGTGTCCATCAGTGAAAGGAGCTGGAGGTACATCTGGTTCATCTCCCACCAGTGCATGAGTGTCTGGGGGGTCCATGGTGAGGAGATTCACATTTCCTCTGGGAGCAGATCCCAGGTCATCTTGTCAAAGGCCAAAGAAGATGGCAACAGTCTGGATTTCCAGGAGACAGCAATAGAAATCCACTCCAGTCAGGGCTGATTTACACTAACCAGGGACCTGAGCCCAATGTCCTAAATAGCATTTGTTTTTATGGTTTCAAGACCATTTCCACAACAGAAATGCCTAGAGGATTAATATTGCAGAGAGAGGCATGAGGACAGAACAGCAAAATACCAGATAATTAGCACCATGCAGTATATCATATGTTTTTCGTTGAACTCAACATTCATCACAGAGAGCAGTGAGTTACTCCCTGGAAAAATGGGTGCATTTTTTTCCCATAGAAGTTAGATTTACAGAAGGTAACTTAGTTGACTGAAATGCCTGACTCCTGCCCAAAATACCTTGCAGCCTAACTGTTTCTGTATTTTGAAACTATTGCAAGAAGCTGATGTTGCACCTTAAAAAAGGCCCAATTTGGAAAGAAACAAACAAAAAAGTATAATTCTGGTAATTCCCCTTTAACTTGTGTGATACATTTAAGCCCATGGATAGATTCTCCCATTTAGCATGTACATCTGTGAAAGGGATGTCATGGTAGAGCTTTGGCTGTGAAAATACAATGTATGCTTTATTACAAAGAAAACCACAGTTTGAGAACCAGGGAAAACTCTGATTCACCAGCATGACTCACACACACACCATAGAGCCTGCAATCCCTTTAGCAAAGATTCAAGGCCAGCAGCATGTAAGTACTTGCAAAGAGAACTTATTTTCTCTAAATGAATGATCCTTTCAAGTGCCTTATCTTCCTCTTTTTGAAGACAGTGGAAAATCTCTCACTGGACTTTGGTTGAGGCCCTTAAATGCAGGAAGAAAGTCAGTAGATACCATGTAAATATCCACAAAAATGACTCAAAGCCACCATCAAGATAATATTATCGTAGGAGATGGGAAGTGAGATTTCTGAGAAGGCTGTTACAAGCCCAGGAGGACCTGTTACATTGGGTAGAGTCTGATTGTGATTAGTAAAGCTGAACTTTTCAGGAAATGAATACTTCAGGGTTCCCACCTCAGGAGAGAATTTTGACAAGTTCTCAATTTCAACAAATGAAATTGAGAGGGGATTTGAACTGGATGATCTTTTCAGTCTCTTCCAACCCAAACCATTATGTGAAATATGCCTGAAAGCAAAAAAAAAATTGCAGAGGATTTTTGGACATCTTCAGAAAATGGAAACAACTAGACTGGAGGCAACAACTCAGTAGATAGGAGCATAAGGAAGTTCAAAGGATTTTCATATCCGGTGATGAAATAATTTTTTCCATTACTCCAACTCCTGAGACCACTGGTCCAACAGATTATAACAAAGTGTAATACTGGAGTAACATGGTGAGGAATCAGGCTGTTGGGGCTTGCTACCTAACAGAGCCTCCACAAGAGGAAAGAAACCTCCTTGAGGTGTAATTACAACTCATTTTATCTGTTGAGGCTATGAAAAGCAGTGTAAGAATGTGCATGGGCCTTAGAGGGAGGAACTCGAGGTACAGATGCAGGTAAACTTGTTTATTCAACTCTCTCAAATAAGTGGCTTCTCATTCAGAAATGCAAAGCCCCATGTTGCTGTCACTGAACCAGACTGACAGGGGAAGGAGCCAGATTGGTGCCCCTGGTTTCTCACTCACCATCACAGCCATACCTTATACACGCATTTTCCCAGTGAAAAGAAACACTGAAAGGTTTACTTTTAATATATTTAATATATAAGTTAAAGAAAAAAAACTCTTAATTTTGTTTGCAATATTTTATCTTTTGTTTTAGAATAGAAAATTTTTCGTATATTTTGAAAATTCTCATGAGGAAATTGTCTCACTTCAGCACACAAGGAAGCTGCACTCGCCACTTCTGCCCATGTTTCTGTGGCTGTGTTGAAGTCACCCCTCTGCCCTGGGTTTCTTTGAAGCCACTAATTCTAGGATATATTTCCCCATCCACACACCTTCTGCCTGGGCACCCCTGTGTGTGCTCAGCTCTACTGCCTTTGAACTGCAGGCCTTTAGCTGTATGGGCTCATTTCCCCTGGTTTTTGGACTCTAAATAGCATCCTAACCTTCCTCTCATCCACCTATCATAGTCCCAAATTGGCTGAAACCTTGGCCTTTCAGCCTGAGCCACGGGAGAATCAGGGCAGAGCTGGTGTCACAAGCAGGAGGTTGATGTTCCTCAGGAGGGAAGTGAGATGGAAGATAAAATCAACTGAGAACCTGCACACTCATCTCTGAACCACCCTCTGCTCACATGAAAGGTCATCTCAGTCCCATAAACTGTCATGCTTGTATTTCCCAAGCAGACAAACTCCTCATTTGGACTCCAGAGCTGCCTGGAGTCTTTCCATGCTGGGATTACTTAACGCTGGAGCCGGTGGTGATCATTAATGAAATGTATTGCCTACCATTTCCATGCCATCAGCTAACTTGGCTTTGGACTTCAGTACATTATACATTACTTCTGGGTGAAAAAATAGAGACAGTCCTCTCCATTCCATAATATTATGTTGGGCCTGCAATCTTCTGAAAGGCTAGAGTTAGAAAGTATTATTTATCTTGCTTAGAAAGAACAGAAAGTAGATTAGTAACCATGCATGAAGTGTGTATTAAAGTTAATTAGTACCTGTGCAAAACCTCGACATAGGGAATTAACACTGAAAAAATGGTCTTTAGGATTGTCTGGGAAGAAAGAGCTGCATTTCCCTTTTTGTGACTGATAAACCTCTGTATTCAGAGTTTCTGGTTCTGTAGGTATTAGATCTGTGATTGACCAGAGAATGCCATTAAGCAGAACCAATTTATTTCATAATTCACAAGGCTGCCTCTGGGGGAAGAGGGCAGGTGGGAGGATGGACTAGTGGGAGATGTTATCTGAGGAATGCTATCCTTGATTTCAGTGGAGACAGGATTTTGCCTGGTGCTCCCCTTCCTGGCGCCCAGCTCAGACCTTCTCTGGAGCAGTTACTCCACAAATCAAGAAATCATGGATGCAGACACCTGAATGTGAAGCTATTCAGGACCATCTGCCTGCACAGTCCAACCCAGAGATGTCCAAGGAGCTGACATAAAGCATATTTATTTCTGCAGTCCATTAAAGAAAAGCCAGTGGGATTAGAAGCTGTGCTCTTCTCTAACAAAGCAAACTAAAACCTCTTTCTGTGGCTCCAGTGCCTGTCTTTGGATCCTCAGCAAGAAACTTCAACTATTTGATTGCCATTCTCCCATTTCACTGCCATCAGTGACAAAAATGCAGGAGTACCAAAGGCAGGGAGGCTTTATGTCCAGGCTGCTTCTGTGGGGACACTGAGATTACTCTCTTTAGAGTGATCCTCAAACACTGAGGAAACACACACAGCTTGTGTTGAGTGGGATAACCCCCAAAAAGCCCTTTGCTGTCATTACCCTAATCTGGCATCCAGAGCATTCTGAGCAAGGGCTTTCCTCTGGTGGGAAGAGAAGTGTTTCCCAATGTTTCCATCCAGAGAGTCCTCTCCTACATTGCTGCATAATAAACTTGTTGTAAGAAGGATCTTATTCAGATAGGCATCTGCGTTTATGCTACAGAAATATTTGTTATTTATAGATGAGACTGTGTGTTCTCCCTCACAGAGCTAGATCCTATCTCAAGGACACACCCCAAGAAAGAAGAGGGAGGAAGATATTCCATTCTGAGGCAGCACAGGAGAATTTCCTCCCTAATTCTGCTTTGCTCCAATAGCAACAGCAGATATTCCCCCATTTCTAGATGGATTAGGTTGTGCTGGGGTGGTGCAATATTTGGCCTTTGTCTTTCTCCACCCACTGTTTTTTGTGTCTAAACCCAATCTCACAGCAACCACAGAAGTGTCTGTGCCTTTCCAGGAGCTCACACTCCACAATCCAGTTCAGGCACTTGTGTTTCTGCATATGGATTCAGGGAAGTTATGAACATGAATCTGCACGGCAAGATGAGAGAACACACAGAGAGAAACCCCAACAACAATGAGCATTTAGAATAAATTGCAAATAGAGGTGCATAATTTGTGGTTACAGAGACTGAGTGCTAGTCATTATTCAGTATCACTCATTTCTTTCCTCCAAATATATGTATGAAAGCCAGGAACAAATAATATTTTTATAAACAGGGAGGAGGTTTTCTTTTTAAAATTAGATTATGTTAAAAAATAATCTAGGATGACTGGAGTGAGATTGTACCTATATGGAGAAATTACTATACAGCCAAGTGAATGGTTTATCCAAATATAATGTATAACTTCGTAGCAAACAAAAGCCAGACATAATAAGAATGAATTGTTTACAATAGAGAGTTACATATTAAAATGTATGTATAATTGTAACCTCCTGTTAACACCCTCTTGAAGAGAAAAAAACCCCAGTTGCAGGCCTTAAAATGCTGTGTCTCAGAGCTCTGTATGTAATGAAAGCAGCAGACATAGGAGGGATTCTTGCAGATTAAAAAGAAAATTAAATAGAAGAAGGAAAAACAGCTTCTACAAAAGTGTTTAGCAGGAGTTGCTCCTTCTTCATTTGTATCAAAGGAATTCATTGTCATCTCCAGAGACAAACTTGGGGGAAAAGAAAATGTGCTTTATTGAAAGCACGACATATGATTTAATCTGATCTCACCAGATTTTCATTCTAGCTCTCGGAAGGTTGCCCTGGTGACATCACACCCTGCATGATGTCCTCATCCCACAGGCATCCATTATCAGCTCTAGAAGAAACTTGGGATTAGTTTGGAATGGGAAAACACACACGTTCTGGAGGTCTGATGAGAGACATCTTCCATCTCTGCCACTGAAGGAAGCCCAGAACCTTGGTCTGGGTTTGCACTGAGTGTCTCCTTCTCCTCAAGAGAACTGTCAGAGGCAGGGACAGTGAGCACCACGTCTGCACCAAGCTCCTTCCCCAAATCTTTGGAGAGCACAAGGCAAAGGAGAATAATTGTTAGGACTTCTACCATTTAAATTCAGCCACCACAAATGACTTCTCAGAGCAGTATAGAAAGCAAAGAAATCAGGTTTCTATCTCTCTTCCCATTAGCAAATTTATTACAAGAGCCTTCTCATCACTTGTGAAACCTGAGGGGAATGGGAACAGAGGAAGAACAAAAATCCCCTTGAACAATACATACCCATTTTGCTAACAGGCTGGCTATGTCCCCTACTAACCCACAGTAACCAGTGGCATTAGTCTATTCCACCAAAAATCCCCTAAATAGCCTTCTCTGTGTATTTGCTGCCCTTTGTATGCTCACATCAATTTGGCAGTAGTGTCAAAACCCAACTATTTTCTTTGTCCCATCAAGTTCCCCATTTTCCTCACAGAAAATCCACTTCTGATAAACAGCCTTCCTGAACCCAGCCCTTTTCCCTCCTCAGCTGGAGCCTCACTCCCCAACACCCTGTGCAGTGCATCCACAAGAGCTCTATGACATCTAAGCCCTGGGAGATTAGCAACAAAATTTACTGCACTTTTTGGATATTAGAGAACTGGAAACCAGGGAAAACAGTAGTTCAGGGGATAGAGACATAGAGAGATTTTATTCAGAGATAAAAGTCCACTGTAAACCCCATTACATCTGCCAGACCTGCCAGGAAAATAAGAGGAGCCACAATCAACACAGTATTTGTGTGTATCACACATACTCACATTTCACTGTAATCTCCAGGTAATCTCATTTCAATATTTTCCATCTCACTGAATAAATGGATGGGTCTTAAAAATCCATCAGACAATGTGGAGCAAGAGTTTCCTAACACAGAAGAATAACCCTGTCCCTCTTACCCCCTTTTCTAGAGCCAAGTGCAGGAAAGCTCCTCTGCCAAGTGCTCTGGGCAGGTGATAGACTCACCTGAACGAAGACAATGAAAAAGTGAAGATTGACTTGCTTGTTATCACAAGGCTCCCAGCTGCCTCATGCACATGTTGGGAGGATAATTTCAGAGGAGCTTTGTTGCTAGTGCCCCTCTTTTCCAACCAGTAGGCATCATCACAGCCAGATAAGGAGCTAGCACAGATACCAGCATTCGAGTCATTACAGAGACATGCAATACTACAATTTTCTGGGCTATTGATTGCTGCTGTTCTGGCTTTGCAACCCAAAACACTGGAGGAAGTCGAGTGGAGAATGAGAAGAGGTGAATTTAGCATGCTGGTGAGCTGGTTAAAATACCTTTGCTGAAAAGAGCTGCTTTGTCAAAATCACAACTTTTGGCCAAAAGGTATGAATTTTGAGACAAAGGTTTTGTAAGTAGTTTGGGGATTCTTGTCTGGGTCTCTGACCTGCCAAATTACTTCCCTAGTCACACAGCTATCATTAATGTTCTCTCAGATTATATGTTATTTTATTTTAGCACAGTTTCATTCTGATCTGCACACAACCAAATTTTTGAGACATCTCAAAAAAAAATTGTGTTTTTCTGTCCCCAACCCCTCCTTAACTTTCAGATGGAGGTAAGTGACTCTGTTGTAAACTCAATGGGGAGTTTATTGATAACATAAAATAATACATTTTGCTTTCAAGACATTTCTTATTACAGTCGGGAGAGAGAGGATGTGAGTCAGAAGCTTTCTTCTCATTTTCGCTCGGTTCATTTATTCACTCCGTTTACTGAAACTTAAGTAGCTGTTAGAGCTAGGAGTCCCAAGGCACATGTGTTCTTTAACACATAACTTAATTTCCAAAACAAATAATTACAACTCCTTTTCTGAGTGTCACCCTTCCCGGGAGCATCTGATGCATATGCTAAAATGTAAAAACCTGCAAGCTGAAGCTCTGCTGCAGTTAACTGCTCCGTGTCTCAGGGAGATTTACCCTCTACCCACCATTTCTTCCACTCAGGCAGTCATTTCTACATCTGGAGTGCTTTTGGATAGTTTATTCTGAGCAAGCAGAGAATGGCAGGTCACAGCTTTTTCTTTTACAGATCCCTCCAGAAAAACCTTAAACACTGAACAGACCTCCCTCAACGTCAGACAGAGGTGACGCTCAGTTACCCCACAGAGAAAGCTTTCTAATTGAAAGGTTGAGGATTTTGCATCATTCAAGAGTGGCTCCTCCTCCCCTTCACTATAACACTGACCTAATTATACAGAACCTCAACGCTGCAGCGCCGAGTGGTTTCAAGTTCGCTTGTTATGTGATGCCTGCAACAATATTTATTCACCAGCTATTCCAAATAAAACGCCTTGTTTCACTGCGTTAACATCAAAGCCAAGCTTGTAGATGGCATTGGTTTTATTTATATGATATGCATACCTCTACATGTATGTATTCATATATATGTGTACACACACAGATACACACACACTCTTGCCCAGGAGAAAAGCAGTGCAGGGCTGCTCATAATAACAGCAAACAACAACTGGTGCTTGTGATTTTGAACCTGGCAGCACACACCTTTCATATTGAAATGCATGTGGGGAGCAAAGGCAGGCAGCTGCCTGCACAGTGCCCTGCCCATGGCCCTGTCACACTGAGCACTGCAGCCTGCAGAGATGCCATCCTTTCTGCCCCAGGGGAATCCCTTTTCCTCCTAGCCAGGCAGGCGGGAGTTTAGGGCAGAAGTCCCTCTCTTCCAGCATCTCTGTAGGTCAGTAGAGATTTTCATCACACCTTCTTGCACAGGCAGTGGCTGGAGGTGGTGGATGGCTGTGTGCTGAGCATCAATGTATTCCAAACCAGCAGTGCTGTGTTAGATAATTCAAAATGCTGTCCAGACACTTTTTGGTGAATTCTTATCTTCAAGACATCATTTCTGGTGGGCTAAGAGCAAGCTGTGTGGGTTTCCTCCACACCCAGTGAACTGCTTGGGGTGCTGTGTACAGCACAGCATGTGTTCCCAAAACCAACCAAGCCAGTCCACTTGCACACCTGGAATGTCTGTCTGCTCACAGAGACACATAATTTTTCCTTGTGTCTGATGGTGGTTGAATTTGAAAAAAATAATCAATGTACACTAATGGATGAGCATCTCAGCCATCACTAGGTCAGTGTATCATGAAGCAAAGCAGTAAAATGTCTGCTACCCTCTTTCCCATTTCACTATTCTCTGCCCCAATCCCTTTCTTCCTTTAAAAGTTGAAACTGAACATGTACAGAGCAAAGTAGATGAAAATCAATATCCATAGTGAGCTGCAACATAGAACTTTGGGCCAAGACACATTGTGAATAATATAGATTTGTCAAAAATATATGCTCATGAAACCAAGCCCTTGCATTTTGAGGTGTTCTTATTTTTGGACTCTAAAATCTTTGCATTCTCTTAAGTCCCCATACTCTTCCTTTCTCTTTCTGTTTTGTTCATTTGGGTTATTATTTCTTGTCATCTCTGGAGGTCTGCACAAACCTCCCTAGAACTAGCCAAAAGAAGAGCTATGATCCAGAAATAATCCTTAGTTCCTTTCTCCAATTAAGCTGTGGGAGTATAAACTATTTGGTGACAAACATTCTGCCGTTTGGGAAGATGAGGCTCAAGTGCTCCTGCTCCTCACTCCTCAGCATGGGAAAGGAAAACATCAGCTAGGATTGCAGAAGGTTTTCTCCTCCCTGTCTTGGTTTGGCCAGTGCTGAATAGCTGTGTCCATGCTGCTGTGGGGGCACAGCTCAGCACGAGCCAGCAGAAGGAATGTGAGAAGGTGGAGCCAAAGACCTCAACTGGAATAATCCCATAAATGCTGTTATCACGTGTAAAAGGGACAAACTGGGATCCTTCCGAGGTTTCCCTGCAGATGCAATGTTTCTCTTTGCCAAATCTGAACTCTTCTTGCACAACATAAAGCTTTCCCAGCAGAGGTGGCCTGGGCAGCATCTTATTTTTTCATTGCCAGCAAGTATTTCTGAGAAAGGCTAGGCTAGAGCGTGCCAGAGTCTGGAATTAGATACAAATTAATTGCATGTAATTACTCAAGAGCATCAAGTATCTTTTTGGGATTTTATGGTTATTGTTATTGTAATGATGTTCAATTTGCAAATACAATTATTGTAAATTACTCTATTGATAACTTCAGCTCTCCTATTGTGTGTGATCACCTCACTGGTTTTCTTGTGGTCTTTTGTAAAAAGTTTTTATAGTCTTGATGAAGACACAAATAGAGCTGAAAATTCACTGCTGTTCTCACAATGGCTTTCTGTTACTCAGAAGTGGAGAATTGGTAAATTATTAGCTTATGATTAAATTACAATGTCACTGCAACATCTAAGAGGTCAAAGTCATAAACAAACTTTATTTTTGTCTTTCACCACAAGCCTGACAATAACAAACCGAGACACATTTTCTTAGCAGCATTTCCCCTTTGATTTAATTTTATTTCTCATTTTTTCCTTTTACGTCCACCTGAGTCACTCTTATCACTTCATGTAAAGAAGGATTGCCAATGCTTCAGGGAGGTGTTGGGAGGGCTAATAAAATGATGCTTAAAAGACTTTCAAAAGCCAGTTTGTATGTGAAATATGTAAGATTAGTTAAAAATTTTTGTTTTGGGCTTCTCACAATGTGTAAGCAGGTATTAATATGCACAAGCAGAGAAAGAGGTCTGAAAATGTTTTGTACTGGAGTATGGATTCATTTACAGTCACTGATGCTGGTTTGGCCTCAGAAATTCCCTGGGCATACTGCACCCTGACAATTTAATACATTGTTTGGTCAATAAAACCTATAGAAGAAAAAAAGCCTATAACTATAGGGAAAAAAAACCCTATTGCAGAGTTGGATAGTGGAATACTAAGAAGCATGGAGAGATGCAAAAGAAGGTATAAAGAACATAAAAGGGGAAAGGGAAAATCATTGAAAGGAAAACTCTTACTCTCAGAGACTCTGTTCCTTCCCCCCAGAAAATGTTTTCTTACAGCCTTGTGCATGGAACTACATGTCCTCCTCTGCATGGCCTTTCCTCTTGACATTCACTTCCTTTTAAGTAAATTTTCCAGTTAAACATATTTCTTTTCTTCATCCAACTCCCCTTTTTCACACAAATCCTCTTTTTCCCCACCTTTTTTTCCTTGCTCAGCTTGATTATTTTTCTGTATGGTTTAAACTCGAGGAAGTTTATCAGGTTAAATATTAGGAAAATCCTCTCTGATAGTTTGGACATTCTATGCACTGAAACAGATTGCCCCAGGAGGTGGTGGAGGTTCCATTTCAGGATGGTTTTAAGGAATGAATTCAACAGAGATGTGCTGGGGGTTTCCTAAGTCTGGCCTTGGGGCAAGGGGGTGGACCAGTCAACCCCTTCAGATCTCTTCTAGCCTCATGTTTCCATGATTCCTTTCACCTCTCCGGGGGTCTGAGGGTATTTAAATGGCTCAGGGTATGTCAATGCTTAATTCAAATTTACAGCACAGGGCAAGTGTGCAAACCAGTACATTCTGTTTTTCCAGGGTCACCGTGCTTACATCCAGCAAGGTGCTGACACAGGAACACAAACACTCATGGTGTTGTAGGAGGTGTGCTCATCAGTTATTTATGAAGTTTCTAATCTGACACTTTAGGGACAAAAAAAAAAAAAGAGATCCTAACAGGCTCCAGCATTCCCCAGCTGTTGAAATGTCACCTCTCAGATACAGATATTGATTAACAGCTTGAGACCAAGCACATTGTACTCTGTGCTAACAAGCTGGTACAACTCTGCTTGACATTTCTCACCAGAGGAGAGGACTAAGTCATGCTTGGTGGCTTTTGTTAGAAAGCCCTGAGTTTGTGGGTGTATTTTAACATTAGGCTGTGAACTGGGGAGCCTGCAGACCTGGCTCTGCTCTGTCTGGGTGAAGGTTAAATGAGAACATCAGCTTTTTATTTAGGGCCCACAGGGCTGCCAAGAGAGTTTCTGAAGGAGCTTGGTATGGGGAGCCCCATGGAGAACAAGGTCTAAATGAAACCTGGTCACTTGGATATTTCTCTGGCATGAAATGAAACAATTTTTATCTCCTCACTTTCACAGCTTTATTGAAATTGATTCAGCCACCAGAGGATAGTTACTCAAAAAAATATTCTGCAATAGTGTTGGTTGACCTTTTTTGAATAATCACCTAAATTAGATGATCCAGCTGGCATCCAGGTTGTCTGAAATGCTAAAAATAGCAGCCACAGGTCCTGGAGAACACACCAGCTGGTACACACAGGGAATAAACCCATGATGGAGGTGGTGGACAGCTGACCACCAGGGAGGCAGTGAGAGCTATGTGGTAGCTGCATGAAACACAGAATCCCAAAGTAATGATTTTGCTTCATTTTCAATGGAGCTGATTTATAGATCAGAAGGCAAACATCTCAGTTCCAGCACAGGCAATGGCAAAGTCCCTGCTGACACTGCTGGGACAGCAAAAAAGTTTTCAAGACTTAACTTGAATGAAAACTTCCAAAAATTAAATCCCTAATGAAGGGATCTGTATATTTTTCAACATAATCATTGGCACTGAGGCAGATGCAAGACATGATTGCATTTGCTGCTACTTTTAAAGTAAATTTGTAACTTTAGAATCTGTCTCAGGCCTTGACCATCCTGTGCACCATGCTAGGCACAAAATGAACACACCATCCTTAATGGCCTCCATCCCTAAATCACAACATCAAACCAGGGATGAGCCCCTCTTGGTGACAGTCTTGGCCATGATCTGCTGGTTACTGCAATTTTAATTGCTGTTGTCTAAAACACACAGGCTTGAGTGTTTCACTTGCAAAGAGCTGTACACTGAATTGATAAAGCCCACAGCTTTGGAAGGATAAAATAACTTACTTTTGCTCTCTGTGTATTTGTTGATAGAAAGACAGTCCATGCTGGGAAGAACAGGTGAGTTTCTGATAACCAGGAGGTATTAGCAGATTGTTTTAAAATTTTCATCTTTCTTTCCAAGCATCTAGCTTGGCTGCAAGTTTTATTTTAAAATAATAGATTTCCTTTACATGACTTGGTCCCAAATTTCTTCTGCTTATTTAAAGAATTGTTTGCCTGCTCTTCAGATTTTATTTTGTCAAAAGGTAAGCTGAAACCTTTTTACCGTATTTCTTACCCGACGCAATCTAACAATGTCAACCTTTCTAATATTATACTGAAGAACTTCCACTCAGCCTTTATTTTTCAGAAGGGCTTTTAATGTCTTGCTTTCTGGTGCCACCCTTTATTTATTTATTTGTCTATTTATTTTTTTATTTTTTTATTTACAGTGGTGCTTCGTGGTTGGTGTTGGGTGCTCGATTGCACCAGTGGAAGGATGTGCAATCAAACTTGCAATGAGACAGTAGTCTCTGATTGTCATCAGCTGCAGCTCATTATTCTCTCAAGGATTCCTTGTGCCAATCGATGATAAACAATGTGTAATCACTTGCAATTGATTGCAAATCAGATTGCATAGACTGGCATGTGGAGTCCTTGACGGAATAATGAGCGATGCCTTTGCCCATCCTGGGTCTGTCAGGCCCCCATGCCATCAGCTGGGAGCTCCTCTCCTCTCCTCTCCTCTCCTCTCCTCTCCTCTCCTCTCCTCTCCTCTCCTCTCCTCTCCTCTCCTCTCCTCTCTCTCTCCTCTCCTCTCCTCTCCTCTCCTCTCCTCTCCTCTCCTCTCCTCTCCTCTCCTCTCCTCTCCTCTCCTCTCCTCTCCTCTCCTCTCCTCTCCTCTCCTCTCCTCTCTCCTCTCCTCTCCTCTCCTCTCCCTCTCCTCTCCTCTCCTCTCCTCTCCTCTCCTCTCCTCTCCTCTCCTCTCCTCTCCTCTCCTCTCCTCTCCTCTCCCTCTCCTCTCCTCTCCTCTCCTCTCCTCTCCTCTCCTCTCCCTCTCCTCTCCTCTCCTCTCCTCTCCTCTCCTCTCCTCTCCTCTCCTCTCCTCTCTCCTCTCCTCTCCTCTCCTCTCCTCTCCTCTCCTCTCCTCTCCTCTCCTCTCCTCTCCTCCACACAACATTCTGGTACTCATTCCATCCTAGCCTTTTCTCTCCCCAGCTGTGCTCCAGGGCTGTTTCCCAGGGATGTCACCCTCGGCAAAGTTGCAGAGACAAAATCTGAGTGGTTAAGGGGAAGTTTATGATTCAGTCCATCAACGGGGCGCTGAACCAATTTTCTTTTCTGAAGATTCCCAACTCCCTCTGTTTTCCCCTTCAAAGCTGGCTCGGTTTTGAAGCAGTTGTTAGAAAAATGGTCTGGGCAAGTCACAAGGAACAGAGGAATAAGCTCCTGCTGACTTGTTCCAAGGCCAAGGCAGATATGTGGTGAGCTCCACTGGGTTTTGCTATTTAGACTTTTACCTTCTAAAGTAGTGCTAATCAGATCTGCTCTATTGACCACTGGTGGCCTGAAAAATGCCACAAAAAGCAGTCAGTGAAATTAGAGAAAAAAATAAGAAAATGTGGAAAATGTCTTCAGTAGCCCTTTTCTGATTAATGTTCACGAGTGCACCAGACATAGTTGGCACTAATTGAAAATGTTGGTAGCCAAACACTGATGTTTTGACCTACGAAATATTTTGTTTAACTAATTTTTAAATACATTGTTATTTGCCAATCTCCCTCCCAACTTCTGTAGGGTAGTAGATTTCTGGGCCAGAAACACAGTTTAGAAAAAATATTTTCTTTTACATATTTGGTTAATTAATTAAAGGAGTTCAAGAAAGATAATTTTAAATCTGTTCTCTTTCTGGTTTTAACTTTTCAGGTCTAGGTCTGTGTGAGACTGCAATATTCTCATTCCAAGTACTGATCTTAGAAGAGGACATGAAATCCCATCTGAATTCTGCATTAAAAAAAATTTAAAATCTACTAAAAATATTCATGGAGCAGTTTGCTCGGCTGATAGTGGGGTTTTTTGACTTCAAGCAAACAGGGTCTTGGCTTGATCTTTATATTTAAATGAGAAAAGAATAACATTAGCATTCACTGAATATTTTGATAGAGATAATAATCTCTATTGATAACATACTTCCTTTTAAACATCTGTAAGGCAATCAATTGGAAACTGATGCACTGCTCTAATCTTACTTCAGAATCTGGTTCTTACTAAGGACTTGAAAATCATAAAGGACCAAAAAATAGACTTTAATGGAGATGAAGCTCTTCCAGTAAGTATGCTTTTAAAATGTATTTTAATGTGGTGGGGGTTTTTTTCTGAAGAAACTTTTCCTTGCAATTTTATATAAACCAATGGAGCTCCACAGATTTCAGCAGAATTAATTGATTTCCCCAAATATCAGTGAGGTCAGGGAGAAAATTACTCAATGAAAAAATGCACTGCTAATAATTAAAGAGATGGCCTGGTTTTGTAAATCTTTTTCCAAGTGTTTCATTAATAGTAATTGGTGAGTTAAAGTACAACTTTTTGAATCTGCAGAGTGGCTTGCAATTGCTCTTCTATGAGCTTCACAACAGCAATCATTAAAGAGATAAAACACATCTATTATCTGCAGCAGCCTTCTAGAAAAATAATATTCCCAGGGGAATTCCCCCTTCAGAAACAAAAAGGGTCATGAATTTATTTCAAGTCCATTTTCCTTCACTGACCAGCACTGGTATGTCAACAAAGGAAGAAACAAGACAAGTTTGGGTTTTTTTGCCTCATAATTGCAGTTTATAAACAGAAACAGGAGGAGATATTTTCTTAGCTTTTTGGTTTTGTTTTTTTGTTTTGCTTTTTTTTAGGCACAGTCTTATCATCAATCTGAAGTATGTCAAAATCCTCCAGTGTTTTAAAAGGTCAGTTATTTGTATAGTTGGTTTAAATTACCTATATTAGAAACAAATTCCCAGCAATCCACCTCTCAAAGTTGACAACACGCTCTCAAAATATGTGAAGCTTTTGAAATATTACACACAAAGTGAGAGCTGAAGGGGTTTGGAAGGGAAGGAGACATTTCTCTCTGGTGTGAGCAAACCCCACAAGGCGATGGCCATGGCAAGGCACACTGCTGGCTTTAGTGGCTTTTGGATCAGGACCTTCTACCCTTTCCCAAATGAATTTTGGTTGTCGAACTGAGCACCTTCAGCTCTTCATCTTTGAGCAGCATTAGCCCAGGACAAGAGATGAGTTTTTGGGTGATGTTCCCAGGCTAGCACAGTGGGGATTCATCGCTGTGAACAGAACTCCTCTATGGCACTCATCCTGGAGGTCCCCAGCACCAGCAGCTGGCTTGCATTGCCTCTGGAGCTGCAGGTACAGATGGCAGCTCCTTCCCAAGCCAGGGCACTCCTGTCTCCATCTGCTCTCCAAATAGATGGCTCTCTGAAGGCTCTGCTGCAGGAATTCCCCATTGCCCCCAAGCAGAGCACATGGGGCTGGCTGAGCTACAGAGCTCTAAACCTGCCAGGGGTGCTGAGCTGAGCTGAGCTGAGCTGAGCTTTGCCTGCCCTGCTGAACACAAGGGTGGTTTGTGCATGGTTGGTGTCTGCTCAGTGCAGAGCTGAACAGACAATTTCAGCTTGGCTCTGTTACCTGTCTACAAAGGCAGAGCTGTACCCAGCCCTGCGATAAAGGGATGATGAGGGTGCAGATGGCACGCTGGGATCTCTGCTGTGCCTACAGATCTCTTGTGCAAGAGGGGCTGTGATGTGGTCTAAGCTGTGGGAGACATCCCACATAGTCTTATTTATTTACAGTGAAGCTCCTGTGTGACAGATATGGAGCATTTTACATGTGTGTCCTGTGTGAGTCAAAACGTTGGCCAGTTTACAAACAGAGTGGGCATGGATGTTCTGCACAGTGCTCAGTAAATAATTACACCCAGGTTTGTATTAACTGCTCTTGCTTTCTGCAGTGTGCTCATGGCAATATGCAATTGGTGAGCATTTCTGGTAAGAGTTGGGTTTTTTTTTCCCTGGTTTTGTCTTAGTGTAAAGAAAAAGCAATTTAATTACAGGCTCTGAAATAGATAAAACATAATTCATTTCTGCTTTGACACTTGTCAAGGATTTTTAAGCATCAAGCAGTAAAACAAGAGCTATAGTTCTGACCAAAGATAAATAATTGCAGCAACTGTGTAAAATTATGGAAACACTAAGTTGGGACTTAAATCTTCAGTGTGATAGTAAAGAATATACAAGCTCTCCTACACAGACAGCTCTTTCCCTGAGTATTTATATTTTTGGTGTGTTGAGCAACATTTTTAAACCAGAGGTGAACAACTGAGTTCACATCTCATAATCAGGATTGTCCACACCAAGGAAACTAGACTCGTTTTAACCAATGTCAAAAATAAATACAGCATGAAATACAGAATGGTGAGAAAGATGTTTGTGCCTGGAGGTGGATTCAATTTAGGGCTAGTCTGGGTGTTGAGTTGAGAAATTAAGAAAAAAAGGTCGTGCTCAATTGCAGAGAAATCTCAATTTTTAAATTCTCTTGGCCAAAATCTTCTAAGAATCACTGTTTTCATGAGATTATATTTATAGCATATACTAGTGGTCCTCTGGGCTTGCAAATGACTTAGAACCAAAAAAAAAAACCAAAACAAGCCAACTTCAGAAAGTTCAGATTTCAAAATCTAGCTTAGGTCATTCTTGCCTAATGGTAACAAATTTACAGAAGAAAAATACATTAAAACACCATGAAAGTGTGAGAAAACAGATTCAAATTTGAACCATGGAAAGATGATGGGTCTGTGTCACCAGCCCATGTCTATTTAACTTGCTACCAGAATCCATGGTCTCCTGTCAGACAGTCCTAAACTACTGAGCAATGTGATATATTGTTGGAAAGTACTTGGAAAATGTTCATGGCTGAAATGTGATTTACAGGTCTAGGCTTACAACAGCAGCACACAGAGCACGAGAGAACCTTTTTACTGCAGTTTTGAGCAGACTTTTTGCCATACTCTGCTGTGCAGGTAGCTTGGCGCATTTCGCATCCAAACCCAGTTAATTTTTATTTTCTCCTCTGCAAATCTTTAAAAACTTTTCCTTGAAGATGAGGCCTCTATTAAATGGTGTGTGTTACAGAAATTAATAAAGCTAATGAAATCAGGCACCGTTGGCTCTTGTGTGACTCATCAGCCACACATCTCTGTTTAATGTGCACAGGTTTGGAGCCTGCTTCTCACTTGCACAAGAGTCTCACTGTTAGTTTAAGAAATGCTCATATAAATAGAATCCATTTTCTGATGCACCATAAAATATCTAAGAGCAATGAATGATTATAGTCACAAGAGCTATTTTGGCTGTGCTCATGGTAGTTCCCCAGGCCCAGGATTAACGCTGCTTTCCCTGCATTTGGAGAACAGAGGAATTGTCAGGATCCTGCAGCAAGCAATGACTAAAACCAGATGTTTCAGTGGAACAAACCTCTCATTAGGCTTGTAGGGAATGAGCTTTGAAAAACTGGTTTGCTTGTTTGTTTGTTTGTTTTAACAAAGGGGAGTGCAAATGCACCTGAG
The DNA here is from genome assembly GCA_024500445.1 of Entomyzon cyanotis. Taxonomy (NCBI): domain Eukaryota; kingdom Metazoa; phylum Chordata; class Aves; order Passeriformes; family Meliphagidae; genus Entomyzon; species Entomyzon cyanotis. The sequence goes on along the minus strand of JAKEPQ010000743.1, from coordinate 5,365,391 downwards.
TGTAAATGCAAATTGGGCTTTTTGAGTTTCATGTTGATACAGCAAAGCCTAAAGGAAATGACAAAAATACCCAGGCAACAAACAGCCCTATTAAGTTTGTGGTTTCAGAACTAAACTCCAGCTTTTGAGGATCACTGAAGGCAAGTTCAGGTGAGAAATTTTGTCCTTTGCAAATTCTGCTTTTTATACTAAAACCCCAGTCAAGTGAGGGAAGTTTTGTTGTAAAGAGCCCATGCAAGGCTACCTTCATTACCAGGTATGCAGGTTATTTAAAATGGTGTTATTTTGGTTATAGAGAAACAAGAGATGATACGCTGGAGTCCTGAATGCAACATTGACATGTGTCTTCAAGTTGGACAGGTTTTTAAACAGTAGCAGCAAGGCAGGATAAAATGAAGCTCAGATCCAGCAATGCCTCCAGTAAAAACACCACCCAAGGAAGAAGGATGGAGGGTGGTGTGTGCTCTGGCTGTGGATGAAAGAATCCACTTCAGAAAGCAGGCATGAAGTGAGGCATCCTGGCTGCAGCAGTTTGCTTTGAAAGTGAACTCCTCTCTCCAGGCAGTGCTGTTGTGTCCCAGCTGCAATCAGGGCACATTTGCCTGACAACTGCATTGAAATCAGGCTTTGCACAAGGCAGGAAAATGCTGAGGGAAAGATCCAGACCTCTGCAGCCAGGGACACCTACTTCAGCACTTCTTTCCCCTTGTCTGATATCTATCAGGCCATCAATACAACAATACAATATGGGGTTATGGGCAATTAATAGAGGTTGAATGTTCAGCTTGTTGGGAGTCAGTAGAGCTGGAAGCAGCTCCATCCTGGGAATGGTGAAGCCAGGACACGCTGCCTGAAGGACAGGTGGGGATAAACACAGCACCATTGCCCTGGCTTGCTCAGCCCATGGCTCTGGAGCTGATGGGACAGGGGAAGGTATGAGAAGCACAAGCATTGCCGTGGCCTCTGTGCCAATAGCAATATCTGCCAGGTGAGTGGCTTGGTCTGACTCACATTCCCCTGCAGTGGGACATTGCAGGGTCCTTTCTGAGGGGCAGCAGGAGTCCTTGAGTCCTCCTGAGGGCTCTGAGCAGTGCAGAGCCCCAGAACAGCCTGTGCAGAGGGGAAACCTCCACATCCTTCCTACTGCAGGGTTGAAAACCACTGACCCACAGAGTGAGGCTATAGGGAGAAATATCCAAACCAGAGAAGGGCATCCCTGAGGGATTATGCATTTTCTGCTTGAATAATCTTGTGTGCCCCCACTGGGGGGCTTTGCCTGACATTGTGTTATAGGTTTGCAGCTAGAGAGGTGTGCTCAACAAAGTAGCTCAGAGAGCACACTGCACAGCAGTGGAACTTAGTGAATTTTGGATTGTTATTTCTTTGTCCATTTAAAAACAAAATTCCAGTGAAATAACAAGTCCTTAAAGCATGTATTATTTATTTTCAACTCAGTAAAAGAGCCCCTACAGTATTTTGAAAGAATGTCTGCTTCATAGGTCTGCAGTGATAACATGTTGGAAGTAACTAACAATTGTGTTATTTTTGTCCTCACTAATAATGCTCAGGGAGCAATTGATGTTTCTTCTAGAGTTAATAAGAAACATTTGCAGCAAAAGCAGGAACTGTGGAGATAAAGCAATTGGCAAGAAATAGTATGTTTAAATACCATAAAACAGCCAGTATCCAAACAGGTGTGAGATAAAGTGGTATAAATAAACTGCTCTGTATGCAGCCCATCATACAGCAGAGTTGGGTAAAAAATTGCATGAAATAACTTCACTTCTATTCAGAGGAAAATATAACAAAACTGATCCTTGTGTCTCCTAATTAGCTTTAGCAGCTGAGAAAACATTTCTCACGCAGAAATTTCTAAAAAGTTGCTCTTTCTAAAAATGGAAGGCAAACAAAAGAAGCAGTCAGATTTGCAAACCTCTTGGAGAAACTGCTTCTAAAGTTTGTAAACCTCTTCTCCAGTTAAAGCCAGTATCCTGAAGAGACACTGGAATTTCTTTCTACCTTGCAAAGTTACAACTGGCTCTTGTAGTAATTCTGCACTGCCTGATGGCATTACAAACTTAGATGGTGTCTGTGTTATTTTTATTGGTGCTGCTTTCCCAAACACACAGACATTTGCCCTTTCTTCTTCCAAACATTTGGTTGCACTAAGGGTTGTTTGGTTTAGATTAAAGATTTTCTTTTTTTAAGACCAGTCAAATGCAGAGTAAATCAGTACTAGCAAACATGACATGAAAATAATTGCCCATTCTCACATGACTGATAAGCAGAACTATGGAAAATTTCTTACAACAAAATCCACCTGGTTTCTGTGGCTCCAACAAATGACAAGCCACAATGGGTTCATTGAAAGGTTTGTCAAGATCCATCAGACTTTTGGATAAGTGGAATGGCTGTATTTTTTTGTTTAATCAGCATGTGAATTTGTTCAACATGAGTTTTGTGAGTCTTTGGGTTCTTTCACACTCATAGGAAGGAAGAAAAAGATTTGCATATGCCCATGTGCATGTTACCCATGAGGTGAAATTGCCAAATTACAGATGGTTTTAGAAATCAGAGCTTTCAACTATTCCTCACTGTAATTGTCTTTTATGTGAATCAGGTCCCTGAAGTCAGCTCTGTGCAGTCCAAGAGGTGCAAAAACCCAAGAGAGAAACCACAGCACCTCTTTGGAGACTCATTCTGTGACCTGTAACAGATTGTTGCCTGGGACAAGGAGCCTCTCCACTGACACTGTCTGCTGACAAACCCCTCCCTGTAATTTGTGTTCTGTACAGCCTGAGGAGTCCCCAACACAGCAATGTGTTCCCATCCAGTGCCTGGACTAAGGAAAACACTCTTCATGTAACACCCCTGCTTGCTTCTCCTCTGCCATTCTGTGCTGGAAAGATTCAGAGGGGTTGATCTGGAAAATATCTGTGCTTTTGCTATCTCCCCCTGAGCCTCCTACACTGGGATTGCTCCAGCCTCCCCTCATCAGGAATAAATCACACCATACCCAGCTGGGGTCCACACTTATTCTGGAGTCCTTTGAATCAAACATGAGCATGGCTCCCTTGGCCAAGTCACACCTAAATAAATGTGGTGTCACAGAAGGCCTTGGCCCCATGGCTCTTCAGGAGCTCATGTTTTCAGCAGCCAAGCTCCACTGTCTGAGTGAGCAGAGGTGATTGTTCTTCAAGGATGCTGCTGTGAGATGCCCTCGAGGTGCAGCTGGAGCAGCCCCTGTTAGCCAGCCTGGAGGTGCTCATGGGGCTTGTCCTGGTGCAGCACCAAACAGACCTGACCTTGCTTTGGTTGCTCCTTTCTGAGGTGCACAGGTTAAAAATCTGCCAGGAGAGCTGCAAGCTGCCTGTGTGACAGCCATGGGGTGTCCCTGCTCCGTGGGAGCAGAGGTGCTCAGAGAGCAGCTGGAACCACACAGACAGAAACAGAAATGGGAACACCTCTTCTTCGTGTTGGCCCTTTTCAGCTAACCACTGATAGAAGTGATAAAATCCCAGTGCTGCTGCTAATAAGCAAAGGAAAGGAAGCCAATGTTCTTTTATCCTCTGACACGTGGTGCAGTTTGGTTTCACTCAGAGGAGCAAACCTTTCTTTCTCGTAGCAAGCATTATAAATAGGCCCACTCCTTATCAGATCCTCCTCTAAATGTTTTTCATCAGAAAACCACAGTTAATTTTAGATAATTGTTGGAGATAATCTCAAATTTGTGTGTAATGTATGCCCCAGTTCTAAGAAAAACATGACATTGGGGAAGGTACTGCCTGCCTAACAGCTTTTCATTTACAAGAATGGTGTGAGATCTCTCGTTCTTTTCAATTGAACTCTCATGTCTGAGACATTCAGACCCCTATCTCTCAAAGCAGATAAAATTTTAACTTGCTTAGTATTTATTGTCTTCTCTGTTTTGTAACAGCTTCTGAGCAGCGTGTTCAGGGACTGAGCACATGTCCTGCCACACAAGAAGAAAAAGGTTTCCAAGCAGTGTGTGCCAGAATTTTTGATGGCATATCTGACTCCTTAAGCTTTCCTGTGGGAGTCAATTTTACTTTATTTGACAGCAGTGGCATTTGCTGCCAGAAGAATAAAGACAACAGTTGTTTAAAAAAGCATGTGTGTCACCCTGCACTATCAAACAATCTCCTCCACATTGTGAGAGTTTTAAGATAAAACAAACAGATGAATTCCCAGGACCAAGGAGAAAAAGTGTTTCTCGCACCAAAGGTGGAAGGATGTTCATTTACCAATAAAAAAGGATTAAAAGCAGACTACAAGTAGTCCATCAAGCTTTCTGGAAAGCATGAGCAAAACCCAAACATGATGAAACTTTAGAAAAAAAATTATACATTCAAGGGCAGTTTTTGTTCAGTATAATTTCTGGATATCTCTTGAATAGCATGAATATAAACATAAAATATTGTGATATTCGGGCTTATTGTATGCAAGACATTCATAAAGATAAACAGAAAAGAAAGCAACTTCTAATCTTCCACTTTAAGAAAAGCACTGAAGAAGAGTAGTGCAGGGATTTCCTTGACATGGTCAGAGAGAAAAGTGAAGGACTGAGATACCCTGGTCTTCCTAGTCCCTGGCAAAGACATCTATTTCCTGAGCAATGTTTGCTTTAACAACCAGGGCTGGATGCTGCAAATATTTGTAGCTGAATTATCTCAACATTATGAAAACTATGTACCTTGAATGTTGTGGTTTTTTCTGGGAAACTGAGTGGAAAGACTTCTTCTTGGCATGCAGAAATGCTAGGAAATTCTAACATCATGCATGAAATTTCAAATCTGCCTTTAGGAAAAGCCAGTTTCCTTCATGAATTGGCTCCTCCTCACTGGCAAAGGTGAGCAGGGTCAGACAAAAAAGCAAACACAAGCCTACTTTAAACTTTGTGAGGAAATTTTAAACCCCATAAATTTCAATACATTTTGTGAAGTCCTGGCATATTTCTAATAGCAAGTTTCTTAAACAAAGTTTAGCCCTGCTATTCTATACTCTCTGTTTATGATATGTGTGAATGGATGTGCATCCAAGTTTAGGGCTGACAGATCCATCAGAAGCTTGGAAGTCTGCAAATTTTTGGGGTCAGTCCCACTTTTCATCCCTGTGCTCCACGCAAATCCATAGTTTAGAGACCTTAATAGGGGACCATGGTGTTTTCAACCAGATTGAAATGTGTTTGAAACCATCAGGCAAACAGTTTTTCTCTGATACACACCCAGAAAAATCATCTCACTTTCATGATAACTGGTGAGGGAGAACGAACTGAGGGTTGATCACTTTATTCATGCACAATATCTCTGCTAATAAGCCTCATTTCTTGTCTTGTCATTCCTGTCTGGCACCTCAAATGAACGGAAAGGGCTGGTAAGATCAGAAGATAGAGTGTTTTTAGCAAAGTGGTATATTAAACTAATTTTCACATGTGATCAGAAGCCTTTCCAGGTAGACTTAAAGAATTTAAATGTTAACGTGTGTAAAGGTGTGTAAAGCAGAGATTGACCAAACTGGGGTATCATAGAATGCAACATTCTGCTTTTGAGTGTAGAATATTCTTGTGACTGCATTAACAAATGAAGAGAAAAAAATAAAATAAAAAAATAAAATAAAATATGCAATGAAAAACACATTTCATACTCTTCAAAAAATATCCATTAGATCATTACTTATCTGCAGCAAAATCAAGTTTTAAGACTTCAAAAGTCAAAACTAGTAGGTTTGCACTAACTGATTGGTTCTTGCTGTCACTGTAGTGCTTTGCAGATCAGCAAGATCAGGATAGCTCATGTCGTGTATGTCCCTCATCATAAGCTTTAAACCACAAAAAAAACTCTTTTTCCTGTTTTAAAACTGCAGGTATTTGTTTGACATCAAGATAAGTTTGGCCGGAAAGTCCATACTAAAAATCCCCAGGGTGAAATTTAAACTTCTATAGCTGATTAACCCTTTAATAAACATGCTGGCAAAAAGGCCAAACCATTGCCTGCACCCTTCTGGCCAAGAACAAGGATAATATTGGCTTTTAAAGCCATTTTTTGCTTGCTGAATTATGCAACATGCTGCTAAGTGGGATCCTCTTCTTGAGGCAGCTATCATGGGAAGGTTTATAACTCCCAACGCTTGCCTACACAAAAATCTGGCAACGAAATTCACTCTTAAACAATGTCATTTGTTTCAGGCATCCACTAAGTGACATATTTACAGAAATGTGTACATTGTCATCCACAGGTGTGGATTCTTTCCCCTTTTCTCCAGGTTCAATCGAACTCCATGACAAGAGTGAACCAAGACCACAACCTCAGGTGTGTCCACTGTATTGAGGCAATTAGAGAATAAAATCCATCCTACCAACCCCAGCAGGCACTTCTGTCCTCCCATTTCTACCAGCGGTGAGAGGAAGATAACACTACAAATGGTGCTTTCTTCATTGCACGGGGCTGCAGAGGAACTGGAGGAACCTTCACCCAGCTCAACCCTTGAGCTGCCCACAGCTCTATGGCCAAACCTGCAATTCATCTCCCACCTGGGCTGCAATCACCGCACGGCGATGGGGATGACCAAAAAATGCATCCCACTTTCCGAGTGCAGCACAGCAAAGAGCGGTTTTGGCTCGGCTGCTCTAAACAAGGCAGTGATTAGCCAGTAATCAGCGAGCGATTAGCACAGACAACTGGGTCACTGCGAGTTCAGCTCAGCATTGTTTGCTGCGAGGCACTAAAAGGCTCAGCCCGGCAGGAGCACACGGGCTGATACCATTGTCCACCACAAACATCCACTCAACAAGCTTGGTTTGGGGTAATCAGCTTGCCTCCCAGAACATTTTAATCATAAAAATGTTGCAAAATAAGAATCATGGTACTGACTGGCTTTGAGAAGCGTTATAAGGTCATTAATGGTTTGGATTGAATAGCTCCAGTTTGTCACACATAATCAGGAACACTGGGCAATAATGAAGAACCATCTTTTTCTTTCCCAAATATTATAATAAACAAGCTGTATCACGTTGTTCCACAGCTTAGCCACAGTCATTCAGTATCAGATCAGGAGGTACCAAAGCCACTGATAGGTTTGCATAAAGGATAACTATGGATCAGTCCTTGCTGAGCAGAGCCACACAGGAGATACACATGAAACCACAGCTGGTCTCAGCCAGAAGGTCTTCATTAGGGGCAGCTGATACCTCATGCATTTGTAGACCTCCTCCTCCAAATCAAAGCTTCTATTGCCAGTGGTGAGTCAAAGCTACTCCCTGTGAAAACTGTAAGTCCTGGTTCTGCATTTTAATTCTGTGTGCAGCCTCCTAGATATCAAGGGAAATAAAAAAGACAGTAGTTTTCTACCTCTTAAACTACAGGGATAAACTGAGACAATTCCATTTTTTCCTCGTTACCCATTGCAGTCATTTTCTGTTAGACTGAAGAACTCCCTGTATCTCAGCAGCTCCTCACCAGGTATGTTTGTATTCTTCTCTGTGTGGGGGGTGTTGGAATAGAAGTGGTCTCACTTCAGGAGAGCATGGCAGGCAGGGCATGGGATGGCATTTTGGCTGTAAGTAAGAACAGGTTTTTAACCTGGAAGTAAGCAGGTTTGTATACCAACAACTTTATCCCTTTTTTGTTGCTGTTTTGGATAACTATTCCTGCCAAAGGCAGAAAATACCTGTCTGTCTTCTCAGCTGAAAGCTCCATGCAAGGATCATTGTTTTGAAACTCAAAAGTCAGGAATCACGATAGACCTATGGGAAAGATCCTTTCTTCACAGGCTGCCTCTTCCTTCTCCCCTTTTATTTCTCTTTCAGTTACAAGACAGAAACAGAAACATCTTGTAACCAGCACAAGCCTCATGTGTGGTGACACTGCATTCCCCAGCATTCTCCTTCCCTTTGCCTGCAAACACAGAGCTCATGACCTTTCCAGGCATGATTTCCATGGAAATCTGCAGCCAGACTGTGCAGCACTTTGGTCTAGCAATGGCCAGGGTGCACATGTGTGTGTTTGCACACATACAGAATATACACATTTATTTGTGTCCATATATATATATAAATAACATGACTAATAGTGCCAGAAACTTGACCCTTAAGATTCCAGCTAAGGACTTGATTACAGTGCTGTGCAACAGGCCTCTTAAGTAGTTTGCATTTCCTTATAATATTAATTTGAGTGCTTGGGACTTCTGTTCCTGCTTCAAACTTTGTTATTGTTGACTTTAACAAAGATTGTAATGTAAACTTTCAAAATTCAAATTTTTTGCCAGGTTAAAAACCAAAAATAATAATAAAAAATTCCATGTGAATCTGGCCTCTTTTCCTGTAGTTCCTTTCAGTGGGTGTTGTAAGAAAGAAGCTATTCAGATATTACAAGCAGTGACTGTTTTGCTAAAGCACAATATTTGAAGTAAACAGTTATAGCAGAATAAGAGTATGTCCCAAAGTTAAGCTAAGACTAGAAGCTGGATGCACTGAACTCAACCAGAGTTAAATTAAGCTGGAACAAATGTGGACAGCTCCTCCAGCCAAGAGACAAAATAGTTTTTTGTTTCTAGGACAGTAAAAATATCCTGGCATGGCAAGACTATAGAACACTTGAAGCCTGATAGGATACAAAACAAAGTCTGAAGATGCTCTGCTGGACACATTCCTCGCATGAGCTCTGAATTTGGTCCATAAGCTTGTGTTCCATCAGAGGGTGACCCCAGCCCCACTTGGACAGGCAACTGGGGGTGCAGGAGGAGTCGCCAACCTCAAGCAGAGTTCCAGTCCAGTGCCATTAGAGGGTGACATGCTGGAGAAACTGGGCATTTAAGACACTTCTGCTCCCATCCTCTCTGCAGTGTCTTTTCCTTCTCAGGGGACCAAGTGGGACAGAAAGATTAGGGGTGTCACTTCTGTGTCCAAATCTGGGCTGTTGTGCTCAGGGGAGCAAGAACAGTTTTGGTTCTGCCCCATCCAGGCTGTTGTAACCAAATGCATGGAGAAATGCAACTGCAGATTGCAAAGCAGAAATGAGGTGTGTGGAGATTTACAGGAAATGCAGCAAAGGAGAGGAGAAACATTTGAACCTTTTCTCCTTGCCAAAGTCATACACAGCCATAAAGGCAGTGCCACACCAGTGCCTGCCCTCAAAATAATGCCTATAGGGCTGAGGGAAAACGTTGCTGTAATTATTACAGAATGATTAAAGAGTCTTTACTCCAGAAAAAAAAAGCAGGACTGGAAGAGCAGGGCTTCTCATCATGACTTCATGGACAACTGAGTTATAAAAGTATATTTATTAGCAGACAAAATGCTCCAGAGGTGGCAAAAAGCATCAGGAGAATGCAGAGCAGGGAAAGAAATTACACCAGCAAAAGTGTGGGTGCAGGAAGCAGGTTTTACTGCTTTATGAAACCCCCTTGATTTTTATTTCAGCTGGAAGTGGTTAAGGAAAGTAACAAAACCTCTCATGTTTTTCCAAAAAAACCCACCACTGTATGTGGAATGAGGACAAGGCTGACCAACTTGGCAGCTTCAGCATGAACCACCTTGTGCCTATGAATAGCATCAACCAAGCTGAGATGAAGAGGTATTATAAACGCTTCTTGCTTAAGCAGAATGTTTATGCTCTTAATTGCAAAACATCTGCATCTCGTTGTCCATAAAATGAGCAAACATTTTGAAGACACCCAGGGAAGAAATGAACTCATAAAACTAGGGGATTAAGAAACACGAGAAGCTATTTAATGGCAGCCTTTCAGGTTGGAGAGTGTCTAGGCCATGAGATTTTTACTCAATCCCACACTTTTTAAGATCACACAGACCAAAAATAGGAATATAGTCTGCACGAGACAAGCAAGGGAAAATTTGATCATTAACTGATCCTTGCACTTTACCTCTCCCACCAGTATCTTCAATCCTCTTTTTTTTGGTAGATTTCCAAGCATATTACTCTGATCCTTACAACAGAGCTGGTAGGAAACTTTGAATCCATGTGGACCATGGAACCCTCCATAATTTTCATTATGTACTTTCAGGTGAAATAAAAATTTTCTTGATATTACATCAGAGCTCTTCTAGAAACAACCCATTCTGGCATTACTTTATTTTTATGTTTTAGCTTAAGGCATCTCTTTTTACCCCTTTGGAGGCTGGCACTGGAGTACACTGAGCTCCTGGTCAGGAAACAGAGGCAAAGGAAACGAAGCAGAGCTGCTCCTGCTCCCGACGATGCACTAACAGTGCTCACTGCTGCACACGGGAAAGCAAGCAGCTCTTTCAAAGCTTCTTAAGAGGATTTGGATGGCTCTTTTCCCTTAATTCCAGAAAGTAGAAGTGTTTCGGGGTGGTTATGCAATGACCCCAAAGCTGACAGAAGTGAAGGAAGAAACAGCACAAGGGCAGCCACAAAGGGGAGTCTCTTCCGTACTTGAGAGATTCTGGCTTCCTACTGCACTGGGATCAGTCCTGGGATTTTGGCTTTTGATTGCTTACAGTATTAAACAGCTTGATGCATTCTACTGGAAAATATAGCAAACACTGGGCAAGGATGATAATACATGCATGAAGCAAAAGGCAGAGCTTGCATCATTCCTCAGCCTGTTAACTCACATTTGCCTCGTGGATTTCCTTGCCTGCTGTCGTTAAAATAATCCTAAAATTACAATTGAGCAGATCTCCTAAGAAATACAGCCAGAATATCAGCTTACACTGCGAGAGGTTCCTGTGCAAATAGAAAATGCCAGCTTCTTGGAAACTGGAAATTCCTATCTCCCAGCCTGCAACTCCATCCTGACAGTCATGTGTTTGCAGCCCATCAGGGCTAATAGGCTCTACAAAACCCAAGGACTGATTATACTCAGAGCACAACACAGCACTGAATATTATGTAGCAACTTAGCTGGTATATAATTACTTTTGAGGAAAATGCATTGCAGAACAACATCACTGCTCAAAGATTTAAGTTATTAAGGAAGATTAAGGAATTTCACTCTGGAAAAGAGACTTCACTGTGACCTAATTGAAGTTTTTAACATTCTCAAGGGAACTAATAAAAATTAGTTCATGCAAATTCTCCATACTTTCAAAGAACATGAACACAAGAGAACATTATCTTAAAAAAAAAAAAATTAGGAAATTGAGATCAAAAAGAATTTAGAACAAAAAAAAAGAAAAAAAAGAAAAAAGCCAACAACAGCAACAGAATCCCAAATAAAACAAAATAAGAAACATAACCCAAAACAGAATAATTTGAATTAGAGGGGACAATTTAACCAGGTCATTTAATCCATCCCCTCCACCCCATGAATCACAGAAGGATTGATTTCCTTATCCTTAAATAATCCCTAATAGATGGGTGTCTAGGTGAGCCAGTGATGACTATTCCACAACCTCTCTTGGCAGCCTGTACTTTCAGAATAAACATATTGAATAAATTATTAAAAAAGGCCACTGTGGGCAAGGCAAATCAATGAAATCAAGGAAAAACTTGTTAATATAGAGTGGGGAATGAAAGATAGGGAGTAAAAATAAGCTCATTAGATGAATGAGAGACAAAAATGGCAGAGGGAAGCAGAATCTTGTGGTATATTCCTTTACTCTTGAAGTACTGTTTTCACTCACAATTTAAAGAAGTTGCACAGAACACCTACACATTTGTCCAAGCACGAAGCAATTTCAAGAATGATCACATGAAAGCTGCAGCCAGTGTGCTGTCAGCCTCTGACAAAGGAAAATGAACAAAAGCAATGCCCAGCAGTACAAACAGGAACAACTTTCTTGCGAACTGAAACCAACACATTTGCAAAAGACGATTTCGGGTAGATTCATAATGAATTCACGTTCAGGGAAGCATACAGAGGAACAAACCACACTAACCAAGCACTTACACATGAAAGCTAGATTTTCAAGGACATGAGTTATAAATACATAAAGCCCCTCACCCAATAAATGCGAGCAAGCATTTATTTTGTTTCATACATAAGAGCAGCCCTGGGCAGCTCATGGGGATTAATCACCTCCACAAAGTGTTTGCCAAAATCCCCAGACAGTGCACAGCTTCTCCCTCTGTGAGCACTCTGCACCTGTTAACCTTGCCAGTGTCTTTGGTGCTGGACTGTCGGCAGAAAAGCAAGTATTTTCCCCAGAACTGTTACCTAAATACATCCTGCTTAAGCACGTTTAGGATTTCACATTTCAGTTGGGGCTGCAGGGGAGTTAGGTGGGTGCTGCTGCCATCCCTTGCTGCTGGGGAGGACATGGACAGTGGAGAACCAATGCCCATGAGTTGTGAACAGACTGTCTCATCAGGAGAAAAACTCATGCTATATTTTCATGGCTTTTCCAATACCAACTTGATGTGAAATCATGCAGGAGATACTTCTGCAGGACAGCAGGAACCCTTCAGAGGTTGCAGGGCAGGGTTGTTAGAGCCTCCTGAGTTGCTCATACACATTGCAAGTGGCACTATATGCTCCACCTGATCTCTGGGTATAATTCAGATTATTCACAAAAACTTTTACACTGGGGTGTCACCAGCTGATGCACTTTCACCAAAATACCTGGAGATATTTTTTTTCTAGAAAGGGGTCAAAACTCACAGCTCCTCCTCACTTCCCTTTCCTCAAAGTGCCCATGGTGGGTTATTTTTAGATGTATGAGAGTCTCCAGAGAGGAAAGAGAAGGATGTGGCTTGATAGCTTTTGTTTGGATGGATTGACTAACTGCTCATGGTTACCTTTGACATTTGGATTATTTCCCTTCATGCATTGTTCGGGTTTGGATTTCAAGTGGGGTCAGAGCACTTCTGATAGACTTTCAATAGAGACTGAAAAAACACAAAGAATATGAAAATGGAAAAAATCTTCACTCCCTACAAAGTCCTAAATAAGCATGATTAAAGAGGGACAGATGTAACTACCAAACATTTAATATTTTTGATTTTTTAGATCCCTTCCAGATACTCATATACAAAGTCTGCAGTACATGTTCACTCACTGGTGTTCCTGAAACTCTGGATCACTCTACTTCTTACTGTCACTGTTGCTTCCTGACAAGAATGTTTATTTTTCATTAGCCTTACTTCTACATCTTTATTATTTATTCAAGCTATTATTCATAGTGCCTGGTCATATTCTCTTTATGGACTGTCCATGCAAGGCATTTAAGTGACCTGCAAGCTGTAATTATAACTGTATAAGCATATTTTGTCTCTTTTACTACACACCTTATTGATTCACACAAGATTGTACCTACTTTATTTTTAAATGTAGCAAAATTTTCCTCAAAAAGAAAGAACAACTCTGATTTAGGAGCTCTTCTGCTAAGTTTAGCCTGTATTTTCTCAGGCTTTAGCTGTTGTGCAGCCCTTGCTGAGATTATTTTATGTCTATGTAATGGATGCAGACCAACTTTTTTGTTTCTGACAGGTAAAACTATACTTCCCCAGGCATAGAGTGCATTCAGTCTCAGGCAGTTTTATATTTTTGCTAACTCCTTTGTTTTTGGGATGTGAACTCTTGTTCTACCTTGAAATACATTTTGCATTGTACTTGGACTGGTTACTAAAATCCAAATGACCTCATTTCAGTTCAGGACGCATTGTGGGAAAAAGAGGACAATTAAGACATAAAAATTTTGGGGTTGTGCATTTATGTTTTCTTTTTCTCCTAAGGAATATTTAAGTGAAATTGAATGTAACTTGACTTGAAGTTTGTTTAAGCTCAACCGTCATTGGTTTATTGCAGTTACTTTCAGAGAATTTTTATCTTAAAAATCTTTGGCAATAAACCAGAAAACATTCTAGCTTTCTTCTCCTTCGTCTCTGAGCTTATGACTTGCTTGTGCAATTGTTGCATGAAAGCAATTCTACATTTTTTTCTCTTATAGGAAAACAGATGGAGAAGAATTTATCTGCAGTTGGGATTTGCTGCTTATAATTTATTTCACAGGATCAAGCAAAAGATAACTGTGAGCTCACACTAGTCAAGCTTCCAGGACGCCGTCACTTCTAAATTATATATATTTTTGAGATTATAGTTATGGAGAGACACAGCTAGAAAGCCATTGAAGCATTTTTTCAGATTTCCATGAGATCTTAATGCTCTGCAGCTATACAGCACATTCCTAGTGCTCCCTCTTGACTGGGTGGCTCCCATTAATAGAAATATATTTCTTATTCTGTTTGCCATCCTTCTGAAGCACTTGGTACAGGAGAAACAATCTATACACCTATAGGAGTTGCTCCCTTCTCCACAGCCTGCACAAAGACATGTCACTCCACCATATGCTCAGATTCTGGGAACAGGATGGAAATCATTCTGACATGAGCTTATTACAGAGCCCCATTCCTCAGTGGAAATTTTTCTGGTATGTCCTATTGTTTTAACATTACATTTTATTATTTTTTCGTTAATACAGTAGGAAAATCACATTGCTTCCAGGACACGTTGATGCTAGTCAGGACGCTCTGGAGGCTAACAATGAGTCAGGACTCTGGACTGAGACCAAGCTTTTCTTCCATTGAGCTCTGCTCTTTTTTTTTCTTCCTCCTTAAGGAACTGGCTTTTATTGGCCTCCTTAGCTTTGGATTAACTTACATCATACATTTCATAGTATATATATTCCAGTAAAAGAATACGCACAGCACCATGCAAATTAACCTCCTAATCAAATTAAAAGGTTGAATGACTTGTACAGAGCAGCTTGGAGAAGAGGTTCCACACGTCAACACGATGGCTCACGTCATGTGCCTCAGGAGAAAGGCACCTACCAAGCACCCAGGGAGGGAGAAAGCCAAACTTGAGCCAAATGCTGAAAGAGTCGTGACAGAAAGTTGTGCAGAGAGCACCTTTCCTTCCCAATGGGTTCTGACACACCAAGCACAGCACCAAGTTTTGGGGAGCACATAGAAGGTCTAAAGGGAGAGGAGGAAAGGAAATAAAAGTGGTTTTCCGTCAATGGCATGAAGGGACATAAAGGCACAGCTCCTTTTATTTTCCTAAGCACCTTTAAAAACCTCCCTGGGAAAGGTGTGGGAGCCATGAGCAGGCACTGGGCTGCTGAGAGCAGCAGCTGCTGGGGAGCATTTCCTGGGATTCTGGAGTGTGGGTATCCATGTGCTCCTCTGCTCTCATGCTGGGAAACTCTCCTACACAAACAGGGTCTGTGTTATGGCCAAGGTGGAGGATGAAATAGTGCCAGCATATGCTTTATGGCAGGTAAAAGCCTCCCAACACCACTTCAGTGCCAACAGTGCTGTGATAATTCCTCTCTCCTCCACACCTTCAATTGTTTCATTTCTCAGCAACATATTTTAGCTCTATGGCTCCATTAGCTTTTTTTTTTTCCTTTTTTTTCCCCTTCTGCTTCTAAGCATGGGGTCATTGACTGCCTTAATCAAATCTCATACCATAATGAAAAGTAAAAGGCATAATGTAGCATTTAACAGACCAACCATCCCCCGTGCTGACTGGCATAGGATGTTTCTAAAAGAATGAATCTTCAATGAGACCTGAATGGTTCAGCTTAGGAAGAGAGAGAGGCCAAATAGTCTTTCTAATCACAAACCTTTGGCCCATGTGGTCTGAATTCTCACTTTAAGGACCACATCAGAAGGTTTATGAAGTCTGCTGCTTTGTTCCCATTTTTAGGAACCAGTCCAAGTCACACTGCATTCAGTGGGAGTCCTTTCATTGACACATCAGCTTTGGAGTAGGTTCACAGAGAATGTCACTTTTCTATGATAAAAAGAGAACAGCTCTGAAACTACCTGCATTTCCACTGATGCTCATGTAGAGTGGAAAGTGCTTCTTTCTGGATGAGTGATCACCCTGCACAGTCTGTAAAAACTATGCAGATGCAGAACATGCCCAGTTCTTCATCCCAGTTCCTCAAAGTGAGGCAGAAAAACAGCACAGACATAGCTTTAAGAACATTTTAAGATAAACTTTAAGATAAACTGAAATTCTCAGCTTCACAGCTAGACCCTTGCAATGCTGAACTCAAAGGGCCCAAAGTGAAGGCAGGTTTCACTTGGTCAAAACACCACTCTTTATAAAAAGAGCACTGAAAAATTCACTAGAAATTACTGCCATGTTTGCCTGGGTTTTTATATTCTTTTGTGGCCTAAATACAGGTGATAAAAACTATTGTGTTAGTGTGCGTCAGTTTTCTAGGCATGAAAATCAGATCTGTGTAATGCCCTAAACCTCTGCATCCCAGGGCTTCAGAAACACCTCAGATGTGACACCTGAGACATGAGGAGCAGAGCAGATGTGGTTTTGTTGTGGTATTTTATAACCATCCTTTCAACACGAGCTCTTTGTCACAATTACCAACCCTTCACTCACTAAATGACAAGAAGTCACCTGTTTCCTACTGAAATTTTTAGTAATGGGAATACAACTAACATTCCTTCAGCTGGGCAGTAGTTTCCCTCAGAACCTCAAACACTGAAGAGCTCACCCCCTTTGCCAGAGGAATCCTGGACGATGAAACCACTTCAGTTATAGCCTAGAAATATTTTGTGTCCTTAGAAGAGGAACCTGAAGTTGTCCAGAAATGAAGCCAGTTGAATTCCTGGTGCTTTTACTGACGTAATAAAGAACAGAAGATCTTCACTGCTGGAGCATCGTGTTACAGCAGCAGCAGCAGCAGCTGGGTTCATCTCATTCTCCAGTGAGCAGCAAGAGATTCCATCTCCTCATTTCAGTAGGGTTTACGAGTCCAAGACACCCTGTTTTTCACCATACTTTGATAAAAAAGGATGTCACTGAAAAGAATGCAACTGATACACACAGAAGAGAAGAAACAAAGTTGTCCGTGGGAACACTGTGTTATCTCGTTCACTCCCAGCCATAGCATGCAATCAGTATTTATTTACTTGCAAGTGGAAGGTGTGCCATTTCAAATACTCTCCCTCTGATGGATGCAGGCTGCTGCTGGATCATGGTATTTAACTCTCTCTTTGGGGCTGTTTGTCTTTGGTTTTCAACTGTCTTATCATGATATATGTGTGCTGTGCATACCATGGCATGTCAGGCTAGATCAGACTACAACTTGTCACACAGAGCAACACATTAAGGCAGTCTGAGTGAGCTGCAGATACATATCGCGTGGCATTGGGAAGTTCATAAAACTGAGTTTGGTGGAAAATATTTTGGTGTGTAGTAAGCATCCTTTGGATCATGTTTCCTTCTCTCTTGGCTGGCTGGATTTTTTTTCATGTGTACAGTTTGAAACTTAAAAGGTAATTATGCTATTTAGAGGTATATGTTTAAATTTATGTTTTTGTTCTTTCTGCTGTTCCCTGAACAGATTAATTGTTAAAGTAGTCGTTGCAAAATTATTTCAACTCATTTTTATTTTATCACTTATTTTGCATTATTATGACAAGCTATTATAAGAAGATGGAAAAACTCTTGGCAACTAGGAGAAATTACCTGTGTATTTATTTAAATGAAGCTATGCTCATAAGAGGGAGAAGAACATTTTAAACTAATATAAGAACCACTGAAAAATGTAGCCCAGATCTCAGTTTCAAATCCACCCGCGCATTTCTTTCAGCTACACTTCTCCACTTTGGATTATAAGCACTGAAAGCTGCGAAGGGAATTTTCTTTTCTTTGCCCCCATCCTTCCTTCTTAAGCCAGATGTGTTGTGGGAGCTCTGCAAACCCAGAGCATAAGAAGGGTCCTGAACTCAGAGCACCAAGGGGCCAGCGAGGATTCTCCCCGCTGGGCTGTGCCCATCACCTGGTTTGACTTCCCAAAGTTTGTCTGGGCATGGATTCAGGGAGACTCAAAGCCACGTGGCTGACTCCCAGCACAGGTAGTTCCACAGGAGTCAAGTGAAAACAATGGAGCTGTTAAACTGCCGGAGCTGTACAGACGTGTTCCCTTCGCTCCGGTGGCTGAACGGCAAATTGGGAGAACGATCCAGGTGAGCGTCAACCTGAAACACGCAACGTGTTGGTGGAACAGGCATGAAAGCCCCCCAGAGTTTCATTTTGGGTCAGCTCAGATTGTGTTACCTGATCTGGAATGGAAGTTTCATATTGTTTTTAACCCAAAATTTAAACAACCAACATTGTAGCTGAGGAAATCCTCCATTTCAAGAGACCAAAATGAAACTTAAAGCAGTGACAATTCACTCTCTTACTGAGAAGTCTAACCTTCCATTTACCATATTATTTTCAAAATGATAATCAACAAAAATGGCTAATTTGGAAAACTAAGTGGTATAAGTAAGGTCAAAATTATATAGTTTATTTTGAAAATACTGACATGAAACATTTAAACTTCCCTGAGAAAAGTATTTCCCCTGATTTTCTTTCTGACAAAACTGCATTACATTCAACCAGAATTTGTGAATAGTTTTCCACTTCAAATTGCACTTTTGGCAAGTGCAGTCTATCCTGGAAAGATTCCACCAGCTCTGTTGAAACTGGCACATGCTCACATACTTTACTGGATAAGAGATTTCATCCTGTAAAATGGGGATAAGAATAAAACTTCCCCACTGATGAAGAAAAATCTATAGGTTGAGCTGTTAATGCCTGTAAGATATACATGTCTAAGGCAGGCACCAAAGTTTTTGGCTTCCTGGGGTATAACACTTCACAGAGAAAGGAATCTTCTCCTTTGTCTTAATGGGAACTAGATTAGGTCTTCAAAACCTTAACTAGTTAGATGAATAAAAAGCTAAAAGACAACGCAAGCCTAAGTGCTTTAAAATTATGATCTAGAAGGCCTGTAATTTGGAGTATTACAGTGGAGCTGTTCAGCTTAGTTTGAAGTGATAAATGGGCACAGGCATCCCACAGAGCTGTGGCAGTGAGGCACAGAGAGGTTCCCACTGCAGTTGCCACACGGGATCATATCCGTGTCTTGCAGAAAACCACCAGGATAACGCTCCTGGCTGCCTCTGTGCAGGTGTCACCCACCAGTGTCTCACTTGTCCTCCTCTATTTCTATTCAGGAGGGAATTTTCCTCTGAAAGCCAGCGATCAGAACGTTTTGTGTGGAATTTTCCCGGTTCATTCTGTGTGACATGTTTGAGACGGGGCTTCGCTGCAGCCTCGATGGCCGTGGGCAGGGGAGATGAGGCTTCACTGAAATGTGGAGCAAACGCACACGGAAAGAAAATGGATAAAACATTAAAATGACAGCTTGCTGAGGTGGCTTGTTGTCGCAGTGGCTTTAGCATGAGCATAAAGTGATGTGCAGCGCTTGACAGAGCTTGCTCCTACATGGTGAAACAAAATTGATGCTTGGTTTGCCCCAGTAGACCTGAATTTGCTAAATGCACAAAATTTCCCACCCCGGGTCACAACAGGTGTGGCAACAAAATTGTGAGCATGGGAAGAGGTGTGTCTGTGCAGAGGGCTGGAATCAAACACCTGATCAGACTCTGTCAGATGGATTCAGATCTTTGATCCAGGAGCTGTGGTCTGCAGCTCAAGCCCACTGTTAATTTTAAAATGTTCTTGCACCCCATGCAATGTGACAGCAGAGATGTAGAAAACAATGTCAGAGTTGATAAAAGAAAACTCAGAGCCAGAGGAAGTGTAAGTGTTTTGGGCAAAATTCTGGCATCAGTAAAATCAATGGCAGTGCTCCCATTCCCTTCCGCAGTGCTGGGATTTCACCCTTTGCCTATAGCAAATCAGTGGATACGCAATAATAGAAATATCCATTACACTGGTTTTATTTTGCAAAAGTGTTGGGTTTAAGTTCTGAAAATAATTTCAACTGAGCTTTTGTTTAGCTCACCAAGGTCAATTAACGTAATTCCAGAACTTCTGGATGAAGTTTTGTATAGATCATTTTCTCTAATGCATTTATCCGTCATGAAATACTCACATCTTCTATTTTCACTTAATTCCCTTTGAAGTTACCTGTATGCCTAAAGTTAAGCCTCTTTTAAAAATCTTTACAGAATCAGGGACATAGTTTTTGCAATTCTCCATTCAGCTGCTGTGGTAAGAGTAATAAAAAAGGGCTGTGATGTATGTAGAATTACATGCTGTGCTCTTCCTCTGAGCTGCTGCATTTCTATAGCTGTACAAAAAAATCCTGTCTGCAGGGAATCTTGTTGCGGTTAAAAATCTATATTTTCGTTTTCTCCATTTGTTCTACAAAACTGAACTAACAGGCAAAACAAACATACATGCTAACATGCATAGAAACATTTAAGAACAGCAACCATACTGGGGAGGATGTTGGAAAAAATATGCACTTGTTTTAACCAATGTAAAAGGGTTTTTTCAGAGTCTGAAAACCAAAAAATACTACTTGCTAATTACCACAGAGTGTGCAAATATAAGAGGGGATTTTTCATGTGTTTTGAGAAGGTATACAAGAAATGCTGTGTTATTTAATTCACAAACAGCATGAAATACTAAATTTACATTCCTATTGGTTCCAAGATGATTATTTTATAATCTAAAGAAATAAAAAGTACCCATAATTATAATGAAACCTGCTTGTATAACACGCTCTATTTTAAAGGAAGAAGATAACTTATCCTAGCTGCTGCCAAATATTGAAGTCATCTCTGTTTCTAGCATTCCCTCAAAGCTCCAGGACTTCAGCTGGGAAAGCTCTTGGAGCAGTGCAGGCATGGACTGGAGAGAGACCATACCCACTGTCTGCAGCTGCAAACGGGGGTGAGGAGGGGAAAAAACCAGTTTAAATGACAGATGCCAACTTCCCAGTCCCTCCATCTCCGATGGACAACAGGGAATCAATCCTCTACGTTTTACAGCTTCCAGCCAGAATTTGCCCAGCTTTTCCCATGATTTATGTGTGTCCCTGGTGTGTTGAGGACTTCCTGTTCAGCCACAGGCAAGTGTGACATGGCATTTAACACAGCCCTGGTGCAAAAGTGCACCTTTTGCCTTTTTTTTTTTTTTTTTGTTGTTGTTATTAGGCAGCAAAAAAGCCCAGAATTCCCATTTTTTCACCCAAAAGCATGGCTTTGTGCAGACCCTGAGCCAGGGAGGGCTCTGAGCCCTGTCCAGCAGAGGCACATGGTGGCCTGGCTCCCCTCTCCATGTGGAGCAGCCAGGACAGTCACCTCTTCCCATGCTTTCACCAAACCTTTCTCACTTTCTGTCACTCAAATTGATGATTTTGAGCACCAGCTTGGAATGGCCTCATCCTGTGCCCTGCAGATGTGGTGAGGACTCCTGTAAATCCATAACAGCTTTTCTAGCTGGGGTTATCCTGCAGTACCAATTTCAATGTAAATCTTTTCCATCACTGCTCTCCTTCTTTCATTCTGTGTTTTTGAAACCCAGCACTTTATTCTGCTCTTCCAGAAACACCTAAAACTGTGGAGCCAAGAGAACCTTTTCCAACCTGGTGGTGAAGGAGTTAACAATGCCCTTTCATGCAAAACCACAAACAACTGGGGGGAAAGAGAGAGGGGGAAAAAAATAAAAAAGAAAAAGAAAAAAAAAAAGTTTTTAACTGAGAAATGGAAAGGATCCAATTTCTAACCGAGAGTAATAGCACAGAGAGAGTATGAAACACACAAATCATCCTGGGGTTCGGAGTTGATAAAGTTATTAAAAAAGAAAAAAAGGAGGAAAAGGGTGGGAAGAGGGGGGTAGAGAAAAATCCCTTTGTTTCTGCCCTATACCTTGAGGCTGTGGGAGCAGAGGGAGGGAGCAGAACGAGTCCGACCGGAGCCCAGGCTGAGCCCCATCCATCCATCCCTCCATCCATGCCAGCCGGGCACGGCCTGCTGCTCCCCAGCTCCCCTCTCTGCCTCTTGGCAACACCCACGGAGGGTTTGCTTGCATAAACTCGGCACTCTTTTGGCTCTTTTTTCTTTTTTTTTTGAATTATTATTATTAGCAAGTGGGAGAAAAGAAGCTTTTAAGGCGGGCGGGCTGGAGGCTGGATGCGGCCGGAGCACTGTGGGGTGTGGAGGCCCTGGCGGCTATTGGGCCATCGGCTTAGCAACAGCGTGGAAAGGGCCAACCCCAGCGTTTGTGCAGCTGGGCCACCTTCCAAGGATGGGTGCCAAACGCTCCTCTCCTCTGCCAAGAAAACAAACAAGGGCACTTTTAAAAACTCCAGAGTTAAAGAGCGTTTTTTCCTCCCCCCCCCCCTCCCCGCCCCGCGCCTTTTCTCTTCTCTCTACAGACTCCCCTCGCTCGGAGTTAATGATCTCTTTCCCTTTGTCGCCGGAGTTCAAGCTGCAGGGAATTGTCACTCGCGCAGGTTTCAGGAGTGGTTTCCCCTCTCCTGGATGTGGCAGGCTCCCCTCCCTGCAGGCTGGAGTGAGCCCATTTCTCTTCAGATGCTGCAGGTTCCCTCCTTCCTTCCCCCATGGCAGAAATCTCTGCCGGCTGCAGCAGCATTGAAACCTGCTTGCCATTGCCACGCATTTATAGAACTTACATAATTTACTGCCTATGTCACTCTCTCGTCTACTACCTCTTCATTCATTTCAAGCCTGTTAAAGAAGTGGAATAAGAAGCACAGCGATTTAAATAGGCAAAAAGTGGCTTGTGGCCACAAACCCTTTTTTTTCCCTTTTTTTTTTTTTTGCAGAGGAAGGAAAAAAGAATTTGAGAATTCTGTTGTCATTTTATTAAAGATATATTTTTACATTATATTTTTAGTGCAGTCTTTCTTACCTATTAGTCTTTGTGATTGCTGAAGTTGGGGTAGCGCCAAACTTTTACTAAGAAAAAATATGGACTATGCTTTTTTACCAGCTGAGAAACGTGCAGGTCCATACTGTGTCCCAAAATCTCCTCTTTCCCTGGGAAGGAGAAAAGCAGAGAAGTCAGAGCCCATTTCCAAGAAACACCAACTGCCTTCAGGTCCCTGTGGCTTAGCGCCTGCCCAGAGAGAGCGCTCGCCTTGGATCCTGACTTTTATGCACTAAAGGAAAAAAATGGAATTGACTTTTCTGTTGCTGTTGTTGTTGTTGCTATAAGACACTCCGTAGGAGGTGAAGCCAAACTTACCTCTGGGGAAATATTAAACACTTCACAGAGAAAGGCCTAAAGAGGCAAATATTGCAGCCCTTTTCTCACGCCAGTCATCCCATTAACTTCAGAGACAACTGCTCATATGAGTGAGGCTGGTGGGGTCAGGCCTTTGTACACAGTAGCACCTCCAAAGGTTAAAGGATGTCATGATCTTGTTTCACTTCCTACCTCTACCTCTGATTTACTGAGAAACCTCAAATAAATCACTCAGCCTCTCTAAGAACAGGTTTACTTAAGTGCAAGAACATTCTGAGCCTCCAACAATATTTGCGAAGTGCTTTCAGGTCCTTGGAGGAAAGATGTACTTGCAAATTATGAGCGTAGCTGCTTACATGGAAATAAATCTCAATTTCTGTGTCTAAGCATATGTCCCAGCTGCATCCCAGTCTCGTGTCTGCATAACAGTGGTTATGCACCATAATCTACTTGGATTTCATAGGGAAAATATGCAGGAAAGCAGCTTGAAAGGGCATCTCACTCATTTGCAAGCAGGTCCTTGGTTCCAGAGAGCTGGGCTTTGGGCCTCCTGTATGGTGATTTCATCTGCAAAAACTTGCATCTGGCATATTGAGGGATGTGTTTCTGCAGCTGCATTCTTAAACAGAACTGCAGGTCACTGATGTGGTACCCATGGTCCACGCATTATTTGCTTTCTCAAAATGACCAAACATCCATTATTGGGGAAAAAAAAAAATGGACTGGGGAAGATTTTTTCTGAATAGTAAAGAAATACGATGATGGGAACTTGTGTGGTTGTGGCTGTGCTCCCTGTCCTAGGCAGAACTAGGAAATATATGAACAACAACAGGAACCGTACCAAAAAAAAATATATTTTGGGTAAAGGTTCAGTGCAGGGAGAAAAGGGAAGGGGCTTCCTTTTTATCTGTACTGGTCCTGCTTATCTTTTACTAGAGGCTGTTTTTAGTGATGAGGAAGTAGAAGAAGAAATCCATTTGTTTTTCTCATGACACAGCAAAATACACAACCTAATAACTCAGAATAACATCCCTTCTGCCCTAAAGAAATAATCTCACAAAATTAAACCAAGACTTTATCCAGAGATTGCCCAATTCAACAGTAAATTTCCATTCAACTGAAAAGGCTTCGAATAAAGCCTTCATGTGGGAATCCAGCAAATTGAAGCAACTTCATAAATGCTCGATAATAATTCAGGACTAGGGTCTCAATTATTGTTCATTCATTACTTAGGTGAGCAAAGAGCTGCATATTTGGATGGGAATTTGCAGGACTAGAAACCAGGGCAAAATTTTGTGGCACATAACGACAGCTGGATCAACCTGCAGACTTTGAGCCAAGAGTCAGCTGATACACATTGAAGCCCCATTTATCACCATGCTTTCCCCAAGAACAGCTTCCCCTCCTGTGCTGCTGGCTCCAGCATGTCCAAAAACTCTCCACCACACTCTACAGCACCTTTTACAGCTACCCGAAATTGTGTTTTATTTAAATGGTACATGGTTTGTGTCAGTCATTCCTATAGACCCATAACTGTTTTTATAACACCTGGTTACAGCAGGTAGTATAATTTGCCAAGAAGTTGATATGAATGCATTTCATAACATGCTTTATATAATCCATTATTAGAGGACATTGCTGCATCTGTAATTATGTTTGCAAATGCACTTTATTGAGTTCTACATAAAAGCATGCAGGACTGAAACCAGCTCTTAATATATATATATACACTTTGCTTTCTTCCATATATTTTTTTCCCCATATAGTCAACACTACAAAGGGGAAAGAGCAGAATTTAACCATGATTTCCTAGCAGACTCAACCCCTTAATCCAAGAATCCTTGAACCTGGGGACAGTTCAGACCTTCACTGGAATCCTGTAATTTTGATCAGCTTTAGTAAGCAAAAGTGATTATGTGAGTTCTAGCTTCAGGTTGATCAAATCTTTCAGTGTCTCTTGTGCTGCTGACACCATTGTGAGAGGACAAATTACATTTGGTACAGGCATTCATTTACCTGCAGAACCCACACAGGTAACTGAGCTGGGATCTACTACAGCTGGTGCTAGAAACAGCAAACATAGGCTGATTTTCCAACCTCTTTTTGCCAAAATATGAGCCAGAGAGAACCTGGGTTGATTGTCACATCCTAGATCAGCTTGGAGTGACCAGCAGCCTGGGGAAGCGAGCTGCCTTCACTGGTCCTGATGCCCATTTGGCTCAGTGCAAACAGTGGAGCCTACAGATTTCCAAGAAAACCTCTCTTTAGGTTGTTAATTTGCAGGAGTCAGGCGGTTCAGACAGCAGCAGCTTTTCTCATAGTGCCTTTCCAATAAATGCCTTTTCAGTCTGGGTTGGTTATATCATCTGAAGCTGAAGTCCATCACAAGCCCTTCCATAACTCTGACCAAATATATGACCAAATTAATCTGTTGTGAGCCAGTTATCTCTTGTGTACTTAAAAAATAAAGAGCATGCGAGTTTTGATGTATTTTTTTCTCATGCGTGGAAATGTGGTAAAAAGCTCAGACAAGGTAAATTAATTATAGTTCAAGCCTTTTTCCATTTATGGTGAACTTTCTCCTTCCTTCCCAGCCCCCCAAGGAACCACACTGTAAAACACTCTCTCAAAGAGGTTTTATCTCATTCTGCCTTGCCTCCATTTCTCCAGCTCCTCTAGTGAATATTTGTCTTTTCTACCTGCTGCCCTGTTAAATCAGCCTCAGAGGCAGTGACATATGCCAGATCACAGGGGCTGTCACTTTAATTCCCTGTGCTCATATTTTTCCCCTCCAGTGGGGTGCTGGGGGCAGATGTTTGGAGAAGGGACCCCTTTGCTGCCTGGCACACTGAAGTCCTGACATTGGCTGCTAATTCTGGGAGGCAAATCCTGGCCTGCTGACAGTGCCCAGAGTTGAACAGGTAGCTTCCCCTAAGTGCAGTTGAGTGGAGGTTCTAGATTTTGGAAATGAAAACTCACACCCTACAACAGAGCCCTTCAGGAGCAATTCCATCCAGCTTCATGTCAACTATCTTGTCTGATTCCTGCCTGAAGGCACAGACCTCCACAGGTTGTGCATGTGAGTGCTGCTCTGCTCCCTGCCCTCAGCCTGCCACAAAAGGGCTGTTTTCCCAGCCCTGGTGACTTTGGATCACTCCACTGCATCACACTTTGCTCAGGGTGAGCCCTTGTGGGGACAAGTGGCTGGAGGGGTGGCACATCCCCCAGAGATCCCTGCAATGGCCCTGTGCCCACACCATGCTGCAGATAAGCCAACAGATGCATACTCTGCACCTTCTCTCCTCCTCAGAGGGAAGGGGAATGATGCTCCTTTCCCCTTTAACACAAATCTGCTGCTCAAATTCATCTAACACAGGCTGTGAAGAGCCTGTCAGACCATTACCTTATGGGGTACACCTCAGAGTCCTTAGAAATCAATGGAAATATCTCCATTCACTTTACATGGCTTTCAGGGGTTATCTTGACATTAAAATCCTCATCAGGTCAAAACTGCAGTCCCTTCCTGGCTTCTTAGGGGTGTTAGTAATTTTTCTGCCTGTCTGACTCTAAGAACCTATTCTTCTGCTAGCAGGTTTTCTCAGGAGCAAAGTGACACCCTAAAGCTTCTGATGGTTTGCTAAAAACCCCTAGCTGCATAAACCTTCCATCTCTGGCATTGTATGGAGCCCTAATCTCAGTCTTCCTTGGGGTAGAAGAAATTTAAGGCTTAACCAGATGAAAGCATGATAGGACAAAATAGCCATGATATACTAATGGGCTTCATTTTGGGTTTTAAACTGATGTTTATCAATAAAATACTGGAAAAAGGAAAAGTCAAATCCCATTAATGCAGGCTCTGTGGCAAAAGTAGCCAAGTTGTAGCTCCTTCCTGGTGGTAAAGAGTAAAATAGGCCATGCCCTCTCTTTACTCTGATGACACCCTACACCCATATCAGGAGAGACTCTTACACACTTCTGTCCTAAAAATAAAAAAGCCACTTTTCTTTGTTGTTCTCTCAGGCAGGATACAGTTCTCAACACCACACCTTTCTTTTCAGGCTAGAACTTAACACCATCTCTAAACAGACAGTGATATAACACACATTTCTAAGTGCGAGTATCCAGGGAGTGATAAATTGAGGGTTTGGGTTTTAGTTACATTAATAATGCATATAGAAAAGCTATTTGAAAATAAGAAAGTGATACATTTTATGCTATGCAGTTCGTGGGGCAGAAATGGAAAGAAGAAATTCAGTTTTACACTTCCTTTGTAGCTCTGGGTCAAGGTGACTCCCAGCATAAGCTGGAACAGCCCCACTGGCGACCTCCTACACATCTACCTCATGTTGCTCCAGCTCCTCTCCCCAGCTTAGTCACTTCTCCAAGCCTATCGTAGGGGAAGACCTGGGAGAGATAAGGCTCAGCATTCCTGTCCCCTCCCTAGGAAGGCCTGGGGCATGGCATGGGGGATCTTTCCGCTCCTTTGGTCCTGTCTCCTGATCCGAGTAAAGGATTTCAGTGGGAAAACTGTGCCTAACTACTGGATGTAGTTGTAAATCATGGACGAAACAGCTGGAGCAGAGCCTTCAATTTGTAAATATTCAAAAGAAAGCAAGCAAACTGTTTCTACTGAAATTGGACAACCACACAAACCTGACATAAAAGTACTCTGCAAATGTTGGTGTTGGAGCATGAATTTGCTCCAGCTGTGCTGGTACAAGATGGAGGACCATGGGCATTTGGATCCTGCATGGATTGGGAATGCATGTCTGACTGCTCCCTGGCTCTGCCCTATTGTGTGAGTGCTTGGTTCAGCCAGGGAGTGAAGAATCCCAGCAAAGACTGCTGGGAATTCTGCATCTTTCGCAAGAAGGGCTGCTCACACATATGGCTGTTTTTCTGGGGGCTGTCAGGACAGAAAACTGCACTTGGGGATACTTTTCACGAGACGGGAAAGGGGCATTGCTTAACAAAGCAAGGCTACAGGCTTCCCAGAATACCACTGCACTGGCAATTAAATAAGCCTCTGAGCCACATGTGATTGTGCCTTAAGAAATTAGTGTGATTCAGAATTATTTGGGTAGAGGAAAATATTCCCTTAAAGGATCCTGCCTGGGCTTCTCAGTGTGTGAAGGGTGGGAGAGGAGAGTTTCCCAGTCCTTGTGCAAAGGTGAACTCTGCCCAGAAAGAAGCAACTCGAGCCCACTGCAGCCACCTAAGGGCATTCCACCAACCAAAATGGAAAATTAATTAAGAGAGTGAATCATTTTCTGAGACTTACTCAGTTTTGTACTGCTTTAGTGTTCGTCTCTTCTGTCAGTAGGGAAGCTCTTGATCCAACACAGTGTTTACAGTCACGTTTCCATAGAGCTCTGGTGTGCAGAGCCAGCTGGTGGGAATGACCTGCAAGACCTGTTTATAGACTTCCATTACAGAGCCTCTCATTTTCTTGGATGATTACCGTAGGTGTCAAATAAAGCTAGATTACCTGTTTTATGTCTTAGAATGATAAGCAAGCCAAAGCAAGTCATTTGGCTCATGCAGCTATACAGGTATACCTAGATATATGCATACATACATTATTTCAAACACTCAAGGCAATCTTACAGCCTTTCTTGTTGGGATTTCGAAATCTTTTCATTTTACCAAAATGTCCCTCTCCATAAGGTAATGCCAGAATTTTGGCTTCTCTAGCTGAGCTGCAGAGAGTTAACAGAGGATGGCAAAGGCACAGAACAGTGGTTTCTTAGGGGGAAAAAGCTCCTCTCCCAGAAGGCTGGTGTGGAAGGGGCACCTCAGTCACAGCACGGCTTGGCTCAACAGGGGTGCCTGCGATGGCAACAAGGAGGTGAAGCATGTGCTGACAGAGCTCATTGCTGGGGAAGCTTATAAATGACTGCTGGCACTGTAGTTGGCAGTGGCCAGTGTTACCAGTCCTAGCATTGCATAACATCTGCACTTTACCACAATCACCAAAACAATCAAGAAGAAAAGCAAGCTAACGCTTGTTGGGGAATAAACTCAGCAGTCACTCTAATATCACACATTTTTCCAGCCTGCAGCTCCACCTCCTTCTCTTTTTCTGCCTGGGACGAGTGGGCTCCTGGCTGGTCCCCGGAGGCCCCACCTTCCCGGGCGTGGTGGGGAGCAGCCCTGCTTCCCCCGGGCAGAGATGTGCTCAGGCTTCGGGATGCGCTGACTCAGTGATGCAGGGCTGATTGCGAGCGGCAGTTTCAGCCAGCCCCAGCCAGCGCATCATATGCATTTACCAACACACAGACACAACCACAAGCTTTTATAAATGGATTCCAGAGCCTGGCCAGCAGCGAGCTGGCTCGGGCTGGAGCCTCACACAGTGCAAATGAGGGTACGTGGGAGGCCTGCGCAACGATGGCCTTTGCGCTCCCACAGCTTGGGTCAGCTGAATTCTCGGTGGAGCCCCATTCCTCAGCATAATCAAGAGATGCTCAGAGACAGCTCTAATTAAAACAGATTGTCACGGCCCCGGGGAGGCTGTTACGTGAAATGGAGTTCAGTGGGACCCAGGGAAGCTCTAGGAAAACCCCCTTTCTCTCCCACCTATTCCAACGTATTAATTAATGCCCTCGAAGGATCCACTTCTCAAAGGTATGTGCTAAAAGACAACAGATTCCAGTTCCTGAAGGGTGAGCCCTGGACCAAAATTATCCTTGCAAGAGTCTCAAGTTCTTGTTTGAGAGCAGCTGACTCCCCTTCCCAAAAGGAGCTGTTCTAGCTGACATGCTGCTCCTCTCAAATGATGAGGCAACGTCCCCTGAGAAGAGAGGGTGTCTCTCTCACAGACGAGCTATTCCAAGGCTGCTGGGCCTGATCCAAAATCAGTTGAAGTACATGGAGAGTCCTTCCACTGATTCCAAAAAGGTTTGAATTAGGCCCAAACATCAAAGCCAACACCATAAACTCTGCCTGGAAGCCAATACACGGCCAAGTACCAACCCCTCAGCAGCAGTGTCATGTGCTTACAGCGAGATGCCCAACTTACTCAGCAGGATGCTGCCTCCAGCACTGGATCCTCATTTCCCAAAGGATTTAGCTCCCATTACTGCATTGCAGTTCTCAAGTCTTCACGTGATGAAAACGTGGGTAACAGCACCAAGATCCACAGCCACAAGGGAAGGTCACTGCCAGGCAGAGATGGGGGAGGAAAAAGGACAAAAATCAACAAACCAACGAAGTTTCTATACATAAGAAATGGGGGCTCCAAGCTCTGCGCTAAATAGTGGAAAAACCTGTATTCCCCAACAACCAAATGGAGCAAAATGATGACACAACGGCCTCAGTGCTTTAATCAGCAGGACAAGTCAAGCCTTTTATTCCTTTGTATATTCCAGTCAATGGAAAGTTATTGCTTAATTAACCCCCTTGAATGAATACCTGATAATTAATAAACCCATATACTGTACCCCAAGGCTTTGAGTTTAAGAAATCTCTTCTGTTCAAGTATGAAAAAAGAAAACATGCTGAACTAATGGGAAATAATTCTGGTAGAAGGCAAACCAATTAGGATTAGTGAATTCCATTTCATTTAAAGTTCCAAGATAGAGAAGTAATTTATCTAGTAAATTAATAGTGTTAGTGACTTTCCTAATATATTAGCAAGTCTTTCGTATCATATTAGTGAAAACCAAGCTGGCTAATACAATAAAAGACTTATTATAAAGGTATGAAGGTTACTAATGTGATAAGATTTTTGCATCCAATTAGTATTAAAAGAAGGCTGCTCTAAAATGGACTTTTACATTTATTTATATGATTACCCTACCTACTGTGGAGACCACAACTTTTATCTTAACAAATCATTAATCCTCCTCCCAAATTCAGAGCTACTGTGTGTTATGTTCCTCATGCAAAACTGCATGTGTGCTCATATCTGCCAATCTGCATGGGTAACTGGCCCAGATTATTTGGTCTGTCTGCATTGTGTTTAGCACAACACTACAGTGGTTTTGCATTCTCCTAACCTTGGATCAGCGAGAGACTGGTCTAATCAGATACAGCAGCCTAAAGGCAAAACAATTACACTGAAATTATCATATGGAATCAAGCCAAAGCTCCATCTTGTCTGCTATCCTGTCTTCATCAGTTGCTAGATCCTCCCACCCTTCTCTGGAGCAAGGTGAAAAATACCTGCTGCACAGACCTGATGGAGTAACTTACTTGCACAGGCATTTCTTCAGAGCGTAACCAGATACTGATTTCCTGAATGAAACAGCAAGGTTTGGGTCCTTTATAAAATCCAGAATTATAAACTTTAATGTTATAATACATACCTGTGCAACTGTGCCCAACAGAGGTTATGCTAATGTGTCAGTGAGTTTCAAAGGTGACTCTTCAATGGCATGAAAAGGGATATGCTTTGCTTAATCTTAAAACGTGCTGGGTTTTACACAGTACTGTTGGACACTGTATGAACACAGCTTTTTTTTTGTTTGTTTTGCTAGAGGTCTCAGCTGCCTCCCAATGCCTTCATTGTGGGTGCAGCAGTAGAAGAGAAGATTTGCCTTCAGTGCCAACTTCAGTGAAGGCTGCACACGGTAGCACACAAAAATGGAAATGACAAGAACCAAAAAGAGGTTTTGCTACATTTATTTGACCCACTGTTGTAAAAAAATGGGTAAAATTTTGGATCTGAATATGGTTAATCTTATTTATTCCGTTCAGAAGTATCTGCCTATGTACATAGCTTTGCAGTGTGTTCCCACACAATCTTTGGAAAGAAAGTTTTCTGACCATCATAAAATCCCTTCTTAGTGAGTTGGCAGTAGAATTGTACAGAATCAGAACCGTACACACGGGTACTAAGAAATCAATTGTATTAGAGAACTTAATTGGTGCTATTTTTCATCTTTAGAGTTCCTGCAAGAGTGGTTTCCTTAGGTAGATCAAATTAGTAAAGTAGAAACAGCTGCAGTCAATTGTCCATTGTTCAGGTCGAGGTTTGGGTGATAAAGACTGATCACAGTCAGGGGATGTTAATGTGGGAAGATATACTCCTGCACATTCCTCCGAAACCGGAGCTGTGACTGATCTGATTCATTTCGTTCCCTTAAATCACTGGAAATTGTCATAGCCTGGATTTCAGACTTAGGTCCTACCATTTCACCCCCATAAAAAACCCAGCATCTTACACATCAGCTTGGAATTTTGCCTAACTTTGCAATTCTCACACCTCTGTAGCTCCGAGGCAGAGCTAACACAGAGCAAGCGCAGGTGTGTGCAGGTGAGCTCTATGCCAGTGTTTGCTCTGATACTGGAGTATGAGGAGTGGGAAAGCTTAGGAAAAATTCCACCCCAGAGGACATCATGCACTTATTTTTTTCAGCCCTGTCCCATAAATTTAGACCAAGGAAGTTCCCAGTGAAGTGTAAGTCTTTTAAGAACACCCAAAGCTGCATGTTTTGCAGCAGCAGTCAGCCTGAGACATCATGGAGACAATTGCTCCAGTTAAATTTAATACAGAACCTCTACCTCCCAGAGTGTAGGAAGAATAATTATGCAAGTGTAGTAACAGGTATATTTAACTTCATAACTCATTTATTGCCCTTGTGGGGGTGAGAAAGGATCCCACATCATTAAACCACACTCCAAGCATAGAGGTAGCCAAATCTGTGTGTCTCTTAGAAGCATGGCTACATCTGAATGGAGACCACAAAAAAAAATTGAGTGATTTAAATTATTTCAAGGGTGAAGGCAAAAAGGAGGAAAGAGAGATAGAGGAGGAGAGTAAGGAAGTCAGAGAGCAGACACTAGGGGAACCTGGAACCTGTGGTCACAGGAGGCACCAGCAGAGATGCTGGAAGGGCAACTGGAGAAAGAGGAAGATATCTGCAGTGAAGGAGTTAGGGATGCTGTAGGAAGAAAAAAAATTACTGTGTCAAAGCACCACATAAAACCAGACAGCTGAAGATAGAGGTCATGGGAACAACAAATACCAGGGTGGCTGTGGGGGCTGAGGAAAGCAAGATGATTTGATAAGAGAAATCTAGATTCAGAGGTCAAAGGAGAAAAAGTTCTTGGTGAAAAATAGGTCAAGGGAGCAGTCTGACTTCATTATTTTACTTTTCAAACCTTTAATTTAACAGTTGCTAATGACAGACAGTGCACAAAATGACAGTTGTATTACCCTCCAACACTGATGTAAAAATAGGCATAATCCTGTTTTTGTGATGATTAATGCAGTGTGAAAAAGATAATTAAACGAGGCCTGGTGTACTTTTGCTTTCCATGCCTCACTGCTACCTTCCGTGGCTCCTGCTCAATCTCCTTGAAAATCTATTAGGCTCTGCTACCAACATTTTATCACTTTGCCTGTGTTAAGTTAGAAATGCCCTCCCCGAGCTTTAGACAGGAAGCAATTCCTGGGAGGAGGCAGAGCAGGAGTGAGAGCCACGGTGTGCCAGCACCCTGCCTGCCACCTCCCACTCATGTGATTGCCTGGCTCCCAGAGAAATTCCAGCCCAGAAAGGTTTCACTGGTAATGCTCACGCTTAATTAGCTAGTTCGTGTAATAATAGCAACTTTTACCCCTTCATCTGGTTAGAAAAACCTTTGGCAGCCGAGTTTGCTGTTGAAGGTGATGCACTTCACCAGCTCACAGTTTGAGCTCTCATTTCTGAGAAGCATGGGAGGGCAATGGGGGACAGAGGTGTTCTGAAAACATTAAAAA
Organism: Entomyzon cyanotis; assembly: GCA_024500445.1. Taxonomy (NCBI): domain Eukaryota; kingdom Metazoa; phylum Chordata; class Aves; order Passeriformes; family Meliphagidae; genus Entomyzon; species Entomyzon cyanotis. Next base: position 5,331,698 of record JAKEPQ010000743.1, on the reverse strand, counting down.
TACCCTGCAGAAAATATTTGCATATTTGTAGAAAGTATATATATTTTTAAAGTTCTGCTTTGGAATTTTATCCCTGTACTATTTTTTTTTTAATTTAAAAAAAAAAAAAAAGAAGGAAAAGGCATGAAATTTCTGAAAAAAGATTTTCATAGTTTTTTTCTTTGCTGATGGCCTAGAAATTTGCTGGATTTGATCCGAAATAAACTGCAGGCAAATGTCAGCTTACTCCTGACATTGTCAAAAATGGATTTTCTTTCTTTATGCCACCCCGTCCACAGTCAAATGCACATTCAAAATACATAATGGTCTGATAGTTTAAAATTATTGCTTGATCCTACGGCTGTGGAAAAGCAGTGGAGTCAGCCAGTGTTTCTTTGGGGTGCATCAGCGACAGAGGCAGGACTAGAACTGAAGACACTGCAATACCTCCCTCTTCTCCTTCCAGCTCCCAAAGCAATAAAACCTCTCTATGCTAAATTAGACTATTGATCAGTGGCTACCATTCCTAATGGACATCCTGTCTCTCATGTCTGGGATTAGGATGTTCTTTCTACTGCTGGATAATCTTAGTACTGTACAATTGCTCTTTCTCTGCTAATGACTGGCTACAGGAAGAAATATTTCCCTGTTGAGTCTGGTTTTTGAAAATCTCATCGCACAGATTCACATGAGATGAGCCAGAAAGGCCAATTTGTGACCTAGTGCTATCTGATCCCATTCAATCTAACTACCAGGTATTTGGGTTACTTTCTGTGAAGGGTTGTTACATCATTAAACCACTATCTGCAGCACACTGTATGATACTCTGATAATTCAAGCTATCATGTCAAAATATTCATGAGAAAGAACAGGGAAAACAACAACAACAAAAAAAAAGGGCCAAACGTTTTTTCCTGTTCTGGTGATGGTCAAATGATAAGCATGAACTGAAAGTCACACACACCAAACTTCTGAAAAAGTACCACAACCTGAACATCTGTGCCACATCCAGCCTGTGTGGGCAGCTTTTCAGCTGGGGTCGCCCCAACACAATGAATGTGAAATTCTCTGTGATTGCATGAGAACTAGGACAAGAGCCTCCCTTCCCCATGACCCAGAACCCACACACGCTTTCACACAGCCAGAGGAACATTTCCCACGTGCTCAGCAGATCCTGCTTTGGCCCAGCCTGGGTGATGGACAGAGAGTCCAGGCAGAAACTGCTCCAGCTCTTGGCCACCTCTGAGGGCTGCTGGGCAAGGAAGGCAGCAGTGGCAGAAGACAGCACTGCTTTCAGTACCTCTCTACCCTTTCCAGACAACATCTTTTTATTTCAGATCTTCCAGATCCTTTATCTTTTGGACAGGGAAGAAGATCACACATCAGTTAAGGTTTTGGTATCTCAGCTGTTACCTGAATATATCACTATGGCCAGACTGGGGGCACTTTTCATCTACTTCATTGAAATCTCCAAAATCTGCACACAGCTTTTGTGTGGGCATGCACCTATTCCATTTTCACCCATCTTTTTCCCAGTCAAAAACACTACTTAGACCTAGTTAGCAAGCCAGGCTCCCAGGCTGTACCCCAGAGGCCAACCGGTGTGACACAGGACAGCCAAGCAAAGAAAGGAGCCTGTCTCTGGTTAATGTACCCTAAACTGTGTCATGCTCAGTGTCAACCTCTCACGGTGAATTAGCAGCCTGACACAAAGCTGGAACAATGGACATATCTGAGAGAGTTCATAGCACTTTCCCTGCCTTTTCTACATCTACAATCAGCATCCAAATGGATGTCAAGGTTTGGGGTTTTTTTTCTTCAAGTGTAAGCTGTTTTCTATCTCACTGTGGGCTGCAACTCGGTGTACAAGATGTACTATGGCATTATGAGATAGCGACAGCTGCTGAAGAAATGCTGTGTTATAAACATGCAATGATGCAGTGAACTGGCAAATCCATATGGCTGGAAAAATGACGAGGAGCAAGAAGAAAAAATTATTCCAGAGTTTTTGAACAAAATAGATAGTCAGTGGTTTGCTTCAGCTTGCATGCCCTAATCACAGCTTTTTCTTTAATGGAAAAAAGTTTATATTCACTTATATACACACATAAATATATCTCTGTGTAAATAAATATATATGTACATGTAGCATTATCCTTGGGATGATCTACATGTGGCTGGAGAAGCAGAGGTGATATTTTCATATACTACCATATTTCTGCTTCTTATTTCTTTGAGCTCTTGGCTGAACAACCAATGTCTTGAATCATCCCAGTGCAAACTCCTTCTGATACTTCCACCAAAACCTCTGTGCATTTTCCCTCTCTCCATGTGCAGATGGATAATCTCTGCACATATACTCCAGGGAAAGGTCAATCACTCACTTTTGCAGTGTCATCAGTCATGGTGGATTCTCTGAGTGTCAGAATAAATGAGCATGGACAGCATGGACAGAGGACATCACCGAGGGAGACCCCAAAACCACATGGAAATGTTTAAACAGCTTATATATGCCCTCATAATTGATGGATCTCAGCAAGCAGACACATCCATTGCTTTTAAAAACGCTGATAAATCCAAGCCCATGACACATGTTTCTTAGGAAAGCAAGTGTTATGGCTTTTTAAAAAACTGAATGAGGAGATGGAAACTTGCAGTCACATCAATCCCCATTTTCAAACCTGGCTGCTGCAGTTTGCTTCCCATTTCTGAATGAAGCTCCTGATGAAGGGGGCACAGCTTCAGTAGCATCCTGAATGGATGTGCTAATGGTGGCCACACAGCCCCTGCTCAGCCCAGCCACTTTTGCTCGGGCCCTAAACACAAGATTAAAATCCCCAATTTTGCTGCATGGATTTGCACTTACAGCCCCAAAGCAGATGGAACCAGGAGCTGCAGCTCGTGAGTCTGCTCTTTTGTATGGCATTTTTCCATCCACCTTTAATCAATGATGTCTGAGAAATGAAGGCTCAACGAGCATCCAGTCCAGCGCTGGCAACATTTCCCAACGCTCCATAATAATCCTCAGACTTTTATGGAGAGTTTTCTCCCTGGTGATTTTTTTTCCTTGTCATTTAGTGCCACTATTTCAGATTTCCTCTTGCTGAACTGCTGGAGTGTCATCAGTGCATCTATATAGAGTATGAGAATATATTTGGAAAGCTTATATCCAAGGGCCATTGGAGATGACTAACATTTTTACACTGCACAAAAGAAGAGAAAATAAATTTAGGAGTAGCAAATAGAGCCACAGTGTTATTTCCTTCCCTGTAAATAAATAACTGTAACACTTCTATTCCAATCGTGGAGCTGGGTATCCAGCATCTTTGTGGGGAAGGAACATTTCAGGCAGCCATAAATGTTCACCCAAGACATTGACAATGAAGGCTTAAGACAGCACAAATTATAGGGAACATGAAAGCAGCCCTGCTTCCCTTGAAGACACCACCTGTTTAAGCACCTGGGAAAAATTATTCATAGCACTTTACCACTACACAGACAATAAAGATCCTATGGAAATGTCTTTGTTTAAAATCAACATTTATGGCCCAGATTTCATAGAGGGCTATGTAAATCCTAACTGATGCAACAAATGCAAAATGAAACCCTTGTAAACACGGGCCCTGCACACCAGGCTCCAGCACAAGGCCATTTAAGCTTTAGAATTTCATACTTTAGGAGCTGAAACGCAAAACCAGAATTTTCTTCCTTCTAATCTTCATTCTGGTTTGTTTCATCTCAGTACATATTTATATAATGAATTTTTCCCTGTACAAAACTGCCCTCCTCAGCTGAATACCTATTAACTGAAAAGTGGGAGCAGAATCCATTGGCATTGATCCTAATGCTGCCACTCAGTTCTGTGTCGTTGTCCAAGTCACTAGAGATCTGATCCCATAAGAGCAACCAAAACCTCTGTAGCTGCCCCCCTCCCTTGGCTGTGCAGATGGATAATCTCTGTATTCACCAAGAAAAGGGAGGCAGGAGACAGACATCAATCAGATGAGAGCCCAGGTGATTTGTGTCCTTATCCCATCCCAGGAAACCCATCCAAGCCTTCATGCCCCTGCATTGTGCCTAATTTACTTATCTGCAGAATGGGAGCCAGAATATTTCATAGTATGTCTTGATCACAGTTATAATTTAGAAGCCTTGTGATGCTCCCACGGAAGTTTAAAATATTATGTTTAACAAATATCCCATAATTTAATTTTGAACAATAAATTTTACAGTTACCTTGCACTGCTTTGATTTGTTTCTGAGCCCTGTTTGAAGATCTCCTGAAACCAATTAATGTGCTCTCCAGCCATCTCAATTTTGACTCTTTCGTTGCTGGCACCTTTTGAGAATAAACACTTCACTAAGGTGGAGAAAGGGTTTGGGTGTATTGGTGTCACCACGTGGCAGATGTGGCCCATCATCCAGATGTTTTTGGAAGGTGCAGAGCACTGCACTCTCCAGTGTGAATGATTCCTGGAGTACTGAGCAGCAGGATGAATGGAGTCGAGGACCTTCTAACCCTTCCCTGAATCATTTTAGCATCCAATTAGAATTTTTTCCTTATATTCAGGGAACAGCACTATGGAGTGAAATATGAGTAAAGATTTCTAGTGCTGGCAGCCCTCACAGGGTACCCAACCCTGTAGCATGCAGTGCCACCCAGCAGAGTTCACACATTCTGTGACACTTCTTCTCAGTCACGTAGGAAGCCTGATGGTTTTTGTCTGCTTTCTAAGCTCAGGAAAATACCAGGAACTGTCCTCTCCCCACCCCCCACTTCCTTTAGAGAAACTGCAACAGTCTTCACAGAAATAGGAAATGACTGTTACCTTTAGGCTGTGGGGTTTTGGGTTATAGTCTTCTTTGTCCTCTCTTTCAAAAATTGACTCTTCCTTCCATTTCTCTGTGCCTCAGCCTTTCAACCTTATTTGAATTGAATCTCCTCTTTCTTTCTTATCCCACTTCTAACTCGAGTGCTTCAGTCACCACAGAAGAGATGCCAGCAGCTAAGACAGTAAAAGAGACAAATAAATGAGTACAGTCAAATTTTGTTATTTTTATTACAAGCTAAATTCCCCCTCTGAAATATTGCTTCTTCAGAAGGAGAAAAGCTGGTGAAGGGACAGGGAAAATCTGACTAGAGCAAAACTCTGGCCTCTGAGAACTGGGTGAGTGGGTTTTTAGTGGGGTGAGGAGTTTGTCTCTGGTTTGCTGGAGCATGCATGGACACTTCAGGCTCTTGGACCTCTTGCCATGTTATAAAGGAGGAGCTTGTGGCTTCACCAGAGCAGTATTCACAGGGTTAGGCTGCTTATCAAGGGGAATGTTATCATTCACAATGGCTGCTGCCTTAATTTTAGACTAGAGGGAAGTCCTAAAAAGAGTAATCAAGACATAAGAAGTTGTAGCATTTTGATTTTTTTAAATTATATTTTCACTGAGTAAAAATAAGTCCTTAAAATGTTGTCTAAGATATAATGCAATGTTTAATATTGCAGTGGGAGATTTTCACAGTATTTGGTTGAGGATACAATCTGCCCTGGCAACAGTTGTGGCTGGTTATTTTTCCAAATGAATGAAAACACAGATACAAGCAGGAGTTACTGCAACTGCTGCTGCCTCATTTATCTCTGCAGTCAGGTTGCTACTGGTACAAGTGCTCAGTTTTATACAGGAAACCCAATTGCAGGTGCAGAACTCCAAGCTCCTGTTTACACCCACCAGCGGGAGGCTCACCTTCTTAAATGCATCTGTCTATGTGCAAAGCACTGGAGAAATTGCCATAATAATGATACCTTCCCCAGAGCATACATAAATATTACAATGTCCCTTCTGCAAAGAAGAAAGTTAGTGCAGGAGTAAAAATACATCACTTCAGGTCACAGCAATGGAACAAAGCAGACAGGGGAATTCAGGAGCTCCTGCTCTTTAACACCACTTCTCCATTCTAACTTGCTTTAAAAAGAAATTAATTAAATAATTGAGAAACTTTATAAAAACCCACAAAAAAGTGCTAGTGAATCTATTTCACATTTGTTTGTTCTGCAGTTGCCAGAAGGTCTTTCGGTCTCCTTGTCATTTTGCACTATATGACCTAAGTAACACTGATATTTATTGCTCATTTTCATTTAGCTCTTTGAAGACCAATCCACTTAATGATCAGAAACCTCACACAATTTAGCAGATAACATCACTGCAGAGACTTGTTGGGAAGCTTTAATAAGTAAAATGAATACTAAGAGGTGGGCTGGGGTGATTGCTGTGTTTTAATCCTCGACGATAAGAATCAGAGTCATACCTGCCCATTCTTGCTCTGTGATTACACAGACAGAGCAGTTCAAGTGGACACAAATTCAAGGGGATGTTGTTACAGTGACTACCTCAAGCACTTGTAAGGCACACATTATGATAATAGCGCCTGCCCTTAGTGTCACTTGTATTTACCCCCACCCAGCTTCTCATGCAGGAGGTGATGCTTGTTGCCTCTGATCTGCAGATGGGAAAAACACAGAAATCCCAGTCCCAGCAAGCCCCAGGCAGCCCCTGCCGGGCAGGGCATGATGCTGGGGCAGCTGAGCAGTGGTATCCTCCCTCCATCCTCCCTCAGCACCAGCTCAGGGACAGGACCACGTTGGAGCAGGAAATTCATACAGACCCCATCAGTGAGTCCAGAAGCTACAGGAAGCCAAACTAGAGTCATATTTCTGGATATAAAATACTTGAGTATAAAAGGGAGTATCACAGATTACAAAAGGAAGAATAACAGGGTACTGCCTGTACACACAGGCAGTGAAACTCAGTAACTTGTTCAAGGTCATACAGGAAATGGGAAGAGGAGCAAAGAGGAGAATCTGGTTCCTCCTAGTCCTTAGTTCATGTCCCAACAGCTGGACGTGGCTCTGTGACATATGGAAATATGCCTTTAGTCCCACAGCAAAATGCTTCAAATTACAAACTTCCTACTGTCCCTCTGAGAGTGTTTTATTCGTGGAAAATTTAAAAAAAAACCAAACCAAACAGTCTCTATACAATAACAAACATGGAAAGTTGTTATCTTGCAAAATTGTAAATAAAGTGGTATTTATATTATTGTTACAATCTTTCTGGCCCTCAGTGACAGGGTGACCCCCATTGGTGCACGGAAATGGAGCAATTAATGAGTAATGGACCATTTCCTGATATGCAGATGCTGCAGCCCATCTTTTGTTCTCAGATCTTCAGGGACTATCTCTTATCACAGGGCTTTTCCCCTGTGGAGAAACACTTGGAGGTTGCTTTAGGTAACACAGCAATGGGTAATTTTCAGAGCCTACTTAAATTAAAGAGTCTTTTCAGCAGTTTTGAGTGTGCCATTAGTGAATGACTGTGTAGGTAAATGGTTTGACTCACTCTCCAAGAGATTTAAGGTCAGAGATTTTATGGGTTTCTGACCTTTTGTGAGGAAGGCATAGGAACCTCCAACTCCTTGTCCTAGGAACCTTCAAGTCTCATTTGAAACCACTGGATTCTTTTCCATAATCTGCCATATTTGCAGGAAATTTCACTTTGAGGGCTGAATTGCAATTCATTGCCTATCAGAAAAAGCCAAATCCTGGGGTTGTTTGTTTGTTTCTTTCTGGGGATGTTCACCTTTTATATACAAACAGATGGCATCAGAACAACAGGTCTCTGTGCATGAGGCAGGATTTTGTGGATGTGCAGCTCTCCAGCGAGCATAAAACAAAGTAAAACCAGATTGAAAACTTTCATTACCCAGCAATGCAAGTCACAACAACAGAGTTAAATCTGTTTCTATTTAGACAATATCTGGAACAGCGTTTTATTATACAGCCTGTAAAGCACTGCCTGTGCATGGGTGGAAAGTACATTGTCTCCTGAAATAAAGAACTGGGGCAGGATTGTTTGGAACTTTCCTTTTTTCTTATTTTTGTTAACCATAAATACAAAGTAACCATTTCTCCATAACATTGAACTCTTTGTGGCCTTCCTATAAACAATAAAACTATCTAAAAATAAACATCTACTTAGAATAAATATTAACTCAGAGGCCTTTAAAATATGAAGCAAATAGTCTCTGCAATATCATCTCTTCCCTGATATAATGCAAAAGTCGCCCCATGGGGTTTAAAACTGAGGGATTTCAAGGCTTCAGGGTGTCTTATGATGCTCACTCTGAGCAGGCTGAATGCCAGGCTTTGTGAAAGGCTCTGTCTTAAAAGACAGAGTCCTAATCGCTTTCAACTTTTCTAATTCTTCACATTCCTTCCTAGCAAAATAACTGCCTCATAATGGCAGAAACATTTGGAGGCTGAAAGAAACAAACAAAAAATAATCAATTTTCAAGGTCCACTTGCAGACGGAGGAACCGTTTATGAAGCACTTACTGTTCAGTTGCAGGAGAAAATCTTGTCTTAATGGCAAAAAGGGAAGCATGGAAATACTGGGGAGAGGTTTTTCAGGGGGTGGGTGTGGGCACAGAAACTCTCTCACTCTACAATTCAGATGATTGATTTTTGTAGAAAATAGATCCCACCTGTGCCTCATCCAAGGCAACAGGAGTTTTCAGCTGTGAGGAGCAAGGAGTGGGTGCTGCCACCTCTCACACAGCACAATCCACGTTTGCTGCCCTCAGAAGGGTCAGCTTGGCTTGTGAAAACATCCCCATTTTCAAACTGGCCAAGTCCTGGATGAGCAGAGATCACACAACTGCCCGAGTGCTTCTCCCAGGCCAGTTTTGGTTTCTGAACCAAAAATCTCCTGCTGGATCCAGGCTCACCATATTTTACACATTCCCCACTGACAGAGGATGAGACACTGAAATTCCAACTTCAGTCTTTGGACATGAGGCCCATTCCCAGCTTTTCTCCATGTTTTGCACAGAGCTTGGCGTGGTTCTTGCAGCAGAAGCTCATTCACATGGCCTTGCACCACTCCCAGCTCTGCACACCCTGTACTCCCTGTCACAAAACACTCACACCACATGGAAATGCTTCCGATTTAAACCTCATGGATTCACCAGGCTCCACAGACCATGCTCCAGATCATAGCCAGCCATTCTCTAAAACAATCCAACTCCATGAGGTTAGAGGCTGGGTATTTTGTTAGTTTTATCTCCCCTTGGGTCTGGTTTTGATCTTTATCTACTAGAGTAATATTCCAAAAAATAAAAAAATACAACGGCTTTTATCACCTTAATTTAAAAGTAAGACTTGCTTTTCAATTCCAGTTAAATAATTCATTTAGATCCTGCCAGAGATGTTGAAAAGCAAATATGCACAGATGAGAAGCAACCTTTCTAAAAATATGAATGGAAAACATCCAGTCTTTCCTGTTATGTTTATAGTTTTCTCCTTACAGCATAACATTAAAATTACCAGCTCTCATGTGGTATAATTTGGTTACATTCCCTAAAGACACATGAAAGTAGTCCTAAAGGAACTACTTACTTCAGTGAGAACAGAAGGTGCTGAGCACATCACTCAAGAACATTTATTTTTTTGTTATTAGTGGGTGGGAATATTGGTTTATTGCCTAAATCTCCCCAGACTGTCCTCCCATACGAATCAAGAAGGAGTGAGTGGGGTGGTCCAGCTCACATGCCACTCTTACCCTGAGGTTTCATGTGTCTAGGTATTGGGTCTGTCACCTTTGCATGCACAGAGAAAAGGAGCTGGGACAGCAAAATGCAGTCAGCCCCAGAGCAGTGGTGCAGTGAGAGAACTTGCACAAATGTGGAACATCCACGAGTGAACAAAGACCAGAGCTCAGCTCTTCTGTCTCCGACAGCCGCAGGGAAAACACAATGTTCCTCTCGCTATTCCCAGCCCAACGAGCAAAAAACTTTCAAAACCTTCAGCAGTGGCCTAACTCTGCTGCCCTTGAGGCTAATGCCAGAACTAGTGACACTTGCTTGAGGGCTCTGGAAAACCTGATCTGCTGCTGGAGCTGCTGCAGACCTGCTTTGTGCATTTCCCTGCCCATTTCCAGCTCCATCCTGTCGCTCTGTCCCTGCCTGAGGAAGAGCTGGGCTGCACTGCTGCTCTAGGCCAGCACTGCCCTGCTTGGTTTAGGGCAACAATTTCTGCACAACAACAGGAAGAGTCCAGAATAAACACATTAAGTATCTTAAATTTGCAAGTAAGTGCACGAGCTATTAGGCACTGATATAGTACAACAGATAAGTTCAGTGGTTAACTTTGAACATACAAATAATACCACTGACTTCACTTCAACAACATTATGTTGCATGCTTAACATTAGACTTATGCTTAAGTGCTTGACTGATTAATCCTCTCCCTGTGTACTTCAGCTCAAGTTTGTTCAGGGTCACTTGATGCTGTCTTACAGACAGGCATAGACAATAAAACAATATGCTGGAACCAGTTTTCACACTCTGGAAAGCAAAGAGGTTAGTGTCCTAGGAATTGTTTTCCCATTAAATATGGTCCTTAATACCTATCACTACATCACCTGAGAAGCTGATCCTGCAGTTCTTAAGATATCAGAGGTTCTGGATGCCATCTCAGTTCTGCCAGGGTATGGCCGTGGTACCAGCCCACCATGGAGAGGGATAAAAAGTAAGTGTATTCCTGAAAATTTGTTTACGCACTTAATACAGTTGTTAAACCAGACTGTCAGAGCTAAAAGAGTCATTTTGTTTGGCTGGGTATTACACATTACACTTTCATGGTCTTCGCACTCTAACGGCAAGTTTTGTCAGCTTCATAAATTGATCCATCATGAGTAGACAGATTTGTAGGAAGCAGAGACTCTTTTGTATTGTCTTTGGGTTTCTGCTTAGAAATAGCTCCTCTACAACTGTATAGATTCGAAATGAGACATGAGAGGGGAGAAGTGTGAGCAGATTGTTCTTTGCAGATTCATTCTACATTGAGGAGTCAAGGAGTTGATTCTCAGTGCAGCCATGTGGGTTTCAGTGGATTGCACTGGCTTGACAAGGGAGAACCTATTCCTAGTGATTCTTTCACTATCTAACCTACACCCCTTTCCCAGTAATTTTGCCTTAGGGCTACTTCACATTTGTGACTGTAAAAAGACCTGGTTTCTAACTTGAACTCACTTTTAAAGCCACCACCACTATGGAATTTCCACATGGACCAGCCAGGGTGGTTTTTGACTTGCATTTTCCATGCAAGGGGGAAACCTTGCATGGAAAATGCATGAAGCTACAGGCAGGTATAAAGCCCCACTTTCTGGCCTGATAAACAACTGTCCCATGTCAAGGGATAAATCCCAGCTCTGTCACCCACCTTGCTGCTGTGGATGAACTGAAACAAATGAGCTGTAAATCCCTTCCCCTTGTGAAGTGAAGAAACTGACCTGTAGACCAACTCTCCTCTTGCTGTGTGGAAACCTTTACCCAGAGCTCGGTACAAAGGCTTGATCAAATCCTTGTAGCTATTTCAGAAAGCTCAGAAAATTATTATAAAATTGGATTATAAAATCCAATCATTAACTGCAGAAGTTAATTGCTGATATTCTGTTAAATAAAAAAAAAAGCAAAATCTTTTAATGATCTGTGTTGCATGCTGCTCTCAATGTATGTTCAAATAAAGCATGTATCTTATTGAACACATGCCATGCTGGACCTTTCAGATTCCATATAAATAATTAGATTTTTCTCACTTTAGACAAATTATCAGTAAAGAAAGCTTTAAAAATATTTTCTTGTGAAATACAGTGTTATTCCTTTAAATAAAGGGCTTTGGCAGTTCTGTGAGGCAGTTAGCTTAGCATCATTAATAGAGAATACAGTCTATCAGCATTTAGTGAACTCTCAATGACCCTGGTGGAAAGTAACTCCTTTAGCTTATACTTATGAAAAATATTATTAAAAAATGTTGTTGAAATGTAAGCATCATTTATAGTCAGTGTTAAACTGGAGTGCTATTGCCAGCTCCATCAAGCATTTCACCAAGGATGGGGAGCAATCATCTTCTTTTCTCAGGGATGTAGAGGAACTCGGAGAGATGGAAACAGGAGCTTCCCAAAACATCTCCCTTGTCTCCTGCCATGTGCACTCATGAGTTTCTCTTTTATTTCCTATTTCACCTTTCAGCAGAAATCGCTTAAAATTGGCCTGTAAGTTTTTTATTTCACCTGTTTTGCAGCAGAACAAGGAACGTGTGCTATGGACATGAGCATGTCCTGATGTGCCAAAACTCAGCCTTGGGAGGTCACGGCTCCTCCCTTGGAGCAGGGCATCTTGGTCAGGAAGGATCTGGGACAGGAAGCCCAGGGCTGTGTCTGCTCTTCCTGCCTTGTGGAGGAGGAAATTTGAATATTTCTCTGCCAACAAAAGACAGTAAATGACTTCTTTTGGTCGTTCTGACAGAGATCTTTGGATTGCTGAACTCACATCAGCACTACTATCCATGGGATTATGTCTGCATGTGATATCCACTGAGTAGCACACAAGATTGTATAAAATATAAGCCCTTTGGAGAAGCAGTTTGAGGTAGTTTTTGACATGATGTGTGGCTGTTCAGGTCCAGATCCACAGCACTACCTGTGCCCAGCTAAGATGCTGTGTTAGGATATTTGTTACCTTGTAAAATGCTCCCTGTAAAGTGGACAGGAACACTCAGAGGACAAATGCACTTCCCCAGGGTATCCCTGAGAGTGCCTGTCTCTCCCAACTGAATATATAAGGGGGATTAAATGCCTAATTTAGGTTCCTGACCTAGACATTTCATTTAATCCAAGCTTTTGTCCAAGCTTTGGCAGTTGTGAACTGAACTCAAGAAGCTCTTGCAAGTCCCTTCTTTGTGTAACATTCAGCAAACACATCTGGTGGCAGGGCTGAGCCCTCAGCCCACAGCATTGGTGCTTTTGTGGGCTGGGCACACCAGGATTGTCTGAACCCTCTGTGTCAGAAAAAGGGGATTTCCACATCTGGAAGAGGGCCACCACTGGAAGCTGAATCTGGTCAGACCAGTTAGCAGCATTTTCGTGATAAACAAAGCAGTGCATTTCTTGGGCCACTGGCTGATTATAATAGCTATGAAATTACCCAAGTTAGTTCACCACGTCAATGAAATTCATACGAAAATACCACCAGAATCTTGGCTAGCATATGAATAACTGTACAAAAGCAACCCAAGCCAATGTGACAACCATTTAAGAGGACTAACCTCTGTCATACGGTTTTCATTTTATGTGTATGCTATACAAACACAACCACCACAAATATGCATTACAGGCTGCCTGGAACTCACTGCTGAGGTGAATTAGCACTGCAGTCTGACCTGTTGAAAAGCTTAACCTTTGACCTGCCAGGCAATGGTGGTTGCAATTTGCAAGCCATTCTTGTGTTGAGTGGCTGAAAACATACTTATTTACTTGTGTAAAGCCATAAATGAGATGGGTTGGGTGAGCTCAGCCTGCTTCCCACTCCACACACTATGTCACAAAACACTACCACATGTTCAGCAAGTTATTCAGCATGAGGACTGTGCTACCACATTGTGACCCAAATTCACTCCTCAGATAAAGAAGAGTTTTTTTCTAATCTGGAGCGACGAGAATTCAAAGTGATTCTCTTTCTAAGTAACTTTCCACTATGCTTCCAGGAAAAGAGAAATTCAAAGAAATTGTTTGAAAATAAGTAATTTACCCTCATGAAAAGTCTGTGTAATCTCATCTATTGAGAACTGAACTTCTCTGCATCACCACACTGCTGTCACTGTCATTAGCAGCACATTTCCTCTCTCTGCCCACTGGAAACTCTCAGCTCTGTAGGGTGAAGCAATAATCCACTCACTTTTCCTTCTCATCTGCAATGGCTGCTAGTTGTGCTGCTTAGGATTAACTGTAGAGACAGAGTTGGACACAAACGTCATTTCCTACTCACGGGTTTTGCAAGGTTTATCACTTATCAGTTTTGTGAAAGATGCATCGTTTGGGGATGTGAAGCTCTCCCATGCTAGACCTGCTCTTGCCTATCAAATGAAGCCAAATCAGTAGATAACCTGGGTTTAGCAAACTGGATGTTTTGTAATGGAGATAGCTGGATAATAACCATTCCTAGATCAAAGTCAGTTACTAGGCGTTGCTCTTGGCTGTTGGCTTTTCTTTCTGACTGTATAACCACAGGTAGGCTTGAGTTGCAAAATTCAGATTAGGATGCAAACTCCATAATTTGGGAAGTGTTTAGTTGCAGAGACCTGGAATGGTTCATGGAGAAGGGAGGCAGGAATCGGGATGCTCAGAACCAAGTCTGCATATGAATTATGACCATCCTGACCACATGTTGCAGTCCTTGTCCATCTTCAATTCCAGTGCACAAGGAAGTGCCTCCCAGAGGAGTTTTCTGATCAGCCTGAAGTCACTTTTGGGGGTTTATTCCCCCTCCTTCCCCTGTACTTACACCTACAAGTTTGCACAAACAAAAAAGCATACCCATTCCAAAAAGCTTTTATTAAAGCAGATACTTCTGATTTTTGCTTTCCATTTTGGTCTTGTCTGATTATTCCCTGTTGTTTCACATCCTACAATAATAAAATACTTACAATATTCATTTACAATACTTCATTAAAGACACAGACAAAAAGTGTTATTTTCCTCTTACTTTAGGAGCTTTACATTATCCAGAAAAAAGCTCAAAAGAGCCAGGAAGGGTTGAGGAGGGATGTGAGGGAACAGCAGACTGTATATATTGCTGCTCTTAACTGCTGTCATAGACAAACCATAGGCAGCTGCAGCCCTACAAGTTTTAGGTTAAAATGGAACACAAACCCTGGGATATATCAAAGAATATGAAAAGATGACACAGCAAGCAACAGGGCTAGAAAAGAATGGAGGAGAACATGGATGTACAGGCTTGGCTTGCTATAGCTGTAGGCAAATTGAGGCATCCACAGTCCACACTGGTACTGAGATTCTGCTCCCTTTTTTTTTCTTTTCCCTTTTTCCTGAATTGTGGTAAACAGTTGTAGTAGTTGCAATAGTAATAATAATGACACTAATAAAAATAGCACCACCATTCCAGGCTGTATGACAATCCCCTTTCTGGATACTCTTGATAAGTGCAAGACTTGCCTTTAGAATAAATTTTAGTGAAAAGAGTTAGGTCTAAAACTGCACTTTGCTAAAAAACTAATCTTGGATGGAATCCATGTCACATTCTTCCCCCATATTTCAAAGTTGGTTTCCGTGGTGCATATCAGCATTTGAAATAATATTGCTGTTAATGACAGGGTCATATTTGTTCATTATGAATAAGGAAGCAGATTTCCTTCGAAGACAGGAACCAGTATTCCCCACAGGTTGAGAGCTTGCTATGATAGCTCTGCAGTCAGAGCCTGGCAATAATTACACCTTGGCTTTTGTGGTCATTTTGGATTGGTGTGAACATGATAAATGACACGTTTTAATTTGAACTATTGCTCAGCAGGCCTGTTCAGGTAGGCAATAACTCACTTGAGCAGGCAATAAACCTGAACAGGTAATAGCCCACACTTTGAAGTATGCCAGCAAACTCTTTAGCAACAAAATAAATATGTACATGAACTTCCTCCATAAATTGTCTTTGGTGAGGCAGACCTAGGAAAGAGTTTCAGAGCTGGCTTTTCAGGTACTCATGAGGAGCAGAATGAATCAGTGGGCAGATCCTATTACCACATTAATTCTTTGAAGCTGGACTAACGAACTGGCCCAACATCCAGTGGGACAGTGGCAGAAGGCAGCAGGAGCTGTTCAATGAAGGCAGGGTGACTAAGCTGGGAGGGCACTTCAGTCCTTTTACTAATGTGGGTAAATTGACTTCCCATGAACCACGGACTCTTAAATGAGCTTTTTCCTATGCAGCTGAGCAAACTGCTAAAATGCAGCATCCCTGTGCAGAATAGTTTTGCTACTGCTTGGAAGAGGTACAGCAGGGTCCAAGCAGCTCTGATTCTTAATGCTCAGGAAATCTCATGGCAAAACTGTATTTGCCCATCACTTTTCTTCACAGCATTCCTTTAACCATTCTGAACAAGGCTGTTTGTCAGACACTGCATTACTTTTATATTACAGATATAACATTTTCAACCTCTGGGCAAATGTGCATTGCTTTACATACCTAAAGCAACATGTTTCGTGCAAATTTCTTCAGACTTGCTGGTAACATTCCCATCACTGTGGGATTCTGTTCTAAAGAAAAGCAGAGATGCCTTAGTTATCTTTTCTTTTTGCTGTCAGTTGATCTTATTTTTGTTCTAGGTCCCAACCAATAATGTTACCACTGATTACCCTAATGCATGTTAACTTGTGATAGGAGGGGAAAAATAATTTGGGGTAATATGACTCAAGTCAACTCGTTTAAGGTTGGAGTATGTGAAACTCTTTTTCTTTCTGCTTTACAATAAACAAGGGAAGGAGTTCAAAGTCAGAAGAGAAAACAGCAACAGATTGAATGGAAAGAGGCAGTTTATCATCAATTGATGATTGGCTGTGAGTCCAGATTGTTCAGCTGCCCAACCATGCTTTCCCACCAGAGACCCAGGGCAGAGCCAGTTTGAGATACTTCAGCCTGAGACAGTGCCTGGTGCAGGATGATCCCCCAACTGTCTGCACAAATATCTCTGTCAAATCATACTGGAGGGCAGGGCAGAATGTGCCACCAAGTCTCTGGCTGCTGGAGGAGACTTTCTGTGGCACTTCACCAGGCAGGGCAAATATTTGTTTCCTCATTGAGGATTGTTTACCTTTAGAAACACAAAGAAAATAAATTTCTGGACTGGGCGTTGAATCCAGATTTGCATTGTTTCCTCGCCTGAAGTTGCCTAGCTCTGTCATTCTGGTTTGATCCATCCCAGGAACAAGATCCCGCAGCTTCCTTCAGATGCAAACCTGGATCTGAAAGCCTTCCTTTCCCCTTCCCACACCATCTGGGAGATGGGATTTTCCATCTTTTGCTAAAATAGTTACACACAAAAGGAGAAAAGGGTTGAGGGCAGTTCACCACGTTTATTTCACTTGGTATGTGTTTGCCCTTGCTTTAACACAGGCTGTTTTCATGCCAAATGACAGTTCTATTTGTTCCCCCACCCCCATTTTTTGTGTAGCTTATGTAGAACATCTGGTTTTAAAAGTGTCGCAATTTCTAAACATATTCTAATGCTCTTGGGATCAGAATATCAACAACTGTCTATTGCGGTAAACCGCATGTCTGGAAAACATTCCTGCAAACTGAGTTCTTAAATAAACATAAAGCATCTATAACACATAATGCAAAGCAACATTCACTCGTAAACTCAATATTTAGACCAGATGAGGTGCAAAATATGTTTTCTCTGGACCGAGACATTGTGATTTACAATAACATTGACGGGCTTTTCGTTGTATACAAGAGAGGGCAGAGGTGTGGCGGGCAGATCAGAGTTTCCTTTAAGTGCTCATTCTGCAGTTAGGTCCCATCTCGTGAGATTTTCTTGCCCCAGTTGTTGGGGGAAACCAGGAGTACGTCCTCTGAAAAATTTCTGCTGTTATTAGAAAGTGGAAATTTGAAAAGAAACTGTAAATTGCTGACGGATTAGACATGCCTGTATCTGATAAACCCTGACCATCTTGTGCAATATCTGCATCCATGCTAATTATCTGCATACATATGTCTGAAATCCAGAGGCAAGTCAGAGATAGTGTAAAGATTAAATAAACTGAACAATACAGTGAAAAGAAAATTGGACTAAATTGGTCTGAGGGGGAAGCTTTTGTTATTTTCAATCATTACTATTATTATTTATAGGGTGTGGAAAGTAGAACCATAAGCAACTTTGCAGAGATATGCAGTCATACTTAAAAAAAAATGTTTTCACTTTGAAAACCCCCTCCACACTGATTTCAGAAGCATTTGCTCTACTCCTAATAGCACCAAAGCAAGTAATCACTTCAAATCACTTTTTAGGAGTATTGGTGGCTGATGAAGTTGGTTGACAGGAAATGGAAAAGCTGAAAACTCATTAAACTGTTGCTAAATGCTATGAATATATTTTGATTATTCTTCCAGACTACTATTTCTTAAAAACATTACCTTCTTCCTCCGAAATAGAGCACAAAATACTTTCTTCCAATTAATTTTTCAAGAATTTCCACTCTAAATTTAATGCAAAAGTGCTTTATAAGGAGAAAAAATGAATATATGGGTTTAGGCTGATGTAATTACATTTGAAGGTTACCAGGAAGTCTTGTGAATCCACCTCCTGCGGCATCTCAAAGTTAAGGTTTATCAAAGGAAAATTGAAAAATTAAGTCAAGCCTTATCATTCCATTCCCTGATATTAAAAAGGGTTGGATCTTTTTTCTTTTTGTTTCGTTTTTTTGAAGATTAACATCTGGAGTTATGTAAGGTAAGATAAGGGTGTTAGAACACCTCACTTCCCTGTGTGAAGATCATCTCCTCTCTTCAACAGTATGGAAATGAAGGCCTCCACCCAACTATCCCATTGAGCAACTGAAGACATTTTGGCCCAAAACCTGCACATATCAGGATGGAAACACCTGCCTTGCATGTTCACCACTGGAATTATGCAGTTGGACCTAAGTGATTACTGGGAAACAGATCCTGCTTGCTTTGAAGACTGAAGACCTGTGTTGAGGTTGGTGGAATCTGAGGTCTCACCAGGGCAGCTGTTCAGGTTCTACTCCTCTCCTCCTGCATGCTGTAATAAATCCAAAGTTTTGAATTGCCAGTGTGGGTTCCTGAGCTGACCTGGTATAGCTGAAGCTCATTCTCCTCCGAAACTGTAACAAATGGTCTCTAAAAAGCTGAGCCATTTTCGGTTTACTGGAAGGAGTAGAATTTTAACAAATCAGAGTGAAAAGGGCCGAGCGTTCAGCCAAATGCGTATCAAGCCTGAAACAACCATGCTCTAAAGCAAAGCAGATTTGTGCCAGCCTGCAGGGACTTCTCAGTCATGGCACTCCCTTGGGATCTGCCAGGGGAGGGTGGTTTGGGACATCCAAGCAGCTCAGCCTCTTGCATCTGCGAGTGACACCGGAGGAGCCACGTGCTGAGCATTGACAATTACCTGGCTGGTGTCATTCCCAAAAAACAACTGCTTTTTGCCGAGTCTAATCACTCTACTATGCACCTCACCTTCCTGAATGAGAGGTCCTCATTCAAGCATGTAGTTTATTCCAAAACACATGCTGCATTCATTCGAGCTGAATATTAATGAACACCTTGAATTCTTGGAGCGTTATTAGGATCAGGTCTCTTGGCTGCTGCTAGGACAGAATGCCTTGTGGGAAGCTTGATGCCCAGCCAGGACTCAGATTACAAAGCACAAACATCTTTCTTTCAATACATTGAAGAAGTCACTCAACTTTACAGATCATCCAAATACTTCCTAAACATATGTGTTTTTCCAAAATGTTCACGCTGGGCTTGCAAAGACTCTGGAAAACTCTGGCTTTCCTTTTGCAGAAGCTGGAAAACAGGGATTAATCCACTGAAAATTTTTAAAAGGATTTGATAGTTTCATAATTTTTTCCTCAATGTTTTATCTTTTTGATTAAATCCCATGAGAAAATATAAAAAATAAGCTTTCATGAGGACAGTTTAGAATCTAGATTGTGTTGTGTGCTCCTGCTTATGGCAAGTTTTAGGTAATGACTAATATACTGCAACCAACTCAGAACTAGTAGCATTTTCCAGGAATCTGAACCATACATTTGCATGACCTCCACCACATGAATACTTGAAAACTTTTCAAATTGTTGTGCCTTGAAGTATAACTTTCCTGTGGAGCACAAAAAAGTTTTTTCATATTTATAAAGGCTGTCACACAGTCACAAGGGGCGAATAAAGTCCCAGAGGAAGTCTGAGGCTGTGTGACAGCAGAAGGTGGATCACCTGAGTACCAGTTCTGCATCCTGCCTCTGAAATTGCCCTTGTTCTACACATAGTGTCTACAGCAGGGAGAGACTCTTGGTATATCAACACATTTCTTAAACCTGAATCTAGTATAATATCACATTTCCTCAAAGTATTATGTCTTTAGCATCATCTGTTGAGTAAGATGGAAAAAATATTTGTGTTATTACTCCTAAGGTGTAATATTTATTATTTATCTAACGGGTCATTGGCATAGATTTGTCTCACAACCTGGGACCAGGGCTCTCCCCAGTTTCTCTTCCATCCTGTTACAACTCATTCTCCTGATGTCAAGGACTATTTTGTAGCCTCTGCAAAGGTGCCCAACAGGCCCACCAGTGATGCCTCTGGGGTAGCTGTGACCCTCTGAAAATGCAGAGCACTCAAAGGAGACACCCTGGTGTGTCCCCAGAGCAAGGACACAGCAGCTTTGAGGAGTTCAGATGTTTGCAGTCATGTAGATTCTGCAGGGCAGAGTCTCTTATCCAATTTCCTGGTGTCACTTCAGAGTCTGCATTGATGCAAAGGGAGCCATTTCACAAACTACAGCACATAAAGCTGGCTAGGATCAGTCCAGCTCTGCTATTTAGCTGAAATATGCCTTGAGATATAAGCGAGCAAAGGAGATGCTTCTTTACGGAAACCAACCCATGGATTTTGGATAGGATTAGGCACAAATATCCTCCTGCTTTTATAAATATTGACAAAAGGAAACAGGAAGATAGGTCTGTCCATAAAGAGGAGGTCTATTAACCATAATGCTGCTCTATTCGAGTGATAGTTTTATCTTTGTGTTAAAACAAAAAGGGTAAGGCTAGATATTACTTTTTTTATACTGATAGTTCCAAACCTCATAAAATATTAGTATCTGTATCAGCTATAAAAATTAACAGCTCCAGATCCTTCAGTGTTGTGGTCCTCAATTTCATTTTATCACCAGCTTTCCAGTTGTCTGTGTGTACGTGTGGGTGTGCACACATGCACACACATCCCTTCCCTCCTAGGCTGCTGCTGAATAGGCTGATAATTGCTCAGTGAGGCTGTATGGTAGGGCTTGCAAGTGGCACTCCTGATTCCTTTACATCAGAGGTCACTATTGTACAGTGAGATCCTGATAGGAGATAGTGATAACATGATGAGGAAAAAAAAATTAACAAAAAAAAAAAAAAAAAGCCAGAAGAAAATGCTGGTGTTGTCAGCAGGGATTGTTCTCCAGCTAAATAACTTTCTAGGTACAAAACTCAAAAATTCTGTCAGGCATCTCAGTCCAAAACTGCCCTTTAAAAACGTTTGGGAGCCAATGTAAACACTAAACTCAGTATGATGTTTGTATTCACTTACCCAATCTAACTTTTATTAACAATTAATCCATCAGATTTCAATGCCTATAAAATCCTCTGAGTCACAAGCCCCTCTGGAAGCCTGTATCTCGAAAACAAAAATTGCAATTACTGCCATTACTTTTTTGATGCAGAATCAAATTTAAATGGGGTTTTACAAACTGGAGAATTATCTGCATTTCTACTGTCTAAAGGCATCAGATTCCGTTAAAGCTCATATACAGGGTAAATACATAGAAACTACAGGAGGCAGCCAGTACATATGGAACGGATAAAGGCCACATAGTTTATTGAACCTTGTGGCCTGCTGATGTAACAAAATAAGCTTTGCAATGAGCAGTCAGATCTTAACATCAGGCCGCTCCTTTGCTCGAGTGTAATGGATGATAGCTCTCAGAGGGCCAGATTTGGATCCCCATATTTATCAGGAGTCTTACTTCAGGCTCTGGCCCTCAGTACACTGAATGAGGGATTTAGAAACATTCATTCGTAATATTTTCTCTTCTCCGAGCAAAGTGTGGTGAGAGGCAGCTGGAAGGTTTCATGTTCCAGCAGCTGAGGGGAAAGAGATCCTGAGACCAGGTATATGAAATCTTTCCAGCACTGATGAGTCCTCCTCTTCCAAAGAGATAAACAGTTCTTTGTCAGAGTGAAAGCAATTTGGACTGAGCTATCTCATCATTGCAATTACCCCTTGCTGAAATTTTAAACCAACTAGAGGAGCCAAAAAAGCAAACACTGTGTGCCATTGCCTTTACCTGCCAGCAGCAAGGCTTCCACCATTCCTGAGAGATACCAAATTTTCTGGGGTTTTTTAACTTTTTTTTTCTTTCCCTACAGTCATCCTTCCCAGCATTCAAAGTCTTGTCACTCTGGGGCCATTAGCAATGAAACCAGCCCATGAGAATCTGGTGTAAGCATAAGGGAGGAAGTTCGCACACACCTTAAACCTGGTGCTGATGGAAATATCCCAAATGCTGATGTAGACCCCAGCACAGCAAGGGCTTGAGAAAAAATCTAAAGATAGCTCAAGAAGTGCTAGAGCTATCCCTGTGTGTTTGGGGACTGTCAGCCTCTGCAGATGGAGACAATTCAGCCTCTGAGGGTACAATCCCAACACTTGTGCCCCAAGGAAGTCACCTTTGTATCTGCACAGAGATGCTCCTGATTAAAAACTGTGGCTGTGGCAGTGAGTTTGGGCTCATAAACCTGCTTGTTTGCTGGTAGCACATCTATTAAAACACAGACTTTTTTGCATGAGGAGACATTTTTTGACTGCAGACTATGGAATTGTGAGAAGAACTGTGGGTCACTATTTACTCTTCTGCATTTCCAGCAGCTCTTCCTGAAAGCTTTCCTTTCTCTGCTTAATCCAACACCTCTGTTGGGAAATAACTCCAAACCCCAGTTCTTAGGAAAACTCAGGTTGAGAGCAACTGCTGGATAAATATAATTTCATTCCAGCATCTCAGAAGTGTACCCCATATTCTCCCCCAAGGAGCCACCTACATCATCCCAGACACCCCAAAAGTGCAGGGTAATCTCATTCTTGCTATGCAAATCCTCTAACTAATGTGCATTCATTAAACATCCACCTCCTCTCCAGTGAAAATCTGCCATATTCCCAACCTGTTCCTTCTCTCTCAGTGCACTTCTGGTTCATCAGACCACAGTCATACATCCACACCGCCCACTGACACAATGTGACTAAGCCACGGGACAAATTAAATGTAAGTACACATGAACCCATTCATGCTATAGCAGATCTCTACAAAGAGCACCTTTTATTGTGCTGTTTTCAGAAAAATGTGGGGAATGATAAGTACATTCCAAGATTCTGCACAAACTGAAAGCTCCGAAAAATGTACAAGTACTACAAGTGACGTAGCTGGCTCTTGTGTAGATAACAGGAGAGAAAGGACAGCTGCTCACAGGCTGTGGCCTGAGGTAAGCCCTGCTGAATGAAAGGGAATCCCAGCCCTGGCAGCCAAGGAAATACAGCGAGTCAAACGAGACCTAATGCAGCTCAGAGTCGAGCAGGTCAGTGTCGAGCCCAGATGAGAAAGAAGGGGGTCATGGTCAGCAGTGGCATAAGCAGATAAAAAGATCCAAGAGCAGCAGGGAGACATGATCTCCCTGAGCAAACAGGGGAAGGTCACACAGCTCACAGCTCTCCTGCAGCTCACAGCAAAGCTGCCTCAGTGCCCCAGACTAGCACAAAAACTGCTGCAGCCGTGTTGAAAAGGTTATTGCCTGGTGGCATTCTCTAAATTACCTCCAAAGAGTGCTTTCTATCCTGATAAACTGAGAAAATAATTTGATCTTTCGCCTACAAAGACAAAAAGAGAAGCAAACATTCACAGTACAATAATGTGTTGATTCACAAATAATAGAAACAAGAAACTCAAGCTCATTTTCCACCTCCTTAATATTTTCTGCATCGTGTGGGTAGCAGTCAAGAGCCAATTGTTCCTAAGGTCACTGTATCTGTTTTGGTTTAAGAGATGAGACTTTAACACTTCAGGATCAACTATTATATATATATTTTATCCAATAACAGATGACATATGGAAATGTCTCCCTAGGAGCTGTTGAGATACACAAACAGAACAATCATAAAGCTTTTATAAGCGCTTGTGGTCTAACCACGGGGAGCACTGGTTCACTCCTGATTACCTTTCATCTTCCAAAGGTTAATACCCTTCATTCCATTTTGCTCATTATGCTGTGGACCTCTTAGAGAAAAGTCTGAAAGCAAAGGTCCTTTGTGATTCTTGCTCCTAGAAAGTAATTTTCCACAGGCAGATCTCTTCACATGAGAGAGATGAAGATTTATCCTCAAGGAACAGTTCTGTAAGAGAATACCCAACACTTGAAGTCATACAATTATATATTTTAGTTTAAAAATATCTAAATCTCCATACAATAGTTCTTACACTTTAAAACGAGGTTATACATTCGCCATAGAGCCCTGTGGTGACACACTCCCCATTAAGCTCTCCTTCTGTATCCTGTTCTCTATTTCCATGGTTCCCTCAAATTTGCATTTCAGTGATGCACTCTGGGAGTCTCTAGATGAGACACACTACTGAAATGTGAAAATAGTTTCATAGTCTTTATTCAATACATTTTTACCATTAAAGGACTGGAATTATATGAGAAGATTTCGGCCTAATGCATAAGAAAACAATTATTTAGATAAAGGAGATCTGCACAGCTTATTTATTTCTTGTTCTTCAACCTATTACATGACATCATTTTAATATGAAAGAACTTTGTAATTATGATTCCTTTGCTGATAATTCTTTGTTGTACACCACTGGATCTTCCTTATCTGACCCCAGAGATCTTTTTACAGATTTTATACTCACACCTTAATGAAGTCCCACAAAAATCCTTTCAAACTTCCCAGCCCCTTACTTTGCTTTGGCGTGTTCATGACAGCATTTTCCGTAGTTTCCACATTTTAAGCTTTAATCTTTGCCTAGAGGGCAGCAAAACAGCATCTCCTGAGGACTCTGATACCTAAATTTCCTTCCTTTCTTCAGTGAAAGACCACAGCCCCTTCTCCAGTATTTCTAACGCTGTGCTGGAAGGTACAGCCCAAACACAGCCAATCTTGGCCAGCGTGGCTTGGCATGGCCCTGGCGTGGCCAGCCCTGTCTGTCTCCCCACTGACCCAAAAAACCAAGCCGGGACCTGCCAGGAAAGAGCCTCCAGCAGCTATCGCCGAAGGGTTTGTCAAACCTGCTGCCAGCGACCCACCAGCTATGAGGTAGTGTCTCCGGCTGCTGGGCTCCAGATTGCAGGACTAACTCAATTATTTAATGATGGGGGAGGCATTACTGCTGAGGCTGGGATTGCAGCTCAGTTTCTGGGCCTAAATGCAGGCTGTGAGGAAATGCTGGAAGCACGACAAGCGCGCGACTGCTCCGTTGCAAAACTCAGATGTCTGTAAGGTTTTCTGCCAGGGAGGTGTGAGGCTGAGAGGAGGCTGCATGCACCAAAAGTCACCTGGCTAGTAGAACGAGAATGCAGATAGGCAAGCAGTGCCTGGCTGCTCTTTGCATCTTGACCAAAAAAAAACCAAACCCAACATAAATTCAAAACCAAACATCCAGCAGTATCTCTCCAGATCTCTCAAAGCTCAGAGGAAACACATGTGCCCAGCGGGACTCACCCCTCCATTAGCCCCCAAAAATATTTGAATTCCACCAGAAAATGCACTTGAAGCAGCAGTGAAGTATTTCCTAGATTAGAGCAGATAACAGTGAAGCTGAAAAGATTGGAGTCATTGGGAACAGGAACGTCCTCAGCAAAGAAAAACATCTGAATAACTGAGCAGCAAGGCCAATAAATCTGGGGTCTCCTGGCTTTGTGTGTCTTGAGTGGCTCCTCTGATGCCTCATGAAGGCTCCTGCTGTA
The DNA here is from genome assembly GCA_024500445.1 of Entomyzon cyanotis. Taxonomy (NCBI): domain Eukaryota; kingdom Metazoa; phylum Chordata; class Aves; order Passeriformes; family Meliphagidae; genus Entomyzon; species Entomyzon cyanotis. The sequence continues at coordinate 5,306,075 of JAKEPQ010000743.1, read as the reverse complement.
GATTCAACCATTGGGAAAGGAAGGACTGGAATATTTCTCTTTTGCCTTGCTGTCTATATCCACAAACCAGCATAGGCATATTTTTCCCCTTTTTTGTCTTCTGTTAAAATTGACCAAAAGGATTAAAAGTTATCCAGGGAAGATAAAAATGGACAGAAACAGATTAAGATAATAGTCTCTCCCCTCTAGAAAATGAGAAAATGTGCCAGAAAAAAAGTAATTACAATTCAAGTTAGCTATTTGGAGATATGAGGGCAGAGCTCATGCAGGAGTGTCATCCCCTCAGTATTTGGAATTACTTAATCTTGCTGGGAGACGGTAACAAAAATAATAATAATAAAGACTCTCAGCTAGGGTCAGTCCCTATCAGATACTTGCAAATGTTTTCAAGTGTTTCCAAGGGATAACCCCTGCTCACAGCCAGAACAGATCTACTATTTTCCACATGGCACTGCCTCTGTCGTGTTTCTTGTGCCCAGGTCTGGCTATGGTGAGCCTGCAAACCATTTTGTTTTTCTTTGTGGATGCCTGAACCCTCTCAGAAAGCACCAAAAACTATCAGAAACCTCAACCAAAATTTACTGGAATGAGAAATTTGCCTGAACTGGTTTGTCTATGCTCTCTGCTGTAAATTCACAGTTCTCTAGATTCACACCACACTCACAGGTTGCTCTGAATCAAACACAACCTCCCCTTTTATCTCTGGTGAAAATGGAGAAGCAAAGCAAGATGGCTTATATAAAGCATTTTATATGCAAGAGAGATTAGAACATTAGTGGCGTAATAAAGTAAATAAGATGGCAATTGACCTGAGACTTGTGGGGTTTACCCCAATTTTTTGTTTATAGTTGAAGGTCGTAAGCTATACAAACCTCTATTGATCAGAGTCCTCTTTGTTTAAACAGAACCTACTGTATTTATTTGTGCTGTTCCTCTAAAGTCAAACAAAAGGGGACAGTTTTAAGTAAATCTCTGCATGACACTGCTGCCATGTGGTTCATTCACTCAGTATACAGATGTTTTCAATCTGTACAGTTTGTCTTTCATATCCATATGAGATGAAGCAGGCTTGATTTAGGCTGGGAATGATGCCAAAGAGAGAAGATACATCATTAACCCTTAATAAACGACTTATGAAGCATCCCTGGTTTATTCATTAAAAGGACTCTATGAAGGATTACCATAACACCTTATGAGTGGTAAGAACCCTTTATTTGTCCGTAATATTATGTGACATGTATTTATATTGAAAAAAAAAATGCTTGGTGTGGGAGATCCTCCCCTTTTGTTCCCTCGGCCACTAATGTACAGGCTAAAAATAAGCATCTACTTAAACTTAGCATTCAGATAATGAACATTGTCAAGAATTAGAAGGACAGAATTAATCTGGGGTTTGCCTTGCCATCGCTGCACTGTGAAATCAGGACCTTATGTCCTGGGCACCTCTCAAGTCTCTGCAGAATTGGTTCTTGCTTTACCACCTAATACATACATATTTAATATACAGTGTAGGCATTTATTTGGTATATATTGTATATAAAATGGTGCCTCGTTTTACCTCTTTTTACACCTGTGTGGAACAGAGACAGCAGATTGGGAGACTTTCCCAAGGTCACAGGAGAAGGATGTAGCAGAGCCAGGAATCGAACCAAGCTGTCCCAAAATGCAGCCCAGGGAATTTCCACAACCAGCCCTCCTATATTGTTTTCACTCTGCTTTCCTCAACATCCTTTTCTCCTAACAGTTATAGCTCTTGACAAATAGTGGATGTGTGTTTTGAACAGCACTGGGCTCGCACTAGATGCAGGAATATTAGAAGCAGCTACTGGCTTGGAAGCAATTGGGAAAAAGAAGGACATGGCTTTTTCTTCAGTTTACAGGGTTTGCACACTGAGTCTATTCTCACTGCATTATTCGGCAAACAATCAGTTGCATCACTACAAAGAAGAAACTGCTGATCTACTGCAACTAATAGACAATCCCATTCAATCAGTTTCTTCCTTTATTAAAACATGCAAAACCCAGTAGTGAGTTTAAACCCACTGTGCCAGTAGTAACATCTCTTCATTTTAGCAGGGAGCAGTGTGGCTTGGCAAATAATGTTAAAAAAAAAAATCAGATTTTTTTTTTCCTTCCACTCCAGCTCGATTTGAAGGCAGAAATTCACCACACTGCTTAGCTTAAAGAATTCAGAGTTGAAGGCCACTGCTCAGAGTGAAAAGTGTGGGCTGAAAAGCCTGCTCCCTACTACAGAGCCATGTCCCTATAGATTTTATGGCCGGTCCTGTGCAGTTAGCAGGAGCAAAAGTCTAAGAAGTTGGAAGATATTCTGCCCCATTTCGGGTTCTGTTTGAAGAAGGGGCTATACATAGTCACATGTATGTTCAATTATTCATTTTCCAGGAGGTGTTTGAGTCAGGGAGAGCAGGCTCAGCACATACCATAAAAACACTCCTGCTCCCTACTCTCAAGATCTGCACTACAGGTCAAACAAGCTACACTCAGTCATGGGACATTAAGTCCCTGGATCTTGAACTCCAGCTGACTGCCTCACCCAAGCTTTTGGGCTAAACAAGCATCTCCCCAGCCTGGATGTTAAGTGAAGTCAGAGGGTCAGGCTTCTCTTAACCCCTCTGCCAAGAGAGCTCCTCTCAGGACAGCTTTGCACAGCCCAGACCCTCCCCAGACACTGCTCAGCAAGGAATCACTCAAACACAGTTTTTTTCCACCTCCTTCCCTACTATAAAAACCTTCCTCCCCCCGGTGCTAATCCCAGAGCAGGAGACACAGCCCTTTCCTAGCTGACTGGGGGGAAGAGCTGAACTCACAGCTGGCCCAGCCCAGTCCCCAGCACACAGCTGGAGCCTGGCTCAGCCCTTTAACCCCTCCAGCACGGCCCAGGTGAGGCCTGGCTGTGGCACACAGAGGCAATTTGGGGTGCCCACCTTGGGAAAGCACTGCCTGGCTGGCACTGGACTGGTTAAAGCCCCCAGTTGCAGGGGTTCAGCACAGGGTGTTGGGGTGTGCAGCTCCACATTCCCTGCCTGCTGTGTCCCCAGCTCTGCTCAGGCTCCTGGCCTCTCTGGGGCATGAGGAGCTCTGAATTTGAAGCTGGCTGGGAGCCTCAACCCCTTGCAAAGCCAAAAGCCCAGAGAGCATAGAATCCTGGATCTGTTTGGGTTGGAAGGGACCTTAAAGCTCACCTAGTTCCACCTCCTGCCATGGCAGGGACACCTCCTCCTAGACCAGGTTGTTCAGGGCCCCATCCAACCTTGCTCTGCACACTTCCAGGGATGGGGCATCTACAATTGATCAGGATCAAAAGGTCATAGGGCAGTGATTTATGAGAACTGGAAATGGCCCAAACTGAAGGCAGCTGAAAACAGGTCGAAGGGCTCTGACCACTGGGCTGTGATATAAAACAGGACAGTCACCATCTCCATGCTGGTGTCTTGAAAGGTTTTGAAAGTCTTGGACTTTGCTCTGTTCCTTGGAGGAACAGTTTTGGGTGTCCCTGTCAGGGAGTGACCAGCGTCTGGATATCAAGAGCTCTCCATGTGAAAATACGTGATGAGATAGGGGGAATCACAAGTGAAGTCAAGTGAAATACAAATTATTTTCCCCAATCTGTAAACCAAGTCAAAGGCATAATCAGCCCAGAGCCCAAGTCCTCTGAGCCCCAGTGTGTTTCCCAGCTCCCACCATCCCAGCTCTGCATTTCACAGATGTATGACATACACCTTTCTGGAGATATCAATTCCCTTTTAAAAAAAACAGGAAAAGTAGACTGTTTCATCCATGGTGCTTTAACAGAAAGCTTCTTCAGTGGGGCTATTTTAAAATCAATTACTCATTAAGTATGGGGCAGGAACGAGGAAGAGAGGGAGCCACAATTCCTGGCCCCTTTTTAGGTTTTAAACCAAACCAGAGACAACAGTCAAACTTGGGACAATCCTGGGTAAACCACAAGAGATGGCAGCACTTCTCATCATCCTAAAACAACAACATTTTTCCAAGTTTTTTCAATCAAAAATGCTAGTAAGGCCACCCTGGAATTTGCTACCATTTTTTCCTTACCCAAAGCTATTTTTCAACAGAAGTATTGAGTTTACATATTAATACACCACTAAAAACAGGATGAAGAGATTGGAATGCTGGAGTTACTGATTTGTTTGGGATTTTCTAAGAAAAAATAAAATAATTCTGTTCTACCAGTTTTCTTTATTTTTTTCTCTCTTTTCCTTTTTCCCATTAAGTGACTGTTTCAAATTAATAGAAAGAGGATGCAGCATTTCTTCGGTTTTATTTTATGGATTTTCCCAGCATATGGAATCTTTTTAAACATGAGAAGCTGTGGGTAATATGTTATTATATGCATATTTTAAGTTAACCATTCTTTATATCTTTCTCAAAAGAAAAGATTTATCATGTTTATGTCTGAGAAATATGTTTATTTGGAAGATTTACTCCAACTCTACTTATTTCCTTTACAGGGATGTCAACTGGAAAACTATACTAGCATTTTTTATAATTAAAATTAGGGTGGAGTAGAACGCAATCATTGCTTGTTTCTTTTCTAGATCATGGAAGCTTTCAGTAAATCAGACTTGACAGGTTTAAAATGTTATTTTCTGAGCTTTGTTCCTTTGCCAATAAGGCCATTTTTAGGGTGGTGACAGAAATCCTGACCTGTAATGCCAGCGAGTCCATTGGCACATCTGAGAGATCATGGGAACCCACTTTCCCAAAAGTGGCACTAAACTGAAATGCAGCTCTTTGGGGAGGAGGTGAAGGGGGGAAGGAACAAGGGGAGGATGTCTAAACCCCAAACTGGCAGAAGGTGGTGGCCATGGAAAGCTCCAGGTCTCCCAGGAGCTGCTGGGCACTGCTGGAGAGCAGTCATGAGCGAGCTGAAAAAAAGTAAAAGCAGTCAAAATCCAACCCACAGTATGAAAATATGAAGAAAATGTGTACATGACCCTGTTCACCTCCCCTTCAAACATATACAAGGAGCTAACAGGAGGCATTACTGGGCAGCCATGAGCATTAACCAACATTTCTAAATGCTTCACTAGTGACACTTTACCTATATCCATTGCCAGCCATAGGAAGGATCCATAAATCTGTGGAAACATTTTCTGAATCTAGCACTTCAACTGATGCAGGCTCCACCTGAAAGTACAGTTTACTTTCCTCCCTCCCCACAACCACACTACCAGGATAGGAAATGTCACAACTCCCAAAATGGATGTCTCCAAACACAACTGAAAATTTACATTAAACTGACAGAAACTAAAGAGGAATGTAGTTTTACATAAGAATTGCCTACTGTAAAGAAAATTTCATTTTTGGCTCAGGCAAGACATTTTAATTACATGGGGAAAATGATATGAAGTTGTTACTAAGCGCTAAGTGAGGAGGCAGGTTTTTGGATTCCAACTGGCGTGACTTTAGGATTTTGTCAGGGTACGTGTTTAGTGTTCCTGTGTGTCAGAACTGGCAAGTCATGCTGAATGTAACATTTATCTCCTCTCAGTGCTGCAATTCCATGTCGATCTGAGATTTCACTGGAGGGTGACACCAAGCTAATGAGGCAGCCTCTGATACCTGCTCAAACTGCCCCTTCCCAAACTGCTCAACCCTTGGGGAAAATTATAGAATCATAGAATATCCTGAGTTGGAATGGACCCACAAAGATTGAGTCCATCTCCTGGCCCTGCACAGGACAGCCCTAAGGAAAACACCATGTGCCTGAGAACGTTGTCCAAATGATTCGAAGATGTAATTCAATTCTGAATTGCTGTAGGAAATAGAGTGATCATGTTCCCTAAGGAAAAAAGTGATACTGGGGGAAAAAGGGGGAGGTTATATGAGCTCCTGAGGTCAATGCTGGGTGGCAGGGCCAGGAAAGCTGATGTCTACAGGGGGGTGACAGGCAGAGAAGAAGCCTTCAGCATGGTAGTGCCAAAATCTAGCAGTGAGCAGGCTGCAACACCAGGCTCAGGCAGCACAGACATACCCATCTCCTGTTGGACATGCCCCACTGAGCAAACCAAGGACAGGGGAAAGGTGAACAGCCCTCCTGGGACTTCTTCCTGAGCAGAGTGTGCAAGGAAGTGGAAAATACCGTGGAAGAGTCAGACCAACCCTATCAGACAGAGCTGGGACTGGCCAGATTGCCATGAATCAAGGGCCTGTAAGGGAGATCAGAGACAACAATTCCTTTTAGTGCCTCACTTCGTATCCACTTGAAGAGTCTTTGTTGCTCAACAGTTTGTACATCCATTTATTTATTTTTTTCCCACAGCTGTCAAACCACATTGATTTTCAGTCATTTTAACCTGGGCAGGATCAGCAAACCTAGTCCCCCAGGTGAAAAGCCAGGCCTGCAAGGAAACGACTCAAGTCGGCTGAATTATCTGATTCTTCTAAGACACAAAGAATTTGTTTGCTTTGCTTATGAGAGCCGAGGGAGGGATGGCACAGAAGGCTAAATCCTCAACATCCCCCTGGTATGTACTTCACGCTCTGCTATCGATGCAGGCAGAAACATTTCCAGGGCTTACGATGCAGTTGGCAGTGTCTTTTCAGAAAAGGACCTCTACGGAGTGAGCTCGTGTCTGAATTACATCTCAGCCCTAGGGAAGATGGTTTCTTCAGTTCCCCTTCAAGGTCAGTTGTGGGGTAACATATGTTATTCGTCTCTCAGTCTTGTTAACAGAAAATCTGACTGAGCGACATTTGGAAACTGGGAAATGAAAATAAACAAAATGAATAAACTCGTTTAAAGGGCTTGGGGGGAGATAGAATCCTGACCCGCGTGTAACATCCTTACCAACGGGACAATGCTGAACGAAATTTGGGATTTGCATCTTGATGGGTATGGTAAATTTGAACTCTACATGACTCCAGCGCATTTGCTAAGCAAATAGAGACACTTTTATTGCAGATATATGGTACAGAGTTGGTGTAAGCTCTGGGAACCAACAAGCTCATTGCATTTGTGAATAGCATGTTGGAGGTTTTTTTAGTCTTTCGCTCAGACATTCCCTTTAAGAATTAAAATGGAGCAGGGTCTTGCAGAGAAATTAGTATGTTTAAATGGTGTTTCAGCTTTTCTTTAGAAGATGAACTTGTAAAGGCTCTGTGTTCCCAGCTCTGCCTCTCCTCATGCTCCAGCCACACTTTTGTCCTTGCCCAGAGCTGGCCAGGCACTGGCCTGAAGCCCACCCTGAGCCCCGAGGAGGGGAGATGCAGCCTGGACAGCCCAGCTGGAGCCCTTCTGCCTCCTTGATTCCTCCCCAGGATGGCGTGGGCATGAGTTTCAGCACAGCCTGGGTTATTCCTCCTGGGATCTGCACCTTGTCAGCACAGCCTGGGGACACGTCAGCAAAACCCAGATGGTTGTCTCAGGTACCCAACACCTTAAAATGGTTCACGTTATCCGTGCTGTGTGCTAACATCTGGGTGGTTGCAGCTGAAAGGGTTGTTTGTTCTAGGCACTCAGGGCTGCTCTTCCCTGCATGCAGCAGCTGAAACCAGACCCCATAGCAGCATTGCAGCTCTCATCTGTACAGTCATGTTTGCCATTCCAGCCTTGGTAAAGAGTTCCCTCACTGGCTCACCAATGCTTCAGCACACCCACTTCTTTCCTAAGATTTGGCTAAAGATCAGAGCAGTTTGGTTATAATAGCATTTGGCAGTAGAAGTCTACCAAGAAACCTGGCCTGAGCAGCTGAAAGAAGAGCAGCGAAGCGAAGTATGAGAGATGATTGAAAGAGACTCCACAAGGAAATTTCTGGGCATCCCTTGCAACCACCATATCCTTGGACTTCTATTTTTGCCTCATTCCATTGTGTCACACTTTTGTTTTCATTCTTCCTTCCCTTTTTTCTTACAGTGCAAAAGGGAGAGGGATGAGCTGTGAAGTCAGGTTACAAGCATCTGCCTGAGCCTGTGTGTGTGCATGCAGGCACGTGGGCACAGGAGCAGTGCCAAAGAGAGGAGCTAGAGCCAGCCTAGTGAAAAGAAGTAAAAGTGAGGATACTGAGGTATAGGGAAGTGGGTAAAAAAGTAGAAAAATTATCAGACTAATTTCTCTTAGCCAGCTGGCATAGCTGCTCCACTAGTGAAAACTTAGAGGTTTTCAGTGCAGTGTGTTTCTGAGGTACTACAACTAAACTCAATAGCAGAACATAATACAAAAAGGTATTTTAGCATTTTCAATGGGAGCACTGATGCTGGAACTGAAGAGCTTTTGAGCTGTAAGCAAAACCTAAAGCCTTTGCTTTGGTGATTTATGTAAGAGCATGAGACAGACCTGGGCTTCCCCAGAGGTGGAGATACTAAAGTCAAATCTAGGACAAGGAACTCTTCTTCAGGAAGTCCTGAGGATTGATCACTGTTACAGGGTTCCTGATGGACAAGATTTTGTTTCTGAAGATCCCATGGCTACGGATGTGCTCCCTGAAAAGCAGGTTTTGCAGTGCATCTTGCATCATAGGGCCAGGTCCTGGCCCTACATCAAAGCCTTCCCCTTGTGAGTCGAGTCGCAGCAGACATCAAGATGTGCTGCCTGCTCTGATCTGTGCAGCACCAGCTCTGCCCACGCCAGGCAGGGTACCACACCTCACACCACCCTGGTGATGCCAGTGGCATCCCAGGAAACACCTCTGGTTCCAGGTAAGAGAAAGCTCAGCCGTCAATCCAAGCTGGAAAGCATATCAGGCTAGTTTTCCACCAAATTATTTCTGTGCTTTGTAAGACTGATCTGCTGCAGCACATTCACGTGGAATTCATTAGCACATCCCTTCTGCTAATCCTCACTGGGTTTAACACAACAGCATACATTGATTTTTCCTGGCCTCTGAGGAGAGCTGTGTCAAGTCAGAAGCATGTGCTTTGGGACAGGCTGAACCCAGGAAGCTTGGCCCTTGAGAGATTAGAGAAATCAGGGCTTTGAAGGCTCACTTGGAGGTTCAGGTGGAGTGAGCCAGTATTATGACTCAAAGGAAAAATTCTGCCTCTTGAGACCCTTCACCTTTGCCACATCCTACTTCAAATACCAGGATCAACCACTATTATCCCAAGGAGAGTGTTAGACAGATCCAATACTCAGACCCAAACCACACAACAATAAAGAGCATGTTCCAGATTTAAAGTCACCCCCTCACACACATGCCCCAACAAAATGGCTTTAGAGTTCAGCAAACAGGACATCCACCCACTCCACCATCCCATGAATGCCCAAGAACTGGGAGGTGGCTCTGCAAGTTTGCTGCTGGCAGTCTCAGCAGTTGAAGGAGAAAAAGATTCTCCATCTTCTGCCAGCCGTGAAACACAGCCCCATCCAAACAGCTTGGCTCCAAGGCAGCCACCTAATGATTCCCAGGCTCAGCTGAACATCTTTATCCCTCTAAACACCATATGATTTGGGATGGATTCAGTGGTTTTTCTGGACTACCACCACAAATAAACACAAGATACTCCACGAAGATAAAGGCTGGGGCCATCTGCTGCACCTTCAGAGGAGCCCAGACCGTCAGAGCAGTCACAAACACATGGACTTCACTTCATTAAAGCTCTGGCATTGCGGCACAAGCCACATGATTCAACCACACCAGTGCTGCCAAAACACTCCATGATATCCCATCAGGAGCCTCCCCACGTACTCCTGTCCTACCCTGGATCCACAGCACTGCTCAAACACACAACAAAAACCCTACTGCCATGGAAAACCACGGGGTGGCCATGGTGGGTGCAGCCCCAGCTGGGCAGGGCAGCCTCAGAGCAGGGATGCAGGAGACGGAAAGAGATGGCAATCGTACCTGGTAGAGGTTTAGGGAATAGAAGGAAGGACGTGAGCAATAGGAAGCAGACTTACCTCACCTTTCAGAGCTTGATGAGACTTGCAGGGAGATCTGTGCAACTTATTTCGCCATCCCTTTTAGATGTTGAGCACCCAGTTGCATCCAGCCCTGAGTGACAGCCAAGAGCAGATGTAAAAGTGTAGAGGTACAAGTGAGGATACATGGAACCCTTACACTTGCTGGAAAACTTTATTAATACGACAACCCAGAACTTTGTTCTGCCCTAGTAATTCCCACCATCTGGAAATTTCATTCTATACTTAGAGATAAATCTCCAAAGCCCATGTGCCCTGTATTGCCAGGTGCTATCATTGACAGTGGTGGGGAATCTGTCCACTTTTTATTGTCTGTAATATATAATTTATTAACCAAAACATCACTTCAGCCATAAAATTTTTACTGCAGCTTATTTTGTAATAAATCATTTGTATTGTAAGTCACACTTCCCAAATTGCAAATTTACCCTATATGCCTCTCTTTTTTTGTGAATATACTCTTTATTCAGAGTGATCAGGTGCATAATGTGGGATCTAATTCTTTGTCCCAGCTATCTTATAGGATAGTTGAAATAAAAATAATTTTGATGTCAAATTATGGCACAGGTTATGTTTCTGGCCCATAACTGTATTTTCAAACTCAGGTTCTTGAAGTTGGGTATCTAAGGCTGTATTAAAGCATAAAATGAAAAATTGTTTGAGAAAAGTACTATCTATCTACTTTTCTGTCATTTTCAGGAAAGACAAAGCATTTAGGAGAAGAATTTCTAAGAATAATATTTTAAAATTTCCATGCATTTCAGCAGCTCTTCAAATAACAGATGATTATTGTTATTACTACTACCATGAGGTTTTGGTAATCTCATAATATCAAGTTATTTCTCATTGCCAGAATTTGCATCTTCGATCTGGGTTAAAAAAAAATCATTAAGCTAATAATCACGTGCTCAGCCTGCACGTTCTGGAGCCTCTGGCCCTTGCAGCCCAGCTTCACCCTGAATGTGTGCTGGTAGATAATCCACCTCCTAAAAGCTGACTCCCTCTTTATCTTTATGTGACGCTGGCCTGCAAAGTTCAAGGTAAGGCCATTGTGTCTTGAGTCTATTTTTATTGTACAAAACACTGGATGGAACTTAATTATTTTTTCCATCTGCCAACCATTTTGACTAATTGAACCCTTTGGAGCCAGGAGTCAAGGTTTCCCAATGTAAACCAGACCCTGGAACACGGCATTAGCAGAAATGTTGAAAACTCATGAAGGAATTTTTGGTTCTGAGGTTTGGTTCTGTTTTCCAGAGTCTGACCAGGATTCGGAAGAAACCCAAACCCTCTCCTGCATATACATTTTTGTAGGTTCTTCTAGTGTCTCAAATTTTCCAGGCACTAAAGATTCCCATTACCAAAACAAAAATAAAAAAGTAAAAATTGAAGGATAAAGTCGCAGTCATATGGAAAGTCCCAGCAAAGGCTCAGACTTCCATTATTTTGGCAAAAGCAGAGAATGCTTGGGCAGCATTAAAAAATGAAGCATAACTTTTTACTGGAGGGTTTCCTGATAAGCTCTTTGTACTGAAAACCAGATTGTTGACACTTCTGCAGTGCATTTTAATATGATTTTCACTAGTATTTTTCCCCTTGCAAGGGTAACTACTGTAGCCCATAAATTCCACCCCATATTCTGTTTGTTTGATGACCCATCACTAAATTTCCACCTGCAATAACATTTCACCTCTGATTTTACCTCAGAATGTGAAAATTTTGGGATCAGTGACTCTTCCAGCAGCAGGAGATCACCAGAACTGAAAGGCAAGAGGTCCTGTTTTCCAGCAGTGACTTGCAGTATAACCCTGGTGAGATCAGGAAGTGAAGCCCAAACGGGTGGCTTGTGCCTCTTGGCTTCAGCTTTGTTTTTGCCTTGATTTAGTTCTTTTCAGAACATGGTATAATTAAGGTGGCATTTGCATGCTGATGACTCCAGCTTCGTTCATCTCAGGCTCTTTCTGCTGCTGCTCTTCCTTTCCCCAGCAGCTCCTCAGCTTGCCACCAGCATTAATGATGTGCCACTAGAGATGCTTCATCCTTTTCACGTCTTTGCAGCGTGATCATTAGGAAGCAGAAGTTTCAATGGCTTCTACCACCACGTTTGTTCCCTTTGACAGAAAACTCCTTTTACAGCCATAGCTGTGATACTTTGGAAACGCTTTGCAGAAATCAGGGATCTGTCTGAAACTCTACACTGGAGGCAAATGAAAATTCTTAATAGATCTGGGTCTTAGTTCCGCTAATTTCAATGGTTCGTTTCGCTGTTCTGGCAGTCAGGATCCATTAGTGGAACAGAAGGAGAAGCATGTATAATGCATGTACAGCAACCACATTCTAATCTCAAATTTCTTTTTTTCTTTTAAGTTCTTATTTTTTTAAATAAATATATAATGAGTTACTGACAGTACTTAACAATATCTTATACTAGACACTGTAATACCCCAAATAAATACTTAATTTCTGCTTTCCTGCAACTTCACTAGGATTACATCATGTCAGATTACTCTAAGTCTGCTTTAACCCAGTTTGAAAACACTAGTTATTCAAAGATCCTTACAATTCTTAATTTCATTCCTTGAAATACCTTTTCTTTTGGTTCCTTTATACAGTTTCTCAAGCCTGTGAAGGCCACGGAGTTGTTAAGTTAGAACAAGCCTGCAAGTGAGGAAGCTGGGAAAGCAGAAATGCTGTTTCAGCTCACAGCAGAGCTCCCTCCCTTCCTCTCCTGCTGACCAGCAGCACCTCGTTCTGCTGGGCAAGGAAATCAGAATCACAGAATGGTTTGGGTTGTAAGGAACCTTAAAGATTATCCAGTGCCATCCCCTGCCATGGGCAGAGATGCCTCCCATGAGCTCAGGTTGTTCAGGGATCCATCCCACCTGTGCCTAATTCAGCCTTCAGACAGTTTGACATGGTAGCAAACATTCCAATGGTTTTTGAGATGTCTAAAAGCATCTAAAGAGAACATGAATTCAATTCCATAGGGGCCTTACCATGAGGTAGCATGTGGTTTTGATCTATTGGCCTGCCTGTAGATCAGGACCACTGAGTTAGAAGGGAGGTGTGCACTACCTTCATCCACCCAGAGAAGCCATTAACATATGCTCCCTACCATGAATTAAATTAGTTTAGATTCTCCTGACGATGCAAATAAACTCATGAAGCACAGCTCTATAGGGCTGCAAACTAACCCATTTGAAAAGACTTTTGCAGCTTTTGTTTATCATTCCATATGATAAACAGCTACCTCCCCAAATTATCAGGAAAAGAAATTTTAACCATTCAGCAAATTACAAAAATTGTGTTTTAATGATAAATAAAAAGTCACAAGGCTCAGCATGTTTTGCTGAGAACCATTAATGAGGGAAGATGGTGAGGCCTGTAAATTTACCTTCTCTTTTGTTAGCACTCTTTTCTGCCTGCAATCCATATACTTGAAAAAGATACAGGTTCCTTACATAAAATTTAGAGAAAAAAACCCCAGATTTTGATGCTCACTTCTATTGCTACCTGATCTTGTGCTGAAGATTTCTGCAAAGCTGAAATGACTGAATTCCTAATCCCTCTATGTTTCTCTGAAAATCAGCACCATAATGATGACATTAATTATTGTTACCTTTGACTTTCCTTCCTTCGTAAATATCAGCTTAAAAACCAACTATTAAAATAGCCTTCCTGTGGTAGGAAGCACCTTATCTTGTACTTTCGTGTCCCTGTAACATCTGCATATAATGCTCTGAACTTTGCTGCTGCTCCCAATTAAAAGCAAAACAAAAAAACCCAAAAAAACTTGATAATACTTTGTTGAAAAAGGACTTAAACAATATCCTATCCTGCTTGTTGCAGAAAACCCAACACGATGTGTTCCTTTGGTGTAGGAAATAGGATGCAGTCTTGGGACACAATAAAGCCCACAAAGTGCCCTTCCCTTCCCTCTGCCTTCTGATCCCATCCCTGTGCTCCACAGGCTTTCCAAAGCTCACAGCACTTGTTTTCTGCTTGGTTATCCAAATAGGAGATACTGCTATCTCCTCAATTTCCAAAAATTTCTGGCAAACTGTAAGGTCTGTGTTGAAGTGTGCATTTGGAAATACTCTCTCATCCTTTTGTGCTCTTAAAATATATTTTAATGGCTTAGTTATAAAAATCTTTAGTGTCTTCTGTACAAAAGCTTTAAAACTGACTATTTATTTGGTTGCATCTGTCAATGAGATTTTAGGTGATTTGGGAATTGCCTCATCTTGGGTATGTGTTTCAGGTCTCTCTAGCAGACCTGTCTGAATTCAGCTGTTACTCTGGTCAACTGAATAAATAAATTTACACAACCCTGTCCCAGCATCAAAACCCTAACCATCAAGAGAATGGGATTTAGCAAGCCAGTATCCAAACTGCAGCTAGTCTAAAAATACACATGTGAGAGAAAAGCACAAGATAGTGATTCCTCTGGGCTTGAATTTAGCCAAAATCCTATTGTTTGTGTATGCAGAGCTCCCTTTGCCTGAACCAGCAGTGCACATACTGACAGCAGCTCCCTGTGAAACCTCCCCCAGCAGCCTGGGGAGAGGTGAGCTCTGTTAGACAGCAGAAGATGATGACCAGATTGATACAGAGACAAACAAGATACCACCATAAAGTCTCTGGAAACAGGACAGCAGGCAGGGGAAACCTGCTTCACTCACATTCTTACATTTAACCGAGGCCAGTTGGCTGTTCACAGTATTTTATTCAGGCAAAAATGCAATAAAAAGAGAGGATGAGCACAGGCAGGGTCGGTAGTGCTGATTGAAGAATCACAGAGAAAGTCACAGGACCTCCACCGGCCCTCAGAGCAGTGGGTGTTTTCCCAGAGAAGCTTCTGCTGGAGAGGACACCAGAGTTAGATGGTGGGATGAACGTTTTTCATCTCAAAATGGGTGTTGGCTCCTGTCGAAGGGTGTCTCAATCTCTCCCCAAGAAAGCCATTGCCAGTACTTCTCTGCAACTTGGCATGATCATCTGTCTCTTTTCCAGAGAAAACTGCTGCCCTGTCTCCACCCTTCCATGTGACAGGGGAGGCTTAGCAACCACATGGAGACCTCAGTGACAGATGGGAGGTGAAGAACTCTCTGCAGTATCTAAATAAGGGAAAATATAAAGGTTCTTTGTCAAGCTACTGCAGACATAGGGCGTGAAATACCTAAATGCACTATTCAAAAAACTTTTAAAAGAGCAAGCAGAAAGCATCTCTGAGATTTTTCAGATTTTTAGATGAAGAATGGTTCATTTGAACATGATTTATAAAAAAACCCAAAACTTAAAGGTTTATCTGAAAACTCATGGGGTGAATTACTGCTTGAAAGCATAGGTTCAGATGTCCAGTCTTCAATGAGGAAATTATCAGACCCCCCTGAAGGGCAATCAGCACTCCCATTCAGAAAGGATTATCAGGAACAGAGTCATTTCTGTCTGAATTTCAGACTTCTGGACACTGACCTCAGAAAAATCCTTGCAAGTGTTTTTACAATTACTATATTCACAAAAACATACAAAAGTTTTTTTTAAAAAAATCCTCAGTTATTTGCAAATAGATGACATTTAGCTGCATATCACTTAAATTCATAATCCTCTTAAAAACATGTGGTCTTGATTTGGCACCATTAGTTTCCATTTAATACAATTCTGTGACTCTGTATCAGATAATTGCATATTTTACTTGCCTTGCAAATTGAACCAAACTCTGAATGCTGCTCTCCCAGCCCAATTACTCCAGAATAATGAACAGCAAGCCAGAACACAGGGCTGGAAAACCAAAATCAAGGAGAACAATAATCAATGGGCACTTCTATATATTTTTTCAAGAACACACAATGGTCATTGCCGAGCTGAAATTTTATTTATTTACACTATTGTCCCATTTGGAACTCCCCATTTGGAGCTAACTTCAGAAAATGTTTCATCCAAGTACTGAGTGGTACCTTCATCGCTTATTATATCTTTCATTTTACACCCACAATTAATATTACTCACAAATGAAAACCCTCAGTTGCCTGTCTGCATCATTTATCCACTTGATTGATAGCTGATGCAACTATTTTGGAGTGCAAAAGAGCGTCTGCATATTTGGAGGCTACTTTAGCTGCCTAATTAGCTTTTTAACTCTGTGTGATGGAGAAATCATCTTCCAGCATGCTCCATCTCCAAATTCTTTCCTAATATATATAATTATCAGGTTTGGACCACCTAAACAAGTGAGAGGCTGAGAAGATTTGCATTCTGCTAGGAAAGGAATATTGAAAATAATGTTAATTAAAGGAAAATGTTACAGGACGATGAGTTCCCTGCACAGTAAATCCACACTTGCCTCAATATCAAAATTAGGATAGATACCAAAAAGTCTCAACATTTCAGAGTAATCATATTAAGACATATTTTCAAAACATCTAAGACAACTGTGTCTCTCAGATGAAATGGATTCCTTCAGATAATTCTACAGGCACTTCCACCTCTACCTGTAAAATTGCATCTTTACTCCTTTCTCCAAAATGAGCAGTGTGTACCAAAGTTAAAGACATGGGGAAAAGAAAAAATCTCAACATACACACATGGTCACCTCAGAAAACAATCAGTCCTAAACACATGCTTTAAATTACAGATGAGCCTCTGCACTTGACTGAATGAGGAGGGATTTTGGCATGTATTTACACCCTTTCTGAATGGGGGAAAGAGGAAATTATTTAGGGCTTGGTACCACTTATGCTCCACTTGCATAAATGGGAATTAGGCAGCAGGGAGTTACTGTAAAGCCTCCCTGCTCTGAGGGGTGATCACGCTATGGACATGATTCCCATAAACAGGAAACCAGGTTTGCTTTGTCATGAGGGAAAACACCCCCATGCCAGGAATTCCTTCCATGACAAAACAAAATTTCCAAGCTGGGACATCTTAGTGGTATCAGCTGTCATGGCTTGACGTTAAAATCAGGAAGCTTCTTTCCACCAGATCATCACCATCAGGAGGTAGATGGTTAAATGATGGAATAGTCAGTAAGTATATTTTTATTCCACAGATGACCATCCTAGGGGAGATACAGGAAATTAAGGTAGGTGTACTATGGTAGTATAATCTAGGATAATATCCATCCTTCCTTTGGGGAGGTTTCCCACAATACTTTATCCTGAGGGCTTACTTCTCCTTATTTACAGTATATGCCTGGGGTAGAAATTCAAAAGAGTACAACCTCTCAGTACATTCAGGGGTTTCTAAACTGCTACTCATGATAAGAAAAATCAAGAGCAGCTTAGTTTTTAAATAACACCAGGTTTTCTGCAAAATTATGATTGGTTACATTTTGATTTTCTAGGTTTGTTGCAAATGGAAGTGAATCGGACAACACTTACCATCATAATTGCTTTCTGCGTGAAGAAGTCTTTTTCAGGCTGGGCTGGCTGCTGCTGTTTTAATCAGAAGGTTGTCTATTTGTATGTTAATAGTTTCATCCTGGTTTATTAGGCTTGTTGATGAAAAAGCAAAAATCGGATGCTTTACTATTTTCAAGCTCCACTATTAATCTGTGATTTTTTTTGGTGCCAACACGGAACCATTTCAGCATCCTCTGCCTTAAATCCTCTTAATGAAAGCATGAAGAATGACAAAATATTTCCTTTCATAAAGCAGAAGGCTGTGCCAATTCACTTTCAACATGCTCATTCAGTGGAACTGAGGTAAATATGTTGCTCCACAGGTGCTTCTCCTTGCAATAACATACTCCCTAGTAATCCATTAAATTCATCTCATGCTCTGTTTAGCGCCTGCTCTGTGAACTGCCTAGCTGGTTCAGGTCATTGTGATAATAACACCAGGTTAAACAGCATGAGTGTGTTGAACTCTGACATCCATCCACTTTGCCCACAATACAGATAAGGAACGATGGGCAGCTTTAGAGGTGTAATATCTACTCAGACCAACACGATCTCTTACCCTCTCCATCTCCTTACAAGCCAAAAACCTTGGATTAGAAAAATATCTTGAATCTTGGGACTCCTTAAAATAATTTAGTGCATTTAGGAACAACAGATCAGTGACTGGGAGCTTTTCTGCTTGTTTGCATTTAGTGAAGGAGCCCAACTGATGGGCAGGAGGAGGATGAGTGTCCTGGGGGTGGCAGAGGAGGGGTTGGTAGTATCTCTGCTCAGGTGATCCAAAACAGCCCCAATGCTCTCCTCAAGCCTGGGGAGGAACCTGAGATCCATCACTGCTTTGTTCACAGCACCTTCCCTTTGCAGGTTTAAAAACAAGCTGGGTATAACTCCTGGGTGATAACCTCTTTCATTATGGAGTTCCTGTTAAAGGCAGACAAATAATCACCAGTTAGTAAGTCGCTATTAAATTCAGCCCAAATTCAGCCCCAGCAATCCTTACAAAAGCCTGACGGGTTTTATTTTATTATTTCCTTTGCAGGGTGTTGGGAAGTGTAATCACTGGTAACTAATCAAACTTCTTTCAAACACCCACAAATATATAAAGAGAATGAAATGATTAATTATTGGGCTAAGCCATTTTAAATGAGACCTCATCTAAATGAGCAGATTTATTTCCAGAGCAAGCTGGGTGTAAATTTAGCTGGTTTTCAAAGCTCTGAATGTAAAGTATGCCTGGATTTGAGGATGAAGTGGGTTATGGGTGGCTGTAGAACCTCTCCCAGACATCCAGCAATGCACAGCAGTGAAAAACAGACTGCAATTTTGCAAAATATTATTTTAAACAAAGTGTTACTGGGGTTAATAAGTACTACTGTTGAGTACTGTTAATTACAGACAGGAGTAGACGGGGGCATTTAACTGGGAGAATTTATAAAATTTCACTTCATAAAATTAGAATGAGCATTCTTTTTCCCCACACAACTCTTTCATTCAAGGAGAAGAATTAAAATATTTTTACAAACTTCCTTCACTCTCTATTATGTTCCCAGGGTTTCCAATCAGTTCCTTACCTTGCTATTTTGTTCCTTTCCTGCCTAGTTTGTTCCTTTTGTTTCTACCTATTTTATTTCAGGATGGAATTTTAAGGAGCAAAAACCCCACAAACATCTTTGATTCCTTCTTGCTATCTTGAAAAATCCCTGGAATTTGCAAAAATCTTGCCACAGGAACTTTCACTCAGCACCATTACCCCAGTCTACCTCAGTTATGATAATCATAACCTCTAGTAGTGTTTTTTCTTAGCAGTGTCACTGGCTTATCACTACGTGTTTATTTAAAAAGGAATACTGTAGGAATAAAACAGTTGTATCCATCCAATCATAAACTGACAGAACTGCAATACCCCACTTCACAGACATGCAGGTTCACCCACATTTAGAAATAAATAATTAGAAATGCAGTAGCATTAACATTTACAGTAAATATTCTTGCTCTCAGGCGCAAAATTAATTTGTGCAATTCAGTTTAATGCCCGATGGTGTACACATTTTTTTATGCAATAAATATATTTAATAATGTAAGAATCAGCCCCACCAAAGCCCAACTTGAAGAAATAACCCAAAACTTAGCTGGTTAAGGAGCCTCAGTGCACAACATGGATCACACATGCTCCTGGAGGGAAACCGTCAGCACCAGAACCTTTGCAGAAATCTGCTTTTAAATGCAAACAAATATTTATGGAGAGCATCTCCCTGAGTTGGGAATACCTAATCCCAACTAATTAGAGCTGCTGCAGCAGTGGGGAGGATCCAGAGGAGCTGAGGTGTGTGTCCAGCCCTGCGGAATCTCCTCCTGCAGCACTCGCACTGCACAGTTTATTTTTTGTGGCACACGTTTCACAGCCCAGTATTTCATACTTGTCCCCAAGGTAATTGACAAAACAGGTTCCTAAAGCTATTTAACAATTTTAATGACAGCGGCTGAAAGATGCATTACAAAAAAATAACATTCTAAGCCAAACATTTTTTTTTTGTCAAGTGACAGGGTTCCCAAATTTGCTGCTCCACGGCGTTCTATTTCTGTAAAAACTCTCATTGAGGCTGTAGGTCACAAAAGAAGAATGAAGCCCTGGAAAGAGATACAATGACTACTTAATATTGTGTGGGATTATGAGCAGTGGCCTGTGGCAATTCCTTATGTCTCTCTGGGTAGTGATGCTTTTCCAGCACCATTTTTTGTCATCGCACAATCCCATTGTGAAATACTCTTTTCATGAAGGAGGAAGAAAGAGCCGGTTACACCCTGCAGTGTTTTGGGGAAGACTAAGAAGCATGGTTTGCAGGGAGTATGTGTGAAATATGACATTTCATTATGTGTAATTATTTTTTAACCAGTAATGTCCATGTTGAAATGAGTTTCTTATTTTTGGAATGCATGGGGAGTGGCTGGGGAGGGGAGTCATGTTTTTTTTCCCTGTTAATAAACTCAAGTCATTCTTATGCTAAAGCAATTTCTCAACAAAACAAATTTCTCTCCATCTGGGTAATGGCACGCCCAAATGTGATTACATTACAAGAGATTTTAAATTAAATTTCAAGGTAGGAGCATTATTAATCCAATGCATTTGTCTTTATTATCATTGGATCTAAAACAATAAAAAACTTGAACTCACTTTTGAATAGCAGTACAGTACTGACTTCTTACAGCAATGTGGGCTTGAGCTGAAATCCTCAGAAATTTATGTGTTTTGGGTCAGGCCCCAAAACTCGTTCAAAAGGTGGAGCAGGAATGGCTGTATCCATCCCAGAAAGACAGGGGAGTTACCAAAGAGGTTCATTTGGTTTGGATTTCTTCTGAACTCGAACAGCAACATCACAGGCTGCTCCAGGAGGTTTCCTAAGCCACAGAGCTGACAGGGCAATGAAGAGGCAGTAGGTACAGAACTGCCACACTCAGAATTACACATATTCCAGATTTATAGCAAATCAAGGCACCACCTTGAAAAATCAAAGTCCGTGTTTTTAACAAACTGCTAAATGTTGCCCACTCTGATATTTCAAAAATAAGTGTTTACATGTACATGCAAAGGAATTGGATGCCCAAATGACTTGTGCTCATCTGCCTTCTTGTGTTCACAGGCATTCAGATTACATTTTGGATGCAAAACCAATTTTGTTTAAGCCCATAGCCAACAAAATGCAGTAAATAAATACAGAATGTATGAATCCCTCTTGAGTGCTGTTTTTCAATCCATCACAGATGAAATTGCAACTATCTCCGCTTATAAAACGAATGTGATCAGAATTTGTCATTGCAGCATTATTTGTCCATTTTTTTCCTGGGGAACCTGACAGCTATCAGCTGATTACATTTGATCCAGCAAAAGAACATGGATTTTACTGGCTCTTCACCACAACAGAAAAAAAAAACCCAAAAAACCAAAAAAACCCAGAGGTAGCAGCACGCTAAGTTATTACAAAATATTACTGTTTGATTCTCTAAAAAGCCATAACTTTACAAAACACAGATTCCTCATGTTTCAGCACTTCGAGGACAAGCATGTCTGAGGTTCAGTTCATTCCACCTTCATGGATTTTGGGTGTTGGGCTTCCAAAAGCCCCAAGGCAGAGGGTGGCAGTGATGGGGAGGACACGATGCCCTGGGCAGAGCCAGCCCAGGAGCTCAAGCCTTTCCAAAAGACAACCCCGAGGCACAGGCAATGCCAGGAGCATTGGAGGGTGAGGGTTTTG
Source organism: Entomyzon cyanotis (assembly GCA_024500445.1). Lineage (NCBI taxonomy): Eukaryota > Metazoa > Chordata > Aves > Passeriformes > Meliphagidae > Entomyzon > Entomyzon cyanotis. The sequence continues at coordinate 5,284,521 of JAKEPQ010000743.1, read as the reverse complement.
TAGGAGATCAGAGAGGTGCCTTTATGTTGTTCTGGGGGGAGCTCCCCTTTTCCACACAGAGTGGGGACCAGGGCTGTTCCATGCAATATTTCTGGGATTAGTTTGGTTGCACTGGAAATCCACTATTTTAGTGCAGCAGCATGAATGTAAACGCACACTTGTGACAGCAGGTAGCACATAAAAGCATCTTTTTCTAGTTAATACAAGTGTCCCACTTAACAACACACTCTTCCTGAGGACCCCACTGCAGCACACATTTCAGCGTGGGCATTCATTGCCGTGCAGAAACAACTTAATCTTCACAGCATTCCTTCAGTAACTGCCTGTGCATGAGATTTCCAAATGCTCAGACATAATTCTCTCACTGGAGAGTAGAGGCTGATTATGACAAACTCCATCAATTTTATTAGCCACACAGATGTTATAGATATATGTGAAAATCAACCATAATTCTTCCTGTGATGTGCATACTGGCACTGCTGCAGACTTTGTCTTTCCCCTCCACAGCCCCACAGCTTACAGGCTTCCTGCCATTCAGCCTCCATGTGGCCCCCGAGCTAAGATGCTCTTAAAAAGAGAAATATTAAAAGGATTTAAAATGACACTATTGTGCCAGTGGGTGACTGCAACCACAGAGTCCTGGCTGCTGCTGAAAACTGAAGTGAAGTGAAGGGATGAGGTTGCTGCCCTGAGATCTGGATGTGGGGGGAGTTTTTCCTCTGAGGTGTTCCCAACCAGCAGGTTTGGGGGAATAAGTGCAGAGGTCCCTCAGAGAACATCTCTGATGCTGAATACCATGGGGCTGAATCTCTGAAGCTGGCAGGGGGCACAGCTGAGCTGCATGACCATTGAGGTGCTCCCATAGTCCTTCTTTGTGCTTGCCATGGGGTCACAATGCCCACTATGCCTGTCTATGCAAGGCTTGGGAAAAATGCACTCTTGAAGAGCTGTGAGAAATATTCTCATCAAGATCATTCTGCCAGAGCCTTCTCTGGCTGCCAGCACTGGGTCTCAAGGGCTCAGCAAGCAGAAGAAAAGTGATAGGAACAATTTAAAGAGAAAGATGAAGTCTAGAAGGGGCTGATGGCCTGAGTCCCTATTGCAATGCACCTCCAGGAAGCCAGGGAAAGAAGCTGAAATGCAGATTTATTCTGGAGAGGCATGTCCAGGAGTGAGGAGACCCATAAAGGCTCATCCCTTAAACCCTCTGCACCTCAGCCTTCCCATCTGCAGCAGGTCCTCAGGTTTAATAACCTAGAGAGTGCAACGGGCCGTGCGTGAGGGGTGAAAGCAATTAGCAGCTGCCAAGTACAGAGAAACCGCTGGCGGAGAGAACCGCAGAAACGCAAAGTTATTATGGGCACACAGTTACCATAGCGATTGGTGTCTCAGAAATGCTAATAATAGTAAAATAAATAATACAGGCCAGGCAGGAAGAGCCCCTAGAGATGAATGTGAGCTGCTCCCCTCCAGAGGGACTGTGTGTACTGCTTTCTCAGCGCTCCTCGCCCCGCGCTGGCTGCGGCTCAGCTCCCTCCCGGGGTAACACACTGTGCTGCTGCGAGAGAGAGCGCTGGGTCAGCCAAGTGAAAGCGGAACTTTTAAGTGCTTTATTATTTTCAGGAGTCGTCAGAGAAAACAAAACCCCCACAACTGCAAATAATTGAATACGTCAATAATATTTTGACTCGTTCATGTCTTGCGAGGTTTCACCATAGCCCTGTTAAGTACTTTATTGCTGTCCCTCCAGCGATGTTAATTAAGCTCACCATAGGCTCACAAGCCCTTTTTCTCCCCTCTCTCTTTCTTCCCCACTTTAAAAAAAAACAAACAACAAAACAAGCAAGCAGTTTTCCCAAGTATAATGCCTAGCAATGGGGCTATGATAAAGTGGAAAGCACCCAGGAAACAGAAAGAATAAGCATGAGGCATCCTTCAGTGTGATGGTCAATGTTTCTCCACAAAGAGGTTTGCCAGCAATATTAGCCAAAGGATTGTGAAAGTCTAAAGGAAGTGTTAAAGATCCATGCCAAATAGACAAATAAATAGCATCCACCCTCAGCCTTGGACCACCATCATGTTAGGATTTGTTTTACCCAGATACAAAGGGATGTTCCCAGCTGAACATCTTAGGTGGGTGTTTCACTGCTCTCCCAGGTGATTTTGTATTTATGTTACATTTACAATGTTTTTATTGACAGGGGAATCAAATGAGGCCAAGCTTTGAGCAAACAGGAGAAAAAAAATACACCTGCACTCTCAAGTGTCTTGCACTGAGTTGTCTATCTTGACTTAATCAGAGAAGAAAATGCCACTTTAAATCCCCCAGGATGTGTTGTCCAGCCCACCTTAGTGAAGCAAACTTACTGTTTCACAAAGCTTTTGCAATACAACCAATTCTCTGCTTTTGACTGAGGATTCATTGCTCTTACTGCACTGATTTCCACTAAGTTGAAAGTGCCTTTTTATATGCTTTTTAAGCTAGGAGAGTAGCAGTGTTGGTCAGTGCCAATCAGGATAAGAATAAAATTCTTTAGCAAACTTTGGCCAAGGAACAGCCCTTTTCCCAGGTTTTGCTTGCTGAAGGTCAATCAGTGCTCCTATCTCTCATTTCAGACTCCAGATACATATTCAGGTGATAAATCAGGTTAATACATTTCCTGAAATACCCAGAAACACTAAACCAACTGCTGAGAATGGCACCCATGGAATCACCACTGACAGTGGGCAACTACCAGTCCACCCCTGCTCTTCCTGATGTCTTTGCTTACAGTCTGCTCAAGGGTGATCAGAGGGAACAATTTCTGTATCTGGCTGGGCTACAAGGACACATTCATTCTGGGTCACTGCATGCCAAACCAGTGAAGGGAAGAAAAATAATTTGGTGCCTTTCCTTCCACTCAAACAATACTCTGGCACATTCTGGCCCTGAGCAGTGTCCTTTCTGGCCACCAGGCAAATCATTCAAACCACCTCAATTAATCTCTTCCCAGTTTAACACCAGCTAGATGGACTATCTGGTGGAAAAAGATGCTGAGGGATTGTTTTAGATCTTGGAACAGTCCAACCTAATGGAAAGTACCAGTGAACCCTAATTCTACCAACTTGATCCTGAGTCAGCACTAGAGTTTCAACAGAACTGGCCACTTGTGTGATGAAGTAACACAGAGAGAGATGAGACACCAGTGGCACTCACATGGCAGGACTGAGAGAGGGGACAAAACTGGGGGTGGAGGTGGTTGGCTAGGGAGATGAGGCATTCCATTTTTGCCATGACTCACACAGACAAACCAATCAGCGATAAGCTGCAGAGACGTCATGAGGAAAGATGCGTCAGGAAAAGAAAAGACGTTTCCGCCCTTTCCAGGCGTGGAAATGGTAGAAGCAAAAATGAGTAAAAAACCATGACAGTAGAAAAGGAAGTGAAGGGGAAAAGCAAAGACTACGTAATGTCTCCAGTTTCCACCAAGTGTTGAATCTTGAAGTTCAATTAGTTTCTCAGATACTCAGGAACAGAGGTGGTTGCTTCGAGTCGCAAATGAATCAGAAGATTGTAGGGAAGCCAGCACAAGAAAGATGACGTTGCAGGCAGAAAGCTTGCAATTTAGTATAATAAGGAAAGCACTGAATAAGCAGGAAGGAATTGAGCTTTATTTGAGCAACAGTTTACTCATATCAAGATGAGTTTTGAAGATGTGGGCACGTGATCCTTGATAACCATCTCCCAACCTCTGAGTGCTTCTCCTTAGGTGTGATTGAGCAAACCAGAAGATGTCCTGTTCATCTGCATGGCTTTGTTCTGAGGAGCAGAGGAATGGACCAAACAACACAGTGCTGGAGGGTGCAATGGAGTAGCAGGAACAAGTCCACTACTGACCAGAAGAGACTCAAATTTGAAAAATCACCCAAAATATTTTTAGGGATTAAAGGTTTCCTTCCTTAGCCTGCCCACACAGCCACCCCAGCTCATGGCTTTATTAGACATTTTTCCCTATACATTTGACTGAAAAAGAGTTTGGATGTAGAGCATTTCTTCTGAGACAAATATCAAGGACCTCCTCAAGATGACCAGATGACCAGATGCATTTTGCCTCCCCAGTACATATGCCACACAAACCAAGCAACAATGTTGCTTCTCCCTCCCACAGTAATCTTCCACACACAGTGTTTGGGATTTTTCCAGTAGAACCAAACAGCCTGGCCTATTGCCATATCCAATTATGTCACACAGAATCCGTCCTTTTCTGTCCCTTCTGTTTGTGGCCTGGTTGTTTTAGGAACATAAAAGCTATCTATGCTTACACAACATTACTGCAGTATTCCCCTGCAGGAGCAAGTGAGGAGTGGAGAACCAGGCTGTCAATTACATCAGCAATCACATCTGCTCCTGCCATGGAAATGGTGTTCCCTAACCAGGCCAGTGCATCCCATTTCAAGCAGAACATAATCCTACCCTTGAGACTACAAAACCAGCTTCCACAGGAATCCATGGCATGTCAGACATCTGCTCTCCTCACTCCAGAGCAGGGTTTGCAAGGTTTGCTCCTCATGGGCACAAGACACATGAGAGCAAATCTCACACTGGCCTCAGGATGACACAAAAACATTCACCTGAAACAGAAGTGCACCTACTTCCACCTACTTGTATCTCAGTTGTTGCTTGCTCCTTTACAAGTGACAAGTGTGACATCTGTGGTCATCACAGATAGTTAACTGACAAAGATATTAACTAATAGTTTTTATAAAGACTGATGTAAAGTAATCCAAAACTTCCTTGACCACCTCAGAGTCCAATTTCTCTAATTCTCTATTTACGGTCCATAGTCAATGACTTTGTTCAAGAACTGCCTTTGGTTCCAGAATCCCTGTGTCATTTCCAGTCCTGTAAAAGAGCTGTCTTAGAACTATCAGGAAATAATACCTGGAAACAAAATTACCACCAAAGCTATTGCTTCAGTTTAGGAAAAACATAATTAAACAGCCCACAAGGAGATATTTGTAGAATTCTTACTAATTAATGGATATTCTGGTTATGTATATATGTAATTTCAAATTCACAAAAATATGTGAAGATAGAAAGTGGATTATTCTCTCCTTCTGCTAAAGAAAATGCTGTTTCCTGCTCATTTCTGTTATTTTAAGGCTGAGTGGTGAACAGGTATACTTCACTTTCTAACATAACAGCAAAACTTCCAGTACGAGTTATTTCCTCAGTTCAGCACAGGTTTTTGTGGAGAAATGTTAGAAATATGAAATGCCTTAGAGAGATGATTTGGTAGCATTTGTTCCCTTCTCATCCATAGGAGAAAACTGCAATCATTACTTGTAATAGTTCACAGTAAGGTGGACGCTAGCTTCATTTAAAGCAATGCTATTCCTGTCTAGAAGTGCTGGGATTTAAGCATGTGACTGCCATTAACATTAATGAGAGTTATATGTTTAAAACCTCTGCACATTGTGATGGGAATATGTTCCATAGAATCCAATTAATCTGAAGAACATTGCATACATTTGGGAACATTCATGTTGTACAATTTCACTGGCATATGGATTTGTCCTCAATAAAGCTTGCTAGTATCTGGTAACAAAGACATTAACAATCTATTGTACATTTACATAAAGGAGGACTAGACTATATGTTTTCCCAGCTCAGTGTAGGCAGCCACAAAGAGGCTTTTGAGTGTAAACAAATACAGAATTGAGAAAATAAGGAAGATGCTGGTATTTTAAGAATGTGAATATTTGGAGAATGCCGGGGAATGAACACAGAGGAGGCTGTTTGCTTATAGGTTGGATGCATTTTCAAAAGAAATCAAGCAAACACCAAAAAAAAAAATTTAAAAAAATGAAGGGAGGAAAAATAGAATATTCAGATTCCGTCTGTTTCCCACACGCTGAAGATAATAACGTGAATGGAAGTGATTTTGTTTTAGAGGTCAGAGCAGAGGCTGATATAGCAACCTTTCCAGATCCTGAAAAACATCATTTGATTAAAATAACTGGCCCTGTTGTTCTTGTGATCCTAAGGAGGCTGTTTTACATGAGGAAGACAACAACAGCAAAGTCTGGAACAGTAAGTTTTAGTGCTTCAGAGACAAAGCACTAGAGACACACTGCTGCTGGAAAGTACATTAAAGTAAAATAACATTAAAGCTTATGATAAGTAAGCAGAAATCAGCAGAAAGTTAATAGGAAACCACAATGACAATGTGTCTGTGCAGCTCAGTACAATATTTCTCTCTCTTTCCCCTCCCTTATTCTAACAGGATGAGGAATTTAACAGGACACAGGAAAGCAATATCTTAGTAAAGAAAGAAAGGAACAACCAGAGATAAGGAAATAATGGCTCATGCCACTAAACAAGCTATTCAATTCTAAGAATATTTGTCTGTAAAGGTTTGACAAGACCTCACTTGCCCAGACCTTGATGATCCTCAGACCTTCTTCAAAACAGTTTCCTTTTGCTAAATGAAGAAATATGTGACCAGAATTGCCTGAACTATATCACTATTTTTGAAGCATCAGTTTGAAACCTGTTTTAAGGCCCAGTACTTAGAGAAAGATGTTTAGGTCTTTTAGATAAAATAAGAGCCTTGAAAAAATCTCAGATTTGCCTGAGAACATGTGTGTGAAATGGACCCAAACCCACCTCCCTGTTCAGCTCCATATTTATGTCACCTTCCACAGATGAGTTCAGAGTGTTTCACACCCATAAAAACTGCAAAGTGTTGTGCTGGGCTTTGCAATACATTACATAACCAACACACAACCCAAGAAGGAGAAGATGAAAACTCTCAAGGCTCTGCAGCCCTGCCTTTGGGGTATCAGAGAAAACAGTTGTGTTACATGGAGCAGCTGAACTGACAGACTCAAAAATTACCTAAAGACTTCTAAATAAAAAAAAAAAAAAAAAAAATTCAGCAAGACAGAGAATTATATTTCAGGACTTTTTTCAAAAGCAATTTAAAAACCTCTTTCTGAACTAGGAGGGGTTATTTTTATTATTTTCTGGCAATCTACAGCTCTCACTGCTAAGTTTGATAGTTGAGAAAGTCCCAGAACTTGCACACATTCCATCCTGCTTGGACACAGAGACAGAAAGAACAGTACTCACACTGTTTTTAGAGACCATAATTTAAACCTGATCCTGGAAAGCAATGTTAAAATGATAAACATGTTGTTGTTTGTGATGTGTTAATGTTTAATGATGATGTTATTGAACACAGAGACTAGATCCCTATCAGATGTGGTTTTGAAGAAGATACCTGAACTATGAAAAGATTTTCAAAGGCATTTTTCTTGCTAAGAAACAGTCAGCTCTTTGTATATGCCTCCCTCTAAGTAACTTAAAAACACATTAAATTTTTCACCCTCCATGTTGTGATTCCAGAACTGCTGTTTATCTATTTTAAAGATCCCTGCAATGAAAAAAGAACTATAATTAATGAGGGGATTAGGCTGTGCTGTACACACACACAAGTTTATCTATCCATAGACACAGACACATTTTAACTTTAAGATGTGGTTTAAACTTAAAGGACTGATTGCAAAATATTGGCAAGGACCATTTTATTTAAAAAAATATCCAGTGGTTTGCCTAACATCCAATTCCACAATGACCTCACTGACGTTATCATTTTCCAAAGGGCCAACAGAGAGAGGTTTTTTAGGGTAAGAAAGAAGAGCTAAGCCTCAGAACAGGGATGAGCCAAAGCTTGTGCAAAAGAAAGTCACTGCAGGCAATGCCTAACCTTACCTGACCCAGTTAGTTCCTCTCCTCCCCAGTTTCAATCTCCATTTACCCAATCCAGCATTCCCCCAACCACACAGGATGTACATTTCTATTCCATGGTACCCAAAACAACATGCCAAGGTCCCTGCTGGGGCTGGTGCCAGACTGCAGCACCACACACCATAACCTGCTCTGGTCCTCTCCTGCCCAGCAGAAAACACTGCTCTTGCTAAAGAAACACAAACCACGCCTTGGGGAAGATGTAGGTGTTCAGAGGGATTACCAAAAAACCAGCAAACTTAGAAAGGAAACTTTTAAAATTCAGTCAAAACCCAAACAAACCATCATAAATTTACCTTTGGAATTCATTGGGTACCAAAAGAGAAGAAAATAATGTGTGAGTGGTGTTAACACCCCACTTATCAGGCAGCAGTGTAGACACTGTACATTTTATGTGTCTTTCTATATATGTGCCTAAAAGACTTGAAAAACAAATCAGATGACAATTTCAGTATATATTTTCTTTTGCAGAGAAACAGCCAATTTCTGTATTCAGTTTGTATGCTAGTCCCTGGCACAAGAGGTTTGCAAGCAGAATTGTACATGCATTTAAAACTAAGCACATCTTATATATAGGGCTAGTTGTGACCAGAATGGTTAATATCTCACAAGATCACAGAATATATGGTGGAGATTCAGATGGACTTCACCCCATGGAGAGGTTAATTCTTAATATTCTAATTCAAGTTTCTTCCTCTTTCAAAGTATCTGACATTAAAGAAACCTGCTAATGGTCTGGTGCAGAACAGAAAGATCTATATCATTCTCCCAAAATATGCCATTGCCTATGCAAGCTAAGTAAGAACAAAAAAATTCCTTCTTTAAGGATGGTAACTTTCTAATAAATCCAGTGCAGAATGCTACAGACAGCATTTTAGAGCACACTGACATAGTACTATCTACAGAATTATGGACAACCCTAGGCCCCTGCCAGGTTGAAGTTTAATACCAGAAATAGAATAAATTGATTCAAGAAGTCATCTTGAACACCACTGTTCAGCCTGAGTGCAGTTCAGTCTCTGATGATTAAATGTTACTTCTTTATAAGCTTCATTCTGGCCAAAACTATCTTACATTAATATTTTCACAAACTACATCCCAAAATAAACATTTTATATAGGATACAAATACCAAAGTCATTTCAGTTCACTTATTGTGGTCATGACCACTTTGGCAAGATTATGGTGAGGGAGGAGAAATTCAATAAATCAGATATTTTCATGATTTAGCATTTGCAAAGGTCAGAAACCAGCACACAATATCTCTCTACTCTGAATTACACATCAGTTAATAGAAAGTGCAAAATTTTCCAAGAATCCAGCCAAAACCTGGCATCTGAAAGAGGAACTTCATCAACATGTTCTGTTCTTTGGGCTCCTCCCTCCAACCATTAAGTCCTGAAGGAATAAAGTACAATAATGGACACAAGGAGTAATTCTTAAATTAAGGAACTGACAGCAGGGAAAGGATGAATGGCAAGAAACTTCTTCCTTTAATCATGTTGTGTTTTCATTAACCAACGTTGCAACATTGGCACTAGAAGATAAACTGAGGAAATTTGGTAACAGAGGGGTAAGCTGAGCTTTGTGCTTCAGATGAGCTCGGAGCACCCACAAAATTGAAGTATAGCTGAGCTTTTTGTCTTAGCCAGTATTTAAGAAAGGCTGTGGATTCTGCAAATTCACAGCCAAATTTCAAAGCCAGAAAGCACACCTACAAAGTTGTGGCAATGTGCACTGAATGTGATTTTCTTCCAAGACAGTAGGTCTACTCAGTTTTTTATTTACCTGGACTGTTTGCTCCTATTTGTACTGTTTTATTTCTTTCTGATATATTCCAGCACAGCTGGCTTTTCACAGGCACACAAAATGTTCATCACACGAGGAATATTTGGGAATATGATGGGGAAAAAAGGCCAAAATTTTGGATTCTGCTCCGTGATTTGCTGTCTCACTTCCTCTAGGGTCACACAACATGTTCTCATCTAACCATCATCCCCCCTTCCCATTCACTGATTTATCAACAACTCACCTGAATGGAACAGAGTACAGTTCAAAAAGCAAAACACCTCAGACAGAGCTGTGTGTCTCCTCAAGGGACACAAGAAAACACCCATTTCACAACACTTCCACCAGGGATGCTCTGGGGATGTTGCTCAGGCTGATGCAGTTGGGTGAAGCCACTTTCTGCAGAGACCTCTGCAGTCCAAAGCCAACAGCAGCTCTGCAGCACTGAGCAAGGCAGTCTGACACGAGTGATTGATAAGGAAGGAGCAAACCAACAGCCAGGAGCTGCCCCAGCCATGCCCCTCCTGCATCTATCACAGCATTAAACCCATCAAACGCTACTGGTAGAAAAGCAAACAAGACCAGTGCAAGACCAAGATATTTTCAAAGGCCCAAAGCGACATTAAATCATCTGAAGATACTCCCATTAAACAGAATTATTGTGCCCATTAAGAATCAAAACTATTTAGAATCATTGGCTCTCCAGCCAGTTCCCTGCTTTTTGATTAAGCAGAATTTTCCATGTGGTGTTCCTGTGATTAAACACCTCATCTTACAAATCCTTGCTCATATCTACCATCTCACCTCAAGTGAGAAGTCCTGATGGATGAAGAGTGTTGGCTTATTAATCTGATCTACATTTACCTAATTCTGCTGATTGCAGCTTGATTTGCAAGGCAAGAGGAGATCAAGCCAAGAGACCTTCTCTCAGAGCCCCAAGTTTGCAAGGGAACAATTCCAGCTGTGCCTACCCCAGACACAAACAGGAGCACAGTAAGAACTGCCCAGACTCCAAATCACCAGAGCTCCAGTCAGCCCAGTCTGGAAGGCACAGAGCCATGTTAGCATAAGACTGTGGAGAGGCTGATAAATCCACCTTGAGAGACAAAACTTTTTACTTCAGACACATTCACACCCCAGTGTGTCTAAATGGCTTCCTGAGCAAAGCTGGCTCATGCCCCAGAGGCTTGGAGCTAACCTGGGACAGCACCAGGCTCTGTAGACATGTTCTATAAGGTGAGTACATCCCATATTGACAGTATTCAGTTGATCCTTCATAATAAAATGTGTATTCCACTGGTCTCTAATTGACTGGTCTGCTGACTGCCTGAAACTGCCTGGAGACAAAGAAATGGAAAGGGACAAATTGCTTTAAGAGTAATTATATTAACAAAATGTAATGCAGTATTGTCTATCATCTAGAAATTCTGTCACTGTCAGGCAGAGAAGCAAGTGAGAATCTCAAATTCCACAACTCAAACCAGAAATTAAGGACTTGCTCTTTTTTAAACCAGACTTGCATTTGCCATGATTTCCATAATTTATAACCCTGGAAATTACCCTTGACATCCATAGACTCTCATGTTCCAAGTTTCCTAATATATTCTTCCCATAGATTTCTGCCCTGCCCTTTCTGTGGTCCAAGCAGGATTTCTGAAGGCTCTGTGCTGATACCAGCACTTTGATGAAGTACAGGGACTTCTTTCTGCTTTCTCTGAGGAATACACGTATCACTGCTTGCCTGGGTGTGTTTGCACACATGTATGTGTGTTCAACACTGACCCTTCCACTTGGTCCCAGTGAAAAAAATCTGATTATCCCAAAGCAATCCTGAAAAATGGGTGACAGATGGATACCAAGCCCATACAAGCCCACAAAACAGCTCACTGCCTGCTTTCAGGCACCCAAGTCCTGCTTGAGTGAGCACAAAATATTAACCTTTTATGGTTAGCTGGGGGATGAAGTGGACCTTGTCTTGCTTCATTTTTGTTCGACAGTGCTATAAACACATGAAATTAAAGCAGTGCCCCAGCCAAACCTTTTCTGATGAATTTGTGTTGGAATTATTGCAGGGAGCAGCAGAGGAAGGGAGACTGGGGCACAACTGCAGGGCTGAAGTGCACAAGTCAAACCCTGATGGTTGAAGCTAAGTGGTTTGATCTGTCTCAGGTACTTAGGCAGTGACACCTAGAAGGGCATCAGGATACCTAGAAGGGCATCAGGATACCCAGAAGGGCACCAGGATACCCAGTGACACATGGCAGGAACACCTTGACCAGGCATCTCCAGCAGCTCACCTGCAAATGTGGGTCAGGACCCCAAACTCCCCTAAAAGTCCAGTTTAACTCACCCTCACTGCATTCCCGCTCAGAAAAGTCCAAGACAAAGCAGAACAACATGAAAAGCTGGCAGGTGAGAGCATCTGCTCAGCCCATCCCACGTGCCCAGCTCTGCACCCTCCTTCCCCAGCGTGGTCAGACACCTTGCTCTGAGATCCAAGCACGTGGCTGCTAAAAGCTTTTCCTTCCGTTCACTTCTTCCTCCTTCAGTGTTGCTCCTATTGATTTTTCTTGCTCTAGCTCCTCAGATCTAAAAGCAGAGCACTGAACTCACAGCACTGCTTGCTGACTCTTTTCATAAACAGGGCTAACAGTGAAGTTATTTTTCCTTGCTTCTTTTTTTTTTTTTTTTTCCTCTTGACTGAAAGCCAAAGAATTTGGACTTTCAAAGGTTTGGTTAGGAGGCATGTTATGTGATTTAAATGTAATGTGTCCAAAAGCAAAGATTTGACACACGGGAGAGGGAAGGGACAAAAGGAATACATCTCTCTGCACAATTGAAGTTAATAAGGGAATAATAAGGTCAGATGAAGCATGTGGAGTTCCACTGCTGCAATATTGGTGCAAACAAGAAAATCAGGCACTACAGAAAAGGAAACAAAATTACAGCTCTAATAACAACAGAAATGAATGTAATATGCAGCACAGATAATATATGCATGCATGGTAGTGCTTATTAAAAACTACAAATATTTTCTTCTTTTGCCTTCTGCTATTGCTCAAAAAATAGTATAGCTCTATCTTTTTTGTCAATAAATCACATTAAGGTCACTCTAAGGAGCAGCAGAATATAAACGTCTTGCATGCAAAAATCAAACTATGTTTGGGGCATAAATGTGATACAATTGCCATCCAAAATATGTTTGAAAGAGAGAAATGAAGTACTAGTGCTTTAGATTTCACAATTTATTTATAGAGTGGAAGTCACTGAAATCTGCTTCTCCCTAAACTATCTGTTCCCAAGCTTTAAACATTCAATAACTTCTCAGCCAGGGAATGTGTGCTTTTTTTTTTTTTTCTTTCCCTCTATTTTCTCTGTGCCTTATCATGTGCTAAATATATTATTGCAACACATTAGTTACTTTGGTCCACAGCTCTGAAACAAGGCTCTAAGAATCTCACAGATAAATCACTGATCAGAATAAACTGATTGTCTGTTCTGGATTCTCTTCTGTAGGATTAAAAAAATGCCCAAAAGATAAGTTCTGAAAACAAACCCAAGTCTGTTACATCTCAAAAGGCTGTGGGCTTTCACCTTCAGTCTGTTCATTTTGGATTTTTTTCCAAGTCTTCTGCACAAATGGTCAAAGCTGCATTTTTCTCAAGTTGTGGGACAACTACTCCATGAACAGAATATACTTTTAAGACTGCAAGCTTGTGTTTCGATTGAAGTCTTGATGGACTGTGAATATCTTCCCTCAAACCAATATTTAATAAGTTGCTTTTGTGACTTACTGAAGCAAGACATCTGCACTACTCTGCACTTTTGTTTCCAATAGACTCATTTTTAGCCTGGTACTGTTGATAGATAAGAGAGAACATCTTGGACAGAACAACCATGAATAATTCCAGATCTTCAACTACCACAAACACCTTCTTTTGACATCCTCATTCTCAACAGCATATTTTTTTTTTTTTTTTTTTAATAGTCAATGGATGCCAGATTGGGGTTATGGACTTAATTAATTTTATGTCTGTGACATGCTCACTGTATAATTATACCAAGCTGCGCACTATTAGATAATTATTTTTGGTCCTCAAAAGAGGAATTCAATTTGTTTAAAATTATTTTAGCTCCTTCAGAAAGAAAGATATTATTTCCCTTCAAAAAACCCATCAAACTAAGTGATAAAGCAACCCCATTCTGGTAATAAAAGACTATGGCACTGAAGTGGTTACAAACCATTTTGTTCAACCAGACTATTTACAAGTAGCAACAGGGTATCTGTTTCCTGTCATCTCCATCATATATCTTGAGGCAGAGAGATTGGAGCCCAATTACAGCCTGATATCTAATCAATACACACCTTATTCCTAGAGCAGGAAGTAAAGGAGGAGGCCCCTGGGAGCCAGAGTTCAAATTACTCCGCTGTCGATTCCAGATAGCAGCTAATGATAGGATATATTTCTGGAAAGGGGGGTGGGTGGGAAGGGCAGCACGGTTTAATGGGATTGTTAATACAAGGAACACATACGTATTTTAATTTAGACATCTGCTGCTGAATTCCAAAAACCCTACGTGAATCAGAAAAAAAAAAAGGACCCAATTTGCTATTCCCTCCGATAGCTTTTGGGACTGAACTTTGCTAAAATAAAGCATGCAAGTGATAAGCTCAGTCCAAAAACCCTTAAATGAGATTTGTAAGCTACACTTGGTTAGATTCCCACGCCTGTCCCCCCCTTTTAGTTGCTTTTGCATGAAGGAGGACTTACTCTCATATGGATACTGACTTTATGGAGCTCCAGAGATTTTCAGGCAAACCAGTGAGCATTTCCCTTTCCCAGCTGACCAGTTAAACTTACTGAGTTGTGCTCATGGAACCACCAAGCCAAATCTTGCGCTTAACTGAAGGCAGCTGTCTCTTGACTCTTGGTCAGTTACTCACTTTTTGGGAGCATCTTAAAAAGGTACATCTTGGGACTATTTGTCCCTGAGTGTCTACTTCTAATTTTGTCAATTAGCCAAAAAAAAAAAAGAAAAACCTCTCCTACTTACCTATTGCCTTGTATTCCTACCAATCATTGGAAAAGCTGCCTTATGCATAGCAGTCCTCATGAAAATGGTAGGGATTTCCAAGAATTGCCCTAACTCAGAAATGTAAAATATGAAGAGCAAATAGCCTGAATAATCAAACAAAGTCACATGCTACACTCAGTACTCCAAGAAAGAGAATGAAGCACAGGGGCATAATAAATCTTGTTAGTATTTAGCTTTCAGAACTGTCTGGATGGCTGCCTGGTGACATGGATTCCTTCTCAGTTTAATACAGGTTTGATTAGCCAGGAATTCATTGTCTTCTTCTAGAGAGCCAGACTGCAGACCTACAAAATTCACAGTAAACAAAAGCAGGCAACAAAAACCTCATCCATGGTTTCCTGGTTGGAAGCACTGCTGTAGGCTCCCAGCCTCAGCACCCCAAGCAAGGCAGGGGAATCCTCACCAGGACTGGCTCAACAAAGACCTTCAAGTTTCGAACTTAACCTTCTACATCCCTAAATCTGCTCTTGGATCATGATACGCTTCAATTCCTCATCTGACACTCTTGGGTGAGTAATCCTTTCTCTCTCCTGTCTTAACTATTTGTCCATCTTAACTGCTTCTAACACAAATCCTTCCAGCCTGTGACCACTGCAATATATTTGTACAATACTTAGCACATTTTCAGCTTGGGATTTCTTAGTCTGACTCAATAGTGCTATTGCTAGTACAGACTTTCATATAAATGGGGCCCCAAGACTGAATGATACCTCTAAGTGCTGCTGTACTACAAATAAATAATTATATAATATACATAAATCTTGCATTTTTAATGTCAAAGTCCCATGAGACAGAAAAAAGATTTTAAACGAGACAAGAACTTTCTAATTATACTGCATGTTGATGATCTTGGAATAGGTACAAAAACCATTAAAGACTTTTACTTTTTTTTTTTTTGCCTCTTAAATAGGAAAAATCTTTTCATCAAACATAGATTGAAGCCAGTGATAATGTAACTCTGGCTTACTAAATAATAACAGTGCAGGGCTTTCTAAATAGCCTACTTCAAATAATGACTTATATTATCCTAAATTCAAAAGCAAACAACTGGGGAGAAGGAAATCGCTAAACGAAGAGCAACACCAAATTCCAGAGGGTGAATGTGTGCTGCTAAAGGTGTGGTCTTAATGGAATTTGACCTATATCCATAATTTTGCTGTCACTCAGCACCAAGTCTCACAGCACAGAGACCGCAGAGGAGCAGGATGTGAACAGAGCAGGGAGCTGCCCGGAGCAGCAGAGTCCTGCAGGGATGATCCTGTTGGCTATTCCTGTGCCACAAGCCTGGACACCTGGACTGGCTGGCTCTGACTGCCCTTTGGGAAGAGGGGAAGGTGCTGGATGGTGGCTCAGCATGGCTTGGCCTCTCCTAGCTGGGGCAACCAGATCCTCCAACACCCCTGCAGGCTCAGCCACTCATCCCAAGCCTCCTGGTGTCTCTGGGAGCTCAGGGCACAGAAACAAAGAGGTGGTGGCTTCCTACACTAGGTCCAGAGCCCTTGGGGGAGAAAACAAGATTATGTTAGTGAGCTGCTCTTATCCCAGCTGAACTGTTGGATGAACTTCCAAAAATATCCTTGAATTGGCATTCTGCATACAGCTGTGTTTATGAAAGGCAATATCATGTATGTAAATAAATTCAGATGCTGCTTGAGTTATTTTAAAACAATCAGTAGAACACTAATCATTTTATAGGCACAATCTTATCCCAAGAAAGTGACAACTCGGTGTATATACATGTACTGGAAGTTAAAGTTACTGCTACATCTCCCCACAGACTTTAACAAGATGTAGATTTGTCTTACAAGCCCACGAAAAGCTACTTTTGTTTTCTGTACACTTTGCTTGCTGATATGAGCTTTAAATACAGGAACCTAAAAATCCCTCAGCCAGAGCTCGAGGGGCAGCTCGTTACAGGCAGCATGTTAGATATTCCTTGGAATCCTCTGTGGGAGGACCAAAGACTCCTCCAGTGCCATCAGCTCAGGGGAAGGAAGACGAGCACCAGTGGCACCTCCAGCACCCCGGGAGCCCAGGACATGTCCACAGGATGGCCAAGCCCTCCTGGGCAGGGTGGGTGTGTGGAACCCAGACAAGAGGCAGCCCTGCAGCTGGGCCCTGGCCAGCAGGCACGTGTATCACAGAGCTCCCTGTGTTTAAATCCATTAATTACCTCCCAGTGTAAACAGCGGGAGAGCACTGCGGTTGCCTGCTCACGGGGAGATAATGCAGTTTAACCACTGTCTGCTCTAAGTCCAGCGCTGCACAGGCACGAGGAAGTTTGCAGGAGTACCTGAGCGAGACAGGGAGACAACAAACACATTTCCTGGATTTGGCTCCTATCGGCCCAGAGCAGCTGGAGATGATTCTTCACCTCTGCTGGACTGAGTTAAACCATGGATATCCCCTGGGCTGAGTCAATGGTGATGCTCCCTCTGCCTTCAAGGGAGCAAGGACATCACCTTAAGAGAGCCTGACCTTTGCACTTGTTTTCCTAACATAAGCCACTAAACCAAAACTATTATCTTGTTCCTAGCAGTTCCACAGTAATCCCATGGCATCCTCCACTTAACATTTGAAAAAGCAGAAGCTCTGAACAGAGAGTGCTCCTGGGTAGTCAAAATATATAAAAGAATACCTGGCTGCTTCTTTATGACACAATATGCCACACCAAAGTTCTGTAACTCAGGAGGCTGTTTTATTTAAACATTGTGCACTATTCCCATTTTTTCCTTTATGATTGGAGAACAATCTGGGACTGAGAGGGCATAACCTGCCATATAGTTTGCTATGTACTATGATAGAGGATTTTTGCCAGTGTTGGCCTCCAGACATGATGCCTTCATATTTCTGAAATAGGAATACTGCCATTAATGCTACCTCAGATTTCATTTACATTTTCCTTTTTGAGGCCTGCACAGCAAGATGAACTGGAACATAAGAGCTAGAGAGAATATGGCCCATGGAACAAGGGTTCACCAGGGGAGATGGAAAAAGAGCTGAAATTTGGATGGTGAAAAAAACTCCTGTCTATCTTGAATTTCATGTGTCAGCAGCGCAGCATCTCTTCAGACACAAAACAAAAGCTGGTGGCTAACCAGTGTCACTACCATTAACCTCATCCTCATCTCCAGGGTCCAAAGTAAGAACTTAAAATAAGGCTTTTTATAGCACAAAGTTCCCCTGTAGAAGACTACAAAACCGCAGGATTACAAAACGTCGATGGTTATTGCAAACTTCCCTCACAAATGCTAATGAATTGTTTTCTTTTTTCACTCCAATCCTGTTGTTTCAAATGAAAACACATCACTGCTTTGTTGCTGAGCACTTTCTCCCACAGTGCCCTGCATAAAGACTTGCTTGTGCACACTCTGGAATGTGCTTATTCCAAGATGCTTAATTGTCATTTCTTCCACCTTACATCAGAAGCCTGTCACACGCATTAATTAGGTCCATAAAAATATGCTTGAAAACCCTACCATTTAAATACAAAGAGAGAGAGAGAGAGAAATGAGCACTGTAATTTCCAAGAATGACTAATGTCTTGCTGGAGTTAATTCCCTGGATTGATGGCCTAATTGCCAACGTGACCAAGGCAAAGCACACAGTGAGATCTCTGGCTGCTCACCAGTCAACACCACCTTACTAACACTGAAATGACAGCTTTTAGTTGATATTTCCAAAGATGAGCTTGGTTTAAACAAAAACTTTACTCGAGGAGCAAACAACAAGCTGGCATTTATTGAATACACACACAAAGAGAGGAAGGGGAAGCCAGGTCCAGCCAGGGAATCAAAGACCAAGAGCAATTCTGTGTGATTGCAGGGGCAAAGCAGCCACTGACAGAGCAGCAGCTCAAGTGCTGAAGCCTCCTGTCTGCAGCAGCATCACCTCCAGGTGCCTCCGATTAGCACGTAAGCAACCTGTACAGTGGATTAATTTTAACTCCCTAAAGCAGCCATAAATTTAAATAAGACCCTTTCCTAGCCAGAAACCACAGGCTGGGCTGCCCTTTCACAATAATATAAATGAGGAGTAACTTCATTTATAGCAGTGGCACTGCAGCAAGGATTTATTCTCTGTGTGGGGAGGCACAGCAGGGAAGATGCACTGTGCTGAGAACAGTCCAACTCAGGAAACAAATGTTTTAAAACAGCTTTGCTCCTGCAGTAGCACTGACATCTCTGGGAACATGAACACTACTTTGTCTTGCCCCAGAAAGGAGAGTTGGTGGCCAGGGCTTCCTAAAGGCATTTATCCCCTTCATACTTACAGCCCACTGACATTCAGCATTATTTTCTGTTGCCATTCCCAAGGAAAAGAAAAAAAATCATTACAACCTCTAATATTTGGGGTATTAATATACTTTTAACTGTATTAGAATATTAAGACACATTTACAGCACAAGAAACACTAATTTGGAGACTGAAAAATAAACTGTGAGCACTGTTCCTTAGATATTGCTGAGGCAACAGTATAACTTGCAGAACTGAAGATAAAAATCAAATAAAATTTGAATTTAAAACTTTTCCACTTTCATATGTTGACATAGTGTTTCAGACTTGAGGGAATTCAACTTCTTGACTTATATAGGCCTGAAAAATGAGACTTATTATTCAAATACTGACTTAACTTTTCTGGTATTAATAGCTTTTACTTTTTCTGGATAAAATTCTGCTGTTTGTTCAGAGTGACCAGAGATCTGTGCAAAATGTACCTGGGGAAAATATACAAACAATGAACAGCTTTCTGAAAAACTATGCGAGGTTTGTATAAGTACATCAACTAGTATTCTACATTTTTTATTATTTTAATATTGTACTATTAGTAGTACAATCAACAGCATTTGTTTTCACATAATTCTGGTATCTGGAGTTAAAACAAATGCAGGTCTTTCTAAAATACATGCAGAAGTATATTGAAGCCATCTAAAATAAAACATCTTCCAGCAGGCATTTGATGATCTGCATGTTTTAGATTTCTAGCAACACTTATGTGAGGAGGTCAGAATAGTCTAACACAAAAACCCTGAAACTAGCAACACCACAGATAAATAGTAAACATTATAATAATCTATAAAATATGGGTTTACAGCAGCCAGACACAGAGAGGTTAAATATATAGTTCAAAATAAATGCACACAATCTAGCTCTGTCTTCTCCCCCTGTTCACTACTATGCTATAGCATCATCCAAGTTATCATCCTCCAGCAGAATGCACAGAGAGCTGAGCCTGACATCAGCACATACTTTGGGGTTTTATTTCAATAACCAAAAATTGTAATACTCAGATCAGTCAAAGTGAGTTCAGTCAGGCAATTAATGTATAATTAGACTTAGGTAATAATATATTTAGTAGAAGTCAAAGGTAATTGCTACAGAGAAGCACACACATTCTAACCATCCCCTTGCACCACAAGAAGATTGGAGCAAGTCTGAACTAAAGCCAAAATGCAGGGAAATTGCTCAGACATTCATTGCCACTGCAGTGACCAGCAGACACTCTGAGCTGGTATTGAAGAGGAGCAAGACATATATGTTTTACTATAAAGCAGTTGCAAAATAGATACTCTTTCCATAGTGGTTCATAACAGTCTGATTTTATTGTACTTTGGCCAATAAGGCCCTCTCAATTTAACTAAGAATTAGACATTAGAGAGGAGCAATAATAGCTGGTAAGGAAATATTATCAACCTAATTTCATTTTCAGATGGTTATTTCCTATTCTGCTATCAGTTTTTATTCTTCTTGTGGAGTACATATTATACATATTTTTATTGAAACCATTGCAAAATTACCCACAGGCAGAGAGAATAAATTAACAGGCTACTTAATTGAGTTCTTTTCAAGATTCTTAGCATCCGCTGCAGCTGAGTGAAATAGGGAGGAATGTAAAGTTTGCCACTTTATAAGCCACGAGGCCATTTATTCTCTCAGCTGGCTCAGTGCAGTAGTTAATTCTTAGCTATTTCAGATGAATAAACAAACATCAATGCATTAGCTTGGTTACAGAACCACTGTAGCCCAAATCAATGGCAGCTGCAGGAAAAGGAAGAATTATTCCTCCTTTACTGTGTCAGAAGTCACAGACCTGAAATCTAAAGGGTTTTAGGGACCTTTAAACTTCTGAGGATTCAGGCTTTTGTTCTTAACCTGTCTTTTATATGCACAATGAGGGGGGGGAAGAGTCATTAATTTACCTGTCCCTTCCAAACTCACAAACACAAACACCTCTGTTTCAACTGTACTTTCCCAGAATCATTTTGAAAGATCTCTTTCCCAGCTGTAGTCAGACTGCCAGGCATTTTAGAACACAAAATCTTTCCCAGTTTGATTTTTACTTTAACATCAGTTAATTTCTATTTGTTCTCCCTCCCCAATTTCACTAATGCCCTTTTTGTATAGGTATATTTGTCCATTACAATCTACAGAACAATCACCCTAATTGATCTGGTGTTAACCTCCAACAGCTTAAGATCCAGGCTGTTTTTATCTATTGCTGGGTCCCAGTTGCAGCATTAATTCCCTATAGTGCTCACATCTGTCACCATCGCCACCCAGCCCTTTCACAAGAGCCACCTCTCTAAATAAATGCCACTGTAAACCATCCTCACCCGAGGAGTGGAGGCTGCTGAAAAGCCCCCACTGAAACAGTTTGTTTGTGCCTTGTGTTGTATATAATGATAAATTTCATACAGGTGTCACATTTTTTAGCGGGAGGTGAGGATGGATGGGGAGCAGCGGAATGATCCATCATCAGAGGCAGGTGGCACAGTATTGGAATTTCAGAAATCTGCTCCCAATCCCATCCACTGCTGGATGACTCAGTAACGACCCTATTTGCGATGCGTTACTGAAAATCAATGTGCTGCATTCAAGGTCAATGTACTGTTAGAAAACTCCTTAAGCACTGATGGATGGATTGTGTTCATTCAGAATAAATGTGAGAAGAAAGTGACAGCTGAGCATCCCAATAGTTGTGCCAACTTTAAGGGAACAGCTTCCTCCCGGAGAGAGAAACATGATTCCCTCGGGGATTACATCATTCCTTATTTCCTTTGTTCTTTCCCTTTTGAGCGTTTAAGTAATTGTTTAATGTATCTGTCTTCGTGCAATTAGGAGACTTCAAAGTTTGGAGGCAAATACTGATGAACAACAATCTTTATGGACTTCCCTTTATGAATAATATTCATCATTACGAAAGACTATCAAAGTTTATACGGATTAAGGAGACAAGAAGGGAAAACATTAGAAGAGGAAACTAAACCCACACACAGGTATAGAAAAAGCCTCCCTGCAAGGAGCTCTGAAGATAAAATCCCAAGTCAAAACATGGTCTTGATTTTTCTGTTATTATAGTACCGAACAAGATACTTAGTGTCTTTACATATCTTTACATATTTTTCAACTCTCTAAGTGGTTTTGCATAACTTTAAATGTTTTAAATTAGCTGGGAACTTGCCATGCATGGTAAAACAGATTTTCACTTATAAAAGATCCTTGCTTATAAATAAAGCTATCTCACTTTTTCTTTTAACAGTGGGGTGGGATGTCTTACTCAACTAGTTTGCTAAATATGAATTAATGGCACTTTAGAGACTCCTTCCAGAGGGATTCAGAAATTATACTACTTTTCTTCCCTGAAAAATAATGACATTGTCTTTTAGTTGATGGGGGAAGAAAAAGTAATCATCAGCTTCCAAAAGGAAAACAGGATTGATAGCTCAAACAGGAAGGGGGGAAAAGTGTAATTTACCATGTGGTTCACCAGCAGCTAAATCTGTTCACTTGACACAATAAATGATGTCAGGCTTCCTCACCCACTGTGTCAACAAAATGGGTGTTGTCAAAAACATTAAGACATCTTATTGACAAACTCTCAAGTCATTATACTCTTTGAAGTGGTTTTGTCTTCTGTCTAAAATTATTGCACCGACAGCATCGATTCATCTGATACATTGATAGTGCAGCAACAAGCTCCGGGGAGGATTCTGAGTACAGCCAAGGCAATCATCCAGACAAAGTTATTTTTACTATTTTGGTAAGGTTCTGAGAGGTGGGGGGTTATCAGGGACCAGCAGTTCTTTCCCAATATTCAAACAACTCTGCTTCCACAAGAAAACAGTTTTTTGTTAACGTAAAGTAACTATACAGAGCCCTGTTAGGAAAAGGTGGCTTTGCATCAGGAGCTATCAACTAGGCATTAATTGCAAATGCATCATCCTAAACAGGTTGCAGCAGACTATTTCAGCCAGAATATATTGCTTATTCAAATACTTTAGGGAATGCAAAGCTTCCAAGCCTCCTTTTCTTACTCAAATATCTGTACTGACTCCCTCAGACCAATGATACAAGGAAAATCTGAGTGGTTTTGCTGAAATAGTTGTGTCTGTCGAAGAGGATTTGATCAAAAATATGTGAGATAACTTAATCACTGCAAATTAAGAAGCCTGAGGGAATTAAGGCTTGTCCAAGAGGTCAAAGGGTGAGCACTCACAGCAGAGCTCCTTTTCCAGTCCAAACTGCTGAGACAAAGTGAGGGGTGGTCAGGCAGGGCTGTCTGCTCTCCTGCCCCTCAGGAACTCCCACAAGTACTTTGGACCCTAAAGTTTAACCCATCATAGACCTAATCCTTCCTTTACACCAACATCAATCAGCAGTAGCTCTAGGAAAGCCAACGCCATAACAGCAACTTACAGTCAAAAGGGGAGAAAAACAAATTTGTATGGGATTGAGAGTGTACTCAACACAGGGGGAGGAAAAAAAAAAGACTAATTTATTTTTTTCTTCTCTTCTCTTTGTTGTTCTGTGCACAAAGAAGTCTCCACAACTACAGCACCCATAAAGCAAATTCCAGCCCTGTTTTCCCATCCTGTCTTTCAGGGGTAGGTGTGGTATATCCAAGCCAGAGGATGTCCCATCCCTGCATCCTCTGTGACCATTTCTCCTGCTGTTCTCCTCCTTGTTGGGTTTGGCAGCTCCTAAATCCTCAGGCCAGCAACAGGGACTAATAACCAGGTCTCTTGATCCCACCACAGCCTCTCACACAGGCTGCAATCCTGTGCCATTGAGCATTTGGCTGCTGTGCTTAATGCAAAGTACAGGGCTGAAGATAGAAGCAAGCTGAGAGTGCCAGTTCTGTCCACTGTGGATTTGTGATTAAGTTTTGCCATTAAAATACAGTATATAAAATGCTAATTCAAGCCAAAATTATAGAGTTGGATAATATATGGAATTACTGTGCCAACAACCCACAATAAAAATACACAGTACAAATAAGTGAAAGAATCTGATGTCAAAAATATGGATAATGAAAGTAAATTGTATAAACGTAATTAATAAAGGCTTGGAATGGAAATTTCCAGTGTGTACTTGCTGAGCTGAGATCCACTGAATATCCACAAACTCTTCTAAACTTAAGCTGAAATAGTAATGACCAGCTTCTTATGTTTTGTTTAAATTGTATCTTTTATATCAGAAGGCATCTCGGAGTCTCCACTAAATACTTTTAATTAAACCAGCCATTATGGTTTATTAGTTCCAACTTCACCACATTCAGATGAGAAATAAAGATGCACATAAAGCCCAGACTCTGACATGAAGAAATCCATTGCTGCACGAGCACTCACAGCTGCTATCTCCTGCTGCCCCAGCTCTGCAGATAACAGCTACTGTTCTGCTGGACTTGTCATGTAGCCTGGACGTCTGACAGGGTTTCTCTGTGATCCATTCCCAGCCTGTGCACAGCCTTTGCTAAGTATTTGTTTTGCTTTGCTCAAAACCCTGAGCTTGGGTGGCCTTGGTGAAGGATTTTCAGATTCTGCTCCTAACAGGAAAAGACTTCTTTCACATGAAGGACTTTTCTTTTAAAAGCACCACTGAAAATAGAGAGAGAAGGTGGTCAGACAATACCTACCTTTTCACATCTTCTGACCTCCTGGCTTAGTGCTGCAATTCCATAAAAAACCCAAAATGCATAGACTGACTTCAATCTATCTCTCCATGTAGGCATGGCTGAACTAAGTGGAATATAAGCACACTGTACTGCAATATCTACATTTTGAAGTGCAGAAGCAAATGCATGTGTGCAAATGCATTATTTAGACAAACCAAGGAGTGGAAACCCTACCTAGAGCTCAGGTGTTTTCTCCCTCTAGTTTTGTTTTATGCATTTAATAAAAGGAATGCCTTTCTATATCTTTCATAGGATAGAAGACCATGAGCCAATGAGACTGAAGAAAGGGTATTTGTTCCATAGTGAGAATCCCAGCCTAATTTGGGGTTGTAAAATTTTTTTGTGATCACAGAACGAAAGGTTGCTACCAGTTAAATCCTCACAGCCTACAAATGCTTGGTAGTTTGTGCAGGTTTACACAACTTTAATGCTAAGGACACTGTCCTGCAGATGTATGTCTTGGTTTCTGATGAACTTTTCAAGAGATTGAAATCACACAAAATTCTATTGAAACATAATATCCATCTCTAATCACAATGCAAGTAATTAGTAAAGTCTCCTCAAGAATCTGATGAAACCACATGGCTAATTAGCCACATACACCACTCACACTGGCAAGAGCCCAGTTGAAACCAGCTTCTGGAACATCTTTCCCAGGCAATTTTTGCCAGTACCTTGGTGTACAGTTCTGCTGTGCTTAGGGGCTCCCCACAACCTGGCCTTACCCATGAAGGAGCCACGAGTGAGAAACAAGAGCTACTGGGAGTGATGCAAACCTCCAAAACCTTCCTTCAGTAAGTCTCTGCCTGAAACAGATGCCTTTCAAACAGGCACACAGGGAGAAACAAATAAATTCCTTGCAATTTTCATAATAAACAAAGCCAGGGTGAATCACTCCAGAATAACAACTTCAGTAATATGACCTCTCTTCCTCTTTCAAAGAAAGCAAAATTATTTTGTACAAATTATATACTGTTTCTGCTGGGAAATGAGAACCAATACTCCAACTGATGCAAAATATTAAGCAAGAGGTTTAAAAAGCTGTCACCCCATCTCTGCACAGGAAAGACACACACACACCTTTTAGTTCTGAATTGGGAGTACTTCCAGGCACCTCTGTAGAGTTGTTTAAATGGATTCCTACTTTAGCCTCACTGCATTCTTCAGTCAGTTATGAGGCATTTAGCAGGAAAACCAGCAGTTTGAGGTCTTAGCTGTAGTTTGGCTCCACTCTCCCAGTGTGAGCAGCACAGGTCTAACTCCTGGTGCTCAGCAGTGCTCCTTGGCAGCTGCAGCAGCTGGAGCAGAGCTCATGGGGCAGAGGGGAAACACATAAATCCTGCCTGGCTGCTTCAGTGCTCTGTCACATATCTGACTGTCTTTGCAAAGTCAGACAGAATTGCGTATCGATACGGACAGAGCCACAGACACACAGACCTTTCCATTTCCTCCAGCTAATGCCACAGTCTGGCCTCAATTCATCTCCAGAAGGAGAACATTCTCCATTTCTTTCTCATCCACACACACCACCGTGTCAGCAGAGCTGTGTGGATCACCATTTTATCACACACACCTTGTGCTCACCCCACTCACCTCCTTCCTATTTCCTTAGTGGCTATTAAAAGCAATTAGAAATATTATGTTCCTTCCAAGCAAGCCCTACAGAAAATTCTCTGCACTCTTTGCACGAATGATGCCAATGGAAAATGTTCCAGTGATGTCAGTGAGTGTATTATCAGCCTCTCTACAGCATGGCTTTTTGGGTAGTTTATGTCACTAGGCTAAATTAAATAATGATTAAAGTAAGTAACTCAAAAGTAGTGTGGATGTGCTTCCAAATGAAACTCCTAACAGAAGGGATTCAAAAGGAGTAAGAGATACATATGTTCTGATAATCTGAAGAGAGCCAGCTTACTCAAAAAGCCACTTAATTACACCAAAACTGAAACATCTGGTTTAGATTATCTGTTAAAAAATAGTATGGTGAAAAGTAAACCACTTGGAGAGGAAGTATTAACATTATTTCTGACTTAGAGACTGTCACGACAGAAAACTAATACCTTTTTTTTTTATTATTGTTTTTGTGTCTTCAGATGGTACACGAAGAGGAAACAGCAAAGCAAGGAGTGCTCCTGCCTTCCCTGCGAATCAGGAGGGGAGGAGCTGCCCTGCCCTGTTCCCAGCAAGCTGAGGATGACACACACAGAGGGACTGAGCTGCTGGGGGATGCCCGAGGTACCAGGCTGATCCTTGTCACTTGTGGCTCCTTTGCAATCCATGTGGCTTTCTGATGTCCTGCCACGTTCAGGGTATTTTCACATGGAAAAAGGACCAAAAAAACCCAACCTGGCAACATTCTCCATTTTGAATTAAGAGCATTCCTAGCATTTTTGTTGACTGCTATTTTTTATTTTCAGTGCCTTTTTTTCCCCCAAGTTGCAGCCAAGGAAAGGCAAACCTTGCAAAAGTGATGCCAGCAATTTCCCTGCACATGCAGGAGGTACTCTCCAACCTGGAAATATCCAAATCCCTCCCTGGTACAGTAGCCTGGTATTTCTTAACAGTATCTGTAGCTGAAAAGTCACATTATAGCACTTTAGAACATTTAGAGCCTAAGGAAAACCTTTTATGTGAGCATTTTAAAGCTCAAAGCTCTAATCTAGGACTTGGTATATTTATCCAAGTCCTTAATTATTAATGTTACTCTATTGATTTGATACCTGAAACTCTAACAACAAAACCTGTGCAAACTAATTATGCCTGGCTTCCGAATTTACAGGATTTCTCTGCTCCTCTTCTGAGTCTTCTTTTACTTAATCGATAAGGTCTGATTCATAAAACAGTACAGAGTTGCCAGAATTGAGAAATAAAAGGCATATTAATTATCATATCAGCTCTGCAACATCTAGGCACGTTGGTGAGGCACTTATTCACCTGAGGGATCTCAAAGAAATCCAAGTTCATCTTAACTTATTATCCTAATGCAGACAGCACAATCAATCCTAACAGTATTTTAATTAATTCAGGAGTAGATTTTTTTTTTTTAATCTATGGCTTTTCCATCCAAGGCTTTGTAACACCAGTTTCTTGAGGCAGTGCAGCTTTGCCAGCTTCCTGCAGGAAGAGTAAATTCACAAACCTCTTCTCCCCCCAGGCTCTTTTGTTCCTCCTGGCTGTCCTTCTGCAGCACCAACACCAGGCTCTGCTGGTTTGCAAAGTTAAGAGAAGCCCAGATTCCCCTCATCTGCATTCAAAAATACTGAATCAGTTCCCTAATACAGCTAATTTTGATTCTGACGCCTTGCTTCACTTTTGAGGAGCATCCTTAAGACAGGTAAGATTATTTCTGGAGCAGGGTCCATGCACAGGCCTGGCAAGATCATCATAAGTAATGTAAAGCAAGTTTTTAAAATACATCACCCAATCAGTATACAGTTTTGAAAGCACATAATACACAATGTTTGCTGCACTTATTCATGCTCAGTTAGTTATTTTTTCTTCATTTCATGTAGGTATGTAACAATATAAACGGGTGAAGATATTTAATAGTAAATAATATAATTGGTCTTTTTCAACAGTTGAGATTATTAGTACTTGACTGTAGATCCCCAAACCACCTCAGAACTGTACTTCAGAACCTTGTATCTCTAATACAAAACTGGTAAGTGAAATGGCAAATTTGGTCCTGACATATTTTTAATCTCCATATTTGAACATCTATTTCACTTTTATTATTGTCACAGTCACTGGGTATATATACTTAAGAATTATTTTCTTCAAGTCCTCTGGTCTATCCAGTTCTTAAACAAATATGCTATAGTCATCTCAAATCCTCTTGCTTTCTAAATGTCATTTCTGCTAGAAAAAATATTTTTAAAATATGAATCAGAAAATGAACACACAACTCAATTTTTTTTTTCCAAGCTAACCAGAAGTAGACCATCTTAGACTCTTGAGTTCAGTGAGACCACTCCAGCATTGCACCAAAACCAATGGTGATCAGAGTTTGGTCTAAATGGCTCCATTATGACCAATCTCCATTAGTTCCATCGAAGAGAAACATACATCACAGAGGGAGGTAATTTACAACTTTTATAACCATTATAATTTGTAGTACACAACTAACCACCCAGCCATTCTTTCAAAACATCAAGATAAATCACGAGAAAATCAAAGATGTGTTTAATGTTTGATGACAAATGGATACTAACAAACACTCACTGCAATAAGTTGCTGTTAAAAAACAGAGATTATGGGAAAATGCTTAACAAAGGTGATTAGGAGCACTTATTTTAAAACTCTTTTCCATTGTTCTCTTAAGTGCATGGACCACCAAGTTTCATTTAATCCTTTCTAATTCTGGGCTAGATAATTATGGCAAATAATGGTGAATGAATCACATGCCTGTACAGGAGTATCACAGCCATTGTGGCACTTGGATGAATGCTGTGTCAGAGGATTAATGTGGTATAATACCGCATTTGCTTTTGCAGCCTGTTATTTTAATCTTGTGAGCTGCCTTTCATCAAGGTGGGGAAATACAGTAAGGTTACTGTTGATCTCAGGCAGCCAGAGAGGAGGCCGTGTGACATCCAAGTCCTTCAGTCCTATAGGGGACTCTTGGCAGCTTCTAAAAGTCCTTGTTTTTTGCATTAATGGAAGGAGAGAGAGAATTTGCCTGTGCTAGGGAAAAGTTGGCAGGTGAAGGAACAGCACAAGAGGTGCCATTGTGCCAACAAGTTACTTAGTTCTGAGCATTAGGCAGTGTGCACCCAAGAATTCACGGGATCCTAAAACTGCAGAAACAGCAAATCACTGACCTGTCACTCTCTGCAGATGGGGGAGCAGAGAGCTGGCAATGGCACAGAGCAAGATGGACTGCAGCAGCCAAGCAGTCTGAAGAAGAAAGTGGGGTTGATCTTGTCTAAAGAGGAGCAAAACACCCTTTAACTCTTTCCTCTTGTCTCAATAAGCCTTCTCCTCTGCTTGGGCTGAGGGCTTTGTCATGGCACTGATTAATGAATTCCTGAGAGAGGCCACTCCTCAACTCTGTCATGGACCAGCCTGATCCTAATCAGCAGAGACTTCTCTCTTGCTGAATAGCAGGAGTGTTCAGAAGTGCTGGAATTGTCCATTTAGTCACTGTGCCTGTCAGATTCCCACCTAGGAGTGTGTGCTCTGCACTCACAACCTCTGCAGAAAGGAAAGCAGCATGGGGGTGTGAAAACTGCTCAGAAGCAAACACTGCTTCCCCAAGACACTGCCCAGGACAGAAAAGGAATTCAGAATGCACTGCAGATCAGAAAAATTCCACTAAATTCTACCCATTATATATTCTAAAACAAGATGGCAGAGTGCCAAAATACCTAAACAAAGCAGGTTGTTGGGGGTTTTTTCACACAATTTCCATCCCACTGAGAAGTAATAAGGCCTGGAGATCTTATAAAGAAACTTGCTCTTGAACAATTTACGGCCCAGATTTATAGGTCCAAGAAATGAGGATGGTTCAGATTAATTTCCTATAAGCATCTACTTTCAAAAGTTCTTCTCCAAACCAAACCTGAGCCAGATTCTTTTTCCCCCCAGTTAGCTGCCCTTTTACACTGGCTGAGTCGTGTGAAGGGGATGGAAGATGGCCACAACTGCATGTCTGAGAATTCCATCAGCTAGGGAGAAGTATCCAACTACTTTGAATCACTGGAATATTTTCTTGGGCTTTGATTGCAGAGGAAAAAACTTGAGGCACACCTGAAGTCTCTGTTAAACCACTCCATGGCTGGCACCCAGCACCTCACCCACTCCAGCTTCTGGTGGGGTTACCACTGGGGAGATTCCAAATCCAAGAGTTTTATCTAGTTGTGGATTTGCAAAAGTAGCTGAGGAGTTTGTATTTTGGTTTTTTGTTCTGTGCTTACTCAATCTGAACAAAAGATTTCAGATTACATTTCATGTAAAAATTGCAGAAAAAGTCCTTTCAGCTGAGACTGCTGAAATGAAGTATTGATGTTTTAGCTTTTAAATTTTGATTGGACACAAGTAACTCAGGGAAGTCAACATGAATTAATTGGTGCAATGCTGGGCTGCCAAACTGGCATTATTTTTATTATTACTAGTTCTAAAAATGGACATGGCCACTCAGCAGGGACCAGCAGCTTTTCTTATAGAAGATAAACCTATCCTCAATCTTCTAATAATCATCAATTGTCCAACTTCTGTGCTCTCCCTTGCCCCAGATAAAGCAGGATTAGCCATGAAAATCCAAAGCTTGTACAGTTCACTTCATCAGGTCAAGTGAAGCTTTCAACATCTGGCTGAAGATCTTCTGAACACCTCTGCATCACTTTGCATGTAAGAACCAACAAATTCAGCCCAAAGAGAGAATTTGAAATTCAGAGCTCTCCTGAAAATCTGGCACCAGGAAGGCAATGAAAGACTGGCAGGAGCACACCTTGGCTTTATCTTAGATACCTTTGTTAGGGATGAACTAACCAGACATTTGATATGACCCTAGACCTTACCACAACCCATAAACTGAATGAAAATACAGCAATTAGGAAGAGATAGTAAAGCATATGTTCACTCTATTGGAGGGGAAAAGTTAAATAATGTAGCATTAAAAAGGAGGCAATTTAGGTATTGAAGACAAACATATTCAGAGAAGGACTAATAGCAAAGTACAACTTTATACGTGCAGGTGGATGGTATGAGAAAAGTCAAGGTGACAGAAATAGGTTGAAAATATTTCAACCCCCCTGGACTCTCTGAAGCATTTGGGGCTGTTTCCAGGCCATTTTTTTTTCCCAGAGGGTAAAATACAGAGATCTGAGCAACAGCTGAAGCAAAGAGAAGCCACATCAGTCAAGCTGAAGTCGTGAAACTTAATCCTGCATGTCCCCTACCTTGTTATATTCATTTCTGATTACACCATACTTAGAGAAAAACATGTGTTCACTGGCAGGCTACAGAGTAAGAAAAGGCTGGTGAAATCTTCAGTCAAGACACTGTATAAATAGAAATTTGAATAACAATTTCCACAGGGAGAAGAGTGGTAAAATGTCATTCTCCATTGTTACTACATGTTGACAATGTGCTTCATAGTGTAAATATCTTTAATTGACATGGATGGATTTTTATTTTATTTTAATCTTCAGGTGTTCTCTCTCATCCTGCAGTAAATCAGAAGACACTTTGCTGATATATGTATTGTTGTATCACAGTATAACTGGGATGAAAGAACTGCAGCTGATACTTTAACCCAGAGTGGTTCTGGTTCAGTATATTCTCATTTGAATCACTGATGAAACAAGAAAGATGGTCTATGAGGCTGGACTGAGAGTTTAAGATAAAAATTCTACTCCCCATTATGCCACCAGACTTTGGCACTATAATTTGGGCAAATCATTTAGCATTACTGTATCTCAGCATCCCATGAAGCAGGCTTAATGTTTTCCTAACACTAAGGAGTTTTGTAATGGGGAAAAAAATAAAGTTAGAGACTTTAAAAGCAACCAGGGAAATCGTTTTTCTAGCAAATGATAATGGAGTTTTAAAATCAAATTCAGAAGAGTGAGAATTTAATGCTAGTTTCAGGGTGGTTTATTGTATGAAAAAGTACTGGGGATAAATGCAGAACAAGGATACCCACTGGTTCAAATAAATAAACAATAGAAGGAAGATTTTAGATTTGTTTTCAATTGAATTAGTTGCCTTGGGTCCATATTCTGGCAATAACATATCTACTCTGCTTTATTGTACATTTTAAAGCTATATAAGAATATCAAGGTAAAAAATTACTTCAGATTTCAAATTAAAACCTTGGTAAAATAACAAGAGATTGAACTCGCTCAGGGAAGAAAAAAAAAAAAAAAAGAGGGGAGGTGGGTTTAATTCAGTCTCTGAAAAAGATAATAGTGAAAGGTCTGACTTTGCTCAAGCCAAAGGCATTTTGCCATCTACCTCCACAGAGCCAGGACAACCGTGCTGGGTTTTGTCAAACCTCAATCCCCCAAACTGTGTGATGGAAAAGGGAATTTCTAAAGTCAGTGGGATTCCCCACAGCTCTCGGGATCAGAAATTTTGTGGGAAACTATGTATAGAACTTGTTTGAATTTTGGCCCAAGAGTTTTCTCATTTCCTTTGACAGTCTCTATAAAAACCCTCTTGTGCAACTGCACTATCTTTTCATCTTGGGATGCCAAAATATAAGAGTCTGAACATCTGTTTGAAAACCAGAATATGCCAATATTTAAATTAGCAATGGTTTCTTTTCCCTCCAAGACTATCAACTAATTATTTGAAATAGATTTACCCAAATATTGCACTTAGTTCCATATTACACATGCATAAATGAGAACAGAATTTGGCCCAATATGTTTAAGCTAAGCACATTTTTGCAGCTATGAAAAGTAATCTGATTTCCATGGAATAGTTCATACATGGCAATTTGCCTTCCTGGGCCTCAGTTCATGTCAAGCCTTTTCACTCTGTTCATTTTATGAAGATTTAATTGAATCCTACTTAAATAGCATCAACTAGCACTTATTCATAAAGCCATCAAGCCTTTCATCACAAATTCATAGTTTTGTAATTCTTAAAAAAAAAAAAAAAAAAAAAAAAAAGAAAGAAAGAAAAGAAAAAGAAGAAATAAATCATATATATTCAGTCATATTATCACTGGAAACACTTGAAACAAACTATTCTGTCCACAGTCCTCTACCACAATTTTGAAACCTCATTTTGAATTCCCATTAGGAAGAATCATATTTTGACCAAAGGTGACTTTATTTTTCACTGTTTTCTTGCACAAGATAGGATGGTGATGGTGAAGTTACTGCTGCATGGACAAGGTCTGTCTTAGGATGAACTGGTAGACAGAAATACAAAATAATGGGAGGTAGGAAAGGCAAAGCTGTTAGGGCAAACCCAGAGGAGCATTTTTCCAGCAGCAGAAAGGGATGGCACAGCCAAGCTCTCCCTAATCCACCTTTGTCAAGAATTCTACCACAACAAGTGTGAAGCATGTAAACCCCATACAATCCCTAAAATTGATTAAACCAATTTCTACAAAACCAGGTTCTGTAGGGCTGTCACAAACTCTTGAAGAAGGTAAAATCTGACTCCCAACAGGTGTAATTTATCAATGTACAGAGATATTTGGGTAAAAAAAACCAACAAAAAACCCCAAAGAAATAAAGAAATAACTGAAAAATCAAGTAAGAAAAAAGACACCCAAAAGCAGATGGATTAAGTCTTTTCCTATTAACTTTTCTGCTTTCTTAGCAGCACTTCTTCCCCTCCAGCAGCACCAGCACCATCTGCATCACCAATTCTTTTACCCCCATTATTTTATCCCCCAGTTTATTACCTTCAGCACCTCAGCATCAACACTGCTGAAACTGTGTTTTCTGAAAGAAAACCTGAATACTTTGCCATTGGGTAAATTCTTCAATTTACTGCCCCCCAACCCTTTTGACCCAGGCTGTTATTTGCCAGAACAAATTGGATCTTACATTATTGGCTCTCGTTCTTTACTGTTGCAGAGCTGATACCATGCTGTTCATAACAACCTTTCCAAAATATCTCAGACGTGCCTCAGGTAATTAAGGAATTATATCCACCCAGCCAAACAATACCATATTTCTTATTTCCATCATATAAATGATCCCACGAGGGACCAGGAAGCCTTTTTGTCTCATAAAAATAGCTTACACAGGTGCATACTTAAAGCATGATTTCTTGTTATTATTTGGCATGGTAAAGACATGGTGGATTTAACTTCTTTGCAGTGATGAAAACCATGTGGATTGTGGCTATGCCCACCAATATAGATCTCTGATAGTGTAGGCAGAGCAGGAAAATTGACTTTATTCATCCAAAATTGGATGGAGATGATTTTCATTGCCTATGATCTTCAGTTTAATTGATTCTGGATTATGCCTCCAAATTGAGATGTAGGAAAAGTCCTTTTAGTTTGAAATGAAAATCACGATAGAGGTGAGGAGGTATCCATTCCATACCTACCCCATTGCCCTGCCAAAATGCAATGGGAAATTGCAAATCAATTCCCTTTTTGTTTCCTTATTCATTTTCACATAAAAGCAGAGCAAATAGAAACCACAAGAAATTCTCAAAGAAATAGAGAGGAAGGGAGAGGTAAACATGGGAAAGTGAAAACTTCAGTCCATGACAAAAAAAAGGCAAAAGAGGCTTCAGAGGCTATTCCTGAATTGGATGTCCCCACCTTTAGGATACCTGCAGTCACTGGGACTTGCAGACATTTGCACAGCCCAGCCTGCCCTGCACTTTCCCTGCCTGTGTCACTCACAGGCTGCCCTAACCCTCTTTCCAGTCCCCTCACCTTCAGCTCTCTGCTGACCCTTCAGTTCTGTGTATTTGGAAGGCTTTGATATTATTTTAACCTCTTGGGAAATCCTCCCTTTTGTTCTCCAGCTTTACTTTACTTGTCTTATTTTTGCACCCTCTTATCTGCATTCTTTCACACCATTTTTATTTAAGGAGGTTTTCTTCACTACTATTTCTATCCTCTAGAAATTTAATGCAGAGCTTCTGAGCCTGTGTTAAGGAGGTAATTCTTCTGTTACCACCTGTCTGCTCACAAGTGCAGCAGCATTTCCAGGAAAGATGAACATTTAGGTCTTGTTCTCTCCTATTAGTCAAACCTCACTGCCAAAGGTATTCAGCAGATTACGTCCAGCACCAAATGTACAAGCTTTGGGCTTCTCCCTATGAGCTTGTTCCCCCAAATATTCAGTCTTAACACATGGAAAGTTTCTTGACTGATCCAACCCCAAAGAACACTGTGAAATTTTCACAGTGCAGAGGAAGGACTTCCCCCCTCCTCACAAAGGGTTGGACTCTCTTTGCCCAATGCATTTGCAGAGCTGTCAATAAACACGTTTTACAACAGGGGTTTTCACTCACTGGAAGGTGCCCTCAGCTTCCTCCTGCAGCCAGGTGTTTCCTGGCCATACCTATTGTCCCTCTCCTCGCTCCCTCACACCAACCGCAGCGCTCTCGCTGCTCCTTTTGTTCAGAACACAATCTGCCTCCACGCACGCTTTTCTCACACTGGGAAAGCAGCTCCCATCTGGCCAGAATCAACCTTCCTTTCCTTTCTCACCAGCCCTGCCAGATAACAACGGGCTCATCCTCCCACCAGCAGAGCCCACGGCTGCGCTCTCCAAGCGGAGCAGGACTGGCGCCAACTCAACATCATGAGCAGCAGCACGCTGTGAGACAAACAGGGACATTATTCCAAGTTTCAGCTTCCTCTTCCCTTTCATGGTACAGTATCTGCTTAGTTCATCAAGGCAGAGAGCAAAGTGCAGGCCAAAAATGTGTGCCAATATCCTTCCAGTGCACATTAAAACTGAGTCCCTCAGCTATCTGCACTAAATAAATCCCATGCACTGCACAGAGCATTAACCACTTCACTGAACCAGGACGGACAGGGCAGTGCAGGCTCTGCTTTGTGGAGCTGCTCCCCAGCTGGAGAACTTTTCCACAGGCAACCAAATGCCTGCGTTTGCCTCTGCAGCAGCTTGGTCCTTGCTGGTGCTTTGGGGACAGCACTGTGCAGGTCAGGGTTAACCCCAGCTGGGCTCTGGGGCTGCCAGGGCCAGCAGAGGAGACACTGCATGTCCCAGAGGGATCTTGGTGGCATTTCCTGCATTGGCTGGAGGTGGGACACTGCCATGGGCACCAGTTATCCCTCTGCTTTCCCAGCACAGGACCAGGTGGAGCCTGTTGGCTGCACTGAGGCCAAACACCTCTGTGTCAACAGCAAAAAGCCTCTCTGAGGCTGCTGTGATTCACATCATGGATCAGGAAATCCCTGTAATGAACAACATTGCTGAACAGCCCGTGGGCACCAAGCACTTCATCTGGCACACAGGGGAATGTCAGCCCTGTGTTTTTTCACACAAAACAAAATGAGGTCTTAAGTCACCCATAATTGCACCTGATGATGTAAAACTGTCAGAAGAAGAATTAAATTAAATGCTAGACTTTGGTTATGTCTTTATCATTCTGGTGCCTTTCTCAACTCCTTTTTTTTTTCTTTTTTTCTTTTTTTTTTTAGTTTTTCTTTGGGGAAGATGAGGCTGCTTTGTTTTGTTCTGATTTGTTTTTTTGTTCCTGCCAATTGTGTGAAATGGAACATATTTGGGAGGAATGAATTAAATTTTACGAAAGCTCTTCTAATAATATATATTAAAAAAAATAAGCAAAGAATAACAAGTATTTGCCCAGTAGATGAACTGTAAATGTTATCAGGCAAAGTAAACATTCCAACTGTAATTGTTATTGTAGATGGATGAATTCATAAATATGGAAACACTAAAAAATGGTGTAATACAGAAACAAAATGCAATGGACTGAGAAAAGAATGCAGCATGCAGCAGGCTGGGCAGAGGCAGTTCAGAAAGGTTAGAGAGCTAACAAGAGCACTGAAAACCAGAGCTTTCCAAAGTGGCACCAGCACTGCAGGAGCTGATGCCAACATTCGTCACCAATTCACCCCTCGGGATGCTGTTGGCACCACATGTGAACCCAGAGGAAGGGATTCCAACCCCCTCTGCCCAACACCAAACAACAGGCCCTCATCAGCAGTTTAGGTTGCATTCGGGGAGCATTTTTGAAGTCCTTCTCTCAGCTCTCCTCACTCACCATGCTTTATCTCACAGCACAGGTGGTTGCAGAGCACATGAATCGCTTTGGAAACCAGAGGATGAACTCCAGGGACACACATGGAGTGCCACAAGCACTCACACGTCCTTGGGCTCGTGGCAATCCAGACTAAAGCCCTCCCTAGGGAGCCCTGCAAACACAGGGTTCTCAGCTCAGTGTTTGGCTCCTGCTGCACCAGGTGGCTTTGGTGACACAGATTTGACACAGACACACCCCAGGCTGGAGCTGCTCCACCAAAGCTTTTCCACAGGCTTCTCCACAGGACAATTCACCTAAACTGGGATGCTGTTTACCCTGTACTGCCCTCAGTAGGACTTTTTCACTCCCATTCTCTTTCACTGCTGGCAGTCAGGCAGCATAAATACGTGTGATGAAATCGCATTGACTGACTTCGGGGGTTTCGTGTTCCTGGTGTTTTTCTTAGAGCTCTGCCCTATGGGAGACCCTGCACTCCTGACATGCTGTACCAGATCCAAAGGTATTCTGGACTGTTTGACAGATATGACTGCATGTAAGGAGTCAAAGCACCAGCTGTCACCCTCCAAAGGCACTCTGGGCACATTCAGGGGAAACAATGCAACCAAATTCCTGCCCAGCCCACGGAGCTAACACAGAAAAGGAATTCTGTGTGCACTGCATTCACAGCACACAGCCCCACACTGCTGTCCTTGGGGCCAAGCTCAGGCAGCAGAGAAGTGGAGGCCAGGCAGCCTGGCTGTGCCCTAGCACCTCTCCTGTCTCCCCTTTGGCAGTGGTGGCATCATGCCAGCACACCTAGCAAGGATATCAAGACCCCAAAATGACATATTTTCCCCTATTCCAGCCCCATTCACACCCAGTCACGGACCTGCATGTTCTGTTTTCCCTCTGCTGCTGTTTTGGCCTGCCCATAGATAAAAGCCCTGCTCATCCTGCAAAGTCAGCCTGGTTCCTCCCTTTCCAAGTGCTCCAAATCCCCAGTGGGATGCTCAATGACAGCATTGCACTCCTCAAAATTTTCAGCTCACTGAGTTGCTCCATTGAAATCAACCTGCACTTTATGGAAAAGGAGCATTATCTCCAGCCTTCCTCTTTTAAGAAAGCTGCCCTTCATTTTGCAAGGCTTCCATCACTGCTTACACCCTTGGTTTCCTGCACACGATCCATCGCAAGCACAAATATTAGCCCTCAGCTGATCTGATCTTCAATCACAAGAAGCTGTCTCACAGCTAATGCCTGCACCCACGGTTCATTAGCAGGCAGGGGAAAGAAAAAAGCTTCTGAGAAATAGGAAGGCTGGTCCCTTGCTCATCTGAAAATTTATCTCTGAATATTCAGTACAACCTCGGTCATTAGTTTCCAAAGTCACATACGGAGCAGATAGATGTCAAATCAATATCAAGACAGATAACTTCTTATCAGTGGGAACGGATACTGAGAAACAGCCTCTGTGTGATGGTATCATTTCATTAGGTTAGTTATCAACAACCAGTGCCATATGTGACAATCTCATATAGCCCTGGAAAAAGCCTGAGAGATAATAGTATGCTTTATAGCTTAATTCTCTGCACCAGTTAATTATATGGCACATTAAATCTACCTCAAAATAAACAAATATTGTAATTATAGCTAGAAAAAATGTATGTCATTCTCATCAACCAAAGTTTGACTGGGGAAGCTGGGTACACTTAGAAATCTAAATCAATATGTAGGTCCTGAATATGCATATTTCGATGACTGCCAACCTTTACATTTAAAGACTATCGTACTGATCAGACAGCATTAAATCAAAATATTACCTCTTTTCAGGAAAGACATATTTCCATTTTTTTTACCATTTAAACAATCACTTCCATATTGAACTGCTTTGCATACTTACTACATATAAACACTTGAAATACTGACAAATCCATACTTTAGATTCATCTTTACCACTTTTGCCTCATATGGCAACACATGCAATAAGAGACAAGTGAATTAATTTCATCACTGTGATGGATTACAAGTATGCAAATCTAATGGATCCCCCAGTGTTCCTTTGCTATCCTATTACTGCTGCTTACAAAAGATTGCAAAACTTTCATTACATTGGCCCATCAGTCAAACATTGAGTCAGCTACTTCATCTTTCTCTCTCTCCCAGTGGCTCTATTTATATCAACGAGATGTTGGACAATCCTCCACAGAGCAGCAACCAAACCACAGCCTCCCTCCAGCAGAAAAGGCCTCTAAAATCAAACTCATGAAGACTCCTCTGGCACACCTCTGCTGTGGAGTTTGCAGGATGGGCTGGCTCAGGATACACTCCCCATCCTGTGCTTCCCTCCTCCCAGAGTAAATAAACCGAACTAATTAGGTTAAGGGATAACTATGAGTAATGTCACAGCTGCAGCAAACGACTCTCAGAGAGGAACTATGGAATAACTCAAGCATTTGAAGGAGTACAGAAGCAAGTGCTCTACAATAACCCACCATATATCAAAGTAATAAAAAGAGACAGAGTTTGGCAGCAGCGAGGACATGGCAGTATTGACACACGTAGACATGTCCAACATAAATATTGCGAGATCTTTTATCAAGAGTTTCTAAACACACCAGGAATGTGCATGGAGTGCAGCAGCTCAGCTCCAAACAGCACCACGCTAGAGATGACCAGATTTTAGGAGTAGATTGTGAGTGGGGAGGAGAAGAAAGGAGGCAGGGGGGAGATGGTTTGCAGCTTAGTAGGTCACTTTGAAACCAGCAGCATTGGTGCCAAATGGAGCTTTCTAATTACTCTTATTTTCCTGCTGAAATTGCAAGGGAAGCACAAAAAGCTGCACAGTGCTGGGGTGATTCACATGTTTCTGGAAGCTGCAGCCCAGGCAATCCCTCCCTGGCACTGTGGCTGTTGTCTGTTGAGGGTATTAGGGTTTAGTAGCTCCAGGCTGATCTGATGAAAAGCAGTGACAGATATTCAGACTATAGAATTGTAGTGGGGAAAAACAAGCTTTTTGCTTTTCAAACAGTATACTTTAGAAGTAAGGAAAAGATACTGGTTTCCATATTTAAGCTCCTTAAAGTTGTTGATTCATAAATACTGTGATATCTCTGTGCAAAAGCATTTGGAAAGACTTCCAAAATTAAAAAAAACTGC
The DNA here is from genome assembly GCA_024500445.1 of Entomyzon cyanotis. Taxonomy (NCBI): domain Eukaryota; kingdom Metazoa; phylum Chordata; class Aves; order Passeriformes; family Meliphagidae; genus Entomyzon; species Entomyzon cyanotis. The sequence goes on along the minus strand of JAKEPQ010000743.1, from coordinate 5,244,069 downwards.
TCTAAGTTAATTTTTTTCCTCTTTCTGAAAACACAACAAGCTTGAATGTGTGAAAACAGTCTGAGCCAGCACAAAGCTAGTTACTCTCCAGACCACCTATCTAGTGCCACACTGAAAAATCTGATTTAGCAATTCTACACATCCCTCTCCTACTGGGCATCTCCAAACATTTGTCCTGTTTTCTCCAAGACACACTGACAGAACCCTGGCTGAGTAAAATATATTTCTATTTTCTATTGCTTTTGTGGTTACCATCAAACTTCTGGGAGTGGTTCCTTGCATCCTGCTGAGCACAAATGAGGGAGGCAGTCCCTTCATTCAGCCTGCTCTAGGTGTACCTCAGCCCCCCAAAAAAGCCAGTGAGAATCCCCTGCGTGTGTCTGAGCAGCCAGCTACTCTACACTCACCACCAAGATGATTCAAAGGACTCTTGCCATGGATATCAAATTGCCACCAAACACATCCTTCAAAAATAATTAGCACTGCCTGCCCTAACCCACTGCAGATATCACACTTGGTACCTCAAAGTAAGCTGGAATTAAAGTACTCCAAAGGGCCTGAAATGCTCACAAAGACCCAGAACTTAATTGCTCATATTTTCATGTGCCTAAATAGCGGGTAGGATTAGGGCATAACAAGCAAATACAAATTAAATACCCAGCTTTGTATACTTAACTTTAAGCTGATGCTGCCTCTTAATTAAAAAAAAAAAAAAAAAAAAGGAAAACAATAAGAAAGGAAATACAAGAAATCTTCTGAATCCTTGTATGAGTCAGCTTTAATAAGAAAGGGCATGAACATCCCCACTCAGAGCCCTGGAGGCATTGAGGTGGTGCTTCTCATGCTCTTCTACATTGGCTACAAAGGAGCAGTCAACCACTAGCCCAAGGGCTGGACCAGCACAACATGAAATGATCCCCAAGCATGCAGCCAGTGAAAGAATTTTGGGAGATGTTGCCCTTGCTCTTGAATCCTGGGAAATTCCAGGAACATCTTTCCTCCTCCACTTCACTCCTCTGCACTATCAACACACCACCTAGGCTGAGAATTCTCCACTGGGAAAACATCAGCAATGTGATGTTAAGCAAAAGGGTGATTGTTCAATACACCACCCAACACAAGGGGAGGAAGTCTGAAGAAACAGATTTTGTTTGGAATGTACTATTAGCAGTACTTTTGGGTGCAATAAATATTTGTTTCCTGCAAGTTGTGTTGTTCACCCTTCTTGAAGTCAAAGGGGATATTTTCATATTTTTCAACACCTTACACATTCTCTGCCTTGGGGGGTTTGTTCTACCAAAGAGGTTAGAGCCTCTGAAAAATATTATTCTGGCTTGTGCTTCCAAAGAGGCATAAGGATCTGTAAAAAAGACTATTACCTCACCATCTTTTTATCCATACATTCAGCCCTACCAGAGTGCAAGGTATTATAGCTTAATTCCATTAGGAGACCCACCAGGAGGATCCTGAAACATCCCAGGGGTTGGTTGTTTAAAGGTGAATCAAAGCTCTCTGGCACTGGGCTGGAGATGAAGGTCATTTAGGCAGCCTGAGATTCTGAGGCTTCCCAGGTTTGGCTTCTCAATGGCTGTTTTTGAGGGGTGATTATGACAATCCTACCCCTCACTCCAGCTGCTTTGTTCCATGAGTTTTACACATCCACTTCTTGATTTCACAGACTGGTTTTGGCATCATGGTTTGTTCTTCCAAGCTGCTAAGCAGGACTTTGACCTTTTACTCACTTATCCAAGCTCATGACACAGCTCAGTTTGAGGTGTGCCCATCAGGACTTTAAATTCCAACATATTTTCAAGAAATGTCATGAGGAAAAATATCCACAGCTTTAATTTTAAAAATAAATGTAACATCACACAGACGAAACCCAACATGATGGCTCTCACTGTAAAACTGATACTGTGCTACTTTAACTGGGCTGTAGAAAATGTATAACACTTTCAGACAGGAATTCTGTTAATTGTGCAAGTTGAGATGCTTCATTTGCATCAAAAACAATAAGTTGGCAAGAAAGCTTGCTAGCTGTGCCAGATCTAAAGGTGTTACCATGACGGTAAGAAGAATTGGTTTAAGAAACCATTTATTTGATGAAATTGGAGGGTCCCCAACTTCATAAATCAATTCCCAAATTGCAGGAAAAAATATTACCTTTTAAATGCCCCTAATTGTTATTCATTATTCTAGGCCCTCTAAACCTCACCAGAGTGGTTTATTGATGATGTAGTCTTCAAAGAACATTATTCAGGCAATGGAAAGAGAAAAAAAAAAAAAAAAAAAAGAGTACTGCACCAGAATAATGAATTGCATTGGACAACATTGAGAAGTTCTAGTTTGTTTGCTTTAAGCTAATTTAACAAAAAGGTGGATTTATTTTTCCCCTCATTCTTTCTTGAAGTCAGTTTAAAGAGAAACAAATTTATTTAACAGGGAAAAGGCAGAAGTGAAATTCATACAAAATTACCATGTTTGGATTTGTAGGTTAACTCTTGAAGTACCAAATCCTTCAGTACAAGACAAGTTCATTTGCTGAACGGCTCCTGACTGCAGGTTTTGTGTTCTTGGGGAATTTGTCTAAGGACTCAAGAGCAGAGGTACCACCCTGATTCCCCAGACACCCCAGCCAGCTCTGGCACTGGCCACAACATAGCCAGGTTTTCACATGGTGGCTTTAAATCACATGTTTTTTTGGACTGCAGAATTTCTCCTAAGTCAGGGGAAGTTCAATGTGCACATTAGACCTGATTTAGTGAAGGACTTCAGTGTGCCTAATGTTAAGCATGCAAATCGTCCTATTCATTCCACTGGGACTAATTCACTGGGTAAAATATTGGCTCCAATAAAAGCATAATTCCCACTTAGGGTGTTTCTTTAGAGGCAATTCCTTCACAGGACAAAAGCAGATGGAGGTGCTACACAGACACTGTTGAGAAACTACAGTCAGGAAAAAATCGTCTTATGAAAAAGGGAATAAAATCATATTGGGGGGAAATTAAAAAGAATGGTCTGAAGAGAATGAGAGGCATCCAGTGATAGAGAAAATGTGCTAGGAAAGAGTCAGAAAAACAGGGTCCTGTATGGGGCTTGAGCAAACCTGCTGGAAAAAGTGCATTTATCTATCCTGGGGCAGCAGTTACACACCCATTGCGACAGCAGCTGTACTTACAAAGGCTCTGAGAAATTTCAATCTAAGCAGATGAGACAACAAAAACTGAGGAAAAATAACTCTGAGCTTTCCCATAATACAAACCGAGGGGAGGACACAGTCAGCTCCAGCTCTGGGCCATCGTGCTTGCCTCGTCCTCAGGCTTGGGTGGTGTCACCTCCACCCTGAGCTCCCCATGGCTGTGGGAGGCAAGGAGGATGGGGAGAAGGAAGGCTGGACACTGCTGCCATGCCAGGCTGGAGGGACATGGCCTGGCAGCCATCAAGGCCATGCTGTGGGTCCATCTGACCCTTTACACTGAGCCAGGGGGGACTGTGTGGCCAGGGGACAGAGCAAGCACACGACCCAGCCAGGCATTGTGCTTCAACCTCTGAAATCCCAGCCTCAGACTTCATACAAAACTGTCTATTCTCTTAAAAAAAAAAAAAAACCAAAAAAAAACCCAAAAAAACCCCAGGAACTGTCACTGTTGAGCCACTAGCAGAGAAAAAGACCTGGATTCTCCGCGTGGCATAGAAAAGAGAGCTTTATTATTTTGATTCCAACTTATATAGACTTTTCAGAGGTCACCGAGATTGGTCAGTCAGAAACCTCCCCCTAGGCCTGATTGGCCAGGCCTGTACTGTCCAAATCTCGAGACACTGTTTTAATAACATCCAAACTTTATCTTTGTTTATAAAACACAGGAGAAAATTCTCATGGGAAAGACCTGTGCTAGCCACAAGGAACAAACACACCAAGGTGGTTTTCTTTTGCACACAGGCCAAGGGAGGAAACATGCTCCTGAACAGACACTGCAAGCTGCTGAACTCCCGACTCTTTCACCAAATGCTCTGAAGCACAAACGAGTAACCCATTGAAAATCAAAGTTATTGGTGTATTTGTAAGTGTTGCTTGCATAGTTTCACTTCTACAACACTCAGTTTCTTGCAAAGAGCTCCCTTTTGGGGGCAAAATCCAAAACAAGAGTACTGCCAGAGTAAAGGAGTACCTGTATGATCAGTGTGAAATGCACAGATACTGGTTATTTATAGGTCATCAGCAATGAGAACAATCCTCATCCTATGACTGAAACAAAAATAAAGCCCAAAATTTTGAAGGCAGCTTTCAGTGCAGTGGGTTCTGCACACACAAAGATGCTGTTTTCAAAAACAGGTACAACCAGTCTCAGCCCAGCTTCACTTATAGCTCTAGAACAAGACTTACTCTCAGTGCAGCTAATATTGCATTTCTGATGAAGCCATGAAGGTGCCACTGGTGTTCAGAGACAGGAGATTTACTGGGGAAGGGGAAAATATTTAAATGAAGCATAGGTCTCCAACCAGGACAGCATGCAATCAAATTCACAAAACTTCATCAGTCATTGGGGTGGGGGAAAAGCACATATAGCACATAAAGAAGAGAGGAAATGTACATCCCAGGGACAGACTGAGGTGACTGTTCTCAGAAGTGGGAATTTTACAAGAATCAGCTGTATCTCAGACAAGTCTCAGTAAGATACTGGCTTTGTGCCTACAGACATGCAGGTTATAACCCAAGTAATTATATCTACGCAAAGTAGAAAAAGTATCACTGTAGAGATGGAAGTAATTTTTCATGCAACTCATTCAGTGGCTAATACACTATTGGGGTACCCAAATCCAAGACAAAACCACCCCAAGAAATTAGAGAGCCAAGGCCAGGATTCCTCAACATGAAATCTTTCCCAGCTTCTGGGCAGTCCTGCCCTCAGTTGCAATGCATTTTAAACACTGACTGCTTACATTTTCATACCCTAACTGAAAACTCTGCTGATTGTTTCAGAAGAACAGTTACACCATCAGGCCTGAGCTGATTCAGAGCATTCAAGGAGAAATAAAAAGAGATACTAAAAAAGAGAAATAGCAAAAGAAACTTCAATATTATACAGCCTTTTAGGGAAAAAAAGAGACAACAGTGTTTTCTTTTACTTTTATTACAGAATTTACCCTGGGACTGGGCAGATTTCAGACACGTTGGCACACAACAGGAGAAGGTGAGGGGGGCACTGCTCCATTAATTTTCTCGCTTGTTCCCTCTGCAGCAATCTAAACAGAACTAATTCTGATGTTCCAGTGTGTGTTGTCTGTCTCGAAGTGAGAACAAAACAAAAGCAGCATTAAACTGAGCTATGTGGTCATCCCCACACCATACTGGTTTGGATGACTCTCTGTCTGTGTGGCTTTTTGTATTAGAGCTGGTATCAATGGCCTCCTTGTTGTCTGTTGAGCCCCCATGGGGTTACATGAGTACTATCTCAATTCAATAGCTTTTCTCTCAACCATTGTCTTTTAATATAGGTTTATAGTCCTCAAGGATATATGCTGCATTACAATTAGTCATAATGTCCAGCGGCTACTGAGGCTTATTTGCAACACAGAGTTTATTGCCCTTTGTAAGGCTGACAAAGAGGTACTTGTTGAGAGCTGTACACAAAAGGCAAATACAATGTATGAATTTCTCAGCAATATAAAAGAAGAAAATAAAAGCTGGTCAGTAAATAGCTCTAACAGAGCAAGTAGCATCTCTTCTTTCACCTCCTCTGGGCCCCGCTCCTGGCTTTCTCAAATCAATGCATCTCACCTAATTTTAAAGCAACATCTTGCAGAGACAGGAAAAAGTGATTCTGCATTGTGTGCTCAGCTCTGCTTTCCACTACGCTGTCACAAAAGAGATGAAGTGGCAGGAATTATGTTTTACACCCTGTGCTGGAGGTCTCTGTCATTTCTCAAGCTCAAAAACTCACTGCAAGTCCTCCCGCCAGGGCTCAGTGCTCTCTGACTGGCAAAGCAAAGGAACTGAGACTTTGATGCGACAAAATAAAGTTAATTGTGTGACTAAGGCTTTCCCCACCTCTTCTGTTTCAGATGCAAAACGCATGGTTCAGGTCAGACTCCCAATTTGCCGAAAAGAATTTGCACTGAGGGGCTCTCAGCAAAGCAAACCCAAACTGTGCTCCACTGCTCTGCCCTCTGTCTAAGAGCTCCCCAATAATGATAGAAAACCAGACAGTGACAAAAATGGTCACTTCTACACGAGGAGTGAAAAAAAAGAATAGAAACTCACTGCTGGGAGAGTGCAGTGTCATTTGTGGGTGGTTATTCACCAGGGGATCCTCCCCAGCCAGAGGATTTTAGTATTAGCAGTTGCAAACTCTAAACACAAGGACCCTTTACACATCCCCATGTGTGTCCAAGTACAAAATATCCCTGTCACTTATCATGAAGTCAAAAGATACATAAACAAAAAAACCGATGCTCATATTTATGTCTTTCTGTCTGGTTCCTCAGCACTTTGGAGAATTCCTTGGACAGGAATCTGAGCTCATTAGCTGATGAGGATTATTTTCTGCTGTCTCATGGCTTCTTTTCAGAGAGAATTTTTCAGCTCTGCTTGCCAACTTTCTCTGGCCTACTCTGGGTCCTGCCATTAAGTTGGGGTTTTCTCTTAGGAAATTATTTATTCCTTCCTCGGAGCTCCGTCTGTGTTTCTTGTTCCTCCATGACTTCTTTTTCAACAAATGTTTCATCCTCTCACTTCTGTCCAAGAAATTACCAAGGTCCTTATTTCCCTCTCCTGGCATTATGGGGGAAAATCTGTTCTCCTGACTCCCTGCTCAGAACAAAGGCATTAAGATGAGTGACTCTCCGTGGTCATTACACTGCTGAACGTGACAGACTTTGTGAGAAAATGATGGATTCTCTATCTGCAGCAATCCAAGACGCTCCCATTTTTCATACCAGCAACTTCGTAACTTCAACCAGAATTCATAAATTGTACTTAAGACCTCCATATCAAGACAGGCCACAAAAGTCCTCAAGGAATTGTCACATCTCTAAGGTGTTAAATCCATCTCTCATTCACCAGGTAGCTGTGTGGGCATCAATATGGAAAACCTACAGCAGCTTTGCAAAATCAAAAAAGAGTAAGGAGTGGTTTTGAACTCCACATGAATGCTTGCCAATATACCTTTGAACACAAGTTTAATATCACAGCTAATTTTGTACCAAGGCAGATGTATGTGTTCAATGGCTCTTCATACTAAAATAAAATATTTCCCTGGTGAAAACATTTATTTTCCAATGAATTCAAACAGATAAATAACAGAGACACATCAGTTCAGGATAAAACCTCTCCCTTGAGTGTTCCAGGAAACACAACTTTTATTTGATCCTAACCTTTGAGGGCTGAAAACATTCTCTTAGCACTTAAATAGCAACATCATCTATTAGCTTTTCAGCCCAGAAAAGCTTTCACAGGGAATTGTAAATCACTGCTCCCTACAAGCCATGTGCTATAGGAACTTTAGTCTGAAAACTCCTGACAAATTGCTTGCTTCTTAGATATTCATTGCACAGATCTAGATCAGATGCAGAAATTCACATTTTTTTCCCACATGCCAGCCTTCTATATTTTAAATTCATCATGAAGCAAAAAAGAGAATAGCAACAGGACACTAGGAATGTCTCTATATAGGTATAGATATTATTATAGGTATGAGTTTCTGTTCTATATTTTCTCTGGCAGATATTAGTAAACACTTGCATTTAAGCCTCCTTCTAGTCAAAGGCTTTGTCTTTACTTTAAAAGTTGTATGTGTGCATTAATAATAAAGCTGAAGATGTAAATAAAGATATGCAAATAACAAAAGAATATGTAAATAATAATAAAGATTTTACTCCCGACAACCAAATATGCTACTAAAATTTAATTGGATATAATAAATATTCATCAGGACATTTAAATCAAGAGGAAAAGAGGTGTAAAATATACATAAGGATTTCATAATAAATGTGTACACACTCTAGTGGAGTGCCTTTGGGTGAACTGTAGCTGGGATATTAAGAGGTGTAGGTATGTCTAGATATAGATATATATATATATAGGTGATGCTGCCTGAGCTCAGCCTCCAGCTGTGCCCCACAGCAGCCTGTGCTGCCAGACCCAGCACCCCCAGCCAAGATTCAACACTCGACAGCCACACTGAGGGCCAGAAAACACATTTTTGCTGCACTTTTTTCAGCCTGCCAGACTCCATCCCTGCACACACCCTTCGGGGAAGGGCGAAACACAACTCGCCTCCCCCGTGGCTCCTCACGCCCACGATAAGGGGAGGTGAGAGGGGTCAGGCTGTCCCCTGGGAGATGAAATAATCCCTTGTAAGTCCGTTACTCATTGCAGAGAATCAAAGCTGCACATGCAAAGAGCCTCAGAAAGCATTACAGGGTCAGTTCTCACAACTGACCAAAGCTCGAAACTTCTTGCTCTGCTTCTCTTCTCCTCCCTTTATAGAAGCACATCTCCACGTGTTGGTGTGCACAGCCATCCATCTCCACGGGGTTTTCATGCTCTGTGTATCACTTTCTCTGTTCTTTTGGACATGGTTCTTTGCAGACAGACTCGTTACAAAGGCACTTCTCACAATACATCACTCCACTTAACACGGCGACCAGCACGAGTGGGGGGAGAATAAAACAGATATTTGGAGGGGGAGTAGACTGAAATTAAAATACAGCCACAGGAAAATCAAGCTAAGCCTAGCAAACACACATGGTCAGGACATTACAGAATGCATTTTTTCTTTCTGCTGTTCACATAAACAATCCTATATGCCACCATAAATTTCCAACAAACAAAATCTTCCTTTTCCAGCAGTTTAAGGCAGAATGATAATACTCCCATCATTTTATCCCTACCCAAGCCCATTCCTCAGATAGTGTAAAGCTCTGTAGCATGACTTGCTTCAGTGAAGTGAGCCTAATTCATCCCCCCTCCCCCTGAATTTTTTTTCTTTGCACTGAAGTTCAGTTTCACTCTGCCATTTCTATCTTCCAAAGCAAAAGAAAAGTTTCCACCACCCAACCCCCAGGATTATCTGCTGTCCATGAATTATCATTCAGGTGACAATCACTGCACAGGTTTTGGGAGCAGGAAATACACCCCACAAACTGAACAGGGGGTCAGTGTTGCCTGACTTATTCCTGATGCCACTCACTGCTGTGCACAATAAAAGCAAGGCTGGCCCTGTTCTCCAGCTGTTTCTTCATTTTCTCCAGCAGTGCAAGGCTCCTGCTTGCTGTTCCCAACTCCTTTTAAGTCACCTCCCTGGATTAAGTCCTGAGCTACTTAAATTAATATCCTCCCTAATAATCCCCAAAGCTACACCACTAGTGAGCTGCATGTTTCTCATATGCTAACTTTTAATATTTCAAAGCAAACCATTCCACTGAGCCGAGTGTCACCTTTACACAGGGACTAAATTTAGTTCCTGCTCTGTGTTGTCACCAGTGTCACTGCAGTTTATGGCTGTTTTGTTCTAGAAATCCACATGTACCTGTTTATAAAAGCTGCACTGACAGAGCTTATTGGCTGGGTGGATACACAGCTGAAAAACTGAATTTTCCTGAAATAACAGTTTTCTTAAAAGCCAGGAGAATAGCTTTTGTGTTGGGGGAGAATGAGGGTTGTTTAACCTCAAAACACAGGAAGAAAGATTAAATAGTCACTCAGTTATGCAGATTTTTTTTTTACATTTTTCACCTACAATGATTTTGGATTCATGGATGAGTCTCAGGCTAGAAAGTGGAGAGAACAGCATTGTCGCTTTAGAGTGCAAGAAACTTCTGGTTATGGGGAACAGCCCAGGGTAGGACTGGTTTATAATTGCTCATTTAATCCTATGAGGATTTCATTTCCAATTCAAAAATACCCTTCAGAGAAGGAGCAAATCCATCAGAGACCTCACTCTTGCCTACTGCAAAATGGCCACACAGATGATGCTTACAACAACTCCCAGAAATTCTGTACCCAGAAATCAGAAATTTAAGTCTGAAAATATCATCCATTGCTCTGTTCTTGGTCTGTTGCATACTATCTATTCTTCCTTGTTCCAGTCATGCACCAGGTCATTGAAAACAGAAATCATACAGTGCTCTTGGAAGGTGCCAAATTCACAGCCACCAAGAACATGAATAAGGCCCTTTATTTCATTGGTAGAAAGGCAAGCATTTGCTAAAGGAGATTTTAAGAGCTCTGATCCTTTTAGAGATGGGCAAGTCCTTCTGCTACTGTCCACACTGTTTGTCCACTTTCCCTGGAGAAGCAAGGAAGGAGCTTTGCTGCCAGCTCCCCATGGAGCTGACGTGCATGGCTCTGCATCCACTGCTCTTCATCCACAGATGGGGAGCTTGGCAACCAGTTATCTCAAACTTTTCTGCAAGCAAATATAACCCTGCTTTATCTCTTGTCCTTCTAACATTGTCTGGAAGAGACATTGGCGTTTTGCTTTGTGGGTCCCTAAGGAGAGGGTCAAAGTATAAAAGGGAAAGAAAAAAAAAACCCCACAGAAAAACAGATAAATATCTAACGTTTCCAACAAAACACATGGTTTAACTTAAGGAAAATTTAGACAGCAATCTCTTAGAAAAATATGTATTTAAGTTTTTCTCTATGTGGACTGGAGGAAAAAAAATCAGAGGAGAGGGAGATGTCAAACAGGAGATTTGAAAAATCTTGAAATTATCATGGTTCACTTCAGCTCTGCACAGAGCTTCTGACACCAGCTTCGAGGAGCAAAGTCCAAGCCCTGTGAACTCAGTTTAAGATAAAACTCCCTACTCAGTGATCCCCAAGCATCCAAATGATAATAAACACATTGAAGAATCTTGTTGGAAAGAGCCAAAAGAAAGATGTTTTCAAGAACTGACCTGCTTTCCCTTCCCTCCAGTTTTGGGTCTAGCAAAGGAGGGCTGAATGACCCTGCCTGCCTCCCTCTGCAGTGTTAAACAAAAGCCAGACAAGAAAATGCTCTTCCTGCCCTTCCCATTGCTCAGTGCAAGCTGAAGCTCTGGCCAGCATTCCACAGCCACTCTGCCTTTCCCATTGGTGTGTGTCACCCAAAAACCTCACACTTGACAGGCTCATGGGTCAACTCCTACATTACCTAGCTCTGCTTTTATAAAGTTATCCTGGTACTAATTCCTTGTCTCTTCCCTTCTTGTTCAGAGGAACAGGGACCAAGAGATATTCTTCCTACCATGGACTTTCCTGGTAGTTTATTGGTTCAGAAACAAGTCCCAGTTCCCTCCACCAGCAGTTTTGTATGCTCTATATTGAATTGGTTAAGATTTCTCATTTAGTTTGATCCAAAACTCGGTAGAGCTGGTAGAAACCAGCTTCAGAGCACTTTGGATTTCATCTGATTAAAATTAATTTCCTGGCATCTTTGCTTTGATTTATCAGCCTTGGGAAAAGTCACAAATACACCTACACACATTTTAAAAAGAAGCTTTAAGAAAGTATCCACATCCTCCCTGAAGACACTCAAAGCAGCACTTATATCTGAGTAGGAATTCACAGCATCCTCTGAATGGAATTTTCCAGCATGAGACTTGAGCTCTGGAGACCTCTGAAGAGGCTTAATAATCTAACAGGGCAGTTGGAAATTTAAAAAGAAACAAATATTTTGCAGAGCAGTACAGCCAGACGAGCTGCAAGTTTCCTCTGTAGCCCAGGTCTGCCCAAACAAGACATCAAAAAAAGGTGAGAAACAGCAGCAGATCCTGCTGAACAACCCATAGAGAGGCTGACCACAAGAAATTCACCACAATCATCTCTGTGAAACAATCAAGTACTACTGCATCCTTCACCCACCAGCACAGTTGATTCCTATCAACCTTGGGCAGACAAACAAACACAACTCAACAATGGCAAATGTCAATCCCCTAACCATCACCCAGACATCTAAACTGGGGCCTTGAACAGGGTAAAGTTCTTTCCCTAGTCAAATTTACCTTTAATAGAGAGGCAGCATAAATAAAAGATGTAGTTACAATTGGAAGAAGCAATTTTTATCCAAAAATCTGTTACTGCACTTCAGGATTGTTGCCATGCCAGGGTCACCTGTCTGGCCTGACAGAGTCCACTGCATCACACTTGTGTGCACCCTTTGAGATTCACAAGTGCTTTCTTGAAATTTGGATGAAGCAGATAGAATGTGACAATGCAATAAATAAACTCCTGACATCACAGGGGAAAAAAAAAGTCAGTATCAGGAAAGTCAGAGTTCAAACCTTGGTAATCTGGATCTGCCCAATTACATCATCATGAGAACCAGATGCTTCCCTCTTGCACCATCCACCACCAGGAGATTTTATGATCCACTTTTCTTCTGCTTTTACTTTAATTTAGGATGGGTTGAGGATTCCAGTGAAGTCTCTTCAAAACACTGAGCCTTGCAATCTGCAGTTATTAGCTGTTTGGGGTGATATTTAACCAGATTAACATATTCACGCCACGGCAAAGTCAAACTTCAGGTCAAAACGATACCTTCCTGGGTGGAATGATTTTAGAAGATGAAAACAAAACCATGTTTGGGAGTATAAAATGCCGATTGTGAAACCACAGTGACCTGCCTGTGCTGCTGTGTTCTTGCCATGTGTCCTATGGCACAGCACAGCTATAAACTCCTCAGTGGTTTCTTCTCCCTCATTTGATAGCAACCTCATCAAGTGTGAATCATGAAACCACATAAACTGCAACAATGCTGTCCTCCTACTGACTTCTCGGAACATAAACAATAATAACGTAAATATGACTTACCAAAGACTTAAGTAAAGCACTTAAAGGAAATCTATATTTTTATATAAACCACGGATGTTTAGTGAAGTGGTATGATATTTCTGCTTAGCTCTGGATAGCTGGAAATTATCTCACTACTTAAAAGCAGTGTATTCCTTGGATGCTGAGAATTAAAGCCAAAATGGATCTTTTATTTATTACATATTTTTGTGTTTTCATGTTAAGCAGCACAGGCATGAACATTATAGACTGATAAATGATTCGGTTTTGATCAGTTTATAAATGACAAATGCTAGCAAGTGTCTTTGTGTGAAATGTGAAGAAAAGTTCATTTCAAACAGCTTGAAACAGGGAAAAAGGATAATCTAGAAGAGATCTCATTTGCAGTTTATTGACCTCTCTTGAGTGTTCATTTGGCTGTTGTTGGATCCTAACCTTAACTGATACTGAATATCCTCAGATGGAACTGAGTAGCAAGTCACGCAATCCTCATATTTCCATCAGCTGATCAGTAACCACAAATATTTGTAGTTTGTGTTATCTGAGCAATAATGAAAATCCAACATGGGAAAACTCAGACATGAAAATCAATGTTGAAACCACCTTAAAACCCTTAAGATGATAAAAGACAGAGTCAAGCCTGGAACACTGTCCTCAAAGCACCCCAATTTTACTGGTTCAGCCTGGGGGTCTTCCAGGAGCAGCTTAGCACAGAACAGTGCAGAGCCAGATCTGCTCACACAGCACCACAGCCCCTGATTTATCTCTCCCAGCCCCTCTCCACCTGGGCTCCTTCCAGGCTAATTCCCCTGCCCTCAGCCCCCTCCAAGCAAGCTCAGCCCTGTCTCTGCTGAGCACAAAGAGTCCTAACCCCAGTCAAAGCTTCCAGTGAGAATCAGACTGAGACCTCAGCATCTGAACTCTCTGCACTGACTAACGGCATGACCTAAAGGGAAGCTTGGAGCCCTTGTGCTATGCTGGAGCAGATTTTGAACATGATTTTTGTCCTAAGTGGTGAAAAGTGAACAGCATCACTGTTAAAGAGGTGCTGCATCTCTGTGTCACTGAGCAGTGCAGCCCCTGACATGCAGATGACAGTCACACACCTCATTGCTGAGGCAGAGTCTCAAGAAAAAGCTGCATGTGCTCCTTTTGAAGCACTGGGTAACTTTTGGGGAAAGAAAACAAGGAAATCCTGTCTAGCCAGGGAGCATGCTAGGGCAAATTGAATCACTAGCTGTTTTTATCAAAAAATACAATCAAGGAGAAAACAGCAAATTAGGTTGCTCACCACCAATTACTGAGGTAAGCAAGAGAAAAATAAAGCCATTTGGGAAACCCATGATTCCTTCCCACCCAACATTCACTTCCAAAAACTTGCAAGAGCAAAAATGGACTTCACTAGGATCAGGAATAGCAATGAAAATGATGAACAGTACGTGACTGAATACATCTGCCCTATCAGACACAGTGTTCAAATAATAAACAAGGTTGAATCATGCCAAGCTGAGGATCTAAAGTTCCTTCACACACAGGTACTCTCACTGGAGACCACAATGGTTGATATTCAAAAGAAAACTTCCACCTATTTTCTCCATCCTGCTTAATTAAATTGCTTAGCAGTTTCAGAATCTGTGGGTTTAATCTAATGTTTAAAGACCACAGGACTGAAAATGAAGTTGTAAAGAAATCATAAGGAAAACTAAACCAGTCAACAGGTAAAAATTCTGCACATAAAAGTTCTGTGGCATGGAGAAAGCATTTGCTGTGTTTCTTGCATCACTCCCACATCATCTGAGCTCTCACGTGGGAGTCCCCAGCACTGGGGCCATGATTCCTGCCAGCACATCTAAGGGCTGCATTATTTACCTAAAAAAGGCAAAGCCAGGCAGAAAACCCCAGCAGCTCTTTTGCATGGGAGCTCAGTGCCGTGACCTTGGGTGAGCCACAGGCTATTCTCCCTCTGTCAATGAGAGACAATGATGCTTCGCCCCTTTGACAAGTGCTTTGAGGTCTGTAAACAAAGGGCTCTGGATATTGAAATCCTGGGTACACTCTGCTTGGCACGTTCCCTGAGCTTTCAGTGAGAAAGGTGCCAAAAACCTATGGACAAACGCATGTGATGCAGAGGAGTCATTATTTTGAATATTCCCATATAATTTGTTATTGTACCTGCTAACTGAGTGTCAGATGGGGTTTCCTTTCTGCTCTCATTGTTTTTCCTTCTGTATTTTGCCCATCTTCAGCGTATTAGAGTCACTTGATACAGACTGAAAGTTGGTATCTTGGCCCACAGAACGCTGGCAGTACATTTTACTCCATGGTTTTTTCAGGTCTGTTCTATTTTTGTGTTTATTTATTTGAGCCACTAAATTATCTAATTAGTGGCATATATAGTTGAAACATGAGCTGCTGTGAATATTTACTGCACACTTGTTCAGGCATTTATCTAAATAGGTGGCATGCCAGGCCTATGTAATAAGGAATAATGATTCCTTAGAAGAGTTACAGGAAATTATGGAAGACAAAAAAAAAAAAAAAAAAAAAAGGAAAAAAAAAAGTTTTGCATAGTGGGTTGTAACATCCAACAACATATATCAATTCTTCCAGAGATAGAGCAATTGCATAGTAATGACAAAAATTTTATTGTAACAAATAAATCAATACTTGCCCTACTGCAGTCTCAGATGTTACTTTTATGGATCTTCCCATGTCCATTACATAAAACTGCTCCTGATAGAGTGCATTAAATGACAACTGCTGGGGGGGTGACAAATACAGTACCACGTCTTTGCAGACTGTGCTCTACCTGCCATTAATCACTATCTCATTGCATGGGGATCCATTTATATCACTGCAACAACAGTGCTGAGTGGCTCACAGTGATGGACTGTGCTGCACAGGGAATGTTTGTTTTTGCAGCAGAGCTGTCACTGTGTGCCCAGCAAAAGGAAAATTCAAGATATCCCCAATTAGAAGCAATGTTAAGAGGGGGAAAAAAGATCAGCAAAAAACATACTTTGGGGCAAAGAATGACAACTCATGTCCTGTATTCTCAGTCCTCAAACAAACAAGCTAGATCCAATTTTCTTATGGCCCCATACAATGCAGACAATCTCCCCCACACTATGAGAGCCATCAGTCCCTTTTTGTACCCAGTTCTGCAATATTTTGCAAGTCAATTTGTAAAGCAATTTTTTTGTGATACATGAAGTGATTATAGCAGTGTTTTTCTGGATATCTGGAAGCTTGAACTAAAGTCAGACACATTAGATGCAAAAAATTCTGCTATATATAAGATCACATCATAGTCATTTGGTCAAGCCATCTTTGACTGGCATCTTCTGTGTCTCCTAAGTAATAAAAAAAGAAAAATTAACGATCAAATGCATAGTTCTGTTAATTAATGAAGAAACATGAAGCCCAGAGAGATTTTAGCCATCCTCTTGGACCAGCATAGTTAGTAAAAGGAGGATACATCTCCCTTACATCTATTCCTGTATTTCAGTCTTCCACCCTGCAGCAAACACGCCAGCAGGGAGCAGAGCCAGTGAGTAATAGGAAGTGCCTTTGAAGTCCAGGGAGCACCAGGCGTGGGCAGAGAGAGAATGCCACTGTGACTCTCTGGAGAATTACACCTGTCAAACACGTTACCTTGCTTCACCTCACTTGTTAGCAAACACATAACAAGTTTCCCAACAGAACAGATAGGGTAATCTCTTCCTTTGCAAAAAGGTATTTAAGTCAACAAATATTCCTAACATTAGAATAATTTCTGAATAATACAGCCTTCAAGAGGGACCTGCAAGGATTAAATGCATCCTCTCATTGTGTTACCCCTCTCTTTACCCTTTTTCCCCCTCTTCATTATCTTTTACCCATTAGGGACAGTGTTACATCTGACATTTCAGGTCTGTGTCATGTCATCATCTTTCTTACTCTCACTACAATGTGGCCATTATAATGCAAAATAATAGTGATACTGCACAGCACTCCCTTTTTGGGACTGCTACTCAGAAATCCAAGTGAAAATAACCAGCATTAATGAGAGTCCTGCCTCAGCCAGACACACTCTCCTCAAACACCAGGAAACACTTTTTATCTACAGCTGAAAACCAGGTATCAAATACTACCAAAAGGACATAGATGATGGAACATCCAGCTTATGGAATTCTCTCCTTACTTCCCTGGTTTCTGGCCAGGTTCCCATTGTCTACAGGTGCCACCTGGATGGCATTTTGCTCATTCTACATGACCAGCTTATCTCTGTTGTATTATCCACAGCCTGTGGGGAAAAACCCCAAACCAACACTTTTGCACTGCACTTCAATGCTTCCTGTGGATACAGAAGTTTCCTACTGAACTCAGATTAATTTATTCACCAGTATGCTAATTTCATTTGCCTGTGGCTATTAGTGAATAACCTGGAGCCTGAATTTGGCATGGCTGTTAGGAGTGCCTGCAGTGATAAATGACCAAGTGGGTATATCTACAAGGGTTCTTTTTCTTCTGCATTTTAATTCATTAACCAAATGAGGTCTTAAAACCATTTACCTATTTCCTACCCTTCTGATAGATTAGTATGCATTTCATAGTCATCCATCTGATAAAAGCAAAAAAAGCAAGACTCTCCTCCATGGTGTTACAGACAAGATTCTCTCCACCCTTCTCATTACTCAGCTAAACTCAGTTTTGTTCCTGTCGTGATTTTCTGTTCCTACCGTGATTTGCAAGTGAATAACTCCCCTCTCTGAAGAGGCTGGATCAGATGCAGAGTAATTGTGCCAGGCTAGAATGAATGGAGCTGCACATCTCACACTCACTGCCTCCCAGTCAGCTGGGCAGAGAGGTTATTTTCTCACCACCCTTTGGGATCAGACACCTACAAAACAGCTGAACTGCCCTGCTCACCTGAGCTCTGTGAACATTTTCCACCCCCTTTGGAAGAGATATCCTTTCCCTCAAGCCTAGGATTCCTCTCTCCACTCCCATGGGTGTTAGAATTCAATGGCTTCAGGGTAAGAGATGGCACAGAAGGGATGCTATAAAAATATATTCACTTTTCCCTTTTGGGATGGTGCTGGTGGGGAGAGAAATGATACAGCATTCCACATCCCAAAGTTGAACATCACTGGCTGCTCTTTTAGGTGACTGAGCTTTTCTGCTCCCTGCCTGCACTCCTGAATCTTACTTATAGCTCCAGCTTTTACCTGGCTTTTAATGATCTCACTTTGGAAAAGGTGAATTTAAAACCCATCAATTGCTCTCCTGCTATACCATCTGGTCCCAGTTGATTTTATGCTCTTTAAAAGCCCAGCTTTTTGACTCAGTAATTCCAAGTATTTTTAGTTTGCAGTTGTTGCTGTTCTACAGCTGGGATCACAATGTTTTGAAGTAAATCAGAGGAGAATTATACGTGCAGAAAGTAGCAGCAGATATTCAATGCACCTATATTAGGTTAATGTATTCTTTTTATGGATTTATTTTTCTTAGTTCAAGACATGCAGAAAAGAATAGGGAAAATAATAAAATCCTTCAAACAAGTGATTTACTCTAAATCAGGGATGTGTTTACCTGCCCTACTTAGATGGGAAAAAAACAAGTTAGCTAAATGTTACTAGATATGAATATTTTTGTCCTTTATTTCCATAAAGATTAGCTGCATATGGCCCCTTGAGTAAACAATGTGTATTGGCTCATAAGCTCTATTGGGAAAAAAGCAGCATTAAAGATGGATCTCTGCTCTCAGTTCCACTGCAATCACACTACAACCAAGAGACTAAAAGAAACAAAAATGTTTATTGATCACTTTCCCCATAACTTTGTACAAAGAATATTGAAGACCAGCCGGGTGTACTAATGACTTAACTTCTTTCATTTAGTTATGAGGATAGAAGCAAAAAGCAACAGGGAAGCTATTTCTGTAAAGGGAATTTGGATTAGGAAGAACTACATAACCTTCATTTCTTTCAAATTAGGAATGGTTCCAAGCGGAATACACAGGTATCCTTCAAAATAAGGACTGAAAACCAATTCCACTGATTCTCTGCAGTGCAATAACACAAGGCACTGCTGTATCTCCATGGCTAACAGTGTCTATTTCAAGTTAACACAGATGCCTCCAGCCCTTCCAGAACAGTGATTCACATTCCACCACCTCTCACAGCTCTCCTCTTCTCCTCCTTGCTGGTTCATGGAAGTTACTTCATCCTATCTCTGAACAATATTCATGAAGCTACAATGCATGGATGGGAGTTGGACTAATGGCAGAGCAGATGGCAATAGTTCTCTAATAAGGCCATCTTTAAAGTTCCAAATCCCCCCACCAATGCACTGCCCTGTGAGCATCTATTCTTTCTTGGACATTTTGGTTTCAGGTTAGAAAAGAAATATCCTGTACAACTGCATTCTGTTTGAGTTCACAGAACTTGAACATTTATCAGTTAGTCCAGTGTTTAAGGCATTATTCATGTCAACAGCATTTACTTGCTTTTCATCCTTTCCCCAGAGGAACAGTAAAACAGATTTATCTTTACTTTCTGATCTTTATTCTTCATTGTCACTTTATACAGAAAAGCTTCTGCTTTGTTTCCCCTACTTCTACATAGGAGCTTTTTTCCTTGAAGTCCAACTTTCTCGGCTTCTGTTTTGTCCTCTGTTAATCATCACTTTGCTCTAATTGCCTTTGCCTCTATCTATCTTATTCTGGTTTGTATGCCAAAGCTCCTCCATGCTTTAAATTTAAATCCAGTCTTCAGCAGGAGAACTAATCGTGGGTATGGTGATCCCAAAACACCAGCACATGCCTGAAAACAAGGCCTGTTTCAACCCTGGCTGACCACCAGTGGCTTCCCTAATGATGGCTTTTTGTGAATTTGCTTCTGTTATTCTCACCCTCAATTCCATGATTAGATAGGGCAGCAGACATGGCTGCCTCAGGATATTAAGTTAGTCTGGGAAATCTGAGAAACAAAAGAGCATGTTTGGTCATTTACAAGCTGTAACAAATGGAAATCTGAGCAGGGGAGGCATTAGGGACCCCTGGCCTATGGCTAATTCCATCTTCAAGAAAAAAGCCATTTTAAATGAGGAGTTATTTGTATAAATGTATTTGATCAATAAATAGTGGAGTATTTAACAAAGTCCCCTAATAGCTGCTACAGCCTTTATATAAATGCCTTGCCTTGTTGCCAAAAAGTTTCATCCTCCAAGTACTGGGAAAGCAGAGTTCACAGAATTTTACTGTAAACCAGACCTATTCTACTCCTCTAACCCCATTAGACATTAAGGAATATTACTTTTTCTAACAATGAGTTAAATTAATGTGGGCAGTTGAGCACTGTAAGCAGAGATGTTATTATGGGGATGGGGGATTGACATATGAACAAGTATAAACCTTACTCTTAAAAGAATCAGAGTAAAAATGGGCTTTTCTATTATCCATAGCCATTCCTGATGGCTCTTAAAAATAAATAAGCTAAAAAGTATCATCTGTCTTTTTATTTTATTAAGAATTGGTCATCACTGTCCCATCTGCTCCATCACTTAATTCCAGAACATCTGAATGTAATATTAAATTAACCTAGCGTGGGATACTCATTCCTGTTTCTGTTTAAACAGCAGTATATTTCAGTTTTGGCTTGATCCAATGTAAGTTTTATGAGAACAAGTATATTACTGAATAGAGTTTTTAAGTTTCCTATAACT
Source organism: Entomyzon cyanotis (assembly GCA_024500445.1). Taxonomy (NCBI): domain Eukaryota; kingdom Metazoa; phylum Chordata; class Aves; order Passeriformes; family Meliphagidae; genus Entomyzon; species Entomyzon cyanotis. The sequence continues at coordinate 5,223,587 of JAKEPQ010000743.1, read as the reverse complement.
ATTCTATAAATTGAATGTGTGAATATTCTCTACAGCAAGTGACTCTCCTGATATTAGGAGCCCCATGGCAAAGCTGAATAAATGCCTGGTTATAGCAGCAGAGCACAAAGCCATCTGCCTTCCCACGTGGGTCATAGAGCCAAAACTGACCTTTTGCCTCACGCACAATTATTTTCTGAGCAACAACTGGAAGAGGCTCCTCATGGTGTGCAGAGGCCAGAACCCCACTGCTTCAAAACCACGGTAGCTCTGAGTCAACAACTGTCACCACGTCACTGAGATGTTACCATGCGGCTGAGGAATAAACAAAACAAGCTAAACATAGATCCCACCAGCTGAAGTTCATCTGAAAGCTGCACAAGTTCAGCAGCTCAGCTGAAGTTGTACTGAGCAGTCATTTCATTAATATTACAGCAGGAAACAGAGGAACCAAACTTCAGGCACCAACGTGTTGGTCTTTGGTTCCAGAAGAACAAGTTCACCGTGATTCAACAGCAATTATCAATCAAAATTACCAGAAGCCACTATTGCAGCTAAAAGATTCTTCAGGTCAGAGAAATGGGTCATTTTCAGTTAGAGATCACTTGAATTTATTTTCCTCTGGATTCATCTCAAATACCCAAAGACATTTTTTAATCATATACCAATATAGCAAACATATTTTGAGTCAAATGACTGGTTAAGTAGAAACATCAACAGAAACTTAATGGAAAACTTTGGGCCAAGTTTAGTCCCCAGATATCACTATGCTAATCTAAACAGAAGATTTGCCAGTGTCTGGGAAGGATTCCACCATGTGTTGTGCCACATTTTGCTCAGGGATGTGCATCTTCCCATTCATATTTACTTCCCTAGAAACTGACTGGCCTTGATCAGAGGCAGAAGGCAAACCTTCCATATGATTTCCCCCTACCCACACAGTCTCCTTTCAAGCATGGTTGAAAAAAGCAGGTCATGTGTGCATTTATATCAGATCAGAGATAATTAACAAGACAAATTACTTGCATTTACAAGAAAGGATTTGCCAAATAAATATAGAAGAGTTGCTGTTTCATATCTAAGTCCAAAGACATTGAAAAAAGTTTGCAATGTCCTCAGAAAATGCCTCAAAGAAGTTTGAGTTCTTTTACCCATCACAAGATGACATGCAATGCCAGACAAATTTAAAAGCCCTAGGATGAAACTGGTATTATTTTATATGGACAGCTTATTGCAAAAGAGTGAAATGCAGTTACCACCTCCTTTCCCTTCACTCAAAAATTCATCTTAACTAGTATTAAGATAACAGAAAAGCAGAAAGAGTATTTAATAAAATGTTAATACTTATGGTCCTGGAATCATAACAGAGTGAGACCATACATTTATGGTGACTTGCCAGTAATTGCAAAATTGCACTGAGCAGTAAATAGCTCTGCAGACTCTGAAACAACAGTAAAACCATTTCCCTGTGCTTCCTAGCCCCTGGTTTCAGCCAACACCATGCCACACACGCGAGCTTTCCTCCCGTTCACATGCTGTCAACAAAACAAATGGAGAGGGATTGGATGGTGCCTTTTCCACAGCTGGACTGTGCCAGAACACCACCGACCAAAACATTCCATGACAAAGAGCTGAGAAAGAGGAGGGAAGAAATGGAAAATCATGTGCAACTAAACAAAATCTGGGTGGTTATACTTGACAAACTCTGCAAAAACCGGATAAACAGGAACAGCAGAAGGGACACAGATAATTTTGGAGATTGAAAATGGACAGCCCAGGGTGAGCAGTAGGCACTCAAGGTACCTCAAGAGGGATTAGTCCTTGGTTGGCTCTGAAGCCTCAGGTTGGACTACCTGACCCTTGGTGGCTTCACTTCGCAGATTTGTCTTTTCAATTTGCACTGCGTAAAGCATTTTTGAAAACATATGGTAAATGGAGACGTTCTTGAACACATTCCACATAATAAATGTTTTATGTTGCATAATAAATAACCAAATTCAATTAAGCTCAGCATAAGAGCCATATTTTGTGAGCATTGTTGGGAATTTTACCATCCAACACACTTTTAGAGTAAAACATTTTGTTAGCAGCTTTACAACAGAATGTGAAGTTAGATAGCCTGAAGTCTTCTTTCAGACACAAGAAAGAATCTGGATCTAATTATTGTAATAATCCTGAGAATGGGATTTTGACCTCTCATTGGTGCAATCCAGGAATGACTCTTTTGAATCTTTCTCTTTACAACTGTGGAAATGAGACTCTAGACCACAATTGGTTTGCATTAGGTTTTGGTATGGTGTAACATAGGTGGTTAAATCCTAGCTTCAATGCTCCATTTGTGATTTTTTATTAAACTTATTCGGGCTGCCAATATCTTGGAACAAAGTTGGGGGATCATGCAATTGAACTCCTGCTTTCTCAAAAGGAAACAAAACTACAAAGGTCCAAGTGAAAAAGGATCCTTGAAATTGAATAGAAAAAACTTCTCAAGCTGGGCAGGTTTTTAAGTGTAGCATATCCTTATTCCATTTTCATGGTTTAAAATTTTGATAGTTTCAAACTGACAGGGTATTTGTGGAGTTTGGGTGGGTTTTTTTGGTTTTTGGGGTTTTTTGGGTTTTTGTGCTGTTGGGGATTTTTTACTGGAAGTAAAAGTTGGGTGACAAGAGAAAGGAAATTAACCCTTCTTCTGTTTGGAGCAAAAGTTCAGTAAATATCCTACTAATTTGATCTATGAAAAGACAAGTAAAGGTTTATTACCAGGATTGTAATAAACCCTGCTAATCTAACAGGAAGATTGGGAACATTTTCATATAATTTCACTGTCCTGATGGACTGAGATTTAAATCACTGAGAATGTGGAGTCATTAAAAACACGAGTAGATCAAGCTCCTTCTTACTGATTTAAGGAACTCTTGTATGATACACAGTCACTAACAAAAGCCACCCCAACATGAAGGGAGAAACCACCCAAGGTCAGAAGAATCACTATGAATATTAAATTAGGATGACTAAAGCCTAAAAACATGGGAACACAACTTTTTTAGAGTCATTCAATATGAGTTAAAGACTGCAATAATAGAAACTCCATCACATGCCTATCCTGCTCCAGAATAAGTCTGTTTGAACAGAAGTCTTTTATAACATAATTAATTTGCCTGCTTTCCCCATTGGATTCTGCTCTGTTATGCCCTGCTGGAAGCAACATCTGGAGTTAGGAAAAGTACAGGGATGAACCTTGCCTATAAAAATAGGCATTAAAAAGGCTATCCTGGGAGATGGCACACTTATTTCCTATCCCAAATCTCCTGTGACAACTAGTTATTATATTTTCTATACCAGCTGTGGTATTTCACTTGGTGCTGTGGTAACCATTGCTGGATGACAACATTTTAGTGACAGATACTTTAGTTATACAAAATAGTCTGCCTGTTTACAAGCAGTGACTTGGTTTTCAGTCTCCCTAACACATGCCCAATCTACACAGTAACTAGAAACATTTTTCTAATTCTTCAACATTTGAATAAAACAGTCCAAAAAGCTTAAAAGGGGAAAAAAAAGATTCAAAGTTTCTGGATCCTTTGAAGTTTCCATCTGAGACAGTGGAGTTTCCCCAGATTTTCTGAGGCAGACTGTGGTCCTGTAAGATGCAGCTCTTGTGGTTCACCCAAGATGCTATTTGGGAGAATTTGGAATTCTGCAAATGTTATACTGTTCAAATAACTTGACAGCTTGGTTTCTTGTGATGTATGCAGGATGAGTCTGGAAACTACAGCAATCAATTGTGGCCAGGTTTTGGATCATAGTGGAGATTTCAGTACTGGAAACTTGTCCAAGATGTCCTATAGGCAGGGACTGAGGATGAAACTCGTATTTCCACTCGGATATTCTCACTGCTACTGCCATTTCATGCTTTCATTCTACTACCATCACACTTATCTGGCTTGTTATATTTTATGTCTGCATCGTAAGATTTCCAGGTCTGGAACAACTTTCTTTGAGATTTTCTATCTAGCACATGTATTGGGAGATAAAAATATTTGGCCAGCATTACTAAGTAGATAGTACCAAAAAAAAAAAAAAAAAAAAAAAGTCTTTTACACAAAAATGAAAAGGAGCCTTTAAAGTATTTTGCACATAGGACTTACAATCCAGGTTCTCAGAGCAAGAAAAATTATACTAAAGTAAACAAAAAACCTCTTGTCCATACCATAAACTCCTCAAGGATTTTCCTATTTCCAATCAGGATAGTTTCAGCCCCTCCAGGCAGGAGTTCCTCAGACTGTTCCTCAGTATCAAATTCCTTCCTTAGCCATAAGACCACCAGCTCTTCAGTGTAGAATAGGTTTCAGACCAAAAAACCCTCCAAGAAAAATTAATATGTTCTTAGAACCACTGAAATGGGATTTTAACCAATTTAAACTCAGTGCAGCATCCTCACCAACATGCCAGGCTTCCATTCCAGTGCTCTTCGCCCCAAATTGCTTGTTTTGATGTGTTTAATTTGCTTTATGAATAAAAATACTTACCAGTACAGGTAGAAGGTATGGTGTGCTTTAGAGTTCACTCTGTTTATGTAGACTACAGTGCATAACAAAATATTAAAGGGCCTGGGCACCTTGCAGCACTCCCAATTGATTTAAAGAAATAAAGAACAGCATCAAACAAGGAAAACACCAGGTTACATTATGTTTCATGCTGCCACATATCTTGTATATTTCATAAAGACCTGTAATAACAGGAAAAAAGCAGGAATAGAAAAACATTATCAGCATTTATGATGACCTGCATCTTGAGTATTAACAGACCTGCTGAGATTTTTTAGCCTTATTCTCCCATGTAAATATAGTCGGAAGCAAATAACAGACAACTGATGTTGCATTACAGAAAATCACACATCAGCTATATTATAATATTTTAAAATAATGTACAACCTCTCAACCATCATAGGCTATCAGCACTGCACTAGATTAGTTTTCTGAATTTTTTTCATCTCTGAAAATCTGGACAGAAGATTAGTTTAGGTCATACCATCAACACAATGAGTTTGGTGATTTCTCAGGCTAAATTAAGGACATATATCTTTACCACAGGAGCCCAATTTTACCTTTGTTACAGCAGCTGAGTGCTTTGCACTTACACATGTATTTAAATTTAGCTTTGGTTGCATTTTTACAGCACTAGCTTGTGTAGTAGTGATAACATGGTTTAAGTTATGAGTTATGCATGTATACAGAGGCTTGTGTGCAGAATAAAAATTTACAAGCTAAATTGTAAAGCTACAGTTATCCCAGGCTAACATCCTGTAAGCTCACAGCTATTTTGGCATATGAATGTTTTTGCTGGATATGCTGCATACAAAGTGGCATGGTCAGTGGCAAATCTCTGGTAGTAATTTAGTATCTCTAAAAATATTTTTGCAGCAGAAGTCCCTGTTTGTTGTGCTGGCTGACAGCAATCCTAGCAGGGGACAAATCTCAAAACAGAAACATTAAAAAAAAAAAAAGAAAAAAAAAAAAAAAAAGAGCTGAGTAGTAGCCCTGTTTCCACACCAGATGAAGGTGACTTTCAGTTTTACAAGGAAAAGGAGACTCACATAAGATTTAAGGACCGTTTGGTAGGGATCAGTTTCACAGAGAAAAGAATTCCTACATGAACATCCATTAATTAATTACAGTTGAAGACACAGCACAGGATGCACACTCATCAGAAACACACTGGCATGAGATCTGGAGTGGGACAAAATCCCTTTTCCAATTCTGGAATTGGAAGGACTGACAGCTAAGCTAAAATTTAAAAAGAGCTCCAGTTGAGGTGTACACAAAGCCATTGAAATTCAAACAGCTACAGAGACTACCCCTGACTGAGTTTGTACAATTATACATACACTATATATATATATATATACCTGTAATTCTCTTAGCTCTCTCAAAAAATCCCCCATTCCATGGTTTATGATAACATAAACTGTTCTGATTTATTTTGCAAGTCTCTGCAACATCCTGACAGGTTTCAAAGCCAAAGGCTGAAGCCCAGCCCCAGACATTATTTAAAACAAAGCCACAAGATCTCCAAGCCTCAAACTGGCATGTTTCACCAGAAAGGTGATGATTTAAACCCACTGAATTTCACACAGAGTAAATGAACTGCTGAAACTTGGTCTTTAACCAATGCTTGGAGCAGACATCAAATTGCAGAGTCTGAGATGAGAAAGGTTCATCCAGAGGACACTGCAACAGGTCTGAGCCCAAATAGGTATAAACAACCAAAGTGAGCTGTACAGCTGCCTCATTATTATACTCAGATGGCCAGAAACATATTTTATGTCTTGATGATGCTGTGTACAAGAGGTGGGAAAACCAGTTCTCTATCATGCAGAGATTCTAAAAAATGAGCACATCTTTAAAAAGTTTGAAGGGAAAAAAAAGAAGAAAAAATCAAATTAAGATCCCGCTGATACTGAGTTTATGTTAATTTGTATGTTTTACTTGAGTCAGAATCAGCAAGATTTATTTTTGTAACAGTTGGAGCCTTTCAGACATTTGATTCTCTCTCTTGCCTGGTGATATCACACGAGAGCCACGTGCAGTGAACTCAGGCACCTGAAGGGCTGGAGAGGACACTTCTGCAGTCTCAGGGGTCACAGTGCTGTGCTCTGAGAAAATCAAATGTTTCACCCCTGGCAAAAGCACTGCGGAGCCAGGAAGCACTGAGACACCACTCTCCACCTTTTGCACTCATGCAAAGGATTTCAGGAAACCCAGCAAGGCTGGCAGGGAAAAGCAGGCTCTAACCACAGGTCCTGGGGCTCCAAGCTGTGCCCTAAAGGCTCCAGCAGCCCACAGGAATCTCTGCAGTGTCAGTGGGGAATTCCCACCTATCCCCACAGAGAGCACTCAGGACCTGGAAATAACCACAGCCCAGCCCAAGTCCCACTGCTGACAAAGGCAGTGCTTGAAGGGCTTCGACCCCAGCAAAGCCAGAATGGGAAATAGCATTTAAATACAGGGAGATAATATGGACTGGAAAGTAGATCAAACAACAACATTTCTAAATTGAATTCAAGTTTTCAAATAAGTGTTAAAATATTTGTTTTACTAATGATCCAGATATATAAAACACACATTACCTAAGTCATAATATGTCCATAATTTAAAACCTAGTTCTTGAAAAATTTAGTCAATGCTGGCATTTAACATGAACTAATGGCTAATTTTAAATAGATTTCTTTTTTCTTTTTTTTTTTAATAGCCCTTAAATTACAGGAGACATGGTGTTGTATAAAACAAAGTGGTTGCAGGATTTCGCAATTTTTTGAAAACGTGTTTTGTAGCAGTCACTCATACACCTTCCTTTGCCATAGGAAAAGTTATCACAGCTTTGTGAAACAATCTTTGCTACCAACATAAATTTCCATATAACAACATAAAATGTGACTGTCCCAAGGGATTAGTCTGCAAAGAGAACAATGAGAATTCCCCTTCCTTGGAAAGCAGCTGAAGTTTTACTGCACATTTTGATGAGACATAACAAGGCCCACACTCAGTGCAACATAGTCAGTTCCCAAAACCTAGTTTTCACTAAATCCAAGACCAAAACACACATAACCCTGACAGTAAACTGTGATTCATACTCAGTGTTAGATTTCATTAGATTATCTCTAAATTTAATTATGATTCTACATTTATTTGAGGTCAACTTTCACAAATTACGATTAAGCTATCAAAATCTAGTTCAGTCCAAGAAATTGGTTTTACTACTACACATGGGTTATTTCTTAATATATATATATATTAGGTTTTATTTCTATTAATATCTCTGCTTGCCTCTGCATTAGAGCTTCTTCTGTCTTCTTTCTGTTGAGGAAACAGGAATCTCAAGATTTTTTTCCATTGAGAAACCATGACACATAAAGATAGTTTAATCAGGTCCTAGTTATATTCAGGAAATATTCAAAAAGAGTGATTAGAAGCTTAGTGTGATTTGCCAGATTACCTAGGTATTTTTATGTTTAAATCATGTTAGTGCATTTTCCTACATTAACATCCTAATACAAATTAATGAGGCACTCTAAATAACACTCAATGCAATACCCCTTTTTTGCTTAATTGCATATAATCTTAGTTTAGTTCAGTATAATACTAGCTGCAAACAATTAAATACAATGGTAAAGCAGTTCATCAAACTTAAGGAAGATCCATGCCAAGTATTCAGACTCTTTCCCCTGAGGTTAGAAGTTTAAGATTAGAATAATACTGAATCATATCCCTACTTGTAGCCCCATTATCTTTTCCTTCCTTAGTTCTTAGACAAAAATTGATGAAGCCTAACCTCTAGATTTTTATCAGGCAGCAAGAACAGATCCATCACTTGGTATAAATCCACATTGTTTCCCCGAAGTCAATGCAGTTGTATTAATTTACTCGAGTCAAGGTCTGGGGCACTGCTTTTATCTATTCAAAGCTACAAGTACCAGATAACAATCACTCAGGGATTTTTTTTTTTTGGTTCCAAAACGGAATCAGCACATCAAATGCCTGTTTGATCTTGAACAGATTTTACATGTTTTATTGGCATAATAATTTGATACTATTGAAAATACTGGTTGTATATAAGCTTTCGTTCCCCCCCCCCCCCCCCCTTCTAATTCACCTGTGCTACAGAAGTGCATAGTATGTAGTTATAGATCTATAAATAATTAAAATCTAAGAGGGTTTAAATCTAAGAGGGTTGTTGGGAAAATTGTCTCAACTGATCATTAACCATATTTCACCTGTCTAGACATATTTACCTAGCATTTATCCCCCTCTTTAAAAGGGGCCATGGATTACATCAATCACAGGGGCCAAATGAGGATGGAGTAGCAGCTCCTTTCTCAAATCAGACACAAGTCCCAACAAGAGCCACCAGCCTCAAATCCCTTAAGAGCTTTCACAAACTTCTCACCACCTCTTGTCTCATGCCATCTAGAGCACATCTCATTTCCACTCGTCACAGACCCCACCTTTCTCATCTACCAACAACACTGATTTCCACAAACATCTCTGGTGGTTAGGATGAGGAGGGTTGAAGGAAGGCTTTAGGAAGGCAGTGGTTAGCAAACACCAAGGACTGTCAGAACATGTCCACCAGCCTTGGCTTTTCAAGGATCCTTCTCCACAGAAGCCATTTTAAAAAAGCAGACTTAATGGTATAAAAACACTGCCTTTGACAGTGGGTGTAACCAAGAGCAGCCTTAAAATGAATATACAAAATATACAGAAAAATCCTTCCCCTCTCAATGAGAATAACTCATTTTAGCAGTTATTTAGGAAATTTGAAAACTTGCTTACAGGTTATCTACGGCAACAGCTCAAGGTTTTAAGGAGCAAGCAAAATAGTTCTTGATATCCTCCTTCTCCAGTGCAGAACTCATTCCCATCACAGCTACCAAAAGAGCTTGCACATCAGCTCACTTGGTTTCTACCCTCTCTGCAGTAGATAATTCACTGCAGCTGGAAGCAGCACCATCCTCCCACATCCCACTCCCTGGCAGCAGTTTTGGTGGTAAGTGACACCTGGGGTGGGTGTGGAGTTCAAGGACAGCATTAACCTCTCCTGTGCTGGTGATTTACCCCCTGACTATAGCATCTCACCACAGCCTTAAACACGCACAACCATCCCACCAAAAGCAGCCTGTTCCTCATTAGCAATTTCACAGAGTCCGAAAATAATGATGTGACAACAAACTCAACAAAATTTGCTCTAGGGCACAACAAGAAATAGACAAGATTTCCATATTTTTGGAGGACAATTTACTGTACTTGAAAGAGATAAATTCTTTCTGTTTACATTAACCGCCTCACTATTTGGTCCAATTATTCTGACTACTTCAGCAATCATGTTATGCTTGTTCAAGAAGAAAGAAATAACAACAGCTTATCTTGTTGAGAGCAAAGAACAAACAGTAAAAAATCAGTGGATGCACTTAAGCACTACAGTTGTTGCTATTGTGCTAAAGAGATGATTCATGTTCTCATAGCAACTAGGGTGAAAGAAAAACGTTCTTCTTCTGAAAAGGATTCTGTTGTAGTGGTTAAAGAACTCTTGAATAATCAAGCCAAATGGAGAGGGGGAAAAACACTTCCCTATAAAATGATGTGCACTAAACTCAAGGACATGTTGATCTTTATAATATATCGATCGCCATACGTATCTCGGTTAATAATCTGCCAATGTGGTGTGGTGTGAAGACAAAAAAGGACAGCAGAAAATCACAGAAAGCACTTTAAATAAGGTGAACCTTCCAGCCAACAGCTGTGGCAACCAAATGTTTATCCAGGCTTGCTACAGGAGGAATCTGTATCAGATATCCAAACCCAAATGCTCTTCAGTCAAAACCATTCACACAAACGATCAGTACCAGCTCTTTACAAACTGCCCCATACATTTTGCATTAACGTGGCTAACTGGCCACAAACAGCAAGCACCAAATCTTTTCTGGCATTGCTGTCACGCCATGCCCATGTGTCACTTCGCTCTCACTGGCTGCACATCACAGTCACAGCACATCGCAGGGAGCTGGCAGCAGTGACAGAGAAGCTCGAGTGGACCATGGTCACGTTAAGCTGACTTCATGGTTTCAGTGCACTGTGATCTTGTCCTCACCCATTGAGGTTTACACTGTTATCACAGTCAAAACAGATCACAGTTTGCTAGCACATCGCTGTCATGTTTTATTCATGCAGAATATGCTCTATTTTTCCCCCCCATCCATTCATGGCACAATGGCTTTCATAAAGCACTTGGGAAGTGGCTGCAGGCATGGAGGGCAGGCTTGTCCTTGACCTGTGTTTTAACGCTCTCCTCTGCGGCAAGCTTTAGTTTCAAATAATGGCCAGGTTGTGGAATTAGGAATCAATATTCAGAAGCATTGGCAAGAGAGAGGGGGTTTAATTTCCTGATACATGTCAGCACGACAGCAAGTTAGACCTAGACCAGGTAGCATCAGTTACCAGCACTACCTTCAGGGGCTGCTCTGAGGATGAACTTCCTGAGAAAGGATAAATGCATTTGCAATCAGCTGCATTTCCTTGGCTTCACTCTCTTTTCCTCTCTCCCTGTCTTCCTCTCCCTCATCATCCTCCTGTTCTTCATTCACTCAGTGTCCCTTTACCCTTTAAAGGAGCTCAGCTGTCCCCAGTCCACTGTGCCAGAGCAGGGATCCCTGCTGCCAGCAGGACCAGCTCAGCCTTACTGGCCAGAGCCTCTTTGGATGACAGAGAGCCACAGTGGCCAGAGGGAAATGCATTAAATCTCTTGAACTGAGAGCTGGGCAAAGAATTACTGTAAAAATTCCTAGAATCGCACCCAAATGAGGGGATCCCAGAAATATGCCTTTTAATCTTACCAAGGTATGTTCTGTGTTATCCCTGCGAGGGAGTATTCAGCTGGTGGCCAACAGCTGGCTGCAAGATGGGCTGCAGCCTTTAATGTTTATTTCCTCTGCAAATTCGTGTTGCAATCCTGCAGCCACAGAGAGTTCTGTAAATGACCTTTAATTAATAGTTTCATCCATGTAACACTCAGAGTGTCTGCCCTGTTAGTAACTACTATTTAGAAACTAAAGCCATATTGGTAAATTCTCTTAGTTTTTGCAGCAGGTTTTGACAGCTTTAATACAGGGGAGTGGGGTGGTAGCAAGATATCTATCAATATATCATTACACTGTTTCCTTAAGCTTACCCAAAGTTTTTTAGGAATTTTTTGGAATGCCCTATGGTTTCACCATCCTCTCTCTACATCAGTTGGGATTCTGGCAGGGGAGCAGCGCTGGGTATCAAAGAGTACCAGGAGATGCTGGATTGACTCAGACACCATTGCCATGGAACAAAGCTGCTGTGACTGCTGCAAAGTCCTGCTGGCAAAAAAACAACTGCAAGCTCGGCACTGAGCCCTGGAGCTCGTGGTGTGTGTGCTACAGCAATCTCCCCTGGATGGGAGCACTGCCCTGGCTGTTCACTGAGCATTTCTGAGACAATGATTCAAGCATGTGCCTCCTTCAGAGTTTTCAAGGTACCCAGAGATGTTTCTAAACAGATGTGCAAATTAAAGCACTGCCTCGTTAAGCAAATAGGTTTGAATTTCATTGAGGCTATTATATTTTTCCCAATTTTTGCAAAATATGTAAATATCTAATTAAGAAATATTCCTCTGCTCCACTTAAGGGTCATGTTGCAACAACTAAAACAATTTTCGGTGGACCAGGTATTCACACCCTGAAAAGCTTCCCCATAACAAGATTAATCTTTGCCCCACATTCAGCAGCTTACTCCCTCTTTTAGTTTCTTTGTGCTACAACTCCGCCAGTAAACATTACCCTAAAATTGCACTGAGGATGTATTTGTGGCTGCCTGACCTGTGCAGAGGTGGGAGCATTCCTGACATGAACTTTTCTCCACTCCTGCAAAGTCTGGGAGCTCATACCCATTTGAAGTTCTCAAAGCACTTTTCCCCATACACAAGCATTTCAGAAATAGGCCAAAATGTCTTCTAGCTAATTTTGGTTTCCAGAAAAGTTAAGCTGCATGCATATGGCTCTATTATGATTAAATGATGCAGATCTAAGTACTCTGAGTTTACAAAAAGAAAATGGTTATGAAGTGACTGTTTTCACTAGCTCTCTTTGTGTGCTTAGAACATAATTAACTGGAGGACAGGCTTGCCCTGGCACAAGTCAAAAACTATTTAAACAGAGATCTTTCCAATTAAATGTTTGAGAGCCTGCTTGTGGGTTTTATGAATTTCAGGAGGGCAGATTCACATGGCAGAGTATGCTGGGAAGTATGGGAACAACATAAGAATTTCCCGTTCCTTGCAGCACCTCTCTTGCTTGCCCACTCCTGAAGAATCACAGCAGATGATTCACAAGGCTGAGGGAGTTCTGCAAAGCCATTTATGGTGTCACTGTCACTTCTTGACACAACAAGTAGTGGCTTTAAAACACTGTGGTTGGGTCCACAGGAAAACAATCATCTCCAGTCACAGCAAGCTGGATGGCTGGGCTCTTCCAGCCTGGTTGTTCCTCTAAGAGTCAGAGGGGTGACCCCATATGGATCACTGCTATAGGGCCAGAACACCTTAGCTCCAGGGGTTTGCAGCCCCAAATCACCATGCTGTGGTGAACACCAACCCCACCAACACCTTCCTGTGACAGCTTGCCTTGATCTTGAAAGGTACTTCACCCTGCAAAAGACTTTGCTGTGGGAAAATAAAGGCATTTGGTTGTGGAATTATGTGGAGCCCACCATGGGAAGAAGCTCCATTTTTTTCCTTTATCGCAGCAAGATGATGGAGTTTAGCTCACTGAGACCTAAATTTTCCATTGCCAGCAGTGCAGCACTTATTAAACCAGCAGCAATTTCCTTGCATGCATTTTGTCAGTGTTGGTGTCAGTATATTACAGTGCCTGCCACCCTCCATACCAAGCTAAGCCAATGGGCAAAATCTTCCTGGAGACTCCAATGTTCAAGAGATTTCTCAGGTCTGGTTGAATTTACTGAGTCCCAGCATAAATCATCCTGGATGGCTTCTAGGGGCAGCAGACACTCTTGAAAGCAGTGGCCCTTTTTGCCTAGAAGATGAAATCTCAAATGCTCATTTTGGACACAAGTCAGATCTGCTACCATGGTGGCACCACTAGGAAAGCAAGTTAAAGCTTTATAACAAACATGCCCTGTACTTTTTTTCATATTACTTTATTTAGTTCTTTCTCTGAGCGTGCTAAGCTATTAATGTTGTGGTAGGGATGTGATCCAAGTCAAGGTGAATAAGGGTAACTGCTGCTGAAACAAGTGGTTCCCAGGCCTCCAGCATGTTCACACCACTACCTTGGTACACAAGAAAAAAAAAATTAAAAATTCCACAATTAGATGTCAACCACAGCAGTCTCCTGATATATCACACTACCCAGCCACATGAACACTAGTGTCTGACCCAAGGCAAAGCACAGATGTGTTCCTGGGGGCAGGGATGTTTGGTTTTCCTCAATAGTTGCAATGTAAAAAAAAAATATTAAGCTTTGGCTTGTACACAGCAGACCTTCTTGGTAAACCCTCCTGAAAGAAAGACTAAATTTCTTGGAGAATTCATCTCTGTCCCCTCTTTCCTCCAGAACAACCTTGAAATCACTGCCGAAATGCCTTTGGCAGAAAGGAGTCACATTTCTGCTTGGCTGCCCCAGATCAGATCTTGAGTGGCATGGATTACATGGAGTCCAGTCAGGAAACACAGGGATCTTCTGCTTTAGCCAGATACATCCAGACCTGGAGGTCTGCTACAGCTGTGTCGGCAATCCAGCGAGTGGCAGTGCCAGAAATTAAATACAATATCGCTTTTTTTGGCTGCCAAAGTAGCTCTAAGGAACCATTTACACTGAGCAGTGCAGAGTCCAAAATGTGGGAGGTATTGCCCAGAATGCAAGTGAAAATGTGACTTTAGGACTGCACTTTGGCAACCAGCCTTCCCACTGCAAGCAAAAAAGGGCCAGGACCATTCCCAGGATGGACCAAGGAGGGCTGACTCCCCACCACTGCTAGCAAAAGAAAACAAATCCCCACAGCCATGATCCAGGAGCAGTATGGCTATAATGAGATCTGCTGTCCTTCTCAGAGCTTTGGCCTGACCAAAATTTACATGAACTGGGCTTTTGGCAAGCCACCCATCTCTGGTAAATGGGGCACACCTATACATTAGGTGCTGTAGCTATACTTTGGGTTTGAGCCACAGTGAGCCAGGTCTTCATCTCTGTTTTATCACAAGTTCCTCTTAGGCCAACACAAAGCCACCTGGAGCAAAGGAATGATTCCCACAGACTGTGATTTAGCTTTCAGTCAGTCCCCTTAGAGACAGATTTGTTTTCCATTCATTTTCTCTTTCCCATGGTTTTCACTTGGATCACTTCAGTCTTTGAAGATGGTTTGCATAGTGTAAGAAATATACTTCTTACAAAAGTAGGCTGCTCCTTTCTCCAAGCACTGCTCTTTTTTGGCCATTAGACTATTTTTTGTAGCTATTTCTATTCCTCTGCAAGTTACTCTTTACCAGAAGTGTTATTCCAAAATGCTTTCAAGTCCAGTAGGATTATCTGGTGGGTGCAATATTATCTGGTGGGTACCATGGCATCTCAGTCCACTTTTATAAAGTATGAAAATGTCCAGAATCCTCACTCAGGGAAAATACATCATTACATTTTCTATTGCTGAGAAAACAGCCACGCCTTGCTCTTCCACACATTCAAAAAAAGTAAGAGGGAAGAACATCAAACCAATTTTCCCTTCTATTTCTTAAACGATATAACAGCTTCTACCAGATATACTTGCAGAACTGGAGGAGTACTTCTTGGGAAAAAAACTCTCTGGCACATTTACTGCTGGGCATCCTGAACAGAGTTACCTTGATAAAACTGCTCCATGCTATTCCCATTTGCTAAACTTGCAGAAAGTTCATTCTGTTCACCTTTGTGTCCCATTCATAAGTGAGCTGCTTAAACAACTCTCCCTTCCAAGCTGTCTCCCTGACTAATAAGTTCTTTTATTGACAGCTTGCCAGCAACAGCCCTAAAGTCAGCCTGAGAACATAAATACAGCCTCTTGAGCTTGCTTCAGTGTGTTAGAGGACGCTTTCAGTAATGTCGACAAAGCTTTAATGGTGTGAACTCGGAGCTCGAGTACTACTGAGCACTCCAGCGATCAACACCCACAGAACATTCAGAGAGTTTCGTTCCAAAAGTATTTTAGGAACCCTTGAAATCAGAGGCTTTCTCTCTGCTCTGCAAGAGCTCATTTTGGAAAACAATTTAGGCCATTTTTAGTTACAGAAATGTTGAGATAACCCTGCTCGTGGTGTCATTCTCCTGTTGCCTTTGTTTCTACAATGTCACACTTTCAAGCCTCCTGCCTTTGCTGTCCAGAGGGGCTTGACTTTCCAAAACAGCTCTGAACCACCATTAACACGAAGTAAAAGCAACATTTCCCGTTCCAGCTCCATCCTGAGCAGCTCAGGAGATGGAACATGTCTCACCAGCCTCGCTGCCTGCTGGGTGTTGTTATCCTTTGACTAAACCTAGAGATGGCTCGAGGCTGCTGCAGCTCGTGGGGCGAAATGTGATCCCACAGAGCTCAGGGAGCCCTCGGACAGCTTCCCTTTGACCTCTCCATGCTTGTGAACACAGCTCATAAAAACCCCTGGGTCACAGCAAGGAGTTCTGAACTCCTTTACCTCATACTTTTCCATCATATAGAGCAATAAACTGTTTTGGAAAATTAGTGCCTTGTGTCCCATTCTTGCTTTAAAGCGTCTGTCGTCTCCTTTTCCGCTGGCTTTGAGCGCATGTGCTGCAGCACAGAGCCAACACAGAGCCCCTGCACACTCCCTGCCCCAGCTCACACAAACTTGGGCTTTAGGGCTTGTCTACAGACAAAAGTTTTGCTGGTTTAACAGTTTTTAGATTATCTAAAGCAGTGCAAATCCTGCATGGAGGAAAGGCTACTGGTTTGCAACCATCCTATACACAAATTAGACAATTACGGGTTGATGCAGCTATTATGGTAACTTCCTGATTTAAACTAATTTGATGTAAGCTGGTTATAAACCAATTTAAGTGTGTCCAATCAGAGACATACACTGGTTCAGCTAAATGGATTTTGCAGCTGAACTGATGCTACTATTGTGCATGGACAAGCCCCCAGGCTCGCACAGCCTGTTTCTCCATTGCTTCTGTCTGCTTTCATTTACACCAGCACTGTAAACGTTCCCAGCTCCTGGCAGTACAGCTGAATGCCCACGCAGAACAAGTGGAATGTTAGCACAAACCCAGGATTTTTTTCGTTTCCCTGTTCCCAGAGAAGAAAAACATTAGTATTTTATCACGCAGTGTATAACTCTCACTGACGAGCTTCTTGCAGACATCACAGGAATAAAAACAGTCTCAGACTCCAATGGCAGAGGATTCTCATCTGCAGCCACAAAGCCCAGCATACACCTGAACTAATTCTAAGGAAATGGAAGTCTTCTTCCTGATCTGATTTTTCATGATGCTAGCATCTCCCCAGGCCACATTTCCTTCTGACCCATGCAACATGGCTCATGATTAACAAACCCCCCTCAAAAATCCTGCTTCTATGAATAAGAAAAGATTTATTCTAGGAGTACAGACCCAGGTGATAACACCCTGCCTTTCCTGTTCATTGAGTTCACAATTATTCAGTCCAATATGTGAAATTCAGACAAGTTTGAAGCGACCACAAGAGTTTGTCCTTGAAAATATTTCACTTCTTTTAAAAATGTGGGGAAACCCCAGAATTTTTATTGTAATTGAGCAGTGTTCTGAACTGCATTTTTAGGTTTTCCATAAAAAAACCCCACAGCCGTTTTCATCAGAACATTCTAAGAATTTCCTCATCAAAGCTCTGCATGGCTGAAAAGGCATCTTTCATCCAAAACCAAACATTTTGCAAAAATATTTCAACCAGCTTAAACAGTAATGCAATTTTAGAGTGCACAGATATAGGTCCAACATAATGATATATTAGAATGTTGAGCTATCACTGGTCTGTGATACTACAACCTCTTAAAAGCTTGTAGCATTTTCATAAGAAGTGCGGTCCAATTCAAAGTAAAGAAAAAACCCTTAAGCTCAGAGCAGACATATATAAACTGACAAGCTGACTATATTATCTAAACTGCTGGTTTATAGCTGTATTATGCACTCAATCTAAAAAAAAAAAAAAAAAAAAAGGAACATAAAAAATGTATAAAGATAAGGTACTAGTGAGGGGTGGAGTTGTGTTTTTTTCATTAGATACATTCTTTGATTCCCCTGCCTAAAATGCTGCAGTCAGCAGTAGCTTAATTCTAAGTTATAATTAGGGTTATGCATTAAACCAGGACTCTTGAGCATGTCTAACCTAAAGAAGTTCAATGCATAAATGAAAAACAGACCTGTGGCTGGCTGACTTGGCATCAACCAGGATACCAATATATAGTAACAGAATAAATTTAAAATGAAAATTAAATGTGGTCATTACAGCTTAAATTGATGTTGTATTTGCCAAATGTTTATGAAAGGAAAATTTAAAGATAAGCATGATTTTGGAGGAGGCAGTGTGACCTGATACACAGCAGCTTGCTGTGACTTGGGGTGCATTTTAAAATAATTTAACACCAGTTTTTCAGACTACAAAAATGAAGTCAATCTTTTTTGTTCCTTCTTTTTAATTTTTTTTAAGATTATTTTCCCCCAAACTGCACATGGCATTTAAATTTAAATGCACAACTGCATGGTACATTTTAGCTAATGGAAGACTATTTTTAACTCTCAGAAATTTTGTTGCTTAACAGCACTAGTTATTAACACCAGCAAGTCAGAGAGAGAAACAAAATTCATATCTGCAGGAGACTTAAAAGCCTTAGAAAAATAAGTAAAGATGCCTTGATTGGTAGAGTATTACTCTCTATTTATTATATTTTTTATTTCTGGCATAAGATGGGGAGAGTCTTGTATCTTTAAGGACAGCTTTCTTCAAAAACTGAACAAGACAGTGAACTGTGGAGAGGAACTTCTCCCATTTTCTGCATTTCAGCAAAACTTCAGTTGGTGTGACACGCATTATTTTTGGATACTTCTAAGCCCTTTTAAGGCTGTTTAGCACCAGTTTGCATTACACAAGTGTGCCGCTCAATCTCATGCAAATCAAGTATTAAATGTGTAATTGCCATGCCCATAAAACCGGAATGGCAGAAGGGCAGAGCTGGATGGCAGCAGTGGCTGAGCATGTGAGTTACGACTTGGGGAGACACCTTAGCACACCAACTGCTCTCTGGATGCTGGGGGAAATGGCCAAAACCCTGATTTTCTCTATGCCAGCAAAGGAGCAGGCTGGAGATGGAGCATTCCACAGGAGAGCTGCCAGCTCTGAGTTCCTCCACTGACCTCACTCTGCAACGCCCATCACGGTGAGCACCATGTGGTTAAAGCTCTGGAGAGAAGTGTGAGCTTCTGTGTTTCTGTGCAAATTAGCTACAAACCAACAATGGAAGCGCTTATTTAGAAAAGGTGGAGGCTTCTGTCTTGTTTGTTTCTTTCCTTTGTGATTATATTGGCTCAGTGAAGGAACAAGGTGCTGAGCTCTCCAGCAGCAGCTCAGCCATTTGGATGTGGCTCATTCAAATATATAACCTTGTGCTTAAGCATGTGCTTAATTTTAAGCAAAAGAAGTCCCTTTGAAGTCATACCATAACAAGACATGCACCTAATGCTAAAACATATATTTAAGTGCTTTACTGGATTGGGGCCAGAATGCCTTGTTTGCAGGATCCAGCCTTCAATACGTAGGTTTAGATCTTAATTTACAGAGCTGATCTTAAGGAATGGGATTGTGCAAAACTGAAAAAACTCGCTCTGTTATCACATCCATTACCCTTCTGAGTCCCTTGGGTCTCAGATAGGCCCTGTGGACATGCAGTTACACACAGCTGCTGCAACCACACCGAAAAGTTGGCCAAACTTCAAAGAACAGAAACGTCATTTTATGTGTGTGTGTCTATATGTTTGTATATAAATATATATACACACGTGTGTGTGTGTACATATGTATGTCATGCCTCTGTGTGTGTGCATATGTATCAGCCTGAGAGGCAATGAATTAGAGTTAAACAATTGTTTTTGTAAGGTATATTGATTACATCAGTGATGTTTCCTAAATAATTAAAGGTTTGCTTTGATCTCTGATTGTAGGCTTGGCTTTATGACAGCTAATGTGAGTATCTTTAACTGGTTTCATCCTACACTTCCCTATTATACAGCCTCACACAGGGTCAGTGCTGTTCATCTGACAAGAAAATGAGTGAATTCAGGAAGCAAAACTAGCACGAAACTGTTCCAGCAGGGAGAGGGGAGGGGTTCAGTTTCCTGCCCGTTTGTATCTCCGAGCTGAATCACCGTGAGGTCAAAGCATCACCAGTGCTGACGCCAGGGGAGTTACCTGGGCAGGCAGGTGGGGGAGAGGGAGGTGTCAGAGCTCCCAAATCCTCACTGCCACTGGAAGTGTCCAACTGCACTGCACCAGGGCACCCCGAGCAGCAAAATCCTCCTCGAGTGAAAGTGATACCCAAGCTAAAGAACAGCAACTGGGATTCTCATGTAAAATAACTTCTTTTCTTAACACTGTCTTTTTTCAGCTCCAACTGCTAGTTAAGGAGACAGAAGAGGTTAATCATCCACCCAGCTGACGGCAGGCAGCCCAACAAATAAGCAGAGATCAGCCCAGAGGCCCTCAGCTCATGTAAATCAACATCGTTTCATCAAGCTTGGAGCTCACACTATCATGCACTCACTCAGGATCTAAAACCCAAATCTGTAAATGAAAATGATGCTAATTACAGCTCACCACCAAGCAACACTACCTTAATTTTAAGGAAATGAAGGAAACGGGCTTGCTCCGTGACAGTCGATATCATATTGCCATACAACTAACTCAAAGTTGTATAAGTTAGATTATAACTTTTGAAGAAGCAATTATGATTTTATTGCACCCACTCTGCTGATGATTAATGCAGAGAGCCTAGGGGAAAATGCATCCTATCATTTGCTAACATGCACTATAATTATGCATACCTCTCCAGGTACTGTAATTTAGGACTTAAAGAGCAACATTCTGAACGAGGACTGCTGCACTTGTAAAACATTACAGATGTGTTATCATATAAATGAGGTAGCTTTGACATGATAGTGTTCTAATAAATCCTCAGCTGAGATTTGGAGACAAGATACGTCAAAAGCAAAATCCAAACTCTCTCTTAATCTTCTACATAAACTGTTTATTTTTTCTGAGCCCTACAATAATACATGTGTCAAGAAGGCTTTGATGGTTTCTAGATTAAAGTACAGTTGGGTTGGATTTTTTTCCCCTTTACAGGTCATCTTGAGAATGCTCATTTTAGTTAAATTAACTCAGCTATTTGCAGGTTTCAGATGTGAAGCAAAATAAAACAGTTTTCACCAAATTGGGAACTTGTAAGATGAACTTCATAAATAACAAACTTATTTCACTCCATTTCAGTGAAAGTTTTTAAATAGCTAATGCTGAATGATCTTCTGTCAGCTGGAGAGTTTCATTTCAAGCCATTTGCAATAAATCCAGAAGAAAAAAAAGAAAAAAAGACCCCACTTTGTATTCAGTGAGATGAATTTATGACTTTCCTCAACTGTGTTCATCCTGTTTATTTTTTATTTATATCACAATACTGACCTGATGCCTCAACCACCACTAAGATCCCATTCTGCTTCACAAGTTACTGAAGAAGGAGTTTCCATCTCCCTGTGCAGCTTAATTTACGATCAAAAATAGAAGTTTGGCACAGAGAATAGCAGAAAAGCAGTAATGTCAGGTCAAATCACAGGTAAAAAGCTGGGAATAAACCTGAATTTTTTGGTGCAACCTCAATTCAATCATAAATGTTCTTGTTGCTGCCCAGTTACATGGGCCTCATTACTAGCAAAAATGTTGCTTTTCTTTTTAAAATACACCGTACAGAACAGACACACTCACAAAGCTCTTCTGGGATGCTCCTGGAACAAAATAGCAAGGTCCTTCCGGGCTTTTAGTGGGGAATTTCTAAAAGCTGTCTTGGTAAGTATTAGGGAAGGAAGAAAAAAAAACCCCAAATAAACAGGAAAGGCAGGATTTAACATAATAAAGCGTGAACAGCAGTTGGATGTTATACCAGCATCTGCTCTAATTATGCTCTGTGAGTGGTTCAACTGCATTTTGTGGTTGACTGTGCTGAAAGCCTCCCATAAGTTTAGCTGGTAGAATTCTCGATTTATTGCTATTCAAAATCAACTGCTAAAATCAACATATATGTGTAGTTATTCATTCTAACTTGCATTGTCAGCTATAATTTTCCATCAATTTCATATTTTTTGCCAAAACAACAACATAAATTTAAAAGCTTTTTAACAATGTGACCACAGAAAAAAAATCCAAGAGAGCTATTTTATCTGATATACTACAAACACCCTGGTTCCCAAAAGCAGATTATTTTCAGGTCTTTTACACCAAAGCTATTTTTTAAACTTCGAAAGAAAAATTGGTATTTTTTGTTCCATGAATATTACCCAACTTCTTGTGTCCAGTTCTGATTTTTCAGCCAGCAAACAAAAATTCATTTTATTCTCCTACTTGGCTGAAAAAACCATGCTCAAGAGGGGAAGCTTTCATTTTCTTTATTTCAGTTTTCTGAAAACATTCTGTTGATTCTTTTTTATTTGTCTAATTTTGCTTGATGTGAAAAAAATCAGAAGACTCCTTCTGTTAGTATCACAATTCTTACAATTGCTCTGCTTGCTGTTAATACCTATGGTGCTTGTAAAAAAAATTTGGCTTATCTCCTGTCTTCAACTTTTTAAAAGAAAATTGAGTATACACTCAATATTCTCATGTATTTCAGATACAAACAGTTCCCACAATTCCCCTTAGTATGCTCTGAAAATGATTGCTGCTCATTTTTCCAGAAACACAGGAATCTCTTCAATTTGTGATCTCCTCCTTCTCAGGGAGAAACTGAACCCAGCCTCAGTTTTCTCCAAGTCACATTAAAAAAACATGTTAACATTTTGTAGGACCCTTTTAAATATCCCATCTTGCAGAAACTGATACCCTGTTTTACATTTATTAAATAAACCCATTTTACTAAAAAATTTCTCAGGAGATTTTTGTAATCCTGATAATTTCAACATTTCCCTCCGACACTCTAAAGAACATAACAGATTCCTTCCAACTTGATGTCACTTGGAAGATACCAGTCCTCAATTTCCTTTAATAACGAGGGACTTGTAAATTCCTCATTAGCAATAATGGAAAAAAAAATCAAAGAGGAGGTGATTTTGCCCTGCAGAAAGTGATAGAAGAGAAACAAATGGTACTCCAGCTCAGGTCACAGTCTGTGGCAGGAGTTAGCCTTAGATAACCTCTGCACTCATTGCAGGAAGCCCCTACAGTTCTAGACCATCATCAACAGAGAAAAACTAGATGGCCAAATACTTCGTAAGCTAGCTCTTTTTTGATTATTGCTTGGAACAAGAACACAAATTGCAGAATTTCAAGTAGAAGTGAATGTTCCCATACTGCAGAGCACGCACTAAAATATGTGCACGCGCCATCACAAGATTTGCTTCTTTACAACTATGGCTGAACTTGTTTCCATAATGGTTCGTGTTTGTTCTTTCCCCTCTTCACATTTAGTTGATGTAAATTGTAGGTTTCGTGTGTTCTGAAATGATGTTCACTTCATCAGCATTTCAGCACTATTTTATCTGTATATAAAGATCCAGCATCCTCACCCCTAACGCTCTTCTCCACATTTTTTACCTCGGATTCTTTATACTTTGTGCGATACTCTTGCAGCGACTTCCTGCTCTGACTCATCCCCACCGACCAGCGCAGCAGTTTTGTGTGCCACTCAAGCAGGTTCTGCACATGTCTGGTGTTGCATCACTCCCTGTTGGATGATTTAACAGCACAGCACTGCAAGGTAGCCAAGATCATCACGACAAGGTTTTGAAAGAGAAGGACAAGTAGGCAAACTTGCTTGTGCTGGCCATTTTTATCACCTTTTCAAGCTGAAGAAATTTATCCACCAGTGTTTATGAGTTTCAAAAGAGCTGCGCTCTGGCTACACTAAATAAAGGAAATACTGTCCTTGCTTTGT
The DNA here is from genome assembly GCA_024500445.1 of Entomyzon cyanotis. Taxonomy (NCBI): domain Eukaryota; kingdom Metazoa; phylum Chordata; class Aves; order Passeriformes; family Meliphagidae; genus Entomyzon; species Entomyzon cyanotis. The sequence goes on along the minus strand of JAKEPQ010000743.1, from coordinate 5,199,860 downwards.
GAGTTAAAGAATAAACTAAATTTTGTGTGCTGTGGTGGTTCCCAGGGACTGCCGACCCTCTGGGAAGTCTGAAACTGGCCTGAACGACCTGCTGAGGATCAGTGAAGTGCAAAGTTGACCTGGCCACAGTCCTGTTGAGTGCTTCTCTGCTATAATTCAATACAAGACTCTATCTCCTCTCAGTGCATGGGTCAGGACTGCCCTGATGATTGATACAGACATCTGTCAGCATCTACTGCCTGAATGCCCGACAGGAAAAGTCAATACTCACAATCATGAAATCACACAGAAGGGACAAAGTGAGCAAACCATATTTCTTATGCAAGGTGAGAATTCACACCCCTGTTAATCCTTCAGAACCATTTTTAGGGATTTTTCCTTTCCTCATGAAGACATGAGTTTGGTAAGAGGTGTGAAGTAGACAGTTTTACACTGCAGTTAGTGACAAAGCAACTTTGTACCTATCTTGCTGGAAATTGGCCTTTGGGAACTTCCAATAAAGAGAAGAATGGAAAATTGGGAAATATTAATTAATGGTACTCCAGTGTGATTTTGGTTCTGTCTTCTTTCCTCCCAAATAAAAATGTATTATTCAGTTCAAACACAGTATTCACGTTAGATCTACACGTGATGTCCTGGGCAATTTGAAACAGTTTGAGCTTTAGATGGAGGTGCACAAATATGTGTCACTGCTGACTTGTTTTATTTCCCCAATAACTGCAATCCAAAAGTTTCAACTTGAATATCTCCTTCCACAGGAGAGAAGAGGCAAAGCTGCAGGATGACAAGACAATGTTTCCACTCAGTAGACAATAATAATATACATATCTGGCCAAGATGGAGTTTGCAGATTGCATTCATTTAGATGGCAACAGGAGGACTGGAATTTTAAACCACAGTTTTCCCTTTGCTCAAGGAAAACAAATTTTGTGCCAAACCTGTGTTGGATGGTATTTTCAGGAAGCATCACGTTATTATTTGGACATGAAGTCAACCACCAGTTTGAGTTGCCAACTCACACATCTTTGGGTAGAGGTGTAGTAAAAGCAAAAAAAGCATTTTGGTATTTTTTTTAACTTTATCTTTAAAAAGAAACCCAATCAGACTAAGGAAATATCCCACCAGATAATCAAAAGGTTACTTGACAGTAACTTCAATTCTACTCTGGCACACTAGTCATTCCCAGTCCTCCAGGAATCTGCTGTATTGCTCTTTGGAGAGTTTTCAGAGTCTCAGCACACCAATGGAAGGTGGTTAAGTTACACAAAAATCTCTGCAGTGTTGCTTAGGAGCCAATCTTTGGAGTCTATAATGAAAATCAACATCTGTGCATTCCAGAGACTTTGAACTTCAGGTGTTTCACACTTCCTGCCACACAATTTATGGAAAATGCAAATGAAAGTAAAGCAGATAAATGCTCTTTAACAACAGGAGGGGTTTGTTGTGTTTGAAATTGCATTGTTCTGAGGGAGAGGATTAATTTAGCCACTACCCAGGATACCAAAGGTTATGCTTAGAGTGGAGACAAAACAGAACCTGCTCGTATTTTGATAAGGTTACATCATCAGGACAGCAGCAATAAAAGCAGCTTGCCATTTCTGCGCAGACCAGTTTTCAAGCAGGAGGTGTCTTGTACTCCCCCTTAATAATGAATCAGGCTGAATGACATTTGAAATGGCAATAATTTCCCCAGGAGATGCAGCTGCAATCTTAGTATTTTCTGTTCTTGCTCTCAATCTGATTTCTCTTATCCACAGTATGAGGCAGCTGAGTATAATGCAGGAAACATTATCAGCAACAATGCTACAATTAATGCTGAAAGAGAATGAATATTTGTCTACAGAAGAATAGATTTTAGAATACCTAGGGGAACTACTGTACTTTGAAAATGAAGCCATTTTGTGTGTTTACTGAAATGCACTCATATTTCTGTGGTTACACTCTGCCTAGTTAACCATACCAAGGTAATAAGTGCATAGGCAGTTTTTACTGTCCTGTATTAAAGCTGTTTACTGAATGCTAAGTAGTTGAGGTCTATTCAGAAAACAGTCTGTTTTGGCTGTAATCCATCTACATGTTTCCACACCTCACTTCTTCCATTATTAAGTCCAAGAACTAGAAAGGTCATGACCATTTCTCTCTGGTTCAGAGCTGCAACTACAGAGGACATCCCAATGTGGAAATGAGTCCAACAGGAGCAACACAGAAATCATGGCAATAGAGTTCTGTGCTCAGTTATTGGGGGATGTGGAGGTAGACAGACATGGTGGTTTCTCATCTTTTCTATCTCAGGGTGCCTTCCTTTCCAGTATTTCAATGCCAGAAAGTCTAACAAGTGTCCTATTCAACTCCCTGATGAGATGGGATAAGGAAACAGATGCTGTCAGAAGATCCAAGCCTGAAACCAAGGCCCAAACTGAAAGGTGCTATTAATAGAGAGAAATAAGCAACTAGACTTCAAACAGCTCTGGGCACAATAAGGCTTTAGAATAATCTAATGCCCCCTTGACCATCTGCATATCATCAATCAGGTCATCCAAGAAAAAGATCTATAAATAACCTATGTGACCAGTTCTGAAAAGGCTTTTGATACAACCCTCCCTAAAGTGCAAATAGCCACATTCAGACCACCTTACTTGTGACACAAGAGTCACTTGTCCCCACAAAGCAGTTTGGTTGGTCAAAAATCTTTCATGCTCGCATTTGATTGCATCTTCTGAACAGCACAAACAAAAACTACAGTGAGGCAGCTGCAGTCCCTCACCAAGACCTGTGAGCACCACCAAGGTTTGCCCCAGAAGCTCCATGATTCTGTCCAGAGGGAGGCAACTTGCCCCACACAGCTCATTTACAGTAGAGTCACTTAGTTTCCTGTCTATGCCCTTAATTTGCCGTATCAGGACTAATCATTTAAATGGCCCCAGACAAAATAAAATGCCCAAATGCTTCAGGGAGCAGCCCCTCAACACCTGGAGCATGGCTCTGCAGAGCAGGGCTAAGCCAAAATAAAGGCAATGCTCAGTTTGGGTTTAGTGAATTCTGGTAATGATCCCTGCCATCCAAAGCAAAAGTTCAGTCTGAGCACTCAAATCCAGCATCTCCTGTGCCTCACATGATGAGTGGGGATCCAAGTCTCTCTGTGCCATACTCCCCAAACCTACAGACCTGCTGGAGTTGTGGGTCCAGTGCTGACAGTCTGAGAACTGCCCAAGACCCTGGAGTACAAGAACATGAGCAAAATCTCCTCTGACATTCCTAAGGAGGTCTTTAATAATGTAGCCCTCAGGTTAAATAAATATCTTTGATCAACAGGGCATAGTTATTTATTATTCATTTACTTCTATGCAAGAAATGCAGGTCACCCGCTCAACCAGGCACTGTCACATTCATTTTTAACTCAACTGGAGATAAGTCTTTTTTTATTGGAAATGATCATAATCCCATTGGCTTCAATAGAGTTTCATGAGCTGAAGTCATCAGCTAATCCATATCATAGTTACTAACTGATGATCCTTCTCAAGCAATTAAAGCTGTGTCCCTCAGATGACATATGGTTTCCTATAAAGAATTCTAAGTCTACATGAGGGATCAGTGATTCCTCAGAGTGTTATGTGAAGATAATGAAAATCTGAGAATATATTTTGTATAAATAATTATTTTGGCTTAAATGTTTTTAGTAATGCCTAAACACATTTGGTATTAATTCAGTATTTAATTTCTTTCAGTCATAATCACTCCCCTGATTTTCAGTTGATTTCAATGGATTTATTTGGGTACACCTGGGTCCTCCACCTACAGATCTGCTCCACAAAGTCAGCTCTACTTTAGTGGAAGGGCTGATACAGTTTTCGTTTTTATTTGCTGCAGGTTTCTTTTTTATCTTCATGAGCTATAATAATAATGAAACTACTTAATGCTTGTATTGTTTTCCAAAGACTACTTTTCGCTGAAGTAAGTGTGGGGACAGATTTTTTTTTTTTATGAAATAATAGTGTTTACTACTAAAAATATTTAATCATAATTACATTAAGAAACATACATAAGAGGTAAGTAATAAAATACAATGAGCTGGAGAACACAAAGGGGGAAAAAAGACAGAAAGGATTAAGTAGAGTCATATAAGGAATAGATTCTATTTAATGAAAATTTCCACAGTGTTCAACATTTTTATTATGGTTAATAGCACTGTGCTTCATTTTTGTCTGCAGTAATTGTGTATCCTTAATGAATGGGCACTCTTATTTCCCCATTGAGCACTGACAGAAATTAATAAACCTAATTCTGTAGGTTTAAGTTTAATTCTAGTGAAATATATAAAGCAGTTACATTTTCACTTAGCTACTAACTGGAATAGAAATGGGTTTAAGCTTTTCAGCAGCTTAATAGGGAACAAATTGGGTTTTCTTTTATTTCTCTTTTTTTTTTCTCCTTCAGTACTTGGGTCTATTTTCATTGCTGTGTGCAAGAAAGGACATGTCACGGCTGGAGAGGCTGAACTGAGCCTACATTGAGAGTTGTTAATTTTTTTTTTTTTTTAGTATGATTACTAGACTTAGCCCTTTGTGCCAGCCTGGCTGTTAATGATTGGTAAAGACCATCTCCTCAGTTTACATTTTGACAGAGATCACAAGCAATAGGAGACTTCAGACTGCCATCTAGAAAGCTCAGCTCTCATAGCACTCTGGAGTCCGAGCTTTCAGGTTCACTCCTTGCCTGGTCCTGAAAGATAGTAAACACAGAAATAATCTGGAGCTGCAGAAAGAATTGGGTGATACTGGATATCCTGATAAATGCCATCTTTCCTGCCAAAGGAAGTGGGAAACCCACTGCCTTCCACCAAACTTTGAAAGAAATAAAGGAATCCATTCTTGAGTGAAGGTTCTGTGTTGGTTGCACATGGACACATCACAGGAACTAAACCCACACATCTTCCCAGCACAGCCATGAGCCAGGCACAAGTGACACTTCCCCACTGGCTCTGGACACAGTGCTCAGGCCCTAAAACCTACAACCTTCACTGATCTCCACAAGAAGCCCTTCCTGGCAGAGAATTGGCTTTAACAGGTCAACACTGAATGGAGTTTGCAGGAAGGTGAAGAACTAAAAAGCACACTCTGTAACTCAAGGCAGAATTTGACTGTGAGATTCTGAGATGCAGCATTCTGCTGCTGAGACCCAGGCAGAGAAATGAACGTTGTTTCTTTTTTGGATTAGCAGTTTTTAAGAGAAACTCCAGGTGCTGAAGGCAGCCATTTCAAGAGGCACTGCTGAGTGCCTGAAGGACTTGGCATGTTCACTTTTGAAAGAACCAATATTGTGACCACAGGTGGGCAATAGTGAGACAACCACTTTCTAAAATACATCATTTTAAAAACAAGAATAGAAACATCAGTCTGGCATCATGACAAAAGTGTTCTTTGGGGAATAATTATATGGATTCTTCGTATCCTACAGTTTCATTTTAGAGTGGGCCAAATCCCCAGCTGGTTTAGATCAGCAGCTGATTTACTCCAGCTAAAATCCTGGCCTGGTATTTCATTTCTGTTATTACCTTATCTTTTACAGTCCCCACTGTCCTAATTTATCATCTGTGTTAGAAATCGCAGGAGCACAGTAAGGGGTAACCACAAACAAAGGAGCAAAGGACAGGGAAAACCTAAGATTAGAGCAAAGCCACGTCACGGGCTCTTCTGTGCCCCCATCTGTCCATTTTGCTTGATCATGGGACTGAAATACAGTTGAATCTTATGTAAAGATTTGGAGGCAGAGGAGGCAGTGAGATGTCAGCCAGAGGCAGGAATCAGGCAGGAGAAGGGTTTTGGAGTCCTGACATGAGGAGATGTAGGAGGGCAGGAGGAGAGAAGAAGAAGCTGGTGGTGAGGAGGATGGGGCAGAGGGGGCAGCAGGAAGGACAGAACTGCTGCAGGGGGACAGAACACTTTGGGGGATGCTGGAGGACAAACGCTGAGGGAGGGGAGGTCAAACAGCTTCAGGCTCCAGTGTTGGGCAAGAAGGGCTGATGTGAGGTGTGGGCAGGGTCAGCCTGGGAACTGGGTAGGTCCTCTGTTCTGCTTTCACTCTGGGTTTGACAAGATGTACCAGAGCCATAACCCTGGGTGAGCAAAGAAAACCATGGCAAAAAATAGAGCAACTTATAGGACTTGCTCCTTCCCTCAAGACTACAGCACATGGAGCTGGAATGGACTCTGAAGTCAGGAGGAGTTGTTCCAGAGAGAAATGAAGTAATATCTGATTGCACATCTTCCCAAAAGCAGCCTTTTCCCGTGCACCCCCTTCCCAGAACAGGGCAGCTGCAGCTGCAAAGCCTGCCCTGAGCTGGCTCTGCCACTTTCTCCCTGCTCTGGAAGCCTCCAAGGTTTTTGAGTTAAATATTTTGAGAGAGATTAGTGTTGAAAAGAAACAAACACTTAGTAAGCAGCAACAGGTAACACCCAGTGAGGCAGCAGACTAATTTCTTAAAGCCATGTCCCTGGTGCTTCCTCCTCCTCTCCCAGGGCAAGGGCTGTGCTGCTCATGGGAAAGAGAGGAGTAAGGCAGGGAATTCAGGAGCTCTCTGCACAGACACTCAGGGCTATCTGGTACCACCCTGGGGTGAAATAATGTGGTTTGAACACTGACCAGTCGAGATCCTGGGCCCAGGAAGGATGCTTGTGGTAAGATCCAAACCTCTGTGAATGGCCACCAGCACTGTAGTGAGGGCTGAAGGGAAATGTCAGGTTTTTAGCCACAGATTCCACTTCAAGGATGTGCTTCTCAGTCTGGAGGAAAGTGTTCCAACCGTGAAAAAGCTGAGTAGCAAGATTTGGTAACAACTTTCTCACGAAAATCATGTAGAAAACAATTTACTCTTCCCAAAGAGCACCTGCCTAATGTCTGCTGTCTAGAAGAAAACATTTCATGTTTCAGGCATATTTTTTTCAGATGTTTTCACACCATGAGGATTTAATTATTTTCCCCTGATCGGCTAAATAGTTATTTGGTTAATGACAGATAGCTAACAGCTTCACTATAATAATCCATACATGAAAGTTGAGGTTACATCCTTCACTTAGTCAACGAAATGCATTTTCCTGCCCTGGTTCACATCACTGCTGCCATTAGTAGGAGAGTAATAAAGATACCCTGCTGCACCAGCCACCCTGTTAAGTAACAGGGTTGGATTTCCACCCATTTTTTCTATGGAAGACTAGCAGTATATACCTCTGCTGTTTACCTACTTTAAAGGTGTCCCAGAGGACATGCAAATGTTTAATTTGGAGAGCATATGCATACAAATTAGTAACATAAACTGGAGTTTCATATTGAATTTTATTTTTTCTTAAGTGCTTATGCTTTATGTTTGTGTTTGAAAACCAGAAACTTAGTGTGCCATGTTCTATTTAGAGGGCTGAAGGAACAGCACAGGTGCAATGGAGACTGGATCTACCAGCTGAAATTCAAGTTTGTGCACTTGAATCAAGTTTGTGATTGATTTGCCATCACTGACAGGACCTGACAAAGAAAACACTGGATCCTGTTCCAGAGTTGCACCTCCTAAAGATCTGTGCAATTATATGAAATTAATATCTCTTTGTTGCTTTGGACAAAACTACAGTTTCCCCAAGGCTGTATTTCAATCCGTGTCCTACACATTTCCCAAGCAATGGAATATTGACATGCAAATCTGACAGGCATACTCCTTGGTGTGCCACACTTACAATCTGCCCCTGCATGCTGCAGATCAAATTCCACCACCTAATACACAATTTTAGCCCTTGTGATGACACCAACACCCGCAGGAGATGCAGCTCAAGGCTCTCTCAAGAATGAGCTACCTGCTCCAGACACAGCAGGGGGAATGGTGCATCACCTCCTTCCCTCCTGAATTTTTAAATCAATTTTAGTCACAGCAAAACTCTCAGAGCATAAGTGTCAGCAGTGCTGTGAAGCTGTAGAGGATCATGTTCCTGAGTCAACTATCCACAGCATTGGTGGCACAAGGGAAATGGAGGGACCTGAGTGTGAGCAGAAGTAATGTCCGACCTCAAACACATATAATGTCCTGAGAATTACAGAGGGAGGGTCAGAAGACATCCAGAAAGCTAGAAGGAGGAGGAGGCAGGGAAGGGGAAAGAAAAAACAAAAAAAAAACCAAAAAAAACCCCAAAAACCAAAAGGAGGGAAATTAGAAAAGAATATTGTCTCAAGTCACAACAGAGAATTAGGATTATTATTATTAATCCATTAGGATAATGACTGTGCATTACAGAAAACCTCATTTGTTCTCATATCTCTGCTGCTGAAGGAATGGCTCATTCTGCACTGCAGGATCTTCTCCTTTGACCAAGGCAGCAACAGCAAACTCAGAGTTCAGCCTGAGCCTCACCCAGAACTCTTCACACAGAAGTATAATTAAGGTGCACAGCTCTGAGAGCAGAAGGATGAAGATGGGCTATGCTGGTTGAGCACTGAAAGGTGAAAGAAGTGTTTCACCTGTTTTCCACCCCCATATATGCTACAAGCCATAAATGTAAGCCACAAGCATCATGGGATCCAGACTTTGGAATCCTAGATGATTATGTTTATTCTGGTTTTTTGACCTTTTCTTTTCTTTTTTTTTTCTTCCGTTAAATGTAAATAGAAATTGATGTTTAACTCCCGGAGCACTTGAGGACATGTCATGAAGACTATGGTCTGCTACTCTTCCCAGAACATATTTCAAGGAGGGAACAAAATAATCAATGAGGCAGCATGACATGAGACAGTCTGGAGGCCCCACATTTGGTTTAGTGTTCATGACAACAATAATTAGCCAGGATTAATCATCATAATGGTTTTTAAAATTTAACTGGAGAGTGGAAAGCAGTTAGCTCAGGGATTTTGCCACCAAAATTTTAGCTCCAGTACAGTCCACAGTAATTGTACTAAAAGCCACAACTCTTTTATTAAACTTCAGTGGTTTAAATAAAATAAGCTGGTGGGACACACTAGTGATTCATAAGAGATCAGTATTCCTACAACCCATATATATTTGTCACCATAGCATTTTCCTGGGAACTCACAGACTGCCATGGAGATTAAACCTTGCCTTCACCCATTCTGGCAAACTTGCTTCAAAGCAGAACCTTGGCAAATATGTCCCTGGCTGTACTAATCCTGATTAACAGAGATTTTGAAATTTCTCATAACTGATAACCTGAGAATCAAAGACATGCTTGTACCTGAAAAGAAAACTAAATCTGATTACTCTAACCATATATAAGGTCTTTGCTCTGCACCATGAAAGTCAATGGGAACCTTCTTTGTCATCAATGAATGCAGGATCAAGCAGTCAATAAATTAATAAAATTGAAAGTGATAAAGGCAACACTCTGAAATCAAAAATGCTCAAAAACTTGAAATGTCATACATGAAACTAAAGATGAATATGGAAAAGAATATCTCAGACAGCAAAATGCACACAGCTTCATCCTGATCCCAACACAATTCAGAAAAAGAAATTTAAGCCATTTTTACAAGAGTGAAATATTCCTAGAAAGCACATCATGCTCATCTCTCAGGTAGTCACTACAGCAGTGGGACAAATCCTCTTCTCACTTCTCCTGGGATGAGTCAGGAGTACCAGAAGTGTTCTAGATGCTTATAAAGGTTAAATATGAATGATTCAGGCAAGATCACAACCAGACCCACAGAAGATTTGCTGAACTGATGTTGTCAAGGAGCAACTCTTTAAGTGACTTATAGACAGCAGCAGCTTTTACTTCTAGGAGAAATTACCAGTTTGGAGAAGCACAAAGCATAATCCAAACACAAGATATGTATTCAATCATTAATATAACCCAGATTTTAATAGCAAAAGGAATTAAAATGCTCTCATGGCTTTGTGCTGAAGCCTGGCCCTCATGGATATGGGATATGGGAGTTCTGTGTTGTTCAACAGCTAGAAATGGCTTTTCCAGTTATGCCTCCTGAGCTGATCACAGTGTGCAACAGGCACAGGCCAAAACAGAAACTATTTTTAATGTATCATCTGAGTACAAACGATTATGAAAAATGTCAGAACTAGTCTACCAGTTTTAACATCAGAGATTTCATACCAGAAAACCAACAAACGCAGGATACAAAAATAGCAAAAATTAGTTACTTTGACCAGACAGGGCAAAATTGACAGCATTGGACAGTCCTTTGTCCAGTGTCCTGAATAAAGAAGAACTAATTTCTGAGGATCTTAAGCTCCTAGATTTAAATTTTAAGGCAATACTTCAAATTTTACTCTATTTCTAATAATTTGCTTGGTTTCAGCCAGTAAAATCAAACCTTGAAAAACATTCCATTTTGATTTTTTTTTTTAATTAGCTACCTATTGATTTAGATATGTAAAAAGAAATTCTAAAAATAACCAAAATAACTGATTGTTCATTGTGATAGAGAGATTAATTCATGGGGCAATATTTAGATTTCCCAGGGTAAGAAACAAAAGTACCCCTCACACATTCCCTCAGAGGAACAGCAAAGTGACAGCTGAGATTTGTTCCTGGGAACCTTCATGGCTGTGCTGTCAGCAGAGCCCAGGTGTGACCCATCTGAGCAGAGAAAACACAATTCTTAGGAGCACAATCCCATTTCTGTGTGCACAGTACACCCATGCCAAGGTGCACTTGAGCATCTGGAATTCACCACTCAGTCTGGAGTGGATTTTAACTAATGTCTGAGAGATTTATGCTGCCAGGTAGCTACCACCAAAGCTGCTCTCATGGGCTCTGCAGGATTTGTAAGCCACTGAAACACACAGACACACAGCACCAGTGACTCATTTAAGAGGCTTTAGTGATAAAAGAAAGGCTGGCCAGCTGCACGTTATTAGAGGTACATGATGAGACAGGGTCTCCAGCCAGAGATATGGAAGATCCTTTCATTTGTATAGCTCAGGGAATATCTGGGACAGAAGGGACTGCAAGGAGCAGAATTGGCAGCATGTGGATCCCTGACATCTCTGGGACCAGACCAGCACTGCCCAACTGCTGGAGTCTCCTGGTCCAAGTGGTGACTTCACATTTAACAGTAATTCCCAGCTGATCTTTTCTCCTTGAACATCTTCAGCTGCTGCATGAATGCAGAAGTTGTTGCTCATAATTGCACGGCAGAGCCTGTCCCAGGAGCATCACAAGAGGCTGTGAACACAAAGCTCTCATGGGATCAGTGGCAGCTGATGCCAGGGCACTCCCTTCCTTCACCACAAAACCCTTCCTTCAGTCCCTCTTCTATTCACCACAGTCTCACTTTATTCCCTGCCACCAACTCTGCATTTTATTAAAGCAGAAGAAACATCCAAGCCTTCTCTACCCAAGCACTACAATGCATAAGAAGGTAAGTTATGGGGTTTAATTTAAACTTCTTTTGAGCAACAGTCTTTCAGGTATAAAAACAGCTGTTTGTGCTAACACTGAAAGTCACTTCCATTACATTAAACAAATAGTCAAGATCAACTATTACTAGACACTTCAAGCCTGAGCAAGTAAACTCTTATTTAAATGAGTCACTGGGTCATTTTAATCAGTTAAGTGGCTTAGCCAGCAATGCCTGCCATTCCTTTTGGTTTCAGGAGCTTCCCTACCTGCACTCATCACTACTACAATAATCCCTCTGCTCCACCCAGCTATTAGGCCCTAATTCATCAAAATCCCTGAACCAGAAAGTGAATTTTAGTGGGTGAGAAGCCCCTTGGAAACTGAAGGGTGACTCACGATCCTAAACCTGTGCTGCTTTGTATTCTTGGCCATCGATAGGCAATATTAACAAGGCAGATGAAAGTTATACAAAGCACTGAATAATGCTCAATAAATGATTGCCAACGTAGTGCACTGGCACTTGCCTAATATAAAGCACCACGGACTTATTAATTCACTGGCTGTTACTTTATCTTACCATGGGATAAGCTGAAGCAGAGGTGTAAGGAGTAATCTCAGCTTCTGTTATTAAACTGTCTGGAAAAGGAAATGTCCCAGAGGAGGGCACTTTGCTCCCCACACACATCTATATAAACACACACCTTTTGTGGCATGTGTTCAAAGCCTCTCCACCTCTGCTCACAAACTGGATGTTCGCACAAGTGGGAAGATGAGGATTCTTCCAAATTCAGGTCATGTCATTTGTATGTCCCTCCAACTTGTAAAGGTCTTTGCTCCATCTGGGAGAAGCTGGGGAGAAGCAGACAAAAAGGAGCTCCAGAATGAAAGTCACCATGTAAGGGATGAAACAAAAGAAATGTGAACATGCCAGGAATAGCAAGGCATGGCAGGAAACAGCAAGAGAATGTACCCTTCTCTCCTTCTGTCCACAGTTTCATGGAGGCTTTTATTTTGTTCCTCATCGCGAGCCCTGAAAGAACAAAAAACCTCATTTATCCTACAGCAAAATATTACCAAAAATATAACTGATAGAGCTTGGAAAGATGTGAATGACAATATTAAATACACAATTGAGAGCTTCTTTAGGGGGATGGAAGGTCATAAGGACCTTTAAGGTACTTGAGTTTTAAAAATAGCTAAAATTTCCCTTCTTCAGCTCTTAGCTAAGGTTTCCACAACCACTCACCTCAGTGATGACAGAGGATTCAGGGTGCACAAAGGTGTTCACAGGGGGAAGGATCTCTGCAGGAGCATGGCCACTGATATCTCAGACAACAGAAAAGCTTCTAGAAATAGACTTTTTGGAACCACTATACATTCAATGCAAAAAAAAAAAATGCAGAAAGGAGGAAAAGTACAATGGAATGAAGTGAGATTTCTGTCAAATAACTCCAACAAATGTCCAAGAAAAATTTCTGATTTCCTGCATGGCCTCAGTAAGGACATCTCCCTCACCCCTTTTCCCATCATTAAAACCAAGGGAAATGCATAACACAAATGCAAAGAATTCTTCAGTCATTAGCATTGGTTAGAGCTGAAATTTCACCTTTTCAGGAAGAAGTGAGCTGTGGAAAAGCTTAAAAAGAGGGTTATATTTTAATCATATTTTAGAAAAAGAAAAAGGCGAGCGACTATCTATTCAGTGGGAATCCAACAAGAAAACAATTGTCTTACAAGGGCAATTGAAAATCAAAGTGAATGAGTATTTATAGCAACTGAACTGTTTAAAACAATAAACTGAAACTGCAGCACCAACTACTTCACAAAGTCATATTCTTGAAGAAGGGGGGAAAAAAAGATCAAAGATCTGCAGGCAGCCAGCTCTGCATACAAGTGGCTTTATCAGCTCTTGGCTGTGTTAAAGGGAGTCAGGCATCCTGAAAGAGAAAGCATTTAATGAGGTGATGAACAACACTTTCTTGGCCTTAATTATAAGGATAGGACTAAGCAACAATAATTGCAGGATAAATTATTGTCAAGAGATATTTCCAAACAACAACAAAAAACCCATGTCATTATCAAACAATTATTTTAAGTCTCATTTACATATAAAAAAGAATAAATGGAATAGTCCTCTTTTTCTTTTCCATTTGTGGGGGTGGTGGAAATTTTCAGGGTGGTGCATGGGAATTAGAGGCACTACACCCAATATTGCTAATGACAGATTAATTCTCTGCAGATCACTCTGGGAATTGTGCATTTGTATCCAAGAGCAGAATTCAACACAAGAAAAACTCAAATCTCTGTGAAGTGCCCCCAAAGAATCACATGTATTTAATAATAGGAACAGAAGACCAACTTCCTTGCAAAGTAGCTCTGGAGCTAAACGGCAGAAAAGTTCCATTTAGGACAGAGAGAATTAAGCTTTAGGTGTAGCAAAGCAGATGTGCACATAAGCTGCTCAGACCTTATCAGATGAGCCTTTTAAGAGCTCAGATAAAAGAAATGAGGTGTTCACAGTAGCCTTGAGTCAAGCAGGGCTGCAGGAGCCAACAGGGCTATGTCATAGCAATAGAGACATGAGATCATGGCACTGCTCTGGGGCATTTATCTCAACACCACTCTGTGCCTGCAGCTCCCAGGCAGTGGAAGACCAGGAGTTTTTTGGCACCAGGAGTGGTGCAGAGCTGGGTTGCCTACTTTCCCACAATAGCAAAGGGAGCAAAGTACCAGGCAGATTTTCACAATGGCTCCTGCTTGCTTTTCAAACAAACAGCCCCATTTGCAAAAGAGTTCAGAAAAATACTGGTTGCCATTTGTTTCTAACTTTGGGTTTTTTTAATCCTGATCAAATTTGCCATTACCAGCTAGTCATTCTGGGTGGCTAAATCAAAGTCCTGATGAAAACATGGATTTTTTTTTCAGGATTTGGGGGAGTTTCTCTCACAGAAAATACGGTCTCTTAAAATTGTTTTTAGTTATTCCTCAAAACCTAGTTGTACCAAAGAACTGGTTGCTTTGAAAAGTGGTAATCTTTGTCTCATGTATACATACTTAAGATAAATTAAATATACACAGTGGTTGTAAAAAGAACACCTAGAAGGAAACCAAATAAAATAAGGTTATGAGATTTGAATGTCTTTCCTGTACGCAGATATTTTGGCAAGTAACTTACCCACAAACAGTGATCATCAATTATGCTGAGAACAGACTGGCATTGCTATCATTTGAACATACACAGTAAGAAATCTCATTTCTCTCACAAAAAAGGTATTACATAAAGTTGGGTACCACCAACGCTTTTGCTCTGGTTTAATCCAGACAATCGGAGCAGTGATAATTATTACTGTTCAAGGAAAGTTTATTTTTCTCCTATTTTTGAAGCTCTGATAAAATTGACAAACTGAAACATCCAACACATTTTTCTAGAAAACAGGAATTCATCAATGTCTTTTCTACCATGAAATTCTGACAGCAAAAGCATCATTTGGCCAACATAGGCTCTGTTTTGTGCCTGTTTTATAAGGTACTAGAGATCCAAAACTTGATTTTTTAACTGGATAAAAACACATTTTATACATTTTGCCCATTTCACAAAATGCAAAATCCAGTCCACAGATTAAATAAGTGATTTCCCACTCGTATTTCAGAAATATTTTGAAGTCCACAGACTACTCCAAAGGAATCTATACAGAAATATGTCAAGAGTTATACTCAGTAAGCTTCCATTTGCTGTAGTTAAGTCTATCAGATCTACAAGAAAGGCTCCATTAACTTAAAGTTCATCTCAGCCACATAGTTCCAGCTCACAACATACATAAATGAGTTTATAAGGTGCAAACAATTGAGAAAAAAGTCCTGGGATTCTGTAAATCTTATAGGCCTGCAAGGTAATGAGACACAATCAGTTTTATCAAAAGTTATTCATTTCCAAGATTCTGGTCAAAGCAGTGGGATATGATTTGGACTCTAGATACTAATTATCAATGACTGTTATGACTCTAGTGACAAGAACAGAATAAACATGTATTTCTTTCTACTGCTTTGCTTGCTGACATGAGATGGCACACTAGCAGCTTCATTTCTGCCCTTACTGTGCTCATTGTAAATTAAAGCCTTGGCTCGCAAAATACAGAGAAAAGCACAGTTCTTATTTCAAAAGCTCCCTCTAGCTTTTCCTAACTGTTCATTACCAGAGTTTTCCTGATGATCTGCTAGAAAAAGCAGCTTAGAGTCAAAGGTGGTCTCATCAGTCTTAGAGAAACACAAGCGCATATTGTATAACCAATTTCAAGTAGGTTTTTAATTTGTAAAAGCCACACAGTCAAGATGACGCTAAAAACCCACCCCCTTCTTTTGATTCAAGATCAAAGAGATTTTTAGAAAAGTGACATAACCCTTAGATGTCCCAGAAAACCACATTTGCCACAATTAACCAGCTTCAGTCTCCAAGCCTCAGACGCAGAGAGGAGCTGGAACAGCGTGTTCAGAGCAGCGAGGGTTTCCTGCAGTTGTGGGCACGTTTGGAATAAACAAGCACAGGTCAAGTTCCCCATGGCTTCCTTCCAGCCTGCAACAAGCAGGGGCAGACGGTCAAAGGGAGCTGGAAATGAGTGATCTGGGATTGCAGCAGCAGGTCTCGAGGCAGTGGGAAGCAGCTCAGCTCCACTGAACTCGCTGTGGCCCCATTGATTGAGAGCAGCCAGTGCTGGATCCATCAATTCCTAACACACTGACACTGTGCAGGTGAAGGGGTCTGATGAACGTGGTCCAGATGCTTCTTTTCATCCAGGGACAAACTGAACAGTCTGGTGACTGCCCTGGGGTCTGAGACAGCAGAAGCAGACATAAATACACGAAAATGACTGAGATTCTATAGAAAGAGGAGTTAAGGAGACGGGAAGTTCAAAGTTAGGCTTTACCTGCAAGCTACTCCAGCATACTCTCAGAAATTCTGCATACAAAGTCTGCTGATAAAACTTGATCTGAGACAGCTGAACAAAGAATCTGGTTTCAGGATGCCCAAAGTCTACTCAATTTTTACCATAAAACTGTTGCAGGACAAAGAGATGCCACCACAGGTATTTCAGAAAGGTGAGATGAGAAACCCATCAAAAAGACAGCACGAAAGTAATGTAAATAGATGAGGATAAGGAATCTTCTGTGAACATGGAAAACTCCTATGAGAGAAAGGTGATGCTTTAAAATTACCTTCATTATAAAAGAAAAAACCCCCACAGTTTTCAGTGGATTATCCATCACTGTGTGTTTAAACCACAAAGGATGGCTTTAAAGAGGAGACTGACAGTGGGGAAATGCACAGTGAGGATGCACATCTAACCCTGCCATAGCTGCTGGGGCAAATCAGCACCACCAGCAGTCCCTGCACTGCTCTCAAGCACCTGAGGGAATCTCAGCACGTGCAGCACCCAGGCAGAGCACATATCAGAGACCAGTCCTAACACTGCCACTCCAAACTGGGTAGGAGCCTCACTCCCACTGATAATTCCCTTTTATCTTCAGCAACAGAGGGTTTAGAGCCAAAGTCCAGTTGCACTGTTGTGGCTGTATGAATAGGAGAGATTATGGCTCCTCAGAAAGCACATACATGACCTTCTGTAGTGCCCTCTGTTCCTGCAGCACATGCATTCCTTACTAGAGATATCAGATCAAATAAAGACATATCCATTCAGCAGGTGCTACTGCCCACTCCACCACCACCCAGAGAGTGGACTAGAAACACAGATTTAACCTTTAAATTAAATGGGGATGAAGGGGAATTTTCAGTCGTTTTGCAGAGCATCAGCCAGAGGAGGTATGGCCCACATCTTGTGAAATGCTTATATAGATGAGTAGCAAATAATGCACAATCTTCTATATTCTTTTTATATATATTTTAACTTCATCCTATCTTTATGCACTTTTACAGAGATCTAAGATTTCACAGCATTAAAGCACTCTGTGTGCTATTGGAAGGGATAAAAAGACACATTATGAGTTTAAAAACTGAGAATTTCATGGGAGAGTTAAAATTGTCACTAAGGGCACAGCAGAAAGAGTTACTGATTTTTCAGACTGCTTCTACATCAAAGGATTAAATAAGAAAACCAAAGTCTTTTATAAACTCAAGCAAACGTACAGACAATGTCAAAGCTATTTGGTCCCAAATTGGAGCCATCATTTTCACTTTGAAGGCCTGCACAAGAAGCTATTCTGCACTGGAACTGCCACAGAAATTGAAGGGAGAAAATGAATGGGACAAGGGAAATATGGACTTACGGTTCTGAAAGAGTGTAAAGTGCTATGTAGAAGCAATATTTATATGAGACACCAGAATGCTAAAGGCTTTCCTACTGCCCATCACTGACTGTGATATATGGGCTGTGGTTGTCACACACGCAGAAGGACAAACCTGAATTGGATTGTCCTCTGTGGAATGAAACTGTTTGTCCCTTTAGGGACTTCCAGCTCCTCCTCACTCTCACTGGAGTGATCTCCAACCCTCTGCTCAGTGGCTATTCAAGGATGCAGGAGAGGGTCTGTCACCTAACAGAGCTGGGCAGAAAGACAAATTATGAAAGCATTAAGACCCTATTCTGCAAATCAAAGTGCCCAGTGGGTCAACAGCCAAAGCAGATCAGACAGCCTCAGTTTGTCCTGACTTTGTAAATTGCCCCAGTTGGAGATTTGTGTAAAGACCACCAGCCAGCCTGAATTCTGTGGGCTGACTTGGAAAGAATGCTCTGAGGCTTCTAGCTGGGACAGATTCAGAGCTTCGGCTTCTTGAAGATGACCTGTACCAGCAACCCTCATCCACATCTCCATTTTCACTCTTTTCATAGCCTATTGCATCATTTTGCCCCAGCATGTTACACTTAGTACTGCAATTATTTACAATAACTCATAATCATGATGACAGCAAAAGCTGTGACAGGAGAGGAGATGGAAGAGGAAACTCCTTCTCTGAGCTCAACAGGACTGACAAACCTCAGCCATCAGGAGTACCATAGAAAGGGCTATTGGCAGGTGTAAGCAGCCCTGCATCTGTGCCACCTGAGAGCAGAATTCAGTATCAAACCCATCTGTACACACACAAATATCCAGCAAGTTCCTTCTGGGCTAGAGAAAGCAGTGGGTTCATTTAACTGATTATATTCCCTAGAAGTCTCCCAGCATTGGTCTTTTAATGTATTCTTCTCTAAAAACATTTCTTGCATGTATATATTTCCATTTTCCTTCAGATTTCAAAAGAGTTGGCATTGTTAACTTTGAATATTGCTAGTTAATTGTTGGTGGGAAAAGACAAATTATGAGCAGGGGAACTGTTCTGGGAGGATTTAGTGTATTTGAATAATTCAGACCCCTGCCGTTAACGTGACAGGATTGTTTTTCTCCTGCAGTAGCCTGCTGCTACAAGAATTAAAACTGTCGTGGCAGGCTACAGCTTGGGCTAGGCCTTAGTAATGAGCTTTATCAGTCAATAAATGATTTTATGCAGCAAATTAAACTGTAAATTTGGTTTAGGTGGTAAATATTTAGAGAATAAAGATATCCAGCTAATGAGGAGGACTGGGTGGGGGAGAAATATAATGCAAATGTCAATCCTTTAAATCTTTGGTAGGCTAAAGCTCTGCAGAAAGTTTACTGCCACTGCCTTCTTTGTTTCTCTTATCTTTTTTTTTTTTTTTTTTTTGGCCTTTTTAAACAGCAAGGGAATACTATCTCAACTGTATTTACAGATTCTGAAGAAGGAAGCAAAGACTTTTGTGGGGAATTGTGGAGCCACAACTCCATGCACTCAGTTGACTCTCAGACTGAAGCATTAAATGGCTCATGTTGAAAGAGGGACATCATAGGTTGCTCCTGGCTCTGCCTACAGCTTACACAAAAAGCTGTGTTTGGCCCTCAACTTGTAGCAGGAGAGGCAGCAGCAGCAATCAGCACAGAAAAGAGGTATAAAACATTCCCTTTTCAAACAGGAGGCCGCTGACAAGGTGACCTTTGGGCTCCTTGTCCCTCCCAGCTCACCCCAGTCCTGCCCTGCTCTGTGCCACCCTCCAGGGCAGTGCACAGAAAGGGATTCTGAGAGCATCAATCAGTCAACAGGAGGAGCATGGGTTAAAAGGCACATCTGGATTAACGTGGATGAAAGTGCCTGAGCAAATCAGCTGCATTCGTTCAAAGGTCAGGTGATTAGCAATATGCTGTTTGAAAAGCAGGCAGGGAAACACTCTACCAAAAAGCTGAATTCTGAGCTGAATCCTTGACTTCCAGCTATGCTCCAAAGATTATTCTTTCTCTGGGGAAGTTTTGGAAAACTTTTTAATCTTGGCAAGGTCGTTCATTACCAAGATGAAAATTTTGCATGTAATTTTTTTTTACTTTGGCCAAAAAATCAGCTTTCAGAGAAAAAAAGCATGAGAAAAAATGTCAATCAGGTCCTTAAAGAGTTCCTGGAAGTCATCCTAAATCTAGGAGTGTTAACCTTGCTGTCCTTTATCACTTTCTAACAGTAGCAGCAATTTTTTTCTGATTTCTGCTGGATCCTTTATTCTATACTTTCTGACAAGAAAAATATATGCAGCCCCTGATAGAACCCATGAAACAATGGCTTTATTTATGCCTTCCAGGTGACACTGCCAGATGGTAAAATCTCAGGCAAACAAAGCCAGAAGTGCCTGCATACCCTGTGGGGCTAACACAGAACCTCCTCCAGGACAGAGAAACCACCTTCTCTCCTGAGAACCACGAGAGAACTAAGAACTGATTCCAGAAGCTCCACTTTGAGGTGGTTCCAGGCTCAGACACAGCACAGAGACAACACACAGAGAAACCCCCAACTACCACAGAGATCCCAGGCTCTGTGCTCCTCCTCTGGAGAGCGCCTTGCTGATGCTCAGGTCAAGGTTAGCCTTATTTTAAAAACCAGTTGAAAAGGTATAAAGCAAAGTCTGCACAAGGCTTTAAAGCAAAATTTGAAAGGGACACAGTTACATATTGAAAGGAAATTGAGCCACAGAATACCTCAGTAAAACTCGGTTGGACCCACACATTGTACACTGCAAACAATATGCTATTAAGTGCAATAAATCCAAACAGCACCCTGGAGATCTGTTTGGAAGATCAGGATATATATTGGGGATATAGGATGGAAGGCTGTTTTTAACATGAAACTATTCAATTGCAAGCTGTTGATGTTAACTGTTTCTTGAAAGACCCAATATACTAATGCAGTTTATTTACATGGCAGAGAACAAAACTTCATGTATCACCTTCTCTATGCCTTTCTTTGATTAGATTGCCTCACTTTAATTACTAAATTCTGTTAAAGGGCTTTCCACACAGATGTAATTTCATGCAGGTGTTACCTGGTGTAATGAAACCAGATGTTTCCATTGGAATAGGGCTCCTTCATTTGAGATGTGTGTGCTGCAAGAGCCTGATTTGTATATCCATCAGTTCAAACTGGACAAAAATGTGTCTGGGGGTGTTAACTGAGATCAGACTGTGAGTCCAGAATTGGCAGTGCCACCTGTTGTCTCCTTTCCCATAAAAAAGTCTTCTACTTGTACATAACTTTAATTTTAAATATTTTCCCCTATTGCTCCTAGTTTGATTAATCCTGCAGGCTCTTCTGAAAAGCGTTTAGGAGCTTGGTGTACAGAGACATGGATGTATACCTGGAAAAGGCACAACTCTTCTTCAATGAACACAATCTTCTCACTGACATTTTAACATCACATACTTTATACAAGCTCTGAGGCTTTCCAGCTAATTTCTACAATGGACTGAAACTTCTTGGTTGGTTATGGAAGAAAACAAAATGTGTTTATTGAGGTATATAAGCAGCAATTAAACAACAACAATAACAAAACCCTAAAACACAAAAAACCTCAAATCTCATTTTACAGTAAAAAAATCAAAACTCTCATTATTGTAAAATCATGACTGGCCAAATGACAGACCAAAGGCTCAGAGTGACAGAAAGAAGGGCCAATGTGCAGCAACACAGAGAGAAGAATGAAGCCCATATCATGTGTAAGCTGATAGCAATTCTGGAGGAGTTTCTGTAACACCCAAATTCAGAATCAGCTTTCTGATAATCCCAGTTCATCAGACACATCATGGTCAGAGCAGTTGTTACACATCAACCATGTGGAAGGAAGGAAGGAAGGAAGGAAGGAAGGAAGGAAGGAAGGAAGGAAGGAGAAGGGAATCCTCACCATCACACAGAGGTAAAACCAGGGGAATTAGCACAGAAAGCCTTTGTCAATTCCAAACTGCCACAGAAGGGTTGGGAGGAAATATTCAGATTTTGACCCAAAAGGAGCAAACCCAGCCCCAGTGACTGCAATTGGCAGTTCCAACATGAGCCTGAGTCAGAGCCTCTTCCATTCCTCCCCATTGTTCTGTCAAGCCCTGATGCTGCACAGATGACAGCAGCCCAAGCCAGGGCTGAGGCTCTGAACAATGAAGAGCCTATGGGCACCAGCAGAAAGCTCAAAACTAACAGAAAAGGAGCAGCGGCACAGCAGCCTTGCCAGCCAGACAGCTCAGAACAACCAAGACACCCTTTTTTGGGGGTTAGTTCTTCTAATATTAAAAACAAACTAATAAAGTTGAAAATGTTCAGAAATTACACTGCCCTCCCCTCCTCTTCCACCTGTATTCTCCACAACATTTTAATTCTTCTGCAAAGTACACAGCATTTGGTTGGCACATGAAGGCCACTCTGCTGCACAGACACACACATGCACACAACACACACAAAAAGCCATTTTATATCTTTAGGCTCCAAATCTCTGTCTTTACAATTGCCTTTCTGAACGAATTCATTTTTATTTTGTGTTGTTTTCAGGGTTTTTTTCAGTGGGGGGAGGAAAGGGGAGATATAGGCTAGTCAACTAAACTACTGTCTGCCCTCATTATTTCAATTCAGGGACTGACAGTACAAGACTTAATATTACAATAAAGCAAAACTGGTGTCAGCAAAAAAAAAAAGTTTCGATGACACACTGATATGGAACACTATGATACACTGGTAAAAACTATGTGAAAACCAGAAACACATAAGACTGCAATTTAATCTTTTTATTTGAAATATAAATATTGTTACTATCAAGCTTGACAGTATAGAAAATGTGTGCCCTGCAGCCTTCTGACAAAACAAAATTTATATTTAAAACTTCCTGAAATAATGCCTTTCATATGTGGAGTTTTGTCACATTGCAGCGGCTCTGAGCCTACCTTATGGTCCTGCACCTTTAATTATTTTATGCCTAGAAGACACATTTTAAATAGAAGAGGCGGGTTACAAGAGTTTTGACAGCTGTGGATGATTAAAATACTGACAACATGCACTATATAAAATTCCCTGAGGTTTTAGCTGGGTACTCACGCGAAAGTTAGCGATTAGATTCCCTCCCCCCCGCCAAATCCCACCAGCATGAAATGTTCCTAGCACTGGCCTGTTACCCCTTCTCTCTTTAGGCAATGCAACCCCCCCATTTTTTTATTTTATTTTTTTAATATCTCAAGGCCACATACTTGAAAATTGGTCAACAAATTTGATTTAGTAATCTGTTCCCGTTTAACAAATATGCAGGCAGGTTTCATGACCAGCTGTTCTGTATCATTGCATGAATGGAGGGAAAGGAAAGCATTTAAAACATATGAATGGTTTTAGGTTTAATTTCCATCAAACCCCCTTACAAGAGTGTTATAACTCGGTGCTAATTTTCTGGCCTCTTGACCTACATGTTTGGGTTGTGCAAAATATTAAATTATGAGGGAAAAGGGTGCTCCCCAGTTCAGAAAAACACTAAAGTGCATTCTTAGCCTTGACTCTGGCAGCTGCCTCCTGACTTCATACACTTGAGTTACAAGCTTTGGATAAACCAGGATCCTACCCGTCAAGTTCTTAGAATTAAAAGCTGCATGTGAAATAATATTAATTACACTGACCTTGAGCTGTGGCTACAGCTATGTCAGTCTGTCCCTCTCTACTGGTTAAGGAGTCAAAGAAATTCTAGAAGTGAATCACCTCCAAAAAATACATGAGCGATTGCAGTCAGACTATCTGGATGTGAGCATAAATTATTGGTTATTTTTATTACCTTTAATTCATTTTAAGTTGTTTAGATACTTCTAAATGCAAGAAAAGACAAGGAAGAAAATCTTATCACCAAAAGAGCAGACTTATCATTTGGACATTCCTTTTAACCCCAGAAGACAAGGCAAAGATGGATTTGGGATAAAGCAGTTTCCACTCTGATGGTGGGAAAGCATCTCCTCCTTCAGTCCCATGAAGCTCTCTGGCAGAGGTGAATTTTAAGGATGGATGGGAAGGAAAAAATTCTGTACTCTAAATAAAGCAGAAATGATCCAGAGATATTGCAAGTCAGAAAGAAAAACCATCAATGCTGGTGTCATGGAAAATGCAGAAAGACCCCAAAAGTTCCCAAAATTCCATACTACCTAAAGGAAGGGGGTGCAAAAAAAGGGACAAGGTTCTTCTTACAGTGCAGTCAATGCAAGTTACTGAAGCAGAAGCAAAATTACAGAAAAGAAAGCAAAAATAGTTGGAGTATTTGACTACAGAAGTACAAAGGCATCATAAAAATTTCTCAAATGTACCTCTAGTGTTTGACCAACACTCCTTGTAATCATCAATATTTGTAAACAGAATGTTCTTTTTTTTTTTTTTTTTTTTTTCTATTAGGAATAAGAAGAGACCATCCCTTCCTTGAAAAATCAGAAATCCACCAATTGCACACTGCAGGAATTAGTCACAGAAACAGAACTTCATGCAATGACACTTCACTTGCTAGGAAAACATTACTGATAGCAAAGTGTATCTGGAAATGATGCCCATAAACAAGTGCCTTCATCCATGTGCCTGGAGGGTTTTAAAGTGCATCAGACAAGCAAAAAGGGCTTTCTTCTGCCTGCTCTGCATGTCTTTTTTTAAAAAAAAACCATGGAATATTTAGAGCATCCTCATCACCCCACCCTTGGGAAAATGAGTTATTAAAAATGCTGGAATGCAATCTGTGTCAAAGGAGACGTTACATCAGTTGCCCTGGCCACCTGCTTTTTGTTGTTTTTCACATTCTCAGTAAAGCAAAAGAATGAAATACATAACCTGGTGTCCTTGTCTTCAAATCTCCATTGTTATATTTAGGATATAGCTGCGTATTTTATGGCTACTGCTGTTTCCTCAGCAGACAGTGCCCAATACAGATGTGCAAGCATTGATCTGTAAAACTCAGTGAGCATTGGAGCAGCTCAGCCACACAGCTCAGCTCTTTCTGGCCTCCCAGTCCATTCCATCTCTCACACATTACTGGCTGGATCATCACTTTCCAACTGGTTTTGGGTTTCCACAAGGCACAGCTCCTAACACACAGCTGATCTGCTCAGGGTCTGCCTCTCATCTTTCTCCACACAAGGAGTTACAGCTTAGTATTTTTTTTTATCCAATTATGAAGAAAGATAAGAATGAAATGGGAAATGAAAAAGTGACAGGTAGAATTACAGAACAAAATGGTATTGTATGCTGGCTTGATGCTAATTGGTTTTCTTAACTGTTTCAAATCTGTAGCATAACATAAAATAACCCAGCAGTAGTGGTCTGCCAGCCATTTTGGACACATTTTTAGTGAATTTAATCAACTTTGGGGCAGCTCTAGTACATTTGGGCTGCTGAGGATTTCAATAGATACACCACAGATGACCTCTATGGCAGAGAGAATGGGGATGAAAGAGCAAACAAATGCTTTCATGCAAGACAAAATGAGAAGTTTCAGATTTAGTGAGGTTTCCTTTTTTTCTTAGCTTACAGAAGTAGCAATATTTAACTGTTCAATAAATGAGCTAAAGGTTCAGCACTCATGAGCACCACCATTACCAGTAATTTATATTTCTTTTCAAGTGTTTCTGCGCATTGTTATTGATAGAAACTTGTAAAGTCAGCTCAGCTGCAACTGCAGACAGGTCAGTGCCAAGGAGCAAGTGGAAATGAGAGCAGCCAAGTGCCAGCATGCCAAAGGGATATCCTGCAACTAATTCCCCAGCACACATTGTCTGGGTATGTTCTTCAGAATAGACTCACTGAGAGTGACCAAAAGCTATGAAAATCTCAAAAAAATTACAATGTTAACATCATTCATCATTCTCTTTTTCAGTACTAGAAGTTACAGAAGGTAAGGAGGTGGGGGAAGAAAGAGAACAAGCTTTTTAAATGACCTTAGACAGATAAACAGATTTTCAGTTTAGGCTTTGGAAGCAAACTGGGTCATAATCTTAATATGAACATTTTCTCTGGAGGATGATGTTCTGAAATAATAGACATAAACCCAATAATAGCCATCAACTTCTTTGGAACTTTGTGAAACTCATCTCATTCACATTTGAAAGCACTCTCAGATCCAGACAGCCAAGTGCTGTCAAAAAGCAAGGTACATTTAAAATTGAGCACTTTGGGCTTAATTTATGCTCCCAGCTACAGCTTTTGGGATGCTGTACATTAGCTGTATATATGCTTTTACATATTTCTGAGAAAAATGGTCCTCAGAAGATGATGAATAGCATGCCTTACCAGAAAATATATGACAGGTTCTAAAAATGGTACATTTTTAAATTGGTATAGATATTTATACTTGCTCTGATCCTCTGAGATGTATATTGAAATTTGTAATATAAACAGCAAAGGGCATTCCAAGACAAGCAAATTAAAATGAATTCTGCATCACTCTCTCCTGTCCTATTATTATAAGTTCTCAGGAGGCCTACAAAAATTTGTATGTGAACTAAAAATGTAAGTAAATCTAGTAAAAGTTACTTTAGAAAACCCTAATCTTTTATTAGATCACAGTGTAACTGATGTTTAAAATAAGAAGTTAGGGCTATTATCACAATATATAAACAGAGTCTGTGATAGACTATCACTGCCATGCTGTGTCTTTATAACATTTTACATGGTGCTTTCCTTCATATATTAAAATGTATAGATCACCATCCATTCAGGATGAAAGAACTTTATTTTTTTTTTTGAAAGTAATATCACCACCATCTCTAGGAAAGAGCTATTTATCACCATCTGATAAAACCACTGTTGTTCTTAGTCTCTTGGCAGTAGCTTTTACTCTTTCCTCCTGGGTTGCTGTTCTCAGGTAATAACCTGGGTCTGGGCAGGACCTCCCCAGCCCTGGAACTGTTAGTAGTGCCAAACCCCCCTGAACATCTGTCTACCCTGTTCTGGAAACGCTCTGATGAAGTCTGCATCATTACTCAACTCCCCTTGTGGTTAGAAAGTTTTCCTCCCAGTCATCCTAATGCATCTTGGCTGAAAATTAAATTGGTTTCTTTTGAATTCCCTCAAGTGGAGGGAGAACAATAAGCACCAGCCTTTGCGTAACTTTCTCATATTGGAAAGACTATCAGGATGATTTCTCTGTAGGTTTATCAGTTCCCACAACTTTTCTTCATAGAACATGTTCTATAAATTTCAGATTGTCCTGTCACACTCCACTCAATTTAATGTGCTTTCTTGATATGTAAAATATGGTGCCCAGTGCAGTTCTTTAGCTGAGCACACTCCACTGGATTTTTTTTTTTTTCCCACAAGGACATTATGTGTGACAAAACCAAAGCTGAAATCAGGATAATTCAGCAATATCTTACCCCTTTCCCCAGGCTAGTTATTCTTTCAGAGAAAGAAATCAGATGGATTTGGTGAGAACAAATCACTTCAATCTTACATTATCTTTTACAACCCTCTTATCATCTCAATAGTTAGAAAGATTTTTTTTAAGACTTTTTCTGGTGTATTTTCAGGACCAGTGATTGGGCTGACTGGTTTATAAATTCCAGAACCCTTGTTTTTCTCCTTTTGAAAAGGTACATAGAACACTTTTCTCTTTCTTATGGCTTCCCTCATCCTCTAAAATTGTCAGAATATAATTTAACATTTGCTGAACAAAAATCCATGCTGCTATTTTATTTCTAGAAGATTGATGGACTTATTCTAAGAACTTCCTAGAGAACTAAACAGCTAAAAATTCAAACTGAATACACAGAAGCCTTCCAGCTTCACATTCCAAGCAAATCTAGAGGTGAAGGTTCCCACTGCAGGTTGGGCAGTGCCCCACATACTTGGTCACATCTCTGTTCCTGGTTCTGCACATGCAGGTAAAGAATGAGCAAATTCATGGAGTGAAATTGTCAGAAAATAAGTACAGAGGGAAAAGATACTCCTAAAGATGCCAGAGTGTGCAGCTTCAAGGGATAGAAGATGTCAGTGATACCTTATGGCAGCTGCCAGTTACTAGGTTGGTTTCCTACAAACCAAAGCAGTGCAAGGAATACATCACCAAATCCTGGCTTATTAGAAAGAAAAAAATGAAGAATTCAAAGCTGAGGAATACCAGCAGAGTCCAGATCTCCAAAAATTCTGACTTTGGGTTTTATGCTCATTACTGCAGTGACTCAAGATGTTTTCTTCTATCCAACATATCTTTTCCACTGGTTTCCCAGCCTGGTTTCTCCTCGAGTGCACAGCATACCCTTCCCACTGTCATTTGATTATTGTGAATACACATCACTTCTAAATAAACTCATAAGCATTCAAAAACGGGTATGTATGACAGCTCTTCAGAGCCCTTATAGTTGTAAACACACTGATACAAGCAACAATTTACAAGCTATGGATCACTCCCGAGGTGGAGAGCAGAGACTGCCAGAAAAAATAATGCAAATGCTATTTGCTGAGTTGAAAGGGAATTACCCTTCTCTGTTCTCCTCCCACAGCATCACCCTGGCAGTCTCTCACAGGCACCTGGTCCCAGCCTTGCCACCACTTTGTTTCTAGCAGAAACATCACTGGAAACATTACTGAGGCTGGAAACATCTCTGCAGTTACTCCCATGCCTGAGGTTCCACATGTAAGGTGGTTGCAGGATGGGTTTCAAGTTTGTGCTTAGCTGAAGGGAAACTTTAGTCGTGGAAGGCAGGCAACTTGAAACCTTGAGCAAGCATTAAATGCCCTTAATGAAAAACAGAAAGAAATTGCTGTCTTTGGGAGCTGCCCCATCTGAATTGTTGTAAGGTACCATGGGAAAAAGAAATCTTTACGAAGAGCTGGTTCATGTGTTACGTCATTTGTGTACTAAATACTGTGTTATCTTCTGAAATTATGGAATGGAGGAGGATATTTTTACTAATTGTTGGCTACTCAGGCCACTGAAAGAAAGTATGTTGCTCTGGGTACAACTAATTCTGTTTGTGGTTTCAGAGACCGCTGCCAATATTTCAATAATATATACATTACGAACTGCTACAGCTGGCAAGGTGTATCTGTGTTGTCTATTCCAGGGAAGGATTTTGCTGCCTATTCAGAATGAATAGATTCAGAAGTGGAATCCAGCATGGAAAATGAAGGAAGGTCAGGGGAAGGGTAATATTTATGGAAGATTGAGCATTTTAGTGTGCTACTGGCTTCAGGGTCTGCACTCCCTCAAAATATCAGGTTTTGTGCACTGGAGTGCTGAGCAGACAGAGTAAAGCATTTGTTTGAACCTCCACAAACAGGCAGTTGCTTAGTATTCAAAAGAGGAAAGAAAAGGAACTTCTACATTTTGTGCTGCTCTAGAGCAGAAACATTTCACCCAGATAAGCAACCCAGTAAGGATTTTTCAATCAGCAAGAGCAAAGCACTGTGAAACACATCTCGGTGTTGGTACTCATATGGCAGATACATCTTTCTGGAATGTCCCTCTGTGTTGGGGGACAGCATGGAACAAGTGCATGGAGAGCTGTGGGACAGTTCTAAAGGATGGATCAAGCACACCAGGGGGTTGTAAATGGGTTTGAAGGTTTGAGAGAGATGTGGCAGCGGGTTCTTGATACTGTTCAAGAATTGCCAGCCACCATTAAGATGCAAATAAACAGTGAGAATTAACACTCCACGGCTGAATTAATTTTCTGGAAATACACAAGAGATAAGTGAGCTGAAAAATGTGGGAGAACTATTCATTGCCAAAGCTGCCTGGTTCAAATGTGTAGATCCAACAGGCCCACAAAAACCCTCATCCTCCTGTGGCAAACAATTCATTGAATCAATGCTTATGGCCTGAGAATACCCAGCCTGTAAACAACATTGTCTTTCCATGTTGGTAGTCAAATGTGTATGGGCAAATACTGAATGGCCATAAATGGTGTACAACAGAACTTCTTTTCTACACCTACAGAGCCATTTTGATAGAAAAGAGGATGAGAGTATCAAGTCCTGTAAATAAAGAAATGTGAAAAACTGACATTACTACCAAACAGAAGAAAATACTTTTCAGAGCTTCCAATTATTGGTCTGTAAGCATTAAACTCAGGGGTGGGAGGACTCAAGAGAAGAAGCACAACAAAATAAAAACAGCAACCCTAAAAATACCCTTGCAGAATGCAGCAAGAAAACCCATGGATTGGGTAAGAATGAGAAGAAATTGAAACAATTTTCTTCTTCATAGCTTTTGGTGCTTTTGGTCCCTGATGCAAAACACATGAGCACTATGCCCCTGCTCTTCCACACCCTTCCAAAGGCTGAAGCCTCCCACAGGAACATTTTTAGGATGACAGTGGCCAAAAAATAAAAACTATTTACATATTTGCTCAATGGCTCTTCCAGAGTTCCTACTAATATCAGTTAGTCACAAGTGGACTGTACCCTGTATTTCCTAATACCAATGTAGGATTGATTTTTGTCTTGGTTAACTCAATGATCACACTTGTATTCACTTTAGTTGGAACATATTGGACCTCTGACTCCTCAGACTTATTTTCATGTGCCTGGGAGCAAAATACCAGTTATATATCTATATTCACTATATCTGCAGCTACTCTTTCCATATCAGGCATAACTTTGCTCACATCCACAAACCTCCCTGAGCAAGAAATGAGCAGTGCTCCAAGGTTCAAGGATACACAAGCAGGTCCTGCTCCCTGCTCTGTTTCTGTGCACATTTTTCTCTTCCTGCAGTACATAGTGTGACTTACGGGAAGCCACCAGTAGTGGAAAGTTGTAATTCATTGGAAAAGAATCTGTGCTTTAAGGAACAGGCACCTTCTTACTGGATCTTAAATAATATATCACGTAATGCAATTATTCTATGTCTCCTGGTCATCACATGGTCTTGGGGAAATCAGAGTCAGATTTTTAATATTGAGTATGTAAGGATCCTATGGAATTACAGACTATATAGAACTATTCTTCTCTGCAGAACCAAACCTCTCACCAGAACAAGCAATTTTTAAAAATTATGATCCATCCTCCATTTCACATATACACACATAAAAATAAAATGCAATAAACATGCTTTGGGATGGTTGCTTACCCAAAACATACCAGACAATTACACGGTGTGCTGTTTTAATTAGCAACTCTCGCTCTCAACAAGTCCCTTTTGAAATGTGTGACACTCCTCTGTACTCCATGGCTGGAGTAGAGTTGTATTACAATCACATCTCCAGTCAAAGAACATTGCCATTTTTCCCTAGATCAGACACCTGCTATCAATTTGAATGGTATCTGATTGAATATTTGTGCAGGAAGGACAAGAATCAATTATTCATGAGTACTAAACAATAGACTGTATAAACACAGTTCATGAACCTGAATCCTTTACAACCTAGCTTATCTTTGATACATTCATAAGGGCAGTCACATCTTTTAAACAACTGACATATTTCAGGCCCCAAAAAAAGGGGGAGGGATAAAAGGGGAAAGATGTTTTTGTTAAAGAAAATGTGAGGTGTTTTGGATGAGGTGGACTTTCTGTTCTTTTGCTTATAAAAGTGGTAATATTTAACTGTTTAACTAAATTTAACTAAACATCTCATGTGACAGACATTTCCCTGAGACTCCCAGCTCACATTCTGCTGAACCAGGTCATTTGGGTAATTTAACTGAACACAAAAATATCTGCAACTATTAGATCCTTACCCATAAGTCTTGTGTGAGTTTTGGACTTCTACCTTTTCTTGGCAATTTACCAGAACAAAACATTTTGAGGTTCTCCTGTCACTGGGTCTTCTCCATTGCAGGAACCTGTGTTGTTTCCCTGGCAGCCTCTTCACTTTTAGGTTTCCAGCACAGTTCAGCTAAACTCAGCTGGCTCTGCAGTGCTGATCAGGTTGGATTCCTGCCAGCTGAAATCCTGCACCTTGGTGTCTCAGCTGAGTGTGGTAATACAAACATCACTGATGTCAGACAGGGGAAAGCCTGATCCACACTTCCAGGGAAAATGCAATCCTGACATCATGGTGGAACGATGCAGTAGAGACCAGTAAATAATGTATTCTGTTAAAAAAACTTCCTCTCTCCAAACAAGGCTGTTAATGTTGCTGTCATGTTTAATATATTTTTATGTATCCTCCTTTAATTTTCTGTGCTGGTTTTGCCCAGGGTAGAGTTAGTTTTCTTCATAGTAGCTGGTATGGGCTGTGTTTTGGATGTGTGTTGAAAACAGTGTTGATAATTCCGGGATGTTTTTGTTATTTCTGAGCAGAACTTTACACAGAGTCAAGGCCTTTTCTGCTCCTCACCCCACAAGGGAGGAGACTGGGTGGGGTACAAGGGACTTTGAGGGGACACAGCTGGGACAGCTGATCCCAACTGACCCAAGGGATATTCCAGGGCATAGGAAAACATATTTCAGCATATAAAACTGAGGGAAGAAGAAGGAAGGGGTGATTGGTGTTATGGCATTTGTCTTCCCAAGTCACCATTACACATGATGGAGTCCTGCTTCCCTGGGAATGGTTGGACACCTGCCTGCCATGGGAAGTGGTGAATTAATTCCTTGTTTTGTTTTGCTTGCTTGTGTGGCTTTTGCTTTACCTATTAAAATTATCTCAACCCACAGTATTTCTCACTTTTGTTCTCCCAGTTCTCTTCCCCATTCCTCTGGTGGGGGAGTGGTAGAGATCAGTTGTGTGAGGTTTATTTGCCAGCTGGGGTTAAACCACAACATTTTCTTATGGCAATGGTTTATATTTCAATGTTTAAAGCATGTGACATTCTGGAATTACAGTATCCATATTTAAAGTTCCAAGATTACAGCTTCTAGTGGTGAGTGCTTGAACTCTCATGAAATACAATTTGATTTAAAAATCAATCCTCCAATTGAGTTTAAAAAGGCACCGAGTGCTGTTTATTTGTTTTTATGGAAAATAATACAGGCAATTAATTTCTTTCATACCTTAAGTGTCTGAGTTATGAAATTCTCTAATGCAACATGGCATGCTTGATGAATAACAGCTGAGGTGATTTAGTTTAAAGGAAGTGACTGGCAGTTACTGATTTTGATAAAAACTTGTTTGATATGCATTGGTCACCTCAGCTGTACAGCTGTTTCATTGAAAACAAACTCAGAGTGAATAAAATTTCTATCATGTTACGTTTTATGCTGGGGAGTCAAGAGAGAGGAGTAGGACATAATTCTTTCCTAGATCTAGTAGCTGCTGCTTTAAGAAAAGAAATGACAAGGTTATGGGTTCTCCCTCTGCCATGCACCGCCTTCACAAATTTTAGCATTAAATTATAAATAAAACATATGAGGACTCAGCTCAATGAGAAATATGTCTGGACTTTGGCACTGTAAAGGTCTGCACAAATCCATACAAGCTGCTTAACATTGATTTTCTTTGGCGTCTTTCTCAGCCCTATGCAGGCTTCGCCGTGCAGGAGGCAGACATGCCTTTTATTGTATCAGGCCCTTTGCCATTAATTACAGACATGCCTTCCCTTAATGACTGGGCACAACTGGCCTGCTGATCCCCTGGCTGCATCACCAGAGGATGCAATCAACAGCACAGACCAGGGCTGTGGACCATTTGCTATTCCTGGCCTCCTCTTCTCCCCATCCTCTTTGCTCTTTGCCAATAGGAGGTTGGGGCTGGAACCCCAATGGGCCAGTCCTCCTTGCTCCCCTCTCCTTCTGCACAAGCTTCTTCAAAGCCAAATTAACCCAACACACATCTCCACTCACCTTCAAGCAGAGGTCAGTGGGGAAAGCAAGAGGAAAGACTCATCTTTCATACACCTAGAAGTGAAAAACTCCACAGCGAAGCCAATATTAACCTCTCGCTCAATGTGGAGAGCTAACCAAACCTCCTGAGTCTGCAAAACTGAGTGGAAAAGTTGGGGAAAAAAAAAAAAAGTTTCACTTGTGGTATTTTCACATCTTCACTCTGTTGCTGGCTAGAAAAGTAAATGGTCTTGGTGGTTGGTGCACAGGGCCAGGAGTGAGGAGCCCTGGGCTCTATTCATACCTCTGCTACTGACTCACTGAAGCAAGCTGTTTGCACAAAATTCTTGAAAAGCACTCGTTAATTTTGGGAGCCCAATTCTGTGTGTAAACAAGCAGAGACACGCGGGCACTGAGCATCTACTGCTTTTCATAAAGCCAGGGAGAGCTTCTGGCTCACTCTGCACCACTGTCAGCCATCCAGACCAACATCTGGACCTTCGTTTTGCAAGGCACAAAGCACTCCTCCATCTCAGTCAGAATGATGAGAGCTCCTCCTGTGCCCAAGAAAGATTCTTCCAGAAGATGCAGGACTTGGCATTGAACCATTACACCAAAGATTACTGGGCACTTGAGCTTGAGCAATCCCTGTTTCTCTCACCTGCTAAATGGGCATTAAATAAATTTAATAAATGGGTCATAAAAAATCTTTTGACCTCCTGTTCTGGTGTGCCAGGAAACCTGGCAGCTCCTCAGGATGAGATCTGTTTTAGAAT
The DNA here is from genome assembly GCA_024500445.1 of Entomyzon cyanotis. Classification (NCBI taxonomy): domain Eukaryota; kingdom Metazoa; phylum Chordata; class Aves; order Passeriformes; family Meliphagidae; genus Entomyzon; species Entomyzon cyanotis. The sequence continues at coordinate 5,165,720 of JAKEPQ010000743.1, read as the reverse complement.
AACAAAATTTTGCATAGCATTTTGATGAACCTTAGAAGACAGTTTGATTCAGGTCTGTACATCTTTCAATAAATGTTTTTTGGAGGATAATTTTAATTTTTTTCAGTATTCCCTTGTGTATGGATATGTTGAATTGCTTTTCTTAATAAACCTTTCATATCAATTGCATCCTCTTGGTTAAATTGTGCCTCTTGAGCAAGGGCTACTGAAACATGTATCTGATTAGGAAAAACCCATGGTCATGTTAATTTCATGTTTTATTTATTTTTACTTAACTTTGACATATTTCCTGGAAGATCTATCAATAACAGCCCATCTCCATGATTGGTTCATCCAAATAATGACTGTTGAGCATGTAAAACAAATTGGGCAAAACCCTTCACGAAGAGCAGGAGGTAGAGCTCTCGTCAAAATCAATTCTCTCTCAGATATAAAAGGTCACTGATAATTATGCGCATGAATCTAAGAATGAAATTTACCTCATTGAGTGGTATTACCTCTTCACTTGCAACCACACAGTAAACAGGAAAAAGACAGAATTGACTGAGACATCCAGGCTGTTGTCCTACCAGCTGAACGCTGTTTCTGTCCACAACTCCCTTTCTGCTGAATTGCCAGCATTCAGCATTTCAAAATTTGATGCATTTTCTTTGCCCAGGGCAGATTATACATGGCATGTTTTTCCCCTCAACTGACTTTACAATTCTTGTGCTCCTAGAGAATTCTCCTCCAGATTTATTCAAATCATGTGGGAATTTAGTTGCTAATTGAAGAAAAACATGGTGTTTGTTTCACTATTAAGGTCTAGATGTGAAGTCCTGAAGCTCTTCTGGAAATGCAGAGAGAGGTTTTGTGTTCAGGGGTTCTGCCTGGTCTGTCATGGTGCTAGCAGATCCCATATTGTCATGTTGCTGGTCTCCATTGGAATGCCCTCATCTCCAAGGGACACAGTTGCTTCACCTCTACTTCTTTCCACTCTCTGAGCAAATCATTAACAAAAAAAATGTAAAAAGCCTAATAGATGTTACTGCTCCATGAGCAGAACACAATCAATAATATTGTTACAATTTAATATTTGAGAGAAATACGTTTAGAGAAAACAAGAAATGAGGAAATCAAATCAACCATGTCTTAAAATGCCCGGTGAACATGTCCCTGGCCTTATGTCCTTTATGGAAATTGTGCTTATACAACAGATAACTCAGCAATGCAGTCAATAACTGGCAAACTTGATACTTCCAAAGGCTCTAAGGGGGAATGTCAACCAACACTGATGAGCAGCTTTGAACCCTTGGCCTTTCAGATGCAAGCTGACAAGTTAACAGGCTTTTCTTCCTCAGTAGGGATGAGGGTTTTCATAGCCTGTATTCCTACAAATAAAATGCAATCCAAAAGTGCTGGGCACATGCCACATTTCTTAAAAGGGTAAGATTACCAGTGCCTCTTGATACACTGCGGGATGCCGATGTATGTTTGTACTCAGTGTGGGTTTTCCAGGGGAAAAAAAAGGGAACAAAAAAATCCACAGAATCTCTTACACATGGGAAAATACAGCCACACAGCAGAGAGGCAAAATGGAGTCTACTTGAGTTATTTTCTCCTCATTTATATTTAACTCTGCAATAATGGTCCATTGAAATAGCTCAGCATTATCTGTCAAAATTAAAGTGCGGCTGGATAACAAGTGGAAGTGTTTTTTACTTGTGGGTCTGAGAATGGGGACCCCTTTATTTATGAAACAGCAGCAGAGGCAAACCAAAAAGGATTCTGTTGGGCTGCATAGGCAAGGAGATTAAACAAGGTCTACTGGTGGCTCAGGTGTGTTAATGGGGTGAAGTTACGTATTTATTTACTCCTTCAATGTGACAAACTCTATCAGAATGTCACCACAGTGACACACACCCACAGAAATAAAGATCTGATGGTCAACAGACCTATAAATGACATGTTACTTGGCTGCACTCATCTCTAGTCTATGGTCAGGATCTTCCATCTGTAAATCAGAGCAACCATCTGAAACCCCCTACAGAAACACCACTTTGTATTCTGACTTCCAGATTCCTTTGTATACATTTAACTACCTTGAGAAATGGTCATTATTCACTGCTTGAAAAGAAAAGACCTGAAAAGCATCTAGGTAAGATTAAGAAAAGGGATAATGCCCTTAACCCTCTCAGACACAGATTCTACAGCTCTTATTTCTCTCTTTTTCTTAAGTTGTCCTATGTTTCCACAGCTACAAATGTTATTTGTGGTTGGAAATTATGCACTCTCTTTTTATCCCCCTACACCATAAACATCTGTTTGAATTTTAAATTTAATTCTAAGGGTTTAGTGATTCTCTTGGTTGTTGTTCACAAGTACAATATTTCCATCATGTTGTAAAAACTGTAAGTATTTTCAATTGTCAAAAATTGAGCAAAAGTGTAGGTTCTGTCATCTTGAGAAGAGGACTGCAGTCAAGTTTCATATGGAATGCCACAGAATGTGTTCTTCAGCAACTCTGTTGTTTGTATTGAGATATCTGGTAAAGTCTTTTGGGAAAACATACCACATATCTCGTTAAGGTCCAACCAAAATATCATCTATCCTGCCCTCAGTACAACAGCCTCACTGAGATAAATAGTTTGGGGGGGAAAAAAATCTTCCACTGTAAATCATACTAACCAAACACTGCTGGGCCAAATTCTCTACCCTCTACTCCAGTGAGATGCTGTTAGTTCAACAGAGAGTCTGATTATTGGACAAAATTTAGGAGGTTAAAATTAAGACAACATAACTGTGGTCCTCTAAGAAATTACTCTGATCTTATTTTCTTGCCTCTCTTTTTCTTGGCACCGGGGGACTTTGGGTCAGAGCTAAACAGCTTATGAACTCATTTCCTAAAATTTTCAGCCTCCCAAAAGCTTGCTTTCCTTGGATTATTTTTAATTCAGTCAATTTGTAACACATATTCAGACTGTATCCTCCACAATATTTTATGATAAATCCCATTCAATTTCATATGTACGGTTGCAAGCTTTATTGCTTAACAAACATTTCATCTACTCTCCCATAATTTATATCTGAATGGGTTTATTATAGACATTGCATTTCATTCATTGTGCAGTTAATTCTGCAACATGCTGCCTGTTTTCTGTATGGCCGCTCTACCATTATGTGCTTTCAGTACAATTGAATTTTTCCTTGGGAGCTTTATGAAATGGTTTATGAATATGTAATACAAATTGTATTAACAAGGCAAATGTACTTTTTATTCCTTTTGTGAGTATTTCCAGTCAATGACTAGTAAGAGAACAAGCATAGTAGCACATCTCCCTCAGTTCCTATTTACCAAGTCTACCCATGCAATATTATTTTTAAAAGGCATCACTTCAAAAAAACAAAGATGTTTAAAAATCTTGATTGGTGCTGCAGGAACACGAGAAAGCTCTGTAACATGACTTCTCTCTTTGTGGGGACTTCTCACTTTCTCTTTGGGTAAAACGATATTTGGCAGATACTATTTTGAAAAGTCATCTCCCTCTACCACCTCCATTGCTTTGATTACCATTATTTTGGTTTTTTGCATTAACACCCAGAAACAGCAGTCCTGTTGCATTACATGCCTATTTGCATATTAAAACAGAGGCAATCCTTGCCCTAGAGCTGTGATTGACCATGCACGTTTGGTGAGACCAGCAGTGGATATGATCAAAGAATGGGAGGAAGGGCAGGGTCAGGGAGAGTTACAACATATATGACATTTCCTGTGGGTTCACCAGCTGCTGCAGGGACGATGTCATGTGAGGAGGAGGTATAGATGATGTTAAATGGCCACAGAAATATTTAATGGAGCTCCTGGAATGACAGTCAACACATTCATACACTTGAAAAAAACAGAAGCAATGTGTTTCATTACCTAAATTAATTTGCTTCCATTTGATAGAAATTTGCACACTTAGAAATGAAGGCAGGCCCTTGGCTTCTGAAAACTCGTGAAGCTTCCATACAAAGGGAGGGAGAGGCTTATTTTACATCACAACATCCATGTTAAACCTCACAGGGGGATTTGATAATGCACTTTACCTGCTCACACACTTCCTAAATCTTCAGATCCATCTCAGATTTGAGAACATTTAAAACCCTGATAGAAACTCCTATTAAAAACCCCATCCTTCCACTCACCATCATGGCCAGCCCACTTTCTAGAACAAATCTGTGTCCAGGCACTGGCTGATGACTAATGGTTTGCCATATGTTCTTACTTACAGCAGAGGGGATTAATTCCTCAGCAACATGATGGGAAGGCTAGAATCTCCAGCAGGAAATAATGTGGTACTGACAGAAAAATAAAGGAAACGGGAAAAGTCTGAATATATTTCTGCTCGACTGTACAAATTACAAGAAGGGACAGCGCAAAAAAAAAAAAAAAAATGCTGCTGGAATTCAGGTTCTTTTGAAGTCTCCCCATGGGCTCAGTAATGTCTATACTATCTATAGTGGGAGGAAAGTGATGCTTAGTAGGGTTGGTTTCCTCCCAGTATTAGATGTAACAGAAGTACAGCAAGGTGGAGTAGAGACTAAAGTTTGGCTGGCTTCTGCTTTCAGAACCCCTGACATATGCCTGGGAGAAAATCCCCTGGTGTCATTCTAGATCTCTGGAGTCAGCCTGGATTTGCAGGGAAACCATCATAAATGAAGAGCAAGTAAAAGTACAAGGAGGGACTCTCACATTTTATGAAACTCACACGCTTGTAGAAGCACTCCTATTTTAGGAAAGAGCCCTGCTTCTAAAGAAGGGATCTTCTGATCTGCCTTGCATATGCAAAGTGGGGTTCAGTACTGAAACATTCAAGCAGAGCAGTGTTTTTTCTAGATTAAATTCATGGAAGGACTCAGAATTAGCAGTGTGCACTGCTGAGCCATACCCACTCCTTATTAAATTCCTCCAATGACAATTTTACTGGTGTTTTATATTAGTGTTAACAAAGGACCTGAATAAGATGTAAGAAATGTTATATTTTAAATAAAAGTCCAGGTAATGTGCCACTGGGGACCTCAGGATCAAATGAGCTTTTATATTTTTATGTAGAATGTAATCACTTTTTTCATTATTGTGGTTGCTACATTACTGTTATTAAAGAGTTTATTACCCTGTGGGGGATACTGCTCATTGGAATTACATGCTTGCAGACCAGCAGAGACAGTGTGGCTTCAACCCTTAATTCATGATACAGCCACAGGACAACAAAATGTCAGTACACTGGTGTGCCATGCTGGGCACCCAGTATAATCCTGCTTGTACCAGGAAATCAGAGATACATGCAGTTGGAACTGGAAAATCATTGTTATATATCATCTGATTTGCAGGCCTTTAGTACATGCTGGGTTTCTAGCTGACTTCCAGGGAAACTGGCCAAAATAGAGCATGTAGGGAGAGGGCAAATTGGCCAAAAAAAGGCAAGATGTTACAAGAAATGGAAAATTACCTAACGGGCCACTTATCCCTATTCAAACTTTGGAAAACCTTAGAACTTCTCCCCAGACTGCAACATAGCTATCATTTATTACCAAGGTGACCTTTATCCCTCTCCTGACAGCACTGTGCTTTCATCAGAAGTATTTTTTTCAAAAGGAGTCGATTTATTAGAAGACCCACTGAAGCCCCACTTTAGAAGGATTCCCACTGATTTCTATCTCAGCAAGCACCACAGTGAACGTGACAGACAAAGAGGGGCATTCTGGGGCATGTTGGCTCCTCACATATCAAATACCTCTCCTTCTGCCTCAGCTCCAGCCTAGTGAGGCTGTCATAGAGGAGGGAGGTTCATTCCTCTGGGCTGGAGTTTCTACACCTCCCATAGTCCCAAGATAATCCTACATTAAATGTATACATCCAAGAAAGCAAACATTATTACTGAAGTCTCCACCTTGGGACTCCTGTGGTGTTTAAGCATGGGTGGTGCTATTCCTTGGCATTTTGCTTGTTCTCAAGGGGGAAGATATATACAGATGATATGTTAACACTGGAATGCTAAACATCCAAAGACAAATCTATTAAGTGTGTCCATATCATTACCTGTTGCTTCATGGAGACAAGGAAGGAATCTCTTTGAGGAAGTTGGACAGGAATGTTTCATCAAAGCATCTTAAGAAATGCAAGTGATCCATGCTGCCCAAAAAGGTTATAGAAGATGACAGAATAAATAGCTCTCTCTCCTTCATCTCAGAGCTAGAAAAATCACCTTGCTTAATTTTCTATGACAAACTGTTACATAAATACCTGTCCTGAGCACAGGAGGAAATGATTCCTCAGTTCCATATACAGTGGCTCCTCTGTTTCCATGTCATGGTAGAATCACTGATTTGGAGCATATAAAATCCATACATATCGTTACAACACAGGAAAACTGAATATCCTGGGACATATAAACTCATGAGGACATTATCCAGGGATTACCATTTATCAAATCTATCTTTCAATAAATTGATCTTAGATTTCATGTCTGATTAGAGCATGTGCACAAAATGAACTCAGCCTTTACCCAGCTCCCTGTCCTTGTGCCCCATTCACACATCCCACCTCGTGCAGCCCATAAACTCTGTCACACCCTAATGAGATCCAAATAACGCAGAATGCACAAAGCAGTAACATCTGTAGTTAGACTATTTAGCTTAAATCACAAGGATTAACAATCCCCATGGCTCTAGGAATACCCTAATCATGCACAGGGATCACAGAATTGTGGTCATCTTGCACTGCCTGGCTGACCAAGGGAATTTGATTTTCTTTTGGCATAGATATTGGATCTTACAGACCACTGGTCTGTTGGCTTCTAAAATGAAAGAATTCCCCAACCCCTGTATTATCTCTGTCCCCTCATTATGTCCTTCTTTGTGTGTAAGAGGCAGGAAAATAATCTTTTAATGTGAAAAATTCAGCATTAAAAATAAAAAGCAAAAAGCTATCTCAAGACCAAGGAAAAGCTCCTGGACAAAGCTTTGGTCTTCATTTTAATGACTTTTCCACACCCTTATTTAACAAAATCCTACGAGTAGGAGATAACAAATCCAAGCATATCTGCAAATGCAGTGTTGGAAACAGATTACAAAATGTCTTCAACTATCTTCTAATATTTATAAAATTTTAAAAAACATCTGGATGAACAGGTTGCAGTTTTTCTTTTTTTTCCCCCCTGGATATTTTATAAGATTGTTAGAAATCTGATAATGAAACAGCACTTTTTAAACCCCCACTATCATATTGCATTCCCAATACATGTATATATGGGTTCTGAAATTTAATAGATAGATTATTTTATTACCATTTTTTTAAGGAACAAGAAGAAATGATAAGATTCTTTACACTGACTTCTACAGGCTTCCATAGATCACCCAAGAGAACACCGCAGAAGAACAGCATTTCAATAATCCCTACTTTGAGTAATAGTTTGAACATAAAAGATTACTGTGCTGAAGGCAGCCAGTGGACATATTTCATACTATCACGGTAGCTTTCTTTCTTATCACTTTATTCCTTGATATCATCTCCCTCGGAAAAATAAGACTGTATGATATTTCTGTCTCCTGGAGTTGAGAGGAGCATAACGGTTCTATCAGGTTTAATACATGATGGTGCTCTTGCAACAGTTTTCTGTGAAAATTTAGAAAATCCAAGGGAAGGATTTCAAGGAAAGGAGCTCACACACAATGTTCATCCTGTGTGTGTTTGGCTTTCTCATTTGCTTCAGGCTTTCCACCACTGCCAGGGAGCACTGGCCTAACCCTTTCTATAGAAAGAATAATCGTAAATCTGCATGAAGTTCATGATGATTAGTTTCTCTTGGAGCCAGGCCAAGGAATAAGCCTTTCTCCAATACAGACTTCACATGCTGGCTCTGTCAAGAATTCATTTATTAATCCTTTCGATCAAGCCTGGATTAAGCCATCCAGGGGCCCTAATGACATCTAGTAACTCTGTGCCTTGAGGTTCACCTCCCAGGTGACAAATCTCCAGAGCAGCAAGCTGAGGTTACCCTGACCATAGTCCATGTTTATCTTTGCTGAATCCTAGGCCATCTGTGTCAGGTTATCTGTGCACAGGCATCACTTGTGCCCTTGTAAAAACCCCCAGGCTGTGCTGAGTTTGAGGCCAGGACACACCACACAACCATGCCATGGGCTGCAGGAATGTTTGAAGGGTTCAACTTCAAATGTTGGAAAGGATAATGTAACCAAAGGGGAGAAGATCAGGTCTAAGAACTCCAGTAGTCGACCTTAGAGTCTCTTTACTCTTACCCTTTTATTCTAGAAGTAAAGCCATGAAAAGATTTTAGCAGCTACTCAATGTGTAAAAATCTACAGACTTACTTTCCCATGCATAGCATTATTTTTTTATCAAAGGCAATCATACTTTGATTCAGCTTCTACTTCCTATAAGCTGTATTAAAACTCTGTCACTCCATTTCCTAAATGTTCAGCTGAAAATTGGTTTCTTTGGCTTTTAGCCCCTACGAGTTCCACTGTTCAAATTCTTTGTCTTTCACTTCAAAATTCAGATTTAAAGGTTGATATTCTACTTCAGAAGCAAGATTAGGCTAAAAAACTAATTTCCACCTTCTTTTATCTATTTGGCTATTTCATTTCAAGAGAATTAGGAAGATTTTCCTGTCGCAAAAGTCCCACCTGGTCCGACTTGCCTGCAAGTTTAGAGTCTCCTCTCAAACACAGCTGAGTTCAAAGCCATCCCTCTCCCCCTTCCTACCACATCCCCCTCTCGGATCCAGGCAAGATTTGCTGCAAACATTTCACAGAGCTCTAACGCTGTGTGAACTCCTGCAGAATTATTGTTGTTCCAGGAGTGTCCTGGGGGATTTTCAGAGCTGCTGTGAGACAGTGATATCCCTTGTGGAGGACTAATAGACTGTCACTGTTTCCACTGGGAACAATGAAGGTCAGACATGCCAGCTAACCTGTGTTAACACAGAACTTCCTCGCTCTGCTCAGGAACAGCTCTGAAAATAACACCGTGCCTGGATAGCCCTGCTTGCCATTTCATCGCCATCCCATCGGATCAGCCCTAATAATGCAGGCTTTTTGCTTCAGCCCAGTCCCTGGTGAATCCTCTCAACAACCCCACGGGGTGTGCAGCTCTGGTCGCTCTGTCAGGCAGTGTCAGAGGCTGGGAAGGAGATGCAGGGCAGGAGGAAAGGTTGCCTACTCCAAGTGTCTGTCCAGCAGCTCAGCCCTGAGCTCTTCTCTCATCCTGCAGCACATCCCTACCACTGGCTGGTTGAGCACTTGCTTTTATAACCTTAGCGACTAACCCGTGTGCATTCCTTTTAACTCCTTGTTTGCCAAGTCTTCTCAAAGCTGGTTGGGGTTTTTTTTAATCAAGTCATCACTTCATTTCAGTTTTTGGGTTTGTTTTTTACCTTTTGAGTCACCAGGAGTTCCTCCAGAAGAAACAGACTGTGCTGTTCACAGCAGGGCGAAGGCTGGTGGGTGAATTTTGTACCCTCTGCATTTTGAAACTGGGATTCCATTGAACAGCAGAATATTCAGGGACACTGACCCAGGAGTCACTGCCATGCTTCTTCAACTCCTACTCTGTAAAAGAAAAAGTTTTTTTTTCACATGTATACTTGCAGGTGATATCCAATGTTTTATTTTAACACATCTGCAAGCATCTGTTGATCTTGCATTTCCCAATGCAAAAACTGCAGGAGCAAGTGAAAAGCTGGGGGAAAAAGGGGAGATTGAGAAGTTTTAACAGGAAGAAATGCAATTCATAAATATTATGACTACAAGGGAAAATGAACCACAGCTTGATCACACAACAAGAATAGCAATTAGGAACAATTGTTGAATTTAGTTTAGGTATGCAGCATACGTAGGTAAATACACTGAATGCTAATGGTTTTATAATAGTCTTATTAATTCACACACATAGTTAATGTTTAAGATAAACTCCCTATCTTTAGAGTAATTTATGCATTCCACTTTTATAGAATTCCAATTGAATGAATATGAACATAATCATTTTGCACAAATGTTCTCTAAGGAGTGTGCAGAGAGTCTGAGGCAATGCAGAGGCTCCCCACAGCTTTATTCATAATGGATCAGTCTATTCATTCCTTATTAATTTAATGGAGTACAACTGAGCAGTCTAGCAGCTTGAGCTTATGAGTGTTTCACAAATGGGGCTTTTTGCCTGTAATCGCTTAATCCTACTGGCTAGGCCTCATAAATTGAATAAAGGAGCGAACTAGGTTTTAATTAAGTCTAAGGAATGAGCTTGTCTGAAAGATACTTCAGCCTCTTAAGATCACAGTGGTGAAGTGTGTTTGTCCAGGAGCCTAGCAGGGGCAAGCATCCTGGGCTACTCAGGTTAGAGACCAGTTGCTTTGATGTAAGGTATTTGTTAATACCTTTTTCCCTTTAATTAAAAATCCGTTCTCCACTGTCTGTAGCATCTCAGAGCACAAGTGAGAGAGCTGCAGCAAACCTGACTGGCTCTGGAAAAGAAAGAGGTTTGGGATTCATTCCTTCTAAGTCCATAAAGCAACTCATACTAAAAAAAAAGCACAGACTGACACCAAGAAACAGGAAAGAAAACACTGGGCACTATTAGATTTGAAATGCTCTCCCCTGGGGCTCAGTGCCCCTGGTTAAATACAACTCAGGCAGACTCCATGGGGAAAAATGCAAAACTGTGAGCCCTCATTCCTTTCAGGGGTCCTGGACTTCTGGTCAGAGGTAGCAAACTGACCACATGTGTCACCCCATGCTATGATTTGTCTCTTTGGATGTCCAAGTACCACCTGAGAGGACTGATTTGGTGCTAACTTCTTACTAAGTCTTGGCAGGATACGTGAATTAACAATTCTCTCCTTAGAGGCCCATTCCTGTAAGTCTTTTCTAAGGAAAACAGAAGAATTGCATCTCTTGAAAAATGTATTTGCAGCCACTTTTAAATTTCAGTGGCTGGAGAAACAATTCTGTTCTAGGTTTGCAGACCTGTCTCTCACCCAGGCTAGAAAATTGGGGCATTCAGATTCCTCCCTCCACACAGTGGTCTCCTGAGAACTCTTTTTGCCAAACTACCTGTTGAGGATATATCCTGGGCAGCAAAGATTTCAAGTTTCATGGTGGTGTAAAAGCCCTTGTTAAGAATGCATTCCATTTTTCCATTTTGGACTCTGGTGGGCTGTCTGGAGTATCTGCATTGGATAAAGCAGAGATGCTTGGCACTGAGCTCAGTGTGCTCCTCCCTCCTGGGACCAAGGCTGGAATGTAAGCTGGTTTGTGCACTATCATAAAAAAAAAGTTGGCTTGGTAAAGCATCTTCCAGGATGCAGGGTTTTCTTTTTGTGCACCTGGATGAGGGACAACATTCTGGAATATCCTAAACCAGGGGGCTTTTTTGTCTGATTGGTTTGCAGTATATTGAAGGGGAAGATGCACTGTTTCAGCTATCATTTTACAGTTCACAGAATGGTTTTACAGGTGTCCAAAAGTGCTTGGTTACCTGGTTATGGTTTTCACACACCAATGCAACAATACAGTGAAATCCCAACCAAAATAAGACACTTTTTGCTGTCTACACCCAATAACCAGAGATAGGTCCTGACCCCAGACAATCCAAAGCATTCCACCTAAGGGCAGTATTTTAAAGAGATTTGGCATTCATTTGTAATTTTACTTCCATCTTTGAAAATAAGAAATGGGAAAATGTAAGGCTGGTGAAAAGAAGGCTGATTTGCCTGGCTTCCTTCTTGTGGGTTTTACTGAATTATCCTGCTGCCCTTTAGTCATGTTTTGGTATTAACTTAGCTGTAGGCTCAAGTTATGCCAAAGGCAGGAAGGATATGAATTTTAATTAGACACCCATCTCCCACTGACTTCTCCTAGGCTCCTTTGAAAATGCAGACCCTAGAGCTGTCATGTATGTGTACGTGCTTGTTTCTGGGCATGTTGTATATATTTGTGCATACACAAATCTACATAAATAAATAAAGTGACATGATCAGATTTTCAAAGGCAGCCAATCTCGAGGAGCACCCCTGTTGTTCTCAACAAGACTTTGTGCCTGCTGAGCTCGTGTGAAAAACCAGCCCAGATCTCCAAATCCAGGGAATGCTGAACTTTCTGCAGCCGAGGCTTGAGACAAACACAGACAATTTCTGATCACAATTAAGTTTTAATTGCTTGAATAGATTCTGATCTGGGGGTGGGCAGAACAATGTGTCTTTCTAAAGGGTTGGCTTTTGGGTTCAAAGCCACTCCTGCTAAGCAGTGACAGTGTCAGGCATCCTGCCAGCCTGAGTCCAGAGGGCTCTGAGGAACAACTCACAGGCTGTGACAGGCTGGGGCAGGGGAGGCACTGCTGGACATTTGCTATTATGTTAAAATGGGGGAAAAAGAAATAAAGTTAAACAAACACCAGAAGTGCATGTTAAAACGTAAAGGCAAACTGTATTTATTGAAAGGGCTGTTATGATTGCTTAATTACAGATTTTTTTTTTAAAAGGTCCCTGGTTTTTTCCTCTAAACAGTCTGTTTTCTCTGCACAGCTAGACAGGCAGGCAAGGTTCATCTCGGGGATGACAGAGCTATTGTAATCAGCATTTTCAAAGCTGGTACCTATTGAGGATCTAAGACAATTTTCAGTTTTGATTAAATTTTCTAAAGCACTAAAAAAGTCCATTTTTAGTTAATTCACACAAGAAACAAGCAAGACCACTCCAGTACATGAGTGTAAAGGAGCGAAGGCTCCTAGAGGTGCTTCTAAGAACATTTCTCATGGCAATCAGCCCCACTGGAGAAAGTCTCCCTGTGGTTACAAAGGGCAGACTTTGAAAAGAAAACAAAAACACAGAGTTGAAAAAACACGAAATCTGACAAAGGCAGAGACTGAAATGATATCCCACTCCCTTAAAAAAAAAAAAAAAAAAAAAAAAAAAGGACTCAGCTAGTAGGAGATCTGTAAGTGGCAAAGAAGATAACTGGTTGGTGCAAAGAAGGATCCCTGGATTATGGAAGAAAGAAGTGCACCCAGGAAGCTAAACTGGAATTGGACAGGCATGAGTGACTCACTAACATGCCAAAATGGACATTGGAACTCACTTTTTAACTAACAAATCTCTCACTCCCAAGGAAATTCTTTCACCAATCCCTTGCCTACAACAAGCATCTTTCCCTTGCTTCCCACTTTAGGGAGAGCCTTGGGTCGTCACCACCACAGCTCAGCAACAGCAGAAAATCAGAGTATAGAGATGCTGGAACTTTCCAGAGTGTGGGCAACCTACTTTTGAAGAGGTCCCTTCAATGCAGGTCAAGAGGATCCTTCTCTATCCTTATTTTCTGTGGGAGCAACTCATGGAGAAATATTTTGAAAGTACTTTTTTAAAGTGGAAGGTGTTTCACTGGAATGAAATTATCTTTAAAGTTCCTTCCAACCCAAACAATTCCATGATTCTATGATTCCATGAAATAAGCAGAAAGCTGCAGGTACAGTCCACTGTCTCTTGAATAAATGCATAGAGCTCTCTGAAACAAAAGCTGTTCAATCAAAGTACTAGTGATCTACTTTTGAAAATGGATAATTCTCTCACATTTTAAACCAATGGCACTTAAGGGGATAACATATAATAGACTGCAGTGTTTTCCAAACTACTGCAATTTTTCAGATGTCACTAACACAAATCTATTGACTGATTTATACTAATTACTTAAAAAAGATGCTCCAGGGCAAATCACACACCCTCAGTCAATTTACAGCAGAGGCCATTCTGTGACAAAGTGGGCACCTACCTTTGAACAGCAGTCGGACTGAAAAGAAAATAAATACTGAACTCAAAGAAACTATATAGAAAATGTGGTTAAGCAAACACAGAATCCTCATCATATTGTTAATTGTTAATTTTAATGCATATTTCTTTTCTCATCATCCTGCAATGGAAAAAGTCACAACAGGTATAAATATTAAATCTGCATAAGAGTTAGTTCTAAAGTGCTAATTTATATCTGTCCTTGAAAAATACTTTTACAGTCTCTGTGAACACACAGCACTGATGACAAAACAGGTACCAAGGCAGACAACCTCACGGGAGCACCACACAGGAAAGGGAAGCACAGAGGGTCCTCCCCTCCCATTTTGTGGTTCATGGGGGATGTTCTGTAACACACACAAGCAATTCTGATCCCTGTGAAATCTCTGCTGCTCTCTGACGTGATGTGCAGCAAGCTGGGATCCCTCCTTTGGAGAGGAGATGGAACAATTAACAGCCCACAGTGATGGGGTCAGGATAGAGTCCAGATGTTCACAAATGCATTGGAATAAAATCTACTTTGGGAGGGTGGAAAAAAACCAGGTAACTATTCATACCTCTGTCCCATGGCTATTGAAATCATCAGGACAATATGGCCCTGAGGTTTTGGGCAGAGGCTGCAGCCCAGTTCAGCCCCAGGCTGGCTGTGAGCAGAGGTGAACCAATCTGAGCTCTCCCACTGTGGTCACCAAGGTTCCTGACTGACTCTGCAACTACACATCAGCAAATGGCATAACCAGGTGGGACACCAGGGTTGACAGCCCAACAGTCTTTTTCACATTCCCACAATAAGATAGAATATAAATACAATCAAAGCACAATTTGCATTAGCACTGTGGTGGAAAATAGGATGCCAGCATTGTCTAGCACAACAGCTGTTCAGCATCTGAATGAAATACTGTATCCAGTATTCACCCATCTCATAACATCCTTTTTTGTAAGTCTCAGAGGTCACCTAAACACATTTATTGACTTCATTATTTTTATATAGGGAGAAAAAATTGATGGTGCTACAGAGCTGAGCAAATAACTCACTATAAAATCTTTATTCAATATATTTCATCTTTTTTTACTGTTCCTGCAACACAGTGAAATTCTTACATTTAACCATTATCTAAAAACACTGTCCGAGAATTTCTGCAGTAAATTTTTTTATGCTCCAAGATGTTCTTGGAAAGTTCAGAGTGAATGTTTCCCATCACAACTGTGTTTATTATTTAGATAAACCGTGCGGCACTCTTTCTTTTTTCCAACTGACTTATATAATTCATAGTACAATATGACTTGTGAATTTTACTCATACATGTACATGATAAATCCTTGAACAGTTGGTTAGAGTGGCTCAGATTCTAGGACTTGTCAATAATTAATTTCATGGGGAGTAAAATTAAAAGCAATTTGAAAGGATCACATCCCAAGTGTCCTATCCAGAGGAAACAGAGACCAGAAAATGTGATAGCAATGCACAAATCAGAGCTTGATTAGTTGTACATATTCTAAAATAAAACTCCCTGTGGCATTTTATAAGAGAGCCTGGATATATTTGGTGGCCTTTTTTTTATTTTTAAAAAACCATTTCACTTCACTGAGCAAACCCTTTCACTCATATCCTGAGTGGAAGACAGCCAAATCTCCTCAGATGCTATCAGTTACCCCTGGCCCCGTGGCAAAAATCTGGTGACACCTTAGCTGATGAATGTAAGAAAGGAGTGAATATAAATAATGTTCCTGAAACTGATACTCTTTTCATGAAAAGTGCAGCCTGTGACTCACTCAGGTAAGGTACATAGTTAGGATTGTTCAGCAGCACAGTGTCAATTGCTGCTGGCAGAGATGGGTACCAATTTCACAATATGCAGCTCTGAAAAGCTGATTTGCTCCAGTGAATTCCTCTTTGGATCTTATTTTGAAACAGACTAAGGAACTGAGACAACCTCAAGTGCAGCTATGTACCTCTTCATAATGCTCACAGGGATGAGACTCTTCAAACTGAATGAGGTCTGAAATTTGCCTGAGAATGCTTTGCCCATTCTTATTGAAACAGATGAACCAACAAGTGAAGCTCATAGCTGATTATGACTACAAAAATAACTCAAAGCAAGACCCCCACTGGCTCACACAAAGGGATGGTTCATTGGCTGTGCAGGGTATAAGGAGCAACAGCACAGATGCAAATTGCACTGGGGACAGGAGGATGCTGAGCTGCGTGTGTATGGACAAGTTTCATCCTTTAACTGTGCACAGGGGATTGTTCAGATGTCTGCTCAAAAGAATTTCAGTCACAAGCTCTGCACTAAAATGCCTCTTCTATGATGGGGAGACAGGATGCAACAATTTCTAAGGCCCTAAATGAAAAGCAAAGTCTTATCCAAATGTCCTCTGGATTTTCATGCATTTCTGACCACATTAAATTTGCATAATTAGTCCAGGAGATCTAAGTGAAGCATTAGTTGATTTCTTTAATTGCCAGAAATACACCACAGGAGCCAGACTAGGACATGATATTGTGGTATGAGAATGCTCAAGGAGGTACCATTCTCATGATGGGCTCCTCTGTACCCAACCATGAACAACTCTATGAACTACAAGCAAGTTCCAAACCTTCTCCTTATTAATATAAAAACACAGGTCTAGCTCTATTTCCATCTCACAGAGACCCTGCTGCCATGGCATTTTTCTGGTTTTGGTAAAAGAAGACAGAGTTCAAAAACCTGACAGGGATAACAACAATTTCATGTAGTCTGCACACACTGTGTCAGGAGAGAGAAGCTCTGACACTGATGACATCCACATTCCACAATGTTTCTGCCACTGATATAGAAGTGTTATGACACTGTCAATCTCACGTTCTTTGCAATCCCATACACCTCTTACTAGTACTAGTGATTTTCCAGATGATTGCTTGGCAGAGGTTCAGCAGAGGTGCCCACACAGCCATGTTCCTGTTTCAGTGGATGCTCTTCCCATGAAAGAACAAAATGGATTTGTCCCTCTAATGAACTCCTCTCCATCTGACACATGGGACATGAACGGCAGGGTATCACTTTAATTTCTAGCAGCCACATGTGTCTCTCAGTTTGCCCAGCAAGTGGAACTGTTCCCTTTTGTGGGCAACCTCAAAAGAATGAAGGAAATCAGGGAAGTGACTGAAGTGAAGCACATGGAATATTTTCCTTTCTATCTGGAGAGCCTTTCAGGGTGACTTCGGGGTGACACACAATGAAAACAAGGTTAAAATCCCTGCTTCCATGAAATCAATGAGATTTTTGCCATTGACTTCAGAGTAACAACAATTTCTTTGTGAAATACTCTGAAAAAGGCTGCATCCAGTCCTGTTCAGTACCATTACCAGTGTATCAGCACTGGCTGCTGCTGATCTGCACCAGCCAGGAATCTGATCCTTGTATTGCAGATTCACACTCTCTCAGTCCTCATTGTTACTCACCAGCCTGAGCCAGTGCTGCAGATAAATAGTGAGCTTTAATCCCCAGGACTCTCAATCCAATGCCTTTCACCACTGCCAGACTCACATTTTGTTTTGTTTCTTTTATACGAGCTTACAGAAGAACGAGCCTGATAAACTTCCTCCTGCTCAGATTGCAGGAGCACAGGATAATATAACAAGTTAAATGAAACATTTGGAGAAATAGAAAGCACTTTAGAAAACATGCACTGCCTCTTTAACATTTCAAATCTTTCTTTTAACGTAAAATTACAGCATAATATAAGAAAGGAGTCCAGCAAGATACTTTATCACAATACTCGGGCAACTTTAACTCATCTCAAGTGTTATTATAAGAAATAGAATTTACTGGTATGGACTTATATTCAATAGCACTCCTTCCCTTTTTAATGAAATGTCATTATTCCAATACAAATCCTTTCATTCTGCAACCCGCTCCCCCCTTCATCTCACTATATTTCATTTCCTGCAGTTACGTGATATTATTGCCTTTTTTTTCCACAGCTATTGATTTAGGTGTATATGGTTATTACAATGCAAAATAAAACAGTTCCTCCATCCATTCTACCTTGTACCATT
Source organism: Entomyzon cyanotis (assembly GCA_024500445.1). NCBI lineage: Eukaryota > Metazoa > Chordata > Aves > Passeriformes > Meliphagidae > Entomyzon > Entomyzon cyanotis. Next base: position 5,147,864 of record JAKEPQ010000743.1, on the reverse strand, counting down.
GAACATTAACTTAATTTGTTTCAAATCTGCATTTGATTTGGCAAGGAAACCATTTATCTTTATGAAGAAAGCCCTCATAAAGTAGGGACTTCAGGAGATCACTGCTTTAAAAATTTAATAGCCTTGTGTCTTATACACTAGAAAAATGAATTAAACCTTCAAATATTATATGTCTCAATGTAACCATTTTGCATTTCATACTATGTTTAATTCATTATATCCCAGGAAAAAAATTAGATAAAACCTCACTAGATTTAGGATGGTAGTTGGTTCTCAGTTTTGTTTTGGCTTGGGCTGGGTATTTCACATTCCAGGATTAAAAGTCTTTCAATACAGTATTAGCACTTGGATGTAGCTGATGTTCTTGGGATGCAATTGGTTGGTTTGTATCTCATTTTCTTGGTTTGGTTCTCAGCACTGATAATAATTATTTAGTTCTGAAGCCACCAGCAATATTTTTAAGGATGATTTTTGTGGCACAAGCAAAGGACAAGCTTTCAGAGGCTAACGTAATCACAAATCAAAATATTTTATGTATTATCATTACAAATGGAATATTTGGACTGCAGTGAAGCATATGATGACTCTTGCATGACTGGTGAATAAATAAGGTGGGAAGCAGAAATATCTATGACTGTAATGGAACAGTTCTGGTTTAGAGAAACACTCACTGTATGATGAGGCTGTATGAGACACCAGCAACCATGGGAAAAAATCAATGTAGCTGAGTTGAGAACTGCTTTAGGCACTCAAGGCCCACATTTCCTGGCAAAAACTCATATTTCACATTTTACATTAATACAGTCATTCTGGACATCTTTTAAATGGTGGTTTCCCTTTCTTCAGAGTTTGTTTCTCTACTCTGACCAACAAGAGCTGGATTCATTCAACCATGGATTCATTAACAATTCATTTCTCATCATCCTTGAAAGCACAAAAATCAACTGGAGTTGGAAACCCAAATACCTTTCAGGACCTGGAATGATTGGCATCTCTGCAGTGCCAGAGGGAAGATAAATGTCCCCTTAACAGACAGATCTGCTGACCACCTACACTGAGAGCCCTGAGGCAAAACTGCAGAACTGAGACTCCAAACCTCTGAACTCCAGTGTTCAGATATGACCATCCCCTAGCACAGCTCCTCCCACACTCCATTTCTGTGTGCATTTGGAATTCACCCAGGACCATCAGCCTTGAACCCAGGAGTCTGGATGGCAGCAATCCTTCTGCTCCCTGTTTTTTTTCTCCCAACTCTTCTGCCCACTCATGCACCTCTTCTGTGACTTCTTTGGTCAGAACAAACTTAGCCCCTCCCAAAAAATAAAATCCAGTTTCTGAAGTTGATTCCTAGGAAGGTCAGATTCCCAAACACAGCTGACTGGACGAGCAGACATGAGGCAGACTGTGAAGGTAGACAGCTCATACGGCTTGGTCTGGCTGAGTCTGGCAGAAAGTTTAAGCCAAAATTAGCAAACCAGAAACCAGTCAACAAGCTCAAGTCAAGAACTAAAAGTCAGTAAAACTGTGAGTAAAGATTAGATCACTTATTCAGATGAAGAGCTATAAAGGTAAAAATACCCAATTCTAGGCAAATTGACCTTTGTTAACTGGGATGAAAGCACAAACTTAGTTTGGCACACAATGTATAAATGTGATAATGTTTTGCTGCAGCAGTAATACCAATTAACTGGTTTTATTAGGACTCTCAGTATTGAAAAAGTCACAATCAAAGGATACCTAGAATAAGGAAAGAGTTTTAAGCAGAGAGGCATCATGAAGGAACTGCTGAAAACTTATGTAGAAGAAAAAGCATCTCAGAGGACCCCTAAAAGAAGACAACCAAATGAAGAGAAGGGTGCAATAAAACAGTCAGAAGCTGTGTAAGTAGGGAAAGCAGGAAGCTCGTAATGTTCAAATCAAAAATAAATTCCCCATCAGAACCACTTCCATCAGCCTGCAACTGTATTACAGAGCTATATTCTTTGGTACACCTAAGTTTTATTGATTTTATAACTATAAAGAAAACAGCAGACACTAGAAATACATTGCACAGGTCTCATTACAAATCTCCCTGCCTGTATCTTAGAACATTCTTAAGCTGCATTTAGCAAGCAACCTGGAGAGCACTGATATACTGTGTACACATATTAGAGACATGACTGTATTTGCCTATTTCTTCCCAGTAGGTAACAACAGGCTGTTTTCATTGGATGATCTCCAGAAATGAAATCAGAGCACAGCATTGTGATTACTCAGCTCATACAGTGAATTCCCAGTTTCAGTAAGAATAAGTAACATTCTAATTTAGAGTTGATATTTGACACTGTATACGAGGGGAGGGGTCTACTTTCCATTTTCTCCTTAGACAACAGTAAACTGCAAACCTCCCTGCTAAAATGCATGATCTTTGGAGAATGCTAATTGACCTACTAAAGTTGGCTTATTTTATTTGGTGAAATTTGCTTATCACAGGCCTCTAGGTGCTCTACATAAACAATATAAATGAAAATAATGAATAGACCAAATACCTAAGTGACAATGGGGACCACATCAATAGCTCTCTGCCCAACAGAATTGGGCTCAAAAGAAACTGCATTATAGCATCTGATCATTTCAGAAGAGGGAACTTTCCCCCTTCTGAGGTTTGTTTTATTTCCGAGCACAGGGGGATTTGTTAGTTTGAGGCAGATCAGCTCTATCCGCCCCTGGCAGACTGCAGAGCACAGCACTTCTGTGGGTATGAGCACATGCAGGAGGGATGCCATCCTGTGGGTGTGGAAAGTGGATGTTCAGGGAGGGCAGGTGATGCTGGGGAGCACAGAACACACTCCCAACACTGCCAGGGTTGACTTCTCCAGCACAGTGCCTGGTCTGAGACCACAAACAGAGCAAAGCTGGTTCAGCTCACAGGGAATCTGGTGGTTCCCTACAGGCCTGAGGACAGGCACAGCAGCAGCAGAGGTTATCTCTGATTTTATGCACTTTCCAGAGTAGAGGATTTCTCTCAAGATAACCTCAATTATTTTTTTGTTGTTGTTACTATTTCTGTGCATTCAGTCTAGGGAGATTTCTAAACAGGATGAAACAAGCACATCATCTTCTCATGGAAAGGCTCATCCAGCAGCAATATTCTCTAGGTCAGTCAAGTCAGAAAATAAACCACATATGGAGGAACACAGGCAGGATCTGAGAGCAAACCAGTCACCTGGTGTGAGTCACCATAATTGCTTGAGGGATATAAACTGTGAAACTGCAAATTTAATATTGAAATAACCAGACCAGACCTATGCTAGCTAGCTAACAAAACAGAGTTCAGCATTGCTTCATTCACGGGTGGCTCAGGGAGCTTCACTGCTCACTCTGACCTTGCCAGGTCAGGCTGCTGGTGAGCTGCAGGCTCAGGTGGCTCTGCAGCTCCATTGTCCCACAAGAGCAGCTCTGAAATACCAACTTCCCTCCCTGATGTGAGGGACAGAGGACAGACCATCCTCCCCTTTGGAAAGCAGGATCCCAGGCAGGAGCAAACCCTGCCTGCCAAACACTGTGTCCCACTGAGAGCAGCCCAGTCAGGATATCAGACTGTCGGCTGTGACGTCTCTGTCACTTCATTCAAAATCCCCAAAACTGTGCTACTCAGCTGTCTCAAAACCTAAGTGTATCTGCTGATTCCCAGGCCAGTGAAAGCAAATCAAACAATAATACCTATTCTTTAAAGATTTCATACCACTTCAGAGCAGGTACATGGAGTCAGAGACATTCCTCCTCTTCATGGATTTAAGTTTGGATGGGAAGAAGCCTCATTCAATCTCCTGCTAATACAATATGAAACACTCTTCACAGCTGTAATTTCCTGTAGCATCTAAAATGTTTCCTGTTAATATTTTCCATGTTGTTGCTGTTTTTATGAAAAAAAATCCCCTAAATATTAACATTTTCAGATGGCAGAATGGAAAAAGCTAATATAAAGCTTAGAGACACAGCATACAAATCCAGAAATAGATCTAAAGGCAGATTTCTCAGCACTCCCTAAATTCTGGCACAGAGAACAGACCAAAACTCCAGTCCAACCTTCTGCTTTTCCTCACCCAGTACTCAGATGTTGTAATTTGACCTCAATTCTAGCCAGAAGACAAACCTCATTTCTGCAGTGTAACACAGATCGTGAACCTTTATTTTATCATTGTGTCCATACTAATTCCTCCATTCTCCCATTTCCATGGCAAATAATAATCTTACCTTCCTTTATAATGCTTGGAGGAGAAAGCTCAACCTCTTTTGCTGGGAGGTAAATTGTAAATACTAACTAGAGTTACTCTGCTCTTGCTGTTGAAAGATTTTAGCTCAATGGGAGGTTTGAGAGAGAGGGAACAATAAAGCTACAGAGTTGCAAAAAACTAAACCAAAAAAAAAAAAAGCCTTGGGTTTGAGTCCTATAGTGGCTGCCAGCTACCCTCAAAAATTCTACTTTAAAAGATTTAATGACTGCCCATTTTGTGAGCACCTAAAGGATGAGGGATGTCTGCAAAGAGGACCAGGACCTTGTCCAGCATTCACTGGGAACTTTATTGCCCCAAGAAATCCAGAACATGCCTGACCCTTGCAGACAGCAGCAACAGACCCAGTGAACAACTTCCATTATTATTTTGCTGTTTCTTTGCCCATGCTGCCTGGAGGGCTGAGCCAGCTTTGCAGGAGCATTAGTTTGGCTCCCCTGCTTGCCCAGCCCAATTACTCAGCAAAAACCAGTGGCTGATGGCTCATCTGGTTAGGGGAACTCAGGGACTGCCAGCCCTGCCAGTGGAGCTGGGTCATTTATACCCATGGATATGTCTGTCTGTCTGTCTTCCACCACCTGGCACAGAGCTACAGGATTTATGCCATGGCTCTTCTAGCTAAGCAAGAAAAATATCAAATTGGACAAATTTGCAAGCTTGTGCGATTAGTTGCCAAGACGAGTGTGCAGATTAACATTTGTTTATGTATTTACCTACTCTTGACCAAATTTTCAGTAATGATCTCTATAGCTGTGGATATAATTTGTGTAGTCATGGACCATGGATATTGGCAATCAAATGTCCTGTGAGTGCCCACAAATCTGGGAAAGATCTAACACAGGATCAAGGCATACCTTCTGGGAATGTACTTGTTCTGGCTAAGCACAAGTTCCAGTGGAGAAAATAGTGAATTGTTGATATTCTTGGTAGCCACAGCAGCAAAAGGCAAGCAGAATACACTGAAGATACAAATGTACCTCTAGTTTCAGAAAATCCTGGAAATTGCCCTAGTTTGTGGATTACATGAACACTCAAACATTCTCACTCTTCCCAGAGTGCATTTGGGACACTGCTCAGTTAAATGTTATATGGCAGCTTCTGAATGACTTTTTTGCATTTATTATTTCCAATAAGAAACTTTCCTTCACCGAAAAAATGCATGAGATTTCAGCTTTGTCATAAATCAGTCTGTATAACTCCTAGCCAGGTTTCTGTTAAAAAGTGAAAAGAACACTCACAAGTGTGGTCATCAGGAATGCCAGGTTGGCACAGCCCTGCTCCAACAGGAACTAGCTGTGACCCTCTGGGTCACTCTGAATTGCACTGTCCTACACACAGAGCTCAGTCCAATCAATGGCATGGGATGTGGGATACAAATGAGCCTCAGAGTCCTTCCAGATACCAGGGATTCTCTATTTGCCCACCTTTGTTCCCTGTACAGCTGCAGGCATTTCTGCCAGGCTAACACAGTGCCGAGCACAGATATCTGCAGATTAGTCCTGTAGATGCCATTACTGGCTTTTTCAAATTTGTGATCACACACCCATACCTTGCCAATTGTATCTGTTCATATTTGGATTATTTAGATGCAAATCCTCAGCACATGGCAAATTCCCCCTCTCTCAGAATGCAATCGATTTTAAAAGCATGCAAGGGAAAGCCTGAGTGCTCAGAGTCTTTGCAAGTGTCCATGACATGAAAGACTTTAAGTGACTGTAAGCTATTTTCCTTGCTGTCAAGCTGCCAGATGATTTTCTTGCCATTAGCACATGCCTATACAGGCCAAACTAATGCTTGCCTTTTTGGACATATGTGAGGAAATAAATGTAATTACAAGCAAGATGTAATCACAATTGCTTTACTATTAAAGCTGCTGTATGCTCTCACGGTTTAGTTAACAATACATGGAGAAAAGTGGAATTGCTTGATGTTCTCAGAAAAAAGGGAAAAGAGGGGGGAAAAGATAAATATGACCTCTTTCATTTATATCTGTGAAAACACAACATTTAAATGCAGAATTTGACTTTCCAAATATCACACCAAAAACCTTTTAACAAAAACAGCAGGGAGAGAAAGCTCTTTAAACCATGATATTCCATGAAGGATTATGAAAATAGAGGTCATTGCAAAAAAGAGAATTGCAAATACAACTTGAAAAGCTTCTCACATTTGTAAATACATCGAGGAGAATTTATTCCTCTCTGGTTTTGCTACCAAAGGATATTTACAGGTTTCCAGGGAAAAAGGAAGAAAAAAAATGACATCAAATTTGATATACTCTGTGTGGTGCAACATGCTGATGTGTAGTAGTAACACTCAACTGAGCTTCAAAGGAAATGAGTTTTCTAGGCTGGAGTTACAACATTACAGACCTGATCCTGACAACACACTGAGCATTTCCTGAGAGCTTTCGTGCCCTCAGCTCTCACTGAATTCAGAGACAGCTTTTGATTTCTTTTGGTGCTGGATTATGATCAGGAGTAATGAGACAAAAACGTAGCTGCTTCAAAGCAGGAGCTGAAGTTCGTCTTCTTACTGAGTCCATCACATTGGGGTCCCTGTGCTTTGTTAGGGCTCTGGGGTGATGAAATAACAACAGTTAGGACCCTAACAACCAAGTGAATCTTGATTTGTGTGTTCAGACAGCCCCAGACTAGCACAATGACATCTCTTACATACCCAGCACAAGAACAAAACGCGTTTGGGACACATGCTAGGTGCTTTGGCACACTGCTGGCACACAGGTGGCTGAACACATTGCCAAGCCCTTGACTGACAGCTGCTATTAGCAGGTTTCAGTGCCCTGGATCAGTGAGGTCTGCTTTTCAGCAAACCCCAAGTACCAACAGCCTTAAAATTACACCTCTTTAACACACAGGCTATCCTATTTCCAAGCAACTAAGCCCACTGCCATGTGGGGAGGACGTGCAGGAGTCCCTTCAGACGTGAGCCATGGAGGTGCTAATTTGTGACAGACGCAGCCAGCAGGTCGTGTTCTCCTTCCAGTGCTGATGAATGACTCCCACAAACTTCTGCAGTTCAGTTCAGGTGGTTATGTGCACTCTCAGATGACCAAGGCATAAAACTCCTGACTTGAAGTAGATTATCTGAAATTTCAGATATTTCTAAACTTGCACCGTGAAAATAAACTGGAATGAAGTGACGTGTACCAGAACCAGCCTGCCCTCCCCAAACTTTTCGTGGCTCCAAACACTGGAGAAGATCTCTCTGAAGTCTGTGACACAGTACAGCTGATAGTTATCTCCACTAAAACCAGTCCAAATCCTGCTCATCTCTGCAAAAGGCCACATCCAGGTCTGTCTTTGCTGTTCCAGCTACACAGTTTGGCTTGAACTTGGCAGGTACTTTACAGCTTCAAGGTGAAACTGAGGACTGAAATCAACAGCAAAGCTCTCACAAGTTTTAGCAGAACTAGAATTTCACATTATGATTTCCTTCTGTACAAAAAAAAATCACGGGGGGATGGAGCTCAACTTCTCACTGCCCAAACATCTGATACCAATAATACTTCTTTTACTCTGTCCAAAACTATATTTAAATTGCATTTCTGGCAGGTTTTGAGATGTGTGATATAGATCTCCTGCTATCACATCAGATGTAGTTTCCTTCAGAACTGTTGAACCAGATGTAAAATGTGAGAGATGTAAAAAGTAAAATAAAAACCCTGCTCAGAGTAAAGTGTTTCTGACATGTGGCTATTATATATGGGGTTTTAGATGTATATCTCCTCTCCAGCCATTTAAGAAGGTACACAGCACTGTAACTCTATTGGAGCTGATTAGTGCCAGCTACTTGTGATCAGTAGGAATTTAAAAACCAAGGGCTGCCAAACACTAACAATTTATAAACCGTATGCCAGCAATGTGCTGCAACTGAATATTCTGTAGTGCACTTAATTTCAAAGTAGATCCATATTTAGAACACTGGGGGGCAGAGGGGGGGGAAGACAAGCTAATATATCACGTCAGTATTTGATTTTCAACACTTAGGACTAAACATGTTCTGTTTCTTACTGACAAAGAGAACCAGAGGGACAGAGTGAAAGGAATTCTTGCGAGGTTTTCAAGCAGTTGCACAGACAACAGGTATAGTTGTAAAGTAATTCTCCCCTTTTCGAGCATAAAATTGTCTCTTTCAAATCTCAGTCACAAATGTGTGCAGGTGAAGATTGGAGTTACCAATGAAGAGCAGTGAAGGAACACTTTGGCAGCAAAGGTGAGTCAAAGCATGGGCGACACCAGGGAAGAAACAGCTGCACTGGCAGCACATTAACATCCTGATTTTATGCCACTCCCCACAGACCCAATGATCACTTGCATGACATTCAACACTAGCTGAGGAGCAAAGGAATTTAACCAACTGTCTGCTCTTAAGAGAGAAGGGCAATGATTCTCCTGTCACTAGTTTTATCTCTTTGCGACCCCTTTTTAGTTCAAGGAAATCACTCCTGATTTATTGTACTGAAAGGACTATTAGTCTGAGCCTATTTCATCTCAAGACCACAAGTCCTCCAAAAAGCAGGGCTTCCTGTCTCCAAGGGACTTGAATTTGTCCCTCCCTAGTGACTGTGTGACTATTAACATCCCAAAGACACTATGCTGCATGGTGTCTTCAATTATATACTGCACCTTGGATCACTCTAAAAATTAATGTAACTGTGTCCTGTGGCAAAACCAAGAGAAAAAGAAGTGGGGAGAAAAAGCTATAAAGCCAGTGCATCCAATCATCAGGAATCAAAAAAGCATTCTGAGAGAAAAAAACAGTGAGACAAAAATTCATGTTAATCCCAGGAGAAAGGAGATGGTTTTGTCATCTGCAGCACCCTGACACCAGCTCAGCAACGCAGAGATGGACCTACTGACAAATGGGCAATGTAGTTGTTTCTGTCTAAAACAAAGAAGGCTCCTGCTATCATTCTTGTCCATGAAAGATGCCCAAGAGAATTTTTTCTTTTTTTTCTTTTTTTTTTCTTTTTTTTTTTTTTACTTTGAACAAAAGACACCCACAGCTTAGAAATCCAAAAAAGCCTTACTGAATGGGACTGAGTGAGTAGAGCTAAATAAAATTCACCCATAATCCTTGTAGTTAGTTTCTATCTACCCAGCGTTTTCTGTAAGCACCTAAACCCCCTTGGGTAAACACAGTATTCTCAAACTCTGTGCTTAGCTAAGTTCCTTCTCTTTTAGCAGTTCAAGGAAGCTAAACTGCAAAGAAAACTTTGACACCCTGATGCAAGACAAGGGGCACAGAAACCAAGCAAGGAGCCCCAACACGACTGAAGAGCAAGGAATGTGATAATTGTCATCCTTGCTGACTTCTAGCTAGTGCTGCTTGGATATTTTAATATCATTGTAATTTGTAATTGTTCAAATGGATGACATCCCAGTTAATGGAGCTATAAAAATTTACATGAGGCTCAAGGCTCAAAGGCATGCCTGCAGGATGGAGCATGGGGATTTGGGCAAGGGCAGTTAAAGTGGCCTCTGCTTCTTACAGGCATAAATTGGGCCATTGTGATAAAGCTCTGAGAATGCTCAGGGAATTATTTTTATAGTGCCGACAGTCAGGAATCTTTCACACTGCCACTGGCAAGGCAACTTCAAACTCTCTCCATTGTATATGGCACAGAGAATCACAGAACCACAGAATATGCCAAGCTGGGAGGCATCCACAAGGATCAAGTCCAGTTCTGACCCTGCAGAGGACACCCCAACAATCCCACCCTGTGCCTGAGTGTTGTCCAAACATTTTTTGAGCTCTGTCAGGCTTAGGACTGTGTCCACTGCCCCAGGAAGTCTATTCCAGTACCCAACCACCCTAACATGCAAACATCCTGACATTCCCACACAGCTAAGATGGGAATCCCTGAAAACATTTGGAGTTCTTCATCCCAGCACAGCCATCTGAGAGCCCAGCAGCACCTGTGCTTCTGAATTCACAGCCAGGAGTGTTGCACATCCTTCGGGAAGTACACGTCATCCTTTGGGTGCAGGAAGAGTCCTGATGCACCCTGGTTTACCCAAAGGGCCTGAGCAGAAGTTGTGGAGTTAGAGCCTTCTGATGACAAATGTAGAGGTTTCTCAATAGGTATTTTAATTTGGGATCCTGCACTGAATTACCACACCCTGCTCCTGCAAACGCAATCTGAGATATGGCAAATATTTGGAAACATATGGAAATCCAGATGTTCTCTCATATAGCACTGGAAAAGATCAGTACTGACTCTGTTCAATAGATGCCAGTTATGATCTTACATGTATTTTTAGAGAAATGCTGCAATTCTTAAAAAAAAAAAAAAGATAAATTGATCTTAATGGTAAATGACATTCTAGTTCAGTCACAATTACAATCAACCAGACTTACTCTTCGCATTAGTAGCAGGATATGATCTTTAAGTTCATACAGGGTTAAGTTTGTCATCCTCAGAGATTTCTTAATGACCCTTGTTATCTAAACCCCAACTCAGAGTGGTGGCTGTGGATTATGTTTTCAATGCACATCCTCAGACATATTAGGACATGAAGTGAACCTGACAGGGAGAAGAATATTTCCTTTCTCCTCTGAAATGCCCCAGGAGGGTTTTCTGCAGGTGACCTCTTCAGACCTTGGCTCTACATTAGAGTTATTGTCCTGAGAGAAGATTCAGTTAAAACACACAATTCATTTCATATAGTGCTCTTGAGTTTATTCTTGGTGGCAGCTAACTTGTAAAATTTTATTATGGATTCTTCTTTGGTTTGCTTGATGGAAAACAATTATTCCATCATCAAGTCTAAATGATATACCTTGCTAGACTACACAATTTTCTCTCCATTACTATTTTCAGATAAAATGTTAATTTCTGCTTAAAAAGAAGTTCCAAAACATCCTTCCTAACACATTATCAACATATTAATTTAGATGTTGCACTTCTTAATGGCTTTGTTCAAGCAGGTCTTTATCCTTAAACAAGACTTATGACTTCTGATACAAGATGTTGATTAAAAGAATAATAATAATAATAATGCTGATGATGTAACAGAGCTAGCTGTTGTAGGCAATACACAAATGCTTGGTAAGAGCTCAGCTATGCCTGAAACTGCCTGTGCTGTCACACAACAAAAAGACACAGTGCAGCAGAGTCCTACCCTGGGAAGTGAAGCTGCAGCACAGAAAAATATGCAATTCCTGCCCAAATAAACAGGCTATCTCTGGGAAGCAGCTGTGTCTCCAGAGCCCTGCTCAGCCCCAGCAGCAGCAGGGACCTGTTGGAGCAGCAGTGCCCTGCTTTTCCAGCTCTGCTTTCCAGCCAGGCTGATTCCAGAGCCGCCCTGTCCAGCAGTGACTCGGGTAGCTCTGCTCTTCATTACCCAGGGCAGGTGCACCCCAGGCAGCCCAGAGGTTTGAGAAGGGCTTTGCTGCCACCTAGAACTGAGACTACTAAATCCCAGCTGAGAGGAGAAGCTCTAAGCCTGCTCAGGTGCGAAGTTCTCAGTCAGTGGAATAATCTCCACAGCAGCCCTGGCATTTATCTGGGGAGAAATGTCAATGACAGCAGAGCTAAGCCCATACAATTTATTTACAAGCACGTTTTGAGGTGATTCTGGAGTGTAACTGACCTTGAGATGCATTGCTCTACGAGGACTTTGGCAGGGAGCTATTTTTACGCCACAATAAAATTTCCAGTGCTGTGACCCCACCCTGGTTTCGTGCCATGGCCTTCTGCCTGCTCAGAGTGACAACTTCCCAGTCGAGGCAAGAAGCTAAAGGCACCCTCTCTCTTGCCTAAGCCTGTGTGTTCTCCAACAGAAGTATAATGAACGTATTTGAAACCCCTTAAAGCTTCAGCAGGATTAGAGAAAAGAACCCACCCATCTACAAACTGCAGCAGGTGCACTCACTTGTAACTAATTTCTCAAAAGTTTTCATCAGATGGGCCTTTCTGGAAAAAGAGAGCACTTCAGACATTATGTGCCCTCTCTCTTTGAGAAGCACATGCATTGGAAGTCTGATATGTATTCAAAACCAATGAAAAATTTTCACTGATTTCAGGGGTTTGTGCATGCAGGAGGTGGAGCCCAAAATATTTGTATAAATCCTTTTCTTTTAAATGCCAGGCAACAGTCACTTAAATTGAGGTTCACCTCTTATCCCACAAATTTGCTGTTCCTAAGTTACTGCTTCTAGTAGAACTTCCTCTTGCAAAACAATCTACTGAAGAATTCACAGATACTTTTAGAGCCATTATTCATGTATTTGTTATATATCAAGTGAAAAATCCAGGCCACTAAAAATATTATGCAGCTTCTTCAGTGCACTGTGCAGTCAGATTGCTCTGATAAGATGGCAGATGTAACGTAGGAAATTAAAGTAAAGCCACTACTGTGGATTTGTATTTTGAATCTGGTTGAAAGCCCAACAAACATTTAAAGCAGCTTTGTACAAAGCCCATTCCCAGGGATGAATCTTGTTTTGTAGCAATTATCATGGTGGGGTCAAAGTCTGTTGAAAAAGCCCAGGTCTCCTAGAGGAAAATATTCAGAAGGTGCTTTTATTTGAGGCTTATTACAATGTCCTAGGAAACCATTCCATGGGGTTTTTTCATGCTTGCATATACCTTTGAACATCAATTTGGAGGCATGCAGAATTATATGATTCCATGGAAATTAACATGGTAATGAATATTAACATGACAATTAATAATACACTTAAATGTGTGTCATGCAGTTGAGTGAGCCAAGAATGAACCAAATGTATTGTACCAACTAACCCCCCACAGTTACAAGACAGAAATGAACAGCATTTTATAATTATGCACAGTGACATATTTTCTCATATCTACTGCCAAAAAAAATATCACTTTTTGGAATTAAAAGAGAGAGCAGCAAATAGAAACAGCTATGTCATCAGTAATTACAAACATGCTTTCAGCTCCAGCTTCTGATAACCATCCAAAGGCGTTCTTTTAATTGGTAAAATTGACAACTGTCCAAAAATAAAGGAGTCTTTAAGGGCCATGTTCACTCCTAAGAAGTCAGATAAAGAAATCACAGTACCTGGAAAGTTTTACATCAAGATGAGAATTAGCAAATAGGCAGTACAACCGAAAAGTAAATGGTGCTGCTGCTAAAGGGGCTTTTCAGATATTACAAGACTCCATTAACTTTGCCCCATGGGGTCTGAACAAGTTGTCCATGAGAGATGGACAACAGATTGACTCACTCTATTTAAAATATAGCCACGTCTCACAGGAACACTAAGAGGATTGCTTAAGACAAGTCTTCTTAACACTGGCACTCTCTAGCATGTGATAAAACAAGCTGATGAAATCCAAAACAACTTTAGAGCTGATAGCGAGTCACAGAACTTGGTTTCAGAGCTTTACAACGAAAAGATGCTTTTGCAGGGCATTATTCTCAGATGCAGGTGAGATCTCAGTCCTAGATGCTCCTCAGTGGCAGTGGGAGAAGCTGATGATTCCCCACCCCACTCAGGTAAAGTGGCTCATGTGAATGAGCTCTATAAAACAATCCAGAGGCAGGCAGAGGGAAGCTCTGCCAGGTCTCTGCAGCCAAAAAGACATTTCATCAGCGTGATCATGTTTGAACATTAATCCTTACTTAACAAGGATTATTGCTTGATAACATCACAGGCAAGCAGGAAAGTAAGGTCCCTCCTCTGAAGTTTCTTATCAAAAGAAATTTTGTCTTTCCAGTATCACACTATACCCTGTTAAACAATGAAGGCAGAAGCCCATGGACTCTGCTCCTCATTGACTGAACATGAATTAGGACACTGAAAGCATCTAATATTTGGTGTCTAGGGAATTCAGAATACCAAAATATCTGCAGGTCATAGATGGCATACAAGTTAATGAAGAACACCTTCAGTGATAACAGCCCTAGTGGTGGTCATTTCCAGCTGGAACTGACCAGGAGAGCTCTCACTAGGAAAAATGTCTTTTTATTCACCTGGCTGAACAAACATGTACCAAAAGCCTACATGGACTACAATTCTCTGTCCCCTCCCCATACAGGTCTATTCCATACACCCCATGCCAATATTTTGCCCTTTCCTACTAAAGGTTGTGGGAGAAGTAAGTTCCAACTTCCCTTGAAATCAGCATTTCTCTCTGTGATTAGCTGTCTCCTGTCTACTTGCAGTGTTTAAGTGACTGAAAATACTGTATTCAGAGAGTAATTAATAAAACTTGTTGGGGCCCAAGAGTTGCCACAGACACATCTTTGTGTACATCATAAACCATGTGTAAATATGTATTTGGACAGTTGTTGAAAATGTTTAATTTTTCCCAAACACCACAGCTCTTTCCAAACAGCATAGCTCGATGGCATAATGCACATTTAAAGATTTTTTAATAGTCTGTTTTATTTATAGTTATTTACTCAATAGAGTACATCAAGTCTTCAGAACCTCTGTGGGCTATGTGTGAACGAAGTAGGCATTCACCCACTGTTTTACAAATGTGTCATTTGCAGTTGATCAAACACACTGTGATTGCACTTCAGAAAAAATAAGACTTGACTATACCTGAGGGGAGTTACCATGATACTTCTACATCCACAGGGGACAATTCTGCTTCCAGGATCCAGTGTGAATCCAAAACATGCCCTTCAACCAATGCTCTTATGCTGTTTTTCTCTTGGTAAGTAGCAGCATAATTCAACTCTTTCTGAAACACATGGAAAGTTACAGAGAAGGCAGAGTCCACTGTTAGTAAGATTTCCAGTAACTGACATTAAAATAGGGTAGGAACAAACACTTAGCAATGTTTTGTTGTTTCTCCCTAGTTCAGCTGGTCTTTTTTATGTAAAACTTGGACTGAAATCTCCTTTCTCAAGTTTTACAACATGCTCAATTCAAACATGGGAATACAGGTTGGTAAAGAAAGAATCTGATGAGTAGCACACCACAGGTTCTTCAAGCCTGAATTATTTGAAGACATGTTTCCCATTGAGCAGGTCAGTCACAAAAATCTGGTTTCTACTTCAGTGCTGTCACTACTCTCTTGATGATATCCTGGTCATCACCGAACAGCACATCTCAGTTTTCTCTTGCAAAGTCCTTTGCAATTTTTGTTGAGATATAAAGGTGCAAAGAGTTCTCTAACAACTAAAAATAGTTGTGATTGGTTTCAGTTGTTGGTATTGTTGTCAAGCAAAGTTTCTTTACATGCTCAAGCTACTCTTCTGTCTTATGCAGAAACTACTCAAATAGTATCCCAGATACTATTGCATCACCAACAAAACTGGAAAATATTCAGAGCACTTAAGAGATTTGCAGAGACAGACTTAAGAGTGTAAAGTGCATCAAACGATTTACCACAGGCCTATCTATATATCACAGCTATCAAATTCAATTTTAAATGCAAGAAGGGAGAAAATGAGAGATATGAAATTCATATACTGTAATTAAATGGAAAACACATGCAAACTGTAGCAAAAAATAATAGAAACATGAATCGTGTATGTTGCATCTGTCTGTTATTATGGTAGGAGTGGCAATGATTAGTAGAAATCGGGTTGCAAAATTATTTCTTATATAATATCACTTCCTGTGCCCACAGGGTAAATGTGATAAAGACAACTCAGCCTTAGGTGAGGGCAAAGGCAGAAAGCAGAGATCTTTCTGCTGGGAAAGAGGAGCACTCAGTTGCACAGGAGCCAAAGGAGGTGCCAACTTCTCATCCTTTGAAGGTACCAGCAACAAGCCTTGGAGTTGGCACACCTCTGGGAGAGAGATAGCAGTGCCAGGGACCTGCTGCCTAGATATCCCAGTCAAGGAGAATGCTTGAGTCATCCAGCAAAAGGGAAAAAGGCTAAGAATGCTCTAAAAGCTCCAAAATGTTGATTTTTTGGACAGTGTTGTATAAATTCAGTGGTGCATAAATGTGAATTTTTACATATACCCTCAGATCCACTCCCAGGGAGAATATTCCCATGCTCAGCATTATTCACCAGCCTTGTGCCATCCCTTTTCATGCATGAAATGTAAACCAGCTCCACCAAAGCACAGACATGGGTGTCTCTCAGGGTCAGTCACACTGGACTGACTTGGCAGCAGCCAGACACTGGTACAGGATGGTGATGGATTGTGCTTTTGCTCTAAGAGTGTGACCCTGAGCTCTTCCAGAAGCAGAACTCAACACATTGCCTAAGAACACAAGATAAAGCCCTGGCAAGCTTGAGCTGGCAATCTGGGTGGAGGATCTCCCCCCTCCACCCAAGCCTGACTCACTGCAGCTCCCTGCAGCTGAAATAGGAAGGGGCAAGACCTTTGATGGTGGTTGAAGCAAGTAGTCAGTGTGGTTGCCTTTAGAAGGGCTGCAATAGGTGACCTCAGCAGGGACACAGGAAATTTGCAGCACTGAAGTTCCACATTAGTTCTTCTGCCCAGCAGGAACCAGGGTGGGCTGCACTAGATTTGACTGATGCTCTCTGTGTAGCTGCACTGAGTTCCAAACATGCAAGGGAGAGGAAGCTAAACTGGTTTAAAACATCTCTGCTTCCTCCTGCTTCCAGGAGCTGCATCACTCAGGTACATCACTGCAATGGCACGTGCCCAGCCCTTACAGCCATGCTGCTTCAAGCCCTGCTGCATTAACAGAACCAACAAAAATGCTCCTGGGTTCTTTACACACTATGCTGGGTTTGGAAAAGGTGGAGGGAAGAGGGTATTTTTCTGTAAACAGGATTTTTCATGAGCAACATAGTCACTTTTTGCTATTACAAATGCAAGAGCAATAACAATACATACAGGCCTGAGCAATAATGGAGATTCTGGCAGATACTTTTTTCCTCTCATAGGCACACTGGGCCTAAGGCAAGGTTTTCCTGTATTTAATAAAGAAAATGGAAAGGTAGGGAGAAAAATAAAATTTTTTAAAAACCCTGCATTGCCTCTCAAATTACACAACCTGCTAAATATTTAGGGCATTCTTTCCCACAAACATTTCAAATGGATGAGAAAGAGGTTTGTCTTCTTGACAGTTCACATCCTCTTGTGGGCCAGACTCATTCCTCTGGAAGCTCTGAAGTCAATGCTACAGCAGCAGGGATGACAGATGAAGCTCACGATCCACATTTCAGTGCTACCTGTCTACCATTCAGACAAATCAGAGCAGGATTAAGATGCAAGTGAAGACACTAATGGTTGAGGTTGAGAAGAGAACTAAAACAGCAAAAAAAGTCTAAAATCTATGGCAAATGTGTGTGTAATTCCACTCTCATTCCCTTGGCTACAAAAAAAAAGAAAAGAGGGCTTGAATGATGTAACAGTAATATTAACATTATTTTTCAGTTCCTGCTTGAAGTGACACCTACTCTGGCTGTTTGGGGCTTTTTCCCCAGTTGTAGTGAATTGCCATCCCATTCTCTCATTGCATGGTTGGTTATCCTTCTTGTAAAGAACAAAGTGAGATGTGTTTACTGTTGATTACCCATGGGTCAACCCGCAAACAGCTCTGCAAATCATCAGTTGCAAAACACTTCCAACTTCCTTCAAAACACCAGCAAAGCTCCATTGGCTTTCTAAACTGGAAATAGGAAGCCTGATTTCAATAACAGGCCTCAAACAATCTGAATTTATTAGCAATAGAATTGGGAGTTCACCACAACTCCAAACGAAAATCAGTAAGCACTCATTAGGTCAAAGTAAAAATGAAAGTGAAGAAGACAAGAAGCAATAGCTGTAATCATCTGTCCAAAATTAACTTATCAGCTCTCAAGCAAATAACTGCTATGTTCAAAGCTTTTTCACGTTAGGCCACTTGTTCTTCATAATAATTAAAATAAAATGCTTTAATAAAAGAGTTTCATTTATATTCTGATAGTCAAGCTAGCACTTAACTTGATTTTGGGCTGTTGTCAATTAAGAACTGTTTATGGTCTCCAAAATACTTTCTTGGATGCTTCTGAGGTTCTGCACCAGAAAGAGGAGGGGAAAACTGGCAAATCATAATAGAGATGTGAGAGCTGTGCTGGGAAACAAAAAGTAAACCCCCTCACGGAATCTGGATTCTGAACTCAACCAAAGCCAAGCTGCAATGAAACGTAAAACTTTGGCCGAATTCCTAAATTCTAATATCATGATTTTCATTTGCAGTCCTTATTTTGCAGCACGTATTGATTTCACATTGGGCAAACCGCTGTTTTTCAGACAAATTTTCCACTTGCAAGGTTTTCCTCTGCCATTTCCCAGCCCTGTCTCCCACACTGAGCTCCCAATGCCCTGTCCTGTTTGAGTTGGATCCCCAAAGCACAGAGCTGCCCTCTGACAGCCCCTGGCAGTGAGGATGAGCATGTCCCAAGCCACCCTGGGGTCACATCCCCCAGTTTTTTGGAGACCATCTGGCTGCCTCACTCCATGCTGAGGCACAGCACACACCCTTTGATATCACCCTCTCCACCACTTCCCAACAGGGAAACCATGAGCACATGACAAAGAGGAGCCACTGTTCTTCCTCACTTCAAAAGACAATAGCCTGGCACTAATCATCCTTCACACTTAGTAGCAGACAGCTTTATAAACAGTAATTAAAGATGCCTTCTGGTGTACCTGCAAAGGAAACATGGTTTTCATTCTACACAAGGACCACATTTTCTTTAGTGACTTCTCATTAAAGGAGCCAACCTTAAGGACAAAAGGCTTAATTTTCAGGGGAACAAGCAGCTACAGGTCACATTTTATAACCTTTTAGCAGTGTCTCCTAACAGCAGGTGAGCTTTTCAGCAGAAAGCCTCATGGTCTTTCATTTCAGAAACTTTCTGCATACTGCTTATCAGTAATTCTGAAAGAGGGACAGGATTCATACAGCAAAGATTGTGAAATCTGCTAAATCATTTTTACATATACATATAAAAAAAAATCCCTTGCTTACTCCCCTGACATCGCATTGAGTAAGCCTGCCAGGGACGAATTAAAGCAGCATTCTGAGATTCACTATATTGACTGTTCATTGGCTTGTGCCTTTCTTTTTATTTTCAATCTTCAAACTGGCCAAGGCTTTTACCACTCACCATTTCTCCAGAAATTAAGCCCCTCTGAGCACTATGTGGAAGTGAAAACTGGTGACAGTTACAGCCCTGCCCACTCAGAAAACCCAGTGCAACCTGAGTGAGCCCAGAGACGCCAAGTCACTGCTCTGTCTAATTACAAACCCGAGGCAGATTAACCTTTGATGACTAAATTAATCTTCTAAATAAAATGAATATGCATCAGCCTGCAAATTAGGATTAAATGCTTAGCAGAATCTTTATGTGATCAAGCAGGTTTTGTGGTGCAGATGTTAACCATTAACATAAAGCAATAAAATCATTCTTTTTTTCTTATAATAACACCTAACAATTCCAAAGCCACCTTTCATCTGAGAATCTCAAAGGGTTTCATAAACATAATTAATTAACCCTCTCAGCATCCAAGAAAAGAGCAGAATAATATCCCCATCCAACAGCTGAAGAAACAGAGGCAGAGCAACATCCTGGATCGCGTGCCTCGGATTGTGTGTAATGAGGATGTTGAAGGCTTTGAAGAGGAAGAAAAGAGCAGGTTTTGCTGCCCCCAGCCCTTCTCTCACACAGATGGGCAGGGTGGCTTCTCCATGAGGCTGAACTCCTGCCATGCACACACATCCCTCTCCCAGAAATGCCCATGGAGGTCTCTGGATGGCCTTTGAGGCTGGCATCACTGGAGCACAGGAGAGATGGGCACTGCCATCTGCACCAGGACAGCTTTCCCTGGAAAAAACTATGGAACTTGGCTCACTGGGGACCAGATGAAAACAAACATTGCACTGCCTAAGCTGCTGCCTAATTCTGGAATAAATCATTCCAGCACAGGGGGTGAATCTTTTCTAGAGGAAAAAAAAAAGCTTCTTCTGGATTTTTCTTTTTTGGGCACTGAGAGCTGAGACTCAAGTCCCTTGAGGTATCTTTTCCTCACCCATGCTGACAATTTCATCACAAGGAGACTCCAGTGACAGCATTCCCAAATTTTTTTTTGACGGCTGGTGCCTCTGCAATGTGATTCCTATGTCTACATGGAGTAAAAAGCTTGCACCACTTCCACCTGCAATCTGACACTGACATGGGAAGAGATGTGCCCGTGGTTCCTCCAGACTCTCCCAGAAAAGCAAATTATTTCAGAGAATCAAGGAAAACTGCTGAGGACTGCTTTCTGTGCTCCTTCTTCCATTGGGATATTCATTTCCAAGTGGTTTACAATAAGGAATTTAGAAAATGTATACACCACGACTTTTCAGCCTTACTACCCCTGATTTTAATTTCATTATTTTCAAGCCTTATGCATTTCATTATTATCAAACTGTAAAATTAAGTTTTAATTTGATCTATTTAAGTCAAAAATAATGTGAGAGTATTGCTGACATACAGACAGGCACGTGAGAATTCACATTCTTGACAATTCAATTTGTTGCCACATTTTGTTGTCCAATCACAGCATCTTCTCCTGGTATATAAGTTTTCTTTTATGCAAGCTCATCTGCTGGTGTAAAATGTCTGTTGCTGCAAATGTAATTTTATTTGTTTAAGAGGAAACTGGATAAGTTCCCAAGGCCTATTTAAATTTCTTGGCTACTAAAAGGAATTTAGAACTAAAAATTTACCATTATGTTAGAATATTGACATCACATATATAACTTTGACATATAAGTGACTTCCACAGTATTGGAAGTTAGACATTGAAAAGCATTTGTTGTTTTCATACAATGGCTGCTAAAATCCATGGAAAAATTCCAAGGACTTTAATAAGCTTTGAATTGGGCACATTATTACTATGAATGTAATTCTGGATACCTCTCATAACATCTAGGCCATGTGAGAAACTTAGGAAAAGCAATTAACATTCCTCCATCGACTTTTGTATTTACATTTGAAATTTACCATTTAAGACTTTAATTCTCCATAAAACTGCTTAAATATACATAACTTCAGTGGTTTTTAAATGTTTTATGATCTTCCTGAAATGATCCACTAATTAAAATCGCTTACTCAACTTAGTATCTTAAATTTACCTACTTTTGTTTTATTTGGAAGGAATTGGACTTAATGTGCAGGTTTTGTTCATTTTCTTTCCGAGACAATCTTAATTTGGAAGGAAAATTATGATTATATGGTAGGGAGGAGGATGTCTTGAAGGCTGCAAACTTCAACTAGTGGTAATCATTAGCCACCATGTATGACATGATGTACATAATTAAGAAATAAATTTATTACAGAAACTTGGAATTATCAATTAAAAAGTAGTCAGTGAGGTCCCCCAAGGTCTGATATGATTACCTGCGTTATCTGGGCTGTCACTTCCAATGCTGGTTGGAATCTCAAAGCCCTCAGAGGGGACTCCCTGTGTCAAGTTAAATAAGTGAGACAACCTTAGTGGAAAAATGCAATGATGCAAGCAGGTGCAAACGGAACTCTTCTAGAGGAGAATAGAGAGATCAGCTTCAGCCTGAATATTATTGGCAAGTTGCTCTTCCTTCCTCCTGTACTTCTGAATGGACTGGCAGGACCATTCCATCTGTGGCTGTACCCCAGTCTCCTTGATGGCTTAGGGAATGCTGAACCTTGGGGACATTAAAGGACACTCCAGCCTGGTATTTTTTTTTTTTTTTACCTACTACCTCTGCAGACTTTGATTTTTCCTTTGAGTTTCCTCAGGTTTAAGGCCAGAAGAGACAGTTAAATTATCTAGTCTGACCTTGTATACGTGCCAGACCACTAAACTACACTCACTGACCTCCTTTTCTCTAAGCTCCCTGTCATCCCAGTGATCCAAAACCAGGTCTCAATTATGAGGCAGTGAATCAGTGTAAAATAATAAACAGCCTCTCCCACCTGCCTTTCTCTCCAAAATCTCAGCTCCAGCAATATTCTGTTGCTCACCCTGAAACAGAATGAAAAATTTGGCATCCTCTGATGAATTAGATTTTGTTTTTTGTGCAGAGTGTCTCACATCTCTATTGCTCTGGGCTCTAGTTTGGACTGAAAATAAAATTAATAGAAAGTGTCACCTCATCATATTTTTTACCTGATTGGTGTAGATGGATCTTAAATACTTTATATCCAGCTATGGAGACTGAGTACACCTATTTATGAATTCAGATACAAACCGAATAAAGTTAAAACACGAGCTGTTCACCCACAGACTCAACATAAAAACCTAATTTTTAGAAGCACTAAAAAACTTCTTCAAACCAATAAACATCAAGAAACCTAACATACTGTTCACAACTCCAGTACCTGCCTATGCAGTCAAACTTTTGACATTTACCAGAAGCAGAGAAAAAGAAAATAACAGTCCAAAACTCATGATAGGGTTTTTCAGGATATGATTTGAAGACTGTTGGCTCTGAAATAAAGACTATTGGAGACACAAGGAGCCTGACAGACAGTGACTGTCTCCTCTTTTAAAACTCTGCTGACAGCATCAACTGCTGCTCACTTTGGTATCAGGGAGTGTCAGTAGGAGTGAAACACTTCTTACCTTAGCACGTCATGCAAAATTTAGCACCTCTGTCTTCCCCTGGATTCGCCCCACGAGTGTTCCAAACGTGCACAACAAAACCACATGAAACTCAGATGATTTCAGATCACGTTACCAAGTCAAAACACAGAACAGATTCACAGAAACATTTGCTAAGGTTCACCAACCTGTTGAGTGAACCTGGGCTCAGTTCCAAGCAAATCTGGATTGATTAATGTTTTCTTTAAATCAACATCACCTGATGTTCTTTGCTACTGATGTGAATCTCAGCTTTTCCTTTTCTCTTCTGGGATTTTGGACTGGTGTAAGTACACAGCTGAAAACAGCACATGGAATGCACATTCATCTATGTATAACTGGGGAACATGAATCACTGCTTCTGCAAGGATATAAAATATTGCAAAACCTGCATCCCTCTAGCCTCATCAGCATTTTGCACTATTATAAGCTTTTGGGTGAGGGATTGGAGTAGGGATTTTTTCAAACTGCCCATGCATTTAAGAACATTGCAGTAAAGGAGATCTTTCTATATTTCAACCATGGGACCAAATCAAGATACACTCAGCTGTGCAAGGAATAAAATCTCTCTAATGGATCTCTTGAAATCAATGGAACTGCTGATGGACTAATATACCATTACCCATTGTGAGTGAGAGCTACTGTAAATAAGCTTTGGAAACTATATTCCAGCTACAGCTGTGCTTGGTGGTTTGTAATAGTCCAGCACTTGCTAAATATAAATAAATGAAATAAAGTGGGAGATGGTGATACTCTGATTGCTGCTCTGACTGTACATTTGTTGGAAGTGTCTGAGTAATCAGAACACTACATAAATACCTTGCCATGCCTGTGGGATTCCATGCTAACTTATAATCCATCACTGAAGCAGGCAGCAGCTCTTGAAGATATGCTAAAGCACTTCTAGGTTGAATGTAATTCATTGTTACACTCTCCAGTTTTGTGTTTATTTCCCCATGCAGGAAGAAGTGGCTACATGTGGAGCAGTTGCATGCTGGAAATTTCACTTAAAATTTGCATCATATTAAATAATTATTGACAAAAAGCTCTGTGTTTTATCACTGGATTTATCTTCTCCTTTCTATACAAATTCTTTGTCAACAAACTTTACATTCAGGAACTCTACCTTGAACACAGCATGCCCATACCTATATCTTTATTTGAAAACTGACAAGTTTTCAGGATTGAGACAGGTAAAACTATTCAGACAAACAAGAAGAACCTGTCCCACCCTGTTCTCACTACACATACGTAAGTGAGAATTTTGTGTATCAAAAAAATATCAGTTTATCACAGCTGTGATATTTATTTTCTTCATTTCTGACTCCTAGTTTCAGAGAAGCAAAAAACTGAGGAAAATATTAAAGAACTGCCTAAGTTTCTGTTGGAATAGAATAGGAACAGGAATACTGTAAGACAGACTGTTCCCTCAGTTTCTTCTGGCCAATTTGTAGTCCCAGCAGATTTGCACAAACTTTGAACAAGCCTGGCAGTGCTGACATGAGCTGAGCCCTCTCGCCTTGTGAAACTCAACCACTGCGACTTCATAGGCAGCTTTGGCCAAACACAGAGAAGAACAACCCAAAAGCAAAAGAGATTTAAAACTGACTGCATTCTTCAGGAGAATTTTTGTCAGCAACTGAAAAAGCCCCCAGCATTTCATCAGGGAACTTTCTAGCAGCTTCATTTCTCACTGATGCATTTGTGTTGCTGGGGTTCATCCATCCCCACCGTCCTGGGCTCCTGCTTTTCCTTTTGCTGCCAACTTAGACATTGGTGTCCACTAATGATCTAAAAAAAGGAATCTTTAACATTCAGGCTGTAAATATGCCACTGAGTCCCGAGAGCCTAACATATGTCAAAGGCATGAAATGATGGCCATGAAAGGGAGCTCTACATCTGTGTTTGCTTAGCAGAAGAACTGCAGGGCTGACCTGTGGACTGATGTGGCTGTTTAATATGGTCTCTGCAAACCGTTCAATAACATCAGAACTGCTGGTTAATCCTCTTACCAGTACCATTGACATTATTTCATGTTCCACTAATTCCAAGCCATCTGTAGAAATACTTGCCTCTCTGGCAAGTCAATAGAGAGTGGCTGAATTTTTTTAATGGCTGCAGCTCTAATAATCTTCTGTGTATAATTTCAGAATAAGATTATTATTTTTTTATGGGAACATTTTTGCATAATGTCATTGCGTGAGTATCAACTTTCTATTGTGCAAGTGAAGGTAATGAAAATGCACAGGAAGGACTGAATTTTGAAATGGAATATTCTGAACCAAGTATCTAAGTATATTTCGAGATTATATCTCCAAAGGTGTTCACATGCAAAAACCTAAATTATTTGGATTTTGGAAGAATAAAAAACTATATTTCAAATGGACAAAAAAACCCAATGAAGTGGAATTAAAAATCTTTAGAGGTATTATATTTCTACTTTGCAACTTCTTGAGCAGTTTTTGCAATGTTTTCCCTTTCATTTGGATTTTCCATGTAGACTTTGTGACAATCAGACACAATCAGGTTTTTCACATGGAGTTTCCAATTCAGTGTTGAACGTTACAAAAAACCACTCAAAACCATCCAAAAATTAAAGAAGAAAATGCCTGGTTTATAAAAACAATCTCTCTTGATGATTTTTCCATGTATTTCCAGAATCCCAAAGAGTGCTAGACTGTGAAGGGGAAGGAGGCAAGGGACTGAAAACTTTCTGACTTTGGAAGGAACTAATGTTTTTGAAGCTGTCCAATCATTCTTACCTCTCTTTGCAACCTTTAGGGAGTCACAATCCATCCAGGAGAATCAATTATTGAATGGAACAGTAAGAGCCTTGTGTCACCATTCCTGCCATGTCACTGTCTCCTGTCGGAGAGCACCGTGGGTCTGAAACCAAAGCAGACACAGCGTGTGAACCAACCGCAAAAAACAAAAGTATTTCAAAATCTGGGAGACTGGCTAACAGCACTGTCCTGCTCTAAGCATTGCACACCACAGAAACTCATTCGAGGAAAGAATGTTTCTGTACACAACACACTCAGGCTCCCACTACCACCTAATCCCTCTTCCACCTCTGCCAAATTCCAGCTGCAGTCCGTGCTTGCCTCCAAAGAAGCAGAGCTAATAGCAAAGTAAGTCATATCTATTGGCTCCTTCGCCAGCATTTCACAACAGATAGCATCTGATTAGGTGCTAAGTGGGACTATTTGCACTTTTGCTTATGGCATATATAATTATGTAATTCTGTATAATGCCCAAATGACTGTTTAAGTAGCAGCTGCACAAAACACAGGCATTGGTTGGACAGCACAGAAAATACAAATTTAAATAAAACCAGCATAGTAAAAAATACACAAATGTATGCACATATATATGTATTTATACACCTTCAGGACTGTCAAAACTGGAACAAGATCATGTCAGTGGAACCACTGACAAGCAGGACTCTGCCTCTGCTCAATGAAAGTTTCATCAGTGATGGTCCAGTGACATTTAACTTACTTTTCCTAATTTTTAGATGACATATGTCCTAATTTCATTTCACAGGAAAAGAACTTCCATGAGCTTTGATTAAAGGGATTACAAAGTATCAAGGTTAGTTTGAAGTGCTGTTATATTTTAAAATACAACCTTCTAAGCACATGGGTAAGGTGGTTGCAGTGGTATGAGTCTGCCACAGAGGTGCTCCATAAAGGTCAAAAGGAGATCACTATTTGTTTAATTTAAATAAATCAATTTTTTAAACAAGGAGCTGCTGAGATTATACAGTCAGAGGGTGGAGAGCAAAGAAAGATAATTATTTTTGTTTGCATAAATCATTTTCTTATTACTTGGGGATCAGGGTGGTATTGTTTGGGTTCGAGAAAGGAGGGCAAAAGAAGATAACTGTATCAATTTGCTGATCAGGGTTACATGGGATTTTGCTGCTGGGGCTGGAGAAAGGAAAGAAGATCATTATTTTTATTTAAATAAATCAATTTGTTGTGATCGGGGATCACGAGGTTGTGCCGTTTGCAAGGAAGGCAGAGCAAATTCTCCTTTATGGATAGCTGTTTGCAGAACAAATGTTCAGGCACTATTCCATCAAAAGGAAAAAGGACAAAAAAAAACTTCAAGACCACAGAGATGGATTTCTATTTTTTTCTTTTGAAAGCCCCTGACTTTGTCATCTTGTACTGGTTTCTAACTTAACACATTCAGTTAGATTTTTAACACACTGAACCAGGATTATCTTTATGTATGTGTGTGGACATGTATATAAAACATGGATATAGACAATTAGAGAGGGAAGGAGGGAAGGAGGGAAGGAGGGAAGGAAGGAAGGAGGGAAGGAAGGAAGGAGGGAAGGAAGGAGGGAGGGAGGGAGGGAGGGAGGGAAGGAAGGAAGGAAGGAAGGAAGGAAGGAAGGAAGGAAGGAAGGAAGGAAGGAAGGAAGGAAGGAAGGAAGGAAGGAAGGAAGGAAGGAAGGAAGGAAGGAAGGAAGGAAGGAAAAATAAGCAGCTATGAGGGCCTGATCCTGCAAAAGCCCTTGTACTTTGAGGCAATGCTGATGCAATTACTGTACAAACTGTGATTGCCTTCCCAGGACATAGGACCAGCTCCCCAGTGGGGAATATTCATTGAAATCAATGGCCATTCTGTGCACACACACTTTAAGGGCCTGATATTTGTTGCTTCTTTTCTGAGGCAATTAATGAAGCTCTGTGTGTAATTTTAAAGGCCCTTCATGAACTAACTGGAAATCTACAGCACTGAACATCAGTGAACTCATATCCAAAACTAATAGCTTCAGTATCACTGCCAAAAATTGACTAAGCGCTCTTTGTGCCTGCAAATGGGGTTCTGTAGGCAGTATCCTTCTATCTGCCTTCAAGGGATAATCTCCTCTTACAAATAAAACAATTGTTTCATTTGCTCATTGCAATGGTTGAATGAGGCTGCAGAAACGAATCTCACTGGTTTTGAATGTTCTCAAGTCAGTCAGGAGAGGATTTGGGGAGTGGGGTTGCTTTCAATTACCTTGTGTTGCTATTTGTAAAACTAGTTTTAAAAATGTCTTTTCACAGGTTTGGATGTGACTCATGGAAAATAATAAGCAAACCATTCCTCTCAGTATACCAAATTAAAAGATGGTTTGAATATAATGTAAAAGGCAAAAATCCCTATCTGCATGATCAAGTGCTCCATATATTAATCTCGGAATGAAAAGAAGGAATAATCCAGTTAGCCCTTTAACAAATAAAACAATGTTTAAGTAATTACAGAAAATAGTGGGCTGCAACCATCCCTTGGATACTTTCAGAGCCAGTGCTGTAGTCCAAGGGATCAATTTGTGTTTGTAACAAGAATGATAAATCTAACTAAACATCTTTATTTTTACAGTACGTTAAAGAAGCATTTTTATTTAATGCAGTCATATATCTCCACATTATTCTGAAGTATGCTTCTTTATTGCTTTTATGTCTCCAGAACTGCCTGAGGAAAGCATCCCTTTCTCCTTGTGTTTCATTGTTGTTACCCTTCTAGTGTATAACATGCACAAACTTGATTATGATTAATTGAGGACTTTGGCAAATTATGTTTTTATTCCTTTCCATCTAAGTCTTCCATCTGCTCAAGAATTTAAAAAAAAAAAAAAAAGATAAAGATATTTTACATTTATAAGGACACTTAGGGCTTTCTGGGTAAATCATCAGAACAACTGGTTCAGCAATAATGGCTACAAGCAAAGTCTTCCTCCAGTCTTATATCATCAACCCATTAATGCATCTCCATCCTACAAGTGAGGCCAAGAGAGGGTGATAACTGATCCAGCCTCATTCAACCCAAAATCTCACTGCAGAGCTGGAATTCAAACTGAATCCAACCAGTTTAGAATATTGCTCAATTAGATTTTGCCACCAAAGAACCACTTGAAGCAGTGAAGTTCAAGGTCTGTAAACACAAACAGCCAAGTCCTTCAGCACAGAGCATGTAACATCAAGCAGGCTATTTTTAAGAGGTGCTGTTGAAGTTCTTACCCAAGGTGATGCAGCTGCACAGACCAGCCCATTAAGCCTGGTGTACCACATCAGATAAGGCCCTTCCTTTAGGGGTTCTGATTCAGGTGTAAGTGCTTGCCATCCCCTGGAAACTGGCAAATGAGGTTGCACTTGGCAGTCTGGGGTTTTCTTAATAGGATGAATGACAGAAGTGAGAAGTCATGTTTAACCTGTATGACTGTGAGGAGGAAAAGGCAGGGCTTTTTCATTTAAAGATGGCCTTGTTCTCCAGCCTTGCTGGCACACAGCACAGCGTGGTGATGAGAAGGAAAATTATAGAGGAATTTGCTCCTCTGAGACCACAGAGCCGAAATAACAAAAAACCCAAACAATTTGAGCAACCAGAAAACAAGATACAATCAGTCTTTAAAAGACTGGTCTGGACAGCTGGTGGCACGGGGACAAGGGCTGCAGATTTATGACAAGGTCAGCACCAGTGGCATTTTTTTACTCAGCCAATAACGTGAATTGAGTTGCTGGCCTTGGCCCAGGTCCCTGTGAGCAACACTGCGAGTGACACCACCAAGAAAGACAGGTTAAATCTGCACACCTGACACTGGCAGGAGCCACAGAGCACTGGTGTGATCTGCTGCTGTAAATCAGCTGTAGTGACTCCAGTGGGAGGGATAACAATCATCACCAAAGATGGGTCTAATTGCCTGTAAAGGTGGCATTTAGTGACTGGCAGTAAGTTACTGCAGTGTCACTGCACACAGGTGGTCAGAGTGGAGGATGACTAAACATCAAAAGACAAGGAGTCTGTGGTTCAGCTGAACCAAACCAGACTTAGAGGTAGATACAGAAGCTACACTTCCTCTGCCAGAGTTTGCAGAAGATCCTTGTCAAAGATGTACTGACAGCAACACTGTAAAACCTCTCAGCAGCTCACTGAAATGAAATTCTCTGGTAGCCTCAGAGTAGATCAGGAAAATATTTTGTGCAATAGACATGGTTTGTGTAGAAAAACCAATTCTGTGGAAACAGCAATACAGATCAAGAGTCCTCCATGCAGAGTGAAGAAAGCACAGAGCACAGATGAATGCCACATGGCTGGTAATCCAGGCACCACCCATGTACCAGGAAAAAGCAGTCCCCTCTTAGCAAGGAAAGGAGGACTGTTCTATTAATCAAATCCAAGATGGTTTTATTCCCAGGTGAGCCTCCCTTCATGTTGGTCAAGTGACTTCGGCATTCCATTTCTGAGGCTCACAAAAAGGAGAGGCTGCATTTACCCACCACTGCACAGGATCTTAGCAAGAATGATTCATCAGAGTAAACTTTTCCAGTGGTAGGTATCACCCTCCCCTCTGCAATGGCACGGCTTTGATAGAAGTGAGGGGTGTCTGATGTCTCCCAGAAGCAACCCCTGCACCTCCAGGCCCTAAGGCATCACCACACAGAAAATGAGATAAGTAATCTGGTGGCAAAAGCTATGGAATCTCTGGTCAGAACCACCTGAACTGTTGTCCCAGCTTGCTCTGGGGACTGCTACAACTGCTGCAGTCCCCTCCCCTCCCTCTGCTCACACACCATGCATACACAAGAGCACAAAGTCAGTTCAGTCTTCTGTGGAAAGCTCTACATGAAGCCTCTTTCATTTGGCTTTGTGCAAGTGTGTGAATCTCATCCTGATACTTTCTGGGTACTCAGAGAAATGTTAGAATGGCAGCACAGTGGAAATGGAAAATTCATTCTCATTCTTTGGCAACAAATAATTTATTTAATATCCACCACTCTTTGTTATTTTCCCCCACTGCCTGTGTTTGTGATTGGAAGTGAAATTGATTTCTGAAGAGCTTAGCTAATAATCATTGGTGACAAGATCCTGTCAATCTCTCAAGATAAACAAGAATGGGTTCTGGTTGACACCAATTGCATGTCATGTGACTGTCCTATTTTTCTGATTTAATCGACATTAACTTTCCTGCCTTTTAGGACCATTGTGCAAGATTTTTTTATCTTCCAATGCAACATGGAAAACGGCCAGTACATGCCAAAATTACTCCTATTATATAAAAAGGCAAATTTTCCTTATTTCATTTCAAGACAAGGCATTGTTTGAATTAAAATTAAAATGCACCCAGATTATATCTTCTTCTACACAAATCTATGCAAGATGCTATTTAGGGTGTGCCTCTTTTTCTAACCGCGAATTCTTCTAACATCAGATAAAAGAGATTTATCGTCATATTCCCATTTTATCTTCCAACTTTTGCCTAGTGGGAAAGCATAAAGAAGACAGGTGACCTCCCAAAAAGACTGTAGGAAAGGGTCTTACATCAAGGCACTTGGCAGAAGCTCAGATTATCTTTTGGAAGTTGCCAACCTTGCCAAAGCCTTTCCTCACTTGCCTTGAGCAGACTGCTTTCCTTCTTGAGCCTCAGTTTCCTGACTGTAAAGTAAAAGGCACAGGGAGGTATAACAGTTCTTTCCCTCTTTTTTTTTTTTTTCTATCTTATTTCTATTACAAACCCTTCCAGGCAAGTCTGATTATGCACTTAGCAGATGGGGTCTCCAAACTCAGCTGGAGCCTTCAGGCATTCCTATAGTATAAATAACAATAATGATGATGGAGCATTAAAATAGACAGAACTTGTTCTTTGTTCTCTACAATGTGAATCAAACTGTGGCTGGACTTACATTTAACACCACCAGCCAGCTTATTTATGAGAGGATTTATCAGAAGTGGTTGGGTTTAATTTCCTCTAATTCACGCTGTATGAAAAATGGCAGCTGTCCGATTTTAATCTAAAACCTGATGATAGGGCTTCCCAGAAATAACAAAAATACCACAATGGAGGTATCCAAACAGTCACTGGAGGAGTGCAGCACAGGCTGATCATGCCTGCTGCCTCACACCTCTACTCCATCCCCTCCCTGCTTTGAATTTCCCAAAGGAACCTGCAAAACCAAGATCACTGAAGCAGTATGGAAATTATTAATGGTAACAAGAATTTTGGGACTTCAGATGCCTCTTAATTCACAGAAAGAGTTAATCTTTTGTTCTCAGACTGGCTTTTTTTATTTTTAACCAAATGGATATGTTTGTTAAGATGTTGTTCCTAAGGTGGAAGGAGGAGAGAGAGGTTGTGAAGAAAACACTGTCATTTGCAAATGGAATAAATGCCTGACGTTAAATATGAGTGTGCATCAACAAGCTCACATATCATTGTGGGCTGAAAAATAATAATACAAAAAAAAAAAATGGAATTCCTTTTCAAACAAATCAGAGAAAGATTCAAAAGCAGGGGCAATCAATACCACCCTGTGATCAACAGGAAATGCTAAGAATAACTGTATATCATGTGTGGCTTCAAATTTACAACCAGGACATATAATCTCATTGTAAGAAGAGAGTCAAGTTCAAGAACTTAGCCTCTACAGTAAAGCTCTCATTTTAACTAAAGAAGCTGAGGTCGACGGCCTCTCAAATGAAACAGATAAGGCGACATAGGGTTCTTGTCAGAAACAAATGTTATGTCTCTCCCTACTGAAAAGCTTAAAGATATTATCAGCAAAAGCCTAGTTGGGCCTGAAATGGGTCCCAGAGAAGTAATATTAACCAGGCTCCTGGCAGATCATTTATTTATCTCAAGCTAAATTCAATAAAGAGAGCCATATATAAGTGAGGGAAAATAATGCAGCTGCTAGTAATTTATCATTGGATGGAAAGTCATTGTTATCCTTATCTCTCCAATGATGTTCTATTTCCAACTGGTAATGAATTATGGGGCTTGCCACATCTTTACTATGTGACAGGTCAACACTACCTCATGGGTACTGTACTGTATTTATGCAATCAATAGAGAGTTTGCTGAGAAAATATTGGCAACCATTTTGTGAGAGTGACCTAGGGCTGCAGGGCCTTAGGATCAGTGGTGGTGGTCAGTGGAGAGAGCAGCATTTCTCCCCTCCTTTAAAACAAAGATGTCTTTGAATGCTTTAAAAGCATTTTTCACTTTGGTCTTTATAAAAAGCCAAGCATGTGAAGTGAACCACTGGATTGTTAATTAGAAAGCATTCTGCTCATTTAAGCTGGCTCAGCCACCAAAGGGATCTTTTCTGTTCCTTTGTTGCACTTATTAGAGGGATTTATTAAATCAAACTTCAGTACAGACTTATCCAAAAGCACTCGTGCCTGTGGTGCTGGGGGCAGAGCAGAGGCACCAGAGAGCAGAGGTTTGGCCAGGCTGCTGCTGAGATGTGAGGACAGCTAACGAGCAGCTCTGGGTGTCCCACAGAGCTCCAAATTCCACACCAAGCTCCAAGGTGGGAGCTGTGCGACCCAACCTGAGCTTGCTCTCCTCAGTCAGCTGTGAGGAGAGAAGTTCCCCAGCATGACCCCTGCAAGGGAAGCAGTGCAAAGCAGTGTGGTGTGATGGAGGCCCCAGGAGGATGAGCCCTGCTGCAGGGACACCTGGCCATGGGAAGGTTTCTAGGGCAATCCCCTCTCTGGCACTGCTCTCCTATCCCTGAACCAATTATGTCCAGGTTTTCTCTATCCTCCACTTCTTCCCATTGGGTTCAGTTTTCATTATTCATGAGAAAAGCTCATGTGGATTTACAAGTTTGTGTTTACACTAAAAAATCAGAAATACACTTTTTAAGTTTCATATGTATTAAGAATTGGATGTATATCACAAATGACTAAAAAATTAGGATTTTCAAAAACACTTCTTGAAGAAGAACAAAGAAAATTTCCAAATGCATTACAATTATTCAGAAACATAAGAAAATATTTTAGAGTAAGCAGTCTTCTCTCACTAATAATTACCAAATAAATAAAAAACCTACACAACCACAATTTGGCCCAGACCACACATTTCTAGATTAGGTCACTTGATCTTCATGCCATTTAGCACTTCCTCCTCTTGAGCCTTCTGCCTTCTTCTCCACTGAGACTACCCATTTTTGGCCAAGGGTTGTTTCAAGAACTGAGCAATCCAGAAAATCCCATTTTGAATTTTTTTTTAAATTTAGATAGGTAGAAGGGTAGAAAAATACACATGCTTTAAGGCAGAGCAGGAGTATATTTTGAAAAAAAAAAAGGAAATTAGACTTTCACTGAGGAGAAGAAGCAGCCATGCCAATGGTAGCAGTTACTGATTGTAATAGCACATGGATTTTTAGTCATGCAAAGGGATGAGCTGGATCATCAGTGCTGAACCCACAGACCTTTCTAGAAGAGCACAATAGGACAGGACTGTACCCAAGTGACATCCAAATGAGGCAACAAGAGAAAAATTAAAGCTGTCTTTTCCCATTACTGTGGGAAAAGGAAATTTGGACATGCTGGCCAGCTACAGTTCACTTACATAACATTTTAGGTGACCTAAATGATACCAAGGTGGCTAAGATTAACTCAGGTGAAAAACAAATGCAGAGAGCTCCGTCCATTGTTAAATAACCAGTGTGTTTCCTGGTCACAGAGACATGCTGTGCCTTCTGGCATGCAGGCATGTGTTAATATGTCCCTTTGGCTCTGCATGTTTGGGAAAGTCTTAGTAATGGAAAAACAAGGATGTTGTAGGTGAAGAGTGAAGTGCTTTGGCAGAGCAGCGTGTGCAAGAGCTTGACCAGAGCCTGCTGGATTGCGCTTGGGCTGAGCCTGTGATAGCAGCCTGTCAGCTCCCCGAGCATTCACACTCATTCACAAAGATTCAGAGAGTCAATGAGAGCATTACCATGTCCTGGAGTAAATAATCTCATTTTCCCATGCACCGACGGAGATATAAATTCCATCTGGTTTGGCTACACCAGAAGGGGTCTTGCCCAGACCACATTAGCATAAGAAAACTCTGATATTTTCACAGTTAACTCAAGGGGTCATCCAGCTGATGCCAGGAAGGTCTTGCCTTTCTTTTAATTGCTGAGAAAGTATAATGGATTTTTACAATTTAAACAAGTTATGTAAATAGCAAAAAAAAAAAAAAAACCAAGTCTACGTGTCATAACTCATATAAAACAAGATAATCCAGAGAAGTATACTCCTTGAAATCACCTATTGATTCTGAGTCTATCATAACCAGCAAGGAGTCTGCTACTTGTCAGATAGATACTCTTTCTCAGGCAGCTTCAAACACATTGTCAAAATTGTGTATAGCTTCTAACTCCCAGGCCTTCTACTTACATATAAATCACTCAATTCACTTTTTAATTTCCATTTTTTGGAGGCCTATCCCAAAATTTTTAAAAGAAAAAAACCCCAAACAACAAAACCCTAAAACATTTACTTAAAACTACTTAGGTTTATAGAGGTACAGTCTGGTAAAAATGATGTATGTGTTTAATAATATGTTCCCTGGTTAATAAAATACGAGATTATTTTTGGACTACAGAATTTAAATGGAAGAAAGTTTAACCATTAGGAACCTGTTTACTACTACCAAGAGAATAGCCAGTTGGCAGGTCAACAGCTATCATCAGAAATAAAAAACCACAGCAACCACCTGTGCTTAAGGCTTGTCCCTATTAGGAAAAAAAGAAATGAAAGGGCAAAACTTGAGAAGCAAAGCTAGAGCACGCTGGGTTCTCTTTAGTTTAAAATTAAAACAAGAGAGGGCATTGCTTTGGCATTACTGATTCCAGGATTCAGAGCACAGGAGAACCAGCTCTTCCCGACTGTTTAAGATAAAATGGGCAGCAAATACCTGCATCAAACTTTTTCTCTAGATAACCAATTCAATCCAAAGCATGATGAAATATCTTAGGTTCTTCACCACGCAAAGATTTGCTCTGAAAGGAAGTGTGCATGCAGGGATGTTTCCCCTTCCTCTGTGAATAGTCCCATCGTTGAGCCAGTTGGAGATTGGCCATTCAGAGTTGAAAAGGCCAGCAGACACCTGTGTCAAGTGCATCCTTCCTTTGCCAGATGGAAATAATTGGAGCCTTGAGATAGTTCTCACTTACTGTGATGTGACTGGGTCAGAGTGAATCGCACCTGCAGCTCGTGTCCCTCACACACATTCCCAGCAACATCCCTGCCAAAAATGGCACTTCTGCTGTGGAACCTGAGGATATCCATTGCCAGCAGGGAACATTTTGAGAGGCAATGACATGTTGTTCCTATATAACCTAGGACATACATCAATCCTGAAATTAAATGCAGAGAAAAAGGGTTTTTCCCCTCTGATTTTTTGTTCTCCCGTGGGGACTGCTGTTCTCATTCTTACCACTCAGCTCTGGTTTGTGCTTCCCTGTCCTAAAGACTTCACCGTGTACTTCTGTATGTACATACTATATTGACATTTACATATAATTAAAAATTACCAAGCATCATGAGGTGATTCAGATATTGTCTCATATAAGTATAGGGAACAATTGTATTAGTAAACAAAAACATTTTAAAAACAGGTACCCTACGTAACATATAAAGTGCTCCTTATTAAAGACACAGAAGCATTA
This sequence comes from Entomyzon cyanotis, assembly GCA_024500445.1. Classification (NCBI taxonomy): domain Eukaryota; kingdom Metazoa; phylum Chordata; class Aves; order Passeriformes; family Meliphagidae; genus Entomyzon; species Entomyzon cyanotis. The sequence goes on along the minus strand of JAKEPQ010000743.1, from coordinate 5,111,611 downwards.
TAGTCCAAATAGCAGCTTAATATTGAAAGATTGGATGTTTAGGTGATGCATAAACCTACAAAGGATTAGGTTTTTTTCTTTAATTTATTGACAATGAAATACATGAATTCAGTTTAAGTTTGGATAGTTAAAGATGTTCCATTTTTCAATAGGAAAGTAATTTTCATCTAGTAAAGTCTGGACTAAAAAAGGAGAGGAGAGGCAGTAGCAGCACCTGCAGAACACCCTTGTGCTTCTGACCATCTCCTGGTGGTTCTTTAAGGTTTGTTGAAGTCAAACAGCACCCAGACAGTTTGATAACACCTACCCCATTTACAAGTTCCCAGTGGTTTAAGATATTAATTACAGATATTAATGCCTAATCGACTATTGACGCAATTATTCTCATACACAAGCAAAGTCTTAAATGGCCTTGAGCTGATAACATTTTCTTCCCCATGTTTGTTAGCAGAGACTTCCTTTCTGAACTTTGATAAGACATTTACAGAGTAAAAAAGAAAAAAAACTAAAAAAACCCCAAACAAACACACACACCAACAACAAAACAAAAACCAAACCAAAACTAAAACCAAAACAAACAAAAAAAAACAACCAAGAAAATGATTGCTCCTATGAACAACACTTATTTTATTATCACAGGACGTTAACCTGGACTTGTCTAACGTTATATAACTTTTTGGTACCCTGCCCCCTGTCCTTGTCTCTCACGGTAGTGTTCCCATGGCTCAGAGCCAGCATGTTTCCCAAGGAGCCTTCAACACTCCCTGATGCCAAAGGAAATGCTCCTGCAAGGGTCCAGCTTAGCAAGGACAGTAAAAGGTGGTGCTGCCTGCAGCTGCTCCTCACCAAAACTCTTGCCAAGAGGCCAGCAAAGGTTGAGGTCACCACTCTACAGCTTGTGCCATGTGCTCCCATAATGAGCAAACAAGATCAGGGTGAGGCATGAAATCTGAATATTGGGGCTCCATTTATCAACACAGAAATGAGTGCAGTGAACTCAGCAAACTTCCAGAACAAGCTGATAGGGGCTGGACTGAACACAAGGCTATAGGTCCAGTCAGGCAGAGGTTAACTTCAGCACAACCAACACAGATCCAGACACGTTTTCAACACATGCAATACATATTTTTTTCTTTGAAAGCAAATTGTCAACTCTTAGTTCCCTGTTGGCTTGCTGAATGGCATCTTTTTTTCTTTTTGCAATCTCTCTATCCCCCAGAATCAACCCTCCAAGTACCTAAATAAACTCTTCAACTGCCATTAAATCTATGGAGCTTATAACATACAGGGAACCTCACTACAAATATTTTAAAGAAAAAGCTTCAGTTCTCTGGGAGTCTTGTTTTAATGTGTATTTCTGTGAAATTCTGAAACTACTTGTGTACTCATTTGTAAAAAGTAAATCTCAATATACTCAATTTTTAGTCTTATCTGAGGCTTAGGTGGTGGAGGGAGACACTGCTATATTTTGCTTCCTTTTCTTGTACAGCCTAATTTCTGTGACTCAGACAATTGATCCACAAGAACAAGCCAGGATAGGTATTAAACTACCCAGGACAAACTCCCTATCACTTGAGTTTTTAAATCAAGATTGAATGCCTTTCTAAACTATGTGCTCAAGCTCTACCACAAGCTTCATGTAACAATCACTAAGCAAAACCCTTTGGCTTATGGGAGTCAGCTAAGATGATTATACTGGTTCTTGCTGGCCTTAAAAATCAGATGAAATAGAAACTATGGTTGAAATTCTTCCACATGCAAAGCCCTGTGATAAAACTTTGAATAGAATTTCAGCCAAAGTGTTTAGAATGTCTTAGGCAAGCCTGCATCATCCAGAGAGGTTTTTAGGGAACCCCCCCAAACTACACATGGAGAAGAACAACTGTGACAGCCTTATTAAGGTTTTGTTTTGCATCTCATGAGAGGAAATAAAAAGCATTGCCTTCTGCCCCAGGGTTACTACTGGAAGAGAAAGACCAGCTGGGACCTCTTGTGGAATGCAAAGGAAGCTGAACATTTATCTGTTTCTGCTCTTGTTGGTATTTTTTGGAGGAGTTCTTAAAGTGTGCATCTCCAAGAAAAGATAAACCTCTAAGGAAGCTCTTTTGACCTAGCAGCAAATTTCAGAAGGGCTGGTGGCTTTGCTACATATCCTGAGGCTCATCAAACAGCCAGTCCCCACTGACTGATGCTGAGCAGCCAGGGGAGGAGGACAGGCAGTGCTGCACATGAGAGATGCTGGTCTGTGACCTCTGTCACTTCTCCATCTCAGTAACTCCCATCACAGAATAAAACTCACCAAGGGAAGCACTGACTCCACAACTCACTAACATAAATCAGATGTTGAAGGGCAAAGTACATAAAACTGAGCTGTTTGGGAAACACATGACTCCAGCACACCACATTTGGCCAAGGCCTCTTGCTTCCTCCTGAGAAGGGCAGGTGCTGACTGCTCCTTCCCCATGGGAACACAGCCTGGGTCAGTGGGCAGAGACTGGCCACAAATACATTGCACAGACTGTCCATGGGTATTAGTAAACACACGGATACCACCAGAAAGGGATTATATGACTCTTCCCCGACGTCTGGATTGCACATTGTTACCAAACAAAGGAAATTATGCAAAGATAGCCCCAGAGGCAGAGTAACCATGATCTGCTCCTACTTGTGAATACTGGGCAAACACCTAATAACCAAAATTAATTACCTGCCTCTGCTCGTTTTGTTAAATGATCAAAGTAATACATCCACTAGTCGTACATGAACATGATTATTTGTACAAAATTACATTTATACAGAAGTGGTGCAGGACCAGAGCCTGCAGTACTTGCCATCAGTCACCTTATTGAAGGAATTGCTCCTAATTTCTTAACACCAGCACTGCAGGACTCAGAGGAACTTCCACAATATTAAGGTGATGAGATTCCATAGAAGAGCGAGGGTAGAGTCAATTCTTCTTAAAATTCACCTTCTCAAGACAGCTGGCACACACGAAATATTTGTGAAATCAATTTCAGAATGACCAGAGGAGGTGCTGGGAGCACCACAGTCAGTTCAGCAGTTGGCTGTTGGCTCTTCCAGGAATACTTTGGGAATCAGGATGGAAGCATACAACATCCTCTCCCACAGGATCTCTGCAGTGCATCCAGTAACCCTCAATCCAAGAGATGCAGCCTCACACATTCCTTCAAATGAACACCATTTCCCCCTTTCAGTACCAGCTGTGCAAAGCACCATTCTATAAGCTTCAACTTCCTTTCCTCATTTCTTCACCATTGTGCAGCATTTTGGATCAGTACTGAGTCATGCTGATGTCCTTCAAAACCATTTGTTCTGGCACAATGCAATCACAACTGTGGATGTTGCTCCTGAGTTTGGTTGTCTGCAATGAAAACTGTATTACCAACCCTTTGGGAGTGGAAAACACAGAGCAAGGATACTCATAGGGCCTGGCTCCTGGGCCACTGAAGTCCCAAGGTAGCTTTCTGCTGTCTACAATAGGTTTTGAAGGCAGGCTGCTAAATGTCCGTCTTGGCAACATATCCAGTCCATATTTGCTCCCAATAAGGCAGAAGAAGTTTTACAGACCTTAGCAAATCCAGCCCATGCTTTCAGTCTCCTTATGAGAGCTTTGGATATGCCCTCCTGACAAAGGAAAAGGAAAACTTTGCAAAAAACTTATGGAATTCTTTTGGCTAAGAATTTTGATAAAAGCGTGTACAAAAGGAACTCAGCGTCAGTGCAGATCCTGTAAAACACATGCATAAATATTAATGTAGTTTCCCTTTCTTTCAGGATTTGTTTGTTGTTCTATTTGATAATAGTACTTCTCCAGCTTCCAATATTTTTGGATAATGTTCTCGCCTTCATTTGTAATCACTCTATTTGGTGTAGAAGATGGATTTTTCCAATTTTGTGCTATTATATACCTTAGCATGGAAAGGATTAGATGGGTTTTTCTTTTTCCGTTTAGTCATTATTTAACTGCTTGTGAGCTTCAGGGATTTATATCCCAGTAGGTCTAATTCCAGGATTATAGGTATCTAAATATCCAGTAAATCATTTAGTAGCATATAGGTTTAAGGCAACTCCAAATAACCCCTCCAGTTAGCTCTCCAGCTAAAAACTGAAGTTAGCCAGAAGCACTAGATTTGAGTAAGAGTTATTAAGTAATGCAGAATCACTAATTTAGAGTCCAATTCTACTTGCTTCAAAGGTACTGATAAAATTTATACCCACTTCAGTGGAACATGGCAAGGTCTTCAAACCCTCTTGCTGTAGACACTTGCCTTCTTCCTAGCCAAATACTAATCAAAGTCTCCTCCTTCTCTGATTTAAGGTCCAGCTCTCATTCCCATTGCATTTTTTATTTAGATAAACACTGTCAGGTTGAGTTGACCCAAAATTTAGATTTATTGAAAATGAAATAAAATGAGCAACAGAAAGTTCTCTGTATTTGTTTTTCTAAATTCCAGTGAAAGCAGCTTCTTGGTTTGGAGTTCAATTTTCTTTGGCATCATCTACAGCCTGAACATTGAAGCACTGTGCTCATACATGAAAACAAATAGGGGACAGACAAAAGTGAAAGAGAGTTATAGGTTTTCCTTGTTTGGGCTTAGTGAAAAGTAAACACATGGTATTAAAGATCAAAAGCAAATCTGGTTTCTTGCCATCCATCATTCAGAATGATCGAAAGCAATACTAAGAGCAAAGATAAGCAGATCGCTGGGTTTAACTACCTTTTAATTTGCCATGCTCATTTAACCATGGCACAGAAGCAATGCAGGTTTTGCCCTGGCAGAGGGGTGAGAACAGCCAGGGACTTGTGCCAGCTCCCACCGGGCGTGTCTGGGGTTTGTCCTGCTGCCTGGGTTCAGGTGAGGCTCTGTTCCACTGGCACCAGCAACGCTGCAGAGGCACAGGTGTCTCGAGGTTTCTGCTTTGGTTTGAGACGTGTGAGGCTGTTAAATTCATCATTTCCTAGCACTGAGTGATTCTCCCCAACCTGTGCAAGAAGGTGCTTGTGGAGCTGGCACTTTTCAGGGTATCCTGCAGCAGGTGACTGCTGAGGGACACAACCTCAGCCCTCACCACACACAGGGAACAAACCTGGCTGTTCTGACAGAGCCTGGAGGAACCAGGACTGGGGTGTGGTGAGGTGATAAAACTGAGCATTCCTCCCACCCTTAAGGGTAAATGCTTGTTTCAACTCTCTTTATATTGGGTGTGTCAGAGGTGTGGGCCTAGAGGATCTGCCATAGCCAGAATTAGCATGCGTTCTTCTTGTGTAGAACAGATATAAAAAGGCCTTTTCTTTCCAGACAGAGACATTTTGCCTGCACGAGTGTCAACACAGAGTTCATTTCAGGCAAGCTCTGTGGTGAAGAGAAAGGTAAGGTTAGGTGAGGAGCCCTTCCCATCAAACCAAACTTGAAGGAAGGCCAGGACTTCAGGGCTGGATTAGGACTGGGCACATCCCAGCACAGGGCAGTGAGTAATCTGCATCACCTCAAGGAGGCTTTGAGCCTCAGAAACCACCTTGTATTTGCAGTTTCCTTCCTTATATGGTATTATATAGTTATTAGATTATATATTATATATAAGATAGATACACATATATACATATATTATGTATTATAGTAGATTATATTAGTCTTCTGTGCACTACCTACCATCTTTAGCACTGGCTCAGGCAATTAGACCACTGGATGAGCAGACAATCACAGCTGTCCACAGCTCCACAAACATCCTGCAAGGAAAGAGCAACCAAACAGGTAGACTCTGTAGGTAGTCCAGATAGCCAAAAAAGGGGACAACAGAACATTCAGTTCATTCATCTTGATCTCCTGGGCAAGAGAAGTTAAGTCACTAGGTAGCCTTCCTTTACTGACCACTCAATCTTCTCTGCAAACTGTTTCCTACCTGTGGCCACATAAGCTCAACAATTTTAAATGGCCTTGAGAAAGCTGATTTTCAAATGAATGGACAGTGAAAATGGAGAAATAATATATTCCACTGGTGCCATGTCACGCTGGTCCATCATTCACAAAATTTTATGTGTATCTGGACCCCGTCAACAGCCCTGCTTCAAAGAGCATGCAGGATCAGCAGTCTGTAGCTTCAGAGACAGACAACATCTAAATCCAGCACCATTTCAGCAGCATCTCTGCCTGAATATGATAGATAAGGATTTCAGGAAGGCATGTCAAAGATAAAAGGAAAGCTACCCCTTGCTCTTGTTTAATTTCCCTTCCAATTTCCTAAAAGGCCTGTTGCGGGAATGACTGTCACCAGAAAGATACAGGGCCCAATTTACAGCCATTGCACAGAACTGCAATAAGCAGTTGCAGTCTATAATTTTCAAGTAACACCACATTTATGAAAACTGCAACAATCCCTTTTGCTGTGATTTGTGGACTCTGATGGCAGAGGAGCCAACCTCTCTCTCAGGCAGCAGAGAGCAAGAAGAGAGAAAGATGAAGAAAACCAAACTGGCTGCTGCCTCAGCATGTAGACTGCAAAATAAATAAAAAAAGTCTTTAAAAGTGTTAATAAAATATCCGCTAAGAGTGGAAGGGGAGATTAGAGCTGACAAGTTGGCCATAGGGCCTTCTTCAGGCTCTTCCAGTTAGAACTGAGACAAGATGACAAGTTGAGAAATTGAACTAAGTTGACATGGTCTGCATTTTCATAAATTTCCTCCTCCTTTTTCATATTAAAAAAAAAAAAAAATCTGCAAAATAAAAAGGATAGAATTCAAACAAAGGCCTGTAATACTGTGCAGTTCTCCTAAGCATCCTGTACAAGGCTTTGGAATAAATGCAAGAGTAACTGCAAAACCCAGCAGAGACAATGCATTGTATTTACTGAGGAATCACCTCTAATTTTTTTCACCAAGGATTCTATTTGAGTGGAAAGACTTCAGCATGAGTTGGATGAAGTCCCAGATCACCCTGCAGTTTTTAGAGAGAGCAGTGTTACAACTACAAGAGCAAACCAGAAAATACACTGGCTGAACCTTATTATCATTTGGGTTTTTTTCAAAATCCTACCAAGATCAGCAGAAAAGCTCTCATTAGGTCTAATCCCTTTCTGAAAAATAGTTAAAATGTTCCTGAATTGGGACTGAAATTCTGGCAATAGGGACACATTCATGAAGAGTCAAACCCAGGGTTCCACATTATCATCAATTCACTCACTGTGCTTCAGGCAACGTTAATGTTTTAAATCTCAAGCATCTCCTCTTTTACCTCCAAAAAGCCACTCCATTGTTCAATAAATTATAACTATGCCTCTAATTTTGCTGTCTGGGAGTTTCTTTCCCAATCCAAGATTTGGGCACCAGGACTTTTTCTCTAAATTGCTTGGGCTAAGCAAAGGTAACACGAGAGATTTTCCAACGACGTCATTTTATTTTTATCATCACCATCATCATCATTATTATTATTATTATTGTCAAGATCTTTGGCATTTTAGCTGTTGCCTAAGCGAGGTGAGCAGTGCTGCACAGCACGTAGTCTGTGCTTCCCCATTTCAGGTGAGCACAGCCATGCACAGATCAGAGGTCCAACAAAGAGTTTATCACAAGTGCATCTGGTATTGTTTCTAGTCAGTGAACTGCACCACAGCAGCACAATGGAGCTGAGGGCTGGCAGGTTACAGAAGTGCTCCTCATGCAGGAACAAGGATGTTTCAAGAGAACAGGGTTTTATTAGCTTCAGTCAGACTTTCAGTCACAAGGCTGTTTTGATGTTCACTCCACCTTCTTTGAGGGGGAAGTAGGAGGTTTAAATCTTAATTGCTTCTGAGCACAGAGGGCTTGAAAGGCAATGGAATAAATTTGTCCTTGCCATATTAAACAGGGGTGGAAAGCAAGGAAGACCCTCAGTAGAGTTTAGACCCCTGTAATGAGCTCTGCAATCCTAACCCTCAGCAGAAGAACTTTAAGCCATTGGTCCCACTGGAGAAACCATGCCTGAAAGGGATGAAATTCTGGTGAGGCCATTCACACAATTTTTTTATTAAAAAGCTGTGTCGGGAAGGACTCCCTGTGGTGGAGCTGGCCTTTAAGAACTGAGAATCCTCTGGGCTTTTGAGATATAAATCAGTTGACCTGTTGCCAGCAAGGCTCCTGCCTCGAGTTTCAAAGCCTAAGACCCTGGCAACAGTTCATTCACTACTTCAGGTCAGCTTCTGCTTAATGAAAATCTAGAGGAGTGGTAAATGATTGTCCAAAGGCTGCCACTTACATCTGTCTCTGCACTGGAACATCCAGGATCAGAGGAGGCAGACCAGCACCAAGCTTTGGCAGCACAGCGATGGTGAGAGACCAGCCAGACCAGGGCAAGAACAGCCTTCTTGCTCACTGGCTTCAGTCATTTTCCACCCAAACCATCAAGGCTTCTTCACACTCACAGGTGGGACTCCTAATGAAAGAAGTTATGAAAGGGCAGAAGGTTTGATTCACCGAGCCGCCACACTGGCAACACATTTACACAACTTCTCCACCCAAAGTCGAGAGGTTTAACCTGTAGGGATAATTGCACCCCTTTGGCAAGGGTGGTACAGAACACTTGAAAAGGTAATCAAAGCAGGCAAAAAGGGAAAGCAACATCATTTTGGATAATTGGAGCAAAGAGGTAATACATATCTCAGTGTCACAGGGAAGATTGCTCAATGCAACATGCATTTATTCTTATCTCAGAATTGTATTTATCGAAGTAAACCATGCTTAAGTTAAAGGGAGGCACATAAATCTTCTCGTATTGTAATTTTGCAACTCAAAGCAGCTGCTAATTATATTATAGATCTTCCAGAAGTATGTATAGTAATTACCAGTTTCAGCCACATTATTAGACTTGCAAACAGAGTTTGCTCTCTGCAAATGCGTCAGGAGCAAAGGGTCAGGCCAAAACCAGGGTAAATCAGCACAGATGACAAATCCTAACTGTACTGGACCTACCTGATTCGCACCTGATGAAGACACCACCTTTAAGATGTACACAGGCTTCATTGCTGAACTCTTTCCTTTTGGTCTGCTCACCCAAGTTATGAGTTGTGTTGGGCTTTTTCCCTGATAGAGATTATCAGGGTCTGCCTTGGGCCCAAACTCAATGTTTTAAAATCAGTGACAGCTCATTTCAGATCTTAAAATCTCCCAGAAAGAAAAATTTATGTTATTGTCATTAGAGTAGGAGAAAGTTTGAGGCTTACAAAGTCCTTGAGAAGCTCTGGATGCCACCTTCTTCCATGGATGAACGGAAGCTTTATCACTCTTTGTCACTTAAATAAAGGCACAAAAAGGAAGTTTAGTGAAATAACCAAGGAATGGTTATACTACCCACTTTCTTCATGTACTACAGCTGAAATTAAAAAACACTACCAGGCATAAATCTTAAGTATTATTTATATATGTATACATACATGGGAATAACCACTTGTATTACTAATTGGGTCTGTTTGTCTGGTTTCCATATCAACTGAGCACTGGCTGGAGTTCTTCAACCAACAGGAATTATGTGGGCAAAAGACTGAAAGGTTGCCATGCAAGGTAGAGTTTTCAAAACAATTATGTGAATTATAAGCTGAACTTCCAATATACTTACATAGAAACTATAGAAATACTAATATATATCTATCTATAAAATGAAACCATTATTCAAATCCGTACTTTCTCAAAAGAGCTGTAGAAATTTAATAGTGACTAAAATAACATAAAAGTGGTTAATATTTTCTGTTAGGCCAGTTGGGGCACTTAAACATCACAATGTCTTCCCACCTCCAGCACAACTTCTTCTGTGATGACACAAAAATAAAGTATTTGCTTGGTGAATTATAAATTGCAAACCTTTTGATACCTTTTACTGGATATGTTTAACATTAGTGCAAAGCCATATTATTAATGAGAATAACCATATATTCATTTAAACCATGACATCTTGGTATTGCTTTGTAGCTTTAGTGTCTACTCTTGCAAAAGTACTGGGTTTGTTCCATTCTTATTGAGAATAAAAGTTGACACAAAAGTGGAAAACACTCTCCCATGGCCAGATGGATGGGCAATGTTTATTGTGCAACATCCTCCTTGGGAAAAGAATCTAAGAAAGAGTTTCAAGATTAATATCCAATTTCCAGGCTTTTACAGTACTTGGCAATCATTCAAATCTAACAGTGCACCAAGGCAAAGATTAAAAAGCCAAAGGCCACAAACCTGTTCAAACTGGTATAGTGGGTTCAAAGTTTCCTCCAAGATCTTGAGCTATAGTTTCCACATATCACTGAAGTCAAAAACCTAGGCAACCCCACAGATAAGGTCCTATTTACTCTAGATGAACTGAAGAATTATAATGAATCATGCTTTGGACCTTGCTCTTTAGCTGTAATTAATACCTGATTATTTTGGTCACTCACTGAAGAGTAACTTCAGTATAACCCCTTTGAAGTGTTGGAGCAAAATGACTGAGGGACAAAAAGAAGGTGAAAAAAGAAAGAGCTGCTGCTGCTAATGGGGACAAGAATAGTGGGAAAATACTTATGTCTCCTTGCCAAAGTGAAAGTGCATTCGAGTGCCTGCAGTTATTGCTATTCCTGTTCTTGCTGAAAACTTACTGGGAATCCCACTGACTTTGGACATTGCAGGGGAGAATGCTCACAAACAGGAGTGTATGTGTGAAAGAAAGCAGAGAGAAGAAAGAAGCAATAATGCAGAGTCCTTTCTTACCTGTGCTTGGCATCTGCAATCCCCTGGTGGTTACATCATCTTGACACAAAACTGGTTTTAGTTCTGTTACTGGATGTGATCCAGAGCCTTATGTTCTGACTTTCACCAGTGGGAATGTCGATGGGATTCCTTCTTTCTTTCCATGAGCCATGTTACAGGAAATAGTTATTTTGAGGAAGTTATACCATTTAATTGCTCTTCTTTAAATAAAGCACAATACAAGTCCATTATACCATACCAAAACTTTGAATGCCAGGCCTTAAGAAGTTAAAATCACAGAATCAGTATTTATTATGATCCAGTAGCATACAGTTACTTGTATGACTGCTCATGAAAAATACCAGGTACTGAGCACAGCAGAACAGAGGAGAACAGGTCTCTAAACACACAAGGAGAACCAGCAAAAGAGGAGACAGAATACAGGCTAAGTCAAATGCAGGTTTTTTAAAAAAAATTAGCTTCATTCTCCAATGACAACATATAGACCAACTTTTTCTTTTTCTTAGAGAAGCCAAAAAGTTTTTTCTCAGTCTGCTAAATATTTGTGTATCACTTGATGTTCTCAGTTCATTAAGTGCTGAAATCCTACTCTGCAGATTTACCAAGACCTAGGCTATGACACCTTCTGCCAAACTATTTTTCTGTAGCCTACAATCCCTTTCCTATTAAAGGGAACTGAACCAACCTTGCTGGTAGTAACAGAACCCCAAAAGCTTTCAATAAGTATGAAATCATCTTATATTTGAAGCTGAATATTTGTCCTTTGTAGTGAGATTCAGCAGGTCTCATCTCTTGGCAGCTGACAAACAGTTGTCACAGCTGGGCAGGACCAAGTCCTCAAAAACGTGTGTGGAGCCTCAATGCATTGACACCAAGGTCATCAAGAAACCAGCTCAAAACAGGAAACATCTCTAACCCCGTGGATTATAAAGATTCCATATAACTATGGCAAGTGCTTACAGTAAATTCCAATATAAGGAACCTCCACCAATAGCTGGAGCTGTGAGCTCTTTAAAAACAGGGTGGAGACACTTGGTTCTTGGAATGAAGGACACGTCCTAAATTAATGTGAGTGAACTGGAGGGCAGAAAAACTGATACACTGCCCATTCGTGCAGTCAGGTCTCATATTTTTTATAGAAACTTAATAACAAGTCAGTTTTTATACTGTTGGGTCCCACTGCAGCACCTCAAAAGAAAGAGATGTCAGTTCAACAGGCTGGAACTCTGCTGTGCATTCCCAAGGATTTCACTGACCTGTCCTCCCTGGGCTGGCTGAGCAGGGCAGGTAAACAGCCACTGCCTTTCCCTCAGAGTGGCTCTCACTGGCAGCTATTCCCAGTTCTGGAAAACAAATTGCAGACCATTATCAGCTCTTCTGGTAATTGCTGCAGGATGGAAACGCAGAGTGCAATAAATCACAACATCATTATCCTAAGGCCCAAATGGTCTGGCATATTTTTGCTTAAGATGGTTAATACAGAAATGGTGTAGCCTGCAATGGCAAATAAAAATATCCAATAGTGACTAGCATGCATTGGGGCTTTTTTTTGTACTTGTTCAGATTATTCACTACACATTTTAAACTATTAAAAATAATGCTGTCTTTAGTAACAACATTTTCTTTTTAACTCTGTGGGAAGAAAATCCCTCAGTCGGTAAATATGAGAGCCTTGAACTCTGCATTACATCTATTACTAAGGTACCACAGATAATGACTGTGGGCTAAAGGTTGGTGTATTTCCATTGTTTGTGTTCTGTCTTTAAGGCAAATGCCCAGTGCCCAACTATATCTCAGTAGTTCCATGGACATCATATAATTTCCAGTGAAATTTTTCATGCCCAGGCTAAAAGAAGTGAACTGAGTTAAAATTCTCTGAAGTCCAATATGATACATAAACTTCAAAACTCAGACTTTAAAAGAAAGAAGCTGCAAAATCACGCGCTTTCAAACAATCATTAGGTCATGTGAACAGGGGAAATGTGATGGGATTTCCCTTGGGATATTCCAAGAACAAGTACAATCCCTCAGCCAACAGTATTGGGGCATTCAGTGAGGCACAAGATAAGGAGGTTGTGTTCAAAAATACTCATTTAACGTTCAGCCAAGGAACAACATTAGCGGCACTTGTGGATTTGCCAAGTGCCAGAGAAAAGTGCAAGGATGGAGGGGAGGGAATGGAAATAAATAAAACTGGAGAGAAAATATTATATATAATAGAATTATGCTTCTCTCTCCAGTTTCAGAACAGCTCATCAAAGCCAAAAGGTAACTCCACTCATTGCTATATCTTCCATCTTGATCAGATTTCATCCATGAATAAGCAACTGGATTTTTACCAGACAACTGGATACCTCCCAAAAAGCACAACCCTCTGACATGCTAGCAACACTGGAATTAGATAAAACATTTATGAGACAGACCCACGGATTTAGTGGCTTTCATAAATGCTGGTGTTCAGAAGGAGCAGCTTTATAGAAAACATTTGCCCCTAGTCTATAATCTCTACTGAAACGAGTTTAAATTACCTCTATATCAAACATATATTTTTAAAAAGTTTTTTGATGATGGCATTGTTATTATTTTCATACAGTTAAAAAAACAAAAGCTCTGCAGGGCTTGTACTAAACAGGTTAGGATTATTATAATCAAATTTGGATTGAAATACTATTAATGATCTGTCCTGGGAATATAAAGTAAGGTTTTTGGGTTGATAGCATCTTTGTGATGGAAAGCACATTTTTTTAAATTGGGTTCTTGGAGAAAATACCATAAAGCTTGCTCAGTTTATGTTTTAATCCAGACTGCCCTGTGCACATGTACATGGTTGCAAATATTTCATTATCTTCATGACTACGTTTGGTACATTACACAGAGAGAAAGCAGAGCACAGAGCAGAAAACAAGGCAATCTGCCTCCTTTCAACCAAGAGCATGAAAGTGCTACTTGATGCTACCATGACCAACAGCAACCTTGAGACAGAGGCCACAGCACCATCAGTGCCAGGCACCCCTGGGCCAGCAGCCCTCTGAGCTGGGCTGCTCCCTGCTCTTCAGCCAGGAGGGATTTTCCTGACCCTTGTGCAGCAATGAACCTCAGGTAGAGCCAGAAATGTCAGGGTTTTTCTTTCCTGGTGATACTCAGTACTTTGTGCAGGGAAAAGAACAGGTCCCAGCAATGTGCTGAGCAGCTCTGTGCACAGGTAGATGCTCTGGCACAGAAACAACAAGGCTTGCTTATCTCAGAGGCAGGGCAAAACCATGGAGTGATCCCTATTTAATTGAGAGCTGACAGCTGTTTACATCACCAAGGATTTAGCTGCAGTGTAACCATTCTTGTGACAAGCCGTGCACCTTTGAACGTTGGACAGTTTACTTCCAAATCTTTTACATTGTGACAGCCTCCCTAATCATTCAGAAATAAATTGTGGAGGCTCCCAAACGGCATTTTCAAACATGACAGTTTTACTGCCTCCGTCTTTACAGCAGCAACTCCACAGTGACTACTGTTTTGGAGTTGTTGGGGTTTTTGATTATATAAGAAGAAAACAAAACAGGTTGCTGCTAGTACTCCAAACACAATAAGCACTGCCTCTTACACAGACTGAAAAACTACTTAACACTGTGGAACAGTCAGTAGTGGTGGCTCTTACACCTCCACCTGTCTGTGTAAATGTAACTTCTGCAGCTGGTGAGACCTAAGATAACATATTCAAGTGCAGAGTGCTTGCTATCACTTCCCCATTATTTCAGCATTATCCTAATGCCCAAATTAAATGAAAGTCAAAGCACAACAATATGTCATGTTCATTCTGAATTTCAGGTATCAGAGAAAATACTGTAGAGAGAACTTCTTCTCTCTATACAAAACATTTTGCTGATTGCAATTATATCAACAAAAATGAAATTTCTATTTACAAGAGTGGATACTGGCAGGGGAAATGCTAAACCAGCTTTGTTAATTCCAACACTGTCACAGATAGTCCAGTTTGCCAAATAACTGCATTGATTTCTGTGTCTCCCTCCAGCACTGTGCTCACTTATGGTGGCCAGTCTTACCACTAAGCTTATTGCTGAAAAAGAATTTATTGTGGCAAAATTCAGCTAAAATCAGCAGTTCTTTTAGGCACTGGGGCTCTGTCTGATCTGTAGAAGATGCAACATGTCCTCAGTCTACTCATATTCTTCAGCCATGTCCTCAATTCCACTTTAGGCCAAAATCCAGAAGCACATCACAGCCTAATCCTCTTGCTCATTTACTGTGGGAAGGAACCCAGGTGCATGGGCTGCATGGGAACTCAGACAGATGCCTGAGGCACTGGGATCTCCTGGCACATTCTCACTTTTGCAGTCCTTGCAGGACCAACCATGGTCTCAATTACGATGTGTAAAACCTACACCACCCCAGCTCTTATCACAGACTGACTGGAGTTGGGCAGCTGAAAGGAGATGCACAGACTGGATGAAATCCAGAGCTGCCATCTAGTTCCACCTTCCTCCCAGCACAGGGAAATTGCCAGCTCTAGATCAAACTTGGTTCTGCCTGGCCAGCTCCTGAAAGCCTCCCTGGATGGATGGAGGTTCCAGGTCTCTCTGGGTGACCTGTTCACAGCTCCACTGCCCTCTTAAATGCAGTGGGGTGTAGGAAGAGCTGGAGGGTTCTGTAAAACTCACAGAACCAGGCTTCTTAGACCTAGCCTAAATATATTTATTTAGAACAGTAATCAGCTAATAAAAGGTATCTAACCTCTGGGCTGCATAAGGGTCATGGTATTCCATGGACAACAGTGAAGCATTTAGCACTTTATCTCTCTGGAGGGAATCATTTATCTGCAATGGCACCCTGAGAATGGTGGGTGTTGTCAGAAGGTCAAGGTCCAGCATCAGGATATGTAACAAACATTAACCACTTCATCCCTCTTCACTGGGCAGTATTTTAATTTCATTTTTTTATTGAGCATGATTATTAGTTTATGACAGGGGTAAATTATGGAAAAGGCAAACCTAGATCACCTCCTACAGGCTAAGGAGAGAGGAGACTTTTCCTTCCCTGAACATTGCTGGTCCTGAATCTCTGCACTCCATTTCATATTTCTGCACCTTTAAAGAGCACTGAGTCCATCACACTGTTCTAGCCATGCCCAGCTGCAATTATTTATCTTAGCATTAAATCATTTTGGGATGATCTTCTAACACTCAGAATTTTAGGGTTAATAGCAGGCTCCCTCATAGATGTGTACTAGTCAGGATAACCAGGCACTTCAGGAAACCAAATAAAAGGACACCTTTCTTGCCCACTTTATGCAGTCAGAAACTACCTTTACACATGAATCAAGATATTTATTTTTTTCATTTCTTGGAAACCTTTTCTGCAAAATGGAGTTTATGCAGGTCATTGTAAAATACTGTGGAGGAAAGTGCATATTAAAAATATAATATATTCTCTTTACTGATCATGATCTGAGAGTTTAAGTGTGTTTGAAACATTGTGTTTTGCAATCCAGGCTATGTGATGAGTGATAAGCTATATAGTCATAATTAACAGTAGCGATAAATAAAATGTATTACATTCTGTACAGCCCTATTTGCATTGCAAAAATCCCTATTTAGATTACAATGAACTCTAAATTACAGAGTAAACAAGTTTTGGCTACATCTTGAGGCCCAGCAGGGAGGAAGGTATCGTTTGCCACCCCAGCAGAGGAATGCTGTTTACATCCAACTGGACTGTGCCCAGAGACTTTGCAGCTTTAACACACAAGGGGCTGCAAACAGACCCCCCAGTCCCTGTGCTCAGTGGGGTTTATTGGATGGCTGCAGGCTCCCTGCTAACTCAACACCAGAAGCTTTCAGCAGTGCTTAACTTTCCCAAAAGTGATTAGGGCTAGGGGAGTTAGGCTGAAGTTAACCTCTACCTGTGAGCCAGCTTGCTGGGCAGTAGGCTGCCAGGTCACTGAAATGAAACACTGTTGGTGCTTTCATAGAGAAACCAGTCTGTATTTCCTTTTGGACATAAGGAACAATACGACATCTTCTTTAAACTTCTCTTTCCCCATACAGAAAACACAGCAGCATTCCAGGGGCTCAGATCACCTGGATCTCTGTCAATCCAAGCACCAGAGTGTGTATGGTACAGGCTGTGCTGATTGGGTTAGTTGATCTCTTCTTGGAGTCATGTTAAGAAAAGACAAGATGTTCCCTCCCTGATAGCAGGTCACCTGGACTTATCTGTCGCCATCATAAACTCTTCTGTACTCTAAGGGGTGTTTTTACAAAGTTCCAAATTTATGCTTCCTTTCACTCAATGCACAGGCAAGGCTATTAGGAGTGAGGCAGTGTCAATTCTGATGACATCAGGAAGGCAAGAATGTGTCTTTTATTGACGTGGCAGGGTAAGATCAGGTCTGGAAGTGGCACAGATTGTGAACAGAGATACTGGAGGCTGGTTGCCAACATTTCACAACTCAGAGAATCTGATTAAGATTCCCAGTCTCCTTCGGACAAACAGCTTCCCACAGCTTTTATGCACTTTCCTCCACAAACAATGACATTAAATATTCTCCTTCCCTGTGGACTTCAAAAGTCATGAGCTGCCAGGAGTCCCATCTGAAGTCACCCAGAAACTGAAGGTGTGACAGACACCAACCCTCTCCTCAGTCACAGGTCCCTGTGCAAAGCCAGACCAGACCAGACCAGCAATGCAGCAGTAGCAGCAAAGTAAATTTTTGTCCTCCTGCAAGCACCCAGAGCACCAGAGAGAGGCACAGTGCACCTCACCCAAAAGATTCAAGCTCCAACCCATTCAATACTTCAGAACTTCAGTGTTGTTTGAAGAGGCTTGTCATAGGAATTGGTTCTCTCCTGTTTGCCCAAAGTAGTTTAAATTAGTTATTCTTCTAGATATGCTGTAATTTGCTTCTCTGGAGGAAAGGAAAAGAGGCAAGGGTGTCTTCAAAGGAGAAGGAATTGCCAGGCAGGTTAGGGCATTTTTCCTTTTTATTTTGGTGCGTATCATTGATAGTTTTATGCTACTATTAAAACTGATGTTTTAATGCTACTTTTTTGCATTTAACCCTGAATTACAATCAATAAAAAAGTGCTGGACTTTCGATTCTTCTTATAAATCAGCCCATACAATTTAGATTTGGGAGTCTAACTTCAAGTGCTTTTTTTTTTTTCCCGCCAATATTTTCTATAAAAATTGGAGCTGGAATAAAAGCTTGACTGACCAGATATGATTCCTGTTCTCTGGAATGAAGTAGAACACTCCACCTCTCCCCGTGTACTCATGGTGGCTTTGTTCTGCATCCTCCCATTTTTTGTTTCACTTGGGATCTGAAGTGCTGAAGAGGTTTGAGCTCATGAACACAACATTTCAGAAACAAAACAAAGGAAAGAAAAAAAACCAGTCGTGGTGCATAACCCGAGGTGTATCTACGCAATAAGCAGGCACCAGAATCTTCTGGTTCAGGTGACAACAGAGAAAAGAAAACAACTTGTTAAAACATTACCTGAAGCAGGAGTTTCTAACTCTGTGCCAGGCGTGGTACATGCTTGAGCAACTCTTTTCAATTAAGTTATCATCCTGGTGATGCCTCGTGGGTGGTTTGGCTCCGTGCTGTCCTCGGCGGGAGAGAGACATTCCCCACCCGCCTTTGCAGGAATTGTTATCTCTGCTGGGTCTGTCCTGGGTGTTCATCCAGAGCCATGCTCTCATCAGCCCAGCTCAGCTCCTGAGGAACTGGATGCCTCAGTGACACCAACAGCCAAAGAGGGATGGTGCTGAGCTTCTGAATTTCCCAAAGTGTCGTTCCAGCTTGCCTCGTGAGGCAGGCATGTGCCACCAGAGCTCCCAAGTCAAAAATGAATTTTCCATGCATTAGATTTCTAAAGTCAAAGATGGAATGTCTTAGCAGCTCCTGTACTCCTTGGCTACTAATTCCCCATCTGCTGAAGGCAATGACAATGTAACAGAAAAACAGACAGATTTGTCCTGGAAAACAGGAAGACTTTCTGGCTGAATTAGCTTTTCCCTGCTGTCTCTAGAAACAAATCTCCCTAAAATACCAGCAACAAATCAATTTTACTGCTTTTCAGTAGAGAGCAAGGAAATTACCTTTTCTGATTTCAACCTTCTTCCAGTGTCACAAACCCATCAGGCCAAATAATCTCCTAAGAATTTACCATATGTTCAAATTGGAACCCGAAAATAGGCTTATTTTCTGTTTAGTCTAAATCTAAAGCCACAGAATGAAGTTTATGTTCAAGGTACCTGAATCTGGAACTTCTCAAAATGTGAAGGGTTTAGGTCTGCAATTGTAGCTTTGTTTTTTGTTCCATTTCTAATGAAAGATAACTTAAAAAGTAAGGATTAATAATTTATGGGGTAGTAATCTATAAAAAGCTCTGCATCCAAGGTATTAGAAAGCAATATAAATTCTTTTGTGGAAATGTAAACGGTATTTAAATGTAAGTAGGTATTATACCCAGTTGGTTAGATGGGGACAGTGAGAGTCTCTGGCTTTTCTTGGGAATCAGATAGGTCCCTAAATCATTAACTTAGCATTAAATCATCTTACAGATATAAATAAATTGAGAGACTTATTCAGGGATGTCTTGCAGAATGTAAGTAGTTTCTAGATGAATGACTCATAAGATCAAAGTCAAGGAAGACACCCATTTAATTAGGGAGGAAAGTCTTGAGCAAATCTCAGACACCTTTGCCAGGCACAAAACCTTCCCTGTGTGCTCTCCAGTTTCACCTGACTCTTCTGCAACACAATTGCCCCAAACTACCCTACAAAGAATGGAATGAGGTAAAAAGCAGCTAATCTAGGAATCCTCCCACAGATTCTAGAACACTGCAACCATCAATAAATATTCAAAGGTTTTTCTACAGTGCAAATTATCCAAGAGAACAGGTTTGCAATCAGAATCCAGCATTATGCAAGTCAACCTTTAATTTCCACAACTTTATCAGTTCTGCCCTTCAGCTGGACAAGTGGCCCAGGTTGGCAGCACAGGATCCTGAGGTAATTGCATGGTTCCTTTGTGTCACAGATGATCTCTGTCCTGCACAGGGCATTTTCTCATGACATAATCCATCATGCTGTTAAGGAACAACTCATCCTTGATGGCTTGTTCAGAGCTAGCCAGAAACCACAACATTCTTTTGCCATTCAAAAATAAGCAGCACCTTCTTTTTCCTCCAGACAGTCTGTATTTCAACTGGTACCTGAGGCAGGACAGTTAGATCCACTTTCCAGTGGATTTTCAGAAATTAAAAAACTGGATGTATTCTTAAAGTCAACACCCAAGAAACTTCCCTTGGTATTACAGTGTTTTGCATGAATTAGGAAGTCTGGTAAGTCAGTCAGGAGAAAATATTACTTGTTCTATGAAATAATGTTTCCTCTGTCATAGTTACAATTTTGGTAGGTGTGCCTCCATTACGGAGTGGAAAAATCATGGTTCTATACACTTTACAGCATGCCTGATTTTTATCCTAGCTGACTTTATTTCAGATATTTATAATTACATTTCATAGTCATTGTTACTGTTTGGTTTAGTATCATGGCAATTGAAAACTGAATGTACTCAGTGCTGAATTCTCCAGTTTTATTTACATTGCTCATTTTTCTCACTCCCCATTGCAACCCAAGACCTTCTTTTCCTGACCATTCACCCTACATCCATGCTGTACTGTCTCCAGGTATCTTCTGGAGCAGAACAACCAGACTATGCTAAATCTCTGCACTGGATGGTTTCTTTGATCTCTCCAGAATACAGAAGAGACAGGAGCACTATAATGTGCTGCTTGTAATTTTCAGTGGATATCACAAAATCCTTCTGAGAATCTGTTGCAAAAAGTGAAGTTCAAAAATTAACTGCAACTTGTCAAAATCTGGTGCATGAGTGCTTAGAAAGTGACTCTCTTCCTTGGATCTGGCTGCTTGCAGCATTTTGGAATCTATTAATTTGACAGGAAGATAACATTAATGTAAACTCAACTGTTACTTTCCTATAATCCAATTAATCTTGTCAAGCAATATACAAAGTTTCATTTCCCTAAAGCTGCAGAAACTAAATAAGGGAAGATGGCTAATATGGCCAAACTTCCAAGCCCTTTTCCAAGCAGCACTTAGCTCAAATACTCTCTCTCAGTAATAAAGGTATGGATGACAACTAAGATCAGCACTGAGAGCTAACCTGAGAAATGTGGTCCAGCAGCAGAGATTTGTTTCTGCTCACTTGGGTGGCATCACAGGACTGCTGTACATCTTCTCTCCTGCACTCTCTCACATTGGCTCATGTTTTCTTTCATTCAGGAAATGTGAGAGTTACCCTCATCTAAAAATGGACAAACAGAAAAATCTATTGTGCTGGCTTTTCCTTGAAAAATCACATTTACTGTCATCTGGTCCCATTCTTTACTAGGAAAGCTGCTCTGGATTTTCTAGAAAAGCCATGGTCTGAATGAGGGAACTTTCAGCAAAATTAGGGTGTGCTGTCAACTGTCTGGACTGAGCATATTCTGCTGAAAAACCACCATCACTAACACCACTAGGAACCAGAGGAACCCCAGCACTGTGTAAGACAGTGTAATGAAGACAGCTGAGACAGGACTTGGAAATAGTTTGTGCCAAGACTGGACAAAGATTACTGTGATCTCTTCCAAACACGTTTTCAGTCCTCATCTCTCTGCAACTGTAAAATATGAAGAAATGAAGATGAATAGGAGCAGGAGAATAAGAGACAGGCATTTCAGGGAACAAAGGAGTGCAAGTAAAACAGCATCTCAGAAAAAAAGGCACATCAATAAAAGTAATTACATCTTTCCCTTTATTTTTTCTGTACTTATCTGTGCAATCCTGTGCTTTTCAACACATTGTTCAAAATGAAGGTATGACTACCCTGATCATTCACCTTTCTGTTTCAGCTTTCTCCCAATTTTGTCACTAAAATCAAGACAATAGATACAGCATATCTCAAATCAGACATAAAAAATGGGATTGTTGCATTGTACTGAGAAGCCTGGCATTGCACAAACATAAAATAACAAAGAAAAAATAGTTCTCTGTTACCCTAATTTAAGGTGTGCAATTAGCAAAGCTGGGATGCACACACTGTCTCTCCCCAAGTCACTGTGGGTGTATAGATGGATGACATTTCTAATAAGAAGCTGAGCATCCAGCCACTAAGATGCTCCTATAAGCTGTATCACAATCCTCTTAAGGATTTAGGGAAATCAGAGGCTCAGCTTTGCCATCTGTGGCTTAATAAATATTTTCTTCGGAGGCTTTGTGCCTTGTTTTAGCAACCAAGAAAATAGTCATACAGTAATTTCTGAGACATGGCATTACCATGATCTCCTTTTTGTCTTTCCTCAGCAGCCCCTTCTTGCAAGTGGATGACTTGTGGTAGATGTGCTGCATGAAGGACTAGAAACACAGCTTTTGGGTTTCATTGCATGACCCAGCAAGGCTGTGTTGGATCACTCTGAATCTATCTGTGGGACAGAAGTGTTAGAAGATGCTCATAAAAGCAATATTGCCAGGTCCATTTGAGTGTCCAATGGACCTAAAATCAGCAGAGCAGAGAGGTCTCTGAGGAGCAATTCCCACACTGACCTCTCACATCCTCAGCTCTGAGGAAAGGGATATATAAGGGATGATTGTTTGAAAATGTTGGTTTTGCACAGAATCATCAACATGGGAAAAGACCTTCAAGATCATCAAGTCCAATCATCAATTTAGCACCATGGTCATCACCCCTAAATGAAATCCCCAAGGGTCACATCCAGACACCTCTTGAACATTTCCAGAGGTGGTGACTCCAACACCTCCCTGGGCAACTTATTCCAATGCCTAACCACTCTTTCAGTGATTTTTTCCCCTAATATATAATCCAAACCTCCTCTGGTGCAACTTAAGGCCATTTCTTTTCATGCTTTTGCTTGGGACATGGCAGAATAGACTGAGCCCCATCTCCCTACAACCTCCTTTCAAGTAGCAATGAGAGCAATGAGAGGTTTTCCCTGATTGCTCAACTGGGCAATGACCCAAAGGATCCAAAATAATTCCTTCCAGATACACTATTTCAATGGATACACTATTTTGCCAGTGCTGCTTAAGCACATCAGCAGACATAATGCAATTCTGCAGCTCTGTAGCATAGAAACAGTGATGAATCCTTATCTGGGGCTACCTCCACCAAGGAATTCAAATTCTGCTTCCTCTAATTTCATGACCCATCTCCCCAAGCTCTGGAGCTTCAGAACTACCCAAATCTAGCTTAGAATAAAGGAAAACAGAAGAATTTGGTCAGCTTTTCTAAGAGACAGACCAACTAAGGAAATAAACATGAATAGCATTTCCCTCTGAACTCTAGATGAAGATAAAGAGGGCTTGCATAGGCCAAAGGATGAGAGCATGAAAGGTGCTGGTATTCAAATGGATGTGAGAAGGTTTCCTAGGGAACTCAAGAAAAATCAGTAGTTTCCAAAGTTTTTACAAGAACCTGGTAAAGAGTGAGAGGAATATAAAAATAAATATATAATAGCAAATGGGAAAAGTATAGTATTGTCTTGGCCCAGTGTTAAGAGCAAAAGACTGAGAGCCAGAAGACCTAATCTCTAGTGTTGACTTTGTACAATGTCCTTGGTGAATGATGTTGGTGAAGTTGCTGTATCTCTCTGAGCCACCTCTTCACGTGTGGGTTTCAGGTGTCACTGAGGTGAAAGCTCTCTCTTCTTACTCATATTTCATATTTTGAGGGGTTTCAATTTCTGCTGCAGCCTGAAGCTGTTAAATTATAATATAAAGGCAAAACCGAAAGTAAACAATAAAATATTGTTGGTTGGATTGGTTTTATTCTTTAACAGGTTTAAAAGTGATAGTCTTCACAATTGCCTTGTTGTCAGAGACCTGACAGATCCTGGGCTTGTACACATCATAATTTTTTGTATTTTCATATAATGTATTTTCATCAGAGCACTATTTTAACTTGAAAACCCATTATGGAGAGAGTTTCAATGTAGGGCTCTTAGCCCATACAAATCTTAAAATGCATATCTGCAATATTTCAAGAAGTGTTTTGTGGATGGAACTACACAGCAATAAAGTGCTGCCCATAGGTTATTTTAGAAGTCTTTCTTTCCTGAAGAGCCACGTCCTGGATTCCTTTGTACTACCATACATCAAAGAGTGGGGAAAAAAGAAACAACAAATGAAATTTCTCTGAACAATTTGTTCTAGGAGAAGATCTGTCTTTGTCAAATGAACACACCCCAGTCTATAACTATCAATTTTAAGGAATGACTGAGAGATGCCACTTATTTAAATTGAAACGAGTACTTTGCTCTGGAAAGCAGACCACAAGTAGGGACAGATTTGCAAATCAGCTGCCAAAGCGATGCATGCAAAAGACAACAGCCTTTCCACTTCAGATCTCTGAACAGACAACTCTGACAGTTTCTATGTGCAGTTATGTGAACTGCAAACATAATCATGGCAATTGCATGCAGAAATGGGATGCAAACTGCACAGTTAATTTGGTTTTTAAAAAAGGGAGTAACCTTGCAGCACTATATACAAAGGAGTCAAGCAGTAATTACAATGTGCTCTTCAAACCTCTTAGAGCAAACCTGGTGTTTCCATGCAGTTGTGCTAAAATATTTTCCAGCTGTCAATATGCCTGCATAGGAAGATACTTTTTTTTTTTTTTTTTTTTTACATCACCAGGAGAGGGATGAATTTCAACTGCTTGACAGAAAGCTTGTATGATGTCTCTTAACAAAGGGTATCAACAGCAGCTTGTATTGCTGGTCGTAGATTTGTAGCAGAGCTCTCACCAGATCCATAAATGTATTAGAGGACACAGCAAAGAGTCAATGGAGTCAGAGCAGTTTGCTAGGAAGGCCTCAGCTGAGGCTGGGCATTTTGCCTGGGATGGCAAATTGAGGATTAAAGGCTCTACAGGACATGTGAACTCCACTCAAACGCAAACATAAGCATGATTAAAATTTAGCAAACTATGATGTACGAGCCCTTGGGCAAAATCCAGTAGACACAGCTGTATTTATAGGCTGATACAAGGGAGAACTGTTAGACCTAACAGTAATTCAGCAACATGAAGAACAGAGAGGAATTTGAGATCTCTCTGTGTCCAAGTCTCAATCTAAGGTGGCACATCTTTCTCTCAACTACTCCCTTCGACAGCTTTGACCACACAGTTACTGTGAGGAACCCTTTTTCCTATGGATCAATGAATTAGCAATTATTATTAGACCTACAGGAGGAAACAGTTGTTCTTTCAAACACCAGGTGCCTACACCTCCATTTAGATCATTTTAAGATGTTGGCTGAGGGCTGCACTTCAAGGTCTGTGCTCATAATGAGAACAAAAGAAATTTGGAAACAATAGAAGATTAATGCAAAGCAAGGCATTCTGTGGAATGGCTGCAGAGAATCACATACAATGAAACACTCCACCAGTAGTAGAGGCACTGAAATAAGTGGAAATTTTAAGTATCACCCAAGAAAATCAGAACTGCTGCTGGTTTTCTGCAGCAGGAAGAAGCTGTAACTTCAGTCTCTGGGGGAAAACAAAAACAATGGAGACATGCTGGTTATGAAACCTTCCCCTTATTTTCTCCAATTGAATCAACTTTATTGCTCCAAGGGAAAGCAAGAAACACACTTGGGAATAGTCATGGGCAGTACCTTTGTGACAGCAGATTATGAGCTACCTCTACCCTAAAGAAAACCATTTTCAGGATAGTCACCTTGTTCTGATTTGATGGGAATACAGCAACCTCAGTGCTGCTTGTACAAAGAACCAAAGATCTCTTAGTACCACCCTGCAGATACAATTCACATCATCTTGCTGCTGCTGTGGTGCACAGCCACTCTGCTCTCAGGTCATGCAGCTTCACTCCTAAATAGGAGAAGTGCTCTTGGGCTGGCCAGAAAGGATACCAACATCCTTTTTTTGAAAATCTGAAACCCCACTGAAATTTGGCATTTGAAATCCCATTGAGTAGCATGGGCTGGATAGGAATGTGTCTGACCTCTGTTTTTTCCCTATGTGGCATCCCTTCATAAAGTCAACACTTAAACAGTCAGCTGTCCTGAGAAGCTAAGTAGTTTAGGAAGCAATATATGAAGAAGTGATTCATTCTCTCCAAATAAACAAAGAAGTCTCTGCATTAAACCCTGGTCCTTTCTCTTGAAAAGCAAGCAATATTGCAATATTCTCCCTGTTACACCTGTTCTTCCTACAGCTGAGATTTTCAGGACTGATAACAAGTGCTTGGCAGGCTTGTGCTCTGCCCTGAAGAGTAAATGACCACAAGACAACGAGGAAAAACCACACTCCCACTGGCCAAAGCAGCACATCTGCCTTGCATACACTCTCTGGAAAGCAATCCCGATGCTTCTGTTTCCCCTCTGACTGAGGAATAATATTAGGAAAAGGACTATTATTCTGATGTGGATACTAACACTCTTCACCATATCAGTTCACTGCAGGGCCTGAGAACAACTGCTGGTGAAGAGCAGAGTAAAAGAGTCATCCTGGCAGTATCTCTGCCTCCTGCTGAGCCTCAGACAGGAGTAGACATTCACCTGTGCTGGAATGGCACTGGAAGGCAGCTTTTTCCCCGAGATAGAGAGCTGAGAAACACTGGATTACATGGTTGTCATCACTGCTTATTGGCTTTTGTTCTTTTCACACCGCCAGGCAGCAGCGAGTGGGGAGCCACAGCACTGTGCTTGGATGGCTGAGGAGAAGCTCATTGTTTGTTACTGCAGAAAGGCATCAAAAATAGGAAAAACAAATAAAAAAGGAAAAAAGGGGTTAAAAGAAAAAGTGGTAGAGCAGCTTTCCTCTTGGAGCACCAGAAGCCAGCTGGGTCGCTGCTGACAGTGATGACAAACAAATACTAGAAATATTTTGCACTTCATCAAAGTAATAATACTTAGGTACCACCTACAATTCTCTTGGAACTGGTGCTGTGTTCACAGAATTAGACCTTTTCTATCAGTAAAAATATGCAAAAGTATCAGAAGCAAAGGCCATATTCTTGCATTCCCGTTTACATAGATTAGCACACGTGCTGGTAGAAGCCTTAATTCTTGTAATGAGGTTTTTCACAGGGTAAGGAAAATGCAGACAAAAATATGATTGGCAAAATCTACCCTTAATATACTATGAAAATACCTGTGATATTTGATTATGTGGCATTAACTAACTAGGGCTTACCTTGGTATTACTCTCCACTTGTGGCAGGTGAAAATCTCACTAAAGTAAAGACTTCACATGAAAAAAGAGGGCTGTGTAATTTTTCAAGAATATATAGAATTCTGCATACTGCAAATACTTTAGGTATTCTAAAGCAGAGCACATTGCATGCTGGCAAATACAGAAATTCAGAGAAAGCAACAGTAATCATGAAACTATACCAAGTAATAAGAACTAAACCAAACAGTCAAAACCCAAACTGAAAAAAAAAAAGACAAAATAAGGTTTATGGCTTTACCAAACACTAACTATGGCAAGTCACACCTCTTCCACCTGAAACTTTTACCAAAACACCTTCCTGTGTCAGTGCATTTCAGTGCTTAGGGGAATACTGGGGGTTTTTATGTGTGCTTGAAAGGCAGTTAGAGGTTGAGCTAATGACACAGAGTGCTCTGGGGGCACTAAGTATGGGGATTGTGCTTTTATCCCCCAGGGAAGCTCTCTTGATGTGGGGACTGTAAATTCCACAATGTGGTCAGTGTAAAATCTGGCTCAGCTACAGGTGAGATTTCTCTTATCTGCACCAGGGCTCCCAGCTCACCAGCTCAATTATCCAAGCTTCTGGATTGCCCTAAAGCCCCACTTGGATTCAAGAATGATTCTCACCACTCCTCACCTTTCTAGAAAGAGGACCTGTCGCTCTAACAAACAATTCTAACTGTATCTTGTGCACAAGCACTTCATCATGCAACATTTATATTTCTTATTTCACTGTATTCAACTGTGTGTTGGTTTTAAAATATTTTTATTAAGATTCAGAGGCTGACTTATTTGTAAGGAAAACAGAGCCAGAGACTCCTTGTCCATTTTCAGTGGGAGGCAGCCACACTTCAACCATTTCCCTTAAATTAAAAAAAAAAAAAAAATTAAAAAAAATCAACCAGTTGCAAGTCAAAATATATTGTGACAGACAAGCCAGCCAGTGCAGAGTCCTACCTCTACCTACTTTATGGAACCTTGCAACAGCTGATGTTTTTGAAGTGTTGCTTAAATCAAGAGACTGCACAGGAACCCAAGCTTGGGTGATTTTTTTGTTGGCTTTTGCTTAAGTTTGAATTTTTAGTCCATATGGCTGTAAAGGAAAACTGGAAAATGTTAGGTGAACGCTATTATATAAAAAGAGCCAAAAATTTAAAAAGAACCCTCAATATCATTATTTGTTATATTCCTGCTGCATGTTTTTTAGTTGTTAGAGGTAAACAAACATTAAATTCAAATAGAAAAAATAATAAAAAATCTTTTAAAACATGTTCCTAAAGCTCTCTGAAACTAACAAAACACGGAGTGCCAAAGCTGGCAAAGCACAACTTCAGTGAAAATCAGAGGCAATTTCAACACAATTAGCAAGGCTGGAAAGGAGGCAAGGATGGAGCAATAGGATCTTTCATTCTTTTAACAATTATCCCATCCTCAGATTGCTCTGCCCATGAGCTCTTCTGCAGGGACAATTCTTATAATAAGAGTCAAAGTTCCCTGGGCGGTGATTGCCTTTTTTTGCCTTTTATGTTTTATTTTTACCTGATTGCACAGAAACCTGTGCAGTGGAGTATTCTTCAAGGCTTGGGGATCAAAGTGTTAAATACAATTAAAACAGAATATGAAATTCACTACTAGGAGCACACTTAAAACACATTGTAAGAGATTGAAAGATAAACTTGCTCTTTCCCCTGGCTGATATCTTTTTCACTCACAACACTAAGTTAAATTGGTTGAAAACAGTGCTCCTTTCTCCTCTAAAAATACACAGAGCATAATAAAAAATGTAATGTGCAATCAGCCCCTTGATGTTTTTAAGGTAGTAGCAGGAACTGATACTGCCCAGAGCAGCAATGACTTTCTGAGTCCCACACATGGTAAGAGAAACAGAAACAAGGGATGCATGGAAAATCCATTAGCAGAAACCTACGTGGAGACAAAACATTTTGGTTTTTGACAGATCTCCAGAGGTCCAAGCACAGCATGTTAATGTTTATGATAGAAGTCAGTCAGTCTCCAAGCTTATGTTATTTTGTTTTGGTAAAAGAATATGAGATGTTAGAATAATTACTGGTATTTTTACTGAGTAACTCTTCTGAGGAGCTTCTCTCAAGAGTGGCTGGTTTTAATTTGTGGAACGAGGGTGGGCATAACTTCACATTTATAAAGCTCTAATTGAGAGCATTTCCCTCGCAGAGAACAATAACATGACATTTATTTCTTAGAAGTTTTTTAATTGGATATTTTCATTTTGGTTGGCAAATTTCTGGAGTGGTTTTGGTTTTTTGTTTAGTTTGTTGATTTTTCCTTAAGTCCTCTGCTTTTCCAGTGTGACTAAATCCAAAATGCTTGTGCCATTAAGATGACAGATGACACGGCCCAAAGGCAAACACACAGGATCATCTGTCAGGTGCTTGGCTCTGCTGTGGTTTACTGAGTGCTTTGCCAGCAAGTCTTAGCACCTTTGTGTGCTTCTGTTTCCTTACCTGTAAAATTGAGATAATGACACATACCCTCTTTGTTATAAGCTTTGGCATCTCTTCTTTATAAAAGTGCTACACAGCACTAAAATACAAATACAAATGCCTAGATAACCCTATCTCACTACATGGGAGGGAGAGTTGGTCGGGGGAGGAATAGCAACCTTTGTCTCAAGGGATCTGGGGTAGGTTTTGGTTTCTAGTCTCTATTCATTTGTTTTTACCTTCCAGAATTGCCTGAAACATCTGCTGAATTGGCACAATGCGAATGGAGAGATTCCACCTCATCCTAATTTTGTCCTGATGCAAAACTGTCAATGTCTGGTGTTTTCAAAGGCAAAATTTTTTTTCTGAGTGCCAGGAATAATCTCCTGCTCTTTGACTCAATCTGTAAGCCCACAGGGTTATGTATTTATTTACTTATTTATTTTGATGTCTCCAAAATAGCAATGCATGTTGCTCTACCAGACTGCATGCTGTAAAACAGTGGAAGCAAATAAACTGCAATTGTTAATGTTAATTGGTCTTACTTTACCATGTCATTTCCAATTTTTTTCAAAATGGAGATTAAAATGGGTTGGAG
Organism: Entomyzon cyanotis; assembly: GCA_024500445.1. Classification (NCBI taxonomy): domain Eukaryota; kingdom Metazoa; phylum Chordata; class Aves; order Passeriformes; family Meliphagidae; genus Entomyzon; species Entomyzon cyanotis. Next base: position 5,081,551 of record JAKEPQ010000743.1, on the reverse strand, counting down.
AAAAAGCTGTGATTTTGTCATAAGCAATCCAGTTAGTGGAGTGAGCTGAAGGGATTTGATTGTTCAAGCTCTGCTCAACCAACGAACCGCACAAATTCACATTAATCTGTCTGTCCACACCCCCTCAGCCTCGTCTGCACAGCTGAAGCTTCTACACACAGCAATGGTGGAGGCCTCTGGGTGTGCAGACCCATGTGCAGAAGGGCCACACTGCCCTGCACACTTTGTACCTCTCATCCTTGGCACAAACCCCTCAAAGATGCTCAAAAGTCCATAAGCACATAACCCAGCAAAGCCTCAGGTGACCTAGGCAGGTCAAACCATGAAGACAATTTGGACCTTTCACTTGTGGTTGACATGGGGTTTGCTCTGTGGAAAACTTCCAATAACGAAACCCAGGAAATACAGTATCTTACAGATTTGAGAAGCTCCTATGACCTAAAAACCAGCTCAACTCACCTACCCTCCAGGACCAAGGCAGAGCTGCATCCCCACTGGGTGTGATCCCCAAACTGAATTTAAAAGACCCAAAGGAGAATGTTCCAGCCTAAATGACCTCATTCATTCAGGATGCTTTCATTAATACCCTGCTTCAATTTTCCAGTTGATAGTTTCATTGGTATTATTCTTAGCAATCCCTTAATAAAACCCTGGATTGTTTTTTTCTAACACCATGGTGTTTATGTCTCTTACATTCCTACTCACAGTCATCTCCTCACACCCTCAGTTCCAGCAGTTCTCAGAAACTCAGCCACTGTCACTTGGGTGCACATAAACACATCCACACACGGACACATAAACTTGGGGATTTTCTCTGAATTCTCACTCAGCCTCATCTGAGGCTCTCTGTCTTTAGAGAGGTTCCCATTCTGATCAAAAATTCCTGCCTCCAGCCCATCCTGTTCAGCACTTTCTTGTTGCCATGTCATTGAGCCACAATTTTCTATTTCATTTTCTGTCATCTGTCACCTCAGGACTCTGTCAGGAAAATGTTCTAGATTTCTCCCTCTCAGTGAGGTTTTCCTCATGTATTGGCTTCTCGTTTTCCATATTGCGCAGTGCTGGACTGTTTCCTGTTTATATGCCTGTCCTCTGTAGGTTTACATGGATGTATCTGTGCAGCTTCACTATCCTCCCAAGTGACTGCTAGCTAAAGATTTTGGTAGCTCAGCCTGCTTTTGGGTCATCACCAGAAGCTAAGAATCAACACAAATCCCATCTTGATGCCAACCTCTGCTAAACACCTCCCCAAAACACCACACGTTTCTGTTAATAATTATCCTTCAACCAGTTTGCAGTCCTTGCAACACAATGTTTATACCCAAACCAATGTGTAAACTTGTTTTGCAAGCAAGAATGTCATGAGAAACCACATCAAATGCATTACTAAAATCATCAGTAGATCCAGCAAATTGCCTTTTATCCACTGATTTTGCAATTCTGTTTTCTAAAAGAACTTTGGAAAAATCTATTTTCTATTCTTATTTTTGCTACTAAGGCTCATTTTTTCATTCTTCTGTAAAAAAAATTTCCATACATGTTCCCTTTTTCCATTTCTGCATTCCTGCTGAGATATTCCCAAGACCTTTCATCAATTACTTAGGAAGACAATATTTGCCACAGTTTACCCTGTATCACGATAGCTGGTAATAAAGTTGATGTTTGTTACAGCTGTGGAGCAGATGTGGGCCATGAACGCTGAGATTTTTTTTTTCCCTCTGTGTAACACTAGCCCAAATTTTTAGGGAAATAGCTATGCCAACAGTTACTAAAGTGTGTCACCTGAAAAGCCAAATATTGGTCATTTTGTGAGAACAGGATTTACCAATAATATCTCAGTGAGCCCAGAACAGGACACCAGCTTCCCTAGAACTGTATCAACCTTTTGGCACAGAGGAAAGTCAGATACCACAAGGGCACCCTGAGTTTTCTAGGTAGCAGGCACCTCACTCATACTGGCAGGAGACTGAATTATTCACAGCTGGAACTCTTTTGGCCCCATATGCAGATCAGGAGGCTGCAAAATCCCCAAATGATGATGTGACTGCAGAAGCAGAACAATCACAGACTGCCCGCTCATATCATTCAAGACCACACATTTTGTCCTACTCGATGGAAAAAGAAAACTTGTCAGTATAGGAGAGAAAATCAGCTCTGGAAATAGGTTAAAAAATATATATTATATACGCTGTTAAAGAAGATTCAAACTCCCAAACCTACTAACAGTAAAATCTACTGCACTTTCAAAATATACATAATTCTGTCTAGAAATCAAGTGTAGGGAAATGGAAAAGGGATATGCACAGACGGCACGATCATATGGCCAACATATGGAAATAAAACAGAATAGCTACTGGTTTTTAAGCTCCACAAGAGCGATGAATTGAAGATGAGTGAGAGACCCCTTTCCCACCCTATTTATTTCACCAAATACCCAATGCTTCCCCAGCCCTCATGGCACACGTAGCACTTTCCCTGTCCTTCAGATATCTTCCACTTTTAACTCCTAAGAAGTTTCTGAATGTTCCATAAGTACTCTAACTATTTTCCTGAGCAAAATCACACAAAGAAGTAGCAGATGAAAGGCAACAGAAGTATTGGCATGCAGTTTCCTAAAAAAATCCCTACAACAACCTCGCCATCAGCACTGGGCTCATCCTTAGAGCTAGATGGAAAGAGCAGCATGTGAGCATCACTGTGCACACACACCCCCAACGTGTTTATTAACCACACACAAGTAAAAGCCTGTTAAAATCGCAACATATCTGAAGCCCAGGCGAAATGTTTTAATTAAAGGAAACATATTTTCCTCATTAATACAGTGTAAGATATATCAACGACCATGACATACTCCCGTGGCATGTTATTTTCTCCTCTGTGTGTGAACATCTGTACATTTCCCCAGAAGCTGAATTTGACACATGTGATGCAGGAACAGAAATGTCTTTTCAGTGGAAGTCTAAAGCAAACAGATGTGTCAAGCATCTGCCAACAAGTTATGAGGAAGTTACTCCCACTCCGGGACATAACCACCTATGCACTTCTCCTTGGAGGAAAGCCTGGGATTTGTGGAAAAGACAATTCCATACTATGAGCTGGGGATAGAAGGACCTTTGGACATAGTCCAGTCCAAAGCCCTCTGTTCCAGCAGGGTCAGCTGCAGCAGGTTGCTCTGGAGTGTGGCCAGCAGTGTTCTGAGAATCTCCAATGCTGGAGACGCCATGCACACCCTGGGTAACTCATTCCAGGGTTTGACCACCCTCACATTGGAAAAACCACCTTGTATTGAAACTGCATGTCCTGTATTTCAATTTGTGCAGCACTCAGAAGAGTCAGGCTCTGTCTCCTTTACTGTCCACCATCTGATATTGGTACAAGCTGACAAAATACCCCTTGAGCTTTGTTTTCTGCAGTTTGGACAGCCTCAGCTCTCTTTGCCTCTCCCTATGTGTCAGATCCTTCTGTCTTTTATTCATCTCTGTAGCCCTTCCCTGGACTGTCTGCAGCACCACCAACTCGTTCCTGTACTGGGAGCCCAATTCTGGACACAGATCCTGGCTGTGTCTCCCCAGCACTGAGCAGAGGTAAGAATCCCTTCTCACTCTGATGGCCATGCTCCTCCTAATGCAGCCCAGGATGCTGCTGGCCTTTGCTGCAGAGGCACAGAGCTGACTCATGGTCACTTGTCACCCACCCACAGCCCCATGTCCTTCTGTGAGACTTCTGGCTTCTGGGTAGCTCTGGTTTACAGGGACATGGTTTTCAAATCTGCATATCTAAGCTCAGGCACATAAATCCATATTGGGCATCAAAACAAAAGCAGGTTTCTATTCCGAGGCACTGCACACCTACAGCTCCCAATGGGGAAAAGTGGAAGTGTTATGATTAAAGCCCTATTTCATGTTTCCAGGTTGCCTGCAGCAAAGCCTTCATCATCAAATTGTGTATAAACGGAGTGTCTGTAAGATGCTACATTTCAACTAAGTTCTAACAAGAACCACTCAAGAGAAAAGTGCATTTCCTTCCAGTTTATTCCTTTGGTTTCAATTGTGATAAGTTACAAACCTATTGTAAGATAGATACCACACAACACAGGGGCACACAGCTCTAGGATAATTCATCCTAAACCAGTGATCTATATGGAAGGTTAGATAATGCTGCATTATACATGAGAATATCAGCTTCTTTATGAACAGCCCCCCACTGCCATGTGCTGGAAGGGCTGAATTAGACATGGTGAACATAATAAAGCAAAGGCATCTGTATGTAGGATATCTTTTTAGAAAGCACTTGCCTCTCCCTGCACTTTGAATAGCTACCTGCATGCATTTCCTTATTAACCACCACAGACCTCCATCATTCTTAAAATCTCATGTTAAGGTGAATAGCAAAAAAAGAGAAAAATAAGATCTTACTGCTAAAGCCAAATTTCTAGCCCCTGGGGTGCCTACTTGCACAAGATAGTTGCAGAATGTAAATGCAAAAATGAGCACTACAGAAATGCTTATGGATGAGGAAATAATATCATGAATTTTGTTATGTCAAGTGAGACCCTATTTATAAACAGACAAAAAGCTTTTTGGTATGTAAGTGATGGGAGGCAAGACATTGTTCATTGTACAAATGAGTGCAAAATATGATAAAAAGGAACTGTAGGGCTCTCAGGAAGAATAATGCATGTGCCATTATCATTTTGACACTGAGGACAGTAGCACATTCATCAGTACTGACTTGCAGAGAACCTGTGCCTTCCCTTTGTGAGTCCTGTGAGAGGTTATATACATGGTGTGGTTTTGGGGTAGGTCTTTGCAAGATCCTGGAGTTCCTCATCAACAGCATGATCAAAACTAGGACCTGTGTATATTAAGGCAGATTTGGTGGAGAGGCACAAGAGTCCTGATTTGAATGTGCCAGGTCTTGCTCTCTGTGTGCCACAGACATTTCACATGCTCACATTGCCTTCAAATCCACGGTGGGAAAGGCACAAAAGGGGCAGGAGAATGACAGCAGTCAGTACTTCAGAGAGCAGCAGCAGCTCAAGCAGGTTACAGGCAGCTTTTTGCACTGCTGACACACCAGGCAGGGACTGCAGGTGAGATGCCTAGTTTTGTTCTTGTGGTTTGCAACATTGCCCCTGTCCTCCCCCCTAAATAAATGCAAGGGGGTGTCCTACCAACCCTATATTTGTTTTCTTTCAATTTCCTTCTGTAGTTACTCCCCATTGGACAGGATTCTGGAAAGGTGACCATTCAAGCAAAGCTGTCTATCTAGGGGTTGGATTCCAGCGTGAAAAGCTGGACTGACTGACAGCTTTCAAGATGTGACAGAAAGCTTCATGACTTGATAGACAGTGTCCAGGGTGAGTTTAGGCTCCAGAGGCTTAAAGATCCCAACCAGCAGAGAGCAGAATGGTGAGTTGACTCAATGCTGCCACAGCATTCCCTCACAGAACTGGGGCAGTGGTGCTTTCTGTGCCAGGCTGCACAGACACCAAGCTCCAGGTGATCTAAGGAAAGCTAAGGCCAGTTCTGTTCCACTGATAATACCTTCAAGATGCTGGTTCCTATACCTTCCCACAGGCAAGGAGCAGCTGGTTTTGGAGGCTGAAAAACATTTTCAGATGGAGAAAATCTTCAAGAAGGCATCAAGGTCAAATTGCTCTGAAGGAATACAATGCTTTCACATCTGCTGTACAATACATAGACTTATGAAGTTCTACTTTTCCAAGGACATTGATGGCACTTGGAAATCAAATCTCATTCAGAAGGTACACTCCACACACTCATTGCAACTGCAGTGCTGCACTGACCACTGCAGACATCTGTAAACAAGGGACAGTGGCTGAAACGCTGAGTTTGCAACGCTAAGTATATTTGTTGTTCCCTGTCATTGCTTTAATAGGAGCCACAATAAAGACAGTCACTGACTTTTTCCTGTTGCACTTCCCTAACCTTGTCAATCTTTGAGTTTGGGATTATAGCAGTGAGTAGTTTATCTCCTCTGAAGGAGTAACAAAATGCCGTGGCTTTCAGACCTCTTATCTCATAGACCCTCTTCTTTGTTACTTCCCATTGTGCCTGGGGAAAGGATGAGGAGCAGACGAACAGCCAGGAATTTAGCACGTTATTAGTATTTTGTTTAACCTAGGGGCAAGGAACAAAACAAGTGAGCTGAGTGCTGTGAAGTAGCGCTTAACTTTGTCTCTGGATCTCTGAATCTCACACATTAAAGGATGGTGCTGCCGTTTGATACCTGCTGCTGCTAAGAGAATGCATAATGATAAAACCACCAGCTAAGCTCTTACATCATTTTACAATCAGGCATCTCAAAAACTGTTTATCTGATCAGCACCAAATTCTGTCAGAGCGTTGACATGTGCATTTCTAAATAATTTCAGTATGTCAACCTGAATAGACACACAGAATCAGAGAGTTAATTATCTTTGACAACTTTGCCAGCTAATTTCCTATTTATATGTACCAAACTAGGAGCCTCTTTTATCCTTCCTTGTCACAAAGAGTTTATCAATCAAATCAAGGCCTAAAATTGGCTGCCAAGGCAGTCTGCCATACCAAAGGGGAGTTTATCTGTTTGAAATCTTTCCGACTACCTAATGACAGCAACATTGACATGAAACATAATAGGCATTGTTTTTTGTTGTTCCTTCTCTCTCCCTGCCCCCTTCCCTTCCCTACTTTGGGAGAAGGTGATGCTCTGACTGGTCCTTCCCCTGCCCTCCTGCGGCTCCCGATTCCCAAACATGCCTGTGCCTGGATGCAGCTGTCAGGACCAGGTTTGGGATGCACACAGCTCACCTCCGGATCTGAGCTGACAGAACCTGCCCGTGTCATCTCCATCCTTGTCTCTGCCAATTCCAGCACATTTGTTGAGGAATATGAACAATGTTAAAAACTACCCACTCCTGCTGACAGGCATTAGATGGCGGAGCTTTCGGTGCATGTTGTCACTACTTTTCCCTGACAGGCAGTTATGTTTTACTGTAATAGCCATATATCTCCTCTCCAGTTCCCTTTAACTGGCTGGAATTTTACAAGGGTACCAAGAGGTCGTCACTTTGTCTGTGCATGCTGGTGTTGTCCCTCATCAGGGAACTCCCACTTACACACACCATATAAAAACATGCTGCATCCCATGGCAAAGGCAACAGGAGAAAAAAACAAACAAACAAAAAAAAAAAACCAACATGGTTCTTGCTAATACCTTGCTAGGATTTTCTTTCTCAACCTGGCTGGGGAATGGCCAAGCAGTCAGGAGTTGAACCCTAATGGTCAGTTGAACCTACACAGGCAATTTTTTTGTTAGAGTATGCTGCAGGTGACCAGAGTCTTCACACACAATGCTTGTAATAAATCATGCCACTTTTACTAGTTAAAATGTAAATAAAAATATAGAACTCTTAAAAATTTTTGAATTGTCATTTCGCCTGCCACTACTCCTAGAACAGGGCACACAGGGAAAATGATCTATTATGTGAGGAAAAAATAAAAACCTGGTGCTGTTTGTATTCTGGGAGATGAGGCCACTTCTTTCTCACCAATGCAGCCATGCCAACCTAAGGTGGAAGACACCTGCCTGCTGTGTGGAGGAAATAAAATGTCTTCTCCAGTGATCTCCATTGCCCTCTGAGTGCCTCAGGGCTTTTCTCCCCAAAATGAGACATGGAGAGTTAGAATCACACTCTTTTAATACTCCACAAAACTCTTAAATCTGCAGACATTTTCTGTCTTTAGAAAATGGCTCCCTTTCTAGTTATAAACTTTCATGCCAAAAGCTAACTTCTCATTCCATCAGTTTCACAACACAGTGGGCACTGTCCAAGCTGGTACCCCTGTCTGGAAGAGGAGCAGCTGAGCCTGTATTCTTTCTTTCTGTTGTTGAAGTTGGCATCCAAGATATGCACCCTGCCCCTTACAGGATGAGGTCTCACAGAAGGTACAAAGCATCTGGAATGAAATGACTCATTGCAATGAGGTCTTGAAAGCAGAATTTATGTTATTTTATTACTTAATAACTAAAAGAAGAGGTGAGAGGGGGGAAAAATGACTGGCAGATTCTTTAATGTCACCCAAAAGCCTCAAGAGCCTAATTAATCAGGAAATATGTTTGGCTTTTGGACTTCAGTTGCCCATTCCCTGGGGCTTCTGCAGTGCGGGGGTTGGACATATGTTACTTGCTCACGCTCTAAGAAATTATATTTGCATGGGGAGTGATACCTGCTAGTCCAGAATTAAGATGTCAAGACCTTCTCTCATTCAAATGCCAGCACTCTCAGCTGCAATGTGTCTGGAGAGAGCCCACAGCCCAGTTGAACAGCTTGGTTCATAACCTTCGCCCTTCCCACGAGAGTCTGGGGGAAGATCCAGCTGTTTGGGAAACACAGTGGAATAGGAAATTGGAGAGCATGCATTCCTACACCCTGCTCAGTTCTCACTGAGGAGTATAAAGTGGCTCACCACCAAACAGCCCAGGTATTCAAAAAAAGGTTTCATGAACTTGGGAAACTGATACTGATTCCAAGTCCTCTCCAGGCCTGCTGAGTCAGTGAAGAAATCTTTTTCACTTTTAAAACCAATGGCAAAACTATACCAGGAAGGGTATTTCTTTTTCCCTGGGTACACAAACCTGGAATGCTGCTACAAACCTTTCTGCTGCTAAAGCTGTGCTGGTTTCTTTGGAAACAATCAACATCAGCTTTAAAGTTTATGAGTTTTCCTCACTGGGTTGCCTGTCCAGAAGATTTGGAACTTTTCAAAGGTGCCAACAAAATCAAGTTATTTTAGGATACTAAAAGCCTGCCTTGTATTCACAGAAAATACTCAGGCAGCCTAGAAGAACTTTCTACAACTTATTCTGGGACACACAAATAAACTTTTAATTTGGCAGCTGTTCCAAGGATCCTGCACTTCAGAAGGTAAAACAGCAACTGCTGGATTGCTTTGATCTACTGAGCCTTCACAGCAAATCCCTGTTCCAAGACCCCAGTGCCTGCAGTATGGCATGTTTTTGGGAAGAGCAGCTCTGGACTGCTCTCTATACAGAGACAGGTGTGCTCAAAAATATTCAGTGTGTTCCAGGAAACTTCCAGGGATGGATCTCACACTCCAGCAGCAGAAAAGCTGGCTCATGACACAGCTGGGGAGTGATAGTGTGGGTTAATGTTGTCTGTGCAATGGCTATTATTTTTATTTCCTTGTCCCTGGAAGATAAAAACTCAAAAACACTCTTAAATATTGAGTGAAATGATTGTGTCCAGACCCCAGAGAACAATCCTTGGTGATTAATCCTGCTGCCCTGGTTGCCAGCAGCCCTGGAGTGCTGTGAAGGACTCCTTAGAGTTAGTGAAAGATTGCTAAGGTTTCACCAAACACACACAAAAGTCACAGGCAGGAAACATTGAGCAGCAAAGTTCTCATCTCTTCACTGCATTAATAAAATCACAGTTGCAATAGTGAAAGGTCTCACATACCAAAGAACCAATTCCCAGCAGGGAACTCACATAAAAGGGAGGAGATTAGCTCTGGATGCTGCCTTTGCTGGGACTGCCAGCACACACTGTTGGTGATGCAGATCCTTATCCAGCAGAAGCTGGGCAGAGATCAGCAATTCATTTCACATTAGCTGCTATTGAACATCAGTCATTACAACCAGCAGAGCCCAGATTTGAGCCAGTGACCTGAGGGTGAAAGGCTGCAGCTTCCCAGGCCGCTGATCATTACATTTTGACACAACCAATTATTCAAAAACAGTCACTCAGAGCTCAATTAAAATTTCGGTAACTTAACCTTTTCTTTGTTCCTCCCTTTGTCTCCTGCACATCCTGTCCCCCAGTTTAAGTAAACTGAACACTTTGTCACTGCACTATATAATTCTGTATTCAAACTGTCAGGACCTCCCGTGGTCACCTCTGTCACTGTCTCTGCCAATCCCAACACACTCACTCAGGCCTCTGAACAGTATTAAATGCTCTCCCTGACAGACACTTTGATAACATCACCAAGCACATACATTGAGGCAAATTCCTTCTGACAGCATTCACTCAACAAGCTGAAAACTAAGGAGGGACACGGATTTGTTTTACTTACTTTGCTTGTGTGATAGATGTTATAATTAACTCTCTGTCTAGTACCAAAAAGCTATTGTTAAGTTCCACGGCCTTTGAAGATTCACATTTGTAGCAGCAAACCTCTCAAATGAACACATTTAGCAATGACTGCATTTTTCAGTGATTTCTTAATGTTGCCAAACAGCAGCACTGAATATTTATAGAGTTCCTGTTAAAAAATTACACATATCATTGCTTGTTTTTGCTTTGATCTAGAATTTATTGTCTATGAAGTGAAAAAAAAAAAGACAGACACCCTCCTCTCTCTTGTACACCTCCAGTGCACATTGGCTGCTTAAGACTGTGGAGAGGCAGGTAATCTCAGACTCCAAATCCAATTAAATTAATGCAACCTCTCGGACAACATGGACAACATGGAATCATTACTGCTGCAACCATTTATCACATCTACACAGTCATCCATCAGAAACTAAATGCTTAAGTCTCCCACTCTGTGTTCAGCACAAGGGATCCAGTTATATTTTTTTTTGTCCAACAAGAGCAAATTTTTACAAACAGACTCCACAGCACTGTGCCACCAGCAGGGTCTGCACTGCAGGTTAACAAGTGGGTGCTCCTGCCCTGAGAGCTTCCTGCCAAAGCAAACATCCCTGGAGCCCTTAGGGAGTGGTGAAGGACAGGGACTGACACAGTTCCTGGGGATGCCACCAAAGGTGAGGTGCATGGCTGGCTAAATCACCAGCTGCAGAGAAAGCTTAAGCCAGAAGGACTTAACACCTCTCTGTTACATGGTAGGAGCCTGGCAGGGAGGATGAGCAGAAAGCTCCTAATAACAGCGTAGAAGTTTATGTCAAAATAGGTGTCTGTTCAACTTCCATCGATTTAGAGTCCCTTAAACACAAGTACCAACATGTAATTTGCAATACCACAGATGCCACCTTTGGATTTGGCCCAGGAGGTAACTGTCTGACAGGGTCATGGGTTTCCCTGTTTTCTGAGAACACACAGGGATGCAGCAAACCCTGGTGCAGAACACATACTTTTCACTCTGTTGTGTTTCTGAGAGGAGCTCTGAGGAGAATGTCTCTAATGAAAAAACTAAAATAATCCACTGTACAAATGCTGATACTGCTATATCCACTTTCTGAACTGCTGTTCCTCCCATTTCTCCTTGGCACATGGATGAAGTCAGTAATTTTGGATTTCTACCTGCCAGGAAATTGATAATCAGCTAACCAAAAGTGCTCTGATAGTTGCCTGCTGCCCCAAGCAGCACACATGGCTCCCAGTGCTCCAGAGGATGTGCCTGATCCCACTGCTTTCAACACTCTACTCAACCCCACAGAATCCTGCTCTGTAAGCAGCCACAAAGGGCTCAGCAATACCAGCATTCCTGACTCTGGGCTGCTGAATTTACTGGTCAGTGGCATGAGACAAAAGCACCTATGCAACTTAAGTTTTGTGATTTTGAAAACAAAGATAAAAAACAAATTGTGATTGGTATTTACTTCTCACTCCTGGATTTGCCCCTTTCATTACCATTGGGGATCATTCCCACCATGAACTTCACAATACCCTCCTGTTCATTAGCTCTCCAGGCTAAGCTTTTTAATAGCTGCAGTGACACAAACAAAGGCACCACCAGTGTGCCTCTGGGAGAGGCCAGCCTGGCATTTTAAACCATCTGACCACGAGCTGCACATGTTTCCTATGGAACTACTGAAGAGTGTGAGCAGAAAGGATAATTTTCTGTACCACCTTCACATAATCAGTTATTTAAATTACCTTTCTTCTTTTATCATAATGATTTTTTTTAATCTCGAGATTGATTTTACATGAAAACCTGTCACTACCCTTTTAGGAGTAAGCAATATAATGGTTTGGTTTAATAATTACTGTAGTTCCCTAGATTATCTCAAGTACAGACAATAGCCCTGCTCTGATGAAATGTCACCAAATATTGATGACAGAGTTGGTATCCTCATGTTTTCTGCTCCAGGTAGATGAGGTGTTGCCATTTTTTTTCCAAATGTGGCACTGGAGTTCTGTGTACCTCATTGCTACAGTAAATACTGTGTCCATGTTTCCACCAATAAACATTTCTTTTGGGGTTTATTCTGTAAATTGCTCATAAGCATCTGCTTGAAGTTTGGTGGAGAAGTTGAAGGGAACATGATTTTAAAGAATAATAATAATAAAACATTTCAGCTCCTTTAAACTACAAGAGTGTTAAGAAAACACAAGTTAAGCAGTTTATGAAGCTTAAATGTTCTGGGGTATTGGTATAATACTTCAAGAAAGTTCTTCTCTCAATGTACACTTCTGTAAAATGCATAACAATACCTGCTTAAATTCAAATTTACCCAGGAGACCAGAACATCTCCGAATTGCTCGTCTGCTTTATCATGCAAATGTTTTATTTATCCTACAAACATTCTTACGGATAAATAATACACAGTTTAAAATTATATATTATACTTTAAATATATATGCAAAGTTAGAGAGAATAAAGACTGTGGATTAGATTTTTCTGGGCCAGTGTAAAGTGAGAGACTTCCTTCACTCCTGTAACATTTTTTCAGATGTACAGTAGCATCTCTAATATAGGACCATGGATTTTATACAGATTATGGCCTGTGATAGACATGTTCAATATATCCTTTCTAGGATGAAATTTATGGGTATGCATCGCATTTAGTCCAGCATTGCTGCATTAAAACTTGGTGTTCTCAATAGGTTCTCAATACTTTCTAATAATGTATCTGAGCTGCGAGATGCTGTGATTCTTGCTAGCTCTGGGAATGTTTTTAATTCTTTCTCATTTTTAAACAGATATTAATGCCTGTAACTCTGGCCAGTGTTGCACCCTTCCTCTGCATGTTGGCTGAGCTGCCTCTCCACTCCTGAAGATTATTATTAACTGGTAGATCAGGGGAGATCTCTTTGTTTCTTATCACTGGCTGGTAAAGGGAAAGATTACAAAGGATTTACTGAACAAGCTGCCCACTGGCTGAGAAATTACCTGACAACCCATGATGCTGATGATGATCAGTGATGAATTCAAGAGGAGCCTGTGAGGATCCCTCTTAAAGTCTAGGATTATTTTGGGTCCTTGGTACTACTTTCTCTCACAGTGAAAATATGACCAGCTCAGGATCTGCAGATCTTTTACTTCACCTTTGACTCAACCTTCCTTGCCACGCATTTCTTCCTTACAGAGTTAATTTCCCCTCTGTTGAGAGGAATTCAAAGTCTTGCTGTAGCATTTGTGGGTGATGCTAAATGTAAGAAAAACAACCTACTTCCCTGAGTTTCAAATGGTTGGTAAAGAAGATGTTGCTGTACAGTTAACAATTGAATGTCCTCAGTCCTGAGCAGCTTTTCAGCACATTCAACTTCAAATTAAAACCATTTGCCACCAATGAGTTTCAGTGAATGAAAAGATTGATGACATCTGCTTGAACTCTTTATATAGATGATATGAGCATTAATTTGTTGTCTTGTCTATTAGCTCTACATAAAAAAAAAACAATGACTATGAATCCATAATGAGATTAAATGGTATTTTCCTATTTGGGGAGCAGAGCATTTATTACAGAGAAGACAGGATACATTCTATATTTGACCCTTATGTCAAAGGACACTAACCAAAATAGAGTGGATCTGTGTAATTAATCCCCACTATCATAAGTAGGTTTAAACAAAAGTGAGAGATTTCATAAACGATTGAAAGCAAAGCTCTACGTTTCCTCTTCCTAGTGATAACACAATTAATTTTAAAAAACCTAGATCTCATCGGCAACTCTATAATAATGATTTGGGGAAAATTCTATCTTCATTTTGACCATGCAAAAAACTTATTTTAAAAACAGATTTTATTTTACACACCAGCACTAACTTCAGGACAATGCACATATATTGTTATTTGTCCTGGTAAATGGGATGTTAATGGGGTGTGGGTTCTCCTTGGGTTTTGTACCTCTTGAGGAACCAAGAATTAGCTATATATCATATGAATTTGGACAGAGCTGCAGGGAAACAATAGACCAGAGCAAGACTGAGGAACCACAAGATTGCACTCTCAGCCCCAACAGAGTATCATTGCTAAGGCAAGTCCTACCCAGGGTTCATACACAGTCTCAATTCCAGCACCTCATTTGATAGAATAAAGGACAAAAAGCTGTATCTTTTCTAAATAGTTCTGTTTTCTGCTGATGAGACAAATGACATCTTGCCATCTGCCAAGAAAGATCTGCTAGACTTTATTCACTCCCATTTCTCCACTCTGTTTTGTAGCTTCTGCCCTCATGCCCTACTGCTACATAGGTATAATAATTATAGAATTATAATTCTCTACCAAGTTAATATTTATGTATCTATAATTATTAGCTGAGTTCATTTTTAGAAGATCTTCATAATACTTAGCTGCTACATTTGTGTCCACTATTCCTATGTGGATTCCTCTGCCATCTCCTCCAGATGTCCCAGGAGAGAAACTTCACAACTTAAATGTACTCTCTAAGCAAAAATAGAGTAAATTCATATGCTACAAACACCTGGCAGTCGACAGCTTAGGTACAGTTCTGGAGATGTAGGATTTTTCACCTCCAAATACAGACTTTTTTCCCTGTCTGCTAAATGCAGATCTAAAGGCAAAGGGCATGGAAAATAGATAGCAAACTAGCTGGAAAGTCACATACAGCAGATAAGCACCTTGGAGACTGTAGAGTGGCTCAGATATTTATTTATTTGCTTGAAACAATCTTCCAGGCAGCTTCTCACTAATGAATTCTTTTAGCTCATTGCAACCCTTGGAACTGAAGTTGTTTATTTTTAATAATAATAATCAACAGCAGTCAACAGCACAGCTCACCATCCCAAGTCCTGTATGATCCAAACACAACAATGAAATTGGATTTTGGGAACATTTCAGATCTCATCCTCAGCTGCTACAAGTCAGAATAGTTCTATTTATTGCAAGAATGCTGCGTTGATTTTTATCACCTGAGAATCTGACCATGTAACCCCACATACACCAAGGAAATCTAACATTATATCAGGCAACCAGTTAACCAGCTCTTTGTTTTTCTCTCTGATGTCCTGTCTCTTCAATTGCTGCAAGCAATTAAGTGCCCACCACTTGTTTGAACAACCAAAGCAAAATAATTACAAATGCATGTTACACTACAACAATTGCATATTAACAAAGGCTTGGGGCCAATTAATCATTACACCATCAATATCTAATTTGCATAAAACTATTGTCTTTAAAGACTCCATGTTTGGGGTGACAGGGTTACCTCATTGATTATGCAAATTCCCCATCAAGCTTAGCAGAAACAGTCAAAAGAAATAAAAAGGCTTGTCTGTTGCAGCCAACATCCTACTGCTATCAGGCAAGACAAAACTGGGGGGGAAAAGGAGAGGAAAAAGGAGAGAAGCAGCAATGTATACTTAGGTTTTAAAAGGCTGGGCTACAGTGCAGGCTTAGCACTGTAATTGAACCCAGAGAACACCAACTAAGAAGGCACTGGGGGACTTAATATTTCACAGTCATGTCATCTCACAAACTCCAATTAAACAGCTTAAAACCAGTGTTACACTTTTCCATTTCACCTAAAGCTTCCTTACAGGTACATCCTAAAAGGAGATATAGGCTCATAAAACAAACCAAAGTCTTACAGATGAACCAACCAATAATATGATGTATTCCCCTTGAGACTTGGGATATTCATTTGCTTGAAGATTTTCTGGAAAAATGCTGGCTTCTTAAATTAGCAAATTTCTCCTTGAATCTTGTGAAGAATTCTCACACTGACTGTGGGCGACAATTATAATTGCAATATTTTTCCACTTGCACAACTGGGCTGTGAGTTAAACAGGCCATGAACTCAAAGCATTCCTCCTGGCTCTGCAGCAAAAAGCTGCTCTCCTGTACCATAAAGCCCAGACACCCCAAATCACAGCCATGGCACAGCTCAGTGTCACCAGTCAGCTGCTGGCACAAAGCAAAAGGAGCAAAGGACTGCCTGCATCTGCATCCTGAACAGAAATAATGCATTTCTTGACACCACTTTTGGGGTGATGCAAGGAAAATAAGACTTGTCTTTGTCCCCAGGCCTGTGCAAAGTGGGAAGCACTGTATATTATTCTTTCAGGAATGTTTCTTCCTTCAGTGACCAGGAACTAGCAGTCATTATAAAAGCAGGTATCCTGAAGGATAATTAAAACCCTTTTTTTATGGCAAGAGAAAGGCACAACATCACCTTTCCTCAGAGTGAGAGAATAACATGAAAACAAAAAGCAGCCTTCATCTCTGAAAGCTGGGATTCTCTGTGGCTAAAAGCTTTTAGTGCTGCAGTGGGGTGGGCAGCAAGATAGAGTACAGTTAGACCAGGTTTTGCACTATCCAAAGTATACATACCCACAGAAGAGGCCAAATATTTGGAAATTCAAAATTGCAAGAGTAAAAGCAACAAGGCCACCGTGTAGGGAAAGCAGAAGACTTCCCATGGCACTGACTGCAAAAAAAAAAGCACCAGCATAGCATATATTATACCTGCAAAATACTTCATGCTCTATTCTCCATGGAGGGCTTTTCAACACCAAAATGGGGGACAAGGTGAAGAGAAGGGAGTTTAAAGTGCAAGCTGCACTCTCTGCTCCAAAAAGCACACTATGCTGATTCAAAAAAAACATTTTCAAAAATGCCTGTGGGTAAATTTGAGCTGCCCACAGCTCCCCAGGGGCAGTCGAACTTGCTGTCGAGCCATTTATGTGGATTTCAGTCAAATTCTAATTTTAGTGTTCATTAAACATGGGTAATTCCCAAGCCAATCCCTGCATCACCTAGTACACATAATACCTCTACAATATAGGTCATCCTGGCTTAGAAAACATATACAGACATCAAAGTGCAACTATTTCATTATAAGTGTTAACTTTATAAATAATTATGAACTTCTTAATTCCTTACAACATGCTGTATAATCACAAATGTTTTTTTAAAAATTCCTTACAATAGGAAGAGGGTGGGTGGTTATGGTATATAGGTGTATGTATATATATGTGTGTGTATATATATTTATATACATACAGGTATTAGAGAAACAGAGGTCTAAATATGAATCTACTTCAGGCAGAAGGAAGGATGTTTCCTTGAGACATCTTGAAGACAAAGCCTGGTTTCTGCTTCAACCAACAGAAAGCCTCAAACATGCTGTACTAATAGGTGTTTTCAGCTCTGTTCCCTTACACTCCTGCACAGAAAGGTCCCAGCCAGCCAAGGTGCTGCTGGTTTCAGGTGCCTTTGAGACTCTAGGGTTGAAGTAGCAAAGCTGTGAGTATCCTGCACCAAAGTTTACAGCTCATGGTAGTTCTGCAGAGAAGGGTATTGAGTACAGCCACATCCTCCCTTCCCCTTTTCTCTCACCCTCTCCAGCCCTGTGACAATGAGGCTGCAGGGCAAATGTTCCACTCAGCATCCATACCAAAATGTGGCATTTCTTTTGTGTGTCACACAGGAAGAACATGGTTTTACTCACTTTTTGGATGCTGCAACAGAGGTATAGAGATATTTGTGCTCTCAGCAGCTCCCTGGAACTTGCATGACCAGGCTGAGCTTTGTTACTGCAGAGGGAACAATTTCATGTCTCCACAGAAATGCAATAGGAAGGAGATACTTCAGCACTGTGCTAGATTATGCCAGAACTCATAAAATAATTAAAACTGACCAATTATGTCAGACCAAAGAAGTCTGACATACACCAAGCAGGGAAGAAGTAACACTGGATGAAGGACTCTTCTGAAATGAATCCTACAAGAGGATAATACACTTCCCAAAGGACACGGATATATAATTCAATATTATACACTGTAATTTTATCAAAAGCATGGAAATCCCTGGTGAACTTCAGAGAACTACAAAGATACCATCTTGGAGCCAGACAAGGGCTGTTCTGGGAAGAAATGCATCTCAGAGCAATAATGAAATTCAGCCCATTTTTTGACAGCTTGCAAGGGGGCCTGGCTGGGTCTGGCCAAAGGAGGACTCTTGGTCACAGGAGCCAGGCTGGCCCTGACACAGCCCAGAGTCACTGTGCACTGGGCAGCTGGTGCACACACCATTGACAACTTCAGATGGCCTCAAGAGGCCTCCTCCAAAACAACTCTCCATGAGAATCATTGATTATTTCCTTTGAGCAACATCTGCTATTAATCCCATGGCAGCGTTTTAAAAATGCGCCCTTGCCCAGCATTAATGTGAGAGAGTGGATTAAATACAGTTTGACTGCTTGCATTTTAACAGCTCCATAGCTAATGTTGTTTATGGGCTGCTGGGTTTCTTTTTATTAATTTATATTGATTTTAAGTGCTCAGAAAAGCAAATCCTGATGGAATGAGCTGGAGCCAGGCACAGCACTGATCAGCAGTAGGCACACATCCCTGCACTGCTGCCAGGGGAACTCATTTGCAGCGAGCACACACCTGCTCCTCCACTGCCAGGGCCCCTCAATGTGAGCCTGTTTCTCCAGCCAAAGCAGACCTGAGTTTTCCACAAGGTGAGCCAGCAGCATCCTAGAGACCAGGCTGGGGTTACCCTGCTTCTCTCAGCCTCAGTCTAACCTAAGAGTGCTTTTACTGCTGCTGGCAAAACTCAGGGTAGAAACATGCAGATCCCCATTTGAGAACAAGAAAACCCTGAAAATAATGTCTATTGCAAGAATACAGCAGAAATTGAACAAAAATACTAAATTCCCTAGCAATTCACAAAATTTCTGCACTGAGCTGGCGATGAAGTAATAGGAATTTGCACAAAAACTCTAGAGCTGCACAGTTCATGGCCAACTGCTTCCTATCACCTAGAAACAAACCCAGACCTTCATTCCATCCTTTCCCTCAACGCTTTTGCTCAGCTGGTGACTTATACAATCACACAACCTCGCCATTCCTAGGCAATTCAGGGTAAATGAGGCTAATCACTGCTGCTCAGTACAGCTGACTCTTATCCCTTCTCCAATCTTACTTAGGAAATTGCAGTGGGATTGATTATTTGGGATGGGATTTCAACCCCTCACACTCCTTGCTCGGTCACATGTTGTGGTTTATTTATATCTACCTCAGTCATCCTAAGGACAAGTGGAAATTTGTCAGGGCATTTGGACAGAGTAAGAGTCGAGTCAAATGTAAAGGACATTTTTAGATTTGCTTCTGCCCTGGACCTTCACTTGCCCTGGATTTGGCTGCTTTTGTGAAGTTATTGGCTAAACCAACCTTGCCACTTACAGTAGTGGAAAGAATATAAACAGAAAGTTGTGATTGATACTGAGAGCATTGCTAATTAGCTCAGAAGGACACAATTAGGAAAGAAGGAACCAGAGGGTAAAATGGAGGGAGAAGGAAATGCAGCTATTAATGAATCCTAAGTATGTATAAATAAAACAGATAATAAATAGGGGTGGAAAGAGGAAGAGAATTGAAAACCACAGATAAAAATGAGAAACTAAGAACTGTAGAAATGTGACAAGAGAGGTAAAAGGTTTTAAGGGCAACAGAATTAACAGCAATAAGAATTTATTTTTAGTGTGTTAAAAACATATGGAATCCTAAGAATGAAATGAAAAAATGCCAAAAGGCAGATATGTTCACTAACAGTAACAAGCTTTGTTTAAGGCTGCAAGAGGCACAAACATTGGCAAATTGACAAATATTTACAAAATATCACTTGCAAAGTGAAAAAAACATCTAAGTTGGGCAAAGTCAAATGTGCTGAAATGTCTCTTCAACACAAGAAGAGGCAAGAAGATTTTAGACAGCTCTCCTCACACAGGGAATGCCATGGTCTTTGCAGCCTATAAAGCCTTCACAGAAACTCTGCTTCTTTATTAATCTGTGTGGAAGCTCCCACCATCCAAGCCATGTGCTAATGGGAATGCCATCGCAGCTGCAAGATGCACTTGAGCCAGTGCTAACAGAACACAGGAAAAATAAACATACAGAGAAATCCAGATTACCCTTCTGATCCACTTGCGTTATTATATAGAGTTTCTTCTGTCTCTTGGTTTTTCCAGTTTGTAAAATGAGGATATAAGCCTCCCTCTCTGGCAAGTTTCTCAAGTTAAGGGATCACCTGAGATGCTCCAGGACTGGCAATTTAGGAGTATTATGCATGATGCTATACAATATCTAAACCACTTTCTCAGGGAAGAAGGATTTACCCATCATGTACAAGAACCACACATGTTTCACAGCACTTCAAGGACAAAAAAGAGCAGAAGGAAGAAAAAAAAATCCACTGATCCCATTTAGACTTTCCAGAAATCCAAAAGGGTGTATGCCTTGCAGCTCTTGACAGTCAGTAGGTGCTGAGATTATACAGCCTTTTCAAAAGCTCACCTTAAATATTTCTTGGGTTAGACCCAATAAATTCTGCAAAGAAATGGGTAAATACTTCCCTTCAGTTCCTATCATCTCAGCTTCCCTCTCTTCCTGGCAGCCCAATACTGAATTCATTAAATTTCATTAAAATATACAGCTGGCTCCTGCTTTTACAAGCCTATGAAATCTGCAGGTCTTTGCAGACCAAAATCAGCTATTCCCTGTTTAATATGGGCCTCCTGGCATATGGACTCTAGATTTGAGTCAAAGAATCCCCTTTACTCAACTGACAGTCAGCAGGTTCCTGGGGTATGAGCACCAGCTCAGCTACAGATTGTGGAAGATTAAGGTTGTCTTGATGAGGATGAAGTTTGGAGCTCTGGTACTAGAAAACTACAACTCCCATAAGACATCCTGGCAGTCAGGGCAGAAGCAGATTACATGTCAAGGGGACCCAAAACACAATTTGGTTCTAAAAACCACAAACTCAAGAAGAAACAAGATACTTCATTTGCTTTCCCCAACGGAGGATGAATATTTTTGTGATAGGAACGAAATTTCCTCTCAGAAAATTCCATAAATCATGTTTTCTATTAAAAAAATGAATTTCAGAAAAATCAGTGGTAGAAAGTTCCAACAGTAATTGGATCCCTTGCTGGATGCTCCATGCACTTCCCTGGTCAGTGTTCACTCACAAACACAAGTGGCTGGATTGAGTTGCATTGACACTGACAAATATTCCTTTTGGCAGATCCAAAATACATCATTTTGACTTGGGAGAGGCTCTGCTAGGGTAGGGCCACCGGCACTTGACATTTCATCTCAAGGCTACAAGGAAGCAATGTGCTTCTTCCTTTCTTTCTCTGAGACCAAATGGCTGTGGCTCTTATCTTGGATGTGGAAAATTGAGGTTTAATTCCCATCCCCACACAAGTGTCAGTAAAAAACTCTCACTTCTCACTGCTGGACATTCTCAGGCTATGGTCTGTCAGAATCTCCTTTTCAATACTGATAAAACAACTCAGTGGAAAGAGCAAGTGTGCAGTGCCTAAAACTGCACTGCACTTTGTAAGGCACATGCACAGATCACGCTGGGAAGTGAGGGTGAAACACGACAACGCTGGAATCTCATTGTCCTTCACTCCTGTAATGCAAAGTCAAGAAGCTTAGGAAATTATTCTTACCCTGAAAATGCAAAGATTACTATCACCTTCTGAAAAAAATAAGCACTTAGCCTTGTTTGTAATGGCTAAAAAAATCACCTCAACCCCACTGTACAGACAGACATGCTGCCACCACCAGCAAATCCCGACTTCTCCTTGGTGTGAGATAAAGGTTGTGCCTTTGCTACCCCCATTCAAAAGTGCCTGTGCCTCCACAGTGGCTATTTTCCACCTGCTGTGACCTTGAGAAACGCTGTTCCCTCCAGGCATGCCAATAGTTGTAAAACAGGGAGTGCAGTAGGAAATGGATATGGATAGAGTGAAAGTGATTCTGTTGTCCTTTCACACACCCTCCGTGAGATGTTGAATGTGTTTGAATGTGATCCATCAAGACATTGATCCCTTGGGGAAGTGGAGATGTGTAAGGAAACTTCAAGTGCTTTCTAACCAGATCTACCTCCAGGAGAATGTACTGAGCAGTACAGTAAGAAGATACATACATTATCGATAGTCCCATGTCATGGGACAAGTCACAGCAGAGGTGAGGGGAAATCAGATGTGTTCTGGGGCTCTGGAGGTTATGCAGTCACTGGAAACAATTTCTCCTTGAAAAGTCATGAGCAAACTGCTCTCTGTTGTGGTCTCTTTAGCTAATCTGTGCTAAACTCAGCCAGAGGAAAATGGTAGAACAATAGATTTTAATGGAACACTTTACAGGAAACACTGCAGAGAGGGTATTCTATTTTGAAGCTGCCAAATTCCATAATTAAAATAAAAATGTACGATTAGCTCTAAGAATTTTCTGCTTATGTTTAAGACCCAAAGAATTAAATCAAAATCCTTAAAAGCCATCACTAAACGAAGGAAACGCACGAGCTGGCCCTAGCAGTGAAGTCTGTCACCAACACAGGCTTTATCCAGCTTAAGCCACATCATTCTTTGATCAGAAAAGAGTGGCTTGCATGGGTTTATTTTAGAAGGCTGGCAAGTGTCTCAGCTAGGACAGCTGTGTGCTCGGAGCTTGTCTCAGGAGTAATCCCACTTTCCCCTTCCCCCTCTTCCCAAACCCCAGGGCTTGATCTGGCAGAGGTCCTGCCAAGTGCCAGGTCACATTCTGGTCAGCAGGGCTAACCACAGCAGGGGACGTCACAGGTTTTGGGTTTGCTCACAAGTCTGTGAGAAGCAGCATCCAGGAAAAGGAGAAAGCGCTACAATTTCCTCATTTATTCCAGTCCTCACCTCCCAAGACCACCAAGAGATGCCTCCTTTAGGCCATGTGGCCTGTCAAGCTAGGAAGATGCGGGAGGAAGCACCTTCCAAAGGCACTGCCCCTGCCTTGTTCTCACCCCAGGACTGTGCACACCTGACCCACACTCAGACAACCTGCACACAGCTCCTGTGAGCCCAGAGCTGCCAGAGGCACTGCTGCCACCCTGCCAGCAAAATCAGCTTAAAAGAGGGAGTTTCTCCCTTGGCACAAGGTCAGGCTAAAGGCTCAGCAATCCATTCCACTGGCACACAACATCTCAGAGCATGGCCTTCACTGGATCAGCCCAAGCACTGAGTAGTAAGGTGCAGAATTAGACTTAATTGTCACTAATTGTATTACAGGACCAAGGAGTGAAGCCTCCTAAAGCTTGCTTATCCACAGTGATCTGCCCTGTGGACTGAAAGGAATAAGGAGCCCTCACATCTAACCCACAGAAATCAATAGCAAACCCTTTCAGATCCAGGTTAGGACATCTCTCCCCAGGCAGAAGTGCTTGCAGGATCACGCCTGTGTTTAGCTTTTGTTTTCTAATCTTTTCTGCTTTATTGACTGTGAAGCTGAACATCCTGCATGGATGCTTTACATGTTTACTTTCACAAGGTCTGACTCTTTGCAGTGGCTGTTATTGTTGGTGGTACAGGTCTTCAGTGATGGCACTTGGGATTTAAGTCAGATCTAAATTTGATTGGCTGATTCATCAGTTCAGTTTCTAAAGAATCTAGGACCAATGGAGCCCCTAACCATAAAAAATGTGACACTACTCTTTGATTACCAGCTGGGATCTCCAAGCTCTTTTGGCCTACAAAGCGACAGTTTTTCAAAATATACAGCAACTAATATTTCATTTCAGCTGGCAAGGCTCCATAAAATGGTTTGGACCTTACAGTGCACTTAAACCCTTTGATAAACAGACTCTATAGATTAAGCAGATGGTGGTTCAGGAGTTCAAAATGCTCAAGTTTCCAGCTGAACATAAAATAACCTGTAGGCAGAAGGAGAATAACATCTGAACAGGTTGGAACTATGTCTGTGATGGTCTGTTCTACTTCTTAAATGCTGAAGGAGAGCTGGTCTGAAACAGGAATATGGGATTGGTTGGGATAATCTATTTCTGTGGGAGAAAGCATCCAGTCCTCTACAGCCACAGAGCAGCTGCATCATTGCATAGCCCTTTTTACAAGCCAGCCTGGTTCCATCATGACAGCATTTGGCTGTCATGCCCCCATCACTTCATTTGGAGGGCTGGAGGTGAATCTAATGGCTCCAAGGGACAGAAATGGACATTTAATCTACCTTTTAAGAGTATTTACAACAACACTAAAGCTTTAACCTCTCCTCGTTACCTTTCCAAAGGAGATGTCTGCAGGAAGGCAGGTGACAGCCATGTGTCAGAAAGCCAAGAGCTGACTGGCTTTTGAGCAGAGATGCAAAGATAGAAAAGAAGCCAAATTCTGCAGGCTGCCCCTGCTGAGTGTGCACGATGTGAGTCACAGCTCCCCACGGATCCAAAGCTGCCACGAGGACAAAGTTCAAATTCGTTTCACGCTGGTGAGAGGTCTGCAAGATTCACCTCAACCACACTCCTCCAGTGTTTTCCTTTTCCAGGATATAAATGATCTCTTGGAAAACATGACTGGCTGGGCAAAGCTGGAGGTGCTGAGCTAGCCATGCCTGCGTGCAAGCCAAATTTTCCTCCTGGGATTCTGGTGCCCCAGACCAAGCTTCTCCTGCAGGAAACTGCCAAGTGTAGCTTCAGGAGCTGCCAATTTCCAACCAGAAGAGCTGAAAACCTTGCACAGGTCTGGACAATTTGATCCTAAAATCCCTCACTCTCTTGAGTTGTCTTTGCTAAGTCGATGGATCTGCTTACCTGGGCGCATATCAGTTACAGGAAGAAAGAACACCAGTGCTGAATGTAACTTAGTGACAGCGGTTGCAAAGGGGAAGGAAAACAAAGAACTTTTCATATGCCAAATATTAAACCTTCCATTTGCATGCTTTTCTTCCTTGCAGAGCTGGATTTTGACTAGCAGTGACAGCAGTTATAGTGCCCAACAGAAAAGCAGGAGTTCTGGCACCACATCACCCTAATATAAAAAATATTAACTCAGGCTTAGTAACTGTACAATTTCCTGGTGTTCTTTTAAAAACTGGGAGGAAGAAAAGGATCTGTGTCAAACATGCACATCTAATGAGTCCCATGACCTAATCTGGAAAAGACTCATCAGGATACTGAAAAAAGCCAGACATGAGGCATTACACAGAGATCTGCTCTTCATTGTTGAATTTCAAGGCACACAGTGAGGTACCCCAAAATAATTACAAAACCATTTGTTACTTTTGAAAACAGAAGATGTCCATGATATTCTGGTGTCTCGTACATCTGATATCCTCAATTAATTAAGCCCTCAGTGAAACCCAGAACATCAGCATCACCATCCAAGTCTGGTGCTCTTTCTGCCACAGCTCAGGCCACCAGCCTAAGAAGGAATACTGGAGTGGACCTTTGATAAATTAGAAAAAAACAAAACCTCTTGTTTCTGGTAGTCCTTCTTTCTCTCCTTAAATTAGCTAATATGAAAGTGAGGCTTTTTGTTTTCCCTATTTAAAAAAAAAAAAAAAAAAAAAAAGCAGGAAAAACGAATGTTTCCAGAAATTAAATGGCAAGTTGTGTTATTTTTAGGGGGTTAGATGACAGGAGGCATCACATTTGAAAGTACTCACTTGATCAAAGAGCCCTAAAAGGATTCAGCAGCACTGAGAACTATATATCAAATAGGATTATGACAGAATTAAGGGACTGAGCCATTTATAACTTAGGGCAGTCTCCCTCTTTGAAGCCTGCCTTCGTAATTGATCCATTTTTCTATAAACCAGAACCATAGCATTGCATTAAAAATCTGTATCTATTCCAAAACTATTAGCTTTCTACAAGATAATCAGGGGAAAAGGTAACATTTGTATGTGACACTAGAATTTTCACTTGAAAAAGGAAATAGTCATGACATCTAAACACAGAGAACATTTTTCTATCAGCATTACCATGTCCAACAAATTCTCTTCTGCAGCATGTCAAAGCACCAGTTGTGCATTAAGGAAACATAAATCACACAAAGGAAGTGGAAACTATTGTTTTGTGTTAGACAAATTGAAAAGGATGTGAATGCATCAGTGGCACTTATTTTACTTCTTGGGACACACAGTGCTGAGAGGAAATCTGAAGACACACACCAATCAGCTCAGATGCTCTTACTGATGCCAGCTGCCTTTGTTTGTGGGAACACTCTCCTCAGGAGAAATCCTGGCCCTGCTGAAGTCAAGAGCAAAACTCCCCAAAACACCAAAAGATGTCAATGGACTGCAAGAAGCAGCAGCTCCTTGTTTGGCATTAAGGTATCCCTATACTCGTTAATTTATTAGATGCATTAGTGTAACTAAAGATAAGGAAAAATTCCAAGCTACAGACTCCAAAACCCATCACACTTATTAAAGCTCTTTGCTCAGTCAAGCCAGGGTTTTATGAACCTGGTGGATGAAAGTACTGCCCTGTGTCTGTATCATCCCACAGCAGGCAGACCCCACCTTTTCAGATGATGCAGATATAAATAGGACCAATGCTGGCATGTCAGAAATTCAGGGAATATTTTCACCACTTAATATAACTGCTGGGAAAAAGAAGTTAATGGCCCAACTTGCACAGGCACTTTGCTTTATTGTCTGGTGGCACTGACCTCCCATCATTGACTGTGACAGGAACCTCATAAACCAAAGTTCAGAGTGAGCAACAGGAAGCTCCTCCTTTCCCTCTGCATGTGGCTTCATCTTAGGAAGTCAGCACTGCCACTAAATCCAGGAGACTGTCTAGCTGCAAGTCTCCTTACATGCACACACAAACAGGTACCACAGGACTACACAGCTCTCTTACTGAATTATTCATTCACAGTCACCTAAATTTCCACCATTATTAACACACACTTTGGTATGATTTAGCCTGTTTTCTAGGGAGTATCTCACAACTGTTATCCAAAGTGAGCAGAGGCTGTGCTGGAGGAGGAGATTCTCCCCTGCTATTAATAGAAGGTGCACCTGGCAAATTCTTAGCTGCTTCTGCACATATATTTGATGTGTGCACACAACATATGGAAGAACCTTTACTATAAATGTTCTTGTGAGGTGGAAGGATGTACATAGATTAATTTATAGGTTAATGGCAACTGCAGACCGTTTGCAGCTTTAGATACCACTTTTTCCACATTTAACTGTACATATACTATATGTATATTATATTTATATATTATAAATATATATTACATGTACATATACTATTTACAGAATTAAACTGCTCACCCACCATTAAAAATGTTAACAGTTTTCTCTGCTGGTTTAAGTAGGTGCAGAAACAAGATGTTAGGGGATAGCTAAGAGTCTGCCCAGTGTGCAGCCAGATTGAGATGCAGCATTTCACAACAGACAAAAGCTTGTTCCATTCTCCAGGTTCTCTTCCATCATAAAATATTCTCCTGCCTTTGAGGTGAGGAAAAATACACATTTGAAACATATTTAAACATGAGGAATTCTGTGGCTCTTCCGCTGGGTTACATATTCCCATTTAGAAAAACAAATAGGAAATTTTCAATCTGGATATTCCTTCTATGCATTTCTAATGTTGGAAAAAATTGAAGCTTTTGCTCAAAAACCATAAAAAATTATAAGCTTTCTTAATCTGTGTCCACTTATTATTCACTTGGGTTCCCAGCCAAATTCATTCTGAAAGTCAGCAAAACCCACTCAACTTCATATTCTTACACTGCAAATTAATTTTTCCCTCCTGCCTACACCAGGGATAAACAAACACCATTTGACCTTGTATTGATTTCTCTGATGAATTTCCCATTTAAGCCCCATTCTGAGGGGTTGAAGGGGGATATATGAGATCCATGGCATTCATGCAGGCCCTTTACACAGGGTTGGATTTCCCCCTTACCACACACTACCACACAAAATTATGAAAACAATCCGTTCCTAACCATTCACTTCAGCCCCAATTACCAGAGACCCCATCACAGCCAGCTGAGTTACTCCAGCAGATCCAATCTCCATCAGAATCAACAGAAACTCTGCATTACATGTTGTCTGTGTTCCTCCCATTTAAAAATATTTACATAAGCTTGGATTTCAGCAGTATTTACAGTTACAAAACAGCAATTTCTGTCAGGACAGTTCATCCCAAATCATGAACCGCTGCTCCAAATGTCAGTGAAATTGTATGGCCATGGTTAGTTTGCTAATTCTGTCTTCTGCTTGTTTCTCTTAAAATCAAATGAAACTTGACTTGCTTATTTATTTATTTTCCTAGAAGGCTTTCAATATAACACTGTTCTTAAGGGGAAGAAACAAGGGTTGGTTTAACTTTTTGTGAGCTTCTTACCTCATAGTTTTCGATAGCAAACTTGATCTTGCTGTGTGAGCTCAGATCCACAAACCCTACACCTGAAAAACAGTGTGGAATTGTTGACAACTTGTTCCCACCCTGGACCACAGCAGCACCTGCAGCCAGGGATGCAGGGACACTGCACACAGACATGGTGGCAGTCCTTCCACTCCATTTCTCCAACAAAAGAAGGGATTTAGGGGGAAATCCCAGCCCCAAAAAACAACAAATGAGAGGTCTGCCTTTGACTTCAGTGCACTCAGCAATAAGTCTCCTGAGTGAGATTAGCCCACATTTAATGGGCCAGCGTTAAGTTTTGTGCACTGCTCTTCAACGGGAGCAGTGTAAAACGGTGAGCTTTGCAGAGGGCTGATTCCGTGGCAAAACTGATGCAAATTGCAGGGAAATGTTGTTATTACACTACACACAATTACTCTATCACCCAGAGACTCCAATTAACAGTATAGTCTCATTGTACAGCCCTGGCTTCAAAGGGAGTTTGATTTAAATAGACAAGGCAGGTAACTGAAGCCTTAGGATATACACTGTACAACTGAGAAATGAGGCAAAAGTAATTAAGTGACTTGACCAGGATCATACAGGAAATCTTTGGCTGAGCCAGACCCTGATTCCCATTATGCTCAGCCCTTGCCTGCAGCCATAATTACAGCAGCATTCTTCTGCTCTGACCTCAGCCGAGCTGCAAATGCACGCACACGTCAAAGGCATGGCCCCAGTCCCTTCATCCCTGCTCCACAGCACTGGCAAGCAAGACAAAGTCCAAAAAAAGAGAAAAATGGCTTTCAAGTGCATTTCCACACCTGCTGGTGTGTAATCCACCAGGCCATGTGCCTCTGCACCCAAGTGCAGGAACAGCATCCCCCAGGAACCTCACACAGCTCTGGGTCCCATCTCAGCCAGGCTGGGCTTGCAGCAGCCACCAGCTAATCCAGCAGTTTGACTGACTGTGTTTTATATGGTATAGATACAGGAAGACAAGATTTTTTTTTCTTTTTTTTTGCATTTCTTTTGTGATTACATTTTCACAGGAAGTCTACTAAAAATTGTTAGTGGTGGTTTAAGCAAATGCAGCCTTGAAAACATTAATTGACACTTGAAGCTGCCAACATTGTAATGCTGTACAACCTGGTGTAATTTCAAGGGAAAAAAGCAAAAGAATAAAATAGGGAATTTCAATAAGTTTTCTTTTTTTTTCTTTTAAAAATTGCATTAGGATGTACCTAACATATTTCTTGCCCCAGTTTCAACTTCTCATGTTGTCTGTAAGGATGCCAAAAAAGCTTAATTGAAGGATATAGATACTTTTCTCTCTTTTCTCTCTTCCTTTCTGTAAGTGCTACCAGAGGAAAAGCTCTCCAATACAGCCTATTGTTAAAATTAATATGAAACAGTCCACTCTAAAATCTGGGAACACCAGACCCTCAGCTACTAGAAACTGCCACAGTTTCACTAGCACTTACTGCAGCTGAGCTCTTCCCCAAAACCTCTGAAAAATACAACAAAACCAGACCTGCCAGCAGAAGGTCAGTTGTCATGTGGAGAACTTGTCTGTACAAACAGCACAGGCACAGTACCTCTCAGTTCCTATGAGCTCTTTCCTGACTGATTTTTAGAACAGATCAGATACAAGTCCCTGGATCAGGAGGCTGACAGAGATTCACCAGCAGATAAGTGGTTTTGGTTTATCTCCTGTTAAGCCAGCATTACTTAATTCATAAAATAATTCTGATATAGTTGACTGAAAAAGAAAACCCATTGTCTTGTGTGGGGATCTCTATATGTTTTTATTTAATGCAATATTTCCTCTTTTGGTGAGCATTCACTAGAAAATGTTACCTGTTAGCTGGCAGGACAGTTTTACAGCCCAGGTAGTGAGGAAAAAAGCTTTGAATGTGTCAACTGACAGAAAAAAAGCAGTGCGGGTTTGCTAACACCAAAATATGCCTTTTCTCCACACCTCCACTGACAGAAAACTCTTTAAAATTGTAGATGAAATCATCTCCTCCAGGCTGGAGTTGAACACACACTAATTTTCCCAGTTTGGTGAGGAGTAGGGAAACAAAAGGCTTTTGCCAAAGCTTTTCCCATTCAGCTACAACTTCCTGTGTATCCCTGGTCTCTGAGCTGTGCAAACTTCAGCACATCAGGAGGCTGCTGAGCACCTCAGCCACAATTGCATGAATCACTGATGTCCCCAGGTCTGGAAATCCTGTGCACACACTGTCCTGCACTCGCCGTCCCCCCAGCCCGTGGGTACAGGTGCAGTTACCTGTAACCCCAGGAAAACATGTACTGATCAAAAATATACCTATCAAGGACTTACATTAAGAAGACAAGCCACCTAGAAGAAGCATTACATTTCTAAGCAAGTTATTCATTATGAATGAAAGGAGACACTGCAGATTAATGATCCCACTAGCTCCTCCACCGCTGCTTAGCAAGATGTGGCTCTCGCAGAAAGGCGACACTGCAGCATAATTGTCTTAAAAGCTCTCTGTAAAAGCTTAGTGAGATTTAGCCTGTTAGAGTGATAAATCTGCATCAAGCAGGAGCAGAGAGGGCACCAGGAGAGCTCAGGTGGGGTGTGCTGCCTCACCACCTTCTCTGAGGTGCTTGTCACTGTGCCACAGACAGAGAGATCTGATGGGGATATTAATTTTGCACAGTGAAGTCCCAGCCAGTCTGACTGATTATGTTGCTGATTTAACCTTAGCATTCAGACTTAGCATATTTCAGGGCTATCCTTTACTCAAGCTTCTGAAAGCAGGAACTGTATGAAAATGTTCACATTTTCTTAGCAGGCAATTTTTCTAAGATTTATAGTGACATTCCAGTTTGTTTATCGATTGATTCACAACGAAACGGAAATGAACGCATTGCTTCCCCTACACCCCTGCACAGTGCCAGGTTAACACTTTGACATGCTATCAGGTGAGCTCAAAGCATAAATTCCTTCAAAACTTAAACCAAGATTGCCTCCAAACTTTGTAGGTTAACATTATTTGGAAAAGACCTACTACTAATCTTTTTTTTTTTTTTTTTTTGAGGTAGATATTTAATACTTTCTGACTCTACTGCATGTCAGAGCAGAGGTTATCATTTTCTCCCTGAAAACCCAGCCATTTACTGCTGGGCTGCTGGGTTTTGCTTGAGAAAAGAGCATGCCTTTTATTTTGTTTTAGTACCCTGCTGCCATTACGAGCGTTTCATAATTGCCATGAACTCCCTGAAATCAGTTGTTTCTACAATTAGTGACTGATTACACACAGCACTAAACATTGCAGGCAACAGTTCATTGACTCCTGGTACCAGACAGCATGAAAGGACTCAGGTTTAATTCAATCAGCTTTGTGCACAGAACTGCACATGCAGCGTGTTGTGGGGGGTTTTGTATGTGTGTGTGCAGAAATATTCCTGAATTTCAAGAAAGCTCCCAGTCCTGACGTAAACTGAATGTGTCTGGATTTACAGGTGGCCTAACCAAGCCTTCAGAACTGGATGGCATGAAACACTTCAGATGAATTCTCCAAAATCAGAGGTCCTCCAGCTTTGGTTGATTTGAGGGTTTCTCTATACCAATGTGACATTGCTTCACATTCACCTGTAAAAATACAACTGAGGGCTAAGGGTCAAATGATTTCCTACAAGGGATTATTTCACAGCCTTTCTTTGAGAAGAGCATCTCTAAATACACCATAATTAAACCAGGTAATGTCTCCTTTCGATTATGATCCGGATTCATCACATAATGGCAAGTGACTTCCAACACACAACCTCTGCTACCAACTGGGGAAGCAGAGGAAATCTCTGCATCCACACAGCCTTTCAGTTATCGACCTGGGTGTTAGTAGGGCCAAAAAGATAGCGACAGCTGCCAGTAAAAAAAGCAATCAAACAACATCCATTGACAGAACTCACCAGTCCCCATGGACTGGCTGCAATTGGCAGCAACTTCTCAGTTTCAATGTCCAAATATAGTAGCGTAATCACAGGGCTGATGTATCCGCTGTCCAGTCTCCACTTATCAGCACTTTTTTTTTTTTTCCTTTTCTTTTTTACCATGGAGATTAAAGGACTAATTCCAGAGAGGAGTTCAGTGGTAGAAATAAAAGCAGGGATAATAATACACACAATAGTCAGGAAGATTTTGTTTTTAAAGAGAAGAAAAGAAATGCCTTGTTTAAGCGTCCTGAAGTCAGATGAAAAAATTCCCATTGACCTCTCAGGGGGTTAAAATCAGGTTCTTAATGTTACTCAATGCACCAGGAAATGCTTCAATTCATTTATGATACAATCTCTTCCAAAAGAGAGCTTTAGCAGAAAAAAAAAGCATATGTGCCATCTAGGTGGAACTCTGTTATTCTGGCTGAAAATCAAATGTCATCTTCAAAAGTCCTAAGGAGCCTCTCTCAGGCTGCATTGAGTTACTACAGATGACTCTTTATCCAGAATAAAATCACAGTAACAAGCTTGTTCACCAGAAAAGTCAATACACTCTTCCAAGAGCAAGACTTCATGTTGAGCAGTCTTTAAGACCTTAGCACTGTGCGCTGTCCAAAAATGAGCCCTTCCAAGGCCCAAGGGAAGCCTTAGACCCACTCAGAAGGAAAAAATAAACCCCTTAAGCACGTGGTGTGGATGAAAAGTGTGATGCCAAATGTCTTTCATACAAGGACCTGGATTCTGGATCCACAGACCTGAAAGTGAGTCTGGGCTGTTATCATTCTCTTGGCATGAGCAGTCAGTCCCATTTCATGCCTCACATAACATGCAGCCAGACCTCACACTAAATGCTGCAAGCGAAGTAATAAACAGATTTTTCTGCTTTTTACTGCAAGATGTTGAAATGAACAAATCGCAAAACATCAAGTAGAGGCAAAAAAAAAGGTAACACAAACAGGACTGTCAGGTTTGGATGTGGTACTTCTTCAAGTAGTGCATGGAAGACAGGTTCTTAGACTACTTTAAACCAGTGCTGTGGT
Organism: Entomyzon cyanotis; assembly: GCA_024500445.1. Classification (NCBI taxonomy): domain Eukaryota; kingdom Metazoa; phylum Chordata; class Aves; order Passeriformes; family Meliphagidae; genus Entomyzon; species Entomyzon cyanotis. The sequence continues at coordinate 5,048,223 of JAKEPQ010000743.1, read as the reverse complement.
GTACACAGAATTAAAAGTCTCATTGCCTCTAAAATGGCTTTTGAGAAACTAAAGGAGAGGTCATGGACTTCAATTTCTGAGCAAAATCCTTGTGTCCAAAACAACTTCTCAGAAAATAGCTAGTGTGATATAGAAGAAGGAGGAGACACATTTAGCTCCAAAATGGAGGGAAAGTAAATCAGTTCAGGAACATTAGCTGGAAACTCCAATCAAAAAGCCTGGGTTTGTTAAGAATTGGCCTCACACTTTAATTGTGTGTCTCTCTAGTACTACCTCTTTTTCTTTTCTCTTTGAAAGATATCCCTCCATAGGTAAGAGGCATCCAAAAGAGAGATAAAAGTATGTTGCAGATTGAGGAACTGCATCAGTACTCACTGTATGGAAGCTGGAGAAACAAGAGCCATATTTTCCAGGCTCTTCACTAATTACAACCTCTTACATAACCACGATTGCCTGCTAGGCCTGGACATATGTTATTATAAAGCTTTCCCCAACTCATCCAAGGCTATAAACCATGGTTAGCAAATAAAACCCTCACTGCAGTTTCATATTGCCTCCCATGCAAGCAGAGGGTAGACGACCTCATTAAGAATGCACACGACCTCTGGCTGATGTGCTGGAGCTGCCACAGGCTGCAAAGGAAGGCGCAGACACGGCTGGATTTCTGCTTCCGTCCCAGTCTTTAAACGTTGGCTACTGCTGCTTTAAATATTGATAGCAGATGCAGGAAGTGCGGCTTGAATGTAATGGAAAGAGAGGGATGGTGAGAAACTCGTTCCCTCCAACTTTTGTTTCACTTTAATCCCTGGTTGCTAGAAGTCAGGAATTTTGATAGGATGTGTTAGTGCTAACAGTGGCGGCTGTAGATTTAGCAGGCTCTGGGCCCCTTAGCATAGGGTTAAATGTCAAAAGCAGAGGAAGGAGCTGTCTGCAGTGCATGTGAATTAAGATTTCCCTTTCTCAGCAAATCAGAAAAAAAAATATTGCCACCAAAAAAAGCCAGCAGAAACTTCTGTAGCACTGCATTGTAATACCTAATGTCTACTTCAAGACATCACAGGGACAGTCAGCACTTCTGAACCTGCTGTGCTACCTGTGAAGGAAACCCCCTGCTGCCATGGGGGCTGCCTTTGCTTCAAGGTATTCACTCTAAATCTCATCTTGCCTTTCTAACAGCCCATCATTTATCCCCCTCCCATTCTGGCTTTGCCACATATGGCATAAATAAAACATTATTAATTATATTAATCAATAATGATGTATCCTGTTGTTATAATCAATCCCATTCATTACAACAGAATCTCACGTAACGATGAACGTATGTTAGCAAGTCAGAATGGTAGTTTAGAGCCAATAACAGTATTAGTCAATGATGACACTTCCTTCCCTCCTTACAGAGGGAGCATCTTTATCCAGTGAGCTCAAGGTCCCATTGGAAGAGGACCCAGCTGTTCTCAGAGATGGAAATGCAATGCTTGACCATGAGAAAGATCCCTCTGACAGTGTATGACACTGCTCAGATGGACAGATGTCACTGCCTGCACTGCCTAGGGTGGGAAACTGAGGCAGGAGAAGTTACCTGACAGAAAAACACTGACATGCAGGCTGGGAATAAAAACCAATCTTTCCCTGCCAGCAATAGGATAAATTCTTATCCAAACAGCTTTTTCTAAGAGCAAACATACCCTGACTAGGCTTGACTCCAACAAGGCTGTGTTACATTATGATGACAATGGAGCTGAGGGAATAGTAAAAAAAGGGATTTTGATGACTTTTAAAAAAGAAGGGAAGATGTCTTTACCCTAATTTATCAGTGGACTTGACAGGCTCAAGAACAAGTGGGCATTATTGACACATCCTCAAGACAAGAACTCATAGTGCCAAGTTTATTTATCCCTGACTTTCTGGATCAAGGAGGAAGGGTGTTTGTCTCTGGGAGTTTTGTCAGACCTGAGACCCTAAAAGATTTCCATTATGAAAGGCCAGGACCACAGGGAAAACATTCCCTCTCCGTGGGTGTTGGAGCAGCCCCGTGACAGTATCTGCTGCTGAATTCTTCCAGATGCAGAAGATGGAGCTCAGACTTGATTCCACAGCTCACCCTTGCCTTCTGCTTTACCAGAATAAAAGGGAACTCACAGGAAGATCTACAATTGCAAGACCAAACTGTGCTTTGGGTGATGACAGAGTGAGGGAGGGTATTGGGCAGAAAAGATTCAAAATCTACCTCTCTGGTTTTCCATTTGATTTCTTTCTCTAGGCCAAACAGAATTTTCTCACAAAACAAGCTTTGGAAAATTACAGGATCAAAAGGAACATTTCCAGTCAAGTCATCCTGTGAGCACTGGAAGTTGCAGTGATTACCTTCTACACTCCCTGGGTCTCAAATGTGAGCTCCTGAATGGATTCTCTTGTCTGGTGAGAGGTGACTGCAGCCACACATCCTTTTTCACAAAACCTGAAGGCACTGAACCTTGAAACCCACGGTATGTGTCACATTTCGTGAAATAGACCCCAACATAGAAGTCACTGGGAAGGGATGCAACAAACATATGCAGACTAAAGAGAGTGATAAACAAGCCTTTTGGAAGCCATGAAGAAAGGAAACCAGAAAAATTATAAAAGTGTATCGCTGATAAAACAAGTAAAAGACAACCTCTGCATTCTGAAGACTCACAATCTCAAGGCAGTGCCTAGAATTATTAGACTGAAAAATTCCAGCCATTTTATGGCTTCAACCTTTCTAAGTTTGAATAAAGGAAAATTATCTGAAACCCTAGTTTTGCTCAGATCCTCTCCAGTTGGTGATTTTTGTGTCAAAAAAAAAAGCTGAGCCATTTGCAATGACAAGAAAATAAGCACATGAGGTTATAATTTCCCTTTGTTCTGCATGAGAAATTTCCACAGAAGATGGAGCTGCTGCTGGTTTTTCCCATCCTCTAATTAAGACAAATAGCAATTCTGCTTGGGCTGACATAGTCTCAAAAGGAGTACAGGCATGTAGTATGTTAGAGATAGTAACTGGAACAGCTTTTCTAAAATCCTCTAAAATTATACAAAAAAGAATACTTTGATCCTTTCTGACCTACCAGCAAGCTTCCACATTAGTATGAACAGCCTGACTCTAAAACCACCTGGAGATCTCAGGTCACCTGGAGCCCTTGGCTCCTCTCAGTCTGGCTCTGGCTACAAGACACACAAAGAACCCAACATATGATGAGTTCACTTGTTTTCACCTTTTAGCCATTTTGCTGCATGCAACTGCTTGCACTAAGCACAGAAAAGTTGGAACTTCACACAATTGGGTCACAAAGCTCCTGCATGAGCTTTCACCTGAACTCAAAGCAGAGCTCCAGGGGTCAGAACTAAGATTATAAAGGCTGATAATGTAAAAGTACAGAGAACATTCCTGCAACTGCTTAATGATGTGAGTAACCTCACTTACACGTGGAAATCCTCTGAGTAGCATAAGAAGCTGCAGTTGAGTCCCTGTCTGGCATTTGCAATTCTTGGACAGCATCTTGCATTGTTAATTTTAACTATACTTTTGCCAAGTGATACACATTGCTGTTCTAGGCCATTTAGCAAACCAAAATTGCATGGTAAATCTGAGCTCTTTGGGACTCCTGGTCCAAGGGGTTTCTCTTGGATTTCAAGGAGAGAAGAAATCATATACAGGGTGAAGTGATTAGGCCTTGAAACAGCAAAAACTGTCAAGATCCTAGAGAGTTCCAGTGCAACACCTGAAATTGCCCCTATCTGCTAGTCAGGGAGCTGAGGGAAACCTGCATCTCCCCCAGGTTGCTTCTGGGTTGATGGGGAAGGTGAGAGACAGATGGGACAGGGCACTGCAGCCATGTGTGTGCTGCTGTAACACACCATCCTGCCCAAAGCAGTGCTGCTGGAAAGGAATTTGTCTGCTCTTCTCACAGAAAATTCATCTCTGTTAATTACCAAGGAGATGCCCTGCACAGCTCCAGCAGTAGGAAGGTGCTCCACAGGCTGCAGAGAGTCTGACTTTCTGAAAATCCTTGTGCCAGATGTGCTCTGCCAAAGAGCAAGGCCTTTAGACACTGACCAGCTACCAAAACACAAACACCAAGCTCAGCTACAAGGAGAACCACAGAGGAGAGCAGCAGTGATAGAGTTAAGCTGGTGATCCTTAAACTTCCATTTTTGTTTTCTTGGGGTTTAAGATGAAGAAGGGCAGTAAGCCAGTGCTTCAGGGGTTCACTGCAGTTCAAAACCTGCAGTCCTGTGAGCAGGTGAGCACTTACATTTCCTTCCAGGTGACAATGTATTCAAGTATTTGTGTGGTGAATAAAAAAATGTCAACATTTTAGGACCTGGCCCAAATTCTCATCCTTACATCAGTCAGCATAATTAATACAACTTGTGTTCCTGTCATACAGCAGGGTTTTCTTTAAGTCTTTGTGTATAACCCCAGCACAACAGATGCAAGGCCCTTTGTAGAACCTTTGCCAACAGGGAACAGTTTTGTTTATCTCCTCACCTCAGTGATTGTCCCACATTTTTTATTCTCTCTCTAAATTTCCCTCTGCACTACTTTATGCTTTAACCTTTGGCACTGCATTAGTTCTTGGCAGATTCACTTTTCCGAATGAAACAAACAAAGAGAAAATAATTTACTTGGGGACAACAGAAAAGAGTTAGCCCTTTTATACAGTTTTCTATTCTAGTGTAGGAGTCTGGGGGTGAGGTTTTTGGGTTTTTTTTTTTAAGGAGAGTCTGAGGGGTGTCCTTCCACAGGGCATTTTACAAAGATTAGCAGAGAGATAAGTTTTCCTGCCCTTCCCTGTGAGCAGGGCAAGAAAAGGTCCTGGAGATTAGGGCACAGTGTTTTCTAACTGATAAGCTTTGCTTTGGAGGACTATAAAACAAACCTCTAGGAAAACACCTAAAAATCTTAACTTCTAGCTCACTTGGCTACAGAGACTCAGAGGTGGAGAAAAAAATAAGGAAGGTGCTTAGAAATGTGGGAATGAAAGAGAACTCTACAGTTATTATTACTGTTACCATTCAATCTTCTGTTCTTTGAGCATTTGGGATTGGCAATATTGCTTCCCTGACGGGCAGAACTGCTCATTAATATATGGGATACATCTGCTTCTCTGTGTTGTACAGAGCAAGCAAAATCAATCCTGATTGTGAGTTTGAGCTTGGAGTGTAATAGAGCCTGCATCTGACAGTAGACTGAGCCCAATTTCCCCATTTCATAAAAAACATATGCTGTGAGATGATTAAGATGTGGTCTCTTCTTTCATTCCTATCTGAAAGTTTCACATGGAAACAGGGAGTTTTCCAGCTCAAAATTCAACACCTGATATCCTGGCTTTGCTCTGCAACTGGCACTAACAAATTACCATTGATGTGAGCAGTCTGCAGGTACCTTTGCTCCACTCAGGACACTGAACTAGTGCTGTGGTCTGTCATCCTGCACTGACACTGCTCTGTGCAGTGCTGCTGCTGGGTCACACAGCCCCTGACATCTCACACTGCAAACACTTCAAAACACAGCAGCTATTTCCCCAGCGTGTTGGTAAATTTATACTTCAGTTATCCCAGGATCCAGCAAGGTATGAGATGATGCTTTCACAGGTGCCTTGGCTGTTCTGACACCTCAAGTCTGCCGGTGTAACCATTTGAATGGCATTCACTGGGACAAAAAAAGAGAGAACATCCTTAGTAATACTGCTGCATCAGTTATCTGGTGCTTGTAAACCTGCCTTCCCGACCTCTTGACAACAAGGGAAATCAGACATCTTCACAGCAGTGGAAGAACTTCTACGATTCTGTTTTATGCAGAACTCCACTTCAGGCTCTAAGGACCTGCTTTTTCATTTTATTGCTGGCCTTTTCTCTTCACCCTGACCTGCCTCTGTATTCCCAAGTTGCTCAGCCTTTATCTCTACGTAAAGAGGGCAAAATCCTGCTATTCTGTGTGCTATTCTGACAGGGAATTCCTGTCACAGGAACACTCGAACACCGCTACAACCTGACAATGATATCTCTCTGAAAAGTTATTTCTGAGCACTCACTACATATTTAAATGCACTAAGTGATGTGTTAGCTGCAGAAGAGAGAGAAAACGAAAAAAGGTCAAAAATTAAATTTTTAAGAGCCTGCGGACTACAGGTTATCATTTGTGTGTTAGAGGTTGCAAAATCTTTTAGGAGTCAGTTGCTGCTGCTCAGATAAAAAACCTGAATACATGTATGTAAAGCCACAAGGTCAAACAAATTACACACTGCTCCTGGCATGTCAAAACCAAATTAAAACCCCTAGAACTCAAGGACAACACATATACAAGGATTTGAGTAAACCTCTTCACACCTAACCTTTCAAAAGCAAAAGGACCTAAAAAAGATCAACCCCAGCAGCAATTTTTGCATGGAAATTTGGTTTACCTGTTTATTTACCTAAACGTCCATGTTTCTGCTGATTGGAATGTGGGTCTATTCTACCAGTGTCAACAGATTTAAAGCTTTTAATATTTCACATATTAAATACTTATCTGGGAAGGAAACCTAATTTACTTGTAAGTTGCCAGTCTGAGCTGACAAAATAATACTTTACAAAAGGATGTGGAATAAGCAGTCAGGCGCTGATTTTCTCTTCCACTGTTGTGTGCTGTGCCTTTTTGCCTCTGGTTCTTACTGTATCACAATTGCTTCCAGAGCTGTTCCACATTTGCAGCACAGCCCAAAGCTCAGGCAAAAACAACACCAACCCTTCTGCTCACTCCACTGGGCTCTGGATCATGGAGGCCAAAGCAGACTCCATCTCCTGACTATGGGATCAAGCTGGGACACAATAAATCTTCACAAGCTTGCAGTGGATTCACACCTGTGCTCATTTAATTCTGCATCTTCTGGTTGTCAATCCCAAACAAACCACCAGGCACCACAATCTGGTAAAAACGTCATGACCCGGTGTCATAAGTCATTCTTTTTACACAAATAGAATCCTAAATACCAACTGGTTGTTAAAAGGCCACTTACTGAGGTTTATTAAGTACATACAACATAAATCCATTTGGCATGTAATTAATTCAAAATTACATGAGCACTAAATGTGCAATTAACTCTGCGAGGAATGTTTAGGCCTTTAACTGGCATTTACAAAGGAAGCTACAAGTTTATTAGCTAGCAATTTATTGCTAAAATACTGGCAATTCCTGAGTATGTTGATTGAAATCTAACTTACTATCACTCTATCGTTATAGGGCAATTAAGGGTCTAAACAACACTTCCAAGTAAATTAAGAAACAATGGAAGTTTCATGCATTAATAAGAATGCTGTTAACCACACAACCAACAGGTCCTTCATCAAAGCCCAACAAGTGTGCTTTTCCTCAGCACTGGAGATCCCTTCCAGCCCTACTCAAATACTCTACTAACCTGTTACAGACTGCCAAGGAGATATTAGGGATCTGCTGGCAGAATTCCATCAGTGCTGCCAGACAAGTATTCCATGGGACACTGTACAGCAGATTTTAGCCAAACAGTCACAATTTAGAGCCTCTTTTGGTCAAAACTACACCATGAATAAAGCTCAGTGCAGATAATGAAAAAGAACAGAGCAAACCAGAGGAAGGGCGTTACCAATCCCTTTGTCTGGGAAGTTTTCTTCTTGGCACGGACCAGCACAGCATGTTTGCAGCAGGGAGGAGCACACTGACACTTGTGCTGCCCAGTTGGACCTTCAGCTCCTCAGCCTGGTGCTCAGACACACTTTAATACCAGCACAAGGTGGTGCAGAAGTGCCCTCAGAGCCTGCACAACAGAGGAGTCTTTGGGGCTTTGTTTAAGAATCATCATCAACAAAACTCCAGCTCAGAAGGCAAACACTAGTTTACAAATCAGCTAAATCTGGCAAAAGTTTGGATTCAGGCCCAAGCTTTGTGGCCTGGAGTTCTTTTTATGATGAACTAAATAGTGAATCTGAGAATCCACAAATTTCTTGAAAATATGTACTTAATATGAACTTGGAGTCTAACCCCATAGTCCAAATCTATTACTCAAGTCTATATACTCTCCTGGCTGGACATCCAGTTTGTGATTACTCTTTTATCTCTGGAAAGCATAATCTGTCCATAGCAATGTCAACAGACAGCCATCTGCAGCACATATTTTGCTTCCACTTATAACCTCCACCCTGTGATTCTCCCCATGCACACTAATAAGCAGGACTTGGATCTCTGCACCCATTCCCTGCTGCAGTCACTGCAGGTCTCACACAGAGAAGGCAGCTCAAGCCAAATGCACAGATGACAGCAGAGCAAGCTGCTCCCTTGCCTGGGCTGAGCAGTGTTTTGCCATCTAAGATTTCAGCAGCATTGGGTTTCTCACTCTTTGGTTTGCTTTTCCCCCCAACATGAAATTTTGTGCTATCAGTGAATATTTTGTGGTAGAGAAAAAGTTTAGGAGGAGCCACAGAAAAATGGAAGACAAACAGTTCAGAATTATCTTTTAGAGCTAGGGGTCAGGATCTTTTGGAGGACTGACACATTAGAAAAAAATAAAATTTAAAAAAACCCACTCCAAATGATACATAAGACAAGTCATATGTCCCTAAAATACAGCCAAATTCCTTGGCACTCTCCTTTCCCTCACTGAGATCCTTCCAGCCAGAACAGGCAACATCTCTCCCTGCCCTGCAGTGAACCAAACAGCTTGAGGTGCCTCAGCTGCCCTGAGACCACCCTGCTGCCTCAGACCAAAGACAGACGCTGTGCAAGATGCTCAAGAGCACTTCATTGCTCTCACAGCTCCACAGACAGGCTCCACCACCTCTGCAGCACTCCTGCAGTCCTCTCTGGGATACAGTGCCCATAACACAGTGTTTCCTGTATATTAGAGATCACAAATTTGGGTGCAACACAACAACTGCACCCAAAGAGCCACAGATGCATTTTTCAGTTTGATTACCTGTATTTAGCTGGAGCTGCCATAACTTTTTCTGGCTCAGTTGTGTGGTGAGGTGCTGATCATACTACAGTGACCTTCTAAAGGATCCAAAGATGCACAGGATTTAAAATCTGCAGAGGACAGGACTGGCACTGAAGGCTTTGAGCACACAGCAGCCAAAATTCAGACTTAAAAACTTCATATGCAACTTCCCCTCCCACAGAAAACCATAATTAAATCCAACACTTAAAGAAAACCGAGACAAAAGAAGGAAACATGTTTATTGATTTTTATTAATCTCTTCTTAATCTCACTATTCTGGGGGAGGTTTGTTACTTTTTAAGGAGCTTCACTTTTTGCCCTGCTCGGGGAATTTAGAGTTAAATGTAACTTATGGAATCCCAGGGCTCCAGCAACTGTTAGTGTTTCTCTTTAGAAAAATCTGCATGCAAATGTTACAGGTGACATTACTTTGAAGTTCTATTCTTAGCTTTCCAGTAGATGCTTAATGACATCAGAAAACATTATCCAAGGCAATACAATTAAGCCTGCTCTAAAATCCCTGAACAAAAGATGTCCACCACCAGCACACATCCCAGGATACAGTGAGCTGTCAGGTCCCCAGCTTGCCTGGGTTGGTGAGGGGCAACTCAGAGCAGGCTCAGATTTTCACTTGTTTAAAGCTGATCCCATCCGTGGGCACCATCAGCTGTCCCAGTTCTGGTGGCTCAGCTCACACACAGATTATTCTGTCTGCATTTTTGCAGTAACAAACTCACAGCTACCAGGTAAACTGAATAACCAGACACTTCAGGTGATGGGAGTGAGCAGAGAGAGGCTGCACTGGTACCCTCAAAAAAACAACATTATAGCCCATCAGACAGCTCAAAGCACAGACTGCTTTCCCTGAGACTCTGATGTGAAGATTATGGAGCAGAGCAATGGAAGACACAAACTGTGGTACTGTCCTAGCAATTTCCAATACCAGCTTAAACACCACCCTGTTTGATTACTTTGGATGTTCAGCACAAAAAGACATTCAAGCACATTGGACTAATCTTGGGGCGCTGCTGTTATTTCACTCAGGGTCTGTATCACGCTTTGAGTAGCTGCACACCAGGACAAACAGCCTCTGCTGAGCTTTTGTTTTACATATTAATACTGCTAATTTACATGCAGTCTTCATTCAGCCCTGGCCAAGCCCTATTTTCTCAACCTCCACCTGTTCCTGTGTCACAGGGCATTTGTCTCTGCTCTAGATTGATGGAACAGTGGGGGGAAAGATGATGGGGCAACTTCCATGGAGATGCCTAACCCCAGTAGATGCTGAAGAGGGGTTTATATGCACAAATATATTCACAATCAACAGCAAGAGAGCAGGATTTACTGGTGCCTGCCACCGAGTCCTGAGTTATGACGAGGACTGTGTCAGTTGAGCTATTTTCAATGTTCTTTTGTTTAGGGTTGATTAGAAGTGCAGTCTGAACTGTGCAGCTCCCACTGGCAGCCTGATAAATACAGGCACAGCAGCTTTGTTGATTGTCCTCCTCTCCATTCCCTTTCACTCCCTCTCCTTAAAAATGCATTTCCAAAACTGCTCCATTCATTCTATAGTCAGGCCACCAAAGGAAATCAGAATTTACTGGAAGGCCTTTAGATTTCAGAAGGCTATTTAGGGAAAGTAAGAGGAAAAAGAAAAATCCCTTGGGAAAATCTCATCTGAAAAAACCACCACAGCGCATTCAGAGAAAAAAAATCAAATACAAACATTAGGCATGAATATACCAATATGCCACTAAATAAAAATAATCCTCAGAGCTTACACAGAGCTTTTTGACTCTACAAAGCAAACATTAACCAATTAGTTAAAGCTAAAACACAAGCGCTAAGGTCAGCTATGCACTAAGCTGCTGCACTGTAAATCTGAACTAAGTCCAGAGACTTAAATCATTGTGCTTTGGATTTCCAGCAGCATGGCTGACAGCAGACCCTGGCCTCTGACTGAACACAAAAAATGTTCCAAACTTTCAAAATCCCCTTTCTGTGCACATGTACATGCTGTGTACCACTAGAACTTGACTACTTGTCTACTGCATACATTCCTTCTTGCAGACATTCATATATCCACGACATATTTTCTACTGCCCTTTTTTTTTCCTAAATTTTATAGTGAATAATACTTCTGGAATATGATCACACTCACAGAAATTCTCAAGTAAATGATGATGCTCTCAGAGCATTCACTGCATCACCCCTGTGCCCCTCAGCAGCTCTTTGGAGGAAGCAATTTCTTTGAAGCTCAAAGCTTAGCAGAGTCAGTAAAAGAAAAAATCTCCAAAGCAGCTTACTGAACTTCCAAGTTCTCCAGCTCTAAAACAAACACGCTTCTATCTCTTTAAATCTGCTTCCTCATAACCACAAACATGTATGTTTTTCATAAAGCTCTGGAAATTGTACTGGGCCCAAGGGAAGGTACCAAGTGGAAACCCTGATATCTTGAGATTAGAACTCTACTAGTCCTGAGGTACAATGTGCTGTTTGTAACAATTATAATAATACACCTGTACTACCATTGTCAGTGTGGAGTAGCCACATGGGGTCTCATTAGTATTGTATTAGGACTGCATGGGGAAACGGATAATGGCCCATAATGAAAAATGCCAAATTTTCTATATAATAAAAATGAACTTGATTAATGAAAATCACTTTCAGGGAAAGAGTTACAGCGTTGTTAGAAATAAAAAATGATGTATTAATCCGACACTCTTACAGATGGTCCCAACCTCCTGACAACTGCTATTCATTTGAGATGCTATTAGCATGCATAATTATGCTAATTAAGTTGTAATTAAGCACCAATTCTTCAGAGGGCTTTTTTTGTCTATCATTTAATACAACTCAGCTTCAAAGAGTGCTTAAAGCTTTACACAGTGTTTCATGAGAAAGGGGTTCCCAAGTTTCTTAGCAAAGATTCAGCAGCTGAGCTATGGAAAAGGGCCTGTAATCTTTGTTTTGGTTAAAGGGAAAACAGCAAATTGAAGCAGGGTCTGCCAATTGTTGATAAAATAATTAACACTTTCTGCTAAAATAGCACAGTTCAGACTAGGACAATTATGAAAAGGAGAAAAATGGTATAATTATCAATGGAGCCAACACCAGTGGACTATTATGGCTGCTACCCCCTAATTTGAAAAAAATAATTCATTGAAAAGTAGATTCCCGTAAATAATAATAATGGTCCCGATTCAGATACTCTTACACATACTGTGTACAGTCCCTCATTCCAAGACTACTCCTGCAGGCCTAATTTAAATAACAGGGCAAATTGCATCAGCTCAATTTAAATTGATCTGAAAATCAATTTAATTAAACCAGGGCCAATCTCAGTGTGAACACTCCTGCTTCATTTTAACTTACACCTGTTTCCAATTGATCAAGGATTTGATCCAGTAGAGGAGTTTGGATAAAGCCACTCTTATTCCAGGATTTCCACTATTTTAATGCACCTTTCCTGTTTGAATGATGTTAAATCAGATGCAAAAATAACAATCTTTTTTGACAGCTCATTACTAACATTATTATTCACACATTTGTGAAAATGAGAGAATTGTCTTGAAAGCCAACAGAAACCCAAGCCCCTGTTTGCCAGTGCTGGCAAATCTTCCTCTCCTTTTTGGAACAGGACTAGGCAGCACTGTGCAAGCCATATTTTCAAAATTCCACATCTCCCTCTTCCTAGCACAGTAGAACTGTACTCCTATTTGGGCAAAACTCTACTGTCACATTAAGCCAAAGGAATATTTTTATTTTTAACTGATTCGGCTGTTTTCTTGTCTTATGAGCTGAAATGGCAAATAGCTACTTTTTTTTAATTTCTTTTTTTTCTTTATTATTTTTTAGGAAAAAGAGGCCTCATGATAAAAATATTAAACTATGTGCTTTACGTGCAAGTTGACATTGTGAGTATCCAGGCTTGGCCAATTTCCTGGGACCCAAACATTTGGCTCTAATCCTCATTTAAACAGCCTACAGGACCAAATAATTTTGCTTTCTTTTTACTTCAGAACCCCATCACAAACATGAAATGCCTTGCTAATAAAACCTAAAGCAATGTTGTATTATTTGCCTCACATGGAATACTAAGCAATATATATAAAAGCATATAAATATTTTTTTTAAAGTAAATGGGGAACATGCACTGTAAAATCAAAAGTCTCTGCACTAATCTTCGGATAAACACAAATGGTTGCTGTTAAGAAAATGGCCCAGAGGGGATTATCAAAAATACGGTTACACTGCTGACAACTTGGCTGTCTCTTTTTTATTATTTTATTGTATTCTTATTTAGAGCTCTATTCTATCATCTGCTGCAATTTCAGATTAGTCTTCACTTCTCAGTTAATTCAAGCTCTCAAGCCCTGGCAGGGTCAACTGGCTCAGATTTCAAATAAAGGTGGGAAAAATAGAAAAAATGGCCCTTTTTAACTGTGATGTTTTTAACATTTGGGGTGTTTAGAAAAAAAAAAAAAAAGCAAGTCTGAGGCTGAGGGTTTGACCCTTTGAAAACAAACAACGACATTTTACAAGCAAGCTGCACTGCTTTGAGCACAACTGATCAACTCCACTCAGCCAGACGCTAACTAGAAATCCCTTGAACAATGTCTGGAGCCAGATGATCAGATTCCTGCATGAACCAGTTCACAGGCAAAATGTCCATCATTTCCATAGGCATTTCTCCATTCCCACACATGCAGTAGGGTCATCCACAGACAGAACCTTGTTGCAAGCTTCTTGCAAACACAGCCTCGTGTGTCAATGTCCAACACCAGAGCCTGGGCAGTTTCCTTCAAAGGCAAATATGAAAAAGCCACGGAAATATCAGAATATGGGCATGTTGGGCAGTTCAGCCCTAATTAGTCCATATTTTGCTAAAGAAAACTATAAAAAATTCCATTGATTTATGTCGCTGTTGAGCCGCTAGCTGAGAAATGACCCAGGTTCTCAGACAAGGAAAGAGAGAAGGTGTCTTTATTATTTTGATTTCCATATATATAGAGTCTTCAGAGGGCACCCAGCTTGGTCAGCCCGAGACCTCCCCCTAGGCCCAATTGGCCAAGCCTGAACTGACCTAATCCGGAGACGTTGTTTGCAAAACATCCAAACTTTATCTTTGTTTATGAAATATAGCAAAATGTTCTCACAAGAAAGACCTGTGCTAGCCACAGATTTATGCTATGCTATATCCAAGGATGGGGCAGAGTGAAGCAATCAAATCTGCAACTCTGTGTTCAGTATCTTCCAAATATCTCTGCCTGTAAGGCCCAATTAAAATTTACAGCATGCTTACAAATGTCATCCCTCCAGTGGGAAATCCAGCACCAGAATCCTTCACAGTCTTTATCCTGCTGGGGAGAAAGTCACAGAATCTGTCCCAAAATGTTTTGTTTATTTATTCATCCATACAGTGCTTTTCCTGGATTTGCACTGGTGGCAGCTTGTCTGCCCCTCAAGAAAGGTGTATTATTCACAGCAGTGAATAACTGTGGGGAATAACAGTGGTGTCAGTAAATAACTGACACCATCAACCAAAAAAAAAAAAAAAAAGACCAATACAGGATATATGCCTAAACAGAATAGAATATATAATATAACAGAGAATGCTTGAAAGCTTTTAATTCAAAATACTTTTTGCATTTGTTTTCAGTCTGCTGTGTGTCAGCTATATTGAAAACTCCCCAAACTACAAGAAGCTAGTTCAAAGACAACAAATGCAGGTTTTTCTTTCAATACAGATTGTATTAAAGGACTTGTGTGTTCTCTGAATGTCAACCAACCATTGAGTATTGGCAAAAAGCAATTTCTTTAATAGCAAGGTTAATTGAAATACCATTGAAAGCTGATTTCTATTGTACAATCGAAATTAGTGGCTTTACCTGAAAAATCCAATTGGCATTGAAAAAGGTTGCTAGATGATCATAAAATGATGAGAAGAATGGTAACTGAATGAATAAAACCATGGGCAGGGAAACAGAACATATGGGTAATGCTCCAGTTCCATCATTATACAACTTTGCTTCTCAAAAGCCCTTTTCAACTCATTAAATATTTTGAAACATTTAAAAATTTTAGAAAACCATAGGAGATTTTGGATTCCCAAGCACTGGGAAAGCAGATCTCTGAAATTCAGCAATCTTGGTGAAGAAAATGGACTCACAGCTGCATGGGACAGACTATCTTGTCTTTCTTTCCTTGGTGGTAAATAGTGTTTTTCTTGTTGTCTGAATGATTCAAACATTATCTATACACTTCTTACACTATAATAATAGTTTCCAAGAGCAAGATCTAAAAAGAACAGTACACATTTGGAACTTGTAATGAAGTCTGAAACAGATATTTCTCCTCCAAAATTTTGCTTATATATATGAAAACACAGACTCTAACAAGCACCTGTTCCAAATTCCAAAGTACATGACAGCCTTTCCACTACCTTCACTGGGATTTAGATCAGATCTATTCAATCAGAAGTATTCAATTCTTCCTGGTTTAGGCAGGAACAGGAAAGACTCTCAATCTACTGTAGAACTCTGATCTCCAGGCTCAATCAGAGAATTAAGTAGCATACAAAAAAAAACCCTACACAAAATTCATGTCCAAGTCTAATTCACCTCTCAAAAATAAGTAAAAATGGGATTCCATGTAATCCATTTACCCATCTTCAATGAAAGAATCTTCTATTGACTGCACTTGATAAAAACCAAAACCACAATTCAATTGGCTTTCTTTGAAGAATGAACAGAAAACAACCCAGAGGCTGCTTCCTTCCCTCCCCACAGTGCAAGCAAAACAGTGAGAAATGATCTTTTGTTTTGTAGCAAACTCTAAAAGCATCACAGCCCATACTGTGACACTTCCACATCAGACCCCAGCAGCACTAAACTCCTGTGAAGGATGTGAGTTGAGAGGGAAAGTCTGGAATGGCTCCTTCCACTGAAATTTGCCCCCATGTCTCAGAAATCAGATTAAAAGTGATTCAATGTTAGAAACAAAAAAATGGGATGCTTTTCAGTGACTCATTTTGGGGTTCCCTGACTCTTGCAGAAGACATATGGGACTGTTTTTCAGGAATAAATGCTGATGTCCCTATTGTCAGAATCTTTCTCAGTAGTGACATTTGACATTTGGCTCTTTCTTATGGGAGAGAATTTTTTCCAGTAATGCACTAACTGAGTTTATCATGAAACACAGAAGAGGTGAAGAGGTGACATTAATATTCACTTGGAGCAAAACACCGCCTCTGATGATGTTTTTCTTTTTATTCCTACCACTGTTCAATAAGATTAACACTCATCCACTGAAAAGTTTGTTCACAGTAAAGCCAGAACGAATTTTACTCAGCGCAGCAATATGCCCTGAATACAAATAAAGCCCTTACATTTTTTGATTAATGTTATTTCATGCTCCCAGGATACTGGGACAGTATCACATGTGAAACTGGGAAAGTCCCAATCATGGTTACTGTAAATTTTAGAAATATACATAATGAGGGAGAAAGAGTTTCAAAAGAATTGCACACAGAAAAATGTTTTTGCCCAAACCTTTCGAGGACAGGCTCCCTCCTGCATTGTTTCTTTGCCTTTTTATCTGGTACTGGGCAGTTATTTAAGATCTACAATTTCAATTATTAGATTCACTAAGAACCATAGTAAATTTTCACAATTTTTTAAAATCAAATTTTAATGGTTTTAACCTATAAAAAGGCAAATACTGATATTGCTATTCACCAAATAAAATAGTATCTTGGTGCTATCTGACTTTTTCTTAAAGGACGTTCATTACACAAGTGTTTTATTTTGTAATTAAATCCTAATGGCAAAGCACATTGTGATATTCACACTAGGATTCCCACATGAATTCAACGAACTAAGTATTTGATTTCCTTTTTTTTCAGATCACCCAAAGTATTATAATCCTTAGCCATACAAAGGCAGAGCAACTCTACTAAGTTTCCAAGCAGACAGACACCTAGATTCTTATTTATTCAGTTCTGTTTGCACACCAGACAGGAAAAAGAAACCACATTAAACACTGCTAAGGGAAGCTGACAAAGAAAAGGAGTCAATTGAGTGAGCCACACAGAAAGCTCCTAACCATGCCTGCCACTTGACCTAGAATTAAGAGAACTGCCAAGTTTAAAAGTAAAGTTTCCTCACTGCAAAAAAAGAAAAGGGAAAAAAAAAAAGGAAAAAATATCTACCCTTCTTTTCTTAGTCACTCCTTCAAGGAAAATCCTGAAGCCAGAATAAAGTTTGCACTGGGTTTTAGTTACAGTTAATGTATAAGCCAACAATGTTTACTCAATATTATATAGGCTTTGCAACACACCACGGCAGTAAATTAGCTTGATATATTAGCTCTGTGCTGAGAAAATGAGACTGTCCCCGAGATCTGTAAAGCACTGCAAGTATTTCCCCCATGGTACAAAGATGAGTTCAGGTCACAGCAATAAAATCTAGGCCAACGTGCTGTGCTGCACACAGAAGGAAAACAAGCTCCAGGATCCTTGCTGCCCTCACGTACACATGTGGAAAACATCCACTGACCACCACGGTGGCAACACGTGCCAATTCCAAGGACAGGCTTTGTCCCTTCTTTTCACCCCTATGGCCATCTCAAAACAGCCCTCTATGGAGAAAAACAGCTGCACCCTTTCTGTTCTTTCCCCTTCCTTCGGATTTCCCCTAAAGATAATTTTCTACTGAAATGAAAAAAATAGAAAAAAACTGGTCTGTGACGGGAAAGAAGGATTAAGGATATTAAGTTCATTTCAAGAATCTCTTGTTTTGTTGGCTGTGTCTTTCCACCCGAAGTTGCTCAGAACAGACCTGTTCTGCTCATCACCAATTACTCCAGACACATTTTGCTTAAAGGCAAACAACAGAAGGAGGCTGAGGGGTCAGGGTCCTTACATCATGGCACCTATCCTGTGAACCCACTGCCTGCTACAGGGATATCTCCTGGAAGGGATAAATCTACTCAGCTTTTTCCAGGTCCTGTTCTTGTGTAGACCTGTTTGCAAAACTGGAAAATGGTATTTCCTCCGTGCACAACACCAAAAAGTTAAAAAGTATTTGTAAAGTGTTTTGAATTATTGAGTAGACAATATTCTGTAACAGCCAAGTACTCTCAAGAAGGCTGTAATTGGAAGGATGTCCCAATTTGCTGACAAAGACCCTCGTGCTACCTTCCTTTTCCATGCTTGTGGTTTGTGATTCAGGTGGGAAGTGATGAATGAAGAAACAGCTCCCTGTTCATTTAAAATCCAAGACCTTGGACTGAGCAGTCACTTCTCTCTACAGTTTAACCAGAAGAAAGAAAAACATTATAACCAACTCAAACACCAGTCATGTGATCTTCACAATTGTACAGTGATAACTGAGTGAACAAAAAAAGAGATCTGGAAGGACATTCAAGCACTACCAAGAGGTAAACTACAGATTTTGGCAGACTGACACCTTTTCCATAGGTGGACTATCTCTGACAGTATGATAACCCAGTACAGAACAAAACTATTTGACTGCTAGCTTGAGAATTTTTAATTACACCTCCAAATCAGATGGCATAAATTCACACTGGAATATGGGGTAGGTGAATTCTATATTTGACAGTTGACGAGTGTTTTATTGCATTCTGAAGGGCTGCATTTATTATCTCACAAGCTTAATGTTCTGAGGGGGAAAAGTGTGAGCATTGCAGGTATTTAAGATACCACTGAAGCACACAGCCTTTGCAGTGACACTGCTCTCTTCAGCAGGGACACACAATGTTTTGATTGTATCACTCTCAAAGCTATCGTTAGCAAGGTTGCAATAGTTGACTATAGAACTCAAAACCTGTATCTGCTGAAAAAACAGATGCTCCTGAATTCTTCAAATTTCATGTAGCATGAACCTAGTAAATACCAGCAGAATATTATCCAGGTTCAGAAATATCACTGAAGCTTGGTTAGTGATTTAAACAGGTGATGAACCACTTAGGTCAAAAGGATCTACCCATTTGCTCATACTTTAAATCATTATTTTTTTACATCTGGTTTCAACTTGCTCACTTTCCATTTTCTGCTCCATATTCTTTATTCATTTATTCAAAAACAAATAGTGTGATATTTTGGAAAGCAGATGCTGAAGTGTGAATATCAGAGCTGGTTACATGCAGACATTTTTTAAATGGTGAAAACAAAACCTGACTTTTTCTAGTAAGAAAACTCAAGTGTGGAGCTGAAAATAGAAACAATGTGGGAAAAAAAAACTTTTTGTGTTTTTTATCATTTTCTAGTGAGAAAGTATTTATGAAATATGTCCTCACTGATAGAAAAAAGCAATGCTACCAAGTAACAGTAAGACATCAGTTAGCACAAGTTAGTTATGCTGTCCTGTACTGAAGTCAGGACTCATTAATTGTTTTCCCACTACCCACGTCTGGTACAGTCACAACAGGAATTCCAGGAATCACATGGAGCTTTTGGAAATGGCAGAGGGTTGTAACAAACAGTACAAGGCCAGGATTTTTCCTTTGGTTCCCACTGGAGTCAATGGGTGGCAGGGACACTCCTGCTACTTTCAGATGAACAGTTCTGAAACAGAAGCCGAGATGACTCTGACTCAGATGGATCTGAGTATTGGATACGTGTGGATCTTGTTAATGATAGCAAATAAGTCTTGGTGGCTCAAGCTAAAACCATGTGTAGTCAGGATTTACCAGCATATGAAACAGTTTCATCTTGCACTATAATCTGGGACACCATTCTTTTCATAGACTGACCCTGAGCAGCACTCTCTTTTGGGTACTATTTGTACACCTGTCCCAGTAAAAATTTATTGCCTAGTCATTATTTTAAATCATCAGCACTGCTCAGTAAGAGGGTTAAAACCCATTAGCACAATATAAATATACCAGTGCTAACAGCCTCCTATCTTTTCCATCAGTAGAGAAGATATCAGATCTACTGTTAAAGGCAAATTGGGGTTATTGAGGAAAATTAGGCTCCAGCCTTTAAGTCCTAAAACAGGACTTAAATACCAAAGCAAATAAATTTAGAGCTCAAGGAGGAGACAGAGAGGGGCGAC
This sequence comes from Entomyzon cyanotis, assembly GCA_024500445.1. Taxonomy (NCBI): domain Eukaryota; kingdom Metazoa; phylum Chordata; class Aves; order Passeriformes; family Meliphagidae; genus Entomyzon; species Entomyzon cyanotis. Next base: position 5,028,170 of record JAKEPQ010000743.1, on the reverse strand, counting down.
TAGAACATGAGCAAAACATCCCAGAAATGGTCACCTGAAACGGCTCTGCAGGGTGTATTTTCTTCTGGCAAGGCTCACCATGACAGCACAAAGTTAGTAGGTGCCAAGTGTTCTCGCTTAAAAATCATGCATGGAAAGCTTCTATTTCCTTCGGTGTTACAAGCTGATCTGAACCAAGTCTTCCTCACAAATCTAAGGGTAGAGCAGAGGTAAGTAGGTACCTTTTTCTTGCAGTTCTAGGATATTTAGTATTTTAGTTCAGTTGATCACACCATGTTACAGGGTCCACAGAACTTGTTTCTGCAAAGAAATGAATATGTTTTTCACTTTACTACACTCCAGGTCTCCAAAAATATATGGAAAAGGTAGTTTTGTACAGAATTGTTCACTGGCAAGGGAGAGGAGCAAGTCTTCTCAAATACTGCAGTTGCCATTCACCTTTGAAATTAATACAGATGGAGTGAGAACAGGAAATTACCACTTGTATTTTCATGTGTATTATTCTGTATGACAATAAGCCACAGCCTTGCTCAGCTTTAAAGGGCACCACATGCCCACACAGGACATTAGTGTGACACATTCTGCCTTCACACTTGAAATTATCACAGTAACCTTTTTGCACAGGCAAATGTACTGACTGACCTCCTTAGTGATATGTATAGAGAAAACCAGGTCAAATTCTGCAGTTCTTGCAATTAATGACAAAATTGCTGCAGACAGCAATGACTGTCCAACAGCCCTTGTTTTGCTTATTAGAGGATTCATCTCTATAGGTTCAAAACCAAAAAGTCCTGCTGCCATTGAAATTGATGCAATTTGAAAACATTCAATATTCAATATGCTCCAGACATCCTGGTCCTTCCCACAGTACCACTCCACTCATTTTTTTATTTGGACACAGAGCAATACACACACACAACTCCAACCATATCATTAGAGGTGTCTTAACACCTGCTTAGGAACAAAGGGATCTTTATTCATTAAACGCCAGGAGACAGGAATAGTACATTTATTGTTTGTTTTTCTCTGAGCTGTAAACATCCATAAGGAAAGCTTTTCTTTAACTTGTATGCCAGTGGATGAGTTGGATGCTCCCAGGTTACACTGCAGATCTTGTGCTCTGCTCTCCAGTCATGGTGAAACCTCACCAGGAGCCCAGCCTCAGAAGGGGAGATCTGATCCCTCCTTTCTCATGTGCAGCAGCCATGGCAAGTGTGAAGCCAAGAGACGCAGATTCCAACCCCCAGCTCAGGCAGGTTTGCAGGACACAAGATGAGCTGCATCTCCATTAACTGCAGCAGAGCTGTATCTACTTCTGTATCTAGTTATTTCACATTTACATTGCACTGGTATCCAGAGATATCTGAGAGGCCTCTCTCCTCTGAAACTAACCTGAAGTATTTCAGAGAGACATTATTGGAAATAGGTTTCCCATTTGCTTAATAGGCTCTTCTGTTCTATAGTTACTTTGAAGTGTTCATAAAAGCTGAGATTTACAGAATATTGATATTATTATATAATCACATAATCAGTCTCTGGCTCTACATTTTTCCTTTCCTATATGAAGAACAATAATTTATCAAATGACTGTTGCTTCCATGCTTACAACTAATTTTAAATGTAACATCCAGGCTAAGCTTCACTTACCATTTTTAACCTATTTTTATCTGCTTTATGTACTTTTTTAATATGCATTTTAAGTCATTCTACCAAAGAGTATATTTGAGGAGGCAGACACTGCAAGGGCAGAGGCCACTGAAAAAAATGATGTTAAGTTTAACATCCTTTTGAGGGGACCTGCTTAATTAAAAATGGCCTTTGTTCCATGAGGTTGCATAAAATAACATTTCAATGGAGTACTTGTGGAAACTTTCCCTGACTGTGACAGTGCTGCCAAAATCTAATTAGAGACTCATCTAGTCATAAATATCAATGTTATTGTCTGTCAGGCAGCCACAATGTATCATGGTTAAGTGGATTTTTAACTGTCTAAATCAGTCTGTCTAAACAACATAAAATGGGAAACAAATCAAAAGACCGGTTAAAATCACACAAGTGACACATATTTATTATAAAATGCCATTTGTTGTATTAATCGCTTTAATGGCAGGGAGATGGAGCCAGGTGTGTCAAGGCAGTGATTTTTCTGCACAAGGAGATGATGCTGCTGCTCATACAAGAGACAACACTCTCCAGCCTTTCCAGCTAATGGGACTCAATAGGCTTTGCTGAGGTTGATCAACACCCCAGAGAGGTTTCAAGGGGCAGGAGGTGTCACACCACTGGGCCACCAAAACATGGCCTTAGAAATAATTTTGTATGTGCAATGCCAGCCAGCCTTCCCCTCAGCCAGGAGGGAGCCACTGTCCCTGCAAGAAAGCCATGGGCCAGGTCTCTTCAAGCACCAGAAATGACATTGTGTCACAATCTCATTGTGTTCACACCCTGTGAGCAGCCTGGCCAGGCCAGGAAGGGGCAAGAACAGTGCTTTCATTTTAAACTCTTTTAGTCTTGACTTTCTCATCTTTAATTTTTAACTCATATTTCCTTTTTAAAGTTAAGCTTTAATCACCCCCTGAGCTGTTCAAAATGTAATCATCTCGTTCTGTGGCCTTGAAATCACCTCTAAGAGCAACTCTCCACCAGCTGTTCTGCAGCAGAGATGAAGCTGCTGCAGAACTGATGGAGACCAGGAATGAACTTGCTAAACACTGCTCCTTGGCTCCATGGATGTGAGACAAGAGTGAAGAGAGGACAAGAGTGAAGAGCATCCCAGAGAGGCTGCTGCCTTTGGGAAGAGAGCAGAGGAGCCAGGTCAGCACTGTGCTTTCCACAAGGCAAAGCCTGGCACTGCTCAGCTCTTCTCCCTCCACCCTCTGAAGTGCTCTGGGGTTTGTTCTATCTTTTGCTGTTGGTGGGATTTTCCCCTCTCAAATCAGCATTTATTTCCCCAGTATCTTTGAGCTCTTTAATTTGTTGATTTTGTTCATCCATGAGGTTGAGGACCACTTCTATTGCTTGCAGAGTGCTAAGCACAAAGCAGATTTGCAGAATCACAGCAGCACATTATGACTTTATGGTAATTTTCTGCCACACATGTTGTTGGCAGAAATATTTTTTCTCTCCCTTTATAAATGAGGATTAGAAATTAAGAGTTTCAGTATTGAAAGCTTTTAACAATGGGATGCTTATATATCCATGAGTGAGACAAGCATTCACTGACCAGCTCTGTTGCTACTCTAAGGGATGATTTGAGTGTAGATCCACAAATACCATTGACTTAGAAGTAAAAAACCATTTGCAGGAGAAAACCACTCTCAACCTGCCACCAGACTCTGAAGCTGCCAGTCACTGACACAGTGTTTCACTCAAACACTCACAGCAAGGAAGGATTTTGGTTCCTGAAACTGAAAACTAAGTGGTTATCATGGCTAGAAAGCTTGTATTTTAAAGGAACATTCATTCTTATTCAATGACATGTCATGAATTTTGCATGAGGCACAGCACTTGGTGTCAGAAATTATATCAGCTCCAGCGAGGGGGACAATGATACATATGTTTGTACAAAACACATAATATGTTTTATTTAAAGTATGCCATAAATATTTTTGCCCTGAAGCAGGGTTTAAAATGAGCTCCGTAAGGTGCCATAACAAAATGTATGTTCAGAAAGTAGAAAGAGGTGCATCTATTCCTAAATGTCTAACTTCATCTGGAAAAAAAAATGCTGGCTATTCCCTGATAAAGCTGCCACTCCATTCTGAGATGGCTGATACCAACAGTAAAACACACAAGGCCACACTCCCTGTCATGGCTCACAATTTATGCACCAAACCTTTCCTCTCTCAAGAGCCTGAAGACAGCAGGACACCGAGAAAAGCAGCAAATCACGCCACTGATTACAGCTGCTTGGCATTCAACACTATCCAGCGTGAGAAAAATGAAATCATCAGCATGGTGTCCAAGCAAAGAGGGCCTTGAAAGCAGCAGAGGAGACCACATTGGCAGGTAGCCTGCCATCACAGGTAGCCCTTGGTAGGCTGATGATGCTCTCCATGTCTCCACAGGATTCTCTCCATTCTCCTGGCAGGAATGCTCCTCTCCTCTGCTCACCCTGGAGCACCTGCTGCAGCTGTATTTATGTCCTGAGCCAGGCAGATGATGGAGAATGCGAATCCCCAAATTGCTCTCAGTTGCAGGGCACAGAATGTGAGGATGACTTGTGGCATTACTGCAGGTTTGTTCAGCAGAAATTATTACAAAGAGTAACTCAGCCACTGAGACATCACATCCACTTAGAGCACTCAGCTGTCTGTAGGTGGCTCAGTGTTTGAGCAAGGAGAGTGTGTTGCTTTCTCAGCTCTGGGGTGAGATTTGCATTTGTGTGGATGTACACACACAGATACACACACACCATGAGCAAAGCAGGAAACAAAGCCAAAATTGCTCAAGGCAGCCTGGAGTTGCACTCCATTTAACACTAAGTCACTCTCAATAAATCAGAATTGTCTCTCTCCTTTCTCAAAAACAGTTTTAAATTATTCCCAAATCCTGTTCCAGCAACTAACCCTGCTGCAGCAAACTGCAAAGGCAGATAGTGACCAGAGAGAGCCCAGAATAAGAAAAATTGAAGTTAACACTGAATGAGCAAAAGCAAAACACCTCCACAATAGGATGTGACAGGGATAATATTTGGGAAATATTGTTGTGTTCACAGTTGTAAATGAGCCCAGACTTAACAGTGTGGCCAGCCAGTTCTTTCTAGGTGTCCATTTGCCAACACATTGATCCAAATTTCACAAACTGAGTAAAACCAGCGAGAGCCACAGGCCTCATGCTGCTGATCTCTGCCACTTCTGTCACTCAGGGAGGTCTAAGTGTCACTTCAGATTTAGAGCTACCAAAACAGGACCAGAAATCAATGATGGATTCTGGAAAGCTGCGTATGTGCTTCCATTTTCCATCAACAAAAATGGTTAGAAATGCTCTCATGTCATACCTGTTGCCAGCTAGTATGTGTTTGGTTGAGCAATAATTATCTGGTTAGGCATTAGAAATAGAAGCATTTTGTTCACAGTGATTTAGGATTGACAAATGCCATCACCAAGAGTGAAAGTTATTGCTGGTAGAGGGGAGGTGAAGTTCAGACCTTCTGTCCCGGCATAAAAACATAGAAATTCACTGATGTCAGAAGAAGCTGCAACTCACATAAAGGAAAATTAAAACTTTACAAATAAAAGAAAAAACCCTTCAAGAACTAGACTAAAAATGGCAGTAAAAGGCTGACAAGGGTACAGAGTTCCTGTATCAATGTGCAAAAGAGAACTATATACAGGAAAATGAGAGGCTGAATCAAAGTCTTCCATGCTCAACCTTGCCCACAGAGAAAAATCACAGAGAAATCACGTCATACCTGACATCTCTGTCCTGTTTTTCAGAAGGGTATGACATCTCTGTCCTGTTTTTCAGAAGGATAATGCCATTTTTAAAGCACAGGAGATGCTAGAAAAAGGAACACTCCCCCATTGTGACATGCAGCACTCCCATTGATTCTGAACCATCTTCTATTAAATCAATGGCAGTCTTCCCATTGACCTCCACAGAGGTTGGACTGGACCACAGGGGAATCAATCCCATAGGTAGTAAAACAAATGAAGGCCATGGATTTCCTCATGAGCTAGTCACCAATAGAATTAAGCCAGTCAAATAGAATCAGATAATGATTTAAAATTCCAAATAAAGTCATCTTTCTCCCTAGCCTACACTTGTCTTCCTCAGATATATAGACATTCAGGATCTGAGCCAGCCTCATTCACTGCCTCGTTCAGTGCAAGAAATCTAAATACTCCAATCCCTGCATTTTTGTATTAGCTAACCTAACAACATTTGGTCTAGGTGGAGACTAACTGAATAAAATAAATATTCACAACATTGGGAATTGGAGCTCAGACAGGTCTTTAAAAAATCCAACTTGTATTTGTATTTTTGATGTGCAACCTAATTAGACCAGAGCATCTTTAATTAAGTGTGTCAGCCCCAGTGGAAGCCACAGAGTTCAACACTAATAAAGCTGATAAGGTTTTTATTTTTCAGACTTAGTTTATTTAATGCCTCATCCATGTTAAGCCAATCTGTAACATATGGGCAGTCCTCCCACTATGGATTTATCGTTTGGGTGTTTCTTTTTGTGAATTAATGCAATCAAACTCCTGCCAGTGTTAATTATTTTTCTCCAAGAGCAAATCCCAGAATTGAAAACACACACACACACACCTGTTATTCACTACAGAAGCCATAGCACAACAACTGAAAAATAATTTTAAAAATGCTAGGGAACCCCAGAATGTTTCTGGGACTGCATAAAAGAGATTTGGAAAACATTCAAGAGTGTAGCATTTCTATTTATGGCCTTATGAGACAAGCAGTAGAGGTGTAACAAAACCCAACTCAGAATCCACACAGAAAGGAACAATTATTTCAGTCTTTAAAAAAATCTCTCCTTTACTGTCACTTTACTTCAAAGGAGAGAGTGGGAGGAAAGCTGGCTAGTCATTTCAACAAGTTTTAAAGAAATGTGGCAAATCACTTATGTTCTAGAATACTAAACCCAAAACCTTCTTTTGAAAAGATGTGCTTTATTTCAACTCCAAGCAAAAGAACTTTAAAAGGAATATCACTAGTGAAATTGTACAGATTATGTTATGCTTCAGACTAGGCTGCCTTTAAATCTCTGAAAGGATCTTCCAGCCAGACATCCCTGGGCAACATAATGGGGTTCCTGGATACTCACCTGGAGCCAGCAGCTCTTGGAAATCTCAGACTCTCCCTCTCCTGTCTAAGCTGTAGGATTGGGAACATTAAGTGCTAAACCTGAAACATAATTTCACTGTTTGGACTTCAACAAAGCCACTGATCATTTTCATGGCTCATTTGTGCAGATTAATTGGTTCATATCTAAGCAATGTTTTGAAGGTGGAAAGTACTAAACCATTGCTCTCAGTCCTGATAATCCTCTGTTGCAGTGTCACCCTCCCAGCTCTGGACTCTCCACCACTATTTTAAATCTCTGCTGTTCCATACCTCCTCCCCTTGCAAGCCAGCTAATTACCATCATACATAACAAAGGAATCATCCCTTTATAGCGGGAGATGAACTAATAGGACTTTTAATTTCTAATTTTTGGCATTCCTTGATTACTAGAGCTATAGAACACTGACTGCAGAATTGCTGCTTTTGTTTTCCAGGTATATTAGCAATGCTGCTTAGGACACTCACAGCTGTTCATTGCAATACATCCAAAATTTCATTGACTCCTACTTCTCATTTGGTTCCAGCATTTTGTGTGCCAAATAATGCCAACTCCATCTTCCTGTATTCCCTGCACTGAGCAGGTGCTGCTCTGCATGGAAAGCCATTCCTGAACTTGCTTCAAAATCCTCAGAGTCTTACTCAAATTCCTTGAATGCTCTGTTCTCCTGTGAGAGATGTAGGAAGTCAACAAAACCAGAACAACTTATTTCTTCATGATCACTGCATGGTTTTACTGAGGAAATTCAATAGCTTTCTTGCTTGTCGCTTGTCTATCCACCATTTCCACCATTTTCATCCCAGATGAGCCTCATCCATGGTTAAGTTCATCTGCACATCCTGTTTTGTAATACAAGGTGTTGAATAAAATTTTAATTCCTTGTAGCAATGACCTTGTTCTCCTAGGTGTTGATAAAGCATCCCCTGCACCCTTCTAGGGCTGTAAAAAAAATCTTTATCCTGTAGTGTCTGCAGTGAAGTCTACAAGTCCATCATCTGCCTGCACGCAAAGTTTAGCCAAATCACACAGGATTTTATTTCCCTTCTCTACTTTTTCAGGAATCTACCAAATAGGTAATATTGACCCAGAGCATGGCAGCAATTTATTTATGTTTGCTGCTGTTAATGATCATTCTCTGTTTTCCCCTTTTATACTTTGACAGCCTGTAAATAAAGCAAAAAATCAAAAAGTCTGTGTAAACCCAGGTCTGTCCACTGATATTTATAGACCCCAGTGCAACCTCCAAAACTGACTTCTATCATTGCTGAGAGAAGCACAGCATCCTGGTACTTAATTTATTACCTTTTTTACTTATTCAATTGCTGTTCATCAGAGCACTTTACTTTCTTTACTTAAACTGAAGATATTCCCAAAGGAAGTATCATATAGACTTATAATGAAAACTTTTTTTTTTTAAACCGATATGAGGAATTCAAGGTACAAAGCTCCACTGAAGGACACCAAGGGCTACAGTTCTGAATTCACACATTTGAAATGTTCCCTCAGAGCTTTTGAAAAGCAGTGAACATGAAGATTCAAACACACATTGGTATCTCCCCTTTTGAACCATGTAGGAGATCTTTCAGGAATCCAACTACAAATCACCCTGACAACCATCTTGGTAAGTGGTTTTTTTTAAACTTTCTTGTATGTCTGACCTGCCCCCTTCTCAGCCTTCCTCAGACACAAAGGTAAGTCTGAAACCCACTAAAATACAGAGTAGTGGAGTCTTCTTTATAAGAAGTTTAAGGAATACTGGGAGCTGGAAATCCCTGAAAAATCAAGTAATCAAAGTGACCACATTTCTGAAAATAACTTATCTTGTGTTTGAAGCAGAGATATAGGGGGGAAGAAAAGAAACAGAAAAAAAGAGGGCAAAAACCTGCAAACACTCAAGTAGTAGCTCACTAACACAAAGCCAATATAAAAATAAACAAAAGAATCCATTTGGAAAAACTGGTCCAGAGGGGAAGTACCCCATAAGGAGAGGACTTATAGCACAGCTGATAAAGGCACAGGCTTTCTCTAATGTCAGGACCTGAGAACAATTCATTGTGCATGAAGTTGTTCCTTTTAGACATTCTATTTATTAAAATACTCCATCAAATTAAGACTTTTCTAACAACAAAGCACAGAAAGTCGATATTGATGTCACTAAAAAAACCAGGAAGTGAGATGGAATGAGGCAAGCACATTCACAAAGGACTTCCCCAGTTATTCCCATAACTGTTGGGGGAAATTTGCCACCCAGGAGGATGATTCTTAAAGCTTTAGCTCCAGGACTCCCACTACAATAGAGAATTCCAGCTTTTCTCTACCAGTGAAATATGCTCCTAACTTGAGTGGTTCAAGATGAAACCTCATAAATACTGAAGTATAGTAAAATTCTCCAAACAAGAAAAATATTGTTTCAAACCCAGGTTTATAATATTATTCATTAATAAACTAAAGCTTTTACAGTTTAAGCCATCACTTGCTCTTCTGATTTTTCTTCCCTCCAAATGAAATCCTTGCAGTGATAGAAAGGACAGAGGGCACACAAGCTTTTGTAATTATTAGAGTTCCTGGATGCCCTGCACGTGAAACACAACTGGCCTCGTGCAAGGACCTCACAAGTCATGTGTGCAAGGAAAAAAAAAAAAAAAAAAGCTGAGATAAACACAGCCCCAAAACGTTCAGAATTGCAGAGAGGGAAGCAGGGGAGTCTGTCAAACCCCAGAGCAGATCTTGAACTGTCTGAGGAAATCCTGAAACAGCACACATCCAGGGAAAAATACAAACCCACTCCTAATCTCATCACTCTCCTGTAAAGAGAGGTCCAGACAGCTGTTTAACAGCATATCAGGCTCCTCCTATGGCCTTGCTGCCCAAGGTGCTTCTGAGCACTGGAATCCTTTGGTGGTGTTGTTCTCAAGTGAAAGGTTGCCATTCGCCATATGGGCTGAGCCAGCAGAGTCCCTAAAAGCCTGGAAAAAGCCCTGGTTTATGCAGCATGGAAATAAGTGTCTTTGAGAAGTGAGGTCTCCTGGGCTCAGTCAGACCCTGTCTCCTGCTGGATCTCAGGGTAGGAGATTCAGAGATTTGATTTCTTGACACCACACCACAGTTTGAGGCAGAAAAATCTTCCCCCTACCTACATCACACTGATAGTTCTGCATCCATTAATCAAAGTAGGATGTGCCTAATCAGACTATTTGTTCACTTGTCTAAGAGTGGCCTGTAGTTATTTATTTTCCAGCACTCACATGTATGCAGCACCACCCTTTTTCATCACGTGGCCATGTATTTAGGCTGCCTGCATTTTCACCCTGACAGCCTATTGCTCACCAGTTAAGCAGCACATTAGTTTGAGGATACCATTCATCTAACATTAGTGCTTCCATTAGTGTGGACAGTTCAAACTGGGCAGAATGCACATCTCATGCATAATTTAGTGGACTTCATATAGTGAGTCAAAAATTGTTAGTAGAACAGCAAAAAAAAGACTGTTTCTTCAGAGACTGATCACTGGGAGGTACCAAAAACAGGGCAATTGCTCCATGAGATTGACATTTGTCTCTGCACACAGCAGCACCAATTGGGTTGGTCTAAAATATTCCACCAAAACCTTATTTCTCAATCAAAAAGCCACCCTCGTCTCTCATGAAAATCTCCTACTTTTCTATCAGAACGTCTTCATTATCCAGGTTTCTCCAGAGCTTGTTTCTTTGGATGTCAATGGTGTGTGTCTGCCTGATACAGAATATAAAATTCCTCAGGGCAGAGTCTTTTGCTTTATAGTATATTTTTTCCTTGTTTTTTAAAAAATAACTAAACTCCCACACAATATCATAACCCATAAAAACAAATACATCAAGAACAGAATCCCATGCAGACTTTTCCTCCCACGTGAGATGCATGATAGGCAATCAACAAACCTGAGCAGGGATAGCATTTCTTATTTAACCAGAATGGGTATCTCTGTCGATTTTACCCCCTAAACCAATTACACTGAACAGACTCACAGAGCAGGACTGCACTTGATGCCTTTTCACAATTTTATCAGGGCTTCTCCTGCACTAAGGAAGTTATTAGTTAATTGTTTCTAAAAAGCTCGAGTATCCTTAGCTAAAACAGGAGAGTAATTTCTGACCTTTATCTGGGATGATTCACAGGCTGCAGCCCAATTCTTTAGTTACTTTCCTAAATTAGCCATTTGGAAAGGTGGGTTGGTCACCATTCGATCCCTCTCACTGCTACCGGAAAATCAGCCAAATATAGCAAGAGGAAGTTACTGATAGACTGTGACACAAAGGTGTAATTTCACAAATTGACATTGACTTACCCCATTTATCATACCCACTTTTCCCCTTCAAAAACAGTCCTATAAATCTCCTTGTGCTGCTTGTCTGAAGCTGCACTAAATTAATATGACCACATCCTTTTCACTTCATCCCTTTCCACCCTTCTCTGGTCTCTGTCCTGACCATCGACCCAAATTTGACCTCTAGGACTGAACTGCTCCATTTAAATCCCAGAAAGGAAGAGTTCTCAAGCTGCAATGACCAGTTTACAGTCCAAGTCTCAATGTGATTTTAGCATAGAATCCTCCTGCTGCAATGGTCCTCATATGAGCCTGAATAATATCCCACTTTCGCCTTCTGCTTTTGTGCTCTATTTTTGTGCTCCTTCCTCTCTCTAAGCAGAGCACTCACCTCAGCATCACAGTTTTCCCTGGGTTAACTAGAGAGAACTGGATTTTCCTTTTTTTGAAAGGCACTTTTAGGCCCTTAGGAAAAAGCTTTAGGTGAGATCTGAGTGTTAGAGAAAGACCTGCTGCATGAATTTTAAAATCAAATAAACATGAGTTGTCATCTCTTAACCAAAAAAAAAAAAAAAAAAAAAAAAAAAAAAAAAAATCAAGACAGTTCAATTTCCGAGTCTAAGCTCTAAGACAGGACAAAGAAATGACTGAATACCTGACAGCAAGAAAAAGAAAATTATAGTATTTTCAATAGTGAAAGTATTAGGAGAATGAGAGAATGAGAGCAGAGCATGTCACAGGCTAAAGGAGGTCAAGAGAGAAAAGAAACAGCTGTGATCTATAATCAAATTATAGGAGCTGGGATGCATAATGTATAACTACATGTTATATACCGTGCACATTCAGATCCCATCGATTTTTTTTTTTTTATTTAAATCATCTTACAATAAAGCAATATTCTTCTCACCCATCCATAGGGAAGGTTCATAAGGCTAATGGGAGTGATCACTTATGAGACCACTGGCCTTAAGTTTAAATGAATGCGACTTAGATAATGATTTCTTTCCAGCTTCAAAGTCAAGACTCTTCAAAACAGCCAGTAGAAACAGTACAATAGATCTGTTTTGAAGACAGAAAACAAGAATCACTGTTCATGCACTTTTTTTGCAGTCTCCCAGCTGCCAGACCCATTCATATGAACAACGTTTGAAGTAAACTACCAGCCCCAGATCAAGTACACTTGATGTCAAAAGTGACTGGCTGAGGCAGACAAGTAACGCTTGGTGCCTGAACTCCAGAGTCACAGCAGGGTTTAAAAAAGAGGAACTGGAGTGGTGGTGGATAAAAAAAACATGAGCTTTCCTTCCTGAAGCCATCAAATATCTCTGGAATCCTTGGAATCGATATTTCTTCATAGATGTGTGTAGATGGACGAGTGAAACCCTTCCTCAGCAAATGAAAGTCCTTGTAGGAAATGCATGATGGGTCCTTTTCTGGTCTAGCCAGTTCTTGGTACCCTGCAGTTAATTTACAAGAATTCCAAGAGCTCTGCAGGATAATTTTGTGGATTGAGTAAATCAGCATGAATCCAGGACCACAAAAATGGATCCAAAAGAAGTGCAGTTTGGGAGGAAAGTGCTCTGAATTTATTAGCCAATGGTCAAGGAAGCTTTTTTACATATTTGTAATCACTTTCTGTGATGCTGAACAGCAAGGCCAAGAATTTCCTAATATAGGGGAAAACTTGGATTTCCACCTGCATACTTCCCAGAGAAGTGGGGCTACTCTGAAGTGTCAAGTCCTGTGCCTTTAGGTAGTATCCCTGGATGGGAATCCTGCCCAAATGTGTTAGACATTAGAACAAGAAATTACAAGCACTTTGTCTTCTGAGTGACTTATTATGCTCCATGAAAGCAGTGAAACCCTCATGTTCTCTGTCCCAGACACTCGAGTGCAGGATGTTTTATTGAAATGCTACGGTGTTTTCTTTCCATGATTTACAGCCTTACATATTCCCACATGCACTGAAAGACACTCAAAACACACAGGCAGTCTCCTGTTTAATAAAAACCAGATCCCATTTCAGCCAACTGTATTACCTGAGTGATCTCCATCCTAAGAACAGCAAAAGCAAGGGAAGAGACAAAAGCTAACCCCTTGTAACCTGAGGATTAGATGACCATCTCACGAGTCTCTTCAGAGCTCACCACAACCTTGCAACAGGCTGCCACCACTTAGACTCAATTAGGTAAGTATCACTGAAGCTTTGATTTAAGCTCATCTGTGACCCAAGATTAGACCACCAGATAAACCTTAAACCAGCGGATAACTTTTCCTTGTGTGGCTCACAAGTATAAAACCAAATAGCAACCAACAAAAGGAACAGCAAGAAATAGTGTGAGAATGTCTATATAAAAAATGAAGATGATGAGTTACAAAAGCAAAATAATAAGACCTTGATTTCCATTTACTTTAAGGGTTGTTAAAGGCTCAAAATATTTTTTTTAACCAAAAAAAAATATACCCCAAAAAAGGGCATGATATGAATAACAGTCTTATTTTTGCAATTGCAAATGAAAAAGAACATGAGGAACAAAGAAATAAGAGAAGTCATTAAAACAGACGTGTAAGGCCTCTTTCTCTTTCAGAATTGTGTTATTTCAGATTACTTACAGAGTCTTCCCCAACAGGGAACATTGTTTTAGAGGACCACAATACACTATATGGCACAACTCTGAGCTTAAGGTTAACAGGGAATTCAGTATCTTCTAGTGAAAAGATCCTTAAAGACAATAAATAGGGACTTCTCTACTTACCGACTTTACTAGTAGGTAAAATGTGTTGCCATTAGATTGTTATTGAGCATATTTTAGAAGGGTTTTTCTATGTTTGTGTCATGGAATATTTAAAGAAAATGAGATGTTTCCAAGGAAATGCTCTTGGGCCTGTTCAGAACAAAGCCCACACCAAAATGAGCTCATATTCGACTCTGCCCTGCCCTGGGCACAACCTCCTGAGTTCATCATCTCCACCAGAGCAAGGAGCCCTGCAAAAGCTGCAAATGCACTACTGTGGGCTGAGAGATGAGCACAGACAGACACAGACAGTGTGCCCACAGCCCAAAACACACCTCAGCCAGATCCTACCAGGGAATCACAATGAAACAATTCCTGCCCGACGTTCTTGCTGTTGCCTTTGTTTGTGGTTGGAGTTTTTTTAGTTGTTTTTCAGCACAGCCCCCAGGCTTTCTGATAAACATCCAAACAAAGTAACCACTTCATCTAACTGCCCAGGCATTTCCATTGCTTCATCACCACATGATCTCACCATCTTCAACTTCATCCTCACAGCTCCCAAATAGCAAAGAAATATCACAGTGCTAACCCACAGCTGGGAAACACAGACTAAGGAGTTGAATTATCTGCCTGTGGTCAAAGCCCATTGCTGTGAAAGAGCTGATAATTCAACACTGAACCACAGGGACATGCTTCACTCTCACTAATAGTTTCAGCTGGGTAAGTCAGTAAGGTGCTGAACATCTTCTGAGACTCAGTGGGAGCGATGGCTTTCCAGATAGACTCCAAATGCAGGAAAATCAGACAGTAAATTTTTAGTTCATTTTTATATGGTAAAACAGAAAGCACTTACTTTTCCATGGGACTATAATTAGCTGCAATTTTGTTTGTAACATAGACTCATGCCTATGATTTCCTTCAGTCATACACAACCCATTTCATACGAATGCATTGAAAGAAACGTCAATGGCCCCGGGTTGCTTTTTTTTTTTTTTTTTTTAATTAAAACAACAGGTATGGGCACATGCAAATTTCTTCTTAGTGCACACAGCTTTATGCTCGGAAATCCCATTAAAATCAATGCATAAATCAAGGTGCAAATATGTTTCCATGGCATTCATGCTTAAAGACAAAAATGAAGACTGTTTAGGATTTAAAACTCTTCCAGCAGCTCAGCACCATTTCAAACCTAACTGTACATGAATTTTCCAGTTAAGTTCAGTTCACAGCCATCTACTAAAGTAATTTGGGGCTTCAAACAAGGAGTGAGATGGGACAGTGATATGACTTGAGCCCACCAGTTACACCCATCTGAAGAAGGGAGCACAGACTGAATCACATCCTCGATGGCTGCTCACTGCTCCTGACTTAGGAACAGCATCTAGCATGAAACAACAACGAAGAGCCAAGAAATACATCGTTTGAGAGCCATCCTGGCTGTTTGGCTATCCTGACCATAGCCCAGTGCCTTTACTGAAGATTTAAAATACCTTTCCCTAAGACGTTCAGCGGGCAGAACTCCCCAAGATTTCTCTGGCTGTGTTGCTACTCACTGTGTGATATGGACTACTCACATGTGCACAATGTGGACACACTCTAGCACTGTCCTACACACTGGAGATCATCCATATTTATTCTCCCCCTACAAACCTGATCAAACCATTTTGTTTCAATGGTAGACATAGGTGCTCTCCATTACGCCAGTTCCAGAAGGTGGTAAATTAATGAGTGTCAGCACAATTGCAGCTGTTTAACACTCATGTACAGAATAAGACAATGAGCCCTGTAAAGTGCACAGTGCATTGCAGGGTCATTTCTCCACAAATATTATGATATATTAGGTTAGAGTGAATATTAACTGAGTTTTGGTTTTTTTCACAGTGAGCCACACAGAGAAAATAATATTTCATTTCTAGATACTCTAAGAGGGTGAATTTTATCCCCGTTTCCCAGGATTTGTACCAGCAACACAGCAGATCTACACAGTGGATAAATTTTGCCTCTCTTGCTTGACAGTGAGGAAAATTGCACCAACTCTAGTAAGTTGCACAGTTTGTCCTAATCTATGTTTTATTCCTTCACATACACCTCAATTTGAAGGGAAAAGAAATAGATATCAGATGTGACAAGTGCATGTTTTTTTCCCCTGATATCTGACTGTTCATTTTGCCTTGGAAGGGCTGGAGCACCTTTCAAAAGTTTTAGCCCTCTGTTTCTGAGGAACTTATCCTTGTGGCATGTCTGTCAGTTTTCACAGTGCTCAAGCAAGTCTTTGCAATTTTCACATAATGGCAGTTGTTGACAGGTTGTTAGGGCTGACAGTGAATATGTTTGAAAAACTGTCAAGCTGGTGAAAAAAAATTAGAGGAGAGAGAAGGAGCCTCCTTACATTTGTAACAGCATGTTAAACTGTAAATGCATTCTCAAAATGCATAGGCCTACTTCCAGTCATGTTACTTGCTCTACAGTGACAGCATATGGGAATATATGATCCTTAAAAATTAATGTCAGGTTGTCATTTTATAGGTCATGGTCACATTACTACAAATCTGTTTACCTTTATAAAATTTATTTTACTTTTAATTCTCAATAATAGCTGTTTCAAGCAAAGAAATTGCTAGAAATAAGGTGCCAGTGCTACTGGCTTTTAATTAGCTTTATAGTGCTTTTGCCAGAGGTATTAGTGGCCCCTGAGAGCTCCCAGCAGTGTGCAGAACCTAGCTTCTGTCCGAGGGCCCTTTCCAGCACTTACAGAGGTGGGATGGAAGGTCTTCTAAGCTCCTCAGAGAGGTGAGTGACCAGCAGCACCTGTGGCTGAGGCACAGGCTTGAACCCTCCTGCACAGGCACCAGTGTGAGGTTCATGGAGAGCCTCTAAAAATTGTGACAATCTTCAGAAATGAGCCTTGGATGAGCTCAGAAATGAGCCAGAAATGAGTGTGGATGGATCTTTATTTACATTGCCCAGCAGTGAACTCCAAAATGGTCCCTTGAACAAAGCAGGCTAAGAAGTAGGGAAGCCCCATGAATCTGGCATAATAGAAATTACTTTGCCTCATTATTTTAAGATGGATTCAGCTCATTTTGGTGATGCTGAAATAGTGTGGTCAGTAACTGATGTTAATGTGGAACCTCTTCTCTTGCATGTCAGACAGACTGATTCTTCTTTGATAAAGAAGTTATATAATTTAACTTCTTTCTGGGAAGAATGAAATACCTATCTCTCCTTCACAAAAGTGATTCCTTAAAATAATCTTAGTTCAGATTTTGAATACTTTCTCTTACAGTCTTTTTATAGCACTGCTTTGCTTATCATTTCAAGGGTAACAACATGAGTCCTGAGCACCTACAGTGTGAGACAGGTCTGCTTTGTCTAATATTGGAAGAGACTAAAATAACTGGGAAGAATAAAGGGCAGGCTAGCATAATCACAGCCATGAAATTATTATAACCATAAAAGATTACTATGGACTGTATTCACAGCAAAACTGGTCTAAAATAAAGGAGTTTGATATGGTTAACTATGTAGAAACAGCATTCCAGTAGACAGCAGTTGAGTTTGCAATACCATGACCAGCAGAAAAATAAGGTTGTTAAAAATAGGCAAAAGATAAATCTGGACTGGAAAAATCAGTGAAGGAAGATGGCAAAGGTGATATGGAAGAATTCATGGATGATCTATCTCCCAGGGCTACACAGAGCATCAAGAATATGTTAGGGCTTGGAAATAAACTAAAAACCAAAAGGATAAAATCATATAGAAGGTAACCAAAACAGAATAGTAAGGAAGAACACTAGAAATGAACCATGCAAGAAAGTCTAGATAACATGCTCAGGAAACACCAAGCTCTGTAGTACAAAGAAGAAGGAGACTCCATGAGGTTCAGTGTGGATTGACATCCCAGACTGAACTCAAAACTTGATGTGTCACAGAAGCTTCTTCCAGCTCCTGCTGAAGTCAAGAGAAGAACTCCCATTTATTTGAAGAGAAGCAGGATTAGGTCCTAATCCTTCTGCCTCACTATCCAGTAAAGTGAGGATAATAATTGTATTGACAGGTAATTCTGTCTCACAGGAGTATTCTGAGGATTACGTAGCGTCTGCACTGTGCTGTGAAATGCTAAGTGCTAAATATGATTATACAGGGATTTCCATCCAAAGATCTCAAAGCACTTTCCAAACATTAATAATTGAAGCTTTATAATACCCTTAGGACTGCACATGTAAAGAAGGCAAACAAGATTCAGGGCTCAGCAAAGCGGGCAAGGATTATTAGACTTATTTTATAGTGGATAAACTACACCACAGTGAGATTAAGTGACTTGCCCAAAGTAACAGAACAAATCAGTGACACTTCAGAAAACGAGCCTAGAAGGGCAGACTCCTTCACACTTTGCACAGAAAAGAGGCACATGGGAAGAGAGGGTCAATCAGCTTTTGGAAGGGGTTGGATGGATCAGACCATCACAGAGATGGGGAGCACTCAGAGAAGACTGAGGAGAGCACAAGAAAAACAATCAAGGTTTGTTTATTTTTGGGTACATGAGCAAGAACCAATAGAAGAAAATGCAATGCCTTAAAGCAGCGAAAAGTAGAGTTTACAGGCAGGACATACAGCTTCTAAGAACATCAATTCTCTGGTTTACAGATTTAACAAAGATGACACAGAACATGTGTCAGAACTCAGATTAATTTCCCAGGGGAAGAACAAATACAGAAGGAAATTGAAATCATGTTAGAACAAGAAATCAAGAAATCAGAATGACTGAAGACTGGCAGGATGGATGGAACAGACTCTTCTCAAGTTCTAGAACAAAAGGCAAAGTATTGACAAAATCCTTCAAAATAATTTTGGTATCACAGAGTTACACAACCTCATCTGGCACTGAAATGGACTTGAAATTCAGAGTGGCAAGCAGAGCTAGAGGAAATCACAGCAGTCTTGGCAGATAAGAACAAACATAAATGTAAACAAAGACAGCTTCTGAGAACATTCAAGAACTCAGTTGTGTACATGATGACAAAAGAAAGATCTTGTTTGGCAAACATGACAATATTAAAAAAATACAACTCTGGAAGTGAACTTACTTGGACTGTGTTACTGTGTTTGAACAGAGCCAACCAACCACCTCAAAAATAGTGATATTCCAGTCCATTAAAAATGACCCTGCCAGCCAGCAAGACTTTGGAGCAAAAGACTCTGGGATAATTCTGTAATATTCAGATGATGCATTCCAGCAGATACTCAAAGTGAAATTTGGTTGTCAGGATCAGTATTTGGAGATGAAATAATTTCCTTCACATTGTGTGTTTGTAAAATTTTCTCAAGGGCTTCTGAGCAAGAGGGAACATTGGACCAGTTTTGGAGGGAGCAGTAAGTGGAGCACACTGTCAGTAGTTACCTCAACAATAGTAATTCTTATTTCATTGCAACAGTAAAAAGGATGCTTTCGCTGCCTTGGTGCCACACAGAAAAAGGGTTTTGCACATTGGGAATGAACACAAGTCCAAGATCTCTCTGCTTTAGCGACTAGAAAGGTTGAAAGGAAATACCAGAAATCTATATAAGCATAGATTGTGTATATAAAGAAAAAGAAAATTAAGAAAAATACAATACAGTAAACTCAGGGGGAAAACAGAAGTGTTACATGGTTATGTGTCTACACAGTGTCCCACAAAATCACAGAAAAAAGTTTGAAGTATTTGCTGAAAAAGCAATACTGAACTAAAATTGCTAAACATAAAAGTGCTAAACAAAAAGTCCAGAAGTATCCCTGGCATCATTTTATTTGGTTTTAGATTTTTGTAAAAGAAAAAGATATTTCCTAGGTTATTTCATTGCAGGAAAGAAGCCTTGAGAAGAATAGAGGAGAGCAGCACCTGTAAAATGTAAAGCATTGTCTTTCAATCCAGTCTCTCTTCCACAGCAGCTTCTCAGCTTTGCTTTTGCTAAATCTATTTCTCCTATGCCATGCCATGCCATGCCATGCAATGCTGGGCACTTAGCTTGAAAGCATAACATCTAAGAATTACTTAGAGTGTGCTAGGAATATGCATGGTTCATACTGACCAAAAGGATAAACTCCAGAGAAGTATTTTCACCTCTTTAATGGAATTAAATGAGATCTGAGCAATAGGATTTGACACAGACATGAAGTTCATGACCAGCTTTGTTACAAATACACTATAAACATTTTCAGTTAAAAGTGATCTGAAATAAAGATGATTTAGTTTAAAAACCTTATGGGGTTATTGAGAAAGATCCTGGAGATCTGTAGCAAACATTTGAAACTGCTCTGGAAACAGTCAGGAGATGTTTGAAGAGCTGAATTGATTTCTGTTAAGTCAGTGTGACTGTTTTTGTTTATTTTCAAGGAATCATTGTGAAAAACACAGAAATGAAGCTTATATATATAAAGATGAAATCTCCTTTTAATTCTGATTTCCCAAGTTTCCACACTTCCATCTGAGTTAATTATTTTGCCACTGACTTCATTAGCAACAGGATCAATATTTTCCAATATAAAATTATAAACTATAACTCAGTTCTTTTGTTTCCTAAATAATATTTAACATCTCCATCATTCAGCAGTTTTTCTGAACACACTCTGTGGGTGAGGGCTGTGACCTCTTTGAGGTACAAACACTGTTCAGACTCTAAACAGGCTGCTCCAAAGCAGGTTTTGACAAAACCCAACTCCCTGCAAGTGAAGAAATGGACCAAATATCAAATCTTCAGTCTTATGCTTTTTCTTGATGTATGAGATTTGCCAGATTTAAAAAAATTGCCAGCATCAAGACCAGGGAATTTTATCCATTATCCCTTCCTACAACCCATACAAACAACACAGAGTATTCTTTTTGTACATTAAAAGCACAGTGAACAGTACAACCAAAGGAGAATAAATAAGAACAGTCTCTGATCTGTACTGGATTTCTACCTTTGAGACTAGATTACAAAGGATTTGGCTTCAGTATTTTAAAGCTACAAGCTTTCTCTATTTCTTGCTATAGTTTGGAAAATAAATATGTTCACACTGAAGAAAGTTTAATTACTACCAGCAAAAACCTAGAATATCTGACTTGGGATAACTCCTGCTATTTGGAGAAAATGAAACAAAATGGCTCTGTTAAATGCAAATACTTGTACAACCAAATGAGTAAAAAAAGCAGGGTGTTCACCTTCCTAATAGATTTGTTCCTTGATATTTCTGCTGTACATGTCATGTTTGGCTTCACTAACTCGTTTATGTCCCAAGAAAATGCACAAACATTTTGTTCCACACACAGATTCCTAGCTCTGATAACCTACACAATATGAGAACAATTTCTAAAAATTACATAAAATAAGCAGCTTTTTGCCTTTCTAAAATAAGCAATTTTTTCCCTTTTCATTGCCATTAACAAGGAACCTGTGATCTAATAAATGTCACAATCAGTTTCATTTAATTAAAATAATAAATATTGTACAGTAATGCAGATTGACATTTATATCTTCATTTACGTGAGGTTGGATTTATGGTCAATGCTTTATTTGATGGAGGCCACAAATAATGGCTATTAAAGTGCCACAGGATGGACACAAGATCACGTTAATGAAATTAGACAAGGCAAGGCATTGATATATGGAGCCCTCCTGCTAGAAAATAAAGTAAGTCATGTCCAAAGCAGATGTTTTCCTTGGCTGCAGTTTAGGTTTGCTGAATTTTTAGTGGGCAGTTTAACTTCATACACACAAAGGTGGAAAGGAACAGAACTCCCATGGCAATGCCTCTTCAGATGTATTACAATTAATGCAGGACATGAGCTCTGCTTCCCTTGTCAAACACATTCATGCAAGAATGATTGTTAAGTGCAAGGAATTGTCTGATGGAATACTGATTATTAAATTTCAGCTAAGCAGCCTGATATAAAGTTTTTGCACTTATTGGTGGAATAAACACCTCATCTCTCTCTTTTGCTGACTAAACATGCATCCAGGGATGTAACTATAGATACATTCAGGTTTGTGATCCTTTTTCTTTATTAAAAAAAAAATCAAGAGTTTTAAAATATTGGTGTAAGGTTATTACAGGGCAAGCAGAAGGGATAAGAGGGAAAAGACATTTCCACAAAGGAAGACTCTCCTCTTACCTCTGCAGTTGCACCATCACCAGTTTCTCTAGCCCATCCTGGATGCACTGGGAGATAGTTCTTCACTTCTGGCTCCAAAGTTTTCCATGAAAGATAGTACTGCAGTATCTATCCTCACAGTGCTTGCTTAACAAATCAGGCTAGTCCATAGCTCTGCTGCAGTGAATAAATAATCTCAAGTAGCAGAACATTGTGAAAAATGAAACAAACTTGCCTCGTGGGCAAATTATCTAACTGGATGCTGTGTGTGAAGTTCAGATAAACATTCAGTTACGTGGAACAGCATCTCAAAGTTTGATATTTATCTTTGTGGATTTATTTTCACCTCAGGATCTTCATATGCCATGCTAATATGATGCCACACAGGTTCAAGAGGAAAAAAAAAGTAAATCATTTTGGGAGGCAACACAGACAATAAAACGTGCCAAAACAATGAGAGCCATTATATTTTCTGCTACTGAACTAGACAAATAGCTTTTAAAGCTATGCCTTCTAAAGAATGGCTCAGCTTGGTCATTTATGCTAAAACTAGGCATTACAAGCCTAAGGGTCTGGTCTAAATAACAATACCTTCATTAATCAATTTATAACAGCTGAGATCCTATTTCTGGCTCTAGAGAGGAATGTAATATAGCCAGCTGAAATTTGGCCTCACATTCTTCAGGCTCAGGTGAAATGACACTGCAAATAATTTAGACATCTCTGGACAATTTATTCAATAAATTGTCCAGCTTCTTGATCTATTTATCACAAGGGATGGAGCTGATTTAACTAACAACCTTACCTGCCTTATTCCAGAATCATTTCTGCATTCTGCTTCAAATTCTCCCTTGAACAAAATTAATTTCCTTATACAGATAAATCTATGCTTATGTTTCTTGAGAAACCAGGCACAGATAAATCTGAGGCCTTAGGCACTTTCACTTGCACACCACAAGGATCATGCAGTGATGAAATATTGTTGGCTCAACCTGTGACTTTTAGCCATTGTCAGATGCCATCCCAGGGCTGAAGAGGATGTAATCTCATTCCAAAGTCCTGCTGGGTGGGTTAAATATACAGCAAAAGCTGTGCTCCTTGTCCTGCACAATTTGCTGTACCTGTCAGAGCCATTTCAAAACTGGGCTTGAGAATAAACTGTGTGAGACAAGTTAGCAAAAAGTTCCTCAGTAGGACTAATTTTTTGCAATTCACTGATTTAAAAATGTGGTCATCCAGCATTAATTCAAAGGACAGACTCTGAGCCCTGAGACAAACCCCAGCTCATCATCTCCAAGATAAACACTCAGTTTAAGGGGAATTGCTACCTGGAGCCCTGCAAAGTCCCCAAATTTCTGACAAGTATTACTCTGCTGGGGACCAAGTTCACCTCAGGCTTTATTCAGATCAAAAGTGTATGTAGCACCCACTTCTCTGACAGCAAATGCAGCAAATCCCTGTTACCAGAACTCTCTAGGGCTTCTCCCACATCTCCAATGTCAAATTGAACAATTCCCATTGGCATGCACTTCTGCACTGTGCACATGCATTAAAATCCTAGGAAATACAGGAAATGCATAAAAGCTGAAGAGACCTGGGACATACAGTTGGAAGCAAAAGAGCAGCTGGAAAACCAAAATCAAGATCTTAATGACTGAAGGAATAAATCCTTAATTTTGGTCAGCTCTCTAGGTAAGCTCAGGTGTGCTCTCTGCTTCATCTGTCACATCCCAGGTAACCTTCATCAAACAAGTTTCCTTTGGCACACAAAACCTGTATCACATTTCAGCAGTGAGCAATGTGTAATCTTCATGTAAAGTAGTCATCTCAATATACTCATTTTTTGCATACCTGTAATTCTGATTAAATTAAAAAACCAGCATATCAGCTGCAGTAAGAAGTGCCCCAGACACCTGCAATTGCTGCTCTTTTGTTTCTACACATTTCTCACACGACATCCTGCTAAGCCAACCCTTCAAGAAAGGGCTTCACAACATTTTATCAGCTCTTGCAGATGAGTCATTAAAAATCGAAGGTTTGTTGTCAGAAAGCCAAGCATCACCCTTTCCTTTACAGATAGTAACTTCTGGGGAAAAAAAAATAAATAAACACCCTGTCTGCATCAGGTTTCTGTACCTGTGACCTCAGTCATAAATATGGATACACAAAACCAAATTACAGGCTTGCTGAAATCATAAGTTTTGCCATTGTAATGCTGAGTCTACCAAGTTTCATCTCAGTCATGTTACAAATCAGGCTACCGAAAAGACAGAATTCCTTTAAACAAACCCAATTGCCTTTACAAGCTACACTGCTTCTCATTTCCTCTTTTACCAAGTGAAAGTTAGGGCAGCATTCCTCCTGTCTGGCTGCTCGGCATGAATAATAGATACGTCATTTTTTAACTGTCAACAAAGTATCTGTAAGAGGTGCATTCGGGCCTTTTAAATATCTACAGCACACTGTTTATTTGGCGTTGCACAGAGCTCACATTTTCCAACTAGTGAAGAAATTGCTAAAAAACACACACATGTTAAACCACAGAAATAATTTTACTCACACCTTATTATCCTTATGTAATATTTAATTATCTCCTCTCCTACTCCCTTGCTTCAGTGACAATTTGCTCAATGATGTGTCAAGGAGATGGAAAAAACAAAACAAATGAGGTCAAATCTTTGCAGTAATACACTGGTGTTTATTTACTGATGTCCAAAGCCTCGGTGGCTGCAAATGGTGCAATTCCTGTGAAGCTCTGCTGACTTACACCAGCTGGGGACTGAGACACAACTGCTGAGAAACAGATTACACTGCTGCAATCTTCAATGTAAACCAGGCTATATTTCAGATACAAAAAGCAAAGCCCTTAAAGGAGAGCTGAGACTGTACTGATAGGGTGACAAACACCCCCCTACACAGGAGAGGACAAGTTTTCAATTGGTGAAAATGGCCACACTTGCTCTGGAGCTCAGCTCTGACCACCCAGGGTTTGTGTTGCTGTGGTCTCCACCACTTCCTTTGTCCCATCTTCCCTCTAATAGTCCCTTTTGACAGTCCTTCTACTTCCTGCCCTTGTCCTGAGCAGGTCAGATGCATTTGGCAGCCTCACCCTTCACTGCCATTCCCTCTCCACTGCTGTATGTGACCAACCTCTCAGCTCTGCCAAATGGCCATTCCTGTGGCCATGCCCTAAATCAGGTATGTGAAAGTGTTCCCTTTGGAAATAAAATATAGTGACTGTTGCAGACCTGGAGCCCAAGTGCACAAAAAGGTGAGCAGGAAAGGCAAGGTGGGAGCTGGGAACAGGAGTCACACATGGTGGTGGGAAAGGAGGAGCCTCTGAAATCAGATCTGCCAGGACAGCATTACTGAACATCCACAATAAGTCACCTTATTTCTTTGGGTTATGGCTAGCCCTCAGGGACCTCCAACTTTTGAGGTTACCATCCAAGAGCCACCTGATGTTTAGAGGGTAAACACTTCTTTCACAGGTGAGGATTCAGCCCAGCAGACCTCCAACATATCAGCTTCACTGCATGTACACAGATAGGTAAGCAATCAGCAGGTACTCATGTGCCATAGTGTAACAATTTGACAGTGGCCCAAAAGTGGTTGGTGGCAGAGCTGGGATAAAAACACCCTTGTTCCCAACTAGATGACAGCAAACATGCCCCCAAAAATATCACAGCTCCCCATGCAATGGGCAGCACTTTGCCCTCATGCAGTGTTCACCTCTGGTGGGTTTGTGTTCAGGATGCCACATCACTCTCCTGGTTTGGAAGGATCTTTTGATTTCCCTCCAGTGTTACTTCCAACAGGAGCAATGGTGGCAGGGAGCACTGTGATTTGGGAGAGGAGTTTCATGCATTTGTTCTGAGCAAGGCAAGAAGTTCCTTAAAAAAAAAAACCAACCAGCCACCCACTTCCCATGCATTAGAGTTTTCATTATTGATAGCACCTCAAGAGCTGAAAAACTGATAGGAGACACTGGGGAAAATTAGGACAGGTTGGGGAAAAAAAAAAGAAGAAGAAGAAATAGACAGCCCAAAGCATGAGGATACCATTACCATAACTTGACAGACCATTAAAAAAAGGTCAGTATCCACTTTAAATATATGAACAAATTAACAGAATACACCATGTTCAGCTACATGTTCAGAAGCACTAATGAGAATAACTTGCAGTTCAGTTTACTTAGCTCTTTAAATAAACATGGGCTATTGGAAATGTTATACAACGACGCCAGCACCGTAAGTGTAGCTCCAACTCCTGTCATTCCTGCAGATGAGTTACAAATCTACAAGAACTTGTCTGCTCCATGCTCGCAGCCACCACTAAACTTAAATTAGTAACTACGTAGGCCTCTTCCAAGGCATATCAGAGACCAGCTGTGCAAGGACCTGTCACCTTCTTGTCAGTGAAAGTTTTCTGTCCAAAGAACTTTCGTCATCCCCCATTCCTCAAGTAGCTGGATGTCACTTGAAGAGACAGCTGAAGTCACTTGCAATGAATGGTCTCAAATCAGAGCTCACTGCCCTTGTCACAGAAAGTCTCACCCCGCAGCTAAAACTGTCACTGATCATGTTTAGATATGTACACTGAGGTATCAGATTAGAAAAGAGTATGCACGAGATGGGAGTTTAAAAGAGGCCAAGTTGCAAGGAAAATCTTAATAGGGAGAATCGAAGGCTTGAAGGGCTAGCCCTTTTCCAAATCCAATTTATATTTCCCATCAAATCCAATAAAAAATATCTAGCTTCTAAAAACGGCATGTGTCCAACCAACATATTCAAGAAGAAGCTAAAACTTTAAGTGGTACTTTGGCCAGAGAGCATGTAGATTGCTGAGATATTATGGCATCTCTGCAGCAAGTTACTTCATTAATAGGAAAATACCCAAAAGGCATGTCTTGGCTTCAAGATTAATGCTCAAAATGGTAGATGCATATGCTATAGTTAAAAAATAAAGAAAAAAATTTATTAAATTGGTATATTGGAAAAAAAAACCAAACCTAAACCAAAAAACCCCCAACACCTTAAATATTATCATATTTGCTGTTTGTTTCTGACCCTTTTGCTTATAGTAGCAATAGGAGCTTTCCCTTCTGATTGTGGCAAGAGATGGAGCAATCCAGGCTCCACAGCTGCTCTCCCAGCTCAGGTGCTCACTTTTGGGTGACTCGCTTAGATTCTCACTAACTTCTAGGAAATGCAGTTTATCTGCTGGCAAACCCAGCTGCCTGGTCTTGCCAAGGAGCACTTGAGGACACATTTCTGAGACTGACCTCTACACTAAAAATAGCCAAGTACAAGCTGGGTTGCAGCTGTTAGTAGAAAGACAAAGGACATGGAAACATCCAGAAGATGGTCATTATGTTCTACACAATTTCATTTCACACTTTTAAGGTGTTGCTGCACCAGTACCTCACAGGAGCTGGATCCTGGGGAATGCTCTGCAGACTTGTCCATGCTACACTGCAACCTCTGCTGCTCTCTGGGCCAGCCAGCCCAGGAGCTCCAGAAAATGGGTTTCTCTGCTGTAGCTTCTCCTCAGAAGGTGAATTTAAGGGGGAGAGTTGGCTAAGGGCATAGAGATTGGAAGATATTCAAAAGAGAATGCAGGAGTTCTTTCTCCTCTCTACACAGACACCTCCCAAAAAGCTGGAGAGGGAGAAGAAACCCCTGACAAATCTCAGAGTCTGCTGCTGCCTGGGAATTGAAAAGATGTACCTGAGCTTTCACTTCTGTCTGTCCAGCTTTCCAAGGCTTTAAAGTTCCTGAGTAAAGTTTTTAAGCTC
Organism: Entomyzon cyanotis; assembly: GCA_024500445.1. Lineage (NCBI taxonomy): Eukaryota > Metazoa > Chordata > Aves > Passeriformes > Meliphagidae > Entomyzon > Entomyzon cyanotis. Next base: position 5,000,416 of record JAKEPQ010000743.1, on the reverse strand, counting down.
ATCTCTGTCCCAGAAGTTGATTTAGCCAGTATCTTGTTCTCCTTATATAAAAGAAAATAATCTTCAGTCAGAAACATCATAAGCTTCTTTCTTTTTACTCTCACACTGTTGGCACGAAAGCACGATCATTTGTTCCAACTGTGTATTTGCAACAACCATTTGCTTTGGTTTTGCTTGAAAACAGAGCAAGAGAAATTTTACTCCAAATTTCATATGTCAAAACTCCCTCTACAAATAAAACTTGACAGGATGAAGGGTATCCATTCCAATTTTTTTTTTAAGTATATTTATTTTGTTCTTGCCTGAAATCACAGCAGGGAAATTTTATTTAAAAATAAATATGAAAGAGTATTGTTCAGAATAGAGACCCCATTTTAACCCAGGAAACTTTGTTCCTCGCCTTCCAAGCTCCCCCAGAATCACAAGCAAGAACAAAAGTACAACCCAACACAAAATTTACTGCTTTTACCACTGAAAAGTCCTTGAAACATCACTGCACACTAATTACCATCAGCAGCTATCACAGTCCACTTTTCACCAAAGAAGTCCTGGGGGATATTGTGATCCATCAAAGAATCCTTACCAAGGATCTCAGACATGAGACAGACCATGGAGGGAACAGGGATCCCATTTGTGTTGTGATCCAGCTGTGGGGTGCAATCACTGCTCTGTGTTTGTGTTGGGAGTTCAGACCATTGTTGTAGCACTGCACTCAATCAAAATCCCATGCAACGGCAAATACCTACAAATAAATCAGTTTTATATTAAATATTAAACCCTCCTTATCTGGAATGTCTAAAAACCTGTCCAGAGTATTGAGCCAGACAGGAGCCTCTGGATCCTCAGTCCTTTTAAAAATTAGGCCACTGCTTTAGAAATCTAAACACAGGCAAAAGGATCTTAACTGTAGGCTTCTATTTTTGAAAGTTCTTAGTCTTTAATTTTCATAGCATGGTAAACAAAGCATCTTTTTTCTTCCCTGCTAGAAAGTACTCAGGGTTCAGAAGTTTATTGGAAACATAGCTGACATCCAAATCAACACAGACTGCAAAAACAACAGGGCTGACAAGACAGAACATTTTCAAAACATCACACTGATCATTAGAACAGCAGAGCAAAACATTAATATCATAAGCTTTTGCAGTCAAGGACTCTGCTCTAGCTGAGTATAGCTCTTTAAGCGAGCGTAAACCTGGGAAAATAGACTTTGAAGATAAATAGATGGATTTGCTTTCCAGCAAACAAATACAGGATCAACAAAATTGAACATGATGACTATTCCATAGGCAACAGTGATGCTGCCATGCAGATTTTCAAAAATGTCACTATAGCAAATAAGCCTCTGTTTTGCTCTTGGGAGGAACAGAAAGTGAGAAAGTAGAGTAGATATTAAAGGACGTTTTTGGTAAAAAAATAGACAAAAAATAAAGAAAATCTCCCCATCATTAAACTCAACTTTCAGTTGACAGGCAGACGGGAGGCAGGGGATGAAGAAGTGGGAGTGTAGCTTAAACAAAACAATATATTTTTAAAAAGGTCTTCCAACAGAAAAAACATTATTTTAGTACTATGGAAGAGAGAACCAAAACCTCAAAAATAGTAATTCAGTTCTAATAAAGGAAGGTCCTATTTACAAAAGATGTTTAAGGAGTAAAACTAGCCCTATTCCTCCTGACTTCAAACCTTTACTAGATGAAAGCCTCATTTGTCTGATCCAGACTGAAATAAATCACAGCCTTTTACTGATAAGAGTGGAGATACATGGTGAGGGTTTTCTGGACACTGAAGGCTCTTTCTTTTCTAGTTCCATGTGTGAAGTAACTCCCTACAAATATGAACTTCATACATTTTAGTGACATGAGTGCCTGTAGACCTTTCAGAAACAGACCTACTAATGATCTCAATGGGAGCTACATGCACAGAGAATCAATACTGTTGACACTGAATTACTGGCGTGCAGATATGCCAGTTTGATACATGAATACAAGAAATATTGTGTCACTTTGATCTTCAAAGTTGCTAACTTTTACTGGAGGTGCTGGGCCCTTCACTATTTATATTATTTCATTATTGCATTCTTTTTTGGAGCAATGACTTTGACGTGGCAAACACCTTTTCCTTGCCTAAATATGTATATTTACAACAGGAAAACTAAAAAGCATCACTCCCCTATTGTCTATACAAGAAAGCTTGGCAGTAAATCATATCTTTATTATCATGTCACAGATTGAGCTCTTATAGTTAAATATCTGAGTTTGTCGGCATTTCCATTATAACCCCAACCATAAAATGTGTTTTGAGTGAGATTTACAAGTCAAAGGCCCTGATTTTCCTCACTTGAAGTGATATAAATTAGGAGCTAGTGCACACATGGTGTGCACGAGGAGAGATTCAAGGTTCTGGGTAAAGAAACAAAAAAAAGACAACAAAAGAACAAAGGCTGCTTTGCACACATGATGCTCAGTTTGCAGGCATCCACACTGACAAGGGTGAGCCCATTTCAGCCCCATTCAGCACACTTCTGTTGTAAAAGCCTTTGCATGAGTTCTGTGCATCATCTTTTGCACAAAAATGAATATGCTGTGCTAACACAGCCTTACCTGTAGCTAAAAATGTGTATAATATTGGTATGAGTGAGACTGTCATTTCATTGAGCAGCTCAACTTTGAACATTGTGTTTTCAATGAAAGGCGAACCTGATCCAGTGAAACAAAGCTGGGACAATAAAGATAGGAATTTCCAGATCTTCATCCCACTGCTGCCAGTGATTGGATGAGTCACTTTATGAGAGTTCACTTACCATTTAGATGATCACACCCTCACCAATTTTTACCTGGGGATACTGGCACCTGCTTACTTTTCACATTGGGGTGTTGTGAAGATTCAATAACATTTCCACGGGTTAAGCATTAGAGAAGTGCTAAGCAGTCTTAGTGTCTGATTTAATGCTCCCTTTTCTGCAAGCTGGGATAGAGTTACAATTTTCATTCTAAGTTTACCTCATATTGCTTGACTTGGGAGAGGAAAGGTCTCTCTTTAGATACATATCACACAGCACATATTCCAAAACCAGAACCAGGGACTTTCAGGCCAAAAAAAGAAAAACTTGAGCCACAACATGCATTTGGGTGAACTTTAAAAAACAAAAACCACCCCATGCACCAGTGTTTTATTCTTATCTTATTAAAATTCATCCATATTTCCTGCATGTTTTCCCAGTTCTGCTGCCTTAGTTTTTCTGTCCATCTCCATCCTCCACCAGACTCAGTGGCTCACCAAGGTCACTCTGCTGTGTGTGACATCACATGTCACAATCCCCATGGTAACCCACATGTTGTCACAAACAGTGTCAGAGGAGGAGGGGGAACAGAGTTAGAAAAGAGTATTTACACACAAATATCTTGGCAATCAAAAAGACTGGGAAAGAAAATGCACAAAAAAAGCCTATGACAGCTTAATGAGGTTGTGGTAACATGCTGTAGTTTTCCAACTGTGTTCCAGTGTGATCTTGGTTCTTAAGATCTGATTTTCCTTACTTTTATGGACTTAAAAGGGCTACATCCATTTTGCTCAGCACAGCAATCTGAAAGTTCCCATGTCTGATTTTATTATTTAATGTGTAGGAAGAATTGCATTTCAACGCCTGCCGAAGAAACCGCCTTTTATAAAGGCAGTCTACAGAGATATGTTTGGAATTTTAAATCCTGGTGTTTTGCTTTTTCTTTAATCTTTTATTAATGGTTTGTGTTCCCATTACTCCAAACTGAGCATTAGGTTCCTGGGGAAAAGCGCCAATCAAATGTGTACAGTAACTGGAATGCATTTGAAAATAAAGGAGAGTTAGCTGATCAAATCAGTATTTCTGAGATTTAGGCCTGTGATGGACATCTTGTATTGAACAAAAAAAAAGTTTAAAAAAAAAAAAAGGAGAATCATTTTGACAGCAGCAGGTCTGGAGGTAGTGAGAGAGAAACTGGTTCCCATTTTCCTTTAATTCTGACTGATCAGAGGTTACACCGAGAACCAAATTCAAATGCCATTTACTTTTTTTGTGACAGAGCTGGGCAGAAATGAATTCTGCCACCTGGCCTGAGCACAGCCCCAGCTGGGATCCCCTTGCAGCTCACCCCTGCAAAGGGTTTGTGTCATTTGAGTTGTGAGGGAAGATGGCTGGGATTCACTTCTTTGAACTCAGCCTATGAGAAAAACAAAACCAAAACTTTTTTTCTGGCAACAACAACAGCTAAACCTCAACTTTTTATCCTTCCTCTGGAAACTTAAACAATTCCCACTGGGTTATAACTGAATGTCCAAAGATTCTAAGAAAAGGAAAATCACAGCAGAACTGTGTAGCACAAAGAGGCCACTGTGACACACCCACCTCACCTCCCTGGAGCACCAGCACAGCCTGGCAGATCAAATCCCTCAGTACAGAGTTCTCACCTCACAAAGCCCAGGACAAGAGCTAGCAACTAAGTCTACCCTATAGTGATCTTTAGTAGGGCTTTCCAGAACTTAATATATCACCTACTATTACCACTATCCTTCCTTCTGCACAGATTACTATCATTATTGCTATTATTAAACAACTACCTTATAGCACTTAATAGCAAGTTTTATCACTGTTAAGGAATTCTGGATTAAAAATTATCTACAAGGGTCCTTTTAACCTGGCCAGTGACAGGGCTCATTGTGTCCTGATTATAAAGTCACTTGTTTTAAATAATGTTAGCAAAATATTAACATTTAACTTGTTTCTTTTGTTCAGCTGAGGAGGTGTGTGGATACCACAGTGTGCTACTCATGCAAGCCTTAGGTGCTCAGGGAAAAAAGAAAAAGCTATGGCCTTCCTGTGACACTGAATATTTTAATATTTGTTTCTAATCAAAACACGGATTACAGGTCCAGTATTCACTACCTAGCACATCCTATTTATGGATCTCCTCTTAAAATCCATGTCTTTTTTGTTAAAGTGACAGAATCTACAGCCAAGTATCAGCTTGATCCACACAGAACAGAGAGCTCCAAAACACCAACATATCAAATGTTTTAAAAACATTTTAAATGAAGCAACTGGAGTGTTTCACACACACTGTAAAGGAAGAGTGTAAAAAATACAGTGTGCTGCTCATCTAATTGAGCTTCTCTCTATCTAACACTGCCTGCTTCTCAGACACAAGGGAAGCCCAGCTGAAAAAACTGCTATCATCAGATAAAATTTAAAATAGAAAGTTAAAACTGTGGGGATGATATGATGTCCCCTATTTTCCTAGCTAACCTCCCTGTTTTAACACATTTACTCAAAAACCAAGTGTCAAAAGCAGTGCTGTAGCAGTAATTCAGTGTTTGAATACTCAACTGAAATGTTCTGTCACATATACCCAAAAATTGAGAGATTAAACACTGCCATAAAAATACTAACAAAACCCTAAAACTCTGACAAACATACGACAGGCAAAAATGAAGCATGTTGTAACAAAAATGGCCCTTAGTCCTCTCAGCAAAATTCTACAGGAGCATTTGCAGCTGAAAACAGACTCCTCAGACAATTAAAATGTATTCCTAATAAAACATTATTAAAAGCAGATATGCTCATAATATTTTTTTCATTTGGTAGGAGGATCAGCTCTCTGTTCTGCAACTCTTCTCCCATAGAAATCAGCTCATTTTGCATTGGTTTAAAAACGATGCACACCCAGTGCTGCAATCCCACCCAGAGCATGAAACACAATCCAGGAGGCCAAGGAGCTCAGTGAGCTGCAGCTATTCCATCCATTTCCACTGGTGAGTCACCTGCTCACTGCTCACCCTCCCTGCCCTGCACAGGAGCTGCTGGTTTGCCCTGGAATCTCCACTGATTGCAAACTTGTCCCAAGGATTTGGTCCAAAGTCTAGACTTTGCCTGCTTGAGCCCATCTTAGAGAGCCACACAACGTTTCTGTTGAACACGTAAAAAGTTTCCAAACATGTCCTTTTAGATCCCCTTTCAGAACACAGGCATCAGTTTAAAGGGATATTAAACATTCCAAATGTAGATTTTAAAGCAAAGTCCTCAGCAAATGCATTCTGGAATTACCAGGATGCCTCAAAGGCTATGCAGCACTACTTCCATAGTGTACATCACATTTAAAACAGATTATTTTGCTTTTGGGATACAGATTTTATTCTGTGTTCACCTACATTGCACTGCACAGGAAAACCCCAAATACTGCAGATGCAGAGTTCTGAAATTACATGGTCTATATCCTCATTCTATATCCTCACAGGTGCAAAATGCATTTCCAGGGATATACATCTGTCTCTCAGGCAAAAAAAAAGAGGATTTTTAGGAACCAAGACAGAGGACAACAGGGGTCAGGGGAAGAGCAGGTCAGAGTGCCAAGGGGGGAACTCTGACCCCCATGGAGCTTCCTATTAAAATAATGATTTCTTCTTTTTTTTTAAAAAAAAACTTTTTAAAAAAACTTTCACTAAAATTGTTAGTGACACAGCTGAACAGACAATGAGAGTAGTTTATGCAAAGAAGAGGTGTTCTTGTTTTTCCCCTTTTCTTTTTATCCTTCATTTTGGATCAACCACCTGAAACTCTCCCCCCTGCACCACAGACCATGGAAATACATAATATAATTCTGCTTCTCTTTTTTTTTTCCTTTTCATTTGGAGGTTGAGCAGCTCATTTTAAAACACCTGTCTGAAATTTTTAACACCTAGATGCTGAGACAGGTTGGAATGACAGCCATTCCCACTGTCCTGAGAGGATGATCATATCACATGCAGGCTCAGACATGCATTCTTGAAGAACAGTAATTGGAAATACTATCTACTAATAGTTGGATCTCTCCTTGTAAAAATCCCTTGCACCCATGAACTTTCCAAAACTGATAGCATTTGTGAGAACATTCCAGCAGAACAAAAACAAAGTAACCACACATAGATATAGATTAATTGATTTAAAAACAAATCAAAATATTCACTGTAACTTTCTGCATTATTTCTCCATTGTTTTATTTCCAGAAATGAATTGAAAACTCCTGGTATGAAGTACCATTACTGCTTTTAAAATCACTTTCTCCTGTGAACTGTCACATTGTGTGGTACAATTTCTTTTTCCAGTTCAGAAGGTGAATAAAATGAGGATTTTCAAAACATGTAGGCAAACTCACCCAAATATATGATTTGAAATAGTCAAGGAAAGCCATGTGCAGATAAAATAATACTAGGTATTCTTGAGTAATATTTTAGTTCACTCTAAGAACCTAACAGTGGTTATCAGTGATCTCATCCTCACCTGAAAAAAGGGAACCTGTGGTGGAAAGAGTTGCCCAAGACCACATGTCACCAGCTAATTTCACCTCCTCAATCCATCACCCCTGTGCTCTATCCACTTGCCAAAAAAACTTTGTGCAATAAGAGAAACTCTGCATCCCACTTAAACAACAAAATCCTGTCATGTTCTGAAAAGCACTGCAGTTGAACAGTAACTACTGCTGTTGCAAAAGGCAGAACATTTTCAGGTTGTCCCCTGACTTATTGCTTTAATCACCTGTGATATTTCTGCAATTCCAGGCAGTTTATCTGCAGTACTTGGGACACAAGCCTGTGCTCCACTGAGTCCTTTATTGTCCCACTTAGCTGAGGATTACAGATGGGCTTCCCCCCTTCCTTTTTGCTTGTTTAACTGATATTGCTCCTTACGGTTCTCTGGTTCTGCTGCATATTGAGCAGTCCTTGAGTGACCTGTGCCAAACAAGAGCAGTCCCTTCGAGGGATTCACAGCTCTAATTACAAAGCAAACACTACCATCTGCTGGTCTGTTTGAAAAGACTGACATTAAAAAAAGAGAAACAAATACAGTGTTCCTTCTGGCCTAACACCTTCGAAAACTCCAGTTAATTTTTCTAGGACTGAAGAAACCTCAAATACTAAAACTGGAAAAGCATTATTTTCTGTGTTCTCCCCCTTCCTTCCTGCCCCCATCAAAAAGAATTTGATTTAATCCTGTTCTGAAATACTGGGATAGCCCACACCTTGTACAAGTTCACCCAGCAGAGTTTTTACTTGCATGTAGCACCATGCAGCGAGTTGGAAAGGTGGGAGAAAATGCCTGATGTGACAAATTCCTGTCCCTCTCCACCGTGAGCAAAGCAAGGCTTTGGGGCAGTGGTTTCTCTTTGACAGGTTGGGCTGAGCTGGACCACTCCTCCCAAATCCTCCCAGACACACAGGATTTCAGCCTGCACACTCCAGTCTGAACTTTGCTGGTGGTGTCTACCAGGACAGGTTAGAAAATAAACCCCAAAATAAACATGTTTAATGCAAATGTAATTTCCTACAGGATTTATGATCCAGTTTGTCCAGCTTCAGTCCTGTTGTCTCATTCCCACTATGTGCCTTCAGCTGGGGGCTGAGAAATTTGACTTACTTCTTTCACTTCAAAAAGCAACCTTTGCTGCACAGGGTTTTACAATTTACTTCCATCCAAAAACCTTAATTTTTTGAGTGTACAAGGATGCAAAATTCAACACCACCTGTCAGTACCCAGGGAACAGCTTTACAAAGACAATCTCCGTATGTAATATAAAACCCTATTGTTTCTCTTCTTTAGGCCATTAACTATTTTCATACCCTTTACATCAACTGGGAACTATATATCACAGACAAAGACAATCTCATTTGTTTTAATGGCTAAGTAAATTCAAAATTGAAATGACTAGGCAATTTGTTCTTGTGCTTTTTTAATTTTGATCTCTTTACTCCCCATCCCCCCACACCATCATCCCCCAGCCCCTCCAGAAAAAAAAAAAAAGAAGTCATTTTAGTCAAGAACTAGAATTCTGGCAAACCAGCTTATCTCTGCTGAATTAAATATAAATCAAGCTTAAGCAAATCAAAGATTTGGGTTCAAAGTTTCTTTAACTTCCTAGTATTGGCATTCTTCATTACAAGCCTTCAAAGTTGATCTTTCAATCAGTAATATCTGCCATAATGGGCAACAGAATAAAGACAATGTAATAGACAAATAATTGTAGTGGTTGCTGTTAAAGCAGTAGTTGTATCAGGTGCTGTGCAAGCAGATGCAGGTCAGTCCCTGATGGATGTTCTACTTTGCCATTTAACTGGGGCCCACTAATTGGCAGGTAATTATCAGTCATCTGCCATTCCTACACTTGAGTTAATCCTAATCTGCATTTAGCAGTGGGTGACTCTGACTGGATTGTCATTTGTTTTCAGCACTTCTACATACCCAAGAGCTTTAGAAGACAATCCAAACTGTAATAAGACAAATGCATTTTTTATTTCATTATCTAAAATTTCAAGTATTTTGGACACTGACTCAGTTTTGTCAGGCTTTGTTTCCTTTTGCTTCTCAAGGTCTCAGGCATGATTGCTAATACATCCAAGCATGTGGAACAGTAGATATTCATGCTTTCATTCTTTTCAAGCTACTTGGCACACCTTTAATTTAGGTGCTCAGCAATTCAATCCTGCATGAAAGTCCATGAACATGCCAACAGTAGACTTTAATACAGTAATATACACAAGGGGTATAGGCTATCTCAGAAAACTGCTCTGTTACAATATGAAACACGTCAGCTGGTTCTTGGGGGAAAAAAAGCAGTAGTCCAGGACTCCTCCTGGGAGTCAGACAACTTTAACAGAATATAATGCACTTTAGATTTTGCCCTGAGCTTTGTTACCATGAGCTGCACCTTTCCATGGCACTGGGATTGTGGTGCTGCACTGGGGATATGGAGTTTCACAGAACATGGACCTGAGTACACAGGTTTATCTGATTCACAACCTAACAACAGTTGTGTACAGCTTGGTAAAAACTGAAAAAACCCTCCCTGAATTAGGCTTTAATGCAGTCAGAATATACACATGCAGAACTAACCAGCATTCGTTCAAACCCAACACAACTTGCACTTCTTATGTTGCTATGCAGCCACAAACACCATTCACTCTGCAAACAGGAAGGAACAGCAAACATTTTGATTGTTTTTTAATAAAAATCAGACTACTTCACTGGTGTTCATATACTTTAACTGAGAGAAATCCAAACCCAAAAGCCAAAGCAAGGAAAACAAAGTGTTAAATGCCTGGGTAGCCCAGGCAGTATGACCAGGATACAACTGCTCCACCCCGAAGTACAAGATGGACAAAACTTAGACTTGTCGAGGAAATCTATCAAAGATGAGTTTTTGAGCAGATGTGCAACAGAGACAGCAGATAACTGCTGGCACACTTAACCAGAACCATGTGGTAAAAACATAACGGTGCGGACAAACTGCGAAAAAGAGGGGTCATTGCTGAGCTGCAAAATGAATTTATTTTGATTAAGAAATACAAGAAGGTAATACAGAGAGCAGTGACCAGAGTTTCAGATCATGCAGCAATAGAAAAGGAACTCATAAGCCCCTTAGGGACATAAGGCAACCCACCCACACACAGCTTGTATTTCAAGTCTTCATTTTAAGGCCATGACTTGACCTCTGTTCAGGGACATATTAAGGTCTTGGCACAGTATCAGATGCCTAGAATAGTGAAGTATCGTAAACAGATTTAGTGTATGGAATTTTACACTGGCCAAAATTAATTGGCTAAGAGGTCAAATTACAGCCGTTAATATTTTGCAGTAGGAGCCAAAGCCCTTCGATTGCCCTGCAGTCTATTAACTGTTTCCTTCGTTGATTTTTATGTCTCCAGTTACTTTTTTAGGAAAAGTCACAATTTTGAGCTTTTCCAAAAGTGACAGCAAGTATTTAAATGTAGTTGAGCTTTGTGCAAATCCTGCTTTCAGCCAGCTGCAGAAGTCACTGATAAAGACAGGGCCTGAAAGAAAGTGCAAGGAAGTGAGGTCTGGGGCTTACAATAACCTAAAATCCCAGACAATTGAAGTTAAAGCTGTTCTTGCAGCACCACCAGCTTCTTACACGAATTTAGGTAAGTCATGCAGGTACCACCAGCTCACACTGCTGATACTGAGGGCCAACATCAAAGTATCACAGCTCTCATAAAACCAACTATAAAATCAAAAATCCCACTTTCTGCAGCCATCCAGCGTGGATCTGAATGGTGTGATCTGCTTCTAGACAGGTCAGTCTCTGCTAAGGGTCACTCACTGCTCTCTCCTGGTCCTGCCCCCTTCCCTCCTGCCTGCAAACACTGATCAGGGTTGGAAGAGCAGTTGCTGCTGACCAATTCCTCAGGCAGCTGAGTCCCTCCCTGCACCCCTGGATACAGCTCAGCACCACTCTGCAGTAACAAGAGCCACGGCTATGGGGTTGGCTTTAGTGGCCCCAAGGTTGAAGATGGATGGAAGATTGACTTCATGGCCAATCCCAATTTCCATGTAAAAAGATGAGGAAATACTTTCTGGCTCCACTGAAGCCAATGGCAGCAGTCCCACCCTCAGGATTTTTGCTCGCAGTAATACAGCTGTGTCACCAGCTCACTTCCCTAAGAATTTATGTACTATTGCTAGAGGTGGGGCATGCTTGAGCCAAATTCCAAAATTGAGGCTTAAATGTACTGTAATGTCAACTGTAGATTTTTATCATCCCTACCTAAACTTTATGCCCATATTCCATACCTGAGTAATGAATTGTTGGATCCACTTCAGCAATTGCATCTGTGCCTGGCTTGAGCCCATAAAATCAGAAATACTCAGGTTTATAGATCTTGAAAGTCTGTGTATTTTATCAAATCTTAATTATTTCTAAATTCTAATTTGGCTAATATGTTGGTTTAGAGCCCTCAATTTTCATGAAGTTTAACAGGGAAACTGACTTCAATGCCAGGATGACTCAGCTGACCTGTACATCTTTTAAAGTGGCCAAAAAGTTTTTATTAATACATGAGCTCCTCTAGGATGAGATACCAATATGATTGGGACATTAACAAATATAAGTCTTTACATCAGCACTGCAAAATCTGTTGTGGTCTCTTAGAGGAGAGTGTGCATCTATTCCTGTCCATATCTTTCCTCTCTGAGGATTTTTGAAGAAAAAAAATCAAAAAATAGTTCAAATCCCAAAAGCATTCAGCCCATCTCCTCCTTTCCTACCAGCTTTGCTGACATGCAGTTACTGTCCCATAGTATTTTCAGATGGTGCTTATTACAAAAATAAATCATATTTTGCAGGACAACAGACCACCAATTTTTACTCAAAATACATCAAAATATTTTAAGCCACATGCAGGATTCCAAAGAAGCTGGAAATACAACTGAAAATTAACCTAGTCCAGAAGTGTAGCTGTTTTCACTCCTTTTCCTGGGCACTGGGGGAAACACAGAGCTGGAAGTGTTTGCAGTGCCAGGGCACTGAGCTCCCTTCCATCAGAACATCCCTACCTACAGCTATGAAGCAGGGCTATACTAAAAAATAAACAAACAAAAACCCACCCCAAACCTAATTCTTGCTATCTCTATCACTTGGAAGGACAACAGCAGCACCTTTCCCGTGGAGCCAGGTCTCTGAAGGGAGGCTGCCTCTCTCCAGCAGCTCCCAGGCAAGGAGCAGATTGCGTCAGTGCACTCCTCCCCTCCAGTTCAGCATTGCCTAACCTCCTTCCTGCCTCCCAGTTGGCATCACACAATCATCACCTCACAATTATAGAACCACCATGTGGTAGCCATAGCATCACTTGCGTGGAGAGTGCAATTGGGAAAGTGTCACTCTATTGCTGGGTGACTTAGAAGTGAGAACAGACACATCCTTTGTGAAAGAAAAGACAAGACAGTCTTCTTCCACTTCTCAGTTCATCTTTTTCCTCCCACATACACAGGTTGTTTTTTTCTACCAGAAGCCAGAGAGCAAGACTGCAAAATGACCAAGAATATAACCAAAACTTAATAGATAAATAAATAAATAAATAAATAAAGCTTTACAAAGGGGGTTTGAAATTAGGTGTTTCTTGAGCAGATCTTACCAGTCTCAAGGGTACTGTTATCATCTCATCTATATATTCCAAATTCAAGGGTCCTCTTTCCTTATGCAAGTTCATATTTTGCAATACAGATAAATTTATTCTTTTGTTGCTTCAATTCTTGACTAAGCTAAGGCAAATATCACAATGAACATAACCTTGAACTGCTTATAGGGTCTGCCCTTGCTTTGCCACTCATTAGAGACTTTGACTTCTTTAAAACTATGACTCCATTTAATTGACAGTGCTCTGTAGAAAGACAGAGGTATGGATGCTTCAAGGTTTTTTGTTTCAGTTCTCAATATTGAAGAGATTGAGTGCTAGGAAAGTTAGATCCTAAATCAAGAACTGAAGTCAAATCCTTTTTTTTAAGCAGTTTACAAATCTTAATACCTCATCATGGAAAAATGGCAAATTCTGTATTGACACATTAGTCCAGGTCACTGCCATGCTCAGATCGAAGATGAATGCAAACTCACAGCAAGGAAAACTTCTCACTACTGGAGAATTTGACTTCTCTTCTGCTCTTGCCATTATCATGCATTAAAAAAAAAACCTTCTCCCATAGGCAGTGATGCACCAAGCCCTTCCTTTCCAAGGCCAGAAGGTGGAGTTGTAATGTTGAGGGCCATTACAGAACATCAAAAAGTCACACATCCCACTGAGCCCTAGTTGATCTCGACAAGAAAAATATATTACAATTCTGTAATTATTAAAAGAGAAGCCACTGCCCTATATTGATATAGCCTCATAAATGCTCATGCACAGGCACCACTGCACAACTGCATAAAGAGCCAAAACCAGAGATTGCTCTTAAAGCCAGAAAGGAGCCTAAAAATGGCAAAACCCACAAATAACTACAAGTACATTCAGTTTTTCCTATCTTTTAATTTTTTTCTAACTCAGAGTACTTTCATAACATCTGCAAGGGACTGTTTAAGTTAGTCATTCATTCCTAAATGCATATTAACAATGTGCAAAGGCAATGTTGTTATATTTCATGCAGACCACTGGATAACCATGTATATACATATATCTGTTGCAACACACAGCCAAGTAAGTCAGCCAGAAAACTATGCACTCAATGGAAAATTTGAAACAAAATCACCCAGTGACTACATCTCAACAGTGCCCCTTTAAGCCAAAACAAACATTTAGCACCAGTCCATCAGTAGTTAGTAGGAGGATATATTTAAGCTGACTCCCATATATTGGCAGCAGTGTGATTGGATGTGGGATGTTAAATATGCCAACCCCTCCCAAGCAGTGCTGATTTCCTATCCTGGACAAATGAAAATGAAAGCACATAATGTCCCTGAGAAGCCCCAGAGCCCTGAGCTCACAAATGAAAGCTGAGTCCTCAAATCAGACTTGGCAGGGAAAGAAGTCCCTGACATTCATCAGAGCTGATGCCACCGGTGCAGCAGGGAGTCAGTGACGTTAATACAGTCCCTGCTCTGACTGCAGAGCTGGGCATCCTTGCATTTGGAATGAAATAATAATTCAAAACACAGCACACAAACACAGCACCAGCACCACCCCAAAATCCAAAGCGCCTAGAAGTTCTTAAGGACTGCACTAATTCTTCAGATTTATCTACTGCAAGGATGGGGAAAGGACTGAGAGTTAATGACAGTGAAAAGAGACTTCAAGACAACAAGTCACTCAACTGTCAGATCATTTATTCAGATGGATGAAGATACACGGTAAAAACTCAGTCGTGTTGTTATTACAATGGTCTCTTTAAACTGAATCAGTTTTGGAAATCTCTTGTCTAATTTTTGAAATCCCAAGTGAACAGAATTGAGGGAATAATATTTTTTAAAGAGGAAACAGGTTTTTGGGCTGGTTCAGATTCTAACACCTTCAAAGCTTACTGTAACTGCAGTTTCAAGCACAGCCTGACCTTCCAGTAAGACAGCAAAGCTTCAGCATAGCAGGAGCTGACAATCTGAGAAAAATCTTACAGGGAGTCAATGAAAACTTTTTCAGAAATACTTATTTTGACACAGAAAATTTCAATCTCTGCACCAAGTATTCTGTATTGTGTACCTGACCCACAGCTTGTAGAGAACTTTGGAAATGCTGAGGTCAGAATTTTTACAGCAGGGTGGTACATTTACTGCCCTGCTGGGAAAATCAAAGCATACTGCCAGTCAATTTGCAGTTTTAGTGACTATTCTGGTAAGGAGTGCCACCATGGGAGTTTTGGGTTTGGGAAGTTAAAGTGAGAAGACCTGGAACTGGAGACTTCAAGGAAAGTGTGGCATATGCTTTAGAAAAGCTGAATTGAGATAGAATGGATGAGATGAGACTGAGCACTAAAAAAAATCAAACACTAAAACCAGAACCAACACACACAAATAGAAATTATCAGATAATAAAATCAGCAAGGAAAGTATTATAACAGGGCTGAGAAAATGAAAACTTACTAATGAAAGGCATCTAAAAAGTAAAACAATCCCTTTTAAAATAACATGCTCATGAAGCTCAGAAATCTGGAACTGAGTATCTTTATTAAGGATGACACTGGATCCTTTAAGAATTCTGCTGAACGGGACCTTGTAAAAAAGTATAATAAAATAAATCCTTCAAGAAAATATAAGTACAAGGAAAAAAGGTAATATTGTATGGGGGACAGACACCAAATGAAGTGACATGAGGAAGCAGACAAGTGTAACAAGGTCATGAATACAGGAATGTAGAGGGGGAAGCAAGAGATCTAAGGAAGATACAGCAGAAAGGACATCAAGCACTGCAGAGAAAGGACAGAACAGCACAAGCTAAAGGAGCAGGGGGAAAGAAGAAGCCACTGCAACTCCAATTTCCACACCAGACACAAGAAAATGGGGAGGAAACAACAACACAAAACAGTTTTTCAGCTTGAGGGAGAGCAGGGGGAAGACGTTAGAGAGGGGAAACCAGGAGGAGTAGGAAAAGGAAATTACTTATAAGTTTACTGTTTTGTAATGATTTCAATACATAACTTCAAAAAGATGTAGACCTACAACCAGTTAAATGTTCCTTTTAAAGTGCAGTCTTCATTCACCAGGAACTCCTTTCCTTAAAAGACATTTAACATGTTTGGGGTTTTAATTAGTTTCAAGGAATTGCAATTCACCAACTTTATTTAGTAAATGTCACAAAATATTTTAAAACACGGGTAGCATAAAAATAAATGTCAGAAATTGAAGGGGGTTGATTTTTTTTTAAAATGTTCTTTTTGAGGTGATCTATCTTTGCCCAAGTTTTATCAGATGCTTAAGAGTTTAATCAAAATATCTATTGTCATATCTTCCAATTGTTATTTTACAGAAACAGCTATGATAAAAATCAACGAGATCAGCACACTAGCAAACTGTTTCTTATTAGGGTATTTCCTACACTTAAAATAGCTATTACAATAGACATCACAGAACATTAATTACCCCAGGCATCAAATCTCTATTATTCTCTGATGGAAATAATTGTAAATTATAAAAATACATTGGAGATTCATTTTGAAATGTGTGGGAGGCAGACTGTCTTTGTCTTTAAAAGAAAAATACCTAAGATACGTCTGTTGTATTAGCTTAGCCACCCACATTGCTTCCAATATTTAGCCCATCTACGTGACTTATTTCTTTTGTTCATATTTTTTCTTTGTTTTTTTCCCTCTCTTCTGCATGATCTAAAATACTGGCATGCTGAAAAATATGCTTAAAGTAATTCTCAAGCCCTGTACAGGAGATCACATTGAATTAATCTGTTTGCAACAAATCCAGCACTCAAGTTTATCTGTGCAGTTGGGAGTTGGGGGCTCCTTCCCCATCCCAGATTTTTACTGGGACACAATCATGTTTGCAAGATGAACAGAAGTGTTTCAGTCCAAACCTTCTTCAAATTGACCTCATGTAAAGCACATACAGAGAGCAAAACCCAGAGCACTTGAAAGGAAAGCAACATTTGCTTCTAACAAACCATATAGCAAATTAAGCAGGTGCAGAGACTACTGCCTGAGAGAAAGACAAAAAAACTGTTAATATTTAACTCCTAAACAAATGCTGAGATTACTGTGGAAAGGTTCACAATTTATACTGCATTGAATCAAGCAGCTGGGGAAACATTTAAAAGCCTGTAAGGTAATATGGTCATTAGGATTATTTAAATTCCATTGAAGGAATTTAGAAAAATGTTCCTAAACTGCTTCAAATGAAACACCCAAACACCCTCATTGACAAGGCATAATGGGAAGGACAGGAATGTTACAGGGTGGATAAGAGGACCTTTAAAGCTGAAGCTTGCTAAGGATAAGTTTTGACAGCCTGGATGACAGCTCTGAAGGGAGAGTATATCCAAAGAGGCAAGAGGTTTAGATTCCTATCACCCTTGTGAGGAGCAGCAAGCACCCAGGTTGTGAACAAATCTGTCCAAGGATGTGCTGAGCTGTAACCCAGTTTCACTTGAACAGCAAGTGCTCTTTACAAGGTGTGAGGGGCAGCGGATGCTGTCTGTCAGGGGCACAGCTACTGGATTACAAGGATGTGAGACCTGCCTTACTATTCTACAGAGATATCTATCAGCACCAGCCACCAGCACATGCTACCCTTCTTTTAATCAGTGACAGATCTGGACGTTCATAACCTGAACAGAACTTTCCATCTGTTGTGCTGTTTAATAGGTTTCAAATCGGAAATGTCTAACATTTCAACTTAATCTGATATCCAGTGCCCCACACAGCAACAGAAAGAATTGATCATTCTAGAAGCTGCAGATTTTCGCCACTCAAAACCAAAATAAATTTGTAGTATAGCTCATTAATACACTAGGAGAAAATGTAATTGTTTAATTAATACTGTCGGGGCAGTATAAAACTAATGAGGTTTTTTATCCCCTAAGTTAGAAAAGATCAAAGCAGCAGTCTAACACAGCCCCATTTTCCTTGCTTTTGTCTCTGGTTTGAATGCAGCCTGCTCTGTTCCTGCTCACACTGCCTTCCTCCCCTACCCCTGTCCCCTCAAGCTCCAGCATGCCCTGCATCTTTCCCCACTGCAACACCCTAAGCTCCTTTCCCAGCTTGTCTTCACCACAGGATCTCCTCCACATGTTTAGTCTAGTTTTGGTGGATCTTCCAGATGGAGTGGAACTGGCTGTGACTAGACCAGACCTATTTGTGCAGACTGGCCAAACGACTCTTCCTCTTGGCTGCCAGGCAAACCAAACACGAGAGCAGCCTTTCAGCTACTGCAGCTCTGCCAGATAGATCAGGGGACTGCAGCTCCCAACCTGCTGGCAGCAGCAGTCCAGGCTTGATGGGAAAATTCAGCAGGCTCAAGACCAGCTGAACTTTTTAATCAGGGAGCCCAGTTGATAAACAGAAAGAGAAATCCATAGGAATGCTTGTTAATTCAACAAAAGTGATTTAGCAGCTATTCTAACAGTCTGAAGTTCCTTTGTCTAATGATGGTAATGTTTCATCAAGAGTTACAGCAATTGTTCTCCACTTATTTGTACCAAACATTCCAAATCTGAGTGTTTATTGCCAAAGACACTCTAAATGCCACAAACTACAAACTTCATAAAAGTGAGTTCAACTGGCAATATTTGCAACTGGGATTTTTTTTGTTTGGGTTTTTTTTTTGGCACTTAATGTGATACTTAAGTAAGGAAAGAATTATGATTAAGAGCTTCACATAAGAAGCATGAAGCTGCTGCTATTTTTGGGTAACTAAAAGCAGGGGGGGGGGGAGAGGAAAAAAAAAGTAAAAGGTAGGCAGAATAAGTGGGAGAGAGAGAGGAGGCAAAGCAGTGTATTTAGCAGTGACATCCAGATGCAAGACTGTTGTATGCAATATTAGAAAAGTGGAATTTCCACCAACCCCTCTGTAGCAATTTTGCCATCACTGCATTCCCCCCAGCAAAATGCAGCTCCAAGGGCTTAACACCCCACAGGTAACACTGGTCACAAGAGCTCTCAAACAGAGAATGAGATCCCTTGTGAATTTCTTTTGTGTCCTCATTTTGCCATTTGTATACCCATAGACAACCCTTGGCCATGTACTGTGCTGTGGTATAAAGTGTTACGTGAACAGAAATGTAGTAATCTCTTGAGCAAGAATATTTAAGGTCTTGAGGCAATTATAAAAGTTTTCATTTGGATGGGAGATCCTTACCAGTGAAGTGCAGGTTAGACATCTGCTCAGACAAGTTTTACTTTCAGTAATGAGACTTGTCACCAGGAGTCAACAAGGACAGCATCAAACTGAGTATATATTTTTGTAAAGAGCCTACACAAAGAGCTAATCATAAACCATGGTGAAATACTTATATATGTAAAGATGGAAGTTCCAAAAAAAGCTCTACAAAATTAGATGTTAGTATTTTAATGATCTCTCTTTAAATAATATATCAACTTTTGAACAAGCTAATACTTTATAGATGAGAATCTTTAAACCAAGTGTAATTGAGCTACAGTGTTTCTATAGTGGTGTCCCCTCATCCTGAATCTCTTTTAACACTCATTGATTTCTGTCAGACACTCATTGGAAGAATTAATTTATTTATGAACTTGTCATTACAAGTCATTGATTAAGATGTCCTGCCTTAAAGATTTAATTATGCCCTAAGATAAAAGATTTGCTAATTATTGTCTTTTATCTAATTGAAGTTTTGTATTACAAATAAAGTTCAAAGGTTTAAGACAGTTGCCCTTTCAACTATTTGGGCAAAGATGAGAATTTAATCATAGGGGGAGAGACCATGTTCTCACCAGCAACTTCAGACATATTCCAGGAGCCATTCTGGTAACAGAATTGATGACTATTCAATGTGCAGAGATCCCAGAAAATCTTTCAACCTCTTTTTGTCTTTCACATGTTTGCACAGCATGGCTCTTTGTTTTGGATCCATCAGGCAAGTTGACAGACTGGTCCATAGTGAAATAACTTACATCAAAGATTGGGAACTTCCACGTTTCTTTGTCTTCCAATTTTACTTACTTTTACATACTGACAGTGGGAACAATTCCTAAGAATAGGAGTTTTCAGGCCTTCACAAAAAGATAGCAGAAATAACCTCATCTAAAAATTGTTCTTAATTGAGGACTAGAGCAGAAAAACATCAGTTAAATATTGATATCTCATAACAATTAAGAATTCAGTCAACAAAATTACATCTGGAGTTTCCTTCTGTGTCATTAAACAAACCCATGAACTCGTTATGTAATTTCAAAAGAGCACAAATCAAGAAACAGACATATCCACAGAAGAGGAACAGCTAAAGTAGAAACAACTTAATTTTCAAGCTCCTAGGAAGCACAGACCTGAAGCACAAAGCTGTCCTGCCTGCTGCACACACTGTGTTCATAATTATTCAGGTTTGCACACAGCTGCAAACACACAGCTCTACAGAGCTGGACCAAGGGAAGACCCTTTCCCCCAGCAGCATTTTCACTGTTGCAGAGAACCCCAGGCTGACACTTGCCCCACACAGACAGGAAGGTTTTGTGGCAGTCTGACACAGACCCATCAGACACACGAGTGCTCTGAAGCCATAAGCTATTTCAAGTAGGTACTTGGTCACAAAAAATGCCCATTGGGCTACTACCTAATAATGTTGCTTGACATTTATATATGCGATTAAAACAAATATAATCAATCCATCTATATACAATCAAGCTATAGTTTTGAAAGTCTCCTTGATTTATGACATAATTTATAAGGATAGAATATTTAATACCTCAGTGAGATGGAACAGCTCTGCAGGACTGGAAGTTTACTCTGTTCTGCTTAGTGAATTACCACCTAAACATCCTAGATACAAGATCAAGACAGAAGGTTTTATTTTAAGAAGTGCTTGGCCCACAGATTACTGGATGCTGGATTACTCAGATTCTGCAATTTACTGTGTGAGATCACTATTAGTGAGTGGAGAATTTGGCCTGACTTTGTGTTACAAACCATTCCATGTTTGCAGCAGCGGAACCAAAGAGCTTACAAGAGCCCCAAGCCTAAATACTCTCACAGAGTTCATTTTCCTCTTTCTGTAAGGTTTTCTGTTTATCAGTAACCTCACACTGCTCCTGGCATTCAGAGTGCCATGCACAGGGATGCTTCTAGTGTGCTGCTCGCACTAGAATTGCCAATTCCTGTTAATACTACTCAAGAGATGCTTCTAAAGCACAGGAGTTGTATTTTTTTCCTTACAGTTGGAGAATTATGGAAGTGTATCTCCCAACTTTTTTTTTTAAAAATCATTTCCAGAGGAAATGCCTTCTTGCAAAAGCCATGAACTGCTGCTTTGCACCTAAGCTTTCCCAAATTGAAAGCACAGTTTAATATCATCAGTATGATGGGACTAAATGGAATTCCAAAACTGAGGATGGTCATGGTCCAAATCTTAGCTTTGATCTACTGCTCTTGGAAATGTTTCCATGCCCATCAACTCACATCATCTTCAGGAGGAATTCAGTGAACTTTGCACCTCGCTGACACACAGATACTTTAACCAAAACAAGGTTTGAGAGCACCTTTTTTAAAAAAGCTGGCAAAAGAAGCATGGGTAGGAACACATTTCTTCAATTTTCACAGTTACAGCTTCAGCAAATCTCAAGAGCATTTAATCAAACACCTTTCCAAAATCTTTCATTTTATCAATCTAAGAGAAAAAAAAAAATTGATACAAATAAACCTGTTCTAGCTACTTGACAAGCTCAAAATTTTCCACTCAGTTCAATTTTCATCCAAGGGAAGAAGATGTCAAGATGACATTAGCGAACCAAGCAGTTCAGGCAGCCAATTCCTTTCAGTGCCTTGTGTGCAACTCCTTCCATATTTGCTGTGTGCAGAACAAGACCAGGGCTTGGCACTACATCCCAAAGAGGAAACCTGCAGGATTTGTGGCACAGAAATAAAACACCTAATATAGACCTTAAGCTTGTGCCTAGATTATTTCCAACAGACAGAAAAATTTAATTTTCTCAGCAATGTCTTCCTCAAAACCTGACTGAGGGTCTCATCGCCTTTGAAGCTGGAAGTGTGAAACTGAAACTGACTGGGTTTAAAATAAAATTCCTATACCTATATGGAACACATGTGTTCTCAGTGTGCTCCAGAGCATTATCCAAGAGGAATTCCACATGCTAAGATGCTCCAGAGCACTGTACATAATCAAGAACATCAGTAAAGCTGGATTTGTGCACCAGCCATTTTCTAGTTCTTTGTTTACAAGAATTGAAGATATAAAAGAAAGCAAGTTTTCATCCCCCATACTAAATGATGATTGAACATTAATATTTTTTAAATGAAACAGTGGATTATCTGAAGAGAGAAATAAAAGCACTTTCTAAGAAAAAAAATCCACGGCAATTTACTGAAATGCTTTCATGCTATTTTACATAGTGATTTTCTTTACTATTTCTCCAAAGACTGCAGGTTAAGGATGAGGACCTAGTCCCTGTATGACAGGTCCTGCTCTCAGAATAGAAAGTGGAAAAGGAAAGTGAAGTGTCCTCATATGGGAGAGAAGCTTGCATCTTGTCAGATTTTTATGTGCTTTATTTATTTTCATAAGTAAGCTGTAGTATCTGGGCACCTCCTAGTATTATTTATAGGCATTTCTATAGAGCTCATAATCACAGTATCTGAGTGCCTCTCACTATTTACGATATGCCATTTATCTCTAGAGGGTAGAACTCTCCTCCTTTCTGCTTTGAAGATGGCTTTTCATAGAGATAAGGTACAGATGATTAATGCCTTCTGCACTTGGCATCTTGTGACATGGCTGTTTGGGGAAATGCAAGTCTTTAATCACACTCTAAAGCACAGGATTTGGGGCTCAGCTTGATCTCTTTTGGACTATACCTTTTTCTCCAAATGTAGAGTCCATTTCGAAAAAAAGTAGAAAAAGAACAGGAAATTCCATTGAAAAATCAGCAAGGGCAGTTTTTCTCTCCTGAGAAACCACACATGACAAAATATCTTCCTTAAAGAAATACAAACCTCAACAATGTCTCCATGTTCAGTAGATTCTGTTCCAGTGGGACTTCATTTCAAGCATGTCAGACTTTTCCAGTATCCCAGGGAACCTTTTTTTTTCAGTCTGAGAAGGTCAGAATGTTTCCTGAGAGGCCAAAAGATGGGAAAATGAAGGATCCTTCATGCCAACTGACACTAAGCAGTATTTTTCCTGACTGCCATGAGCTCACATATCCAGTGAGAGGATTCCAAGTTACCTTGACAATGAGCTCAGATTCTTCAGCCCCACTGAAGAAAGGGCTGAGATTTGTCTTTTTACACAAAACATACAGAAAAATGCAATCAGCTGATAAACAGCAAGTCTTTGATAATGAAAACCCTGCAAAAATACCTTTTTTGAAAATAAGGAAAAAGAATAAGCAAAAACCAATAACCAAAATAGGTTATTAAGAGGACAAGATTACTCATAACTCAGGATTGCTCTGTCAAACTAGATGGGTTTCAGTTCCTGAAAAAAATGAAAGATTTTCAAGAGAATAAATACACGGCTAAACAATATATTTTGGTCACTAAGGAAAAGTTTTCTAATCCTAATTCACACCCTGAAGGATGTAACTGATCTTCAGTAGACCCCATTAGCACAAACAAGAGAAAGATCAAAGAAAGAAAAGCATCAATAAGGGTAATTTAGACTTTAGGCTGGTTGGCTTTCTTTGGTTGAGTATCTTCAGTGTCTGACACACTGACCCTAAACAGAACTGAAATACAAACAACAGCCATTTCCTCACTGGAGTAACTACTGAAAATCTGCTATGAACTTTCCCTTCACCAATTAAGTGAATTTTTATGAACTTTGCTGACACACAAACTTCGCAAACGTTTCCATGATTGAGATTTCTGAAGGAAGGGCAACTGCCAAAGGACAAAATTCATGAGAACATAAATTAATTCTAAAGATATCCCTAAATAGCTCCAAAAGGCACGCTATGAACAGGCACTTTCAGAAGCTTAGCACATCTTTAGGAAGCATCATCAGAACTATATTCTGAGTGAGGTGGTGTCAGCTGAGACAGAGACACGTTATTTCTATAAGATGACTCATTTACTAGTTGCCAGATACTTCCACATTTTCTAGTCTGTTAAAAACAGGAGCATGATTTTAGTTATAAAAGAGCTGGAATCTCAGATATCTGCTAGCACTGGGTAATTAATCCTTCCCATGTCAAAATAGCCCTTTGTACAAATTATTTCCATAATGAAGAATGTGGGGTCTTTTGGCAATCAGCCCCAGGTTTAGGGTTCTTTATGCTTCTTGCTCTAGAAGGTCCTCAGAAGTACCACTGTATTTGATCATAAAATACTGAAATTACACTAGTATGGAGTTAGGAAAATTGACAGTAGCATCAGCTCAGTATTCCTCACTAGGAATTTGTTTCCTCAGCAGAGAAAGCATGGGGGTAAAGAACAAGGCAAAGACAAAAGACACTGAAAGGTGCAGGATAAATCAGTTATGGTTATTTAGCAATTAAGTGATGAATATAGCCTGATTTCAAAAGAATACTCATTACTCCATCCCCATTTACTTCAGAGAAAACATTTGTGAAAACAGAAAAGTACATCAGGCAGCAAAAACAACTCAGATTTTTAGACCAGATACGATGGTGAGTATTTTCTAAGATTGGCCTTTATAGCGTGAAAAACGATGAGTGAAAGGAAAGCAGGATTCAGTCTCCAATAAAGACTGGAAAGGCAAGTGCTGGACTCATGTGTGGGAATTGTTTCTCAGTTGCTGCTCTGCCATCAGCTGAAGCCAGGGAGAGCATTTCCTAAACATTTCCTAAACTGTGCTGGCTCACAATGAGAGGCTGAAGTCAGCAGTGGATGTAAGCAGCATAAATCAGATCACAAAGCAAATGAACACACACAGGGCCTGATCTTCCTGTTTATTCCAGCAGACAGCAGGAGCAGCAGTGAAACCAGAAGTTCTGAGAGGAGAATTAGACCTTCAAGCTTGGGCTACTTGGTTTTGGGAGGTGATTTTTGGGGGGTAGGTGGACAGTGCAGAGGGTGCTACATTTTAATAATGTATGTTATAATACCTCCAAATTCTTTATCTTACTAAGAAATGCTCATTGTCATAACATTTACATGCACTATGGCCAAAAGACACACTTCAATTTAATAATAAAAGGCATATTAATTTGACAACAATTCTCAAAAACTCATGTAAATGTGCTATAGAGCATTCAAGGACATTGAAAATCATCTATCCCAAGGACTTGAAAAAAATAATAATAGTGGAAAAAGTGCAAGTGCTTTGTTTTGCTATGTTCTTCACTTCAGAGAATCCCTTGACAATGATACACTGCCATGCACATTTAAAGCACACTAAGAACACCAGCTGGTGCTCTGGAACAATCCTGTAGACTGGAGAATGAATTCTCTGCTGAAAACACAAGAAACATGTTCATGAAACATCCTCCAATTAGTGAATTATCATTGACAGCTTAAGTACCACTTGAGCAGTGAAGGACGTGTAAACTGAATAATGTCAGATTGCTTCCACAACAGGTCATGGTGCACCTTTTAAACACCTCAACAAGCTGCAGCACTTGAGGTTGGGATGCCTGAAACACTCAGACATGCAGTTTAAAATACACTGTGGAAAACAAATGATAAAACACCACCCTGACAGCAATATGAGTTTCTCTCACATATTTATTTGCAGACATTTCACCAAAGCCTGGCTCAAGTGCAGGTGCACAATTACCCATTACAGCAAAGGCACAATTATAAACTGTAAAACACCTCAGTCCTGTTGAGAACTTGAAGAAAAAAAGAGGCAAAAAATAGATATCTTTATTTACTCAGTCCTAAAGACAAAAGTTCAGTTCAGGAAATCCCTTGCAAAATTGACAGGATAAAATATGGTTTCTCCATGAATAAACTCAACATTTTACTATTCCATCTTCTAGCTATTCAGTATTATCTTCTGATCTCAAGAGACCAATATTTGAGATTAAGTCTTTTTTATGGGTTTTCTCCCAGTGTCTAACTGGTGTTCCCAAGGTAATATACATTAAACTTGAGAAGCATTAACTACACGGTAAAACTTTATTTTATGTACGACCATGTAAATGACCCATGTCTACTCTCTTCCAGAACTGGTATCTCTGAAAACATTTTCATATTAAATCTGAATTAAGGGAAGTTCTCATAACCATGTGACAGGAAAATGCACTATCTTTTTGTTATAGTGATTTACCAGATTACCAAAAAACAACATGGCCACACACTACAGCTGCTAAACATTTAGATACTGTGGATTGAAGGAGCACATGGAACATTTATATGAGTGCTCCAGAATGTGAGCATCATCACACACTGGCTGCACTTTTGCCCATGCCAGGTATTAAAAGAGAACTCTGATAGTTCAAATAGCATTGCATAGTAACTGCTGAGATTTCAATGATAACTTCATTTATAATGTAGCAAACTAATGCTGATGAAATCCCTAACATTCTTTTTAACTGCAGTGGGTAATAAATTAACCTGTTTAAACTTGTTTTTCTGTAAGTTAAAATGAATTCCATAAAAGCCACCATTCCCCTTTGAAGCCAGTTCTCACCTCTCGTGCCATGGTGGGACAGCAGTGAAACAAATGTACACAACACAGTATCCCAATAAGGGAGAAGCTCTCAAAAGGCTTTGCTGAGGAATTTTACCATGACAGACCTATGTTGGAGCTCTGAGCCAATACTTCTTCCAATTTTAGGAGACAGTCTAAAAAAAGATTAGAGTTTTCCTTTCTAGGTCTTTTTACCTGGGCAGGATTCCTGTAGCCATCCTGGAACCTTTTAATGAATTTTCTAAGGCTAAATTCAGCTAATTTTGGAGAACAACTCACAGCAACATGTGCCAGTTTCCAAATCGAAATCAAGAAATGCACACCATTATTAAGATGTATTGCAGTATGGGTTTCTGGAGGTCACAGTATAACCTTTATTCCTTATTGAACAAGACACCGTTAACTACAGCAGGATTCCAGCATAGCTAAATATTGCATTTAAAGACCATAAAATTTATCACAACCAGTAATACTTTCCTGACAGGTGCCAAGATTCTAAAATCTTCTGGTAGAGCATAGAAACCCCACTACTAAAAACTGATGTTCATTAATGAGGGCTTTCTCTTCCATAGCCTCCCACCATCTTTTATCCATTGCATGTTAACCTGATAATCCTAAGTATCTGTCAAAGCCTAGCCCAGAGGAAAGAGTTTGGCAGTTAAAAGAATTAAGGTTCTTAGAATTGTCTAGAAATAGAATTTTCATTAAAGGAAAAAAAATAATCCATATTTTAAAAGTTAATTTTCATCTTTTTTAACTGGTGCAACTTACAGCTAATTCATTGGAAATTATAACTAGCCCTACAAGTTGAAACACCAAAAAGCTGCATTCTGCCAAGCTACTGGCCTATTAATCCAGTATAATCCACA
This sequence comes from Entomyzon cyanotis, assembly GCA_024500445.1. Taxonomy (NCBI): domain Eukaryota; kingdom Metazoa; phylum Chordata; class Aves; order Passeriformes; family Meliphagidae; genus Entomyzon; species Entomyzon cyanotis. The sequence continues at coordinate 4,973,036 of JAKEPQ010000743.1, read as the reverse complement.
TCCTTAAAATAACATCTTCAGAAGGATTGTGGCTATATCCATCTGTTCAAGCACTGAATATTTTATTATGTCTTACAGAAACACCAACGCATTATAGAAATGTCATCTAGAGATGTTTTAAATCTTTTTATATCTGCCTAGCTAAAGACATCTTGTTCCAGAGTAATGGAGTTACCAGGTAAATGAACACCCTACTTCCATTCCAGGCCACTGGAAATCAGTATTTCAGGCAAGATAAAACACTGGCAAGTTCCAAAAGAGCACAAAACCTACACTCCACCCTTCTCACAGGGATGTCAGCAATGATGTGGCTGCAAACTTGAGTTAAACAACACGTGTGACCCAGAAGGTTACTGGGCAGTGCTTGCAGGGAGATTTCCTTAACCCACTCCCTGAACAGCACCAGGAGCTAATGAGATCCCTGATAACATTATTGCTACATGGAAAGCAGATACTGCACAATCCATCAGGTAAATCTCTGGTTCCCTATGCACATTTGCAAATCAAAGATTTGTAACAGTCTACCAAACATATCAGAGGAGTAATTGCTTCTCCATGGACGTCTACCTTTCCTTGTTACACCAGCCAAAGCCAGTAGGGAACATGTTTAAAACTAATATAAATACAACAAATCAAAGCCAACACAAGCTATCAGAAAAGAATTTTATATCTTCAATTAATTTAATCAAATAGCCAAAGCTATTTATCTCAGGGAAACAGCATTCAATCTCTAACAGAGTCATACACCTTCAAAGGTGCATGTCTGGACCCAAGAAAACACTTTTTAAGCGTTTCTTGGAATTTGTGTAGATCCTGATAATCGCTACTGAAACCTCATTCCTTGAGAAGCTATCACAGACATGGGCTTTTAATTCCATCCAAAGCACAGAGAAATCTAATATACTTGCATATTAGATAGTTCTTTTTTATATATCTTAGTTGCCATTTTAGGATTAATGATAGGCAGAACCAAGTAGGGTCTGATAATCATTTATTCTCCAATAGCAAAAAGTGTCTTCTACTAGGCATCAGCATAACTGCAGTGTAACCAAATAAACTGGAGGGTAAAAGAGGTCAGTTCCCAAAGATTTACATCCATGTTATCAACCCTCTCTGCTCTCAGAAACTACAAAAATTTGAGAGTAACGGTGATGCAAAGTGCTTTTTTAACATAAATGCTACTAAAAACACAGAAATCAGTAGAAAATTATAACTACTTTAAACCAAGCTGTAGAATTTTATGGTAAGGATATAATTTTCTGCTAAGTTTTATATGTGTGCCCAGAAATAAAACACCAGGCCTCTATTGAGTTTTATAGGGTTTTTCTGTAAGAATTACAACAGTGGTATTCAAACAATACTTGTGGATCAGACTGCCAGCAGCCCTGTAAGCTAAAACTGCATTGCATAAACCAGGCATTGAATAATTTGGGATAATGAACAAATTCATAAAGAATCAGTGGCTGTTTGTCAGTAATCTGTGAACAGACAGAGTGGTAAATTCATTGAATAAATAAATAAAAAAACCCCAACCCTCTTGGCTGTGAATAGTTCACCCAACTTTACTGCTTTGCCTTGAAGGGACTGCCTGAAGGGTTTATAACTCCCCAGCATTCCTGCCAGGTAATTTGTGCAGCATTTTTTAGCAACGGTTAAATTAAAAAGCCCTTATGGGAAAACTCAATGAATTTAATAGAGATGAAATCAATATGGTTCTGCAGAAATTACTGCAAACCCTTTAGCTGGATCCTCTCCCCCCATCCCAGCCCCTTTACAGTGCACAGTGCGGTCAGAGCAGCGCAAGAGAATCCTAAAGTGGTTGATTACAAGCACAGGGAATATCTGCAGGGAAAGCACATCTGAAACCCTGTGACAGCCTGGTTTGCACCTGGGAGAAGAGGACAGCATCAGTGAGGGGTGAGGATGTGGATGCAGCTTAGCTAGGGATCAAATCATGCCAAGAATCTCTCCAGTAGCTTCATACATGGAAAGCTTAAATGCCTTTCAAGTTCCCAGTTGAGACACTGTCCTTTCTCTGGGAGTAACGCTTAGAATTAATCTGGGAATTCAACCTCAGCAAGGGAACCACAGCAAATCAAGTGTATCATTAGCTATGTTTCACCCTATTTTGCACAGATATTAGCTCAGATCAAACAACAGAATACATCCAGGACCATCCCCTGGGTTCAGTTCCCACAGGACTGAAAGAAGTCATGCAGTAAGTGCAACAGATGGAACAATGATGCTGCACCCAAGAACTCAAAATTTTAATTGTATTTATGCTCTTTTCTCTTCCTGGGACACATGAAAACACACATGAAAGTCTGCAAGGTACACTGCTTAGCAGGGGAAGAACAACAGAACCTCAGACATAGGGGTGGCAGATAAGGTCAGAAGTCTCCACCTGAAAACCTGTATTTAACTTCAAGGGAAAGTATTTGATTTTTGTGCCATAACTTTTACACTTCCTCCCTATTAGATTTTAAAGCTTAATTTTAGTATCCAAGTTCACCTAAGTGGATGACCAATGGAATAAAGTGTAGCTGAAATCAACATGCTCTTAAGAGCTGCAGTTTTGTTTAGCAGTGAACATGGTCATTAAAGTGCAGTTACCACAATAATAAATGTAGATATCATTAATTATAATACTGGATTTAAAATGCAACTTGAGCCTCTCCAGTGGCTTTTAAGGTGGTGTAATACCACAGCCAATTCAAATGTAATCAAAACTAGCAGTTTAATTTAGTCAACATTTACAGCTAAAAACCCTCCAAACTTTCCAGCCATTCTAAAAATCTATTCCACATACTCATATTAGGTACAGGAAAAATAGGAGTATTTCATTTGATAAATAACTTTATTTATATTTTTGCCCATCCATGCTTACATGTCAACTTAGCTTAGAGTGGAAAAATACACACACTTCCCTTTTCTTAAGGGATGTACATGCATTTTTCCACTTAGTGCCTAAAGAATTGGACAGATAAATCCCACTGATAATTATAGCATGTAATCTTATCTGAGGTTCAATCTCTTGCACTAAAAATCTCCCTTGGGACATGTAAAAGGGTAGACAGATATAAAGGAAGATTTCTGGAGTCTGTTCTGCTGTCCTGCATCACTGAAGCCAACAGCAACAGGACTGGCCTCAGAACTTTGCCTTAAGCCTCTGAGCATAAAGATCTGACTTTTACAGGAGCCCATGGAAACTGACTCGTTCTTCTGCCCTTTTGAAATTCCCAGCCCACACCCCTATTTGTGAGAAGGATTCTTTTTACTTTCATACAGTCCCTGTATTTAGAGGCCCCAGCAGAGATCAGGGTCCTGCTGTCCCAGACACTGAGCAAGGTCTGTGCTCTGGAAAAGAGACAGGAGAGAGTGGGAGGGAGGCAGAGGCACAAGGAAGGGGTTTGCTCAAAATCACAGAACACATCATTAAGGGGCCAAGACCTTCTGGCTCTTCATGAGGTTATGGAACTAAAGATCCCCAACACCAGGTGAACTCTAAGCCCAGAAAAATGAAACTTTTTAACATTTGTATGGCAAAGAGTCCCTCACCTGTCTGTAAAAACACAATATCCTGAGTATTTTCAGACACAAGAATAATCTGGTCTAGAATAATCACAACTCTGATCCACTGTGGAAGTGCTGATACTCCATCTAGCCTTCAAAATTAAGGCAGATTTTAGGATTAGGTACTGACCAAAGTATTTCTGCATGCATCAGCAAATGATGCCCATTTTTCCTTCACCTTCACCACCACATCATACCCAGTTCTCTTCAGGCACTATAAATATTTACACCAATTTGCTGTTATAGTTTTGCTATTGATTTGAACAGGAAAAGAACTGAGTGCAAAGAAAGAAGCCTGGGATTTCAGCCTCACAGATACTATACAGCTTGACTGCCCCAAATGACTATTCTCCTCTGCTCTCTATCTTTTTTGCCAAAGAAAGCACAAACTGTGTTTCAAGGGACAAGTACATGTTGGGTAGCTCCAAAGAAATGCAGTTCTAAAATCTGGATGTGAAAACACCCCAATGAGTGACAGCAGTTGTATTAAATCTGTGGATCAATTATTATAGCTTTTGCTGAGAGATCTTGAAGTTCCAAATGAGGGAACAGTGAAACACTTGTATTAGACTGGCTCCAATCTGCACCCTTGGTTGGCTTTTCATTAAAGACCTCTCAGCCCTAGCTGGGATTTCAAAGGCTGCACAAGAAAGTCCAGAAAACTTTACCAGAGTGGTCAACTAACTATTCTGAATAGTTTAAAATTGTAGTTCTTATGCACACTTCCTAGAAAACCTGGTGGTTAAAAATTGTTAAGATATTTATGCCTTGATACAGTGCACATTTTAGCACAGAACTAGACCAGAAATAAAGCTACATCTCTGTGGCACAACTGGCTGATTGAACCCAAAGTAAAAGGTACTTGTGACAAATGATGAAGATTAATCAAGTGTGTCATTCTTGAATTAGCAGACACCCCAATGGACTACTTTCCTGATGCCACATTAAAGTACTTTTCCAAATACAAGAACCATGCCATGACTTGGTTCTCTCTCAGCAATTCTAATATTTCCAGTAAAAAACACTCAGGACATGGTTTTTCTCAGAACCATGCATCTGTTCCACCTTCATCATGTTATCAGTCAAAGAGTCAAGTGCACAGCAGACATGAGAGGTGTGGTAGTTGTGTCACAGAAAATTTACCAGGACTGTGTAATTCAGAGTGAAAGGGGTAAGGTAAAGAATCTCACTTTAAAATTAACAAAAGAGAAAAATTTTGATCAGGAAGGCAGTTCCATGACAGGGAACTTACTGACTGCTGGCACACACCCAGAACTTGGGAGCCAAACTACAACCTCTCCTTCTTCCTTACATTTTTCAGGCATGGAATTTAGACTCACCTTCTCATGGCTCCACATTATGTCAATATTACTTCCCCAGTAAGTGCTATTTAAAATCACCCCTAATGCATCAATGCCACCACTGTCACACTTCTCAGTAAAATGCTGTCAGGGACAATGATTGCTGCATCACCAGAAGCAGAGTGAGAAAAAAAACCTCACAAGATGACTTTCACTCAACGTACAGCACCAAACATTTTAAATAACTTGAGCTACAGAGATTTCAGCTGGCCCTGTGGGCAGCCAGCTCAGCACACCCCAGGATCACTACCTGAGATGGTATTTCAGCACACACCTGGCAGCCCTTGAAGCCAATTCTCATCATTCTCTCACTCAGAATTAAAACCAGGGAAGGCAGCAGTCAAACCATCATAAGAATGGATGAACTGAAAAGAAAATAATGTTCCCTAAATTAAGACATAGGAGGAAATCAGACTAGATATTAGGAAAGCAGCTTGCCAGAATAAAGAGTGAAAAGCTGACATTATTTAGAAAGTCACAACCCTCTGACACAACTAAAGACCAAAACTATACTTGATTTTTTAAAATTTCTATTTTTTAAAATTTCTTCTTTTAAAAAACTACCCTGGTGTTGACTAACAGCTATATTCTACTTGTCTGAATTGCATTCCACCTGCACCAAAACTGGCCTTAAGTCCAGTGAGCTCAGTCCGCCATCAACAATAATTTTTGGATTTTTTTGGGATTTACACATGAAAGAAACATTCTCTCAGGTTTCCTTCCAACATTTGTTTGGCAACCATCACTGGCATTATTTTTAAAAGAATTTTCAGTCTAGAACCAAAGCTGTTTATTATATTGACATGAGAATCTCCAAGCAGAGTTTATTCAGTATAAACCCTTGGTCTGCACAAGCTGAAGGGGGCTTACATTCACTTGTCAGAGAGAGGAAGAAGACACTATGACAATTGCTGTCAAACAACACACTCATAACACAGCAGAGATCATTTCTTTGATCAAGAGAATCACAGCCTGAAAACCTGCAAATACCAGCACTCTGCACTATCACTTAGAAATTGTGATAACAGTTTAACACTGAATTGCTACTGAACTTCCTTTCTTATAATAGCTGCTGTACATAAGGAAGCTAGCAACAGTTTTGAATTTTCATTCATGTGCAATTTCAGGAAATGAGATGAGAAAACTTCTCTAAAAAATACTTAAATATTTAATGGGTCAAAGTCAACAGCAGCAAAAGAAGATATTTGAAAAAGACACACAGAATATAAGTGCAATATAGTTTTAACACAACCACTGGGAAGATGAGAAACCTGCCTCAAATACAGAGAAGAGTTAGATATTGCCTTAAATACAGGAAATCTATTAGGATGTTACAATAAAGGGAAGGACATCGCCTTCTGATGCTTCAGTTTCTCATTTCACTTCTTCCCCTGTGCTCAAGGGGTATCAGGATATACAAACCCTGCCTGTGATCTATTCAGGCACTCCACAACCAGCACCTTTGGAAAGGCCAATTTATAAAGCAGATGAGCCCTTCCCACAGGAAACAAAACAATTATCCCTACTCAGTAAGCTCTTGAGAAAACTTAAATTCAAGAAATGGAGAAAACATTAACCCAGTAGGAAAAGCAAGAGGAAAGGTATTGGATTAGATGCAAAGCGCCTTCAACATTTGGCACTTGGCAGCAGCTCCTACCCTCACCTCATGGATCACTGCTATTGATGATGCACTGAAGATCCACTTGGAAGAGAACACAGAATCCCAGCAAACATGATTGATGTGTAATGCAAGTTGTGTTTGGAGAGCGTGCACCCATGTTTATGTGTGGGTTACTTGGAAACCATGTGCCAATGGCTATTTTTTAATGTACAAACTCACAGAAACATTTCCACCTCATGAAAGCTCAGGTACAGTATTTCACTGTGGCTTCTGGTTCCACTCTGATGATGTCAAAGTCATATATTCACATTTGCTGGAGAGCTTGCCTGTTCCAAGAGCACTACAGAAATTCATCACAGGAAGCTGCTCTGATGCCACTGCAGTGTCCCCTTTGAACAACCATTCTCCTGGGAGTTTTCTAAGCTTTCCAGCTGAAGGAAGAGTGAACTGAAAAATGCATTTTGCTGGTCACTGACAGGGAGCTAAACAAGGTGACTAAAGCATTTCAAGTTTCATTAAGTTACAGGGACACACACTGGAAGAACATAACTGGTGAGGCTATAACATTGGATTATAAAACAATTCACTCTAGTGCAAATCCTCACTCCTTCCAAAGAGTTTTACAATGGCCACAATCCACCTCTGAATGTTTCCTGGTTTCTGCTGCATTTATTTGTGGTTTTGGACACAAACTTGAGATGCAGACAAAGACTTAAAAATAGTACAACATTAATAGTACCAAAAGAACAAGCCTCTGGTTGCACTAATTCTGATTATTATAGTAACTACAAAACCCCCACAATTTTCACACTGGTCTGAAAGTTTACAGCAACTTTAGATCTGGCAGAAAAGTAATGAGTGTGAATCTCAAAACAAGTGTCTACACCAGAATAATTTCTAGCTGGGCTTTGGCCACTCCTTTTGGAGAGAATGACAGCTGTACTTTAAAGAGGGCAAATATCACCAAATAGATCTAAGACAGGAAGTAAAAAACTGAACTTTAGCTGCTGTCCCTTGTCACTGCAAAATCACTACTGCAGCATCTAACAGAAACTATAGCTGACCTTTGTACAGACTGCTGCTACCCCAAACCAAATCTGGCCAGTAAGTAAGCTCTCTGTGAAGATTATTATAGACATTTTAATGGTGTTAAGTGAAGAGGACACCAGTATTTCATTTCATAAAATAGAAGCACAAAGAAAACCTAAATATTTAATCTGTAAGATTCTGAATGAATCTTTTCCAGACTTGCAAAGCATCTAAAATGCAGGGTGTCAATGTACATCAGAAAGGAGGCAATTACCCAAGTGAAATGCAATTTCAACATGCAGTTCTATGGCTCAGGTTGCTCCTTTATTATTGTCTGATAATCCCTTTAACAGACAGGTGTCTTACAAAGATGGTCAAGTCCTTTCTTATCCTAACAAAGGACACAGTCTATACCCTTGAGCTAAACATAATGCTCTGTTACAACTGAGACTGGAAAGCTGGTCCTTTTCCCAGATTATGCCTCTCTGTTCCCACAGTTTTGCTGCCCAGTGTTTCCATACAAGTTTATCACAAGCACAGCCCTTGCTGTCAGCAACAACTCCTAATCTCAATATAATTCAGGCATCAGCAAAGTCACTTTCTAAGATCTTCCTGCTTCCAGATTTCCTGTCAAAGCAGGACTGTGGAACTTCAGCACACATGGCCTGGCATCCTCCCCTGGATGCACAACTGTTTGTGCTCTACATTCACAGCAGATCACACACAGCTTCAGATTAGGCCACCAAAAGCTCAGGAATACAGCTGATGAGTTGACATGGTTGTTTTGACTAAACTTTACCCACTGAAACAGCCAGGGCAGCAAGGCAGTGGCTACTTGAAGGGTGATGAGGCAAAAGGATTGAAGCAGATTCACACACCAGTCTGAAAGCTGGTGGTGGTGGTGGTTTAAAAGCCCAAGTAATAATGTGCTCACAATTCAGATTTTACAAAAAAAGCCAGCAGAACATAAATTCGTTTTGATGAAGCTCTGTATAAGCTTTCTGCAATTACCAAATAGAGTGAGTGCCTCTATAGCTTCTGCCTTACAGCTGAACCAATGTTATCATCAACTTGCTCTTGATACAAGAAAGTGATTTTCATGTATTTACATCCGCTCTCAGAAGGAAGAGAAAATGGTTTGTGAAGCTCCCATTAGCATAGAAAAGCAGCAACATCTGCTGGGAGCTTTAAGAGGTTTGTTGGTGTCACTCAATGAGCACCACAGGCCACAGCTGGTCACCCCTGCCCTTGGCAGCACTCAAGGGATGGCTTCAAGAGAGGAGAGGGCAATTTGATCACACAATTGTCCTTGCAAGGCTTCTGTATTTATAAAAAAGACCCCAAAAATAACAAAAAATTGTTCTTACTTAGCTGAGGCTAAGTCATCCACCTATGCTGATTCCTCCCTGCATAAACCTACCAACTGTATTACTGCTCGAGTCATTAATCCTTTAGTTCAATACCTAAGTTGGATTTTAACAGGCGAGACACAAACCTAACGTGAGTTCACCTCCGTGTGCTGAGGCTGTGGCACCATCTAGAGGATTCGAGCTGGAAATTCCTCACACAGTGGGCAAAAAAAAAAATGGGAAACTGCGCCCAAAAGTTGTGGGGAAAAAAGCAAACCCCTAAAAAAATTATGTTATTTGGCTTCATGGAGGTAACAAAAGAGAATAACAAATAAAACTTTATCAACAGTCAGACAGAGGTATTTCCCAATCTCATCCACTCCTGGTCACATGCTTGCTACAAGATGTTTGTCAGGTGGAGAAAGGCAAGTCCTTCCCTAGAGTTTTGTTTACAACCTTGCAAGGATAAATAATTTTATTATTTTCCTTCATGTTCACCTTTTTAAAGGAGGTATCTTGATTAAACCAAAGACAAATTTCAAACAGGGATATGAAGGAGGTTTTTAATAGAAAAACAGAAATAACGTTTTTTATTTTATTTCACACAAAGGAGGTGCTGACAACTGATTGCTCACTGCAGAACTATCAAAAGAGGAGAAGATGGACAGACACAGCCCTGGAGACCCTGGACACCCCAAACATCACTTTGAGTGCTTACACCTTGGCACACTCTTCCCCAATAACTTAATTCTGCTACAGTCACAAAAAAACTCCACTTTTGCTCCTGAGCAAAAACACCTTTGCTTCCTGGGTTAGCAAAGTTCAATCCTTGTTACTTCTACAAAACTCTGAGTTAGTTTCTCAGACATTGAAAGACCAAGAATTGAGAATGTTCATGATGTGACTGCTCCACAGAGTTTGTGGGCAAAAAATCCAAACTGTAGCTCCTTGCTGGATACATGACTGACCAGCAGCATGATTTACAGTGACAGCTCTGCATTAAAAATTCAAACTTTTGTACACCTGAATACAATTTGTAACTGTCAGTATTGTGTCAAAATAATCATGTAATACCAAATAATAATTTATTTTATATATTTATAAGGACCGTGTGCTAAGAATGGATTCTAAGCTTTCAGCTACTATGCCACCTTATCTGCTTCTACCCAATTTCATTGGAGACTACTGGGACAGAAATAAAAGCATAGAGGGGAAAAAAGACTGAAAGACCAGCTGTGTGGTCATCAACAGCATTACTGTTGGTCATGGATGAGTTCATCCCACTTTGCAGGCCAACAAAATTGAAAACTTCTGGAGATACCCTGCAGCATTGGCATAGAAGCTCTTGTAATAACTGGCAGACCTCTACAGTTAGTTGTAATCAAGATTATTCCTTATAAAAAGCAAAGTTCCTCCTGAATTCAATTGATGTGTGCCATTTCATAATGGCTAGAAGCAAATAAGTATTGTTTACAGCACTTCAGCATAGCTCAAGCCCTTCAGTGTGTCTCTCAGCGTGCTTCACTCCCTTCCTGCCTCTTCCTTGTCTCACAGGTTCAAGCAGCAAGGAACAAAAGAAGATTTCATATACTTACCAACAAAATCCTCTTCCTAGTTTCCATGTAGAGAACTACATCTTCTGCCATAGCTTGAGGGGAAAAAAGAAAAGAAAAGAAATGAAAAAAGCTAGTAGTTTTGAGCATTTTCCATCTTTCAGTTGATTGGATTTTTGCTCAGTCTTAACTATAAATGCAGATATTAGTTTAAATATCAGGCAAATATAGGCACCTGAATTTTAAGCTTCTCACTTTTTACTTTTCCAGCAAATATTTAACCTTATTTGGACAGATAAGCATTTGCAAGATTCCAGTCCTAGACTATGAGGGATTTTTCTTTCCCAAGCATTATGACTTTGTTCCTAATACTGCATTCACTACTGTATATCGAAAGAGTAATTATGTTGTTTGGAATCTGAATTCTCAGTGAATTTTGAAGTAACCAAGAATGTATTTTCATTTCTTAAGTGTCTAGCTCTGATACAAACCCTATCTGCATATCTGTAAAAGTCTGTGTGTTTCAGTCTTTCATGCTGAGCATAAATAATGCTTCCAAGAATAATCCTGCATCATGCTAGCTGTCATTTTGGCTCCAGTTCAGTATTTTCTGCAAAGCTGAGCTGATATTTTTATTGGCTTTATAAAGACACATAGGTATCTTGCATCCATGAAGGAAAGCAGTGCTCTTGAAAGAAGCCTTGAAAATTAAGAAATAGCAACAGTGCAGCAAAGTAAGTAGAAAAACTTGTCCTTTTCATTTTTTTAAATCCCTGGCATTGCCAGTCCAATTACTGGGGATAGGATCACCCCTATCCTTTACAGTATTGCTGGCTTTAATTGGACTGTAATAGCAAGTCACTGACACCAGCAGTAGGACCAGGTTTATATTGTATAATCTATACGTTTCCATTAAGGAGCATCCACAGGCTGTATTAAAGCAAAATTGCCCAGCAGATGTTCCAGGCAGATTCAATAATCACACACCAGTGCTTCCAATTGTTCCAATAAATGAAAAACTATCTGTAAGTAAAGTTACCTCATTTCCAAAAATTCGGAAGACCACACTTCTCGCTGTAACTGAGCTGCACAGGTGAAGCAATGCACTGGCTGAGCTGGTCAGAGGTGAAACAACTCACAGATCACACAGAGCAGGGGCAGCTCCAGGCACAGCGTTCTTGACTGCCTTCCATAGCATCGCATGGGATGCTGGATTAGCTCCTAAAATAGTAGCTTTGGAAATAAAGATACTGGTTTTCCTGATAATTTCTCCCTTTCCTCATAAACCAGATTTTCAATTCTGCTGCACATTTATCTGAACCAGCAACTTCAACACATGATTTACACTGGCCCCTGCCAGTCTGAAACTTAATAAATGCCTGAAATAATATTGTTGCAATAGATAAGGCAATCCCACACACTGAAGTTATTTTCTCTCCAACACAGGGCCAGCAACTGCATTAAATTATGTGCTGATATACAGTTGTGGTTCCAAATACAGTTGTGTCCTTAAAGAGATGCAAATAACTAGCTTATTAACTTGTTCTTAAGATATCTACCTTTAAAAAGCCACATTAGTGGCTTCCCAAACTTGCCAACTGGAGGGCAGAGTAACTTATAGTCACCTCAAGGACAAAAACTAAATTATATATCTCAGGACCAGATCTTGAATATCTCATAGCAGATTAGAGAAAGGGATAATGTGTGGCACTGAGCTGTTGCTTTTTCAGGCACTCTTTGGTCCAAAATTCATCATATAAACAAAAATAATCACTAGCATTTCACTCCCCACCTCTTCCTCCAAAAAGTTACGATAGAACAAGATCATCAGGGAAAAATATCTACTAAACAGTGTTGATCTTCTACTGTGGGAGCCATTCCTTGGCCCTACTAAATATTTACAAGTTATTTTAATTGCATCATGGTGTGTTGTTGTTGTTGGAGGAGGAAGACCAAGTTTCCCATCAGGCTGGCTTTGGCTTTGATCCTGCCAATTGCCAGCCAAAAGTGAAACTGGTCACAGAATCATTTTGCAGAAGCCAGGTTTCACAGGTTAATCTCTTTTAATCTTTTGTTTACAAAGGAGACAGCTTCCTGCAATTTACCCTGCCCATAATTTAGTTGACCTCCTTCAGTTTTACAATCCCAAAAAAATCTATTGCACCAGCAGCAATTTAGCAAGGGGAGGCAAGAACACCAAGAAGGAAACCTAAATGTTATTTAGTCCTTAGAAATTGTGGACAATTTCATTTCTATGCCTGGGCATGTTAAATAAAATGTGCCTTTGTTCAGAGAATAGATGATGCAGGTCAAGAGGGAAGCACGTAGCCTGGCAAATGGAAACTGAAAAGCTGCTTTGTGCCTGCACTTGCTCATGTGGAGATATGGCTGTTCACTGAGCTGAAATGCAGTCTGATTTCAGAACAAGCACAGTTTCAGCCATTTCTGTATTCTGTTGCAGTAAATAGCATGTGTCTCGATCAAATGAACACTTGGAATAAGCTGCAGATGAGAAGTGAACAAAATCCAGCACTTTGATAACACAAATGATCTTTTTTGAGCTTGCAGACTGATACATTTCTCAAGGCAAAACCACCACTGTCATCTAACAGAAAAAAATAAGGTTATTTTCTTATGTTCTGTTATTTGGAACTGTTTGCTTCTTGACACACTATTGGTCATGCCTTCCCACTCAGGTGTGGAGCTGTAGTCCATCTTTTCCTGGAATCATGCTGTTGTACTGAGTAAAGGCTCAGGTACAGCTGTGCAGAGATGGGACAATAATGTGCTGCTTCCAAAGGCTGGTTTGGATTATTTCTGTCTCAGTTTGGATTTGTAAAGTAGGAAAAACATTCCACCTTTTCGCACATTAGACTATTCAAGGTATTAAGCACCCCCAGGTCTGTTCAAATTTCCTCATCCTCAGAACTGTAGAATATGTGACCCAAATGAAGCAAACTAGACTAGTGCAGGAATTTTGGGTTTAGTTGGTCATTTAGAAATGGTTCAGCACCAGATGCCTCATGAGAATACCAGAGAGTCTGTAGCTGTGAGGTTGTATTCAAGGTACCAAGGAGTTTGGATTCCATAAACAAAACCTCCAAGTGTAGTCAAAATTTTTTGTTGTAACTCAAAATATCCATAAGTAGCACTGGTCAAGATAATTACTTCAAGTCTTTCTGTGGAAAATTTAATATAATTTCTGTATGAAACATTTCAAACAAGTATACATATTAATCACAGTGAAAATAGTCAAACCCGTGGTGCAGAAATGAGGGTTTTTACGCTCTTTAGGTTCCCTGAATAGATGAAACTCTCTGTTCTTCACTAACATAAACAGCTATGTTTGACTAAGATTTTTTTGTAATAGTGTAGGTGTAATAGTGTGCAGGTGAACAAGCAAATGAAAGATTCCTGATGCAAACATTGCCTGTTATTTGATTTAATGCTCAAAGTTGATTTGTTCATTGAAACACTCTGCTTAGAGTACCTTGTTTATTTGGAAAATCTCATAAACTGCTGCTATATCTCACAGCTGAGAAGGATCACAACACAGCATTTCTAATGAAGGATTTATTTGCCTTTCTCTAATTTCAGTGGCAAAGACAAAGAGAATTTGTCCTAAAGTAAGCATAGCTCAGCTTTAATCTAAGGATGTCACTAGTGTCAACTCATTTTCATGTAATTATTAGACCTTGGAGGATCATTTCACATTTACCATTTTCATTGAAAGTGCTATATTTGTTGAAGCAATCACTTAGTCACAAGGTCATACAAACTTGACACTAATTCATCGCTGCTTTTAAGTGACTCACTATGTAATGCTGTGATTATATAGATATTCTTATGCTAATGCAGTGCTTGGGAACACCTGTTTGTTTCCATAAAACATCAGTTTCAATCTCTCTGTAATAAACATTAGGCACAAAGGATGTAGTGGGTCATTTTGAACAGTTCCCTACACTACACAATGCAGAATTATTTTTCAAGTGATGACACAGATTTTACATGATTCAAATAACTAGGAAAGTTATTGAATAGTCTAATATCTGAGGCGGTTCTTTTATTTCTTTTACTCCTTTGCCTCTAATTCTTTACCTGGAATTCACTATTTTCGCATGTTGGTTCTCTTTTCATAATCAGACTCTTCAACTTAAGTCATATTATCCTATTTTTGTATTCCTGTCCTGTCCATCTGTAAAGCCCAATACAAATGTATGCTAAGAGAAAATTGCCTTTCCAGCTTGTAATCTATTGTCTTTGTTACTAGGTCAAATAAATTTTTTATTAGTGAAACCAGCTTATTAATGCTAAACAGTTTTACACTTGTAGGAGTACTGTGACCCCTGGTTTTAGTTTCACCCAGTAGCCTATTAATATAAAAAGCATGACTTGACAAATCATTTATAAACAATGATTCATTAAATCATCAAGAATTAATCTTGACTTATGTGGTTATATTTTAATAGCTGGAATCAATACACTGTGTACCACCAATTGTCAATATTTTGCCACTAATTGGAAGGGATTGTTCCAAGGGTGGTTTTCCTTGCCAAGTGCAAACACACCACGTCTGCCCTTTGATTGCTCTGGGTATTTCCCTGGGAATGTGTAATTTCTATCCCTGCATGTGCCAAATCCTACAGTGAAAGTGTGGGTTTGATTCTTGCAGCCAAGCTACAAACTCAGCGATGCTGTTTAAAGTGGTGAAGCACCATAACTGGTTAAGTACTACAGAATGAAATTTCATAGGATTTAGGACCCTGAAACAGTGATTAGGATCTTTCAGAAGTTTCATTAAGGCAATTCAATGTTTAATTGCCACTGATTCATATAAATTATACCTTAAAAACATATAGATACCTGAAATCAACACAACTCTTTGTGCTACAAAGCAGAAAAAAAAGTATCCTTGATTTCTTTCTTAGCAGCTGCTGTATTGTATATAAGAATATTCAACCTAACTGAATGATTATTAGAAAATTATTTGTTTGCAGGCATTTCAATAAGTACAACTCTTGTTAAGTCTACAACAGTCCAGTATTCAGATGGTCTTCATTAGCTCCCCATGAAAGCAAGGAGCACAGTGAAAGGTATTGATCCTCAGAATGATCTAACCTGTCTTAGGATCAGATCAAAGAAACGTGAAATTATGGTTACTCCAGTCAATATTTCTCTTACAGTAACAGTAGAATCGTATGTCCTTTAGATTTTCTTTTATTCTTCACTAATACAACTACCACAGAAAATGCCTTTTGAAAATAAGTATATGAAAACATAACCATATATTCACCACATGTTTGGATTTTAACAATAGAGAGTTTATAGTATTCAAGCTTGGAGACAACCAAACAAGTCCAGATCTGAATAATGTCCTGGCTTCCATGGGTTCTCACAAAGGGAAACTAGACAAATACACATCTCAAGTAGTGAGATGTGCAAATCCATTTTAGCTCCAAACAGATGCAAAAAAAAATTCTATTATTATTTTTCATTATTTTTACCTGGTATATTCTCATGGCTTCCTAGTCCTAGGTGGGATCTGGGTCACAGATGTGCAGTATTGTCACTGCATAGTAACTGTAATTACTTTCCTTAAAACAACCTGTTTCTCATTCTTCTTAAGTACAAATAAATGTTAAATTGTTAGTTGTGCCTCTAAAGCAGACAAGGGTAGATGAACCATGGTGAAGCTGTGGCCAATGATCAGCACAAGGTGAATCAGGAAGTGACTGGCTGGGGCTGAGATCCCAAATCTGCACCAGCAGATACCCATGGTATCCCCAAAAGGCAGACAGAACAGAAAGGAAGATTTGGGGATCTTCTCTTGCAGTGCCTTGATCCCAGAGCAGAGGTGCTGCACTAGGTGTGTGGTACCTCCCCTCCCTGGAAATATTTCTCATGTTGCTATGAAACCAGTGTGTGTGACACAAGTCTGGCTCTGTCCTTAAATGTTAACATTAGTCATCAGCTGAAACGAAGATTAATTTTTTACTTTAGTTTCTATTTTGGAGTATAAACCTAATGCATTTTTTTAAATCGTGTTTTTTGCTCATTCATTTAAGTGGATGCACTTGATTCTCATTTTGCATTTGCCCTTCACTTATTTTTAGAGGTGACTTTTTGACTAGCAACGTTTAAAAGCACACTGACCTGAATATAAGTGGTACAAAATGTGAAGCCTTTTTGCTAAAGGGAGATCAGGTGTTCAAAGGCTTGATTGTATTTTACTTACTAGGAGGTGGCAAATGAACCACCTGTGATTTATATTAAGTGGCTTTTGGATAAAAATGACAATACAGGAGTGCAGCTTCTTAACTCTCCAAAGCAGATATGCCCCTACTAAATTCACTGGATACTTTCACAAAATGTTTCATTTAAAATAGATAACGTGAAATAGCTTCCAACTGAATTGTTTCCAAAACTTCCCCGGGCTTTTAGAATTAGTAGGCGAAATCTGGCATGCTTAGAATTTATTCATAGTAGAAGTCTATTGAAATCTTTTCTGCTTTTTTAGTGTCTAAATGGGGTTCTCCATTTTGAATAAACTAGTTAGTGAACTGAAAGAAGTTCTCTGCACCTGCAGAAGTGGCTGCAGATGTCAAAAGTTTTTTATTGTATAAAGCACTGGCTTCCAGGTGCTTCTCTTGTGACTTTTTTCATCTTGTTTAAATATCATTACAGCTTCTTAAGAGAAAACCTGCTACTTACTAAAGGAGTTTAAATATGGTATAGTTAGGGTTTATATAGATATTTTTTATCTGTAATATCAGCTTTTATATGAAGTGTTTATATTTTCTACATGTTTGAGATATATATATACGTAGATATAGATATATATAGATATATATATATGCCATTGCTTTTGTTTATGTTTTATAAGCAAAAAGCTTGAGAGGAGTAGATGAATAGAGATTATTGATCAGAAAATAAGAAAATATTAAAATATTTTAACTAAACATTTTTCTATCTTTTTCCAGCTAAGGCATAGCTCCTGATCAGTTGTCAGAACACATATGAATAGTCCTACTATTGTAATATCTTTAGAGACAGTGATGTAGTTCTACTTGCTGAACCAATATTACCTGTTGATATCTAACATCAAACACAGCACTAAATAATTCTACATGAAGTGTAACTGTCATGACTGAAATGTTTCTCATTTAGAGCTCCCAGCTGTAATAGTATCAGTTTGTGTTTGAGAAAATCCTAATGCATATATCCAAATATTGTTTGTGTATCTTTATATTCAGGAGAGAAGTAGAAAAGCAAAATGCTTAGAACTCTCTTTAATGGATATTCAAGCTATTCTTGAATTAAATAAGCCTCTTTACAATTCTAGCATTTTTTGAGGAAAATCAAACCTCTTGGGAAGCTGTAGATCGTGTGTATACAGAGATCTCTAAATGTGTCCCTAAGAACTAGAGCAACCACAGTAACACAAACCAAAGAACACAAGAGACATTCATGTCAATAATGATGGACTGGATATTGAGCTTTGCACCTGAGGATGTACAGAAACAGCGTCAAAGTGCAGAGAGTTGGATCTGTGCTTGAAAAAATATCCAGTCTTACTGGTACTACAAATTATCTCAGCTTATGTACATTATATATAAATTTTATCAATTACTTAAACTTTAAATCTTCAGATTTAAAAAACCTTCAGTTGTTCACAAGAAGGGGTTTTTTTAACCACATACAGAAAGGAAGAACACCAAATATGTGAGGTGGCTATGAGGATGAAAGGAAAAATGAATCTGTTGAATACTGTTCAGGGAGCTTTGCTGTACATCATATGAATTGTGGCTGGGGTTATGAAACTGATAAATCACTGAAAGTCTCGGTGGAGATGGAGTCAGCAATTTCCTATTAGGACCATGTTATGTATCACTCAAAACTTACACAAAGGGGAGTATCAAAGCCTGCTGGTATTTTTTTTGTAAATCTAAGGGTTTGCTCTGACTTAGCTGCGTAGTTTGGAACAGCTGTATTTCACTGGATGATCTGGGAGAGTTGGTTCTGCTCCTGGGAGCTGCAAGTTCCTGAGCATTGAGATACCAAAGGCTGGCAGACAAATTCCAGTGTGGGCAATGGGGACCACAGAAGATTCAGCACCACTGCAGAGTCAGAGGAAGTGAATCCAAAACCACAGAGGCCCAGTGTGATGGAAATTAAGCCCAGCAATCCAGCTGGGCTGGACTATTCTGAATTTTAAGGATATGTAAATTAACAAGACACTATAAGTGGCACTTATTGCACTCACAGCCATGCCAGAAGAATTTCCTTACCACTGGAGGGATTTTTAATGGTGCACTGGAAAATAACCATTTTCAGTTGTTTGTAATGGGCCAATATATTGACAGGTGGCAACGTTGAATAAAAATACATTTTATTTGTTATCTTCTCTGCTTCTGTTGTGATAATTTTAAAAATTCAACCTGTATTACGATGCATTCATTTATTCTATTAATATCCTGGCACATCAAACACCTACCAACTCAAAGCCCACATTTTTCATTTCAGCACCTACCCAAAACTACAGCAGAATTCCAGCTATTATTAATGTGTATTTAGGGTAATGGTTTTGTTGCAGTTCTAACAGCATTCAATTCAGTGGAGGTTTCACTGTGTAAGTTCAGAAAACTGCCAGAATTACAGCCCCTGTTACACTTTTCTGTTGTCAAAAATAATATTGCTGTTGCAATTTCCAGAATCACTGAAAAATGTCCTTCAGCCCAAGGAACACAGTAGTGCCTTGCAAAGAGAAAAGCTTGATATCTGACAATGTCCTTTCACTTTTGTCTTTCCAATATATGTGTTTGCTCCCTTTACAGACTTTAATCCAATATTTATTAAGCAGCTGATGATTGCTGCAGCTTGATAAAGCACTCAAAAAGACTCTTTAGCCAGATCATTAAAATTAAACACACGTTAAATCATTTTACAGAAAAGTGGTCTTTCTGTGGAAAAATGGCCTTAAGCAGATGCATGTAGTTCTCCAAGGGTCAAACACTGCTCACAAATGAGTTTCTCTCCCCGTTCCTATGAGGGGTGTAGATGCAGATAAGAGGGCAAAGTTTGGCCCCTTTATACTGATGTGTGTAGCAACAAAGGCTCTGCAAACACATGGGCTCAGCTGTGCTGCTGCCAGCTCCTCTTGCAGGGCCAGCTTTAATCGGGTTTCCTTGAAAGCACTGCAGCATTATACAATTTTGGCAACATCTTCGCTAGGGAGCAGAAATTGAAATACTCCATTTCATTCCCTGGTAATTTGTTCCTATTCTCTGTTAGCAAAAGCAAGCTGAACACGTGTAAACTTCTCATTTAGGTCTTTCAGTGGGAAATGGAAGTAACAATAGTCAAGTCTCTGATAGTCCCAGTGGAAACTCTTAGTCAGCACATTGATCTGAACAAAGGTGACCCCCTGAAAAGGAATGGAATTGGCCAGACAAAATACAGGGAAGCAAATTTGTAAGTTATTTGAACCCCATGAAAGTGTTACACCAAGTCATTTAAGCTGTCATTTATGTGAGCCAGCAGAGACTTTACTGGTTAACAATTAACTGGGTGGATGTTGAGGAAAAAAATCTAGCATGAAAGAGATTATTTTCATAGATGGACATTTTATCGAGGGAATGTTGAGAATGTCAGGAATGGCTGCTGTTCATTGAACAGCAGTGCCTGGGTTAAGCTGGAACATGCCAGTAAGGCAACCTGCCAAGAAATAAATAATGTCACTGTCATGCATTTGGGGTCCTCAAAATAAACTAAAACAGAAAGTTCATGGAGAGCTTTAGAAATAAAGCATCTTGGATTTTCCTAAACATATTTTTCAGAATGCATGGTCCCTCATGGGACAACAGCTGATTCAATCAAGGCAGTTGTTCTTTCTGTATTTTCCTCATATGCCAGTTAAATACTTTTAAATATTTCAATTAATGCACATTCACTGCATTTAGCTTTCTGTGAAGTTGTTTGGATGTTTAGACATACAGTTATCATTTAATCCACTTTACACAATGCATTTAGAAGTATCAAATTGTGTCTTTTCCAGATATACTCTCAGGACTTATGTAGATCTGTGACCTTAAGTTTGTACATTAATTTATTGAATATAACAATGTAATACAATGAGAGTGATTCACAAACTGTGCAAGTGATAAAGCATTGGTCAGATCATGAACTGCTAATTATTTGTCACTTGAGCAGATATGCAGGAATTTATATTTGGTCTCTATACTTGTATTTTGTCAGGTCTGGTAAAGGCATTCTTGTGACAGAATTCTTAGAAGAGAATGTAATGGTGAGAAAGGTGGTATTACAATATAAAGTCAAAATGGACTCAACTGGACAGTATTGATCAAGGATATTCACCATTCATCTGAGAAGAATTAAGATGTTAAATATGAAATTCCCCTACTGCCAGTGAATGAATCATCCATCAGTCTGTGTACTTTGTCATACATTAATTCTACTTGCCAACACAATTTCAGTGAGAAGTTCCTCAGATTTACTGATGACACAAGGCTTCCTAGACAGCAGTGTTACATGTATGATGGGCATAGATGATTGTATATCTGTATATAAAGCACATTACTGTTAACTTCCTGAGAGGTTTGTTGGATCTCACTGGTTTCTCTGAAGAAACTACCTGATGATAAGTGTTAATAATAATGAACCCAAAAAGGGCAGAGTGATAAAATATCAAAACCATCTGAAAATGCAGTTAGGAATTAATATTATTTCCAAGAGTTATTCGGTTAGTTTTGGAAATAAACAGTGACAGCAGCACTTTCAAAACCAGAGGGTTTCTCCAGGAAGAGCAATCAATCCCAGCTCAACTATTTCAACTCAGCAGGACACAAGTTCTAGGGTGGACCCACAAAAAAAGCCAGAGTTTTCCTGAATAGACTTGTATCATCCTTTTAATTATGTTTTAATTTTTTAAGTCACAATCTAGAGACAGGGAGATAATTCCCCTATTGATTTTATTTTCCAAATCTCTGGCAGCTAAATTAGAATAGCCAGGAGAATTCCAAGTTCGTGTTCCCTTCGCCTGGCACCTGAACAAATTAAATCTCTCCGTTTGTAGAAAAATTAGGTCATAACAACAAGGTTCACTGCAGGACTTCACAGTATCCATGGGAGAAAGGAAGACTGATGCTTGGAGAGAAAGCCTAGAATGTCCTAAGTTAATTAAGCATAACAGCAGAGGTACATCACGTATTTGTTCAGATCATGGCACTGATTTGAGACTCTCTGAATTTCAGGACATTCACCTTTGGGGAAACTGTGAGACTAGAAACAGACCCCTATAAAAAAATGCAGCAACTAGCAGGAAAGTAAAGGCCACAGGGACATCTGATGGTTCCTTGAGCTTTGAGGACAACTTGAGGGGAAAAAGAAGGTTAATTCTCCTTCAGGATGCAACCAAGCAGAAAATCAGCCAGTCCAAAGACATGCAATTTTCACCATCTCTGCAAATTATCCTTAAATAATAAAGAAAGCACTCCGAATTTATTTCTGAAGAATTTTCAACAGTTACATTGACCTGGATACACTGCTTTTAAGAGCAATGGTGATTAAAGTCAAAATTCTCCAAAGTGAATGAATAACAAGAGGGTGTGGGTTGTACCTGCCCACAACCCCCTTCAGACAGCTGGAGCTCTCAGCTCTGCAGCTTGGTTTGGGTGGTGCTGTGGTGAGGAATATTCTCCTTCTTTTCCTAAATTGCATGTCTGCCTTCAACCTGAGCACCCTTCTTGTTGCCCTGGCTCTGCATTGATTTCAGTGCAATTACTTCCATCTAAAGCAATTAAAATAATACAGGAAAGATACCATCAACTTTGAGTCTAAGCCAACAGGTTCAGGAAGAAATCCTGACATCCTGTCACTGCCTTGTTTTAAAAGATACTGGGCAAGACAACAACTGCACTGAACCCCTTGGTGAAGATGGGCACTCAGCATCAGTTACCAGATGGCAATAGGTTTACAAAGGATTGTTCAAAGGCCATGATTGCAAGGAACAAATTAGGTTAACAGAGGTCCTGGCTAAGAAAGTTTACAATAATATGGCTCATAATTTTAAAAAAAAAAAAAAATTGTACTTAATGGCATTTTGCATTTTCAAGGCACTATAGGAATGCAGAGAATAATGTTGTACTGAAACATCTCAGATATCACAGAAAGAGAAGCAAAGGTTCAGCTTCCTTTGGTATTTATATATAGGTACAAACTCCACAGCTCAATCCATGAAGATGACTGCAAAGTAGGACAAGGGATGCATCCATTAGCACCCCTGAAACGATGTAAAGGGACTTTTCAAACATGGGAAGAAAACTCAAGGATCCAGTAAATGATTCCTTCCTCCTCCTGCCCCTTGTCCCAAGGGGAGCATCTATTTGTTGGATAAACCCATCTGTTTGTCAAACTTGTTGCTAATTTTGCCAAAGGCTACCTCAGATTCTGGTCCCAGAAGCAGTGTCTGCTTCTTCCACATTAAACCAGAGTTCCTACTGTGCAACTCTTGCTGCTGAACTAAGTACTTAAACATATTCATCTGCTAAAATCAGCTGGAAATCTCATGGCCACCTCCTAATGAGGATTTCTGAGCTTTGAGTGGATTGAAGTATCTCACTGCCTGGTTCAGGCTGAACCCCAGAGCAGTAAAGTCAAATACAGATAATAAATAATAAGACATTTAAATTAGTAACAAAGTTGTACCATTTCTGTAAGGAATTTTTACTTTCAGGTGAGAAAAGCTGTGAGTTTCCTTCTAATATGCCAGTGAGGGATTTATAAGAGAGAGTGCCCATCAGTAGAATTATTTTTCTCTGCAAAAAAATCCCACAGCTCTAAATCCACAGCTCAATATTGGCCAACTTCAGGATTACCAGCACATGTGTCAGGACTGTGGAGGAGAAACTGGAAATGCTCTTATCTCTAAGTAAGTGAAAGAATGGAGCTAGATGAAAAAGGGAAAATTGTTCTGGTTGAGCAAAGATTTTGTTGCTTTATTTTATTTTTTTAAAGGGAGTTTATAGCTAAACAATAATCCAGTTTAGAAAAAAGAGACCAATTAATCTACAATCTTTAAAATTCCAGATTTTTGTTAATTACAGAATATTCTAAGGGGATTTTCCCAGTGTAGCATTCCAGGAGCATTCCCAATATCCTTGCCATAGCCCATCCCACAAGAAAAAATCATCCTTGGCCTTAGAGGCTGACAGCCTGCAGGACCAGTTTTCTTCCTTCTACCAGTGTTTCAGCAAAATAACTTCACTGACTTAAATGAAATTATTCTGCATTCATACAAGCTTTACTTTCCCCTCGTGTGTTCCACTTTGGAAGAATTTCAGAAATAAAAGAAAGACTCATGGTTCAGCAAACCACAAAACAGGAGAAGTTAAAGTCAGGAAAATTTAGTACTCACACAATATCACTGCATTTTTTTTTTTGAACCAGTTTTATTCCTTTCCTTGAGGGAGACAGAACAACTACAGACAATTTCTACTTATTTACTTGACTGCAATCCATTAATAAGAGCTCTGTAACTCTCCCTTGCCTACCTGCAGTATGAGTTTCCCTAATTTGTTGCAGAGGTGCCCATGCTGATGCACTAATACATGAAATTCCTGCTTAGCTGTGAGTTCATTGCAAAGATAGGATATGAAAAAGGTTGTGGGCTTTAGAAAGGGCAGCTGTGAAGCCACTGGACTGCTGAAAAGACTAAGCACTACTGATGTACCAATTATTCACAAAATTTCATACCTTGCAGCCTCAGTGAAATCAGCACTATGGTAGCTAGCTAATGGATAGACTTCTCTTTGCAAAATGGGGATGTTTTAGCAGGTTTTCGTGCACCTCACACCCACAGTGTCTCAGCACATTTCACCTTCTGCTTTGGGTTAGAAAATCAAAAAGCACATTTTAAAGACATCAGATCTTGTTTTCAGCAACTTCTAGTTAAGCTTTTCACCCTTTTTCCATCCCCTGCTGATGTTCTGTAAGATAAGGCATGAAATTTTTCCTATTGTCACGGTTTTATTACTCAGAAATGTATTTTTAAATGTTCCACTGATCACCATTTCCTGCTGAAGGAGGTAATGTTTACTTGCACCATTTGCATTCAAAGCAAGCAGAGCTACAAGGGGAGAGGAATTTATTCACACACATCATTACTTCCGCCAGATTCCATGTTAGAAATTGCTGTGATTTGTGGTACTTAGGTTGAAAATATCAACCCCACCAAAAATTTCGTAAGACCTTTGAATGTGGAAGTAGGTTCCATGAATTTCCAGAGAAAGGTAGAGGAAAAAGGAGATCCATATTTAGGAAGAAGAGTTCCATTTTGTAGTGTCTTTTTTGACTTCTATAGATCAGATTCAAAGACAATATTTACTCAGTGCCTATGGATCAGGTAAGCATGGGGAATAATGGACATAGAAATATTAAATGTGCACACTACAAAAAATATCCTTACATGAAAACTCAGCAACTAAATTAACTTAAATCAAACTCAGCTTAAATTAACCTTAGCATATTCAAATCAGGGCTTTTGTGAGTAAGCTTGCAATCTTCAGCTTCTGTTTCCCAAAGAACAACAAAAGTGGATGTTTTCTTAGAGCAAAGGAGGCATTTCAAATAACATTAAGAAACTAAAAGGCATATTTCCTAAACAAACACACCAGCTCAGAAGAATGATGGTCTTTCCTTCACCCAGCATCCTTTAATACTTATAAGTATTAATGTTGCTCCGGGAGATAAAGGAATCTAGAAGGTGCTTCATAATTTCAGCTCTACCCAGACACCCTTATTGACAGCCGTTTCTAATATAGATAAGAAAGATGGAGCGGATATTAAAGTGGAACATCTCCCCATCTCCTCTTTGTTATTCCAGCAGAGATTTACCTCGAGCCCTTTCTCCATGCTGGGGAGCTGGTGTCAGTTATTGCAGGTGCCACCGTGCTCTGCCCGGGAGGAAGAGGCATGGCTGTGTTCACACTCCCCAGCACTGAGAGATCTTATATATTGCTCATTACAATAAAGGAATGGTGGGGGAGAGTGGCAGTGGAAGGGAGAACATGGGAAAAGAAAAAAGAACAGGATTATTGCTCAATAAGTAAATGAAGGAGAATTGAAAACAACTGAAATTATGCATTTTTATTCATACACAGACTGATATTTGCTGTCAAGTTATACAATGCTTAGAAACAATATATTACAGGCAAAGGTGGGATTTCTGTCTTAGTTTTTAGCAGTTTTCTACTGTGGCAACACACCATTTTTTAATGGTAACAAAAGCCCCAGTGTAACACACATAAACCTGTGAGCAAAAGCTTGCATTTGCTTTGATTTTTTAGTGTATTTAGCTGAAGAATCCCCAGTGACAGGGAGCACCCAGCTGAAGCCAGGCTGGTTTGCTCTCTGCTCTGACCATTAGATGGCAGGCAGCTGAACAGCCTTCGCTGTACTCCGTGTCCTTCAGACCAGGAAATCAGCAGGAAAATTCTGCTGTTCTCTAAACGTGCTCACTTGCCATACACAATGACATACACAGCATCCCAAAAGCCCTTCAATGTCCCTTTCCTTCTTTTGACTTCCAAACAGCACATTGCAGCAACCCAAACCCTGCAATAAAACCACAAAAGTGCCATTCCTTCCTCTATCACTGACAGTCAGTTGCATTCAACTTTAAGCAGAAACCATCATCCTCACCCTCCATTCCCCACCATTTCTGCACTCAGGATTAATCTGCAATGAAGTAATTGGTCTCATCTGAACTATGACTGATTTCCCCATGGCAAGATTTCTTAACAGAACAGAAAATGCCTGACGTTGCTCTCCTGGTAAAGAGCTGTTTAAGCAAAGGAGTACAACTGCATGCTCAGAGCCTTCTCTTTGGATCAGCACTGCTACATTTGCAAGGGCATTTATCTACCTGTGCCAAACAGACCTTGTTTTTCATAAGGCAGTGATATAATCTATGCACAGCTGCTGACATCAGGAGCACATTTGTAATGCACAGAAACAGATCTGCACATGGAAACATGTCTTATAAATGCAATCCATCCCTGTTCTTCAGACATGCCCATATGAAACCCCATCTTGTGGTGTAATTGCATTGTT
Source organism: Entomyzon cyanotis (assembly GCA_024500445.1). Lineage (NCBI taxonomy): Eukaryota > Metazoa > Chordata > Aves > Passeriformes > Meliphagidae > Entomyzon > Entomyzon cyanotis. Next base: position 4,946,422 of record JAKEPQ010000743.1, on the reverse strand, counting down.
AATCTTCAAAGAATGCCAAACCATTAATGGAAAAATGCTCCCCTCTGCCACATCAAAACCAGGAAATTTCCAGCTAGTGTAATTTGAATGAGGTGTGACTGGTGGTGTGACTTTCTCAGAGGTGACAGACCTGTGAACATGGGCATCATCAGCATAAGAGACCTTCACCAATAAAAGCTGTGCAAATAGAGGTTCTTATAGAGCTTGATTTCTGATAGCTTCTGTCCCATATAAATGGGTCAATCAAACCAAAAACCCCATTCTTGCACAGCCTTTCACTGAGAACATCGACATGGAGGTCCTGCATCCATGGAAGCTGCTGTAAAACAAGCAGGGTCGGATTTGTGTGATTTTTCCTGCAGCCCAACTTCACAATGTGTTTGAACAATGTCAGTACAAGGCACAGACAACTGTAAGTTAATGGGAATCTTTATCTGTGGGATATTTTAGAGTATGGAGAATGCAAACACACATGCACTCGCACACACTGCAAGGATTATATTCCTTTACAACAGCACTGAAAGCAACGCCAGCTTTAGAAAATGTGGTCAGGGTAAAGTATCTACAGGAACAAATTTACAACAGAGGTAGGAGGTCTTATAAAAGTCATAGTGATTTACAGATCTACAAAAGTTATTATCAACAGACATCAACATAATCTGTTAGTCATTCATGAGCTGTATCCCATCCAACAATAAATTTCCAAAAGATTTTCTTAAAAAGTCCAGGACCCTTTGCAGTCATACAAAATTCAGAGAAAGAAATGGATGTTTACGTGTTGTTACCTGAAGCATGGAGGCGCATCCTTCAAGTAACATAAAAAGCATTAAAGCTGACTCTAAAATTGTATGAGGAGAAGCCCAACATAATACTTTGCAAAAGACTCTTTCTCCAGTTATGCTTCTGCATTCTGACTTGTCTGAATTACATTATTAGAAAAGGTGTTGGTTGGTTCACTGTGCTCAGGTAAAGCTCTGTGAGTGCAACCCTTCTCCATAAAGCCCCAGTGTGGGTGATAAATTCAAGAGGGTCTGAGTGTGTTAAGAAATGAGAGGTGGATAAGATACCATATTGCCCTCCCAGGAACTGGGAAAAGTTGTTTCACTTTCCTCCATCCACAGCACCAACTGACCATCAGCTTTTCGCCAGGGTAGCTCACCCATGTACCATGCTCAGTTCCTTGAGCACAGCTGAACATCCATGGAACAAACACCACTCCTGATCAACACCACAAGGGTCTGGATTTGAAGTTAGCCAGCCCAGACCTCATCCCTCACTCAGCACTGAAGCACCCGTCGGATGCACCTTGTCCCTTGCACACCCACTCAGCCTGCTGCAGAAACAATTACTTCTGCATATTAAACTCAAGGGCTGTGCACTACATTATCTTGATCAGAAACTACTACTTTGGCAGGCTGGGATTTGAAAATGTGCCCAAGAAGCAGAGACTGCAGCTGCTAGTGCCTAGTCCTGTCTACAGGGTATTTTGGGGCCTGTCTGGTGTTCAAAGCTTCTTGCACCACACTCTCCAAACAGAGCACAAGGCACACCATGGCCAACCTTGGCACACACCCTGTCAGCCTCTGGGTGCACATTTCCATGTGCTGCCATTATGGAATTAAATGTGGAGTTTGTTTATAAATTCTCCTGGTGGGTAATGAATAACACTACTTTATTTCATTAATGTTAGGAGATTAGGAGGGTTTTTTTATGGCCTGTATTCCACATGCTCTGGGAATAATTTTAACAAATACTACATCAGAGTATGTGCATTTGCTGCACAATAGATATCATCTACTTATGCTATCCTTCAATATACAGAGGGATAAATATGAATTCCACATGTGGGAAATTGTTAAAATTACAGCACACAAGAAATCTTTGTGAATATTCTCATAATATATTATTCATTACACAGAGACTTGAAGGCTGAGAGTTCCCATGACTACAGCATAAAACCAGTTTACTCAGAGTATAAACTACGAGTTCAAAAACACGTCCCAGTGTAAGTTACCACAGAAAATCACAACAATGCAGGTTATTGTTCAGTGCAGGATGACTAAACATGAGCAATGCACATTGTAGATGTGATCATCTGCAAACATCACACTGTGCTTGGGTCTTACTGATCTCCTTGGCACTTCCATAGCCCAGATTTCCAGACCTAATTCCAGCACCACATTACCGCCACCTCACTAGGCCCTTAGTCCTTCCATTGCTTTCTTGAACTTTAACCCAGGTTATCTTTTAATATTTCATTATTTTGCAGCATGAGAAATTTCAACTAAGTTAAATACACACTGCAGATGTTGCTGAATTGCACTCACTAACACCAGATCAGTGCTGCACTGTCCTGAAGACACTCAAAATATGAGCCAGAAATGCAAAAGCACCTGCATGACCTTAAAGCCCAAGTTTTTGAATCTGTTTTAGCATTTTTCCTTGAGATTTTGAAAACCTGACCAAATTTTGAACTTGAAATTTTATGGGTAAAATGCCATTCCTGGTTTAATTCTGCATCTTCAGTTTAGCCCAGTTGAATGTGTTAAACTTTTCTACATCATCATTACACATGTACGTATTTTACCACTCCTGTTACAAAACTATGTACATACTGCCCTTCTCCAGTGGCACAAATGATCTCAGCAGGATATTCATATATAATTATCTTCACATAGTCACTTTCTGCCTAGGAGAGCACACATTGGCCTGTCACTGGAAGTAATTGCTCTAAATTATTTTTTGAATGATGTTTTACACATTCAGTGAAATAATGCAAAGACCTCATGATGGATAAATTCTGTTAAAATCTTTTAAAAGCCATTATTCTTAGTTCTAGACTACAAATTACTGATTTAACAATGATTTGATGATGGAGTAGGGGAGTTCTTATAACTCCACAAAGAAAAATACTTGCTCCTATTGCTGACCATATTTCCATTAAAGCTGCAATCACTGTTCTAAGGTAAATCTTCATGACTTCTCTTTCTACACCTTCCAGACTGGATGTATTTCCCTTTCTATGTTTATGGTTTCTTCAACTACTGGCTGGGCTGTCCATTTCCACCTTTTTAATTTGACTGATCACTCTCATTATTACACTCATTTTTTTCTTGCTACAGCACTTTGGTGCATTTAGTTCAGATTTTCCTTTCTGGCTTTTTTTAGAGCATTTGACTTTTGCTATTTACAGGTTTGGCCACATAGCAGAGTGTGAGAAAAGGGAAAATGAAGATAAAAAGTCTCCACTCAGGAACACACAGTAAAAATAGAACAGGTAATTGTCAGTACAACCACTAAATCCTTTTCAACAACTTCCTTTATCACAGACTTCAAAAATAAAGCCATTGATATCCATTAAGAATACAACTCCAGCACACAGCTCACTCCAGCAGGAAAAGTCCCTGCCTCTGACCAGGGTTTTCTTCCAAAACAATGCCCAGCCTTCTGAATCTGCAGAAGGTTCCCCTGGAAGTGTAACCATGTGGTTACAGAGGTGGCATAGAGGACATCACTAAGCAAAGCCAGGTGTGAGGAGGGTGGTTGATCAGACTTCCAAAAAACTCTGGAAAGGCACTGCTCCAAATGTAGCTGCTGGGACTCCTTGCCCACAGTTGCCCAGGCTACCAAGGGCAAGTCTGTGGCTTGCTGACAAATACTCATTAAACTCAGAATATTTGGTCTCTGACTTTGTTAGGAGCTGCCTCAAGCCTGAATGGCTTGAAAACAAGGCTTTTAAGCATGTGCTTTTCTCTTAAATTAAAATTTTAAAAGCATCTGAGACATCCCAGAAATTTTGTTTTGAACTGCTTTTAAAAATGAAAAGGAAGTTAGGGGAATATTAATTAGCATTAGAGCTGAGGACTTGCAAGGCAATAGCAGCTTGGTGTGGCTTGAAACTGCTTTCTAAGTCCGTAAGAAATGAGATTTCTGACACAAACGGCAGAGAGCTTAAACTTACTGCTCCTTTGCAGCAAACAAAGAAGGACATAAACAAAGTATTTTGCTTGGTTAATTGATATTATTCTGATAACTGTTTCCATGACCACCAGCTGTACACTTCTCCCTGGCTTCTGCTTCTGCCAGCCTTTAAGGTACTAAAATCATGTCACTTCTGAGCAGGTAGAACCCACCCAAAATTCTCTTTATAAATCTTTAAAAACAATTATGCAGGTTTGTTGTCACACCAATCCTTGTGCCTTTGGATCATCTCAATGACTAATAGCACCCATTATGACTTTTAAACTTGACAGATGCCAGCTTAGCATCATATTTAGAAGATAATCATGTGTAACTTATGCTGTAACTAAGTAAATTGCAGTAAACAAGCAGCAAAAGTCACTGTCAGTAAACAGAGCAGATGACAATTCTGAACCAAGGTCTGTGGTTTCCAAACTGCTTTTCATTTTAATTTTTCATAAGTAGCACAGAATCGACCTTTGTTAGTGTGTCTCATACTTACTGTTATGGATCATTAATTATAGTTCTAAGAAAAATATATAATTTTGAATAGAATTGGCTGAATAATTCATTGCAGTGTTACACTTGTCTGCAAGTGTCATTGGCAAGTAGAGCATGATCATCTTAGCTGTAGTCATTATTTAAAATTATTTTCCAAATACTTCCTACAGATAGTTCTTGATCTGTAGTTACTTGGGAGGTGCTAGTTTGCTAGTTCCAAATATTTAAAATTTATACTCTGGGTATTTACAGCTTGATATCTGGTCAGGAATACACATCTAGTTCTTTCCTTGTGTATGCAATTACCATGCTTGCAAAATCACTTAGACATTCTCATGTGAACATGGATCTGAGTGAATCAGAGTTTGTACCACGAACCTTCAGCTCTGAGCAGGAGATGTGTCCATCAGGCAGCAGGCATGTGGTTCCCTCTTGTGTCAGGATTCTTCCACTCCATGGATATGCAAAAAGAGCTCCTTCTTGCCTGGAAAAGTGTCACAGAGAAGAGACAGATGGCCAGGGCAGTATGGAAGCAGCATCACAATCCTCTGCATTCAGGGACAATTGGTTTGGGAACTCATTTTCAGAGATCAGAAAAGAAGGTGAACTGAAATGATGGAATCCCATCTCCTCAAGCATGAGGCAGAAAATGAAGTGACTGAAATAGAGACAAACTGTCATCTGAAATGCCACTACAAAATCCCTGGGAAAGAGATTTAGCCAGCTTGGCAAAAACAGGTGTGTTCCAGATGTGGATCTTTCAAAAACTCTTTGCTTATGCAGAAAACATCCAAATATTGCAAGAGTTTTAAGCATTTGATGAGCCAGAATCTGGTAGCAGATGCTCCTCTATAAACCCATCTTCCACCACTGCTCTGAATTTACTACAGCACAAAGGAGATGAGAATGTTTCTGAACAGAGAGAGAACTTCTGCTCCTTGAGAATCTGTAAGAAACTGGAATTCCTTGGAGGTGTTTCTCAGAATTACTGCAATTAAAACAGAGGTCAATCTTTAACATGCATTTGGATGCAAACCACACATTCTGCTTGAGTTCAGTACAAGGCCTGCTCCCACTGTAGCCTTAGGAAGAAAGGTTCCTGTTACTCTAATTCCCTGAAGTAAAGGTCTCAGAGGTCTAATCTGAGCCACAGATGAGTGCAGCACTGAACAAGCAACATGTAGGAACAATCTCCTAATGTCTGCTATTTCTCTTGCCCAGAAAGAAGATGGAACAAAAAGTGGTAGCAGGAGCAAAAGGACTGTGGGAAGGAGGCAGTGAAAGAAAGAGAATCCCAAGGTAAAAAAGAGGTCAAATTCTCTTGACATAGCTCTGAATGTGGACTATTGTATCACATATGGACCATGGACATTAGTGGGATCAACACCAGATAATTGGTGTTGCTGATGTCTTCTAGATGGAGCAGCAAACTTCCCAAAGTGAGACACAAATACTTCTGGTGTTGTTAGGGTTGAAAGAAACATCCACAGTACATCAAGGCAGGAATTTACACCTTTTGTAACAGAAGATCCAAACTACCATTTTACATCTATTAACAAGACCTTAGATTAAACTTAAGATGAGTCCCACTAGGAAAGATATGGATCTGTTCAGATATTTTCTCAATTCTTTATTAGGTACAGAATAGTAAATGGGCTGTCATCCATGTTATTGCTCGGGCATCATTTGCCAGATGTTGTTTGTGTGTCCACAGCAATGTAGTCATATTAAAATGAATGAAACTTTATTTTTGGTGGCTGTTCAGTGATAGCACAGCCTCCACTGAACATCCTGGCCTGGTGCAGGCTTCCAGCAAGACACACTTCAGAGACATTAACTGCAGATTTTACTTCTTCATTGACCTACAGTACAAGTCAATTACTGGCTTAATATTGCTCAGACATTCATTAAAGCTTGAAGCAGGCAGAATTTCATCTGTTTGATTCCTGCTGCTTAAAAGAGTCCAGGGAGAATGTTTACAGTTGGTGGGTTGTGACCACCTACTTTTGGAGGAAAACCACAGATCTTGTCTGCAGTTAACAACGTGCTGTCCTGATAAGAATTTGTACTGGGTTAGAATGCAGAGATCTTCTCCCATGACAGTCACTCAGTGGCCAGGTTTTATTCTGGTCTTAGGGAGGTGCTTCTGTTACCACCTGGCTCATTTTATGTATTACATTTTGACAACTCCTCGCTCTGTAGCATCCCTTCCTGTTGTCTACCCCATTAACTAATGGTCTATTAGTACCAATTAGGTAAGAAAACTCTGTTTGGTGGCAAGATAATGCCAGTCAATAATTACATTTCCTTTTAACAAGTAAAATAGGAAACTTCATTCTTTGATATTAATAAAGTGTTACACTTTTAAACGGATTCTGTTCTGTCCACCCATGGCCACTGTGGTTTGTATTTCTGTACCATGTTAGAGAGATGCCTCAACACTCCTGTCATGATACATGGCTGCAGATTCAAATTTGTCAGATGCTTAAAAGAGTTCTCATCAGGGATTAGCCCAGACGCCATCTGCAACAATTATAAATCATCTCGCTAGGAAAAGCCTGGAAAGTGCATTTAGGAGTATGCAAAGTAAATCAGACTGGGCCAAACGCATCCCGTCTGCTCCTAAGAACCAACCCTCATCTCCATATCCACTGTGGCTGCTCAGCTCCTTCAGCTCTGCCAACCTGGACCTGCTGCTGCTCTCTCTTTGCCAGAGAGGCATTAAGTATTGATTTTCAGAGTACATCTGAAGAAATGTATGTGCTGTTCCGTGTCCAGCCACCGTGACTGCACACAACTAATTAACCACATAGCAGAGCTGATGTGTATCTGCTGTGGTTTGTATGTACCAATGGCACCACCCAAAGTTTCTGCACGCTGACCCCCCTCCAGCTCACAGCTCTGGCACAGAAGGGACCTCCTGCTTTAGGTCTTCTGCAGAGAAAGAGCAGAAACAGAAGGAAAAGAGTGCAAACTCTCCTGCAAACATATGGGGAAAAAACAAAAAGATCTTCTATTGAACTCAATAGAGCTATGATAATTTACATCCCCTGCAAATCAGGTCCTTAATCTACAAAAGCAGTCTGCCAAAGAGGGGCTGGGGCAGCTGGAGCAAATACAGCTGTGTAACACCCCCTTTGCACCAGTCTGGCCTCAAGGATCATTTGCAAAAGCAGCCAGCAACAGCTCCCATCCTCACCCCAATACTGATCATGGTGGCTGCTCATGTATGAAGCAGAACACAAGTTAATTATCAGATTCCAGGTTAAGTTTGCCTGACTGGCAGTTAGAGGAAACCCTATCTTGATGTGTAAACTCAAATAATATGCTAAGGAAGAGAGATGAGGAAAGGCAAACACAGACTGCAAAGATCACAGCCCAGGGTTTGTCTCTTTACACACACAGCCCCCAGTGTGCAACCTGCTCCCTGCACACATCTCCAGCTTCACAGTTAAAACCAGCATATGGGAAAGATACTATAAAAAACAACTGTTCTGATGATGTATAGGTCTCTGGCTAACTGATATCCAGCACGGAGGGTCTTATCTTGAAGTGATTTGTTCATGGCACTATCTTTACAGAGCAGTGAAAAGTATGAAATACCTGTCATGATAGCACACAAATATCCCAGACTGCCCCCTCCCTATAATGGATGACTGAAAACATGAAACAGTGGGTGAGGAAAATAAATGGCTCAAGAAAAAATTAATAAAGCACTTTCATGAGCTGAGGAAACAACTGTGGATCCTTTCAGGTATGCAAACCTCACCCAAAGGCTGGTGTCTCCCACATGTTTAGCTACAGATTGAGGTTATTGCTCCATGAGCAATAATGACTTCACAGATGAGAATACAAAGGATCCCTTGCACCAGGGGAAAGCCCTGGTAGCCCAGCCCAGCAGGGCAAGAATGTTTTCTATCCATTCTTATGCCCTTCCCCAATAAGACCATTTGCCCCTAAAATTTAGCCTGGTTTTTCCTTTCTCTATTAAATTCTAATACCATCCCCTCCAACATGGTGTAGCTTAACAACTTTATTACTTAGGGAAAGTGAGACACAAATCCCAACTTTCACAGACAAAGGAGGTACCCAGACACAAGCTCCAGCAGCCTGACTATGATTCAGTCTCTAGACTGCATAAGAAAAGAGGGTTTGTGTTGGGATGCCTGCTCCCCCCTGCCAAGTTTTAAAGAATACATTTTGTAGTGTGTTTTGGGATGATGCTGATCAAATCAGGGTGACACATGGTCACTAAGAAAGTCATCCAGGTCAGGCCCCTACATGATATGGATGGACAGCACCTCCTGGCAGGTCAGGACAAGATGCTCAGTCTCAGCAACACACTTTGATGGCTTGGATTATCCAAGATTTTGGGTGGCATGTAAGAAGCGTTTCTGTGTCTTGCAGAGAACTGTACACAGAAAAAGGAGCTAGCTTGAGAGCTAAGAGAATTAATTCCAGAGTTATGGAGTTAATTCCAGCAGAGTGGGTGACTACCCAGGATGACAATTTTAGCAAGAACCATTCCTGACTGGCAGAGCTGGCAGTGGGACCGGCTGATATTAATTCATCCTTTTCTTCAGCACTTCAAAGGAGCTAGAGTATATTTGCACACACCTGCCATCCCAAGCCAAGCTCTGCACCTTCTTCTGTTACTCCAACTGCAGTGAAACCTCCAGGGCCATACGGCACCCACCATGGAGCAATCCTACCCGAGCTGCCTGCAAGGGGATTGTAACAAAAACCTCTCCTCTGCCAGCCTGCGACACAAAGGGTTCCTCCGATGGCTGCCTGAGCCCACAGCCCTGCTCCCACCAATAATCCCCTCCTCCATAATTTAATAAGCTTCACAGGAGCCAGGTCTGCCCTCCCCCATGCCACGATTCCCTTTCCCACATTCCCCAGACAGGCTGTGACAGCCGCAAAGAAGAAATACTCCCTGGTGCATTGTTAAAGGCCTAACTCCCCAAGCCAAAGACAGGCTCAGTTAACATTAAAGCCTCTTCCCTTGTGAGCAACCTGAGCTGAGATTAAGGAATGAGCCCACACTGTCAACCTTAACCCTGATATGAGGCTGGTAACTAGGGCAACAGCATCTCACAAATAAACCCTGCCATGCTATTTTGTCTTCTGACACTGCAACACAAAACATGATAGGTAAGCGGATGGGTAAATAAAAACTGAACATCACCCACTCTTCTGGCTCATATTTTAGTCCTGGAGTTTACTGAGAGCTAGGACTGGTTATTTATTAATTCTGATATTAATGCCAAAACGTAATCTTGTTCACTCTCTGTGCACGGCGCACACCAGATGATAGTGTGCTCTCCCTTCTCGCTTGGACTCCGTCGCAATTATTTGCAGAAGGTAGCACAAAATGATCTTCCCAATATTAGACTCAAGCTGCTTGTCTGGTTTAGCTTGATCTTTATTTATAGGCACTGAGTCTGGGAGCTTTTTGTATGCAGAGCAGGACATAGTGACCTACTCTGGCTTGCTTATATAATAGTTTCAAAACAGACTTAGTGTAAATTGACCCTAATCTGATCTTGAATTGTAACACATTATAATTCCAAAAATAAATCAGCATTTATCTCACTCCATGCAACTCATTTGTTTCAGAATTGGAAATAGCCAAAGACTGATAAATCTAAGTGTTATTTATTAATACCTTGAACTTTTCTTTAAGTCCCTCATTAACTCTGTCCATTACAACAACCAAGATGTTATTATACCACACAGCTGGGGAGAGCTCTGCAATACACTTGGCTCAGCTTTAGAGTCTGTTTCCAAATGAAAATACTATATTCATGAAAAGCAAGCCTAAAGACAAAATTTTCATGTGGTTTTTGAAAGCATACCCTTAAAACTGACTCAGGCAAATTTGCAAGGAGACAGGAACCTTGGCACACCTTCAAGCACACAAACACAATTTTTCCCCATCAGTATTTGTGCAAAAAACTCCATCTCCACAAACATTTCAGTGTGCAAAACCTTTCCACGGGCACCTTGATTTTACATTTAAATTGTACTCATGGAAGGGAACACAAAACATGGACCTGAACCTGAATCGGTGTTTGCAGATATTTTTACAATATTTGCTTAACAAGCTGAAGAATGGCAGCTGTGTGACAACACAGAGACATGCTTGGAGTGGTTTCTAACAACTTTGAGTAACATTTCCTGCCAAAAAACTGATATGAAAGGGTCTTAGTACCAATGGAAAGCAGGTCCATCACATTCTTCGTTTAGATCAGTATTAACTAATTAATCAGCCGAACTGATTATGCATGCTATTCAAATTTGGCCTTTCTAAAATGCCATAGCTTGGGTTTAAAGTGATTTCTCACATGGTAATAGTTCTATTAATTTACAGTAATTATTTGCATGGTAAAAAAGGCTCCAGTGCTGCAGACTGGTGTGAGCAGATCGCTCTTGGCTGGCACTAGCTGGCTGAAGCCCTGCCCAGATCAGATTGTGCAGAGGGTAAGTCATTGACATTCATCTCTCCTATCAGTGAGCAGCACACAGATGGGGTTGGCAGTGAGAGTGCACACTTCCCACTGCAGCTATTAAGGGCCATACTGATAGTCCTTGCATTAGGCAGGTTATAAAGCATTTATGGGTGATCAGAAGCCACCTTCTGAGGTACTTGTCCATTCCTCTATATATCAAGCTCTCCATTCTCTATTTGTTGAGCAGAATAGAACCTCCTGCTTACTTACAGTATTTAGAATATTTCACATTGATGTGCATGGAGAGGGCAACAACTTTTCCTTTTGCTGCTATCATTCCTGAAAAAGTAATTGTTTATTTTAAACTATGTGTGTCCAACACCTTTTGCAAATGAGGATTTGTGTATTTTTAATTTGTGCATCAGGTAGTTGATTCTTGTAAAAAAAAAATTGTGATCCAGGCCCTCAGAACAGGGACACAGTGTTCATTTTCTGTGCAGATCTGTATGAACTAATAACAAAATCCTGCACCATTTGGAAGGGTATTCTCCTTCAGACTTCCTGGCAGCTTAGTTCTAGGCAAAAATACCTCTCTGGATACCGGCAGTATGTTATCACATGGAGATACAGCATCTGATCCCGCTGAGTTACTCACACAGAGCTCCAAAACAGAATTCCTTACAGGCCTTCCAAAGCATTACCTAACTTGCATTTTTCTGATACAGATTCAGGATGGAGTTTGTCTGCTTAAATAAGGTTTCAATGACAACATTTGGGAGAAAAATGGTCTTACTTTTGCCCTGCTGGTTTTCACCATTCCCTCTGAGTGCCCCATAGCTGTCTGTCCTTCCCAGAGTAGGTGGAAGAGGAGATCTCAGCGAGGACAGGCTGTAGGTAAGAGGATGATAGTTCTCCCAAGGGAGGTCTCAGCCATGCTGCAGGCACCAGCTTTGTCTCTGCAGCTGCTCCCCTTCCTCTAAATCGACCTTAAAGCCACATCTCAAATCCCACTCGCTGCTCCAGGCACCACATAGGGGATATTTAACACCCTTTATCTCCTGTTTCGGCCTCCCCACACCACACAAAGGCTCTGGCAGTGTGATGATGGTCTTACCTTCACATCTGAAACAGGATGAGGAAACCCAGGGTGAAGGAAAATCCTTGCTGCATTCCTGTTTCTACATGTACAGTCCAGGAGAAAAATAATAGCAGGGAGGCTCCAGGACAAAACTTGAAAACAAAATTAAGTCTTATTCCATTGCTTGCTGTTTCCATTTATGTGTTTTAATAGGCACCAGTATTTTTTATTTCCTTCAGAAATAATCATTCTGAAGACACGTGTGTTTGCAAGTAGGCAATATTTTTGGCACACAAAACGTGCTGTGGAGGAAAGACTTGATTGTCTGCTGCTTTATCTGGGAGTGAATAAAGGGTGGTAGGAATGCCTTGCTCTAAACTCCAGAAGAGATTGGATTACCTACATTTGGCATAATGGAAAGTGAAAATGGTGCATATTTCTTTTGAAATATTAAAAATTAAATCATCCTTTCACTGAAGTTGCTTTACTCTGAATAAATATTTTTGTTCTTTACCCATAATACAGAATACGTAATTGAATGTGTACGAATGAGCTTAAAATAGTCCAACTAGATATTGATTTTCCTTGTTATTTATTATCACCACCTAGAATTTTTAATTAAGAGTTGAAGAATTGTGACAAAAAATATAATTAAGCCTAAAATATACTGTGAAGAGATTTTTCAAATTACCCAAGAAGAATACAAAGATAAATCAAATGCCAAGGGGGGAAAAAAAATATATAAATCCTCAGTAAGAGTTGTGTCTCGACAACATGTTTGTTTTCAGAATGGTTAAGGAGCAATTGTTACTCAAAGGCAGGTGGTAAGAACATGGCAAAATTCTCAGAGGTAAGAAAGAGCAATTTAGTATTGCAGGATTTACCAAGAAAACACAGAAATCAGACAACTAAAAACCCACAAAAATAAAGGGTAGTAGACTTCAAATTCCACCAAAATAGATTAGGTGATCACAAGCTGTGGGACTGTAAAGATGCAGGAATGAAGTTTTCCAGAGACACAATTACTGAAGGTGTCTGGAATAGCACCTTTTAAAGGTCAGGTTTTAAGGCTATCTAAAACTGGACCCCTACTGAGTACTTACAACTCTATCTGAAATAAATTTTCTGATAGACATTACTGGGAAGTTCCTGCACTGACTCTCCAGCTCCATGATAAAATTAAGGCTCCGAGATTAGCAACTTGCCAAGAACATCTGCACCCAACTCAAACTGTCTGTGATATTATGACTCTCCCATATTGTGGTCTCCCGACGGAGTATTCTTGAGTTAAATAACACTTTTCAACACCAAAATTCAGGAGGCAAAAGTTCTCTCTTCTCTCTTTTCAGATTATAAGGTTCAAAGTCATGCCTTACCCACTAAACATCTGAAGTCAAGGAATCAGCACTTCTGAGGACACCAGATGGGCCTGAATACACCGGGTATTTCAAAACTTTTCTCCAATGACACCACCTGGGTGGTTTCTTTATAGAATCCCACATATCACTGGCAATTCAGTGACATAAACGCTTTGCATGTAGCATTTTCTCTAGTCTCACTAACAATGTCTGGATTATAAATATGTGTTGGACAGAGTCTACATCCCATCTCATAGTTTTGCATGCCATTCAGGAAAAGTGCACCAGGAGCTTCTGCTTGATTAGATTGCAGAGTACAGCTACAACTCAAACATTCAGGAAATACATCTGAAATCAGTGGGACTGCAATGTAACAGCTACAACTCAAATGTTCAAGAAATACATCTGAAATCAGTGAGACTGCAATGTATCTATGCCCCATAGTCTCAGTTTTCACACAATATCCCTACACCTACCTTCCCAAAATACAGTTACATCAGTCATTAAAGAAATAATAAAACCCTTGCCCTAGCTTACAGATAGCACATTAGTACAGCAAGTCCATGGGAATGGTTCTTCCCACCTTTCCAAGAGAACAAGGATCCCAAGTTTCACTCATTTTCATTAGGAGTTTCTCTCTTACTTAGCCAGAATTTTCTAACCAAGGCACATTGACTTTCAGAGCACACCTGTGTTTGAATGACAAGAAACCTCCCCCTGCAGTCCAGATCAGAAATGCCAAACAGATGCCCTGAAGACCCAACCAGTTGAACCCTCAGCAGCCTCCCATCCACCCAGCTCCAGTGTGTGCAGAAAGGCAAGCTGAGGAGCAGAAACATATTTGCAAACAACCATGCTTCCCTCCAGTCTGCCTTTGGCATGTGTTTTTTTCCCTGCAGGGCTTCATGTGGGAACCAATTCAGTTCCTCTGAGGAGATTTCAAATGTCATTTTCAGAAGAGAAAAATAATTTGTGTTGTACATTTTCTCAAGCTTCATAAGCATTATTAGCTCAGTACAACATCAGTCATCCCCTTACAGTCCAGCAGTGCTATAATCTCTGCTTTACTATGCAAACACTATCACTCATGCTTAGATTTTAACTAACTCTTTCCTCAACGCACTCAACCTGTTAGAAATCTTGCTTGACAGCTCTTTGATATCTACACAGTATATTTTCAAGCCCTCAGCAACAAAACTGAAGCACATACAGTCCCTCACGATGTCGAACCTTATCCAATTGAAGGGGTGAGTTTAGGCGTCAATTATTTATGAACTATTAGTTTCCTGAACTAATCAAATAATTTCACCTAAACAGGAGAATAGCTTTTACCATGGAAGACACTGCAATACTTTATAATCCTGCTTGACAATCTGCTGCCATAGGCAGGGACGAATTGTTGTGCACATGCCATTCAGATTTAAAATTGATAATGGACATTCTGAAGATAAACATTAATCTTCCAGACATGTTACACCACACAGAAAACAAGCAGTGAAAAAAATATTTAGACACAAGAAATTTCTGGCTGTTTCCAAACCAGTCTAAGGCAAACACAATAAAGGGCCATTATTCTAAGAGAATAGTTTCTGTATGGGGAGCTGTTCTAGCTGTTGCTGAAATAAACTATTGTGTAGTGCTTAGTGTAATCCCATAAGAAAATTTACACACAATGTAACTTGTCCTCATAAGTACAGCACTGCCATGTACACAAATCATAAATCACCCACAAAGAATCACAAAGCAAACCCCTCAGAAATGTTGTGGGTGTCTCTCTTTGGCCTTGCCCTCACTCTGCTCTTGCAGTTCACATTGGTTGGGTATCTCACAGGAATTTCTATTTCCTCGTCTTCAGGTGGACTTTGATCTCATGCTCACCTGCCTTGGTTGCTGTGTACCTTAACATCTCCACTTCCCTCTCCTTCACCTTGACTGTAAATCACAGGCTACATTTAGATTTCCAACTCATGCTCAGCTTCTCCAGATATTAAACATTATTTGGTAACAGTGATGCCAAAAGACTTTTGCTTTATATATTTTGATAAAGGCACCAACAACCCCTGGACATAACCCTTGGGAAAAACTGATAGTATCTTGGCCTTGTTCACTTAATGAGTTTTTGATATGAATTAGTGCATTACCAAAAAGATATGGCTGGTCTAGGTTTACTATGTGGTTCTATAGGGTTTTTGTGTAAACACTGGTCATATTTAAAAGCTTTTTTAACCAGCTATAGATCTGTTTTCTGAAATAAAAGCTAAGATTTTTAATTAAAGGATGAGCTTCCACAAATATTCATCATTCATGATAAAAGTGTGAAGGCTGGTAGTACTGGAAAGCCAAAGACAGAAGAATCTGGTTTAATTCTAACAACACAAAAAAATGGTTTTCAGATTAAGCCATCGATTTTTTTTTATTCTTGATTCTGAGTTTTTCAGGGTTCCTTATCTGTTAGTTGACAGAAGTGTTACCCTGAACACTTACAGCTCATAGTTTCCCCAGTCACTGGCAAGAATTTTTCTTTTTTCTCAGTAAGATATTTGTGCCCCCGGTTTATCCTGATAAAAAAATATTTTCATAGACTGATAAGCTCAAATATTTGCCTTGATAAAGCACTAACTACTTCATATGGTATGAATAAGTATGGGTAATTATGACCTCCCTTTCAAATGCATGCAGGTGGCTTTGCACAAAACTCTACATTTTCTTTCTGGAGCTTTTTATAGTGAATAAAAAAACCATAATCACAAGATTAGATTTAAAAAACACTGCCATCCATTGAAAAGAGTCCATCAGGATCATTGGATTCTGAAAGCTACTGCACATTTCATCCACAAATGTCTTATCTCTTGACATATCTTATCTGTTCAATCTGAGTCTGACCTGCACAGGTGTAAGCATCCTTATGCTTGGGTCCTCATCATATGTGTGCCTAGATGCCTTCCTAAGGGCAGAGGAAGATAAAAGATCTTTGTGAGTCAAGCTCTAGTGGATTTAGGAATGGCAGTTTGAAAGAACAGTGTTTCTAGGTCTCTGCCTCATCCTTCTGCCAGAGGTTAATGTCAGCCTAATGGGATGTAGTTATGCTTGAGCTGGCACAGTTTATTGCTCAAGGGGGTACTTGAACCACCACGGGTGACATGTGGATACCTGGAGAGGCAGGGGTGGGACAATGGGAGTGACAGGTTTTGAAACCACTCCACTTAATCCACCAGAGCTTTAAATTGCTGCTCTACCCACCTCTGAAATTGGCTGTGCAGTTCCAGTTCGTGCTGGTAAATCCAGTAAACTTAATTCTGGAATGTAATGTAGCACTGGCATTTTATGTATGTAAATCTAATTACATTTCAAAGTATTACATTTTTCTTTACTTCCAAGATTTTTTTAGCTCTAAGTTATTGTTTTGTATTATTAAACTTCAACCAAATCCAAATGTCATTCCCTAGAACTACTGTACTCAGCATACATGAGAAGTTCTTTAGATTTATTTAATATCAGAATTATTGGGCAGGACTATGAAGTTATTCCATTAAGAAAAAATACATCTTGGGAAAGCAAACATCTAAAAATGAGATGTAAAGCCTAAATGCAAGGATTTGGGTTACATGTTGGCATTCTGCTTCGTAGTAAGAATCTATTTATACGCGCTATGCTATGCTCACCAGGGGAATTGGAAACACATTCACAAATTAAAGTCTGAGTCAGAACAGTCTCTTGCTCGAGTAAAAAACAAAAACAACAACAGTGACACAGAGCTAGAGTAAAATATCTTAATTTGCGTCTACAGGGAACATATTTTTCCTCTAGCTTATACCTTTAGAATTTACCACATCAAACCCTCCACTTATGGATGACTCATTTTAGACACAGTCATTGGTTATTCTCATATATCCGGTGTCACACATGGCAGGTCACCTCTCCTGACTGCTGCTGCCCTCCTGCTCCATGAGCATAGAACACAGCCCTGCTGCAGTCCCCTGCTACAGCTGCCATCCTGGTCAGTGCCAGAGATCCTGGAGTCATGGAATGAGTCAAATTGAAAGGGACTCATAAGGATCAAGATTGAGACCTTCAGCGCCAAAGCCACACATTCCCATAAACATCATTTTAAGGGCTGTAGGAAATGCAGCTCCTCAGAGCATTAAATCAGTGGGAGAGTTTGCTGCTATAGGGATGCAGACAAGCTGGATACACACTGAACAAATCTACCGTGTACTAATCGTGTGTAGAGACAAGAACACCCTCCTGAGAGGTCTCTGTCATCTGGTGGCAGCCAAGGACAACCAGTGCTGCCACCACACCAGAGGACCTTCCCAAGGGTCAACTCTTTCCGCCCTTTCAGTCATGCTCGGGTAGACAGATACAAACAGCCACCTGTGGGCAACACCAGCACAGGCCCCACACATCACTTGTGTGTCACTTGAAATAGTGACCAAGTTTTATGATTGCTCTAGGAGACATTCACTCTGCTGGGTGATAAATCCTCCTCACTGCAGGGTGTGGGGGTTTTGCTATTTGAGATCAACTCATCCCTTCTTCTTCGTGTGCTTTCCTTGCCCATGTTACCATGTAGATGCATTAAAGTTGGAAAAGATCTCCAAGAGCATCAAGTTCAACCTTCAAATGAAGGTTGACCTACTGAAAATGTGGATCTATGTGTGCAACAGGGAAGGAATCCTAGATATTTTTAAACAGGAATGATCGTATTTTGGGCCAAGAAACCCAAAACTACAGAGGTGAAGGGTAGGTAGAAAGCATGCTGGGAAGCCAAGGGAAGGGTCAGGAAGCCCAGGTGCAGGTATGGCAAGCAGGATTTGCAGGAGGAATCACAGACAGGCAGAAAAGCCTGGGCAGGCTGGTCAGAGGAGGAATCAGAAGCAAAACAGAGACTCACAGCTGCAGCCAAGGGACACACTGAACTGCCAAGAACAACTGGAGGTATTTCCAATCTGACTGCGGGGTGGGCAAAATCACCAAGAGCCCCACAAGCTGCTGCTCAGCTGGGCAAACTCACTGGGCTTTGAGCCCCCAGAGCCCTGCTGATGCCCACAGCAGAGCCTGGCTGATGCCCACAGCAGAGCCTGGCTGTCCTGCCCCTGGCAGAGATGCACAGATGGGCTGCAGAGAGATTTTAGCCATTTTGGGGAATGCTGTTCCCAGAATAAACATATCTCCGTAAGATCATGAAGAAAACACTTCACTGTATCAACAATACAAGGCACTTTTCCCCACATGGAGTTTCCTGCTGCTTTTTTCATTTGCTGCTATTTTCTTTCTGAATTACACAAGAGCCACTCTTTCTAGTAATTGTTCTATTGCTTGGAATCTGTAAGGGAAAATCTGCTACTGCCCTGCAAAATCTATCCTTAGCAAAAGAATTAACAAATATGTCAACTGAAGCTGCCTCTCTTTCTAATGTTTTTATTGTTATCCTTCTTCAGATATGGACCTACTTTCTGTAAAGGTGATATTGTATACATTAGAACTAATGGTAAATACTCTGATTTTAACTTGCAGATGTGCTTATCAGGCAAGAAGATTGACTATTGCCCACATTATTGATTAGAGAAAACATATCAATGCACATCGACCCTACGTTGCCAGTGGAAGCCCTTAAAAAGAATGAATTTTAATTACTCAATGCAGCAGTGGCAGAAGTGACAATTGCTTATTGTAATATTGATTCCAAAGATCACATGAGTGATGCTGTTTGAATTTATGGAGCACTAAACCATGCTTTTCAAAGACCAGATGCACCTTTGATCACTGATAGAGTTTATTTGGTTTTTAATCTCTGTCAATAATGGGGTGAATTTCACTGTTCCCACTACTGATTTGTAGTCATCTCCAAAGAAATCTCTCTAGGAGCTACACCTAATGGCTGACAACATATTTGTCTACAAAATGAGTAAACTGTCAAAGTCTGCAGTGTTGTGCAACTCCCTTAACAGGCCGATAATTGCTTATTAATTGTAAAAGGTTTGCACAACATTAAGAGGGTCTATAAAATCCACTGATGAAAAAAACCATAATATAACCTATAACATTTTACTAGGCACTGAAATGAGAGGATTTCATGGGTACTAGCTACAATTGCAGTCTCCAAGAGTTTATATTTCTGTTCTCACTATCTTTTGCCTATTTTCTTTGAAGTGTGAAAAAAGGTGTATGTAAATTGACCAAAGCATATGTCTTTGTCTTCTTCTTCTGTTAATTTATACAGATTTTTATTTTTACACTCTCAGATTGTTTTTACATGTCATTGTTGTACCATGTAATAGAAAAAACCCAAACATGTTAGTGAAAGGCAGAGCTGATCTAATAAAATTATGTTACTGAATAACTCTTGCAGGCATTCCAGAGAGATGACTACACAACCATGGATATAGATGCATGTACACATAAAAACACACATTCACATACACGTTCATATTGTACAAACATGAAAACACTAACATAATATACTTCCTAATTTTTTTAGTCCTATCCAGGTTTACAGAATAACATGAATAGCTGCCTTATTCTTTAATGCACCAAAAGTTGCTAAACTGCAATTAAACTTCATTTAATTAACTCACAACCAATACACACTGGGGTTTGGATTCATGTGATTCTGAGCTTGATATGTCATCAAGAGAATTGACCCATGCCTGCATGTGTCTCATTAAGGCTGCCCAGATATGTCATTTCCAATTTTTCATGTTGACCCTCCCATCTTCCTTTCTTAGCTAAAGTGTTCAGTCATCTCCATCCTGCCAAAAAAATTCTGAGCATACAGCTGATCCTGAGCTCTTCTCTTGACCTTTTATAATGCTTAAAAGAGTAGATGCTAAGAAATGCTTCAGCACAAGGCCACAAATGATTCCTTTCATAAACTCCTTTAGTGTTTTGCACCAAATGTTTAATACTTGAAGATGACAATGAATGCAATAACGTATTTTTCAGATGAGTGCATTTGTAAATATATCTTACTTTGAAAAATGTGCAACAACTCTTGTGTATTCTCTAATTAGTTGCAGGATTAACACTAAATGAACATTAAATCAGCAACCCCTGTGTGTGACCTTGTGCTCTGCACAGCCAAACCCATAAACTCCCACTGTGTTCTTGCTCAGCTCGGAGGAGACTGAGGAGATGCAAAGGATTCAAATATTCCTTATGGATCCACTGCTGCTTGCTGTGTTTTGCAGAGAAAGGCACAGTCCCAGAGTGTGCCTGAAAAGCAGAATGTGCATCTTAACCAGCAGATCAGCCAGTGCCAAGTGCAGGGCAGGAACAGCAATCTCTCACTGCTTGTGAGGACAAGGCCAGAGCAGGGCTGTCAACACTTTAATGTGGTTATTGCAGTGGGGCTGTACTTGGTAGGGCATGAAGAGATGAAATGGGTATAAGCATGTCAGCCCTGCACCTCCATGCACTGAGAGCAGCACACACCTGTGCCTGACTGGCTGCTGCTCTGCCAAATATTGTGATTTTGGAAGCTCTTTCTGAGGGCTTGTCCAATAAATGACGTCTCAGTTTAATACTATATTACCTGTAAACTACAGCTTGCACATCAAATTCTGCTATGCTTTGTCCTTGCAATGTCTGCAGTCTGAGAACAGTATTACAGATTATGATAATCACCTTTTAAATTAATCAGGTGTTGCCTGCTAGGGCTAGTTCTTAAGGAGCCTTATGGAAAGGCTCCTTATGATCTCTTCCCATGTGAATATAACCCCATATAATGTCCAGAACAGCAAGACTCTGCAGGAAAAGACTAAAGGTGTGACAGTGGCTCAGTGAGTCACCTCTGAAGAGACCCTGAGCAGGGACAGTCACATGCCAAAAGCCTGATCCAATTGGGTGGAAGAGCTCTGGCCAAGATGCTGCAAAGTGTGGATGTGCAAGTGCCACTGCTGTCAAAGGGACTCCACACAAATTTGCCTCCTAAGCACAGGGTCAAGTACTCTACAAGGCTGACATGAGACTGCTCAGCATCTTTCACTGCTTTGACTCCAGCTGAACTTCAGATAAAAGGGAAAACATTTTCTTTCACTATAGTCCTCATGCGTTGCCACAGAAGTGTGCTGGGGAAATAAAAACCCTTTGGCTGCCTGCGAGAAAATTCCCTCAGTGCAGTCAGTGCAAACCACACTTTTGCCGTAATATGCATGGGATCTCCTACAAACTTCAGAGTAGGAGGCAAAGGGTAGGAGGAAAAACTACTGCTTCAAAACGTGCTGCTGAGGCAGTTCATTGTGCTGCTTTATTCAGATTGGAATAGTCATCGCCCCAGTATCTGAGCGCCTAATTATTGTTCTTGAAAATTAAAGCAAGTGCTAACAACATGAGATGTGTCTGCCAGTTCAAACTTTTGCTGCAGGGCACTCAGTGCCTTTATCAGAAACAACTGGGAGTATGGTTTCACATCACATATGGGCCCAGAAGGGCTACTTTAAAGATATCTAAAGAAAACTGAAGGCTTTGGTGGAGACACTTTTAAGTCAGAGAGCACGAAGAGCTCCTTCCCTGCCAGCAAATGCCTCTTCTACATACAGATAATCAAGTTTCCTCTATCCCTATTCAAGAGAGGGGTTTACTTCAGAAGATACATGGCTGTCAAAAGATACAGCCTACAACTGCCACTGCCCTCCAACGATGCAGTTTCCTGAATCAACATTCAGTGATGTGGGCAATGCATCCACAGTGCATCCACAGTGCTCTGCCTGCAGCAGCTTGGAGCTCAGTGCCAGCTAATTGGGCACTTGGTGAGAAGTGGCTCCACACCTGGAGTGCTGCTGGGGTATGAGCAACTAGTTAGCATTAATTTAGGTATTTTCCATTACACTCCAGTATAGACTTATTCACAATGTGATTTAAACAGAGCAGGTCTGAGCTATGATACTCAGCAGAATTTTCAACTAGATGTAAATCTTCACTTGCCAAAGTTGACACCTGTGTCTTTTGCCACACTTCAGCTTCAGCCCTTAGTGCTACTTCCCAACTGGAATCCTTCAGATGAGAGAGAAATCTGTGGTAAAGTAAGATTTCCAGCCTGGGAGGGGAAGGGGAAGGGAATATGTATCATTGAGAAGTATTATATTATTATTTTACTTACAACTTACGTGATTCCTGTTGAGTTTCTTTCACTTGAATATACTCACATTTATTTCTGATTAAAAAAGTAGTAGGAAGAAAGGCCATTTTTAGCCTTCCAGCTGTAACTCCCTACCTACCACCTACATTTTTAGGAACACAGCTTCATAACTCTTTCTATATGCCTTGATATTTATCATCTGACAAATACAACTATATCATAGACCTCTGCCTTAATAATTGTTGATCCTGTAGGAAATGGCAGACACTATTTTCCCCTTGATGTTTTCTTATGCTAATTGTAAGTGATATGAAGTCCATGTCACCTAGCTACAGGATGAAATCTCTCAGCAAAAGCCTGTGTGATAAAGCCAAGTATTTCTTCTGGTAAATACAAAGCCAGGTACTGCTCTGTAAGAAAATCAGCTGTATGTAGCACAGCACTGCATACTGCATTCCCAGAAATTCAATAGAGGAGAAAATGGTGAAAAAAATCATCAACAAAAAATTCTCAGAATGTGATTCTCATTGACAATAAAAGCACCTTTAAACTTACAATGCTCTAAGAGAATATTGAGTAGGGCATAAATATAATATAATATTCTATTCCTCCAAGGCCCCATCGCTGCCTGCACTGGTATAAAGGTGTCTGGGCAATCAAATCTGTTTCCTTATAACATTATGTCATGTTATATTTCATTTCAAAATGATGTTTAAACATAATATAACTGATTTGCCCTGAACTTCTAATTTGCTGCCCATTGTCCTTGTGCTCCAACAACAACAATGAAAAAAACGCTGTCAGCATCCCACTCTTGGATACAATATAATCACGTTAGGAAAGTGGAGAAGTCAATGACAGTCTGACCCACAACCTGCACTTGCTTGAGAGTCAACTTCCCTTGCCTTCATGTATGAATAGGGATCAGCCTCGTGAATGCTGGATGAGGAATGTGAACTCATTGGCATCTCCTGCCTGCACGGGTTTATTTCAATGATAAAAATAAATTTCTTTTTGAGCTATGACCAACTCAATCCACAGTTAGGATTACATTCTCAGCTGGTGTGTATTCATGTAGTTACAGGGATCATCCCAGCCCAGTCTCCCACTATCTCAGGTCTCTAAGGCTTCTCCACACATTGTTCTGTTCATGGTGTCTGAAGGACCTTGCACAGAGTGCCAGCAAGAAAAATGCAAAAGCTTGGGAAAGCACGTATCCTTCTAATAAATGATCCCTTTTCACTGCAAATTCCACAAAGGCTTGTTTATCTTTATAGTCTGTCATCCCAGAATGACACTTCTCCTGGCTGCTGTGTCAGTATGCCAAATGCTCTACATTTCATGAATGAAACTTGTATTTCTGCACAGGCCACCATCCCACTGATGGTTTTTAGAAGGAACAAGGCATCTTCCTGAAAACAGTTTTTAACGCTCCAGGCTTTTCTACAGTAAATCAGATTAACAGGACCAAGTACTTTTGCTTTTTAATAAGCTGCATTTCATCAAGATTCATACAAAAATACAAGTACTTATGAATGAAAATTCCAGTATTTACATAAATTTCAAAATTACTTAGGGAAGGAGGTGTCAACATCTTAGTTTTTGAGCCAGCACTATTTCCCAGTCTCACCTTCTGCCCTGATCACACAGCCAAGTCCTCTCATACACAGAGATGATGTGAGGAGTTTCTTCAGCAGCAGAGAGAACCCCAGGGCTACCTATACATAATCAAAAAACAAAGAGCCAGTTGCCTGACAAAACTAGTGGGGAGCTCCAGTGACTCATCCTACAGGGATATGAGAATTTCTAACACATCACAAACTATCCCACCTCTGCCCTTCTCCAGAGGTTACTCTGCTCTATCCACGGCAGCAGAAGCAAATAGTGACTTTCTAGGGGCTAACTACCAAAATTAGTTACTTGCTATACTGGTCTTAACCAAAGAGAGAAGTAGATAAATTATGTTTCAGGCACTAGCACAGCTGGCCAGAGCTTCTCAGGAACATTTTTGGATCAGCAAAGTTAATTAATCTCAATCAGAATTGGTGCAGGGCACTGAAATCAGCACTCCAAACTCTACAAACAGAACCACTAAGTCTTCAACAGGAGTGAACAAGTGATTCTCCCTTTTGTGTTTAAGTGAAGAGACAGCCAACAGTGACAGCCTGACAATGGAGATTTTGCCCTGTCCCTTTCAGAGGCCATTTCCCCTAATCCCAGGCTGGGCTGTTGAACAAGATCCCCCTGAATTCAAACACCATCTCCTGTGAGGCATGAGCCTTCCTGGCAGGTCTTGTTCAATTCTCCATCACACAACAGGCACTCCTTTACTACACATGGAGACTCTCCGTCCTGATTTCTGGAGACTCTGATTTCTTACTGCTTCAGACGCCACAGCAATGTTAAGCAATATTAATGGTGTTTATGCAACCTCTAATGCAATTCAGTTCCACGGGACGTCATGTGTCATTTGATCCTGTAATTTTGCAGCCTCTCCAGACTGAATCTGACCTTAACTGGTTTTACACAACTGACTCAGAACCAAACCAAAATATTGAACTTGAGGTTGAATGTGTGGTTGAAGGATCTTTTTTCCTTTTCCCTTAACTGAGGCTAGAATTAAACCAGAGACATTCAGTTATAAGGTCATCCTGAAAGGAAGAACCGAGATGGAGATTTTCTTCTTTCATTCTGATATATCAAATGGAGATGGAAAAATTCCTGAAATGTTTTGGCTTTGGCAGTAAATATAATCTGTCCTCAGATGAGCCTGCATGCATAATTGAAAATATAGCAGCAATGCTGCTACTGAGGCTAATATTATACTTGCCTTCAAGATGGTCTGCAATAACAGGAATGAGAGCATGAATTGAGCACAGAGAATTATACAGGCTGAATTATACACAACATGTAAACGACCATCAGCTGGGATTCTTCACTCACTGATACTTGCTATTGTAAGCATCTGGTATTTCTGAAGTAATTTATCCAAACCCACACTCTTCTGGATGTTTAACGAAGAAGTGTGTCATGGACTATCTCCTTGCCTCTATCTGGACAACACTGTGCAAACACAGCAAAAGTTCCATCAACTTTGGTAACATCAATACATCACCCTTGACTCCCATATTGAGTGTGATGTTCATTAAAGTACATTCCAATTTATTAAAAGGGTCTCTAAATAAAAGAATGTGCAGTTGACTTCAGCCAGGCCTGAACCAGACACTACAATTTCTGAATTACTTTATTACCCACAGTCAACTAAATCAATAATATCTGGATCAAAACCATCTCTCTTTCAGCCTCATAATTACAGAATAAGATTCTTCATTGTACTGTTATTGTGGATTAAATTGATTCCACATACTTCTAAAGAATGGTATTTTCAAGGGCCCCATCTGCTCCGTTTTCCTTGTCACGTTCTCCTGTCAGCGAAATTGTCAACCTTTCACTCCTTACTGGGGCAACTTCTGAAAATGTGGGATCATCAATTCTAGTGCAAAACCAAGGCGGATGTTGCCCATTGTATCTTAAATGGCCACGATGGATCAGTAGTGCAACAATGTCAAGAGGAGATTTTGGTAAAGGAAGAGGTCACATGAAACAGTAACTCACCTTTTCTGACTCATAATCAAATATATTTTAAAATATTTATATGTTAAAAACACCCAAACAAGCAAAAAAAAAAAACCTCGGCTGGGGGTGGGGGGAAGGAAAGGGAAAAAAAGAAAAGAAAAATGATAACTGCACATGTTGATGATGCCCCAGGATATTTTAACTTGCTTGCCAAGATATGCTGGGGTTTGTGAAGCTATTGTGCTTATTCTTGTTGTTCAATAAAAAATAATTAGTTGCCATGGTAACTGCCACATCATGTCATGCCTATGTTGTTTCTGGGATAAAGAGCACCTTCTTCAAAAAAGTCATCACTTTGTGGTAAAATGCTTTTGCTTTTTGTCATATCTATGAGAAACAGTTTCCATTCTATTTTAAACTTCCTGTGTGGAGATGACACCATATGGTCAGACAATTTTCTTTTCCCTTTCCGTAGTGGAATGAGCCATTTTTATCTTCATTAAGGAATTAAGCAATGGTTGTGATAATAGTGGATGCAAAATATTTGCCATATTTTTTTGATATCCCAGATGCAGCTTTTTAATGCAATCCAAACAATAAAATAATTGCCTTGATGCACACCTTGGCAACCTATTTCATAGAATAAAGTGAATATTGACTGAGCTTGCATTAAGTGATATGAAAGGGGAAGTATCAGGTTCTGAAGGAAGCAGAAACAGGTCATGCACAGATTTATGGCTGCTCCAAAAACTTCCCAAGAAATAATTACAAAATGATCTTATGATCTAATGACCTTCTGATCTAATTCAACTTTGCATTCTATTATCCAAAAAACGCGTAATATTTGTTTATTATTTTATCATTCAAAGCTCAGAATTCAGAATGAGTGATCTGTGTGTACTCCCTCAGCACAAGTATGGTTTGTGCACAAGTTTGGGGTGATCAGTAACCCAGACATGGACAGGCAAATAGAGGAGCTGGATGCCACTATATCTATGTGAGCTCACACAGAATGAGCTTTACAAACTATATTTTGCCATTTGCCATTTGATTTTGTAAAGGCCTACAAAAACTAGATCTTCTTCTAGAAAAGAAAAGCTGGTATTCTTTGAATAACTTACCAAATTTTACAAACAGCTGGACCCACAGCAATGCTGGCTAAAAGTTAGATAAGCCACTGCAGATGAGGACAGGGAAGAGAAAACTGGGAAAATTCTTACTCAGGCAGAACACAATCAATACCACATGTCTTTCCAAACTTGTAATGAATTCATGTATCTTAAACATCAACAATAACTTGATTCAAGTGCAGTGAAACACACCTTACCTCAGTGCAATCTTCATTCCACCACTGTGCTTCCCATCCCCATTTCTAGCAGTGACAAATACAGAGCCACGAAATACAACAAATATCAAAGTCTTCAGCACCTGGGAGGTGAACATAAGCCACAAGCTTATTTGCATGCATACAAAAAGCTACATTAAAATAATGCTAGTTCTGTTCTATTTCAGACTTTCCAAATGTCACATTTACAGCTGCACATGCAATCTTAATTTGTCTCCCTTGTGCATGCAGCCTGTGAATTGTGGCAGGCAGACTGTCAGGGAAAAAATATGGCCATGTAGTCCAAGATCACAATACCTACTTGCATGGAAATGCATAATCACCATAATTCTGAAATTCTCCTAACTTCGGTGTGGATTTTTTACCATCTCACATGTATTAATTATTATACTGAATTTTTAAACACTCAGGCTAAAGACAAAATTTGTGGTGCAAATCAACTTCTACCATGTTCTCTCCATTGTGACTCAATACCAGGAGAATTGATGCCTGGCTACTCAAAACAGGTTCCCATCACTGGGGAACAGGCAAAATTTGCACCATCTCACAAGAGGAAGCCTATTATCTTCAAAAGATTGTACTGCACTTTTAACACCATGTACTGGGTTCATACAGTGGGGTTACAAAGCAACAAGACCACATCTAAGAGGAAGGTGGGAGGCAAGGTGTGGAGGATGGTGCCACCTGGATGTCCCCAGACCTCCCAGGCACCCTCAGGACACTGCTCTGTGCCTGCTCTGATCTTCCTCTTGCAGCAAGAGACTTGAGAAAAAAATCTAGCAAAGAAAAAAATCAACATCTTAAAAAAAAAAAAAAAATGTTGCTATTACTGTAATTCCAGGGGAGGATTTTCACAAATATTACTTTGTTTCCATTAAAATGTATTAACAGAATTTAATTTTTTTTTCTGAGATGGTTAAATATTTAATTAAATGTAATTATATTAAAATTTTGATCATGCTTATGAAAAAGATTGGAAGTTATTACTAAGCAGGGGCAACTACAAAAAAAAAAAAACAAAACCAAAAAAATTAAAATAAAACTGTAGCTATTCCAAACACCTTGGAAAGAAAATCATCTGGAAACTATAAGAATCTTTCCATGTGTCTGCACTTTTTCAGTCATCAGACTTAAGTGGTTTCTTTAATAGCTCTACATTGAATTTGTTTTAAAAATGCATTTTAGGTCTCCTTTATAAACACAAGAAATTCAGTTATACCATGACTTTGTAATCCACATTTTGAACACATTTGCCATTAATTGCATTCTGGCTGTAAAGCCAAGCAAGCCAAGCCTGTATTTTCCTTTCCAGGCTGCACACTCACTGCGTCACACGGAGCTGCACTGGGTTTGCAGCCTTGCAGGATGCCACTCCCTTTTCCCCAACCAGAAAACATGAGTCAGACTATTTAGCAAGAAGCAAGAGTTTGCTGGAGAAGCATTTTTTTTTTTTTTTTTTTTTTTAGCATGTTGTAAACTGGCAGGCGGGAGGGGGCAGAGTTCCAGTCTGGATTGTATTTATAGATTCATTTAAAGGGTATGACTAATGGTCAGCATAAATTTGAGATGAAGTCCAAAGTAAAAGTGAAACCTTATTGTTTCCTGGGAGAAGAAAAAAAAAAAAGTATATATAAATTATCCAGAGCAGAGTTTAGAGCTTGTCACAAAGCTATGATCCAAGCCCACAGTTTGGAATTACAGACAGAAGCCACTGGCTGCCTCTGCAGTGTCCTCAGCAGCAGCATAAGGACACACATGCCCCATGGCAAGCTCTGTTTATGTCTACATTTTAGAGGCTTATATCTGCTTTGAAACTTATCCTTAACCTAATTAAATTCTTTATGGGTTTGCCTGCTCATGCTGCCCCTACAGAGAGGTAAACACACAGGAAGGGGAGGACAGTAGACCTGCCCCAGCCTCCTGGGCACACACATCATGGGGCAGAAGTGTAGGGGCATTTACAGGATAAACCAAGACACATGAAGGAAGATTCAAAGTCTTTCTCAACAGGGGAATCATAAAAAGCTAGGACATGTGATCTTATATAAAGCATCAATAATAACACTGGCAGGGAAGGATACCTGTGCAAAGCAAACCCAGCACAGCAGAGTCTTGCCCTGTGCTGCCCTTATGAGCAGGTTTTTTAGGGCTTTTCCAGGTTTATTTTCCATTAAATAGGTCTCACCAGATAGAGGTGCTACACTGTAGGATGCTGGGCTGTTAGCACAGCCCTTTCCCAGCATCTCAGAGAGATTCTGCAGCTCCAGCCCAGGCAGACCCTGAACCACCTGGGTCACCAACTGCTCAGTTCTGGGGGATCTATCAGTGTGGCAGTATTGGTATAGTCCCACCAAAGCTGAGACAAACCTTAAATCCCTCTTAGTTAACTGATTCATTAGTGTGAAAAGGCATTCTTGCAGCAATATCTTGCAAGTTAGAATTCCTCATTTCTGACTTCTAACAGTATTCTAGATTCCACCATCCAGAAAAAAAGTCAGGCCACCTCTAAGGTACCAAATCATTCCTGTCAGCTCCTGGGCCACCCATTACCCTTCAGTGTGGGGCTGAGCAGGCTGCACCACAAATTCCTGATTTCCAATGCAATCCCCTCCCAGCACAGCCCTAGGGATGATGTGCAATAAACAGCACTCCTGAGCCATGGGCTCAGTGCTGACCTGGTGGAGGTGTTCTGAACTCTCCATGGCTGAATCACCACCATTATCTCTTCACTGGGGTACAAGAGCCACGGGGAAGGCAAAGAAGGTGGCAGCCAAAAAAATGCTCCCTTCCCTTTTGGCTGGAAAGCAAATAATTTTCTACTTCTACTTTCATTTTTCAAATTACGTTTGTCTAGTCCTTGTGCTGTCTTATTAAATCATATATGAATAAATGTTGCCTAAGAATTAAACATTTCTCTGAGAGACCCAATTTAGCCGTTAGCCATGGTACAATGTTTTGAGATAATTTAGTGGTGGGCACAAACAATGGAAGTCATATGGAAACTGTCAAAAATTAAAATAATTTCTAGCCTAAAGCTGTATTTATAGAATAATGCTTAAGTCCCAAAAAGTGAGATCAGATTACTGGTTCAGTGCAGTAAAAGAAAGCAATAACAAAAGCCTGTCTTATAAAGGTGTGATGAAAAGATTAATACAAACCTGAAATCAGTAATCTGAAAGACTACTTTATCAGACTGTGTCTGAAAAACATTGGGGAAATATTGACTCATTCAGCATTTGAAAACATCACACTTTTCATGACACACAGACTCAAAGAAAGGCCTTTTGGTTTTGGCTCAGCAGTGACAATGTTATCATTGTAAATTACCTCAGCTCTGTCTGGCGACCAAGAGAATGCAACAAGTTCTATTTTTCACTGATGCTTTGAAAAGGAGAAAACAGACTTCCAAAGGCACTGTAGGTCGCCATGGCCTAAACACCCAAATGCTTGAGTGAATTCTGAATTACGTTCCTGATTCTGCCTGATTGCTTCAAAAATCTGAAAATAAGTTTTCTACCCAAAATACTTCTGGGCACTGTCATTATCCTATTTTAACTCCACAATCCAGTTGTTATTTATGAAGTATCAGCTACATTACACTTAACACATTAGCATTCAATTAGGATTCCGTTTCTGATTATTCACATTAGCAATATCCTTATCAAAAACACACAGATGGGAGAAGATTTAGTAACTATTCTTTTCATATAAATTCACAGAAAGAAGTCAGGCAAGTATTTCCTTATAAAAATTAATGGAGGTTTGCTAAACTGCTCAATGGTTGAAACTAATTTCTTTTAATCACCAAGCAAATTAAATATTAAGAAACTACATTTCCCATTTATTTCATAAATTTCTGTACAAGCAGGAATAAATATTTCCCACATGGTCAAAATCTGAAGAGAGAATGAATTAAAAGCCAGATTTTCAGAGTTAACTGAACCTTGTGGTCTCCACTGGAGAGAGACGTTTGCTTTCCAGCCAGCTTCCTTTCACATCTCCTGCTGCTGCAGAGCAGAGCTGGAGGTGAGAGCTGGAGCAGGGCATGGCCACAAACACACCTCTGGAATAGAACAGCCTGGGTGGAGAATGGATTCACAGCATCCTGGGGGGAATAGAACAGCCTGGGTGGAGAATGGATTCATCCTGGAGGAGAAGGACTTGGGTGTGTTGGTTGATGAGAAGCTCAACATGACCCAGCACCATGTGCTGGCAGCCCAGAAATCCAGTCGTGTCCTGGGCTGCTTCCAAAGCCCTGTGGGCAGCAGGGGAGGGAGGCAGGGAGGGAGGGAGGGGATTCTTCCCCTCTGCTCTGCTCTGCTCTGCTCTGCTCTGCTCTGCTCTGGTGACATCCACCTGCAGGGAAAATCCAGCCCTGGACAGCCAATGAAAGGACATGGACCTGTTGGAGTGAGAGCAGAGGAGGCCATGAAGGTGATCACAGGGTTGGACCACTTCTGTGAAGACACACATGAAGATTTCAGGAAGGATATTGGCAACTCAGGGACATGGAGTTATTCCCATTTTTGAGCCCATTTTACCTCACTGCTGGCTCCTAAACTTTGCTGTTTTGAACATGCTGCTGGCCACAAGCCATACTTCTCCTGGGCTCTGCCTCTGCCTGCAGCAGACTAAACAATTGTGCTCCACCAGGCTTAAAACACTGCTGACAACTGCTGCACCCCATCCTCCAACCCAGGACTGAAATTCAGAGATTAACAATCCTGTGGGTTCAAGAGCCAAGAGCCAAGAATCTGCATGGGAATCACTTGCCTAAAATCAATTCCAAATAGCACTCTCCTAGCATGGCTGAGTGCCTGAGGCAGCTGCACCCACAGACACTGAGCAGCTCAGTGGGGTTGTGGTTAGACACGAGACACACTCAGGTGCTGCCGTGACAACTCGCAGCTGGTGCTGTGCCAGGTGCCACGGTCTGACCTCCTTTGTGCTGCTGCTGAGGTCACCAGATCCTGCCAGGGAGCTGAAAGTGGTGATGCATCACTTCACAGGAGAAGTCCTCAGGTGACTCCACTCTCTAAACCTTGGTGCCAGCAAGGCACAAGAGGAAGATACCAGGCAGTGATGAAAGAGTGGAGAGGCTCAGGCACGGCTGGAATTTCAGGAGTGGAAGTACAGAGTTAGGGATGGCTAAAACTAAAGTGGGGTGGAAAGCTTTTAACTCACTGCAAAAAATCCCATTATTTTTCCTCCAGGTCTATTTCTCAGTCTCTTCATGGGTCAGCCAGACAAACATACGTCCTGGTACAGAGAGTGAGCTGCACAGCCCCAGTGGTGCTGGGGAACTCCTGGATGATGCACAGCTTTTGGTCTGCTCTCCCCTTTCTTTATCCACCATGGAACACTAACACAAGGCTTGCTCACCACCACCAGCCATTCGCTGCTGTTAAGTGTTTTTCAGGCAGTGTGCATTGCTTTGGTCCTTCAGGACACCACTGCCATCTTTCAAACCCATTCAGATTGCAGCCAAAAAGCTTGGGCACAAGGACATTTCCCTGGGCGCTCTGAACTGGCCCAGTAAGGCAGGACTTCCCTGGGAGGGCAGGGTTGGTGCTGGAAAACACACTGTTCCTGTACTATGGAAAATGGGTGTGGCCATTTTTTCTTAGCTAAGGTTTTTTTCACAGCCATTTATAGCCCAGAAATTTAAAAAAAAAAAAAAAAAAAAAAATTGTGCACATTTCTTCTCCCTAGCAAAGTGCTTGCACAGTGCCTCCCCAGCTTGTTCTGTACACTCAGCTTCTGTCTGCCTGTTTTGTTTTGGCTGCTCTAATTTACATAGTACTTCCTCTCCCCATGTAGACTTCAAGGTTACACTGGGGTCAGGCTGTATCTTTTGCAAATCAGGATGTAAACAAGTCTGGATAACTCATGTGATATGGCTCTGCCCACCCCTTTTCTGTTTGGGTTTTTGTTTTGTTGGTTGGTTTTTTTTTTTAGATTAATATTAGCATCAGAAGTTATCCAGGATCATTTGAAAGATCCAATTTCATACTTTCCAGCATCCAGTAAATTGGCTACATAGCAGGGAAATGCCAAGTGCTCTGAAATAACCAGAGCAAGGGATACTTACTATAAGAAGCCCAGCACACCAAAAACTCACCCAAAGAGCAATATCCTCTCAACTAGAATTTGCTCCTGTAGTAAAAAGAGCTTGAATTTTATGTTCCAACAGAAACAGCTCCATAAAGCACCTTTGCACATTTTAAAAAAAAAAAAAAAGAGACGAAAAAAAGAAGAGAAAAAAGCAAAATGGTTCGATTAGGGATGGAATAGGCTTAGAATAATTCAGGCTGGTGAATCCTTGCCAGCTCCACTCCTCCACACATTCCTGCCTGCATTCTGATCTGATTACGCGCTGGGCGAGAGCGAGAGCTTCACTGGAACAGTTCTCACCCATCTGCATCCTCTTCTTCCTTCTCCAAGTGAAGGAGGATGTATTTATAACCACCTTCGAGACAGTGTGTGGAGCCAGGGAGCAGAGGCAGCGCAGGGTGCTGTGTGCTGGGCAGGGCAAGGGCACTAGGACAGTTTGTACAGATGATGCTCATTTGTATTTTCCTGTTCTCTCCGTCCTATGAAGCCGAGGCCTCGCTTCAGATGGTGACATGAGCTGCCCTAATGCCTTGCTGTTTCCAAGTTAAGGCCAAAGATTATGTTCAAGCAGCAATTTTTCCTCCCACAGGTATTGAGGGTATCAGAATGTATCAAGTAAGGTCCCCTAAGGATCTGTCCTGACTCCAGGTCAGTTCAGTGTTCTCACAAATTACTCAGCTTATAGAAAGGACAGTGCAGAAGGTGCAGGTGCTGGGGAAGGTTGTGACTGTTTTGAAAGACTCTCCTAGAATTCAGAGCAGTCTTGATGAATGGTATAAAGACCCATAAATCAAGTCAAGGCGTTCAACAAAAGCAAGTGGGAAGTAGCAGGAAAAGAAGGCAAATGAACGAATGTAAAATAAGAAATAACTGGTGTCATGGTTTTTTCGACAGGACATTGCTAGGAGGACGACGAAAAGAGGGCAATCAGGCTCTAAGCTTAAAGTTGCAAAAGTGTTTAATTACTTAACAGAGTTGGAGGATAAATGCAGGCAAAAATAAACTTTTCATACAGTTTTGGTTCACTCCCCCCTCCCTCTTACGAACTTATAGTATTCACCCCCTTTCTTCTTTTACAGTCAACAAGCTAGGTGGTGGGGGCAGGGTGTGGGGTTTCTTTTCAGTTTACAGAGCAGATTCTTAAATTTACTCATCACTACAATTCTTCTACTACAAATACTCTTTATCTCTACTTATTTCTCTCTTTCTCCAGATAGTTTTCTTTTCTTTCTCACCCCCACCTTCTTAAGAAGCAGTTTCTGCACTCACCCCCCCCTTTTTTTCCTCTTTCTAAACTAGCAACACACACAGGGGGCAGGTTGAGGGGTTTTTTGGTTAGTTTAATCAGGAAAAGAGGTTCTCTACTTAGCCAGGGGTCCTTTCTACGAGAGACAGTCCTTTGAGAATTTCTTTGGCGTGGGTCCAATTTCACGAGCAACATCCCGCCCGAAATTCTGCTGCAACATGAGTTTTTTGTCTAAAGGATGCTGTGCAGACTCTCCTGAGCGGGCTAGGCTGCTTCCATGCCAGGAGCAAGGCCTTTCTCTCCTTTGCAAGGCTTTTGCAGTTTTAATTCTTAGATGAGACTTTCACTGGTTTACGTTTTTTCTAGGTATCTACCTGTTCTTCTGGCATGGGCTGTGGGTGATTTTCTGCACTCTTGTGGACTCCATGGGCTGCAGGGGGACCTCCTGCCCCCCATGGCCTTCATTGTGGTAGTAGAGGGTTTTTAGCTCCAGCACTGGGGCTCCTCCTCCCCCACCTTCTTTACTGACCTTGGGTCTCCATGCTGTTCTCTCTCTACATATTTTCACTTCCACCTCCTCCTCCTCCAACTACAAAGAAGTGAAAGAGGGTTGCTTTGTTTTGAATTTTTCTTAAATATGTTTTCACAGAGGCGTAACTGCACCTCCAATTGGCCAGACTTGCAGCAGCATGTCCATCACCTTCAGAGCTATCAGAGATTGGCTCTGCTGGACTTGATGAAAAACTTCTAGAACTTTCACTCAGGACACACAGACACTTTGTGCCACCCCACCCCTCAGACACCTTCCCAGGCCTACTACAACACTTCTGAGGGGTTTAAATTTTTCCTAGATGTTAAAAACTTTCACTGTGTTTTAATCAAAACCACCACAACTGGTAAATAAGAGTAGTGCAAAATGAGTGCTGGGACTTATGGAGGACCCCAGGTGGAATATGACTCAACACTGACACACTGCAACAAAAAAAGCAAAGCCCATTCAATGATGTATTAACACGACCAATCCATGTCAGACATTGGAAGCAATTATTCCTTTTCATTAAGCATTAGAGAAACTTCTCTTAGGGTAAGATTTGGAACACCATATTTTACCAAAAATGCAGACAAATTTAAGAGGAAAATATACTCCCATAGGGCAAGGCTGAATCCTTTACTATTTGTTCATCCTGGAAAAGAGGAGGCTCAGGAGACTACGATAGGATCTTCCAACACAGTAAACAAGAATATGACAACAATAACAGAGGAATTCATTCAATTCAGAGGGAGCAATATATAAGCTATATATTAGGAAAACTTTTCTAAGAATAGTCAAGAGCTGCAGAAGGATATCTGCAGGGTATCTCTGTGTCTGCCTAATTATCCCTGCCTCTTGGCATGGCTGATGATCCCAGGCTGGCTGCACCGTGCCTGGCTGATTGTCCAATGTCAAACCCGGCAGCTCCGAGCTGGTTGTGCTCTCTCTGCTCCGTGAAACATTTTTGGAGCCTGCTCTGCATTCCAACAGCATTAAGCTCCCTGCAGGACTGCATCGCTCTCACTCAGGGCTCCACTGCCACCAGCATAGCTGCTCCGAGATCCCTGCCTCACCTGCTGCTCTGAGATCCCTGCCTCACCTGCTGCTCCGAGATCCCTGCCTCACCTGCTGCTCCGAGATCCCTGCCTCACCTGCTGCTCCGAGATCCCTGCCTCACCTGCTCCACACCAGAGTGGCTCCTGCAAGCCCTGCTCAGCACAGCTCTCTGCCAAGGACACACAAACACAAAGAGAAGCTGAGCAGCACATCAGCTCAGCCTGCAAGGAAAACCTGTGGGCCCTGCTTCCAAATCCCAGGAAGGCAGGTCACCCTGCTTCAGGAAGAGTCAAGGAATCACCAGGCAGGTCCCCAGCAGCATCTTCTCAGAGAAGAGCATCTCCCAAAACCCTCTCAGCACTGAGGCTCACTGGCAGCCCATGTCTCACAGAGACATCCAAGGTTACCAAAAAGAAGGGAGGACAGCAATTCTTCAGCTGCTTATGACACTAAAAACCTTTTTGCTTGCCTGGGGGCAGCATTCACCCTCACACTTCCTGCACTCAGGCTCTGCCCACATACTCTACCCACTTTAGCTGGTCCAGCAGCTTCCTGGGTCAGTTTTTCCCAAGTTCTCCCACAGTCAGCATGAGGGAGCCTTGGTGGAATATCCAAGGTATAGCATCCTTTTTGGAGTAAAGCAATCTGGGCAAGCTGAGGATCGCACCCAAAATGAAAAGCTTCATAGCACAGGCATCACCAGACCTTCTGACTGGGAGCCTGTCAGTCATTCCCTTACAGGTTACTGCCATGGGCAAGTTTTCAGGTCTCTTTGGGATGTGACAGGCCTTGTGAGAAGCCCAAAGGACCTCAATAGCTCCAGAGAGGAATAAAAAATAAACCCCTCTTTGTCTCAGAGCTGGAATGCGACCCAATGTGTACATATGGGAAAAAATAATTGGAATAGACAAAGCCATGGGCAATTGGGCAGATGATGTGCCTAAGAACTTTGAACATCTGTTGTGTGGTAAATATGCAACCATCAGCTTTTCTTCATAATCTGTAAGCAAATTCAAATAAAAGAACAGGATGGTAGCTTTTGTTTGTATAAAAATATCTATTATAGAAATCCAGGAATTAGCACCACTGTAAAATGCCATCTTAACAGATCAGCTCCTTTGAAGACCACTGTTAACACTCTACAGAGTGGATTTCCCCCAAAACAACCTGGATAAAATAGGGGTTCATTGGATCATCTCTCCTCTTTCCCTTTGTCACCTCCCCCTTCTCTAACACACCACTTCTCCAGCCTCTGGGCCCCTTCTCTGATGGATCTGTTTCCTGTATTGATCAGCTTCCACCTTGGATGTGCAGGTGTTGCCAGGTCACACCACTCAGTGGAGCTTTCAACAACTGAATTCAGGTTTTCTCATCCTCATACCTTTACTTTGCCCAGTGTCTATAAAGGAACTGCTCGGCTGCTTTGTGTGTTGAACAATATTGTTTTGTGGTTTCCTTGCACCCTCCACATCCTCTGTCATGCCCCTTCAGTAGGTAGAGGAAAGGCTTTCTGAAAGGACAACCCTTTTATTCTGTGTGTTTACAATGCCTAGCACAGCCCAGTCTCTCTCAAAACCAAGGCTTGTGGGTCCAGCAGTAATAAAAAGAAATAAAGGCATCACCATTAATTCACCTTCTCTTTCTATACAGGAAATTGTGACTGGCAGGAAGAACTTGGGTTAGACATGCATTTTGTGCTATCTTATTGAAAGGAACAGAGCAGAAGATGTAACTGGGGATGTTTAAAGCTAGAAAAGACCCAGAAAAACAGTCTCACCCAAACTCCAAACACACCCTGTTACAAAGACAGAAAATTACCATTGCCGAAGCAACACTTTTACATTGTTAAAACAAGGTAAGCCACTTCATTAAATCCAGCTTAGTGGCATGCTGTCAACCACAGAGATATTTATTACCATGAAATTGTTGCTTTTCATGAATAAATTCTTGGCCAATGGCTAAAGCAAAGCACCAGCAGAAGATGAGGAGCCTGCAGAGAGCTCAGCTGATAAGAGAATGGGTTAAAGAGAAACTCCTCTTATTTGTGTGACAATCATCTTGTGAGAATATTTTCCGTCTGTGCTATTTTTGGTTCCCAGTGAGATCGTTCTTACAAGAATATGGAATTAGAATTTGAATACAAGCATAGTAAGAGCACTTTGCATGTGTGCCCACAAACCCCTCCTCCCCCCACACCTCCATCAGGGAGCTCCAATGCTGAGCAAGGTCAAATAATATCAATAAGGCACTGCAGGAAAATCTTCTACATTCCCAGATTGGTTAGAGAAATTAAACTTCATCCCCTGGGATTTTAAAATCAAGGAATGTTGTTTATTTTAAGGATCGCTGTAGCATTATATTTATGACTTGCTAATCACCTTGGCTTGAAAATGTGTCAAATGAGGAAACTCTTACACCTACAATATTTGCACAGGATGTCCAGATTCTGTTGCCACGTGGTCTGATGGAAAGAAAAGCCTTCCTTTTCTGCACAGAGAATTTGAAATTATAGACATGTCCCTGCAATTATGGACTGAGTTACTTAACCTTTCTGACCCTGATGTCTTCCCACAGGTCTCTTTTGGGCAGGAGCAACTCCCTGTGCATGCTTGTTGCACGAAGAGATTTACTGGAGTGACTAAAAGAATTAGTAAATTTTGGTTTTAGTTCTCTCCCAGCTTTCACAGCACCCAGGAGAACTTCAGCACAGTTTTCTGACAGGACTGGTCACCAGTCTGGTGTTGGTCACACAGAGTCCATGGGCAGCACTGACCTGGGTGGAATGGGAGCCTGTATTTCATTCAAGGCACTTGACTAACTCAGTTTTGTCTTCCAATGATGTAAGTTTTAAAAATTAACCTCCCAGGGGAACTAGAGGATACATTTGAAAGTCTATTCATGTAAACAGCTAGAAAGGTTTGTTTGTTCTGTTCCTGCTGGAAGCGATACTACTGCTGAAAAATGTAATGTGCTTCTTTATCATCATGGTATTGAAAATACAAGGTATTGACTGCACTTTCATCAGAAGTAAACCCACCACAATCAAATCAAACCTCCAATGGTGGGAAAGAACTGTGAGCTTTGCTGATTGAGAAGTCACTAGAGCATCATGTCCCTCCAGCCCACACCCATAAAAGGCAAGGTAGAACATTGCTGTTACAGGATCATTAACCACGTACTGATGAACAAAAATTTTATATTTACTGACTTTTCTAATGGAGTTTTAAACTGTGTCCCTAATTTGTCGATGAACATTCATATAATAACAAACATTAAATGCACAGTGCTGGTTAAGCATAATTGTAAAATTATTGCCTTAGGTTTTCAAATCTCTTTCCAGATGTTAAGGAATTAATCCTGGTGTCTGTCAATGAAGTTTAGGACTACTGGCACAGCACAGCAAACTGAAGCAGTTTAAGTTACTCTAACAGTAAACCAAGCACCTTACCTAAGTCCTTGCAGGCTACATCTGCACTCTGTAGAGCAGGACAGTCCTGACAGTCAGACCACTCAGAGCAGAGACCTGGTTGATTCATCTGGATTAGCCTGAAACTCTTTTTCTGCTGTGGCTTTCCACAGATGTCAAGGGAAGGAGAGGAGAGGTGCTCATGCCCAGGTGGTGTCCCACCATGGAGAGCCTGGATATGGCCCTGGCTCCTCAAGCTCAGACATCACCAAATGAGGATGAACGACAGGTGGGACTAGAATTCATGGCTCTCAGTTCCCACCACTATCTGTACTTTACAAGAATTCCTCAAATATCATAAGCTTAAAAATTAATGTAAATTAATGGGAAATATTAAATAACATAGACCAAAGAAATGGCAGGTATAGGGAGCCAATCTATATTGCTGTGATTCTCTCTGATGTCCAAAACTCACTTGATCCACCTATAATTTCATCATCGCTTTCCTTCCAGTGTCTTTACTTCTGATTTTACCTCATTCCTGTCAGATATCAATGGGAAAGCTGTTGTTGCCTAATTGAAATCAAAGGACACAGGCATTATGCCAAACAATTATCACACAACACATTCAGACAGCTCAATAAAAAAGTACCTGAGTTTTTGAGGGCTACAGTAATAGCAGTTACCACCACCTAAGAGCTCTCAATTGCATTTCATGGCTCAGAGGTGTAGGAACTTTTGGATTATGAGGTGTTTCTCAAGGCAGGGAGGTTCAGCATTGCAGGAGACTCATGCAAACCCAAACCCAGTCTCTCAAAACCAGGGAGCATGCCAGTGAGAACAGCCCCTGAAGCTTCCTGCCCCAGTGGCCTACATGGTTTACCAGCTGGCAAATTTGGGTAGCCAAAAAATGTTTAGCAATAGGCAATGTCAGCAGAGGAATCTCAATGGGGAGGAGAGGAGAGCCTCTACCCCAGAAACACAGATTCAGCAAAATGACAGATGTCAAACTTTCACCCACTTGCATGTTACTGACAGAAACGGAACCCACTGAGTCAAGTGAATTTTAAAATCCCCAAATCGCTGTGGGGAAGAAGTTCAGTGCAATAACTGCACTTGGTGCTCTGGGCTGGCTTTACCCAAGGACTCAGTCCATCCTGTGGTGCCTGTTTTACTCCACTTTAAAAGCAGATCACAAGAGCTCGTAAAAGGCAGGATGCTGCGGGATGAGAGTGCCACAGAGCAAGGCAGGTTAGTGAACTTCATGTTCATGCGCCACTGCACTGTGCTCTAATCCCCCCCAGGAGTTCCAGGAAAAGGTACAAGAAAGTCCCAGTAACATTTCACCCAGCAGTAAGTAGTTTTCACCAGACCCCATTTAGGTATTTTTAAAGGCTCTGATTTGTCTCATTATTTTACTTGCTGTACTAAACTGAGGTCAACTTAATTTCTTTAGGACCTAAATAAATAAATGGATCTTGAAACATCTTTTCAGTGTCCTATCACAGATACCCTTGTTAGAGGAGATGCAAAAAAAAGTGATTGTAAAAAAGTATCTTCAGAATGGTGTAAAGCGATTGCCATGGTTTTGAAACACAAGTTTTAGCATCTTTCTCCTCAGAATTAACAGGGGTCTTGCTTTAAGTTACAACCAGTCATAAAAAAGACATTTTGGAGAAAAGTCACATTACTGGAGATTTCTGCAAGAAGCTGCTAAGAATAAAACTGTGTTCATTTCCATTAAAGGACATGAGGCTCTCAGGGGCAAAGGAGTAGTATTTGCTTTGTATAGCACAGATTAGCTTTTGAGAAAACATTGGTTGAAATTATAAAACTGATGCAGATCGACACAACATATTTTTTTACTCCTATTTCTCAAGAGGTAGCAGCATCTCCTCCCACTATAGGAAGCAGGAGCTGTAGATGTGAAGCGCATCAAAAATTATGTCCTCTCAAAAATTAATGATAGCTAGTAAAAAAATAAAACCCAAAGATCATGAATTGAACCTCTGGATCCAATCATTTCCAAACAGCACAAAGTTAACCCTTGCATAGATATGTAGATACAGAAAAAAGGTTCCTTCCCCTGGTCTGCAGGCTCTGTGCAGAACTTCTCCCCTCTGTATGAGATTAGGGGAACTCTATAATCACCCTAATTTGTAGCCTCTGCAAATAATCTCTAGGGGCTGAAAGGGAGTCAAAGATAGGGATGAAAAATGGCCATCCCTGCATTTCTCATAGGCACACCCCTTTTCCCCTTTGTTTTCTGATTTTCCTGGCAGGAGAGAAAATGCTGATAAGAGTAACAAATTTAGTTCTGTGACCACATCTCCCATGCAGATAAGGAGACCCTCCCTGGACCAACACCACCTACTTTGGACATACATGTACCTCAGAGATTAGACACAGAGTGGCCTCGCTAGGCTAGCAAAATCTACTTCAGATCTCACAGCAAAGGGGAGGCACAGGAGTCAGTCAGTTTTGAAAATCAGCTCTCTTTATCCCAGTCCTGCCGTGCCTGCACATCCACAAGCCATATCAAACCCAGAAGGCCTTTTGTCTTCTCCAGAGCCAATCTCTAAGGCCATGGATTCTGCTGGTTTTGCTTTAGCTTGGATATGTAGTGTCAACACAACAGCAGCTCCGGCTGCACGCAGATTGGTGGAGAAAGTAGGTCAACATGAGACAAGCTGTTCTCAGAGTAGCATTTCTCTCTCCTCTCCCTTCCCTCTTTGTAAATGAAGAGTGCTAAACTAGTTGCTTTGAAAAGCACACAGGCGTTCACCCTGTCAAACGGGAGCAGAGGCATTTTGCTGAATGTGTCACCCTTCTAGACGATCATTTATTATGCAATTTGGAACAATGTGCCATGTTTGTAGCAGGCGTCATAGGAGATGCCACTTGCCAGTACCAAAATTCAAATTCGTTAGTAAAAAGCCGGTTTGAGTATTAGAAAACAAGGGGAGTATGTGAGCAAGACTAAAATAATTATAAATATTAAATGAATATTCATGAAAAATGGAAATTTTACACCGTTCATGATTTTGTGTCTCAGAAAATGAGTTTCACAGTTGTATGTCAAAGGAACAGTCAGAAATTGTGTTTTAACTCCGAACACACTGTATTCAGTGAAAAGGTCTTACATGTTCATCAAACAAAAACCCTGTAACAACCCTGTGGAATGTCTGTGACCTGCCTCAGCTGCAGCACTGCATTTCCCAGATCTGATTTACACTTTACAAATACCTACACAGTTCTGCTCAGGTGATAAATACAAAGCAGGAAGGAGGAGTGCCCATGGATGGATTAGTCACTACACAGTCAAAATGAGCAAACTAATCCAATGAATGATTTATCTTCTGTTCACATTCTGAATTATATTGGGAACATTTAGAGAGTAGATTGGTGACTCCTTAAACTTCCCCAGATAGTTCAGCTATGTCCCTGTATTTGTCCTAAGAGCCCCATCCTTAGAAAA
This sequence comes from Entomyzon cyanotis, assembly GCA_024500445.1. Classification (NCBI taxonomy): domain Eukaryota; kingdom Metazoa; phylum Chordata; class Aves; order Passeriformes; family Meliphagidae; genus Entomyzon; species Entomyzon cyanotis. Next base: position 4,903,238 of record JAKEPQ010000743.1, on the reverse strand, counting down.
CAGAACAAATCACTGCAGATTTATGCATGTCAATACCAGGCATTACCTTGACAGGGCACTCTCTCAAATCATATCTATGATGAAGTGCTGAGGGCAAGAGTTGTACTACCAAAAATCTGTCTTACTTTCCTAGTTCAAGAAATATCATTAATTTCAAGAGGCGTATTCATGAGCTAAGAAATCCAGATTTGGAGCTGGATCTCATTCAAGTCCCCTGGAAGTCAATGGAGACTCTCTCAATGATTGTAAAATAAGAAGGATTGGGCTTGTGCCCATATTTAGTGTTGGATATGTATTTTTCCATGGTACATATTTTTCCTATATATAATGCAAATTTTTCTCTTAGTTTTTTTTCCTTTGCTTAGAGTAATAATTCTTGTTAATGAGCATTAAATCCATCTTGGTTTTATCCTAGCCTTTGAGTCTCTCCATGAGTACTTTGGCAAATTTTCCCCTAAACTGCTCCCCAGTGTCCAAGGGAAAAGCAGCCATACTTTGTTCCACCTTTGGACACAAGCTCCACATCAGGCAAAGCTTCAGAAGAACAAAGCCTTTTTCTCATTTGCTCTAAACCCTTACAGCTATTGGACCCCTCACTGCTATCAGGGCCAATGACAAATCCTCCACTGTCACTCAGGTCAGTGGAGCCAGACATGGATGCAGAACACATGGGAATAACAGAGGAAGTACTTTTTCATTTAGGACTTCTGGTGCAAAGACCTGTAGGGAAAAGTGCAAGTAAATATAATTTTATCTTCAGGGTAGCAATTTATTTATTTGCAGTGCCATTGTGCTTGTAAGGTTCAATCATGGACTAGGACCCGATAATGCCAGGTGTTGTACAAATAGATCAAAAAGTGAAGGCCAACCCTAAAGAACACTCATTTCTCTTACTTATTTAGTTTACACACAAGCAGAAAGAAACACATAATAATTTATCATCGTGCTATCTGTATAGACAAGAGTTCAAGCAAACAAGGACAGAGTTGACTAATACAGCAACAGTATTTCCAAAGACATTTCAGAGTAGCAATTAAAAAGAGGGTTTTTAGAACAATGGGGAATATGCTTTAGCCAAATGTAGCATGTAAGTGTCTCACTTAATTGCTGTTACATTACTGAAATTGCTGCCTTGAAGCTCCAGCCAAGATCAAGCCCAACTTGTGGAAAACAGGCACAATGCCCTCCAAGCATCACCAGGTAGGACACACCAGGTAGGCTCCACCCTGACACTGAGGGGCTGCAGCAGGTCAGAGAAGGGCAAAGGAGCTGGGGAAGGGGCTGGAACACCAGGAGTGGCTGAGGGAGCTGGGAAAGGGGCTCAGCTTGGAGAAAAGAAGGTTCAGGAAGGAACTGTCATGCTCTGCACAACAGGAGGATGGACAGGGAGGGGCCAGGCTCTGCTCCCAGGGAACAGGTGACAGGAGGAGAGGAAATGGCTCCAAGTTGCAACAGGGGAGGTCTAGGTTGGACATTGGAGAAAATTTCTTCCCCAAAAGAGTTGTGAAGCACTGGACCAGGCTGCCCAGGGGAGTGACTAAGTCACCATCTCTGGAGGTGTTTAAGACATGTGTAGATGTGGGGATTTGTATTGTGGTGGCCTTGGCAGTGCTGGGTTACAGGTTAGACTCCATGATCTTAAAGGTCTTTTTCAAACTAAATTATTCTATGATTCTATGAAATGGTTACAGGACAGGTACAAAAGTATTCCCCCACTTCAGCAATGACACTTTCCTGAGTAATTCCCCCAACTGATGAGATTTAGGCAACTTCAGCAGGAAGGAAAAAAAAAAAAGGGTCACACCAAGTGACCTGGCTGTACCCTGGAGCACAGCTCAGAAATGCTGGAAATTTGAGTATCCATTATATTCTTTGCTTTCCTGCAGTCAGTGTCAATTGAACTTTACAGTTAACTTACACATATTTTTTCTTTGCTCCATCCCTGCCTCACTTTTGGCAACTGTGGTTGTGTCTTCTACAATTTGTTTAATATCAGAGGAGGGGAAAGAGAGGAAGAGAGATACTCGATCTGATGTGGGAACACATTCTCCTTTGTATCAAAGAGCCATCTGCTAATTTACAAAATACAAACAAAGTTACTGGATGTGCAAGAACCCCTGTTGGGAAGCCAAGCACAAACAGTGCTTGTACCACGTCAAGGAGTGCTGTGTTTATTCTGGAATGCACAGCTCTCTAAGTCTCTTTTATCTTGGGGTATTTTCCCTCCTTCTCCTCATTTTATTGATCTAAGTTCAGCATACTGAATACACTCCAGTGAAATAATAAATACAGAATATTTATAGAATGCTTTTCCTACTGCAAAAAAGACTTTTCTAGGCAGAAAGAGAAATCATATGGAGCAACAAGTATTCCACAGGCTGGTGCAGGAAAAGCTGACAGCCCTGCCTCCTCCAACCTGAGTGTTTTGAAGCCCCGATCTCCGCCGACCCTCTGTTTTCTGAGCAGTTTCATGTCACAAGAGCCAAGTTTGTCCCACAGATCTTTTCATCCTCTCTCCCCACCTCCTCTGTGCACCATGCAGGGCAAGGCACAATGAAACTTTCAGGAAATATCTCAACCTTGTCCTTTTCCAGTCATTCTGCGAATTAAGACATAGAGGAAAAAAAATTAAAAAAAACAACAAGAGAAGGCAGAGATGCCTCGGGTGCACCTAATCTGCAGCGAGCAGAGAGATGTGAGCAGCTACTGTGGTCAGCCAGCTCACCGTGGTCTCACCACAGAATGGGAGAACAAATGTCATCCTCCAAAAGAGAGACAAAAGAGATCATCCAAAGGGAATTTCTATAAAGTGATTAAGTTAGCGGTAGTGTGTGTTTAGCGTTCAGACCTTCTTCTTCATTCCAGCTGCTACTGAGGTTTTAAAACAGCCAGAAATATTTAGGCACCTGCAGACTGACCTGCAAACCAGTTTCCTAAAAACTGGAAGTCTGTGTGGAAAAGATAAGGCTGTGGACAAAACACAGCTAACACAATGCTCAGAAAGCAGGCGACTGAATGACCTATTTCTTATAATCTGAACTAAAATGCACTTTGAAGTGGAAGTTTTTGGAGTCCATGTTTTCATACAAATTTAGCATTTGAGTATCTTACCACACTGACAGGCCTGAAAGGTAGAGCAGAGACAGCTGCAAGAATAAACTAAACACATCTTTCTCTTCCTCCTGCCTCAGCTCAGGTGAAAAGAAAAAAAAATATTCAAAGGCAGAATCCCCAAGGGAGTGTGTGTAGTCAGAGGAGTCTGGCAAGCAGGGCCAGCCTGCTTTGGTGTGGAGAACTGAGCAGCACAGCTGTGCATCCAGGCATCAACTTCGAGGCTATGGAATGGGTGTCACAAAGCCCTGGAAATCAGAGTATCAACTCCAATGTCAGCAATCCCGTGTTTTTGAAATAGAAACGTTAATTTAAACTTGCAGCTAAAGTCTGGTGCATTGCAGATATGCAACTGCAAAAGTAGAATCAGGAAGCCAATCCACTGTGTTGTAAAATAACAAATGAACATGAGGCTACCCAATGTCTCAAAAAGGAAGGTCTAGAATTAACAAACCTTTTCAATATTGCAATAGTCCCAGCTACCACTAGTGAGGCGATCCATGAAGGTATGTGTATACTTATATTCACATCCTACTGGCATAAATAAGAATTAAATATTAGTTACAGTTTGTCATCTAAGATGGCAGTTCAAGGATTCCTACAAAACTTGCCATAGTTAAAGCAAATACCTTCATTTCCTGGAAAATAGATACATGCTGGATTAAGACTGGATTTTTCAATGTGTAGCTTACATGTAATAAACAACAAACCTCTATTTTCTCTGATGTTCAAGAAAATGTTCAGTAACCTGAAGCTATACCTCTTTGCTATTTATGTGAGAATTCAATTTCTATATTTCACTTCTTCCTTTCCATTTAAAACTCCAGATTGTTTAGCTGAAAAACAGAAGTGAACCTGGATCCACTGGAAGCAATTTAAGTTCTGCTCTGTCCTATAATAGGACATTTAGGGGACATCTGATATCATTTATAGGACATCTGATTTTACCCAGTATATTTTAACAAATGATCCTGAGAGTACAGCAATGTGGAGTGCCAGCACAGGAATCCATTTTAGAGAGGTACAAGTGTTCAATGAGTGCAAGATAGCATAGCTTCCAAGAAGGGTTAAAAAGTTAATTTTAGATAAAGTCCTCTCACCACCTTTTTTGCTGTTTTTCCAAGGAAACACCCCATTTTCAAGAAATGCTCCATTGTTCCAGGGTATCCAGTACCCTGCAGTAATTCTACAATTTCCAGGGCAGTTGCCACAATCCTGATGTAAAGCTCATCTGACACAGAGTCCTTGCAGGTGCCATTATTGAAACTGTGAGCTTGGAATTGGAAAACACTGGCTATGACTCCTACAGACCTGTATGGGAAAGTATTAAAGATAAATTCATTTTAACCAACATCACTTCTTGACTTTTTTTCATCATTCCTGCAAATAGATTGTGTCATTCATCACTCAGAAGCATCCAATATTTTCTATTTTATATTGTTTCTACAATACAGAGCCTAATCACTCAAATATCCAGGCTATCATGTAACATCTTTGTCCCCATGAAGGGACTACACAGAATATTTGAGGCTGGAGCTGCTTTAAATAGTTTCCATTGCTCTGTGTACACAGTGTATGGCTTTTCCCTCTTATCCTCCAGCACTTTTCCATTGCAGCCTTCAAACGTCACACAGTGCCTTGTGCACCTACTCAGCTCTCCTGTACTGTGGGGTAAATTCTAGTTTCACTCATGTTGGCATAATCCCACTAAAGCCAGAAGGATTGCCTGGCTTTATCTGAGATCAGAAGACAGCCTCAAGTTGGGCTGAGCTACAGAAGTGTTTGGAAGCAGCAATTATGTTCTGCAGGGAAAGACAAGGGTTTCAGAATTTACACTGACATGGGAGTTAATATTCCCTGCACAAGGACATACTAACTACTGTTGCTACTTGGCCTTGGGAGATATTTTTGCTGAGAACGTAATTTTCTTTTTCTTTTGCATTGGAGAAAGCCAAATTGCTGATCATTTAGAGTTTTCAATAAATAAAGTCAACAGTGCATCTGATATCATTAACAGTAAAGAGAGTGTTCTTTATGGATAATAGCAATGTATTACAGCAGAATATCCAGATGCTACCAGTGATGATAGATTAAATAGATTAGAAGAGAGGAAAGAAATAAAATTCAACTCAAGCTTTTAGTGCAGCAGCAATGAACTAAAATTCTTATTCTCTTCTTGTCCCAAACGACTTGGCATTGCTTGGGCTCTCAAACAACTGTCATATTTCACACCAGAAATGGTGCATTCCAGTTTAAGTTTGTGTTTTAAATTCAGTTTTGTAAAGCATTGTGGGATTTTCCAGACTGAAAGGCATCGTATATAAATTTAAAATATTATTATTATTTCAGCATTATTTATGGCTACCATCTGTTCCTAACTCTGTTACTGTCTCTTCTTTTTAATGTTCTTATCGCCTTGCTTATTACTTGCTAAATTGGTCAGAATTCTGCTCAAGCTATCTTTGAGTTATATGTGCACCTCAATGGGTGCCTGCCAAGAATGATGTTTATGGCGTATCTTGCATTGATTTCAGAATTTCTGAAAGTAATAAAGCAGTGAATGAGGTTCCTTTCTTATCACAAATTAGAATCTGTCATATTAATAGAGTAATATAATTCTGTCATCTTTCCATTTGTTTCTTCCATCAGGCTGAGAGGAAGGAGAGGTTAACTTCACATTCATTTAGGCTGTTTGTTTAGAAGGTCTAGAGGAAGCTCTTGGTTTATTTTTAAAATCTTCAGGAATAATCATTCCAGACCTGATTCTCCTACTCCTTTGTGTAAAACAGCCTTACTCTAGGAGCCATGATGTTGAAACCCACGAGGCTCCTCAGGGCTGGGCACTGCTGTTTGCAGCATGAGGACAAAACCGAGCTCTTCATCACTCTCATGGGCATGGGAAGAGCCTGGTGCCCACTGCCTGCTGTGCTGGGTGGGATATACTCCATTTTTCCTGGATACAACATCCACAGTGAGGTCAGACTGTGCACATCCCATCTCTGCTCTCTCATGACACTCTCCAGGGCTGAGCTTGGTGGGGTCAGAATCAGAACTGAGCACTGGTTAATGAGATGCAAAGCATTTCCCTCGTTCCTGGGAGGGTGACACTGGCACACCACCACAGCTCTGCCTACACTCACAATTTACTCCATATTTACTCTTTTAGAAGCTGTCCAAAGCATAAACCTTCACATGAGCTGTTGTCATGTCAGCTTTCACAAGCTCCATGCAAACAATAATGAACAATTCAGGGGAAAAGTCTTGGAATAGGAATTGTGAGGTTTTATGAGAAACTATGCAGCAGAATCACTGAATAAACTATTACCCTCCCCAACAGCCATTGCCACGCTACATCTGCCTGCAATTTTTATTTTCTTGGGTTTAACTTCATAACTCTACTTTCCTTTTTCTTCTTGCTTCCTCTTGGCTGACATGTTATATAGCTGCTGAAATGATCCTCTAGCCAGGAATGCTGGATGAGCAGCTGCCTGTGGATTGATGCCAGCACTGCACTGGAAACTGGAAAGCAGCACAGGCTGGCTTTGCCCCTGTGTCTCCTTCCAGACAGATAAAAACCCTGAGCTCCTCATTGGAGACACTGATCTGGGAGCCCAAGCTTTGCTGCTGTCAGCCCCCGGGGACACCTCAGCATTTTTGGGGGCTGAGGATGCCAAGCTGAGCTTCCTACTTCTCTGGTTGGGTTTGGAGAATGCCAGGCTGAGATCTGTGAGGCATCAATTATAATCCTGACTGCATCTCTCAAAATAAATGTTTTGTGCATTTTTGTAGCAGATCATCCAATAATAGCACAGAGCTCCAGCAACTAATGGAGCACAAGTCTGCTTCCAATGTGTCAGATAATAATTGTGCTGTAACACCACAGTGCATACATGAATAAATACAATTCCAAATTCAATGAGATATTTTCCTTCTGCTGCTCCTCCTGCCGCAAATGAATACACCAGCAATTAATTACCGTGCTCAGCAACTCCCTGCAGCAATTGTGTAATAGAATCATTTTCAGTCCCTTGTCTCGTAACCTTTGAGATAAGTTTCATGGGTCTGGAATGGCAAGCATAAAAATATACGGGTTTGTTCATTTCGTGTTTGTAAATGTTACAGCTCTCAGATACCAGCCATAACTTTCTTGAAGTTCTACTCCACTGCTTATAAATCCTGCAGTATATTTGAGTATTAGGATCATTTGAGCTCACAACTGAAAGTAAGGGATCTTTCTCAATCAGAGATATTTGCATGTCACTTTTAATGGTAAAACTTATTTATATTTACATTACTAATATTTGAGAAATTGATATTGGTTCTTACTGGCTGACAACCATTTAGGTGGTTAAGACTACACCAATATATTCCAGCCTCATAAAGCCACTGGAAGTTCTGCCACTGATTTCAGTGTAGCCAGGAAAGTCACTATTGTCTATCACTGAAAAAAAAAAAAGAATTTAAACTAACGTCCTATCATCACACCTCTGCTTTTCCAAACAATTATTTTTAGGATGCACAACTGAAAGTTGCTGAGCTCTTCAGACATTGTGAAAGGACTTCCACATTGAGAAAACCACAAAGCTATTTCCTGATCATCTTTTGCAAGCGTTTAAAGTCCAGTGAGGTCACGTGCCTGGAGCTGACAACACAGCCCAGGATGAACACTGAGCAGACACTGCCTAGGTGATGAAATGAATGCAATCCTGCAAGTGTCTTGATGACAGTATTATCTATGTTGCACAGATGGCTCAGAAAAAGCCAACTTTCTCTGGTTCTCCTAGGCAAATGTGAGTCCAAGTGGGGAAAGCTTAAGAATTGGGAAAAATAGGTAGGGCGAGCAATTTTTGGAGAAATCCGAGCTTTCTGAATCTGAAATTAGTCCACAGATCCTTGGGGAAATGACTTTCCAGGCTGAATGAGCAGCAAGAGCAGAACTGACAAAGCTGAAAAATAAAACCTCCTGAATCTTTCAGACCAGGTTTCAGCCAGGAATAGCACCACAATGCAACATACCAAGAAAAATTAATAAGAAAAAAATAAACCTGAGCTTTCCAAGTGGAAACACAGCATGGCCCTGTGCTTAGAGATATGGAGTGGGACTCAATTCTGCTTTGCTACAACCAGAGCTGTCTTCAATGTCATCCTTCAAGACAGCAACTCTCTCCTAGATGTATAGTGCCCGGAAAATAAAGTCTTTGCAAACAAATTATTAGAAAATAATTAGTTCCAAAAGTTCTAAGGTGCCCCTTAAGCCAAGACATCAAGAATATTATTACCAGGAGTTAAAACTTGTCATAAAGCATTTTTAAGACTCAAAGGCTAACGAAAAAGAGAGTAAAATTATGAAATTATAATAATTTATGAAAATAAAATTAGCAAATATGTCTCCCAAGTTCTTTCTAGCTTTGCTCCTCACATCTCTGCCCAATGAATATTCATGCAGCACTGATTAATTTATTAAAGCTGAGCTCAAGACTACACAGGACACATACTGAACTCTAATGTTCCTTCTCTAAGTCTTTTATTTGGTTATTTCAATCTGTTAGGTGTCCCAAAAATGGGAGAAAAACTGAATTTCCCTCCTGCTGAATAGCCTTTGGCTTAATCATTTTTAATATAAATCATGATAATAAATTATGGTTTATATCCAGCCATATCCTTCAACTGCATGCAGTGACTGGAGATACTTCTGGACCTAGATTTGCTTCTGCAAGCTGAGCAATGTCCACAGTCCCTCCATACCACTGGGCAGTTTTCCTGGTCCAGTTTGCAATGGCATCTCTATTTGACACCTAACAATTTCACACTGGGATTTCTCCCATGCTCTTGATCTCTAAGTGCTTACAGCGGCTGATATCTACCTTTGAGGCACATGGGATTTGGCAGTCTTGACTCCACATTTTGCAGGGTTTAGCCAGCACTTGGCATGTTCTGCTGAGGACAAGAGCCATCCCACACAGCATGGGGACTTGGCAGAGCAGGGCTGACAAGCACCACATGCTACTGAGTGACTTCACTGCTGGTGTCTGGAGAGCTCCCACATGGAAGGTGCACTCCTTTTTATCTCTGCAGTTATTCATTGATCTTCATTTACAGCCTTTCCAGAGAAGCCTTATCATCCACTCTCCATGCATGAGGTTCCCACAGTGCAGCCACTCCCCAGAGTAACTCAGATAAAGTCCCGGTTATTGTTGATCTCCACTCTTTCTCCAGACCACCAGACTGGGGCTGTGCTGTCAATCTGAAATACAGAGAGGTTCAAAACTTTATTTCCAGCAGTCATCCGTCTAACCAAATCACCTCTCCACTTAAAAGAACCTGGCATAGAACTGCTGCTCTCCTCTTTGTACCTAAATCCTCAAACTTATATTCGTATTGTAGAGATTCAGTCAAGGGAGTCAGGCAGATTTAAAAAAAAAAAAAAAAAAAAGGAAGAGAAAAAGAAAGAAGTTTTTTGCACATCACATCAAAAAGCAATCATTCAATGACACATGGTTTGTGAAAGATTTTGTTCAATGTTAGTGCATTACTAACCACTTTTCCATGCTGCCTGGAACTCTGGAAACAATTGAAACCTGAGAAAACACATGGGATATGTCCTCATTTTCTATTATATTTTCTTAATAGGATGGCAGGTGAGTCAGGGTTGAGACTTCATTTGTGCAGGAAGTCTATAGGATCCAAATTTAATCATCTACAAATAACAGTAAGGCAGAATATCAGGAAGGAAATAACTGTAGGGCTGATTATCAAGAGATCCCATATTTCTGTACATCTCCATGCAACCCTAAATCCTTCATTTCAGTCTCCTTATCCATATAGATGGTGACAGATCACAGAAATATTGTAGGGATTAATTACTTAATGTCCTTACTTTGCCTTTGAAAATGTAAAGCTCTCTGTGCCTACCAATTTAGGTGGATGTCCAAAGGGATTTACAAAAGTACTTAAGCAGGTTAAATGCCCACATCTCACTGACTCTCAGACTTGCCATAAACCTGACACTATAAATGGAGTAGCAATAAAGGAAAATGCTGTCCCCCCATCTCTGTACTGGTCAGGAGCTGGAACAGTTTATGTTCTACTGACAACAGCTTAGTCTCAGGCAGCCTCTTTGCTCTTGTCTGACACACTGATCTGAACTTAGGTACCTATCTGGTTCAACATCTTCCAGGTCTCAAACCAATCCCTAAAACCAACAGAAAGCTTAAAGCCTTGCAAGTGCTACTGCGCAGGCAGTGTTTGTTACCTGAGTGAGAACAACTGCTAAACCCAATGTTGGACACCCACAAAATGGACACATTCAGTGACAGTAACGTGGAGCAGAGGGACAACATGCCAGGTGTTCTGCTGGGGCTGCCAATTGTTAGAATCTTCTTGGATTACTCTGTGCTCCTCTGACATAACCAGCATGTACAAACTCCAACATGCAGGACTCCTCCCAAACCAGAGCCAGCAATTAACTAACCATAGGGGTTTTCTAATTGCATAAAGCTGCTGTTGCAACTGGTTGCATTTCTTCTATTAAATTCTAATTAAGAAATTGCTTCTGAGTTGCTCTCACCATCAGCTCACAGACCTTGTAAGGAGGGTTCAGAGATAACAAAACTAGGCAGGTTCTTCCAGTCACTACAGCTGATCAGCCAGTGGTTCAGTCAAAGGTGTGTGTGGAGACTGAACAGACCCATCTGTAACCAAATCCCTCAAGTACAAATAGAGATGAAGGTCAGCTGCCTACAGGTTTCCACTGTTTCTTGGGTAGATTTTGCATTTCTGCATTGAACTGTCCATAATGTGGCAATTTTGGGCTACCTGCACCCAGCTGACCTGGTGTCACATGTCTTACATAAGCCTTACCCCTGGATGGAACAGGGGATGTACCCGACCAGCAGCAAGGAGTTAGAAACCTGGTTTTGTCATCAGGGAGGCAGAGTGAAGGATAAAAAAAAAAAAAGAGGCTTAAATTACACTTTGAAATGAGCTAGAGAAATTGGCTAGTGCAGAATGCAGCAACTGCTTTGCTCTCTGGTAGGCTGTGCCTCTTACCAGGAGCAGAAAATGGTAGAGCTCAGGGTCTTTTCCCTTGACGATTGCATGTATCCAGGTGGAACTTGAATTTTACAAGTCTTCAAGCCCAAATTGTCTTAGGAGCTGTCTGTTTCAAAGAACACATTTCTCTCTGCACATTTCGGTCAGCACTGCAATCAAGGGAGACACATATGCTGGATCCTATTCAACTTAATAGATAGAAATTTGGCAGTCGAGTGTTCTCCATATGGGGATTTCAGCTGTAGAAAAGCTTCTGCCTTTGCTATAAAATAGACTGGGGATTGTTCCTTTCCAGAGGAAGCTGCCTCTTCATCTAGATGGTTGAGGAGAACTGGATTCAAAAGCGAGCTGGCTCTTTATGTGGGACTAAGCACTAGTTTAAAAAAAAAATAAACACCCAACGTGCTGGCTTTCAAAGGGTGTTTGGGATGTTCCCTTGAAATTCTGAGGAGTTATTATCCATTTTTTCTGGACTGTATTTTTAGTTTAAGTTTTATCAAGACCACCCAGGGAAATAGATTGTCACATCCATCAAATATAACTTGTAATGAATAAATGTGTCTTTCCAGTCACTGAAGGAACTGTGAAGGTTCAGAGTACTGTTGGAAGATTCAACAATCTAATAAAACCCAACAAGTTATTTCACCAGAGAAAATTGTCATGGGATAAATGTACAAATACATTTTCTCATTGTGGTGCAGGTATAATGTACAGCTTTCTGTGCAACTTTTTCCCATCAAAACAAAGATGTTTAGCCTGAAATAATTAATTTCTGTAGGCAAAGCCCAACATTTCCATAGTTGCCAACGGGAAAGCAAGGAACAATTGTAAGGACAGGGAAAAAACCTCACAATGAGATTGCTGGGAATAATTCCAATAGCATGAAATTAATGTAAATCACAAATGGCTCCTGTGAAGCTAAGTAAGAATCTGTGAGAAACCAGAATCAAGTCCAATAACTTAAGTATGAATCAGTGAGAAAAGAAGAACAAAAGCATTACCACAACAGAGGGATTTAATAATATAGTAAATTAATATTAACACTGAATGATCACTAAAGGAATAAATACTTCCCTAATAATATTCAAGTCATATGGTGGTAGTTTCTTGCAGGAATGGTATAAATCTTAATGATTATCTTGTCTCAGCCAATCCTCTGGAAGCTACACAGTCCAAATGGATCCCATCTTTCAGAAGATGCATCTTTCTGAGCTGGGTTACCTGGAATAATGGATGGTAACCTGATGGTTACCAGGTAAAGCAGACCCAGAAACCTACCTAGGCTCTCTTAACTCTCCTGCTCCATCACTCTAAACATGTGCAAATCTCTTTTCCTTAAATGGTTGTTTTGTGGCAGCTCCTCAAGGAAGAATAGCCAGGGGCCCAGTGTGGCTTACACAATGCAAGCAATTACAATTCTTTCTCTGCTGCTTTTACATAATTGATATAATTAATGTTTTTAGGCTCAAGATTAATAAAAGCCACATGCAACTCATTGGAGGATTTGCTCTTCACGATTTGGGCTCATTAAAAGAACTGGAAATATTACTCTTAACTAGTTTATTTCAGACACTGGTTCACTCTTTGAAGGTGTTTGTGTCTTTGCAGCATAGGTTGGGATGAATTAGAATATATAGGATGTTCTGAGATGGTGCATGTGTGTTCTCAGTACTGCCCTGCTTTGGTGAGGCATTGGCTTTTGTTGTCTAAAGGGGCCCAGATACGTCATTCTTATTACCAAGGTTTATTTAATTCATTTACTAGGTCATTGCTTGGGATAATATATGCAAATTGTACATATTAAGAGTGATATGAATTATATCAAGCATTGCCATTTATGTGGAAAATTCATCAAATGTTAATGTAAAATCTATAAATAGAAAGAATAAAATAATAATAAAACATGAATGTGCCGCAAGCATAAAAAATGAGGAGCCTTAACTGCCCATTTATTAAGCAAATAAGGATGGTGTGTCCTCAGCCAGGGAGAAAACAGGCACCAGAAAATGACTGTGTGCCACAGTGACACTGATAACCATTTAAATCAGGGCCCCAGGATTCTGACAGGGTATGTGCTTGTGAATAGGGAGATGAAAATTCATGTCATAAAGGAATTCCAACAACTGTGCTGGTTAGAAGGTGGTAGGAGAGATTTAAAAAATAAGCCCACGGATTTAGTCTTTATGACAAAGCTAATCACAGATTGCTTGGGCACTGCACCAAACAGTTGGGGGAAAACTATAAACCCAAGAACAGTGTTTTATATCATTTTGAGTCTGTATTTAATAATTCTGTTATTCAAATGTTCGTGTTTGCAGGTAGAGCCAAGGATGTTACTAGCTAGTCATAAAGTGCTCTGAATCTGTAACAATTCATTTTTTCTCATCTTGTGAGACCAAACAGTCACTTATCATTCTAGTATCTGGTGAAGAAACATCCACAGAATCTCATCTATCCCCACATAATTTGGCATAACTGGCAGGCTTTTCTAAAACAGAATAGCTGAATAATAATGAAGGCCATTAATGATTAGAAACATTACAAGGAGTGAAAAATTAGCAATATACTTTCTTGTACTCATTGGCTGCCTATGAGAACAGAATTTTTGTAGGAATAATGCACATTTATTACTCAGGGAGAGGCTATCACAGCTAAGTTATTTGAATTTTCACTCTTTTAAAAAAGTTCTCATTATATAGCCTGAATAGTTACACTTCAGAAATAAAGCCAACTGCTCCCTTTTTTCCTAGTGATTCATATACTGTTCCCCAACTCAATAGTTTTAAATCAAGTTCTCCTTTTCCCATGTATTGATAACCATTAACAACACCTTCCATACATTCTTTCAGGAACCAGCCATCAATGTTCTGCATGTTAATTTTGCTCTCATGTCTGCTGTTTTAAATGAAGCCATTTTTAGTTTTCTTTAAAGTTCCAGATGCCATTCATTTCTTTTATCAGCCTCTAACAGAAAACATACCTAGAGCCTTCTCAATCCATATTGCTGGCCTTTATAAATCTCAATCATAAAACAGTGAAACGATGCTTAACATCTGCTCATCCTTGTAGCAGAGAGGGGGAAAAGGCCCCACTCTTCCAATGGCAGTTGTGCAGATTTCCCAAACAGCCTCCTGTAGGTCTGTGCTCTGTGTTGCACAAGAAGAATAATAAATCTCTGACACTGAATTACCCCAAAAAACAAGTTTATTTGAGCACAGTCTTGTCAAATACGATCTGCTCTTCCTGCTTTGCCCATTTTGAAATACACCATTTGTGTCACCACAGAAGGCCAAATCCTGTGGTGCTGGTTTATTTCTAATAAATACCACTTATAAAAATTCTCACTTAGATTCATGTTAGGGAGTTACAGTTTATGATTGAAAGTGATATTACCTGGATAAGGTAGTTAAACAGAAAGCAGGTAGCCTGCCTCTGTCTCAGCCAGACTGATAGGGTATGTACCCAAGTCACAACTGCAAAGTGTTATGCAAAATATATTTAGTATATTTATAGGTCAAGAATGACCACATTCCTTTGGTTAGGTTGATCACATGTGGCAGGTACAATAGGAAAGAGAATCAACTTTACTGATGCTTGGACAAACCCTAAAGCAAAGAACAAAAATTCTATTCCTGCATTTAAATGTGACAGGATATATGATCATGCTTTATATGGAAATTCCATTTTTAAATACTTCATAAAGAGGAATATTTATTAATATGCCCATTAAAACATTAATAAAGTGTTACAAACTGCAATTTCTTAATAGACTGTTAATAAGGGTGGTTTCTACTGCCTCTTCCCCTAGACTTTGCTTACTTCCCTACAATTCCTATTGCTGCTGCTCAGTTTATTAACCCCATGTAAACAAAACATTAAAGCAAAATGTTACCAGATGTTTCAAAGAATCTATGAAAACCCTCCCTTAGGTTCTTCAGGCTTGAGTCATTAATCTATAAATTCTTTGGTTTCTTTTCTACTTAAACATTATAGGATTTTTCCAAAAGGATTTGGTGCTCTCAAAGGTAAAATCTTGCTCGCCTATTAATGCATAAAATCTACTAAAGTCACTGAAACTACTCATGTGAAAAGACATCCTCAAGTTCATTATAGAAAGATTAGCCATTTGGGCTTAAGAAAACTGTACACAAAGTGCCACGGCAAGGAGAAGTACTTTCAGTCTTTCTCATTTACATGCAAAGCAAATTCTTCCACCATTTGCTTCCAATTTGATAAGTGAGCAAAAGCATAATAATAAATAACTCAAAAAAAAGTAATTTACTTTAATAAACCACAGCTTCAGCCTACGGGCACCCAAGGATCTGTTTCTTTTGTCACCCCACAGGGAAGGGAGGAGCTGCTGTGGGGACCTCCATCTCCTCCATCTCCTCCATCCCCTCCATCTCCATCTCCATCTCCATCTCCTCCATATCCTCCATCTTCTCCATCCCCTCCATATCCTCCATCTCCTCCATCCCCTCTATCTCCTCCATCTCCCTCCAGGCACTGCTCGGCCACTTTCCCCATCTGGCCCGTATGTTGCAGAGCAGCTTAAGGATTTGAGGAAAATTTAATCAAAGGCAAAAGAAAAGCCCAAAATAAAAAAGAAGCCTACACATCCCAACATAGATATTCTTAAAGGGGTCCAACACAGTTATGGGAAGCTTCTAGCCGTGTTTCCCAAGTAGGAAAATCCAGACCAAGACCACACAGCCTCTCCTCCAGACTGCCTGGAAGAAGGACAGTGCTTCCCAGAAAGATGGCTGGAATGGTTGGGAACTGCTGAGCCTTCCACAAAGGAATTTAAAAAATTAAAAAGCTGCTTCCTGTTGGCAGCCTCCCAGCAGAAGACACTGGCAGTTGTGTTCCCTTCCTGTCGCCTCGCCTCCCTTCCCTGCAGGCTCAGGAAGCTCCAGGCTGCACCAGGAGACTCTCCCTGTTCCAAGGTCCAGGAATCTGCAAGGATTTTGGCATGGCCGTGTTAACCCTTAGAGCAGAGCTCTGCATCTTGCAGTCCAGGCACAGCAGAGAACACCTTCCTAAAGCCCTGGCCACAAATTAAAATCTTGAATACCTCCTTGGGGATGTGAAGCAACACCAGAGCTACTTTATTCAATCACATCACCCTAGGGTCACCTCAGGCTCAGCACAGCAGCCCCTGGTGTCACATCCAGCTGCTGGCTTGGGTAGCACAGGGTGAACCTGCAAAACCTGGCTGTTTCCAGGGTCATTTCTCACCCTCATCTGCACAGGAAACCTGCTGTGGTGCCACGGCAAGGAGACAGAAGGGATTTGGGGCTGTAAAGTACAGAGAGCATGAAGAAAGGTTCACACATCCTTCTGGAGTCCTGAACTGGAGACAACGTACCAAGAAATCAACACTGCAAATAAAAGGTGCACAGGAAAAAAGGTAAATTGCTCAGGGAAAAGAAAACAGTTATCCCATGGAGAAAGTCTCATCGAAATTGCCAGAAAAGACAGCAAGAGGCTGTTACAGGCCTTTATATTGATATAAAGATCAACTCTGGAGAAAGCACTATAAAAACTGGTCATTTATACATTAGTGGGGTTTTTAGCATTTTATAGAAAAAGTAAGGTGGAGAGATTTTGGCAAAATTCCAGAAAAAAAGTTAAATAAATGCTGAAAAAGATATTAAGTTTTCTTTTAAAATTAGCATTTTTTTTCCTTAAATATCTCTATCAATAACAATTCGTATCTCTTCTGAAATCCAAATATTTACTATATTTATTAGTATCGAATCTCAGTCTCACCAGAACTGATGGAGATTTCACCAGGCTCCATCCTCATTGATGCAGAGCTTCTCCTAAAATATTCTCACCTTTTTTCTAAGAACAGTTTGAGCCCTAATCTAGGACCCACTTAAACATCCACATATAAATATCTATGATCTACCCAATTATGGGGAGGCTTAAATTTTAATAAGGAGGACAAGTACAACAAAAACTCTGAAAAAGGGGAAACAGCTTATCTGAATGAGTAGAGAGCAAACTGGTAATATGGCAATATATATACTGCCTATTAAATTAATTCACTATTACTGGTATCATACCAAGGAACTAAGGAAACTTTTAAAAGTTCTTAAGACAGATCATTTGCTACTCCATCCATCTGAGCAGGGATTTTTCTTTTTTATAATGAATGTGAAATAATTTTTTTTTTCCTAAAACCAGACTTGTACCATTGTCCATACTCATAGTAAGTAAAGGAAAATCCATGGTAAGGTTAAGAAATCAGTAACTTTTGCCTCGTGGAACAGAATCCGACCATCTAAAGTGTCTCTGACCCTGTGGCAGAGTCTCAGCCCATAGTTTAAAATCAGAAGCCCTCCGAGCTGGTCACAGCAGTGCAATTATCCATTACAAGGCAGAAGCAATGAAACGATGTGAAATCTGGCGTGGGGCCCAGAGCTGAACGAGGCTGTTGCAGGCTGGGCTGACACTGATATATTCTCTGCTCTCCACACGAGTGTTCTAAGTTTTCATGGCTGCAGCAGAGCCCCACAAAGCTGTGCTCTGCCCTAAAAAAGGCTGATCCACAGCAATGTGGGGTGGTGCAGCCAAGAGCCAAGGGGCAGAAAGGACCCCAGGGTCACATTTTATCTCTGATATGGTGATTATCAGTCAAGTGACCAAGAGAAGCCTCAGGACACACCAGTTTTCTATGCAGTGATAGCAACCTAAGATCAGGGGATGGACATCAATGTGGATTTAGAATATAAAAAAAGCACAGTTGAATAATGCACCATGATGCCTTTTATCATAGCTTTTCTTTCAAAAAAAACACCCAAACCAAACCAAAACAGAGACCTAAGAAAGCAATTATTAGCTATTTTGATGGGCTCATAATCATTGTTTTCCATAGAAACTTCAGAGCCTGTCAATGGAATATACAGAAATATCTGAAATGCTAATTGTCACTACATAATTGCTACAAGGCTGAAACATGTTAACTAGGAGCTATCTGGGCACTCAAGCAACCACATCTTTGAAAATAATGCAAAGAAGGCACTTCAGTCCCCTTCTGCAAACCTAACCAAGTACTGTGCAAAGAAAAACATTAAACAGAAGTGAGATTAATACAGCAGCTCTGTAGGTACACAGCAAATTCTGGTTTTAAGGAAGAAATTATTTCACATTCATTTAAAAAAAAAAACCTGCTCAAATGGATGGGGTGGCAAATGATCTGTCTTAAGAATTCTTAAGGTAGATTTAAGGACTGGGATTTCTTTGACCCAAGCAAAATCAAAGGCTGAGAAGTTCAGCTACTGTTTCCAGATGTACATATGAGACAAAGAAGAAGAGATGCTTAAGCAAAAATACAGTGTTTGCATTAATCATAAGCATGTTGGAGAAATCTGAAGGACATTCCTAATAATCAGTGAAATTCTGGAAGAAATTTCTAGTAGGAGTAAGGGAAAAAGGAAAAATCTAGCTGGATTTTAGATGGATATTCTATGTTTCTATGGAACTTCATCAATGAAGGAGAGCACAAGTAAAACACTGTTCTTGTAAATAAAAGTACTTGCTAATTTATCAAAATGAGCATCAGTTCAGTATTGGTAACTTTGACAAAGGAAAAAACTTCAAAAATTTGCAGCACTTTGAAAAGTTAAAAAATAAAATTACATAACGTCCCTTGAGCTTCATAGTTATTTGTCTACATTGGACAAAAGTTACTCCTACAGCAAATGTGGTTCCAGTTCCATTTCTTTCAAATACAAAAGCTCTCAGCTTAGATACGAACATCACATAGATTTGAATTGAAATGGTAATAACAAATACCATCCTTGCTTTTATTCAACTACCTAAGAACAGAAATTACTACTAAAAAGAACAATTTGCAAGCTAACCTGAGCTGGTGGGCTCTTTTCAGCTAATCACATCACATCACACTTACATGACTTACAAATGTTAAAAGCAATAGATTACCCTGGAAAGTACAATACTTGCTATTCTAAATGTTGGTTTAAAGTCAATGTCTTCTTAAGATAAATGAAATTTTATTAAGATATCAACCTACAGTTCTAACCACAGAAAACTGTAAATCTTCATTTAATTAGAAATTATCAACTTCCTGCACCAGCTGTGAGTCTGTCTTGCAATGCCATTACTAAAAATCTTTGCTGTTTTGCTTTTTTGCTTGTTATTCATAGTTATCCTGGAGATCTCTGTAATATGTTACGGAGTGTCTAAATGTCAGTGTGTTCCATCTGATATTTGTCTCCTGGGGTTGGATTTCCCGGCTGCGTTGCTCCTCCATGGACATGGCAGTTGGCAGACAGGCTGAGTATATTCAGGGATTCCATTAGTGTGGCAGCAAAACATAAAGAACAAAGAATGGCTCAGTCATTGATTTCCCATTATATTTCCATCAGGTAGAAAGATTACACTTGGCTACTACCACCAGAGAGAATTTGTTTTATTCTGGGTAACTCATATTTAGATTGATTTTCCCTAAAATAGAGTTTTTATAATTGCTCTTTCCTGTGCTAAGTCTGCCTTTAGGGAAGAATTCCCAACATGGGAGGGGGAATGCCCATAATATCTATTATGAGAAGCTGCAGTTGAAGAGTTCAAAATCCCCACCAGAAAGGGATGTAGGCACCAACCCCCCATAAATGCACTGAATTCCCAAGGAATGGGCATCTGCATTGTTTTAAAATAGATGTTCAGTTAAAATACTACTAATAAAACAAAATCAACTACCATATTTCAAATATAGCTATTGGTAGAAGACCAATCCAGAACTCAGAATGATTAGAAATATCCTTATTATTTTATTTTGGTTTTTTCCATTCATTTTTGGTAGTTGCTTTGCTTTTGTTTGGTAATACTGGCCAGGAATATCAGACATCCACACTCTAATTTTGGGAGCACTGGAGAACTAGAAAACTGAATGAACTGAAACTGAAAAGGAATCCAGTGGTCTCATTTCATCACCAAAACTGAGAGAAACACATGAAACAGACAAACTGCAGGAAGACAGAAAATGAAATTCAGTTCTTCATTCAGTTTTAATATCCTAAGGCATAGATTCCAAAATATAGTATGTCACCAGCTGCATGCAACAATCACAGCAGAAACTAACCTCTGCTTGCTCCCTGCTCCCTGGAGGGCAGTGACCAGTAACAGATGCACAAAGAAAAGACTCTCAGATCGTTCC
Organism: Entomyzon cyanotis; assembly: GCA_024500445.1. Taxonomy (NCBI): domain Eukaryota; kingdom Metazoa; phylum Chordata; class Aves; order Passeriformes; family Meliphagidae; genus Entomyzon; species Entomyzon cyanotis. The sequence continues at coordinate 4,882,891 of JAKEPQ010000743.1, read as the reverse complement.
CCCAGTAACTCTCACAGCTCCTGGCAATCTGCAGTCTGGGGACTTCCTGAGCTGGAGGTTACATCAGCATCTTCCTGTTTAGTAGCCCTCAATGGACCTTTCTTTCATGAATTGTCTAATCATTTTTTAAACCTATATATATTTTGGCATACAAAACATCCTGTAGCGATGGATCCCATGACTTAATTGTGCGTTGTGTAAAATGAGTACTTCCTTTTGTGTGCTCTCAATCTGCAGCACAACCAGATTATCTGGCGCCTTGAAGGTGCTGTGTTCAGAGAAATGAACATTTCCACCTCTGCCTGGACTTTTAAAACCTCAGTCCCAGGATTTCTGAGCACCCTCTTTCCCTGTTGAAGTGGCTTAAGAATGTTAGTACCTCTTCCATGGCCATTCATAGGTGACCATTCAAAATATCCAAGAAACTGGACATGGCACTCAGTGCTATGGTTTAGTTGACAAGGTGGTGTTGGTCAAAGATTGAACTTGAAGATCTTGGAGGTCTTTTCCAGCCTTAGAGACTGCATGACTCTGCTCTATAAACACACTCAAAATGTAAATGGGCCATTGTGTACACTGGCATACAGCATTTTTTTATATCATCTTCCATTTCACTCCTAGTTTTTCCCAATAATTTCTTAGCCTTTTTCACCGAGTCAAAGCACTGAGATGCATTTTCAGAGAACTATTCACATTCAAACACTTCTCTCAGCTCTAATTTTGACTAGCATCTTCAAAACTAATTTAGCACCAGAAAACCTGATCAACTCACTGCTCCTGGTCAATTCTTTTGTTCAGCTATGAATATAATAAAGAGTGGAGATTCCCAACCCAGATGTCTGGAGGAAAGCACCATTTCTCCTTCTAATGAAAAATGAGAAAAATTATTTCATCTCTATTCTCTCTGCTTCTGGTTTCTATTTATTGCAGTATCTCTCCTAGTAGCACCTGAACATAGAGAGGTCTTCAACCTTGGCACTGTAAAGAAAAAGCAAACCTTCCTCTAGAGCGAACCCCAGAGCAAATAACTCATTCAGCTTTTTGCCATGTCATTCTTCATGCATGTGTATTTTACACATATATTGGCTATGCAGCTTCTCTGGAAGAATCTCTTCTCTGGAGAAAAGGGGTTTTTTTCTTCAATGGTTTTATGTCTTCAGCGAGTTGTTCCTCAAAATCTTCTTAGGTCTGCCCCATGGTTTTAAATTTATTTGTGCTCTGGTTTTATATTTAACCAGTCAAGGTTATGCTCTTTTTCCACCTCCTATTTTGAGCCAGATGCTTTTTTATTTATAAAAGCCTCCTTTTGCTCTACTATTTAACTTTGCTTCTCCTTCTTTATAGTGGTATATATTTACCCAAAGCCTCTAAAATAGCATAACAGCCCTAAGAAATATTTACAAGAACTACCACAAACTCATTCTATAACACTGTTTATATATATATATACATTACTTTGAAACACCACTTTTAAATTTAATGAAAATATAAACAAGGCATTCTATTGCTTGTACTAGAAAAGTTGCATTATTAATTTGGGGAGGGATTTTTATGTTGACATTGAAACACTTGCAACTACCTAACAAGAGGATTAGAGACATGAGGCATGTATCACCAAGAATGGAAACTCTCACATCCAGCATATTGATGCCCTGAGACTCCACAAATGAAAAAAAGGTGCCTTCCCTCACCTTCTTTGGTGAATTATTGATTAGCTCTGCCTTAGAAGTGCCCATTTCTCTCCACTGATTGCAGGGGGAGTTTGGATAATGAGCTCTTACATTGACATCTATGTTGTAGATATTTTAAATTGGGCAACATAAATCCTGCCAAGAGGAAACTCAGTTGTGCCTCTTTACTACTCACTCTGTGCTGGCAAGGAAGATGACACAGTGTGGGAGAAGTGACATTCTGTCACTACTATTAGAAGAGAATCCTGTACTGGGGTGACGGTCTGGATATTTTCACAGACTTAAAAAACACTGCAACCAGATTTAAGTCCCTTGAGTGCTGGGCAGCCACCTCAAAGAAAGGCCTGGTGTTGCAGCAAGCCCAGAACAATGTTCTGACAGTGACTTTCAAAAATGGATGGATTTTCAACCTGTGTTAGGTGGAAACATGGTAGTGCTTGTTTATTTTAGAATGGTAGAGTCTTGACTCCTTGATCATCATGATTTTTCAGATATACAGCCAGGGCAGAAGACTTAATTTACAGCTACTGATGTGGAATTTAAATTACCACCTGTGGCCACAGCATTTATTCTTACCATTGTGTTGGCAAGTGATCCTTGGTCATTCCCAGCTTCTTAGCTAAGCAGTGTAAAACTACAGTCAGCAGGTTTTCTGCCAGCTTTTTCCAGCTGTAACACTACCTAGAGCTGCTTTAGGCACTGACCTTTTGCATTAGTTGCAAACAAGGTCAGCATCTTTTGTGGGCATTTTACATTACTCTCCTACAGATCAGTGTGCCTGTGGTTTTGCCTGCTAAGGTCTGTCATGTTGGCAACAACTGTGCTCTTGGAGCCCAAGAATGGAAGTTTTTCAAGTGGTGAAATTGAGGAATATATCTTTTCTTTGTGGCCACTTTCCAGATACACTTCAAAGCCAGGTCTCCTCAGGCTTCTACCATCAGAGACTTTGGGCACCCATGGAGAGTAATAGAAGCTGAAGGTTGCTATAGAAATTACTGTATTAACTACTGTCCCACAGATTGCATCCTCTGTTGGATCCCAATTCTCCCCAAATGGAAAGCAGTGGCTGAACTCCAGCATTATTTATTTGTGGGTAAGATTCAAAGGAAACCCTGCAAAAGCTTGTAAATAACTTGTCTGAGATAAATGAAATATGTCATTTGTCCTTAATGATCTCTCTCTGCTAGCACAGGAAGACAGCAAAATAAAGCATTTGCAACATATCGGTGGAAGTGATGAAATTTTCATGTCATCCTCGACAGAATACAACAAAAAAATGCACAAAATACAACAGAACTGCTCCAATGGGGACAGTGAGTCAATATCTGCATCGCTGACAGATCACATCCAAATTCCTAATCTGAATGTTTTCCCCACCATTTCAGATAATTTCAGGATTTCTCTATTATTCCTTAAACACACTGCTGTCTTACAGCCTTCCCTAAAATGGTCCATGAACTTCCAGTTATTATAATTTGCTAATAAAATCTGGGAAAGTTCAACCCACCCCAGTATTTAGCCCCATGTGGGGCTATTATTGCTGATCTTCTCTCCAAGCAAGCAGGCTAAACTCAGAAGTTGGATAAAGTCCAGATCTCTCCAGTTTTAAATAAACTTCTCTGTTTTGCCGTATTATTCAATAAAATGTTCCCAAAACAATGGTTTTGTAAGGTACAAACAAGTTAGGAATTTAAATAATTAACTTTGAATGGAGGAACAGAGAATATGTTAAAGGGTCATGTCTTAAGTCAATCAAAGTTAGAATAATCCTTAATTTTAATGCTCAAAGAAACTCACAGCTACTAAACAAGATCAAAGTCCAGTTATGCTAAATGATCTGCAGGGTCTCTGCCCTTCATACTTTCAAGTTCTGTAACAGGCAGAAGTACAAGGATAAACCAACTAAAATCTTACACATTGGCTGCTCTTGTAGCATAATTTATTAGCAAGCTTTTATTTTGTTATTTTCCCATCCTCCTTTTTGATCCAATAGAGAAAGCTGGGGGTTGCTAGGGTGGACCAGAGCTGAAGAATACCCCTGACTGCTCCTTTTATCACCACAGAGCAGCCAGGTACTTCCAGTGGACTTTGTCCAGTGTCAGAGAAGCCACAGGGCTATTTAGACATTTTCTGACTAATAATCCATTAGCTTGGAGTTTGTATTGTGGAAAGAAGCCTCTCCCAAGAACCTCATCTCTTCATCCCATCAAACTGCCTGTTATCAAAACCTGGGAGACTGGCAGTGCCAAGCCACAGCCACGGCATGCAAGGCAGAAATAATGACAGCAAAGATTAGATGACATTAGTATTTTATGAACTATAAAAGGAGTGTGTGATGTAGCATTTCTTAACCATGGCATGTGACTGCATTGGCGATGCAGTCATCATCATTGGAATCAGAATCTTTTCTGTTTTCAAATAAAGAAAATTCACCCCAGTGGAACAATCTACATAAATTCTTATGTACAACAGAAGAAACCACATAAAGGACCTAAAATTGGCCTTACAAAACATAAGGTGCTGTGCTGGCAGTTTGCACAGGGATGAGCATCACTGCAGGGCAAATTTTAGCTATGGTATGTATTTGCCTATCTTGCATCAAAAGATCTGGGCAAAGCATCCTGCACACAAATATGTACCTCAGGAAAGAGGGAGAAAAGCACTAGTTCCTCTTAATGCATGTAGCAGTCATTTGGGAAAACCCCACAAGGACTTTGCTCTGAAAATTATTGGGCAAACGTGTCTGAGAATGTGCATTTCGAGAGCGCCGTTAGAAGCGAAACTGCATCCATCAAAAGGAACTGGTTTCCTGTTTCTATTCTTCTTGCCTTTCATTTTTCAGATGTGTAAGCTAGATAATGAAAAGCCATTCCAGACCATTTTAGGTATTGCTGGGATGAGGTAAGATTGTTATCTATTTGAAGGAGAATCATTTTTCATAGTCTGCTGGTATAAACGGGTAGAGACTTTTTTTGCTTTCCCCTCACATCCACCTGACATAAAAATCTTAACATTCTCCAAAGAGCATTCTCCATTCTCCAAATGGAATTCAGCTGGGATTGGTGACTACAGCTATGCTTTTCCTTGAAAAATTAGAGTGTACAAATTTTACGTTAAGTCATTTTCATGTGTTTTCATATTTTTATTCAGTTTTGCAACAAAGGTGGAGTGTAAACTAAAGACAACAACCTCATCTCATTGTACATTTCTTAATTGTCTAAGTCATCTTCTAATCAGTCTTTTTAACCAACAAATTTTTCACAATGCAGACTAAACTCAGCAAACCAGCCCAATGCTACTGGGTCTTGCAAAGAAATCTCTCTTACAGTCAACAGGCAGCTGAACCAATTTCATTTTGTGAGATGTACAAAATCCTCATTCTGGAATATCAAGAACCATTATGTAAGCTAAATTCCCACTCATTTGACAGCACCAACATTCCTGATGATGTTTCTTGTATACGAAGCAACATGGCCGCTCATTTTCATGAAAAATCCAACCACCAGTATAATTTATTAATATAGAAACCCCTTCTTCTCTGAGGAATGACAACTCACCTCATCCCTCAAACTACTCATGTGAATTTCTCAAACTGTTTTCAGGGCTGAATTGTACTACTGAGCTCCAAAATTTACACAGACTCATTTTTCAGGGAAAATGTATTTGTGGATTAATGAGCCCAAGGCTAGCTGCATCAGGCTTTGAGTGAAATGGATATGCCATGTGCAATCTACTGTTTCTCATTCCAGGATGAGGCCACTGGATTTAACCATACTCACGTCATGCAGCATTATGGGGAACATAGCTTTTTTCAAATCAGCAGTTTTTAACTGATCTCAAAAGATTGGGATTTTTGCAGTTAAGAGTTGATACAAGAACAAAGATGAAGCTTATTAAGAATAGAAACCTGTGTCAATATTTCTAAAACCCAAATTTAAATTGGGCAAATTGCCAGAAGTTCTCATTGACTACAATGGGAAACAAAAATGCCTGCTTTTATTGAAAATGTGCCACTTATTAAGTGGTCCAATTCTGGGATTCTCTTTGGCTTTCTGAAAGTGTCTTATGTCCTTTCACACTCCAAGGCCAGAGTTGTGATCAGCTCCTAACACAGTTAACAAAAATTCACCCAGTGAGTCCTACATCTAACCTAAAACCATGTCAGTGCTCCAGGAGCTGCTCGAGCACATGTGGATGTGGATCCAGCAGATGTGGATTTGCAACATGAAAAGCCAGGAGAGTTTTCCAGCCCTCACTTCAGGGCATGGTCCTCATCAGCTGTTGTGTGTCTGCACATCATCCCTGCCCCTCCCTTCCCATATTCAACATCACAAAATGCTCTTCAGCCCAAGTCTTGGGCTTCCAACTGACTATCACGCAGTATAGATTGCCTGTAAACAGTGTGACACAGCAATGAGCTGCAGAGTTGTCCTCTAGCAAGTGTAAAATTAATAAATATTATACTTGGCAGGATTTTTAGTGAATTCTCCCTGGTCTCAGCTCTGCCTCAGGACTGGCACAGATCTTTGCACCTGCATCCAGTCAACTTACAGCAGTGCAGATCTGGCACAACACAGTTTTGCTAACTATTGTTAAATTACACAACATCCATTTATTTGCCTCCATTTGTGATTACGCAAATGGCCACCTTTGAAACAAACAGCCCTTGCAGCATGACTCCATCATCTCACAGATTTTCTCAGGACAAAAAAACATAAAAATAATACATTCTCTGCAGCTTCTGCACAGGGATTTGCTTTGGCATGGCACTTCCTTCCCCTGTCCCTGCCAAATGTCAGAAAGTTTGGAGACAGAACATTTCATTCTTTGCCACAAACACAAAGCAACACAGTAATAAAGGAGCAGTAAAGGGAGAAAACTGCTATCTTCCCACCTAGAGCACACTGTGGTGAGGAGCAGTTGGCTGCAGCACAGCCTCCCAAATGTGGGACAGCTTTCCCAGCACAAATATGTAACCCTAAAGAGACTCTTACGATGAGTAAGCCTTGGTGGATTTATTATTATTTATTTTCTATTTTACTAAGATGCTTTGCTCTTTTTGAGTTCACATGGTGACACCTGGAAAAAAAATCTTAGAAACAACCACGGGGTTTATATTTCCTTTTCTTTTCAAAGACACTAATGTAAAGAACAGCATCCCTCTGGCCTGCAGGCACCTCTCCAGCCAGCAATTACAATTGAAAAGAATTACAGCTGCAATCTAGCTGAAGAAATTGTCTTATCTGCTCCACGAATGCACCCTTGGGAGGGTTCTTAAATGCTATTTTATATCCCTGGAGAAGAGTAACGTAGAGACAATGATGAAAAAGGCATCTGTTTTAGATGTGTGCAGTTCTAACCACGAACGTGGGCCGTGTGATCTATGCCTGTGGATAGTATGGCTGCTGCTCATTAAAATTTTACCATAGGTTGCTCCATATCTTATTCAGTGTGTGGAAGCTCAAATGAGACCCAAACACAGTCAGTCCAGAACTTCCAGAATAGGTGTTTAAAAACAGTGGACGGATAGGCCATAAAATTTGTCCCACTTACGAAGAAAGAAGAAAGTCTTTAAATTTATTTGAGTGCTGCCAGCTGTGTCTTCCTGTATGGAGGTAGCTCAGGTAGTATTTCACCAATATGGACTCTCCCAATGACAAGTAAGACAGGAGATACATTCTGAAAATAAGTTTCAAAGAAATCGATCTTGAAAATCTTCCAGAGAATTTTTCACTAACAACTCTCTTTTGCAAAATACATCTCTATTTTTGTAAAGCAAAGTACTACAGAGCCAGTCTGGAAAGAGCGGAAATTTTCGGCCTTCTCTGTGGAGTGGCACAGGTTAAATGAAGTCTTCTGATGGAGTAATCTTCCAGTATCTCTGCTCCCTACTGCTTGGTTCTTGCTCCTTGTGCTTCTACACAAGCATAAGGTACCCGAGACCTCATTGTCCTTAAAGAAATTACCCCAATCATGATTCAGCCACATCTGAAGCATCAACTCCAGATCATTTCAAAATTAGCATTCTTGAGTTAGTCCACCCAACTTTATTAAATCTTAAGGCAGATTTAGCTGGCTTAATCTCAAAGTCAGAAAAAAAAAAGCCTGAGAGAAAGAGTTTAAATATATGTTTGCTCTGAGAAATTCTAAAAAATCATAGTGAGGTCCCAAGGTATTTGCTCATATCCAGTTAGTCAGTGGTTAGTCAGCCAAAACACATTAAAGCAAGGTGGCACTTTCTGTTTCAGTTGTCATAGACTTGGGCATAAAAATGGAAGTAATTTGTTCTTCAAACAACCCCACTGATGTAAGCAGAGAGACCGGTTTTACACCTATTATCCTACAAAATACAAGGTTCTAAACCATGTTTCATCCCAGCCCCCAAAAGGCATGGAGAAACAAGAGCACTCTCACTGCATACCCACCTCCAATCCCACACATCCACTCAGTAGTGTTAATGATCTTCAAAGGCGTGGATTGTGAATAAGTCTAGACATGCTAGAAAGGCAGTCCTGGGAAGCTCAGTGCTAAGAACTGGCAAGAACTGATTAAATGAATAAACTGTTTTGAGGTGCACTGAGCACCTGCATCATTTTTGTCTTCAGCTGAAGATACTAGTGCTCACACCTCTTCAAAATCAGGAGCCATACAATAATTCAGGACTGAGAAAGTTTAATGCAAACCAGACCTGGCCTAAGGCCTCTCAGAAGATGCTGGTCCCTCTGTCACCCACCCAAGGTAGAGGCTGAGAAGAAAACAGATCTGTGTCTGCTCTGTGCCATGAAAATACATGAAAAACAGAGTCGAGATGCCCTCGCTGGCATCAGCCCCTGCTGAGCCCTGTTGTGGAGATTCAGCTCCAAAAGCTCTATCAGTTTGATGCTGTGCCCCAGGTAATTAATAAGCCTGTGTGCAGACCTTATTTATTAGCCTAGCTTCAGTCCTGTGCTGACTCAACTTTTCAGTTCACTTCCATATGTGGCATCTGCAGGAACTCTACTTTGAGGGCACCTCTTCCAATCCATCCCACTTCACACATGTGTCCATGGCCCAGATGATACCCCACAGGAACTGGTAGGAAAGCAATGGAATGCTCTTTTTGAAGATATATTATAGAGAACTTTTATGTTCATTGTTTCCTAAACAAATGCTACACATACAAGGAGCAGAGCTCTGTACTCATGATGAATGACAAGTGTTTTCTAAAAACTATGCCTCCGTATTTTAAAACAGAGAATGTAATTCCCTGTTGCTTTCTGCTACTGTTCTTGCTTTAATATACATTCTCTTCCTCTGTTTTCTCTTAAATATTTTGGGCAAAATGATGACATGAATTCAACTTGATATTAACAATGCCATTTTTGTAACAAATAATCAAAGACTGTTGGTTTGAGCCACTGCGCTACAATTCAGAATATATCAGACTATTTTCAAACTCCACAACATATTTCTTACATGACCCAGAAGAATGCACAATCTCTTTGTGCCTGTCTTTCCATCCAAAAAATAATGAAAATAACGTTCCTTTGTCTTCTCTGTGTTGTCTTTTTTGGAGGGATGATACAGCACCTATTTTAACAGGTCTCAGGTGCTGTAAGTAGAGTTTCTCTGGTGGGTAAGAGCCACACAAAACACAAATAAAATTCTTCCAAATGGCCTTTAGTAGGTATTTTTTAGTATGGAATTATGAAAAATATATAAAGCCAGTCAGTGCTATAGGGTTTTTTTAAGTAAATTGACAACCCTGAAACTCACTCATTAAAATGACATGCTGTTATTTTTGAATACTCATCCAAAACTATATTATAAAAAAACTCTGCATTGTAAATACTTGTCAGGACTGAATTCATTGTCCAGCTCCACAAAGACAGCAGATAAGACACAGCAGATAAGAACATTGAAAATGTGGATAGAATATTGATTTTGAAACACAGGAAGTATCGAGAGAAAATGTGATATAGTACCTTAGCAAGAAAGCAAAGACACAGGTATCTCTACATCTTCCAACAAAAGAGAGTAAAAGTTTCTGTGTAAGGATTCCTTTGGTCTTTCCAATATCCTGTTCAGAAGTGTTTCCTAAAGGCTAAATGTTACAGCACCTCACCTCTTACACTGGGCATATGGCATACAGCCCTCGAGGTGACATCCATTTGTGTACACAAAAAGAAATCCAATGAATTATTATTATGATGATGATTATTATATCTGCACTTAAAATAGGCCATTTTCAATGGTTTTGAGAGACAAACAGTCCCATTTTACACTTATACAATTACCTTTCTACAGATTGCTCACACAGAACCCCTTCAATTTTCAGTGACAACTTACAGGGACATGGCTGCTGCTTTTAACTTACTTACGATTTTTACCAAATTGTTGAAGCCCAACTGTCTTGCATTTCTCTCATAGAGAAAGATTTTAAAAATAACAAACCCCAGCTATGTCGCCAGCTAAAACAGTTTTCAGACCGAACTAGTTCAAATGATATGATACTTCCACTTAACTTAGCTCTCATTCTATTTTTATCTAAACCACTTCATACAATATTCAAAACATAGAAATATGATCAAATTAGAAAGTTAAGCATACCATGTGGGAAGCCTGAAAACATGGGTTACATTACCAGGTGAAGTTTATTTCTGTCTTCTTTCCTATTCAGTCATTTTTGCTGTCTTCTGCTGAGCTACATTCTGCAAAGGATACACTCACTAACCAAGAGACATGAAGGAGGAAGCAGCAATAAGGGCAAGTGAGTAAAGGAACGATAATTAGTGTCATTATTATCAAATTAATTAAGTATAGAGTTGGGCAGAGGGATCTAATCAGAACATATAGCTCCACCAGATTGCAAAGTTAGACTGATTTTATTACCATTTTGTCTGAATGCTTTGTTTTGAAATGTTTTCATTTTGAGTGGACTTGTGTTGTAGAATACAGTAACACAAAGCTGTCAGCTCCTCAGGATCTCTTCCCTTTTGTCTTCTTCTTTGCTCAACACAACAATACTAACTCAGGGCCCATCTTAGACTTGTAAATATAGAAATCCTGGCTCTTGTCTTGACTCCTCTCAGGCTTTCTTATTTCTCATCCCTGTAAACAGAGTTCTGCTGGCTGGCCAGGGTGAACTTCAATCCAAAAGATCTGTCAGATTTTTCCCATTTCTTCTTTATATGGTCAGCATCTCTGCAGCTCTATTCATGTCTTCTTAAGCTTTGCTTTTGTCCGCCTGCCCCACTTCTCCACACCTCCTGGGACAAGCAGCACATCAGCTCTATTCTGCTCTGTCAACAACCAAAAGCAGCAGGTAAACCTTTTTATCCCTAAGCTTTCTGTAAAAAGCAGGTCAGGAAAAAGTAGGGAAAAAAGGATGCCTTCTGTGGCTGAGTCTAGAGGCAAAACCCAAAGACAGACGTGAGCATGAAGGACAGAAGGGGAGGATGTTTGTGGGCAAAACTGGAGGAGAGGTTTAGGGGAAAAGCCTTCCTGACCCACAGAGAGAAAGTGGAGTGTGGCTGAGGATGTGCAGTTAGAAGAGTGACTCTACAACAGGATGAAGGCACAGCTGAGGAAGGCACTTGGATAGAATTAATAGGACAAAACTATCCCCGAGTCTTGGGGCCATGCATATGTAATATAATGCCACAGGGAAAAGGTCCAACTCAGACTCTGGAAAGCAGCATAATTCAGATCAGCAGATGTAAGAGATGAGCCCAGCTGCAGCACCCCAGGATCACCTCTCTAAGCATCTCAAAACATTACCGGTATGTCCCTGACACACATGAAGGAGCAGCAGAAACCTGAACTTTCAAAGAACAAGGACTCAGTGTCTTTCCAGAAAAACAGATTGTTTTCTAGCATTCAACACAAGATTTTTAATCTCTGAGTCTGGCAATTCAAAGAATTGCCAGCATTTGCAATACCAAGAATTGCAATACTGTTTTAGTCCAGTATCAAGTACCTACTGCTTGGTGTTTCCCTAGCTTTTTAGTTTCTGCTTCCCTTCTTCTCTACTGGACTTTTCTCATTGCATCAATATTGGCATTTTGAAGTTCAGCTGAGGGGCTCTGATCCTCTGCTATGTCCCTGAAAGTGATCACTCACTCCACTGAGAGGTCATGGATTTTTGTTACTGAAGAAATCACAGCCAACGGGGGAGGAGGGAGAGAGAATTTGCCTCACTATCCAACTAAATCAAATCGAAAACCTCAGAGTGGTGCAAGCAGAAGTGGAGAAGCTACAAGCAGAAGCAAACCGGCCTTTCAGCTGGCAGTGGGAAGGACAAAAGAACGACACTCACACACCATGCAGAGCCTGCTGAAATCAGTCTTTCCAAGCACTGTCAGCTTTGGACTCAGCACACCCAGACGCTTTTGCCAAAGCGAATAATGCTGCAGTGTTTTACAAAATCATGAAAAACAAGTAGACATTGCAAATTGTAAGAGACGAAGAGAAGATAATGCCAATTAACCATACAGAAGAGATCAGTTTCTGTGGACAAAACAGAAACTGGATTGGCAGCAGCTTGCTCAGAAATGTGCCACAGATGTACTTCAGCATCAGGCTACTGAGATTCTGTCACCAATGGCTTCCTGGAAATAAAACAAATCAATAACTAAGAAATTACGCTCCACATCAGGTTTAGGGGAATTCCTCTCCCTGTGTGGAGGAGGAATACACAATCATCTCATGCTGGTTTGGGATTTCTAAACACAGAATGAAATGCCACTCATATCATAATACTCACAGAGTGGAATTACTGTTCAGTGTCATTTTGGAGCACATGACAACGGTATTAACAAGACAGCCATTACAACTGGCTAAGCTCCATTTGAAGGCTTTCTTTTTAACTGCCTAACATTGGCATGTTATTTCATATTAATTAGCAGCATTAAGCAAATGACAGTGCATAGAACAGGTTCAGGGTAGGTGGGGGTCTGAAAATAAACAGCTTTATATGCAACCAGCAATCATTACTTACACAAGACAGGCCCCCAAACCATAATAACATACCCAATTTTCAGAAGAAAAAAGTGGAGATGTAATTGTCACTTATGGATAAATGTGTTTTGGTTTTAAAAGAGCCTGAATGTCTGCAAGGGATTATGTCAAATCACGTTGCAGCTGTAATATTTAAAAAGCTCTAGCTGCAATGTTCTAGATTATAAATTACATTTGATTTCATTTTTATCATTCTGAATGGATTATGATTGAAATGAGTATGTAAAGTAATTGCCCATGGAGGCAATGCACCACCCTCCTCCGCCCCTGAGGCTCTTGTAAACAAAACAAGGTAACTCAAGGGAATATTCAGGGAAGAAAAGTTACTAAATGAAAAATACACCCTTTTGTCAGTGCCTGTAATTTTTCTGTATTCTTTTGCAGCCAATATCTGCAGCATCTTTCATTAGCGGAACAGTCAGTGTCTGCAGCTATGTCTTGTGGAAACTAATTATTATGTTTCTCCAATAAAAACTTCTGTTCTAAAGAAAGTCATTCAATTGCCACCTATTTTGTACTGATTTACTCTCATCATCATTTTTAGAAAAATCTGCCATGCCCATTGAATGCACATATTTATTCATGAAATCCACCTGCTCTCTTTACTTCACAATAGGGCTGATTTGGCATGTGGGTTCTGTTGTATTCGAAGGTATCACCATGCTTCATACATTTCAGGATAAACACCTTCAAAAACCCTGGCTTTCTGTTTGCTTTGTTTGAGGAGGAAGAGGGGAGAGGGCTCAGCAGTGAGATGAGAGCCAGGCTACAGGCTGATTGACAGTGTAATAAAATGCCCCAATCTTCCTTTGTAATCTCGCACAAAATAATGTAAGTTGGCATCGCTTCACTGAAATGAAAGCTGTGGCTTGACACGGCAGTCACTGCTGCAGCATGCAGACAGAGTGCTTTGGGGCTGGAAGGTCGAGCCATCACCAGATTTGCTAAAATAGGGTATATATAGGTACAAATATTAATATTGTAATACAAATATTTACTAACACCATCAGAGGAAAAGACAAAGCAGAGAGAGACTGCTCAGTCATTAGGCTACAGGCTGATTCCCAATCTTAGCACCACTGGTGTGTGCACCAGGCAAGGCAGCCTTCAGGAGGAGCGGTCTGGTACCTCTGGGGTGCAAAAGCATCACCAAGTTGTTTGTGGTCGTGTGGACAGAGGGTGTGACTCCAACAGGACAGTGATGGGTTTAACATGTGTAAAGAGATGGCAGCAAGCTCTTCATCAGGAGATCAGATTGCTCTTCTGGCTGATTGCCTCCTGCTCTTAAGCCTCTTTTGTTCAGCTTTCAGGTGCCCTTGCCCACCACCCAATTCAAACCCTTCCAGGAGCTCACAGCTGTATTTCAGTTCTCCATCTTCTCCACATCAGCAAAGCCAAAGAGAGGCACTTGGTAGGTGAAGGTACCATGATTTTCCCCTGCTGTCAGAGAGCAAATGGGGCATCTCTGCCCTGGGAATGTCAGAGAGAGAGGTCAAAACAAGCACGAAAGGGAAGTAGTTCAGGGGAAATTTTGTTAAGAGATGGTCTGCAATTTAAACAGGACCTGAAAAGCTCTGGGCAAGGTGATGCAGCATCCAATTTCCTTGGTAAAAAATAGACATATTAAGGTCTCTCAAACTTGATAATAAGGAAAGAATAACCTTTTCCCACTTGCCTTTTTCTGTATCAATCATGGGAGTCCTACACATGACTAAAGCACTGGCAGCTTCAATAGAAATTCCAGTATTGCCCACACACACTGCAAACCAAGAAGCTATTCCAGTCTCAAGAAGGCTTTCTAATTTGTCTACAAGTTACTGATCTGTAATGCTCAGCAGAACATACATGAATGATATGTTCATTCCTGGTAAAGCAAGCAACAAAAATGTAAAATTGATTCAACAGCTCAAGACTTACTTTGAAGCAAAGTGGCTGTTGTACACATTTGTTACCTGCTGCATGGGTTTGTTTCCACAACTCGTGGTTGTTTTGATGCCACAGTTTAACATATCAATTTGATCATATCTCCATCTGTGCCATCCCACATGTGTATAGTGATTAATAAAAAGAGCCTTGAGATGGAACCAGTATGAACATGTTAGCAGAGCACATGGAATAATTTATGGCTACATGAGAAAATTATTATTTACATGATACAAGAGACATTTTTTCAGGCTTGGGAATTTTCAGAAGGAAAGAGCAACAAAGATTTTCACAGTACTTTTCATTTTCTAATTGCTGAGACTTCTTTTGAGAGCTTGTTCACTTTTACAGCTATATCAGTTGATTTAACTGACAGCCATAACTTTCCCAATAAGATTTCCTGCTAGATGAAATATGACCCAAACCATGGAAAATAGAAATTACTGTTTTCTACCAGTGCTGTAAGTAGCAAAATGAAGGTCAGCTATATATACCAATGCAATGCATACAAGCTGTCTATCAAAAGTCATGTCAGGGACATCTGCCCAAATTACATTTAAACTACATCAACTTCAGCAGATTTTAAAAAAATTCCCTTCAAGAACCTGAAATACCCCACCTAATTATTGTGACAAGCATTTTGTTTCCAGATAGTGGCTTCAAAGAGAGGCCATGGATGCTGTCTGAAGAGCAGAACGTGGGGGGAAATTATATCAAGCCTGTGTTCAAGCTCCCTGTACAACAGCAGACAGGTCATTTAGGGCACGACCTGAATTGACAGCCATCCTTCCATGGAATTCAAGCATGTTTTGAAGCAGTCTAAATCTCTCCAGGCTTCAGTTCTCTCTCCATGAAAGGTGCATACAAGAAATTCCCACCATACGTGTTAGGACTGTGTAGGAATCAGACTTGTAAAGAACATTTTTCAGGTCAACCTTAGCTGAGCATCAGGCCATGCTTTTCACGAACTACTGAATAAAAAGTGGAAAACAACACACATTCTTAAGGTTCTTTCTATTAATAGTAGTTTGATCTGGTACTAGCAAGACTTAGCATGCTCTTTTTTTTTCTTCCCCATATATATTTTGCTGTGGCAATGTCCATCAAAATTATAAATAAAAGCACAGTTCCACTTCTTTGTTTTGATTTTACTGCCACAGACAATGGTCTTAAATGTCACGTAGCTTATGCTGCAAGACAAACACTTCTGCTCTGACACTGCACACCATGGAAAAGCAGTGGTGCAAGGTAGCCCAAGGAGGCAGAGGCAGTGATCCAGTCCTCTGTAAAATTAAGAGTGCAATGATGTGAGAAATCTCTTGGTTGGGAAATTGTCATGTGAGTTGCTTGGGTGAAACAACCAGTTATATATCCTACAGAACAAAGTGGAAGCCACCCATTTTTTGTGTAAAATTATCCCTTTCTGTGATTGTTAAAATTGACTGCTAAGAATTCACTATCGTTGAATTATTTTCCTGAGCAATAGGCTTAATTTTTGGCTATTATGTTCCCTGCTGTGCTCAGTTTGGATGCTGTGTGAGTGCTGATTTATCTCTTAATAAGTCTCTATATCAGTGTTTCTCATCAATAAATTTCAATGCTAGGGCTGCCACAGGAGACAATGGGAGTGAGGTGAGGGAGAACGTGAGGTGTGTCCACTTTTGACAGAACTCAAACTAAAGGAAATCTTGCTCTCTTATATCCTCGCATACCTTCATCCTTCAAATTGCAACCACTTTCCAAATCCACACCAGTAAATGAACAGAGTGTGTACAGTATCATTGATTAAAAAGAATAATTAAAAGTAAGAGTGAAAGTAAAGGGGAGGCAGAAAAGACATTCTCTTCAGTCCTGTGGAAAGCCTCAGCAGGCTGTTCTCTGCTGAAGCTGCTGCTGAGGAGCAGGAACACATCTGTCTACTTTACACACTTTGCAGCCCCCCACACCACAGTATCCAAGTACATGACGTGCTTACAGTGTGCCTGTGAGGCAGGAACATCTCTCCATTTTCCAGACAGTAGCAAAAGAGTAAGTGATTTGTTCAAAGTCACATGGGAAATCTGTGAGAAACAAGGAATTAAACCCAAAGCTCTTCAATCTTACTTCATCCTTGACTGCACTAATGTACAGTGCAGAGCTAAGCACACATGGGTTAACAGCACATTGCCTTGCACTGCTTCTGGTCTTTAATGAAAAGTGTTTCAGCAAAGTAATTTCCTACGAGCTTTAATAAAATCACCCCAGACTTATCTGGTTCCCTAATAATCTAATAAGAGGAATAATATTAATTACCAATGCCATGAATTTTATGTCATTTTCAAGAGTAAACTGAGCACTGAAAACGATGTGGAGTTTCAGCAATATCACAACCACAAACTTCAACTTTGATATGCCTTTGAACCAAAGAGGAAAACCAAGTTCAAATGTAACTGAGATGTGAGTTTAAACACCCTTGGAATGCCACTAACACATGTCAGCATTTCTGCTTCGACTGCAACAGCTCTGTTACAGAAGACGCCTGCCTTCTGTTGCCAACGATGTTGTCTGAATACTAAAAATGCAGAACTAGGAGATGGTCTGATACAGCCCATTCTTGTGACATTCACATTTCATCCAGATAATACTGCTCCTTCCATTGATGTGGGAGCTTCTAACAGAGATGGCAAGGAAAGGTACATAATATCAGCTCCAGAGGTGAGTCAGATAACTGCCATTTCAGTGGTACAAAGGACTGCCTTGAACATGAATGTAGGAAGCACAAAGGCAGCACATCACAGGCTCCACTTCCATACGCTGGGTGAGGCCAGGCTACAAGGCCAGCAACAGCACCACTTAAATTGATTGTGAAACTGAAATCTCAAAGACTTGCTTACTTTGTTTTAAAGGCCTCCTTTATCTTCCACTGCACTAGAAACATAATTTCTGTTAAGAAAAATGTATATGGATTATATAGGTTGGAGATAAAGGGATTGATCATAGGACTTGCAGTAATTTACAAGTGTAAATATAAATTTGGTTGTCCTGATTCTCATATCACCAGCTGAGACTCAGAGGAGTGGGTCTGACACTAACACTGGCAGATTTCCAGCAGCCTCACTGCCTCTGGTACCTCTGGATCTGCCAGCTGACTCTATCCCTAGTGAGAGTGCTCACAGGACAGAGATCTTACAGCAATACCTCACTAGGAATACCTCCCTCTAGAAAGAGGGAATGGCAAATCCATAAATACAGAAGTTTGTCTCCAATTTAACCATGGGAATAGGACCCAACAACAATAGGGGGAGGCAGCCTCTCCTGGCCAGCAGTGAATGCCTCACACCCACAGGCAAGGGCTTTGCCAGAAAGTGTTTCTTCTTGGAGACAGCAGCATCAGTGGAAATAAGGACTCCTGGAAAAAAAATCTCTTGGATAAAAATCTCACTCATTGGCAGACTAAAATAAACTATTATATTTAAAAGTATTTAAAATATGCCAGTATTTTAGGTTGTGCTTGTGCGCATGTACAAAGTCTTGCTCTGATTTTTTAGGGCTCTTCCTACTTAAAGTTTTACTGAGGTTTCCTGAAATTTTTTAGAAGTTTGCTCAGAGCTGCTCTAATTCTGTCTGGTTGGACTGTGCCAAGGTACAGATATCCCTACAGTACAAGCTAAAATTAACCACAGGGGCATAGCAGTTAATAAAAAGAAGTTATTATTCATTTATATTGATTAAATACAAAATGTATCTATTACAGCTCTATTAGCCATGCTGTGACCACCATAAACACACTGTTATCTCCTAAATATAAACCTTATTAGAAGAGTTTCCTACAAACAGCCCTAGGAGTAAATTTAATTTTCCTTCAATTATCTTACGCATGAAGTTGAGAGTTCAGAGAGGTTTTCAATAGAAAACACTGTTTTAAATTCTCCAGCAGTTCTACACAGGAATTCATTTTAAAACTGCTATTTTCAGTGTCCTTGCCTTTAAATAATTTTATCTTTTTATGACTAAGAGACTTTTCATGAGGGTGTTTGTTGATTTAGAGCTCTATTTCTAAGGGTATTTTTCAATGTAGAAGTGGCTTACAGGAGTTTATTGTCCTATATTTAGGAACACTATATTTCTAGGAGTATGTTTACTTATTATTACTATTAACACTATGGTTTTACACATACCCTCCCAACTGTAAGCATAACAACAAATGTTAAAAATTACATTAAGAAATAAGGAATGTATATCTGTGTGTGTTTGCTTTCGAAAAGGCATGTTTATTTCTCCATTATTTAAGTGTGATTACTGCATGTTAATGCTATCAAAGGCAAGTCAAAGAAGCATCCAGAGCTCTCCCAACCAGTCACCTCTCCACCCTTCAGAGTGTACAAAAATGAGGCTTTTACAGTTCCTACCATGGTGATCCTGTAGGACATGGTGTACTTGAATAACTCAGTCTTGGAGGTTTTAAGTATGACCTATTCCAAAAATCAAAAGAGGAGGATAAGAAAGAACCAATTGTTCAAGCTGAAGCCACACAAAGTCAGATTAGAAATAAGGCACATGCTATTAGCAGTGAGGTTAATTAATCATGGGAGAAACCTACCCATTTTGTGGTGGATTTCCCAACACTGGGTAATTTTAAAACCAACATGCATCATCTTTCTGAAGCATCTGGTCTTGTTCCAACAATAAGCAAAGTTAGCAGATACAAAGCAAAATAGAAGATATTTGCATGACCTGTGTTATGCAGGAGACTAAACTTGCTGATCCAAGCAGCCATTCTTAATTTAAACTTTGTGGGAAAAGGGATGGTTTCACAATGTGCAATTAATCAACATCTGTTTACTGAATTGATGTGAAACATTTCTATACAAGATACCATAAAATAACATGTCTGAATTAGACTCATTGTTTTCCATAAAGGAAGTTTCATTTTACTGAAACCTATTAGATTTTTCTTCATGAAATTCTAAAGAAACTGCAGAAAGTTCATAAAACAAGGAAATTTTCTCCATCAAGTAAGAGGTAAATTTTTACCAGGACAATACAAGACTTTTTTTTAAAAATTGATAATTTCTTTTAGGAAGTTGTATTTTTCCAGGGAAAAATATGGATGAGTAATGGAACAATACTTGATTAAATCCAGTAGAATAAAAAACAGTAGAATGGGCAGCATAATATATGCAGGATCAGAGCATCTATATGCCATCTTGTAATAAATATGGCAGGAATAAAACATTAAATGGGCGATGGAAGTGGGTGAGGAAGTGTGAAAGACAATAAGGGATAGATTTTTTTGAGAGTTATAGTATGTATAAAACATCAGCTCTACTGGAGGACAGAAGAGACTGAAATTACGTGCAGACGGAAATTACTGCAGGCAGGAAAGGCTGCAGCCTAAGTGCTTAAGACAGGTGAGACGTTATCGAGCAGATAAAGCACAAGATGGGGGAAATGTACTGCAAGACATCTGAGGGTGACACCACTGTTTGCTGCAAGGGTTGGTGACACATGAAAGGAGGCAGCAGGTTAGCTTACATTACTAGGCACTAATTTTCAGTGTGTTTGTTTGGTTTGTGAGAGAAAGAAAATAGCTTTTGGATGATTAAATTTTTGTCATATCAATCAAATTACACAGTCCATGAAGAGGTAATTTGGTAGATCTTTTACTGACACTTGGCCATCCTGACTCTGCCCAGTCAGTGACCTCGCACAGGAGCATCCACTCTGGTTTTCCCACCAAGCAATGACAAATCTGGTCCCCAGTTTTGATGAACTCTACTCACCCCATAACCACAGCTGTGGAGGGAGAGTACAGGATATGCACCCAAAAGTGTCCTGCTGCAACTCACGCTGGAAAACAAAATTTCCACTCATGAGCTAAGCTATCTGCCCAGAGGAAAATGTATTGCTTCATGGAGAAGGGATGAAGTATTTTACCTCTTCCCTGGGAGAAAAGAGAGACTCTGAATTCAATCCTGTGCCTGGAGCAGCAATTGTACTGGGACAGACTGTACAGTTATAGCCTGGTCCTACCCAGTGGCAAAAGAAATTGGGTTTTCATTAAAAAAAAAAAAAAAAAAGAGATACTTGTTAAATGTTTTAGCTTCTTATTAAATACACTCCACTTGTCTGAACAATAAAATTTAGTGAGTTACCACTAGCCATGTTATCTGAACAGTTTAATTTTATGCCACAAGAAACACTTGCATCTGCTGATTAAGATCTGTGATTTCCACTTAGCACCTCATGAAAAAGAGTTACCTGGAGCTAGAAGAGAGGCAGAGAATTTCTTTTAATGAAATATTAATACGAATTAATTCAGTGGTAGTAGCAATTGTTACTGAGTTCATTCTTCAAAATTCCAATTTCAATCCACCATCCCGGTGTTTTATTACTGACTTTTTACAGAGCTTGTGCAATGAATTACAGCAAAATCTCCACAGGACAAAGATGTGCTCTGTGAATTACTCCTCATTGTAAAAAATCTGAAGTGCTCTTTTTGCAGAATTGTACCTGATGTTTCCATGTGTTATCTAGAAGCCAAGTAAATCTGTGCTACAGTTTGAAATAAGATTTCTTGGTTTAATGTAAACTTGAGTTATGATAAGTAAACACCACAGTTTTGGATAATTGAAAGACCAAAAGAAGTGACAGAGCAGTTTAGTGGTTTTTAAGTTTGTTGCACATGGCACTACCTCCTTCAGGCAGCAGCAGGCATGTCCTTTGCACTCATTTATTCCCCATCCATCTCTTCCCTGTCCCACCAGCCAGCTGCACACACAAGGGCAGTGCAGGAAAGGCTGAATGCACAGAGGTGACTCAACACCTCGTGGATTCCAATCCTGAGCCACCACAGGGCCCATGGCCAGGAGCAGGGATCACATTTGGCTGAGCAGCAGCTTCTGCCCCACTAATGAGTCCCAGCTGAACTCTGGAGAAGGGGTGACCACCTCCACATTGAAGTCATCTCCATCTGTGTCGAGTTTGCTGCTGTGTCTGTGAAAGTCCTGAGCCACAGCTTTTGCTCCCTCTGCCTCATCAGGGCTGGTGGTTTCTTTTATCAGTTCTGTCACTGACTCATTGTCTGGCTGTGGGAAATTAGTTTTGTCTGTGTTTCAGTTTTCTCCATTGCAACAGAGCAATAACCTGCTTTATATACATGTGTACACCAAAGTCTGTACACACTCTTACCACTCAAAGAAGGTTTTTTAGCATGTTTTGTATGTTGAGATCCTAGCATCAGCGTTTTAGAACAAACACAGTATTTTAAACTTCTTCCTACACTTTGCCATACACTGAAAAGTTGTCCAATAGCAGCAGTCTAACCATTCAAAAGCATCATCAGATTCTAAGCTAAAAGAAAGGTTATTTAAACAACAGTTTAAATACAAAAGTGACTAGGAGGTGAGACATACTCAGATCTAACTGATCATAGATGTAATGTTTTTGTTAGATATAAATCACGCTATGTAGGCATCTCCAGGCACTCCAAAGACACAGCACCACATTTAGTCTTTCAGCTTCATACAAGTAGAAACTTTATGCAAAATATTCAGAGGGAAAACTATGGTTACCACGGGCTACTTCTTTTTTTTTTTTTTTTTAAATTAATTAACCCTTTTTTCAGGCTAAATGTTTTCTTCATTGGTGATGCTGTTTTCCAACTTGTACAAGAGGTTGGAGTACAGATGCTGCACTAAACTCTCACTTTTTCTTAAGACGGAAATAATTTAGAGGCAGTGTTTCTAAACTAATGGGTCTTATCACAGTTTCTCAATTTTTATTTCACGTTTCTTGTATGTCACATCTGAGGGTGATTATTCTGTGTTACATATGCATTTGGTGGGAAGAAACTTGGTAAGTGATTCAAAAAATTCTAGACAATCCTTGATAGTGTGAATTTCAAGTCAATTAGAAACAAGCTTTGAAAAGTCAATAATTAATGATCCTAAGAATGCCAGATAGCCAGCCAAACACTCGGATAATACTTGCCTAATCTATTTTATTTATTTGGGTATTTATATGGCAGTGATTAACCCTGACATCATTAATCTTGAATGAGCAAGGAAATGTTTAATTTTCATTATTTTGTTTTCAGTGTTTGCTTCTGCTTCTCCAAACATCTCAAGACATTTAGCATCTTGCAAATGCTTTGGAAAATAATTTGTTGCTAATGTCTCAGACAGATTTTTTGTTTTGTCTCCATTAATGACTGTGAACACTGCAACTAGAAAACAAGGGCAGCTTTCCGATGTCGCTGGCAGCACTGTGACACCTAAAGCACCTTCCACTTGAGGTCAGGTTTGGAGAGCTCATCACACCCAGCCATTCTGGAGCAAATACTGCAATCCCACAAGTACTCTGTGAAATTCAGCCAGCCCAGCTGAAAAGGTCGTGTGTCACGTGTAACCACCAGGTCCCTTTATCAGCTACACAGTACTTGAACAACCTTTGAGCCTTCCATGACAGCTGATTTCCATTGGCCTGTGGTATCAGCCCAGTATTTTTTCCTGATGATTATTACTTCAGGTATTATTAACCTTGCTGTCTGACGTGGATGTCTTGTACAGTATTATCTCAATAGACTTGATGAAAATCCCACTGAAGCCAATGAAGAAATTCCCATTGACTCTGTACTGGATGGAGGCCAGGAAAAGTGCTCTGCGCTGTTATTTTTGGTTACTATCCATGTTGCTTCACCTTATATAAATTGCATATTATTCATTCACCCAGGAACTTCAGCTACAGAATTCAGACACACAAACCATTCCAGGTGTCCAAGAAACTCAAAGACGTGAACTGACACCCTGACTTTTCACAAGAACTTGTACAAGACACTAAACTGCTTAAAATAAAATAAAACACAGATGCAGCAAACCTTCAGTTCTGCAGTTTTCATGAGAGCCAGTTGTTGACATGTGTATCCCTAATTGCACTGGGACTCACCTTTCTAGTGCTGTGGTTAGAAAAAATATTGTGTTAAATAAGGAATGCAGCTTGCAGAAATATTTCCTCATGGGATAAGAGTATAAAGGAGAAGCTGGAATCTTTCTATACACAGAGGAAGTGGAAACCAAAAAGAAAGGAATGAGAAAGAGCAAAGCCGGAACAGGCAGGCTGGAAGTGATGAATAGACAAATTTGAGAGGCAAGGTAGGGACTGAATGTGAACAAGTAAATGTACCTGTAAGAATAAATGGTGTATTATTTCATTTGACCCTCATCCAAAAGTCCTTTCTTCTTCCCTTCCCAACAGGACTAGGCTTTACGAACCCAATCTTGTTATTCCATGCAGGTTGAAAACTCTGGGAGTAGTTCCACTGTAGTATCTTCCTGAGCTCACACACAGCTGTTTCTGGGTCCCAGCTGCACTGCATCCACACACATTCTGCAGACCTGCCAGCTCTCCCAGCATGGATACTTGTTTGCTGCTTACAGCAGGAAAGCTCTCTCTCTGCTGCTCTGAGCAGTGCCTGAATATGTTTTTCCAAATGCTGGATGTCTGGGTATCCTGAACAAATGGCCATTTCACAAGAATGCTGACTCACTAATTCAGAGGAACCTCTGCATCAACTCCATTGCCCACACGCTGCCAGGGCTGTGTGCGAGTGTGCACAGGTCTGCCCCAGCTGGGATGTGTTGGATTCGCTCTGCATGGATCCATCAGCTGGGCAGCAGCCAGCTCTGAACAGAATGCCTTTGGACCTGCCAAGGGTGGTAGGTACAGCTGAGCTCTGCTTGGCCTGAGGAGGCTCCAGCACTGCTCTTACCTTGGCCTTTCCAAAGCCAAGGTTCTTCCTTCTATCCTGTACATACCTTGATCCCTGGTTCACAAACCCTCTATTTCCTTTGCTTTGTTTTTTCTAGGCAAGCATTTTCTTTTTTTTTCAGCTGGTCCTGCAGGTAAAAACATTCCTCCTGTCAGCTCACCAAAGCTCTCAATGTCTGCTCCCTTTCTCAGAGATTATTTGCATTCCTACCTAGCAAATGTCTGTGGTACAAGACCAAGTCTTAACACACAGTACTGTAATCCAGTTTCCAAGGGAATTACCACCTTCCAAACAGCTGAGCACAAACCTGGAAGTTATGTTTCTTTAACCAACAGCTGTCCATTGCTCAGACTGGAATAGGTTCTAATGTTTACTGACCCTCCAATATCAGTGTAAAATACACAGCCTGTGGATAATCACACACCCACATGGGAAAATGTTATCAGACAGGAGCTTCATAACATCAGACAGAATTCACAGGTAAATACAATCCTGAACATACCATGCTATCATTATCTAAAAAACTAAATGTCAGATTATCATTACTACATTATAATTCCTCCTGGCATGGGAACTGATCTTGTTCCACTTAAGCCAGCTTGAGTTTGGCTACTGATTTCAATGAGTGGAAGAAAAAATCCAGACAGGAAACACAATTGAAAAAGGAAGAGGAAGACGATATACCATGAAACACAGAGTAAATTCTTGGTTTTTCCTCTCTTCTAAGTGTAATTGTTCAGGGTGGATATTCAGAAAACCTGTATGACCTCAATGAACTTCCAGACTCTCTGAACACCAGAAGGATCCTCCTGGTGACCAACTGGAACATCCTGCCTGCTCTGTGGGGGTTTGCAGGAGTTCTGTTCCAGCCTTCCCGCACTCCCCTCGAGACTCATCTGTCTCTGACATGAGCAACAAGGGAGATAGAGCAGCTGGGGAATCAATAGGGACAAGCTGAAAGTTATTTACAGATGTTAGCTGAGAAAGTGGGAAACCTGCAGAGCAGGGCAGTGTGTGCAGCTCTATCTCAGAGTGAGTGTTCTCCTGTAATTAGAACCCGGAAGGTTTTATACTGATTTTCAGCTTTTGCTGTGAGCAACAGCACCTAATCCCAGCAACTGCTGCCTGGACATTCTAATATTCCTGACTTGGAGACTCTAGACTCTCAGACAAAATGAAAGGGAAAAGCACCGTGGCACAGTTCCAATTATCTGCAGAAACAAAATCTACAGCACTTTCTGCAGTCAGTTTGCCACAGCACCACAACAATGGCTTCAGACGAACACAGGATGTTTATGAACCTTGGCTGAGAGCAACTGAGTTACATCAGCCTTAACACTCTCTTCAGTAAGCTCAACTAAATCCAAAGTCTATTTTTAAATTTACTGATAATTCTGACCACATCTCCCCTTGCTTCACCCATTGCACCAGGCTCCAGCCATTTAACCTCTCACAAATAAACAAGCAGAACTGAATCATAATTATACCAACCATCATTACCACCATCCCATCCTGGATGTCAGGTTTGGGAGTATGACACATCAATACTGCCCACAGATGTCTATTTCTTTCTAATCTTATCATTTAAATTGATCACTTGAGTAAAATTGCACAGGAACATATTGCACTTGCAGGATGAAAGAACTGAGCAAATCTATGAGTACTACATCTTAACAAATTGCCTATCAATTAGATTTGTAACATCACACTTCTTACTACAGCCCATAATTGAATTCACACTTTGGAAAAACAGTCCCTGTTACCCAGTTCACAAAACCTAGCGTAATTTCTATTTTAATAGTTCTTCTCCTGCTCATAGAAAATAATTAACTCAAAAAATTATGACTCCTTACTTCAGACAGATTGAAACAGAGCAGCTTTTAAATTTATTCCCCAACTATTCGGTGTTATATTCTAACTGCAGTTTGTTCATAGAGGCCATAAATCCACATTAGCTTCATAGTGACCAATCTGAGCAACAATTTTGACTAGAGGGAGTAAAAATATGAAAACATGCCAGAAAAACAAAATTGAATATTTCCATAGAAATAGGCCTCAATTTTAGGATAGTTGTGTATAAAACTGCTATGATTAACTGTTTTTAACACAGAAAATGAAATTGGAATGTGCCCCTGGCATACACCTTTCCTTTGTACAGGTTGTTGCATAACTCCATGGAAGGTTTCAGCATCAGCATTTTCACATCATTCAAAAATTTTTTTGTTAAGTGTTGTGTTTCTAAGACTGGCCTTAATTAGCCCTGTAATGCCTTCACAGCAGGCTCTTGCTCTCAGACTTCTATTAAGACTATAATTAATTCTACAGTTCTAAATGCTCCATAGCTATAATTTATTTATGGGTCTAACATTTTCCTCACATCTGAAATTAGATTTGCACCTCTTTTGTTTTTCCTAAATCTTCCCTTGATCCTTCTCAGTATATCTGGCTACTACATTTTTGCATTTTTATCTCTCTGACATCTTCAGAAAAGGCCTCTGGTACAGAACTTTTCTACTCGAGTGAGTTGTGATAGTGTCACCCAGAGTAAAGGTCTGTACTAGTTATTTTCCCTGAAAGGCTGACTCACTGCTATCATTTGCCTTTCCCTGTTTTAACTTGTCTTGAACAACACATTAATATTTTTATTCTCACCAGATATCCGCCTTTTCTAAAAATTGGAGAAGAATGTCAGAATTTCACATTGTTCCTTCTTGAACTTTCTAAGCTAGGGAGTATCAGGACCTCAGTATTTTAAAAAAATCAGTAAATGATCACTGTGGTGTAATAGATTTATTTATTTTAGCCACTACTTACACTAATTATGCTAAGTGGTTTAGGGCTTTGTACTCTCACAAAAAGCCAACATATCCCAACCAAGCTGCCCAGCCAGCACATCCTGACACAGCTCAAAGGCACTGCTGCAGCCCTCACTGCTAACCAGGATTCTCACAGGGAGATAATCCCCTCAGATAATCTACCAACAGAATGAGCCTTAACTGTTTCTTTCTTAAGATTAGGAGTCTTACGTCCACTCAGACTCACTTGTTTTGCAAAAAGCTCTACAAAAGCAAGCACAGGAAGCACCTATTTTCCAGACATTTCTTTCTGCAGCCCCTGTCTACAAGCAAAGACAGCAGGGTCGAAGGGAGACCAGAACAGTCCATGAGTGAGCAGACTACTTTGTCTCTTCAGTTGTGTCCCTGGCATGTTGTGTAAAACAGCACATTTAGCTTTCCCTGGGTCATTTGTGCAGTGCATGGCACAGCCACAGCTGGAGACTCTAGGACCTGTCCTTGCCTTATTACCTGAGTAAACTGGTTTAGTGCATCTAGGAAATGCTGCCTGTACCCTGCATTTCCCTGACAGGCACACCAATGCTGATCCATTACTCTCTGGTCAGTGCAGTTGATACTGGAAAGCTAGAACTACCCCCACTGAAGAGAAAGAGCAAGATACATTATGACTTTTTTTCCCAATAATAAGGATTATGCAACTCCACCAGAAGCATTTCCTTGGAAATCTCCCTGTTGGGTCCTCACATGCTTTCTCTGTCTCAGCCAGAATTCTGCCCTTCCTAAAAATTACCTACCCAGGAATTCCTACAAGCACAGCTTCTTCTGTTTCAGGGTGGGGAAAAGAACTCTGGAATGCCAGTGCCTGGCTGTCAGAATACCTCTCATCCTCACCCGCTTACATCTACTGAAGAAATGATCCTCTGTGTCTTTACACATTATGTCAGGGCACAACTGACAATATTATGGGAATTAGGTATGTAGAGTAACAAGAGTTGTGTTTGCTGATCATGTGTTAAGAAAACAAGAAAGTCACTTGGTTCAGTTTCAAGTGTGTAGGCAAACCAAGAACTTACTCCTGTCAAGCAACCATACCATAAGCAGTCTGCCACGCTAGGGAAACCAGGCAATGCCACAGTGATCCGGAGTCTCCTCTCCAAATTTATGTCACATTTATTCTCTCAGCTCAGAAACACATTTGGTTCACAGAAAGAAAGACAAGGAGTGGCTTTAAATGACTCGTTTATACCTCATCCATATTGTGCTGATCTGCAATGCTTCTTTTTCCTAAAAGCAGCCACTCCATTCAACTCAGAGCCTGCTTTATTCGCAGTCCTGCCAGGGCTATTTTTCCCCCTGAGAGCAGAGCTCCTGGAGCATATCTGCATATTGAATCCAACCAGACATTCCCATGGTGAGGGAGCCACAGTGAAGGAGTGGGGAAGCCAAAGAAAACCAAGGAGCTCTCTTGAAAGCACACTGGGATGGGAGATCTATGAGACCCCACTCCTGACACAGTGGGGAGAAGAAAAGTCAGGGAGGGAAAGGAACATGGTACTGCTGCCCCAAATGAAATGACATTATTGGCAATTCCACTAAGCAAACTGGATCAAAAAATCAACCTGATTAGGGCACAGGAGCCTCTGAGGAATCAGGGGCAGGGTTGAGTTAGAGAGCACAGCAGCAAAAGGCTCTACAATAAATTCAAAAGAAAACAGGCAGAGTGGGGAAAGTTTCGAGATGCCTGTGTGTAGAACATGTAGTGGTGTCAGTGAAAACACTGAGTCCTTTGAAATGCTGAATCACTGGTGATGGTGGAGGTGAGAGTCCATGCTACATATTCTAAAAAGAAATAGAAAAGGAACAAATAATTTTTAAATATAGAACCAGAATATGTGTAAATATTGGCTTCAGATAAATATGTCTATGAATAGATTTTTAGAGGAGAGCATATCTAGCGATAAAAATCCCTTTGAGTTCAGCCTTGGGTTAGGAAGTCTTAGGCAAGCATGCTGTGATTTCTAGATACTTCTCAAGTCTGTACCTCAATGTCCTGCAAGAATTTCCCAACCAAACCTCCCTGCAATCCCAGCATTTGAAACAGTTGAGTTCCTACAGAATAAAAGGGGGAACAGAATAAATCTTTCAATTTTATTCATTTATTTCAACTTTACGCAGTTCTTTAAACGCCTGTGATTGAAACTCCTCACAATCACTTAAATTCAAGAAGCAAGAAAATGATACTACTGATTAGAAAAGCAAATAGAAATACATTAAAAATAATTAAATGTAAAAACATGTATTATCGTTATTCTTTACATGGGAAAAAATCTGTGCCACCTGAGAACTGGTGTATCCAGCCATTCAAAATGCATCATTTATCCAAGACAGGAATGTCAAAAATAATCTCTCCACATATTCAGCTACACAGACTTTTACATAAATCACTGAAGCTATCACCCTAAGGGAACTGAAGATGAGTTGCCAATTTCATTCTGTAGGCTTGCAACAAAACTCTCTCAAAATGAATTTTGTCAAATCAGAAGATCAAGGGCTGTTTGGAAAAAGCACAGTATTTTGCTGTATTCTTCTCTTCCCACTTGTGCCAGAAGAGATTTCCAGAGCATACAAGTTGGATAAATAGTTGCACCTGAATCCAGCACTAATGCCAAAGCCTGTTGAATTAATCCAACCCATGACAACTAAATTAAGGAATTTTGCTGTCCACAGAGTGACAGATGCATGGACTGAATCAGGAACCAGGTTACCAGTGCAACGCTGCTGTCAAACCAAAGCAAACAGGTTTTAATACAGGCACTACAAGAAAAGCCTTCCTACTCTAGCTTTAAATGTTTTAATGGACGGATTCTTGGGATGCTGAGTAACACATCAGTGCCAGAATCAGCAGCCCAAGAGAAACTCCCCATGCCAAAGAACAGAACTGGGGAATTCACCACAGAGCACTGGGGAGTGAGGAACAAGCACTCAGCAAAGGCTCCCAAACAAATGCCACTGAACTTCTAAACAAATCTGCTCTGACTGCATTGCAACCTTCTGTGATTACCATCCATGAATATTGTATCAAATGAAGATTGCTCACTGGAACACTGAATTTTAAAGGAATGTTGCACAGCAGCTGAGGGAAAGCGAACTATGAATTTTTAATTTAGGCATTCACATCAGAAACAAGCCTCTAAAAGTTTTGGGTCTTCCAATCAGATAGACATTTGGTGTGACCTGAGAGTGCAAGTAATACAATTTTAATTTCAAATGCCAAATAAGAACAATGAATCCTGACAAGCAGCAGACCAAGAATTAATAAGACATTGCTTGTATTTTTCCTGACACTAAAACATTTGAATTTTAATGGCATAGTATTTTTTATTCTTTTCTTTTTTAGTTTTTAGTGGGAAAAAAACCCTCACAAAAATAATTCAAATTCTATCGTCTACTGTCAGCCACATGTAGTAATTTATGCAACTGCAACCCACTCTAACTCCCACTTACACCAAAAGAAGTTGATCCAGCTGATTCAAGCCAGTGACTTAAGAGGAGGGGGATCCAAATGATACCATTCCTGGAGCAATAACAGAACTGCAGCTCTACAGCTAAATCCAGTAACAAGGAATATTTTTGTTCTATTGAGCCACAAATGGTGGCCAAACTTCACCAGGCCTTAATGAAGCTGAGTCATCAACCTTCATGATAGCAAGTGTATCAATCTTTCCCCATTTGGAACTTTGCAAGTTATTTTTGCAACATAAAATTATTGGGTATCATGCATGACAAAATATATATATATATAAAAACCAAAAAATATCCACGTTTTAGGTTACACCACACAGAAGTTTCAGCTGAAGAGGAATTCAATAAAGTGTGCTAAGCATCTAAATTTTGGGAACTATTACAAAAGCGTCAATGAGGCATTTAAAACTGTCATTATTAATTAAGGAAATAATTAAGAGAACATGTGCACAGAACTTAATGATAATCCCATACATTGCCTAATTGATACAAGAACATGTTATAAGCTTGATATCACTCCTGTTGATAATAACAGCACAATTCTGTCACATACAGCCAAGAGCATTAACTTCCTGTACGGCTCATTGGAAATGTGCTCTTCAAAGTTGAGCTGAGAGGAAAAAGAACAGGACGAGGAGAAGATAGAAGGAAAAAAACACACAGAGCTGTTCTTGCAGAGGTTCTGTTGAGCTTGAAAGACTCCATGTCACTCTCGTGCCCCAGTGAGGCAGAGGATCATATTTTGAATGAAGTGTGGGGCAAATATAAATTACTGTTTGCTTTTTGCAGCTGTGCTTCCAAAATTACTTTCTCTGCAGACAAGAGAGCCATGGCAAGGGCAGGAGGGAGGATTAACAGCTCTGACCAGGCAAAGTTGAAGACAGAAATCTGTAGAAACCCAGTGGGATATCAGCTGCAAAAAAACCAACCCAAAAACATTATGACAGAATGTCTAGAATATCTAGGCCAGAATGAGGGGGACAATGAATTCTCCATATGGAGTTGTCATAAGCTCAGCCCATTCTTCAAGTCTGAGCTCCTAAGGGCACCAGTGAATTAGACAGCAGCTTTTACATGTTTTAGTGATTAAAAAATTAGATGGATTGTCAGTGGCTGGACAGGTATGAATCAGTCTGTAAACATCAAGACAGAGTCCTTGAAAAAATCTCATCTTCTACCAGGCTTCAAGATTATTTAACATGCCAAGACATATGTCTTAGGCTTCCAGATTAAAGCTTTCATGACCTTTGCTAAATATCATCTTTCATTCTCCTCCTTTATTCATGTGGTGACCCATGAAAACATCAAACCCTTCTTTCCCAAACATCAAGTGCATAATACCTGCTTTCCACTGTCACACGTCTTCTGTCACTGTCACTCTTAAATAAATAAATGAATAATCTTTCTCTTACTCAGTCCCCTACAATAAATACCCCGAAAAATGTTTGCTAAGAGCTACAATAGTCAGAGTCATTTCATGCTAATATTTCATGCTCTGATTATCTCTTTTTCCAATGCATTACCTTTTAAAAAAACCTGTTCCACAATACTATATACAGTTCATTTATGTCTTCTGACTGTTTTGTGCTTATTCATGATACTGTTCTTTATTTCTTTGGTTGATGGCACTGTCATCTGTCACCTCATCTGCCATTTACATCTCATTAATATCAATTTTGCCCTCAGGGATCAGTTTTGTCATCAGAAAATGGCACAGAGGGTCTGCAAATGGAAGAAATACCAAGCATCAGTGCCAAAAATAGCAGCAAGGCATCTCATCTCTTTTTCCCAGACCCCACAGATGCTCCTGTGTATAATCACAGCACGTTGACGTCATTCTGGTCACTAAGGTATAAGGAAGTTGTATTTAATAATCACACTGTTTTTATTGGAAAATTAACTAAGTAGCAGAACAGCAAGGTGGTATTGACTGCAACCCACAGCTTCCCAGTGCCCAGGACCTTGAAACAAGAAACAGCAGCTACTAAAGACAAGGCTGGATGATTCAGAGTGAGAGAGAAGCACTAGGATGCAACCACTGAGGCTACTCTTCAGGTCTTCGTTTCCTAAGAAAAGCTGAGAGGGATGTGATGTAGATAAATTCTCCTCATGCCAGTGAGGGTAGGCAGAAACGCTATTTCTCTGAATATCCAACACACTCTTTCCATGTTTACAAACCATGAAGAGTCTCTACATTGTGATACAGAGATGCACTTTGTAAAGAAACTAAAGACTACCCTTCCAACCACACCATGACAGCAATGCTGCCAGTCCCACCCGCTGGAACAGGTATGAGACAGGCTCAGTTCAGCTCAGGTCTCATGACAGACACCTGTTGAACACTGGAAGTTTTTCTACAGGAGAACCTTGTGAGCTTTCCTGCAGCTGAACACTTTGGGGTTTATATACCTGTACAACTTTATAAGGTGCAGGTTCAAGAAAACACTGTGAAACACCTGCTAAAGCCTTGCAGCCTGCTGGGCTGTCATACTCAAATGCTCTGGAGTATATTCTGCTGTGCTGTGGGAGGTCCAGCAGCATGTTCAGCTCCTTCTTTCTGCTGATTTCTATTGTTGAAACATAGAGCACAGATGATTTTCTCTTCAAAAAATCATTCCCCAATGAATGTCCATAATGTGGCATTTGAAGGCCCCTGTGAATATCACAGCTGTAGCACCAAAATTTTATGTTCTATGAAAGCTACAGTAATGTCACTCTCATTTCACATTAGACAGTGCTGCACTCACTACAGCCACATAATAAACCAACTTTTAAACTACGGACATGCTTGGTTCATTTGCTCACCATTCTATTTAGTGAAAATATCACACACTGTTGGCTGCTCAGTCACTTCCCTCTGCATCTTATTAGCCTGAGCACTGGGAGAATCCTCCACTGAGCCCCAAAAAATGCAGAGCAGCAGACTGCACACACATCTGCCTAACTGCAGAAAAATGAACTTGCATCCTATTTTATTGCAAATAATGTCTCCCAGATTTTCCAAGAGGTGTGTATTTCATACATCCTCCACCACTTACCTCCATCCCCAAAACCTTTATCTTGATTTCACTCACCAGTGTCTGATGTCTTTATCTATCACATTAGCATCTAGCCTGTCTCATCTTTTCCACTCCAGTGGCCGTAGATGGCATTGTGCTGCAGTTTATCCATGAGGCCCACACCTTCCATGCTGCAGCATCAAGATGACCACTCATCCAGATAATCCTGGTCAGTCCTGTCACAGCTTTGACAACAGACGACTGTATCTGTCACATTAGATAAGCCATCCCATTTGCTTCACATTAAACAGCAGGGCAATACATAGATATCATCTGTCACACCAGAAGTCTTGGTGAAAAGACAGCTCTATCACACACAGCACCCATGGAAAGCAGAAAAAGCCCAGCAGCGGGAGGAACTGTATTTTAATGTTTCAAAGATTCGTCTTCTGAATACAAATTAATTACAAGGCAAAATCACACACACACACCTATAGACAGAGTCACTTTTCTGAGAAGTGGCCTATTCTTGCCCCTGCTCCTGATCAGCCATCTTGTTTCCATCAGAAACACTCTTAATATGATAAGAAGTTCGAAAAATGCAAGGAATCAGATGTAAATCTTCACCCAAGTGACAGGCTGTGCGCCTTACATCATCTTGAACAGAAAACTGAATTACAAGAGTTTGAAAGTCTGTAAGCAGAGTCAGGGGAAAGATGCATTGGAAACACTTGCTAAAATATGAGCAGCTTAAATCTCTCTTTATCGAGCTTTGTAGGAAATATATTGTATGAAAGTCACACCATTTATGATGCTTTATCCAGACAGACTGATGTGAATGGTTTATTTGTAAATTGTCATCAAGCATCAGCTTTTCATTACCTAAGCAGACAGGATCCTGTTACCCTGGGCTCTGGAAACACAGGAGCTCTTCCAGCCAAAGTCACTGCAGAAAATGCCTCATAGAAAGGGGCAAAGGCAACCAGGGGTGGTGATGTGGTGGACATTTGACCAAACCATGAGCGTCTGTGCAGCAGTAACAACTCAGCTATGTCACTTCACTGGTTTAACTTTGTTTTGATTATCTTAAAACTGATTTATGGCATGATATACATGGATCATTTTCAAATTCCAAATGAGGCGTTAAAATCATTCCTTGTATGCAAGCAGAAGAAAACTTGGGATATTTATTCTACACTTAGGAGACCTGAGTGAATAAACTCACCTTCTCTACTATGTGATCTTTTATGATCTATCAGTCATAAAAAAGACCAACACCCAAAATCGGTTTCCATGGCTGGTGGAAGAGAAGTTAGAACATCTCAGAATTGCTGTCTTCTCTCTCTCTAACCCAATCACTAAAAATGTAGGCTTTTTAAAAAAAATTTAAACTGTCAAGTTGTTTCAATAATTTTCTATATTTTGATAATTTTTATTGCAGCTAGTTTACTTTATTAAAAACTTAACCTTTTCGCTTAGTAAAGAATTCAATTTTACATCTAGAAAAGTGTTTTACATAAAATTTTCAAGAAGCACTTTCAAGGTTAAGTTTATATTCCCTTGTTAATGAGGATAAAAACAACTGAAAAGTGCTAGGAGAATGGCATCCTAAATTAAGGACAAGAGTGGAATCTTCTACCCAGATTGCAGCCCAAAGCAAACACGAGTTTCTCACCAAAGTGATGCTGTATATTATCACATCTGAAACTCTTTTCCATTCATGCTACACGGATTATTAGCAATCATATATTTGACTGGAGTGTGTACATACACAAAGCCACTTAGCTTTTAACCCAAGCAATAATATCATCTCAGCAGGAAGCTTTAAGGATAGAAACATTCAAGATCCTGCAGCATCCATATATTATAACAGCAAGACTAATACAAGAAACTTAATAGAATTTTCTGCCTACTGCTAACAGATTTGCCCATTAACTCTGGGAACACAGGGAGCCTCACAGGTATAAGTAACATTTTCAAAACCCTCAAAGTGGTTTAGGAATTCCCACAGAACTTGGGCTGAGTCACAAGGGTGTTAAAAATGGCACACAAATAAACTTTAGCCCAGGAGCCTTGTTTCCCACACAAAGGACTTCAACAAAGACAGAGACAGACAGGAGCAAGTTTCTGGGGAGGTGACTCTGAGATGGGAAGGGCTTACATTAATTGGAAGATACTTTTTCTGCAGCCCAACTCCAGGTGGAAGCAGAGGCAGCTGGGGCATGCTTGGCTACTGCAGTTCTTGCTGCAGTGGCCACAGTGCTCGAGGCTTTTCCATGTGGCAGCAAGATCAGCCCTGGTTGGTGCTCCTTCAGGGGCTGTGGCTTTGTCTGAGCAAACACCAAACCCAAGCACACATCCCACAACTCTGGGTGTGCTAAAGACCATCCAGACAGTAATAACTGTGATCAGTCACAGATGAAGTAGAAAACTACATCTAGATGGTGGAATTCACAGGGAAAAACGAATGTCTGAGCAAGTGTTGGGTTTTGCTTTGACTTGATATTTTGCTAAATTTTAACAGATTAGCATCCCCTTCTGTGGGTTGGGGATGGTCTGGGATCCATCTGTGATGGTAGTTACTACCTACTCGACAGGAGAACTGTCAGATTTAATCAGTTTATACCTAAATGTTCTGGAGATTGAAATCCAATGGCAGGCCAAAGAACTATTATTGCTTAAGTACTACAGAGCAGGTGCAGCATTTCAAATCTCAGGTGACTAGAAAAGAGGCATTGTATAAAGCATAATACAAAACATTTCATGTTTGGGGCAGCTGCTGCTATGCTGCTGTTATTATTTTCTTTCATTATTTTAATTCAGTGTTAACAAAAAGTTAGGTCATACTGGAAATTACTGCTTGATATTTTATGCACTTCACATGTTTTTTTCTTTTTTTTTTTACCCTTGTTTATGTTTTTGGAGTAATTGATGCTTTTTAAAAGATAGATTCATTTTTAAACGTGAATCACAGGGTAATCTTCAAGGGAAAAGAGGAATTAGTCATAAAAACAATTGTGTATTTAAGCAGAGAAGAATGTGTAGAACAGGATAGGGGGAGGGGGGAGGCTGAGATAGACACAAAGTTGCCATAGCTATTTTAATCAGCAAAAATAATACTGTCATGGAAAAAAAAAAAAAGGAAACAAAAAGAAAAATAAAAAAAAAAGCTGAACCAGCTTCATAGCCAGCAGAGGGAGCCAGGAAAAGCCCTTCATATCCACAGTTAGGGAATAAAGACAAATTAAAACAGATGCATCCTTTCTCACACTATTTCTCCCATCTTCATCTCCTTGGTGGAAGTGTCACACTTCTGGATTCCTAATCCAGATTATTCATTTCCACTACCGTGGAGGTGTATTAAATGCAATTGAGTATCTTCAAATATTTCCACTTACTTTATATCAGAGATGAACAGGATTTATTCCATTTATAGAGAAAACAGAGAGTTCTGCATGGACTTGGATGACTTGCCTGCTGTGCACTGTGATCCTGATATCAGAGACAACAGTTCTCCTGCAGTATTCTGCAGAGCTGAGCCACAAAAAGGATGCATGCACTGGTGCTTCTCCCAGAATACCTCTCCACAGACAACTATCCCTGAACTGAGAAACTGATAGCACACCTGAGCGGAGAAATGACTAATGCTGGATTAGCCATGGGCTCAGACATTGCTGTTATTCATCAAATTGGACAGCAGATGATTTGAAGCCTTATTCAGCCAGCAACA
Source organism: Entomyzon cyanotis (assembly GCA_024500445.1). Classification (NCBI taxonomy): domain Eukaryota; kingdom Metazoa; phylum Chordata; class Aves; order Passeriformes; family Meliphagidae; genus Entomyzon; species Entomyzon cyanotis. The sequence goes on along the minus strand of JAKEPQ010000743.1, from coordinate 4,845,485 downwards.
GAAATGACTGAAAAACTTACTGGATAGATTAATAATATCACATAAATCAACTCTATTTCTAACTGAACAGACAGGATCACCATGAGTTGTAGGAATACCCAGGTGCTCTTCTTTCATTGCAAGTTATCTTATTTACACAGCTCTGAACATCTCACCCTGAGCTGGGCAAATGTTCCATTGCAATAAAATCCAGAAAACTTCTTTTGGGAGAGGGGGGTGCCTACTTTGCATCAGTTCAGCATTTCTTGGGTGCTCATTTCGGGCTCTGCTCTTCAGCTGCAGAATCACATCAGCAGCTCTTTGAGTAACCCAGAGTCTGAATGGTCTGATCTTTCAAAGAGGTGCATCAGCACCTTCTGCAAGTAGGAAGAAAGATAGACTTTGGGCAAATCTTTCATAATTAATTTTTTTTCCCGTAAGAAAAATACTTGTTCCAGAACTTCATAACTTTCATGTAGACCATCAGAGTAGCTCCAGTTTCACTATTGCTGTACCTTGGCTGTTCAAAGACAGAAGGTTTTGCAGGGATCAAGTTGCAAGGCATTCTTCAAACCAAGTTTTCCAGACTTTCTGAATACAGATTTTTGTCTAATACTAACAGAAAGACGTATTCATATTCATAACCCTCCAGGTTCACAAAAAGCATTTGAAACAAGCCATATAATTCAGCACAGCATCACTTCACTTATGCCACCTGAAGGACTTTGATCAGCATTAGGCATTCACAATGTATCGGCTAAAGTGAGCCAGGGACCAGGATTTTTTTTTTTTAAACCTATTTTGTAAACAATTCTGAAGTGCAAGGAAATGTCAGTCTATTCATGAACAGGATGTTAACAGAAAAAATTTGAAATATGATTAATAAAACCCAGCTCTTCTTCAATATCCTTCTGTGCCCTTTGGACTGCCAGAATAAAAAGTAAAACCAGGCATTTTAAAAGTCTCCAAGTTGGTTATGAGTGCACTTAGGACCAAAATGATTTACTGAAGCTTACGTCATGTGCTATTATTTTCCACTCTGACACAGAATCATGGTTGTTCAGCCCATAACAGTGATATGCAAACATCTTCAGCCCCAAGCATTGCTCTATGACAAGGAATACAGAGCACATTATGTTCCCAACTCTCAGAGCAAGGATAGGGCAATATGCTGCTGGCTGAACAGAAAAAAAGGAAGAAAATGATTCTCCATAGCCTGTATTTATGTAGAGTCTTCTGCAATGGTATGAATGTAGTGTATTTGGCTGCACACTTTGGATTGCAAATGCTGTTTGATCTACCAGGCTTACCCTGAATACAAACATATTTCCCTTGCTGTTACATTTAATATTTCTCTTTGGGGTTTTTTTCCGGCATATTACTTTCAAGTCTTGTCAGAAGACTTTACAGTGCTGTAAGAATGGTGAGAAAACCCAGTTATAAGGAAAAATGTAGCAAACAGGTCCAAACTTCTTCTTTTTACAAATTCAGTGATTATAACAGTGCTGGTGTTTTTCCCCTTTGCAAAATGTGTACATGTTTCCAAGAGATACTGATATGTGTGCCTTACCAATGTCCTTTATCTTAAAAATAGCATTAGTTACACACAATATAGCAGTTGCTTTGGTAACTGATTTTTCCCCTTTTAAAGGCTGAATAAATAATTGTGTAATACCCATTTAAATTATCTGTGTATATGATTGCATTGGTCTGAAGCAACTTTTAACCATAATTTTTTCTGTGGTGCCATGAATATGCATAAATGTTAAGGTATGGCATGATTACTAAGTAAATAACTGTGTCAGCATGGCATGTTGTGATTAAAGAAAAGTATTTGGACAATGATGACTTTGAATAGAAACTGCAAAATTAACAAGTGTTGTGGGAAGCAAAACTTCAACTAGTTTCACTCTACTGGTAATCTCCACCTCAATGAGAGACCCAAGTGTGCAGGACTTTGGGAATTAAACCATTACATCATGTGCGTTTTGAGCTGATTTCAGTAGCAAAATCCAAGCCTGTTGTTTCAGGATTCTAGGCAAAGCAACAAAAAGAGACAAATTTCTTCAGCTGCACAAACTATTGATGCCTGGCCTGGAGTCCACTTTCACTGCAGACTCCTCATCTTTTAGCTCCACAGCTCCCAGCAGAGCAATCCTGCACCGCACTCGTTGTACAGCACATTTCCACTGCAGTGTCCCAGGAAAGCAGAGGAAACTCCCTCCAGGCTTAACGCCCTGCCCAAATTCAGGGAGCAGCTAGTAAGGGTCAAGTAACTCCAAGTGACTTCACTGCCTGAGTCCAACTGACCTCAGAGGGAGGAAGGAAGTATCTGTATCTCTCTGTATCTCTCCTGGCAAAATGAACCACATGACTCCAAGCAACACCACTTCCACTGAAAAAGCACTTGTGACTAATGTAGAAATGCAATTATTTTGCATATGCATAGGCATACTTGGACATAGTAAAAAATAAAAAGATAAATCATATGACTGTATTGTATCATTTCTCCCCCTAGAATGAGTGCAAATATATTTGATCTCAACTATTATAACATCTTTCTAGTGACTTACTTAAAATTAAACACTATTTTATTACCAAGAGCATTAAAATGTCATGTTTATATAGCGAAGATTTAATTAAAATTCAGATTATAATAATAATAATTTAACACTGAGGCACAGAGCTAAATTTCTTCTGCTAAATTCAAAAGGGCTCATTAGCACTCACACATGTGTCAGGAGCACACCACAATATCACATTTGGGAGTTAGGTGGAGATTGGAGCAGATGACCATATTCTTTCATCTACTGTTGAATGCCCAAGTACATCATCCAAACCCAGTCAAAGATCCCTGGCAGTACCAAAGAATGAATGAATAAGGGTAAGTATTTCCTAAGAATGATTCCTTACAAAGATGGACTCAACAGATTGGATGTGCCTCACACAGACTACCAAAGTCAACTCAACAACTCCTACTGATTTTGGCACTACACCTTAAGAAGTTGCTTTGGAAAAGCAGCAGCCCTGCCTTAAGCTCTCTAGCAATACAAGGATAGGGGATTAGGCAGCAGCTCCAGTCTTGAAAATCTCAGAGGTCCTTCAAGGGTGACAACACAGTAAAAAACTACCATGAAACAGGCACAACATCAAATATAAAGTTTATAAAAAAAGCACTGTTTTATCAAAGCTATATGTAGATTGGACAAAAGGTGTAGCTGATACAGCTGACAGGAGTGATTTAGTGCATCAGCTCTAAAAATTTTTTAATCCTTCTTCATTGTTCAATACTAAGAATTTAATTTTTTCCTCAACCTCTGAAAAGGATTGCCCCATTGCCACCTAAAAGGGCAGTACATCAAAATTAGAAGTATCCTGGTTTACTGTTTCCAAGTGCATGATCAGGTATCCTCAAACATCATCCTGACAGTGGCCTCTTTAGAGGAAATATGCAAATTGGTTTTCAAGTTGTTTAATTTTTGTACTTACAGGTCCATACCTACACCTTGGCCTGCTCAGGAACTTAGAAAGAATTTTATTCACTGTCATCAATTATTTCCCTGTGTGTGACAGTGCAGAGATCTATAACATCCTTGTTTGATTGGTTTCACACTCCCAGCACCTGAGATAAAGATTTTGATGTTTTCAAACAGCCATTTCACGTAATCTGATGCCCAATGGGACCTTTGTCCATTTAATGTTTGTTCCATCCATGGGACTGTCATATCTCTGCTCCTGTTTCAGACATCCCAACCTAATTTAAAACACACAGTGCCACTAACCTGCTCTGATGCCTCACATTAACCAGCAGTTCCACCAAGTGAAGTACTTCCCTTTTATCACTATAGGCAGTGAGTTTCATGTGATCTTATTTTCAACAGCATATTACTTCCTGTTGTGAGTTCAACTGTTTGAAACACTCTGCAAAGGATCCTACGCTGCAGGAAATAGTCCTGTTCTATTTAAATATTTGCTAGTTATACAAATTACTTCCTTTCCAAATTGCTTTGTGCTTTTTTTTAAAGTTTTTACATTGTTCTGTTTAATTATCAAACTGCTTTCAAGAACAGGGTAGCTTGTTTGGGGTTGTTTTTTTTTTCAGCATACTATTAGTTTTAAGATATTTCTGTAAATAATACATGTTTTTCTTACACGCCTTTCGACTCCCACAAAAGTAATTTGAAAATAACTACAGTGTCAGAAAAAGTAATGCTAATGGGATATTTAAAGTTTAAAGGGTAAAGTTTAAGTGACAATTAAACAGTGATTTTTCCATTCTGATGAAGACAGACCTTGTCATTTCAACACTTAAAAAATCAAAATAACTAAAAAGCTAAACATTTCCTTTCTTTTTTTTCAAAGCCAAAACGTATGATGATTTTATTTCAAATGTAAAATAAGGTAGTCTTGGGTTAAATTAAGTGCATTAAACAAGTACTTGCAATACTTGATGAAATGTTTTGGAGGCAAATGCAGAGTGGCATGAGCCTAATGATCTCCCAACAGCTCTGATCTGATCCCAATGACAGCACTTCCAGGTTGTTTCGAAAGGTCACTGTAAAAATAACCCTGCATTTTTAGGATTAGCCCTGATACCTGTTTGCTCAGTGGACCAGCAGGCATGGAGCAATGACAAAAGCAGTTTTATGAAAGTTGAGTAGTTAGGGCTTAACTGCAGGGTTGACATCAGGATCTAATTTTAGGCAGCTGGGTCAGGCAGTGGCTCTGCCCTTCCTGGGGAGCAGCAGCCCCGGGTGAGGCAGAGAGAGGAGGCTCCTGCTGGGAAAGGCTCTTCTCACCTGCCACCTGCTCACAAGGGAGGGACAGCCACATCTGATTGCTAATGTTGACATCTTTAATACAAAAATGCTCAAAAGGAAAAAAGGAAGCACGAGAGTGCAATGATCGTTCTGCATTACTTTAATCTGCACCTATTCAAAGCCCCAAATGCAGACTTTGCCAACAAATAGGTTTCGAGAAATGCAATTAAATGTGTGAAATAAACTATTTCTACGTTGCTGGGGTTTTAACACCATTTACTTGATCATCTCATTGACAAATTAGGGAAAAGTCCACAAACTATTTTCATCCACAAAGAATGAAATCATCAGAGGGGCTAAAGTTCAGACTTCAAGGCTGCTTTCTAAATGACACCAAAGACCTGCATTATTTGTAAACTTACAGGAAACTTGTCTGCTGTGCAATACAATTGGGAAACAACTAAATTGTGTAGGGGGAGGACAGCATTTTGTAAAAGAGGTGGATGGCTCTGAAAAATTAATATCAAAACCTGCACTTAAGGATGCAGGAAACTCCTTAAGTTTCTCGTGCTGAAACTGAAGTATTAAATTGTCGTTTATCTAGGAGCCAGTGCCCAAAATACCTTTGTTAATAGAGTCAATACAATACACCCTCTATTTTTCATTGGCTATGCTTCAACATTTTAGTCTATTCCTGCGAGATAATCTTTTAACTTCAGTCCATTCACCACATTTTAATCTCACAGGACAACGGAGAGAAAGGTCTGGTTAAATGAACTTACTATAAAAAGGGTGGTAATTATCAATAAAAGAAGTACTGTGCAGTTTTGGGATTTTTTTTTTTGTATCACCAACCTTTCCCAAGACTATTTGTTCCTGACATTTGGCATCCTGGGACATTTATAGTGATGTTAAATATTGCTTTTTGTACAGCTACAAATTACAAATTAGTATAGTTACAAATTAATTGAAAAACTTTCTGCAGATCGAACTTTTACTAAGACAGAAGTATGTAATCATATCTGAAAAACGAAATGTAATGAATTTCTAAAATCCATGTTTACTGATGAGTGAGCCCTAATTCCAACTGTGCTGAATAACTCCAGTCTGCAGGAACAGAGAGGGTTACTAAACATGGAGGATATTGCAGTGTGAAAGGGAACACAGTACCTTCATTCAACAGAGCAAGGAACAAGAGGGTTCTGAAATTTAGGCAGAAGGCTGAGTGCTTACAGTTTTCCTTTTAATTAAGGTGATAATTTTATATGACTGTATTAAACACAAAAGCAGGTACCTGATCATTGCTGGGAAAACACTGCTTGAAGGTCAAATTCTTCTGCAGCTGCATAGAGGTCACCTGCATTTCATATAAAGGGCGCCCTAGGAACTGGCCCTGTGGTAGGAAAAGAAAATACCTCTAACCTGATTTTTCATCAGCTTTCGGATACTTAGTGCATGATTATATTGAATTTATTCTATAAATTTATAAATCTGAGGAGCCTAGTCTTTGAAGAGTCTTACAGAACTAATCTACTAACCACAAAAGAAGGCAGACATTATTTAGAAATCTCAGCAAGATTTGCCCACCAAGACATTTTCTGGCAAGTAAAATTATTTCATTATTTTAAAGGCTGGTGAAGTTAAAGGATGACAAAAGCTGTAAGATACCTCAAATACACAATGATTGTTTAGTGCAAGATATCAGTCCTGCATCAGTCAGCTAAAAAGTCTCATTGTGCTGCCAAAGTCTTGTAGGTTAATATTTAAATCAGTGAACAGCCACTCCTTCAGATCGAGTCATCTCCTGCTGTTGACACTAGGCCAAAAGGAACTCTGATATTTCTCTCTCATCAAGGATAAATACAGCAAGCTTTGTGTCTTTGCCTCTCCAAATACATGTTAATAATGCAGTCAGAAATTATAAAGCATGTTGTTTAACTGCAGTAACTGAGAGCTTGACGCAGTTTGGAAGATTCGTGTTATTGGTGCAGCCCTCAAAGTAAGTTCCAGAGAACTTAAGTGAACATCATTGCACCAGTGACAGAAGGAATTTTTAAAACACTATAACCAAGTACTCAATAACTAATGGGGACAATGACTCTTTAGTGTGAGCTGCTAGGCATCTGACTGAGGAATATTTTGAAAACCATCCAACCTTGCTGTTTACAAGTAACTACAGTCCAAAAGATTCTCCAAAATACCATGTTACTTCAGCTTCCTGGGAGGAAGAAGGACAAGAGGTGATTGTCCTGCTCTGCCCTGGTGCAGCCTCACCTTGAGCCCTGTGAGCAGCTTTGGGAAGAACATATAAGAAAGATATAAAGCTATTAGAGTGTCCAGATATGAGGATGGTGAAGAGTCTGGAGTGAAAGCCATGTGAGGAGAGAGACTGAGGGCACTTGGACAATGCTCTGAGGCACATGGTGAGATTGTTTGGGCTGTCCTGTGCAGGACCAGGAGTTAGAATCTTTGTGGGTCCCTTCCAGCTCAGGGCACCCCATAATTCTATGACACAAAATTGACTGGACATCAATATTGTTGCCAGATAACATAACATGATTTAGCATTCACACTCATTTTTCCACAAAGCTGTTAAAGTGAAATATTTAGAAAAGCATTTCCATCACTAATACAAACAGCAGAAAGCAGTCCTGTTACAATATTTTTAGATATCAATTTTCATGTACTGAATATAAAGTTCACCTCTGGGGCTTTGTCTCATGCTTCCTTGCTGCTGCTATGCACACTTTCAGGTCAATGTCCCTGCTCTTTTCCTGCTCCCAGATCCCATAATTCAGCCACAAACAGCTGGATCCATTTTTAGCCATGAGCTGCAGTGGGGATGTGGGGTTGTGGGGCAGGAGGGTGGCCATGGCACTGTACCCCAGCAGGGTACCCTGTGTCCCAGAAGCTGTTGTCCTTCCCTGCCACAGCACCCAGCAGGACCAGGGATGCTCACGATGGGATTAAAGCGCTGCTGTCACACAACCCAGCAGGATGACACCCTGGGATCCACGCCTGCTACATGGTCTGACATGTGAATTGATTCCAGCAGGGACACTCAATTCTGGCTCCTTAGCAGATCTGGGCTTTGTGCCAAGTTTTTAGTAAGTCATAATTAGGAGCTCAGATGGCGGGGATTGGTATGACAATCAGATCCAAGCAGGGAACTTGGTTCCAATCCCCTCTTTTCACCATAGAACTAGAAGAATGACCACCCAGCACTGAGAAAGCTCCATTTAGCAATGCTTATTGCTCAGTTTAACAGACTGAATTGCACGTAATAATCTGCTCTCAGAGCAATCCGTCTCCTGCAAAATTCTACTTCATCATTGTGGACTAGCTCAAGAAGAAATTATTTCAGCCTTGGCACGAGAATTCTGGATAAGATATTCAATATTCACAACTGGACAAAGAAAAAGGTCAGAGGAGACATAGTGTTCTGAACATCGTTTTCCTTTTTTATGGCTTTCCAATTGTATTGGAGACTAAGAACACAGTAAGGAAACAATTGGCCAGAAACAGATCCTCTCCTCGTCAGCACTCGACTTGGTGCAGGAGGCAGGGCAGATATTAGTCAGGACAGAGCTCCTGGGCTGAGGTCCAGCTTTGCAGCCCCAGCAGGGAATGCTCCTACAGCAAAGGATTTCTCTCCTAGCCAGCTGTGGCCAAACCCCATGTCCTTTGGATAATGGAACACACAGACCAGGATGTCAGAATCCATTCCAAGAATTTTGCCAGATAGCAGTTAACAAGGATACTCATTTTTACATATTTTATAAAAGCTGATGGCTTTTATGTGAAGGCTTTGGGCTTTGCTGGAGAATAAGTATGAAAGAGTCTACTTTACTTCCTCCACTGAGGTTACTTCTCTAGTTCCAAGCAGCAGGACTGCAGCAGAGTCAAGATAAAAGAGTAGGTCATGTATAATTAAATATTATTTTCTACCACATTTTTAGAAATGCCAATAATATGAGTCTCAGTACTTGTGAGAACTTGAGTATTTCATCACTTTTCTGGAGTGTTTTACTCACACTAACCTGCTAGTGAAATTTTCAATAATTTAAGTTTATATTCACCTTTTGCAATTAATAGATTATCTATGTAAAATTTTATTTTTCTTATGCTGCATAATTTTCCTAACAAAGTTAGACTAATATTAAAAGCAAATTTAGACTAAATGCATCTTTTGAGGGAGAAAACATTTTTTCTTAGTAACTTTTTTAAGGAATTCCAGGTTTGGATGCATTCTACTTACATTACAGTACTCTGTATTCTCCCACTGACTTAGATGGGGTAAATTAAGCTAAAAACAATACTTGGTTTTGAGCAGGCACATAATTTTTTTATCAGCTTTAAATAGATGTCATATCTAACAGGATCACATTCCTTCTTGTTAGTCAGCATGTTAATAGTAAAATACTTGACCACTGCAACATTTTTCTACTGGAGTAGTTAATGGAAACCTCAGTATAGCTCCTATTATGTATTCAAAGTATTTGCCAATTTCCTCTCAGCATGTGAAAACCCTTATTTGTGAGCAATGTGCTTCATACACTGGGACTGTCCCAAGGATGCAATGACTGCCCAAACCGTGGTTATGGTGTAACGTCCTCCAAAGTATAAAAGCATCAGGCAAAACACACAAGAATGACTTTTATTGATACCACAGCCTGCAAAGGAAGAGCCACCCTTTAAACCAGCTGTACCCAAGGCTGACCTTTCCTAAGGTAACTCAATCAGATTCCAGTTGGCAGCACAGGGATTTTATCAAAACACCTTCTCTTTTCATAATCTTTTCATATTTTTGCTGAACTTGCTATATGTTAAATTTTAAATTCAGGTGTAGCTTCTCTTTTAGGAAATACAGAATATTGAATCATTTGAACTTTAAGATACAGAAGTAAAGAAACAGATTTGCACACATCAGTGATGCCTCCATAAGTTTTATGGACATCTACTTCCCTTTAAAGTACCTAACAGATGGCGCACAAGTTTCCAGAAACAATCACAGAAGTCAAACTTATAGGTCAAACCATCTTCTCTGAATATTAACAATAGAAATGGCTGTAATTCAAAAACCAAAAAACCACAGCCCTACTGAAATACTCTAATATAAAAATAACATGAGCATAAAATGCCCTAACACCTCCTCAGAATTCAAACTACTCACAGGAAAGAGTGGAAAAATCATAAATCATAGCAAGGAAAAGGTGATTAGGGATATACAAAAAGAAGTTCAGGAACAGTTGTTAAAAGACCTTTCAAAGAAGGGATGTGGAACTAAATAGGAAATAAAATTCATGTCCTAGAACACAACACAATCATCTTGTAAACCAAAAACATGATGGAAAAATTCATCTCATATGAGCAATGATGAAGCTAAAAAAAAAAAAAAGATATGGTATTTACGACTCCTGTAACACCAAAAGGACACCAGAAATCAGACCCTAAAAAACATCCAACAGTTACCCATTGAGTACTGTGGTACATTGCATCTTGGAATGTATAACCCTTTTATGAATCACTTTTCCTTTACACTAGTGTGAAATATGACTAGAAAATACATCTCTAAACTATGCAAGTTCAGGTACTACAGGGAAATACGCAATTTCTTACCTTTCATTTATCAAATTGTATAGGAATTATCCCTAAATTCCCAGTAATGAAACTTCACTGAAAACTGAGATTTTGCCCCTTTTTGTGAGGTCAGAGGAAGTTTTCCACACCCAGATGGGTGATTCATCCCAGGCAGTAGAAAGATTTTTGCTTGGCTTTCTTACTCATGTCTTCAGTGCTGCTCGTATCACAATGTACAACACGTGCTCAGCCAGGGAGAAGGGATTTTCCACTGCACTGGATCTCAGCTGAGGAGAGGAATGTTGTGTCTTCAGGACCAAATTCCAATGCTCTAGTGCCACCTGCACTGCCCCATATGAATGTTCTTTCACATTTCTTTGGAGTCAACCCTTTCTAGCGAAGCACCTTTGTCACAGTGCAGCTCCTTCCTATTTTTCCTATTGAAACCTTCTTACTCCTCAAATAATTCCTGAATTAATTGTCCCAATCCCATGTAAAGGATAGGCTGAGTAATGGAATTACCCCTGCAGATGGGGAAATAGCTCAAGCAGAAGTGATAAGCATCAAATTCTTTTCTGAGGGCTCAGCAGAAGCCAGAGGTTAGTTCCACGTTTCAAGCTGGCCACAAGGTGTGGCTCCATTTTAAAAGAGGTGGCAATGCCTGGAATGTAAAAATAACTGACGCAGACTCTGCTCTACCTGGGGTTTTTCCATCAGAGATCTGATATCTTAATGATAGGTTGGACTTGAATAGTCCTGCATGGAAACATTCTTCTGGAAATTAAAAAATCATAGTCTTTGGATTCTTTGAGACTTTTTTCCTCAAAAATCCTACATAATTTTCTAGGAAGCTGTGTCAGAGCTATCCAATTTTACAAGCTATTGCAAAAGTCTATCTGAGGTATCACTTACTGTTTAGTTCCAGGGGTAATCTTAAAAGTTTTGGTGGGACTTTATTAAATTCTAGTAGAATCCTACTATCCCTGCTCCTATTGAATTTACTATTCTTTTTCCACAGGGGTTTGCACAGCCTGTTAAAGCAAAAGCCTGGAGTCAGTATAATCTAATTTGGACATTCTGATGATTGAATGAATTTAAAGGGGAAAATTGAGTCATCATTAATTTGCAACACATTGCCAGATTTAACAGTAAATATCATCACCATAGTTTTGGAAATATCTATCACAAAACTTATGCTCCAAGTCTTTTATGAACTGGTTTACTACCACAAACAAACAATCTCAATAATTTCATGCTGATGTAGACAGCTGGGCATTTGCAATAGGTCCTAAACCCCTATCCTTGAAAATATAAATTTGGAAGTCAAAATAACAGCTTCTTCCTTCAAATATTCTAACAGAAAATAAAAACAAGCAAACAGAAAATGGTTTACTGTTATCTAATTGGAAAGCAGAGGTTTTAGTTTGAAGCAAACACATTTTATGACTGTCCAGGATGAACAAATTGGAGCAGAGAGCTAATAATTTATACCAGCATTGCTCCATGCATCAAGGATCTTTTATGCTCCTGGGAGGGCATTACAAAAATTAGAGTAATGTAGCAGAAAGAATGAGTTTGATCTTCCGTTACAGCATTATTCTATCACCCACCCTTGGTTTGCATTTCTGGCAACTTCACAAGGAACATCTCAAAGACTGAGAGAAATGTGCCTGCTGGTCGGAATTCACTGGGCTTATCTCGGACTGTGAGACTTCTAAAAATATGTAGCAGATGAGAAAAGTGGTATTTCCTCTGTGCTTGCTCCCTTTCATGCAGAGAGCTGTATATTTGATGAGAGTATTTAAAATCTTCTCCAGCCCCTTTGATCACGTTGTTAATTTTGTTTAATTGGCTCCATCCCTGCCTCAAGAGCAGGGAATTTATAGGACTCTCTTTACTGGCATATGAGCACCATAAGGGGACAGACCCAATGAGTTTCAAATGGCAGTTGGGAAGATACTGTGAAAATACTGTGACAAGCAAGAAGTCATGAAAGTGAACTCAGGATTCACATTTTGAACTAATTCACTACCTCAAGTGAAGGAAAAATTCATGTACACTAATTGTTATTGATAATAATAGTAAAGTAAGTAGATAAAGCCCAACTCATAGGCATTATACATAATCTGCTTTGCAGTGATCACAGAAGGCAGCCACCTTCAGCAAAATAACCCAGGAATGCCCTCACAGGCAGTATAAATTACAGGGGTTTGATGCTGAATATATATATATATTCAAGATTTCCAGTAAACATTTAAATGAAAATAAGATGAAAGTGACTGCTGATTTATAGTCCTGTTCTTCAGATATCAGGATCACAGTTTCCAAAGGTGGTAAGAAACCAAAACAAGGAGTCTGCAATGTACTACTGAGGGCAGGCCACACCCATATCTCCAGCTACAAATAAGACCCTCTGCAGAATGTTACCAGAACATGGAACTGCAGTGTTTTGCAGGAGATGCTGCAGTAGAAACTTCCCTACTAAGTCTCACCCTTTACAACACAAAATTAGGAAAGACTTCAAGAAACTTCTTGAAATCAACAGAAAATCTCTCAGTGACCTTTGGTTTCCATCATTAACTTGTAACACAGCTGAAAATAAACATCTTTACTGCAAAATAACAAGCAAGGGCAAATGAGGAGGTTCTGTTACTGAAAAGCCCATTTCAGTAGGAAAGTTCACTGGCTGAATAAGCACTTCATAATGCTTTTCCTAATTTTTTTACATATATATTATAACAGTTATTCTCACATATATGATACAGGCGTGCATATATGACAATTTTGTACTTCATACACTTTCTCCATTCAGGGTATATTTTGTGACCAAACCTCCAAGACCCAAACCCTGGTAACTCATTAGCATAACAACAGTATATTAATAAAATCATTGTCATAATAAAACAATAATACTTTAAGCAACACCCAACATTTTGTCACCCATGTATCTCACATGAAAAAGAATACTAATATAAATGCCACTGATAAAAGTGTGACTTCATTCTTCTGTCACACACAAAATACCACTACCATGTGATTAATGCCAGTAAACTCACAGGCTGTACATGTGTGTTGCTTTTGTCCCCCTTTGAAAAGGATAATTCCAATGGTTTTCATCATATGCAAGTCAGTTTTGCTGTTCAATCCTAGAAGAAAACATTGTTTAAAAATTCATTAAGCACTGTATTTTCAGTCCAGATTCCTGTGCAGAAAAGGAAGAGGATTCCCAGGAAGGGAAGGATTGCTCCTGCACTGGACCCTTGCCTGTGGTTGGTTTGCCACCATTCTGCGAGGGACTGAATCCACACTATCACTTGTTCTGGCTAATAAACTGCTTCTACTTACCAAGGCCCTAATAAACATCTTCCAGTAGTTTTTGCATTAGGTTCTAACTCAGCTGAAAGTAAAAATATTTGCAGCAAAGAAAGAAGGAATTGCAAACACACCAAAGCTATGAATGGTATCGAGCCCTCAAGATCTGAGGCTGCTCTTGGGACAGCACCAACAAGTTTTGTTAGTGACTCTCCACCTGCTGTAGGCAAAACAGGGCTGATTTCTGTTATCGATCAGCCCACACATCACAATAGCTGGTTAGAGCACATCCAGTGACGCAATCTGACCAGAAAGGTGAGAAAAGAGGTGAGTCACTACCGTGAGATGAGACACACACGGGCATTGATGCAACAGCAGGGGGGTGTCAGTTTTTAAATTAGTACTGGAGTGCCAGAATAGCCCTCAATCCTGTGTGCTTTGGTAAAGAAGGCTCAGAGTTAAGACCCTCTCACTCAGAAGAGGTAGTGCTCATCTGGACCCACTCTTTAGTGAAGTTTCTTCATCCCCTCAAAAGTTATTTGGACAGGGATGAAGTAGGGGTCACTGAAAGCCACTTGCAGTACCAGAATTCTGAAGTGAAGGAAAGAAATCACTCCTGATGTCCATGAAATCATAAAGGTTTGGTACTTCTCTGTGTTACTTCTGACTACAAGGTGATGCCTTTAAAAGCTCTGCCCTTACACTAGAGCAGGGGTGTTTATTAAGATATCTTCTGCGATTCATTATCAATTCTAGAACACAATTTTATTTCCTGAACAGAGCAGCATCATTATTCATGGTTTTTCACCTGCAAACAGCTGCTATTTGCATGTGAGTGGGGTCCTGCTTCTCAAAACAGAGGAGAGAAGGAAAAAAAGTGTGTAGTATTGTTTCTTATGATCCCCAGCTCCAGCCTTCATTGCTGGGTATGAGGCCTCAAAACAGAGATCTTGCAAAGCTGAGCAGTTTTTTGTGTTCTTCTGCACAGCTTAGACCATGCATCAAAAGAATGTCTTCTGCTGGAATGTCTTTTCCATACAGAAGAGAATATGTGAAACTTAAAACTCCATGATGAATGTGAAAAATCTTCAAGAGCAAAGAAGAATTAAATGCAAGCTGCTGCAGCCTCTGAACTCTGCAGCACAGCTCAGTTCTACCAGCTTGAAAGGAAGAGGTGGCGCAGACAAATGATAGTAAATTGAATGAAGTAGGAGGTTAAAAGAGAAGAAAAAAAAGGTAGTATGTCTTCTGGAACTGAAATTGCAGGAAAACACCAGAAAGTTGGAAACTGAAAACAGAAGTGGAATGAAACCTTTATATGCTGTGTGAATCACTGTTTGGCTAGAAACCAGGAAATAATTGCTGGAACAGGCAAACAGTGAAAAGCCATTATAAGACCCTCAGCAGGAAACAAGCAAGATGGCTTGGGAGAAGCTGCTGGGCTGGATCTGGACAATTCCCATTGATGGTGCAGGCTAACAGAAAACCCTGCAAACAGGAATTAAGGAAGAAACCCCTGCTCACTGTGAGATGTAATACGACAATGGTCTGATCTGATAAGCTACAGGAAACACTGACCCTAAGAATCACAAATTAACTTGGTAAGAATGAATCTGCCCAAGTCAAAGGGTGACATTAAAATATCTAAAATGGAAACAAAAGTTTTCTTTCATCTATCCTTCCATAAAGTGGATTGCTACATCTGGTTTTAAATGGAGTACATTTTTTTCCAACTAAAAAAAAAGTTTTCCATAAAGTGTTGGCTTTTCTTGGTAAAATGCTGATTCATTAAAATAGGGGGGAAAATCATTGAGAAATACACAGAGGGCTTATATTGTATTAAGGTTCTAGAACAGAGATGTAGTTTGTCTTTATACTTCCATGAGAGGAAAACTGAAACGTAACTCTAAGAAGGCAATAGCAAAAAAAAAAAAAAGATACCCTGGAAGTATTTCCAAATCCAAAACTTGAGGTTTTAAACCAAAATCTTTTCACTGAACATTTTTGTGTTTTCACTATTTATTTTTTAATTTTTTTTTTTTCACAAACAAAATCAAAAAGTATTCCCATTAGCTTTAAAGGCAAACTTTCAGAATAGTTATCTCTAAACAGAATTATATCTTTACTTAGCTTAGTAATTGTGCTACAGTTGAGTAGAACATGTCTTTGAGAAAGAGCAGGAGGATCAGATTGTACTAACCGGATTTAGGCAAAAAGTGTTCTTCACTCCCACAAGGTTATTAAGAAGCTGAAGACATTACTGAACTATATTTATCAAAATACAAGGCATAAACATTTGCTGAAATCTCCCTCCTGCGAGGTCAGATACCAAGGTAGCAGCAGGAGGATGCTGATGAGGAGCTATTGCAATGTGAACGAGACTGTGGCTCCTGCCCAGCTCAGAACATGACCCAAGTGAACTCTTGCCTTGAAGGGACTCAGAGTCCAGGGGTGTATCTGACCTCTGTGCAATTAATGAAAATATTCAATCCTCACTCTTGGCAAGTCTGACTTCTGGGTGGTCATTAAATATTACAATATTCAGCCTTTGTAAGAGCCATGAAGACATACTCAAGTGAAGAAGATTTTAGACCTCAGCCATTAACATAATTAGCTTTTATTCTGTTTTTTTAGGACCAATTCAGAACACTAAATGCACTTACAATTTTCCTAGTTCTTATGGAGGACACAGATGTGAGCTAACTGAAACATCTCAGAAAACATATATCTTTTGAAGCAAATATACATTTCTTGTGCCTACTGATGTCTTCGCAATTTCACCCTCTTAAGAGATAATAGCTGTCTCTTTCTTTTCCCTTGTAAATTAAAGGTACCCTTATTAACTCAATAAAATAATAGTGGTGAAAGAGAACAAGTATCAGGCTCATTATACTCTTGCATTGCATAAAACTGGTATCCTTCAATAGAACTTTCCACTGTGGCTGGTCTCTAGAAATTAGACCTCTAAGGAGAAAAAATATTTACACAGGATTTTAAGATTTTAAAATTTAACTTCATTCTAAATTAAAAACAAAAATTTTTAAAAGCTGCACGCTATCACACAGACTGCAAAGAACAAGGCTAGCAGGGAATGGTATTTCCTCTAGAATACTCTATTAGATTACTGAGCCAAAGATTGTGTTTCTAAATAAATAGCTGTTGATCAATTTTCTTTCATAAATTTGTCCAGTTGCTTTTAAATTTATGAAAACTTTTGCTTTCTGCAGCATCCTGTGGCAGAGAGTTCCACAACTGAATCCCATGGCTCTAAA
The DNA here is from genome assembly GCA_024500445.1 of Entomyzon cyanotis. Lineage (NCBI taxonomy): Eukaryota > Metazoa > Chordata > Aves > Passeriformes > Meliphagidae > Entomyzon > Entomyzon cyanotis. The sequence goes on along the minus strand of JAKEPQ010000743.1, from coordinate 4,828,582 downwards.
GGAGCACCTTCCTCTGCAGTTGTGAACCTGCCTGATGCTTCTTTCATTCCATACCCCACATTTTGTTGGGAGACACAGTGAGCAATCTCCTCCTCACTTTTTCCATGCCACTCTGATTTCATGGGTATCTACCATATCCTTCACTTACAGGCTAAAAAGTCCCACTCTTCATTCATTCATTCTCCAGGAGGATGCAGCATCACTCCTTTGATTTGGAATGCTGTTTCCACAATTTTCCATCTGCTGGAGTTCTGCTGCATTTCCTCTGAGGCACAGAATCAAAATCTTGCATACAGTGTTATGGATTAAAGGGCACAACATGCAGCAACATTATAATGCTTTCTGGTTTGTTCATATTTTTCCTGATTTTTCTCAATATCCAATTTGTTTGACCACTCCTGGGTATTAACTGACACACTGAACTGAGTGACACTCAGCTGAGTGATACCCTGACACTGCTTTGAGCAGGGGGGTTGGAGTCCACTTTCTCTAGATGTCTCTTCCAATTTCAACAGCTCAGTGAGCCTGTGATTCAAGCTTAGGGGATGGCAGATGAAAGATTTCTATTTTGCTACTGTCCAAGACACTGGAATCACTCCTGTCCCAGGGTTATGCACAGCCTCAGCAACCCCCGCCCGAGAAAAATGAACACAAACTGGATCAAGCACAGAAAATCATTACTAAGATGAATGGGAAAGGCAGAGCTTATCTTCCACAAGAAAACTAAATGAACTTAGGCTCAGCCTAGCAGACTGAAGTCTGAAAAGGTTTATGATTGATGTCTGAAGTACATTAGAGAGCTAACTACATTGAATGTCTATTTTAGCTATATGACAGCATTGAATTAACAACAAATTGTCCAGGTGTAAGAACCATTCTCGAAAAAAACTCAAGCTGGAAAATAGGAGAAATATTCTATGAAGGTTTTAAACAACATTTTCATCTGCCAGTGATTCTGGCAGTACCAAAGTCAAAAGCTCATTATAGTTAATATGGAGTTTACCAAGTTTTGACATTTTTGTGAGCTCTTTCTTTCTTGAAACTAAATGATGGGAGAGACAATGCAATTTTACAATGTGCTTTAGCTTTCATGGAATTTCACACTGTAATAGAATATGACACTTGAAATTTCTCTATACACATCTGTCTCAAGTGCAATATATGCAGTTTGAATCAATGAGCTATAGCAACAAGTCAGAGAGAGGCTTTCCACAAATTCTGGATAAAATTCTTAACAGTATAATGAGGAAAAACTTCAAAAGTCTCAGAACTGTCTATATTGGAAAAAGAAAACTGAGTCCAGAGAAATAGAGCTCTTTGAAAAGGTGATTAATGACTTAGAAATTACAGTTGCTAACTCTTTCTAAGGAGATGTGATAACTGTTTACAGAGCTAAAACAACCATTGTTCTATTACCTCAAATAAAGACCCTTATTAATGACTGGAAACAACAACAAATTCCTTGAACATTCAGTCAGAAAATTCAAGACAACAGCCTGTATTTTGCCTATTAAAACAGAAGAAAAAAGTACGATCAAATTAATCAAACTGAACAGGCTTCTAAACTTGCTTTTTAAAAACCTCGTGTTCCCTGACCTCCCTGTCCATGAAGCATTTAAGCTACACAAAGGTGGGGCAGAGTTTGGGAGCCTGTTGGCCTCAGCCCTCAAGAGCTGCTCAGCTGCTGATGTGCCAGAAGACCCAGCATGTCAGATTTTATTTGAGCTGCAAAAGTCAATCTGGTAGTTAGAAAGTGCAGAGCGTGAGACATTATACACCTCATAAACTCTTTTAGTCAGAGCATTCTACACGAAAGACTTTGAATCACTGACTTTTTCAGGACTGGTTCAGTCCATAAAGCATGTCCAGTGCGTTGCTGCTACAATGGAAGTTCTGTCACACCATGCAGAGGGCTTGTGACTGCTCATAAACAGCTTGGGGGAGACCTCCTCCCCTTCCCAGGCTGTGTCCACCCAGACACATATGTGCACCACGTTTTGGGGAGCACCACATGCTGGGACAGGTCAGCTCAGGGGAGAGATTTGTTGTTTTTCTGAAGAAAAAGCAACAGAGCTTTTCCAGCTCTTTAATTTCAAACAGGAAAAAAAATATTGTTATTCCAGATTTTAGACAAATATCAGCATCTCTGAGGATCATTTCACTCCTCCTTTGACAGAGCAGCGTTACGACATTATTTCTTGGAGAGGACACAAGTCTTCCTACAATTCACATTTTAATTCTCGTTTTAATCACTCTCTCTTACAAAGTCTTGACCTCACTAAGGGAATGGCACATACATCATTGGCCTCAGGGGAGACAGTTTGAGACACTTTTTTGTACATATATTATTTCTGGATGTGTATGCAAGACATAAAAGTGCGCAACACTTAAATCTTTAATTACTATTATTACAGATTACAGGAATCTCCTTCTTATTAAAATAGTGAACTTCTGACAGGTTTGAAACAAATTATTCTTGTGGTGGAACACATCACATCTAGGAACAGCTAATCCAGTCAATCACCATCCTGCCATGGAGCAATAGTGATGGTAGTTGCCTTGTAAACCTTTTTCGCAGCTCGTGGGGAACACAACATGAGTGAACAGGTTCAAGGTAGGCTCAGTTGTCAGTGTTTGTTTGTGGATCTTTTTTAATGTTTTAATTTGATTGCTTAACAGATTTTGTTTCAGAGTCTTTTGGACACCTGAGCTGATCTAACAGGACGATTAACTCATTTAGACGTTAGTATTCTGATCAAAAATTTAATTTGAATGTGAATACATTTATTTGCTCAAGTATATTCCCATGCCTTTTTTCAACTTAATTCTCCTGTCACTTATTGAAATTTACTGCTTGAGGAACACACTTAAACATTTCAGCCAAAAGGTCTGGCTCAATCCCATCTCATTTGATGGGAAGTCTTTGAAAGGCTTGGCTGGAAGTGGCTGGGTTCCTAATGGTTCCCTGAAGGAACAGCAGGTCTAAGGGGCAGCTGACTGGACATCACTGCCCTTTTTCACAAATATTTACCTAAGTGCCAATATACATTTTATATTCTTCCTTAGGGTCAACAAATGCTGAACATTAAAAAACTTTCTACAAACTAATAAAAGCTAAAGAAAACTCCTTGGTGATTCCCAGAACTCTGGATAGAGTAGAGTTGAAGGCTTTAGCTCCAGCTTCACTACGCTGCCACTTGAGCATCCATTTTCTTTACCTGAAAGATTTATGATGAACAGAAATGAATCAAAGACCACAGATACAATGCACATGGAATCCTAAGTTATATATATGTAATAATATGAATATGATGAATCTTAATTAACTCAGATGCTACAATTTTAATATTCTGAGGCCCAGATTTACTGACATCTTGCAGCCACTCACTGGTTATTCTGGTGCTTGCCTGTATGGAACTACTAAGAGAAATTATATATTAGCCTTGTCTCTGTAACTTACAGTAACTTCCCATTATACATAAATGGAATCATCTGGGACTGCATCATCCTAAATACTAAAATAAATGTGGAACAAATACCACCATCTAGATATAGCTACTTTTGGCTCTATCAATATGTGCCATATTCTACTTAGAATAAATAGCTCTTCACTTTTCATGAACGACGTTTATAAAATTCCGGTCTTAGACGAAACAAGCTTATTCCAAAGTTGCCAGTTATGAAATATTACTTTAAAAATTTGGATTTTCAGCTTTTCTGTAACTTCAAGAGTTGACTCAAGCATTAATGCATTAATTGTGACAATGATCAGATAATTCATCTAAACCAACTTTAGCTAGAGATTACCACAATATTAACACAAAATTTTCATTGAGTTTTCCTTCAAGTGATCAAAAGTCACAAGACTATAACTGATGATGCAGCTATCCTCTATTTCACCATCATCATTACAGTTCATACCGTGAGTCATATCCCACAAGGTCAAAATGTTAAACATAACAGAAGATCCATTCTGTATAATGCAAATCTCTGTAACATAATTTAGACTTACTCTGATGCAATATTGTAAATTACTTTTGGTTTATATGTTCAAATAATAAAATTCATGTAGCCTATAATAGCTTTTGATATTATTATTCTTATGTTGCTATAATATTGAACACATTAAAACGCAACAGGATGTAAAGACTCCAGCTTGTACCACTTCAGTGGAATTAAGATCTTTGTAACCAAGAGGCAGATCAAACCCAAAACATAAATTTTACTATCTACATAGTTTAGAAACATGAGATAGGAACAAGTTCAGCAGGGCAAATAGCATAAAGTAAATTCAGTACTGAAATATATTTTCCATAGAACAGCCTGACATTTTTCTGAAGGTTTGCAAAAGGCACTTTATGACCCATTAGGAATCAAATGCAATATTTGTGGCACAAGTGCATACACTGTAACATTTATTGAGTCTATTTATCTGAGATAAAACACATAGGATACAAAATGTGAAAGCCATTACCATGTTTTCTCCCCATTTATTTACCTGGCCAGGATACACTATTGAATTTCCCAACTCGTTTATGATGGAGTCATGGGAATATGGCAATTGCATAAATAAAAGTCAAAATGCAAAGCTGTAACCATTGAAAAAGTACAATTGCCTTTTATAGCAGTTCTTAATCTGCTCTTTCCTCCCCACAGAAATATAACACATTAACCATTTATTGATCTTTGATGTCATCATGTGACCTTTAAAATGAAAATGCGTGGACTTAAACAAAAACTCTGTTTTACAACAGATTAATGCAGTTGGCCTTTGTTGTGACATTGTTACAGCTTCCAGGGCAAGTGTTTGTGATGCTGGATGCCAAGTATCATAATCATGGACAGAGCAATAGGAGAGAGAGGCACCACGGCCAGCATCATTGGTTTAGCCTGGTAATGAGAAGTAACCCTAAAGAGAAAACACTTGGGTACCTCTAAAATAAATAATATCTTTTGTTGGAAATTGTGATTAAAATACATTAAATTAGTAATAAAATTAGTTTTCAACTTCCAGCTAGGCCATACCCAGACTGCACTCACTAAATACTTTCCACCAGGCACATATCTCAAGCTAGAAGTGCTGGATCCTCTACACACAAGGCATTAGAAAACACCCAAATACCTGGGTCCTGTCAGTTTTTAGTGAATGCACAGAACTTACAGACAACATTCTGCCTGCATTGATAAAATAATTACTAATGATGGAGTCATATACTTTAATTTCCGCTGCCTTTTCCTTTTTTGTTTTTTTGCACCAGTTGTACTTGAATACCCCAATCAGATAAACTGCTGAGTCATTCAGGATGCACTGCTGACTCATGACTGCTTCAGTTCAGTCGTACAAAAGAAAAGCTTGAACAAAATTGTTTTAGTTAACTAGTTGCAGCAGAATTAGTATTTCCTATCCTGGTTCTACTCACATGAAAATAATTATTATATTTAAGTGCATAATCACCTTCTTGCCTACCTAGAAAGTCAATGAGAGTTTTATTTGCTGAAAGGAATAAAAGGAAATATATTAATTATATTCTCAAACAATAAGCTTCTAAACAGAAAAGGACAGAAATCTCACCGCTTTAGAAAGTGTAAAGTTCTGTACCAGTAAACAACCAATGTCAACTATGTTTTTGGTCTCAGAATTTACCATCATTTGGAATGCTGGAGTAAGTGATCTGCAGAGCTCTTCTTGAGGTTCCAGCATTTATTCCAGAGGCTTCCCCTGCCTTTATGCTCTCCATGAACAACTGTAGTTGACGCTCTACATCTTACTTGATATTTCCACAACAGAAGCAATGGGACATATGTTCTGCAGCTACAACAAGAACAATGTGTGGAGAGACGAGACTCTCAGACGAGGCAGTGCCAAATACTTCTCCGCTGCAATGATGTGGCCCCACTGATTTCAAGATGTGGCTTTCAGGATAAAAGAAAGAATGGAAATGCAGCAACATCACAGGCCAGATTTTGAATGAAGAGGCAGAATACAGTGGAGTGTGAGCAACATTACGAGTAACATATAATTATGTTTTAAAGCAGAACTATGAATCAAAATAATCATTAATGGAACCCCTGAATTTATTAATTTTGCTCAAGAGGTAAGCCACTAGACTGTCTTCAAAGTGGTGTTAATAGAAAGGTCAGTCAGTCATTACCAGCATAAAGTATCCTCCTGCACTTTGGAGAATTTGAATGCTTAGTAATGGATGTTAAAAGACAAGCTAGAGTTTATTCAGTGCATTTTAGCTGAAAATTGGAATATTCTTCACATAGAAACATACAAAAAAAAAAGAGTAACCTTTTCACAGTAGGAAATGTCAGTGCTACACTATAGAACAACAGAAACATTACATTTCTATTGGGGTTTTTTTGAAATGCGACTGTGTAAGCATTGACTAATAGTGAGCAGGGAGAGACACTCAGCAAATATTACAAGTACTTTTTACCCTATTTATTGCAGATGTAAGTGATTCAAAATTCCCACAGACAAACTCCACCTGTGAAAACCCAAACAGTGTAGAGCAAAGGCAGCTGGGAAACTGTATTTTTTATTTCATGGGAAGCTTTAACCAGCAACAAAAATATTTCAGTAAATTTGGGAAAGGGGTCTGTATAAAACATGTTCTTGATTATTGAGAACATTTCCATGTTTTCAGATTTTAAGTAAAAAAATAGATGTCCCAACAAAAGTTCTTCTTCCATCCCAAAAGTGGTATTTAATTGAAAAGATTCTTTCCAGCAAAAAAAAAAAGAAAAAGTTTTGGTGAAAAATGTCCTTCTTGCAACTACTGGTTTTAATGCTCAGCCTAAGAGTCTGGAAACCATTGACACTGATAAATTTGCTTGCAGTAGCAGAGCAATGCTGCAAACTTCCTGCAATCTCCACCTCCCTTCAGGGACCCAGAAATAGCTGCTGAAGTCCCACCATGGGTTTAGCTGATTCATGAGAAATGCAATTAGGCCAGGAAGAAAATGCACTGATTATTTATTTCCCAGATAGGTTTTTGCAGGTGAGAGCTGCAATCTTGGAGAGGCTTTTGGCTCGTAAGGAACTCAGCCAAACTGGAGAGGCAATACCAACTGTCCTCATTAACTGACTCTTAACCCACAAGTAATTTGTGTTCTGCTTTTAGGGATTAATCTAGGCCAAAGCAAGAGTTTCTCGTGAGCCCAGTGCACTAGAAAATCCCAAATGCTAAAGGAAAAGGAAGCAAACAAGAACATGGTTTGATACATATCTTCTCACGTCCCAGGTTTTTTGGTCCTCCTTTTTTTTAAGGAATTCAACAGCATTTCCAATCAGTAACAAGACACCTGTGTCGATAAAGGATATCTGCATAATGGGCGTGGTGAATTTAATTACTGAACCAGTGCTCCAGACCTGGTAAATGCAACAAAATTTCTCTGGAAAATATACAAACTGTTTTGCCAACAAATTAATGAAGAACATTTCTTACAACTTCTTGTCCAGTTATGTGTCTCCACAGTGCTTGTGTGCTGGACCTGTGATTGCTACAGACCAGTCTTGGGCCACAATTTATCCACATTAGCACAATAATTTTCCCTTGAAAGGATTACACCAATCCTTCCTCTACACATGATGAAAATGGTGCTGCTTTTTCCTCCTGTAGGTTAGGGGGGGATGATTTAGAACGTTTTTAAAAAGAGATTAAACATTATTGTTATTGGCCAGTCCAAGATTTATAATGTCTAAACCGCTGTATTTTAAAAGATTCTTACAACCACTTTGACAAGCTACCATGGTTGCCACAGGCCTTTGAAACGCAGAAGGCAGACTGCCCTTAAGCTAAAAAAAGTGCCTTTTCTTCATCCCTTGAATTGTACTCCAGCTGAGCAGAGTTACAAATTGTTTAAAATTGGCATTTTCTTCTCATACTTGAATTGCTCAGGAAAATTTAGGAACATAGGACTGGAAGGGATCTCCTGAGTCATCAGATGCAGTCCATAGGCACCACGTTACATAATTCTTTTCATAAAAGTATTGAGCTCCACCTTAAAAGCCGCTGTTCTTTTTCTGAACCCACTACTTCATTTTCAGGCTGTTCCAGAACCTCATAAAAATAAAAAAAGCCTTCTTCTGATTTCCAGTCAGAATATATTCAAAGACAGTTTAAACCCTTTTTTTTTTTTTTTTTTTTTTTTAATAAGCAAACACTGCACTTTTAGCTCAATAGTTCTTTTCCTTGTCTTGTATTTATTCCCTCAGGTATTCATATTGTCTCTGGTTTTCCCCTCCAATGCTGAACAAGCCAAGTCTTTTTTACTTCCTTATCCTAAAATAGGTTTCTCACTCCCCTAATGAGCTTCAGGAGCACAGCAAAAATGAACTGTGCATGAGCATCCTAAAGGGTCAGGTGTGCATGACTGTCCTAGAGCTGCCACACCACTCTTCCCCAACCCAAATCATTAAGCATTCATCAATAATTTCAGTTAAGAAATTGATTAAACAAAACTCCTGCAATGTACCCATTTTTGGAGCTCAGCACCGCCAGGGAACTAGAGGAAAAAAGCCCTGCTACAAGCTTGGGAGGTTTTTTTAATTATTTCTCAGGTTCTTTTGAAATTGGTAAATCTTGGAGTATTTGATCTAAGGACAAAACCAGAAAACATCAAGAAGGGTTTTTAAACGTCCTATAAAAAGCCACTGAAATCAGTCTGAATTTTCTAGAAGCTCTCAAAAGGTTTTTAACCAATGGGGGGTAGGTTTTAAACATTTTGTGACTGCCTCCACAACACAAGTAATGGGACATAGGCCCATGCAACAACATAGTATAAAAAGATTGGTGTAATTTTGTTGCCTGTGGACTTCTTGGTGGATACAATAAACATAGTTCTGGGAAATGAAGTGGGAAAATACAACATCAACAATGGGAAAGAGAAAAACAGGTTATATAATCACATTTGGTGAGTCAATGTTGATTTTGATAAAGAAAAAAAAATCACACAGAAAATTAGCTTGAGTATTAGAAAAAGCTCATGATTTCCTAGAGCCTGGAAATTGCAAAACAGTGAAAGTCTTAGAGTTTGTAGGAAAATTCAGTGGATGAACAAACTAGCATTGACCTGACAGAAAGAATTTTAATGCTCTATATTTTCTGTCTTTTATTTCTCAGGATTTGAGATGGTCATTGTTTGTTGGTTTTTGTTAGCTTTTTTTGCATTCTACCCAATAAATTTCCTTATAAATCACACTCTGAATTTCTCACTGTATAGGAATTTCAGGACAATGGATCAGAAAGGCACCACATCTCTTTTTCATACAGTGAACACACCTGATGCCCTGGAGCAGGGAGAGGAGCCTCAACACTGTTCCACCATTCCTTTTGTGTAAGTCCAGAGCTGAGAAGCACTGGAGAAAGGCAGTGAGAGCAAGGGAATCAGTGCATTTGCCAGCCTAAAAGATGAACACTCATCAACAGCGTTTATGAATGACTTAGTATTCAGAGTGCACTTGGGACACTCTTGTGCATCCATCACGGACACACACAAAGAAAGACACATAAACCAGAAAATTAATCCTTTATATGTAGTTTTAGCCAGCACAATGTGTCACTGCTGTGGTTCAGTTCAGCCTGACTTAAAAAATACATTCTGAAGACACCACAGTGGGACAACAGCAATACATTTTACCAAGCAGGAGACTTGTTGCTTTACGGTTACATTCCAAAGTCTAACCTAGCTGAAGGGTAAGGTTGGTACATCTTTTCAACGTATCGCCACTTTTCTTCCCTCCTTGGGTAGCTCTGAAATCTGCAGCAATGCCGATTAACCTCTTAATAAACAAAGTAGAAAAAGAGTTATTTGTACTGAAAAGAGAGGTGAGAACATATAACAAGAGTCTTTAGGGCCATCAGGTCTTGCATAGCTTTCAAGACCAACCACAGATCAAAGGAGCAGTTGCTATCACAACCGATTATTCACTTGATTTAGAAGTTCTCCTGAGTCAGTTTTATCTGTTATTGCTCAATTTTGCTGTAGATCCCAACAGCAACTACTCAGTGGCTCTGTCCTCTAATAAGAAATACCATTTTTGTAGCTTTACATATTCTTTGTCCATATATGAAATTTCCTCTGTGTCTGTCCTCACACATGAGATACTATTGAGAGAAAGAAATATTATTAGATCTGAAGGGAAATAGCTCAATTTGAAATTAGTCTTCTACATTTGAAATTAATGTTCCTCATTACACATCTGCAGAAATAAATTTTCTAACTGTAAAGAGGAAATACTGCTTTTTAGGGTGTCACCTTCCAACTCAGTTACCATCAGTAGTGGGTTCTCAGTGTTCTGTTAAAGCCAGCTCATGAACCAAGTTACTTCTATCCTATTAATCACGTGAAAGGAGAGGCAAGGTTTGCTCTGTAAGGAATTTTACTACCCAAGAAAGGTGACAGTTAACAGCCATAAAGACTGAAGTGTACTCATGGATTTCCTGGGAGCAGACAGCTGATACACATAACCTGCAGGCTAAGCAAGCCACATCTGAAGATGACAGGGGCATTCGGGGTTTACACCCACCAGCATTAGCCTTTTGAGACCAACAGAAAAAGTGGCTGGTCTTGTGACATGAATAACAGTTCCTCTAGACTTGAAACTCGAGACACCACACATATTTCACACAAATATTTTCCTTTTCTAGTTGGGAGCACACTAGTGCTTTTATGAGCCTTACTCCACTGCAGCTGCTTTTTCATTCTTTGATTGCACTGACAGAGTCAGCAAGGAGGCAGCTACCGAGCACGATCAGCTGCATCGGAAGGAGCCAAAGGCAGTTCCTGCCTCTGCTGCTGTCCCCACCATGTGACAGCACAGCCACTGAAGCCATCCCATGAGTTAAGCAGAATCCACAGCCCAGCTTGTCCCTGACCTCTGAGAAGTCCATGACAGCAGACAACACAACACCCACGCGTGGCCATGGTAAGACATCACGGGTGGGTCAGGCAGGATTCACTGACAGGCAGCGAGGGAATGAGACTTGTGGACAGGAGAGGAGGTGTTTCTCAGTGTGGGAGGGTGGCACACAGGGTGGTACCAGTGGGACTGTAAGCACAGCTCTGCATTCAAGCACTGTCTCTGCCACTCTGGGCAACAAGGAAACATCCCCTGTAACAGTACTGGACCCTCCAAGGAACTCTGCTTGAGGCTGCAGCTCCTGCTCACCAAACAGCACCAAGGCAGGGAGAGTGACCAGACACATCAGCCAACTCTACCCCTTTCTGAGTGTCAAATGTTGGCAGATAAGATACAACCAAGAATCAACAAGCAGCCAACAACCACCATGTCCTTGGGTTGCAGTGCCCTGTTCTGCTAACATTCTGGAAAAGTTCAAGGGTCAGAAATAGCCTGAAACCTAAACATAAAGGCACATGATGTGATCTACATCACAAAGATGTAGAAAACACTGTCCCCTCAGCAATGCCAAATGCCTGACTTCAAGTCTGTTTTACTAATGTTTTTTTGTTTGTTTGTTTGTTTGTTTGTTTTACTACACATTTGAGTAGAGCACCAGCATCACAACAATCACCAGCAGACCGTGATTGTCCCCCAAGTTCACTTGGTTGCTGCCTTCCTTCAGCTGCAGCCACTCTGGTACTCACACCCAAGACAGTGAAGAAAGCACACAGCAATGCAGAGAGCAGGAGCTCTAGCAGAGGGATACATTCTGCTACCACCCTGTTTAATTACTATTTGCTGTTCAAGGCTGCACAGATTACCTCCACCCACACAAGGTAATTTGAACACTTTTATTTCGTCTAACTATGTACTGACACGAAGTTAACAGTTGCAATTTCAAGAAGTAAAATCCTAAGAACTGCAGTTACAGATCAAGGGAAAAAATCTCAGGTCTCTCCCTCTGGTTTCATAAAATTACAAAATAGCTGAGCACGGAAAGGTCCTCTGGGGGTCATCCAGTCCACCTTCTTTCTCAAAGGGTTAATTTTAAAGTTAAATAAGGCAGCCCAAGGCCTTGTCCAGTTGTGTCTTGAAGGTCACCTGAAGATGGAAAATCCACAACCTCTCCTGGCATCTGTTCTAGTACTTGATCTCCCTCATTATGATTCTTCTCTTCTTTTTTCCTTCTGTCTAGTCATATTTCCCCTCTTGGAACCTGTGACCATTGCCCCGTATCCTTTTGCTATGCACTGCTCAGAAAAGTCCCTATTACCACCCCTTAGGACCAATTTTGGATGCACCTTAGCCTTCTTTTCTCTGGACTAAGCAGACCTTTGTCCCTCAAGCCCCTTCTTCTGTGAGGTTCTCACCCCCCAGCCACCTTAATGACCCAACTGCTTGCACACCACAGCCCTCAGCACAGACACTGTCCTGCTCTGCACCCACAAGGCTGGGAGGGTTGAAAACAATCCCCAACCAGGACAGTGACATCAGGTGCAAGGTCCCAGTCGCCACATCAATTTAAAATTGGCAGTGAGGCCAGGTGCTCACCTAGACCTGTGCACCTACTGCCACATCAGAACCCAAATTCAGTTCAGGGGATGAACAGGGTGGAGAGCACATGTCAATGATTTGTGCATTAGAGAGAAAAAATTATCAAAAACACTGGAAAGGAATTGAGTAGCCGTTTTCGCAGGGATACTTAGTTGACACATGCTCTGAAACTGTGTTATTAAAACTAGAACAGAAAATTATATGTTTCATTACCCAGAATTAGAATGAGAATGGACTGGTTTGTGCACAAAAAAAGAGTGTAACTGAGAGGCTGTTCAAGATAACAAAAAGCAAACCAAGACTGTTATCTGATGATATCAGCACCAATATTCTGCACTGTATTGTATGAAAAATTATCTGTATCATATACCAACAAACAATAAGTTGCATGAACTCACAAATAAACAAAACTCAGCTCTCATTTCCATACAGTAAGTTTAGACAGGCTGATTTGGTTTTGTGTAACTGGTTAACAACACAGAGAACACACAGTAATACAAGTCAGGGAGAAGTACAACTGACCAGAATGCCAGGCTGAAACAGTCACAACTTCTGCTTTCAGGGAACTCTGAGCCAGAAGTAAGAAGTCACACATTGCCAAGAGAGCAGATGAAGAAGCAACATTAATGCACTGTTATAGAACTAGAATAACACTGAGCAAGACTAAGTGGTGAGAGGTGAGTTGGGAGTAATCCTTGGGTCCTACCAACATGAGATGTATCTCCAGTTAAACAGTCCAGGTCAGAATTTCAGGGAAGGTGAATTGCTGCTGCTATATTGACATCATTCCTTTAAACTCACTGAAAGTTCAGCTTGCAGGTAGTGACTTTTAATACACTCCAACTTGCATTTTTCTGACCAGACTGTGTAGGAAATTTGGGGTTGAGTGTAAAGGTACAGACCTGACTCTCATCTCCCCTCAGGTTTTATGTTCTCTGATTTTTCAAGAGTTACTCTCAATTCACACTGATAAATGAACTAGTCTTTCAATTTAAAACTAGGCTTTTCTTCATTGAGGTCTTTTAACTCTCACCCTAAGTCAGTCCTTCTTGGTTTAAGAAAGCCTATTATGGCAGCTGTGGACCAATTCATGCCTCCTACAAGTGGGCTGGCTGCCATCTCATCTGTCCTGATACACTCTGGTAGAGACACTAAAGAAAAGTTAAATGCTTCATTATTTGGAAATCAGTATTGCAAATAGATTTACAATTTTTAAAAATCACTCTAATGCAACAATTAAATAGAGTTATATTCTTGACAATTCTGAAGCTGAGAATATTTAATGTCTAAAAATAATAAAAAAAAGAGAGTATAAAAACTTAGAATGATGTCTAAGAATAAGATATTACCAGTTTCCAAGTTCTTTATGAAAAAATTGTGTAAGTAACACTTTGGAAGGGTACTTTTCCTGCAAATAAATGTAATGCAAATACTAAGTCCCATAAGACCAAGTTTATAGCCCTCACCCTAAAAAGCAGCCCAAATGATTAGCATAGCTAACTATGTACTGTAATGTAGAGCCTGTTGCATATTCATTCACAGTGGGTATAATTCTCTTCTTAGAGACACTACCAAACCAGCAGCAGCCCTTGTATGTAAATGGAGACTTCCTCTAGCTTGTATTTAAAGGCATCTATAATAAAAAATAATTAACATGTGCGATATATTTACACTCTTTTAAAGTGCACACTCTATGATAAGGCACCATTAAATATATATTATTTCAAAACATAAAGCATTTTATCAAAATTTTAAAAAAAGAAAAATATTCCTTTAAAATTTAATCTCCATGCTCCTATAAAAAACCCAATGAATATTACATCTTTCAAAAATGTGCCATTAGGAACTTTAGGAACTCTAGCTAACTTGGCACAGAAGGAATATCTGAATGACCAGCAGACAAAATGTATGCTGCTTCTCCCTGGGCTACATTCGGTGTCTCCCATTTTGCCAAGATGAAAAAGCTCTTATTTTAACTTTCCAGACAAAGAGTAGCTAATACTTGACTAGCTCATAATAATATTTTTCTCATTAGTAAGGAATAATTATTTTATTTTTCTGGAATGTTATATGTCCTTGCATGGTTTCAGAGTTTTTATTAAAATCATGCAGTGATTTTCCTTTTCTTGGGCAACCCTAGTAAGCAGCCTACTATACACACAGGGTTTGTGAGAGGCAAATACAGAGATACAAGCTGAGTCCATGATTAATAGTCACAAAACACAGTACTGCTTAACATATTCCATTTATACACCTAGATCTTAAAACCCTGCATATTTGTATGCTGGATATCATTATTTCAGTGCAATTTTTATAGAGCAAAGGTTCAGGGAGAAAAATCAGCTTAAAAAATTAGCTTACTAATGTGCTGTAACACACTGTGATCACTCTGAATATCACATGCACTCTATGTGTAAACCAAACTGAACATGTCAAATGTCTTCTCTTAAAAGAATCATTCAGATTTATCTGTTTTCTATCATCTTGCTATTTATGGATTCTTTCTAATGATTCTAATACATCTTGCCGAGATAGTACTAATAAAACATATCCCAACCTTCTTTAATTGGCACTCTCAAGTGGGCCAGTTTCAAATCCCATGTTCCACTACAACTTAGAACATTCTAGGTGTTCACACACCATTATTTGTTGATTAACAGAAGAAACCACTGGAGCTCCACTTCACACTTCAATTTCTACCCACACTAAAACCAAGGCCATAAACCAAAGTCTCTATACCAGACTCCTTCCTGAGGTTCAGAATATATAGCAATACAAGAAAACAATGTGTGCCATTTGCTCCTGCTTGATGTACATCATGATTTCCTAAATCAGTTGAAATTCAACTGCTGAGCCAGCACTTTTGAAGGCTTTGTGTACACAAGAGTTCCCAAATGAGATTGACTTCTACATCATGATCTACACTTGGTCATTTTTTTCACCTTAGTTACAAAGTCAGCAAATTGTCCAACAGGAATGTTTTGGCACCTTCCTATTATCTATGACAACACGTCAAGTGGGTAAAAAGGCATTTGCAAACAAGAGGGAGCAGAATGTGGAAAGATGCTATTTTTGGTGTGATTGGAAGGTATTCACTGTGTTCAGAGAAAGACAAAGTTATCTTAATTTTATTTTTGTTCCAAGTTTCTTTTTTACCCTTCTCCAATTAAGGCAAGATGATATTTGCCATGCTAAATAGAACAGACTCACAAAATCGTAAGAAGTCACTTTTCAGAAGAGCAGCCATTAAAATGTACTGTGAACCCTAGAAAAGTTCCATTCTACAGCATATGCTGCACTGCAACAAACAAACATTACTTTGTTTTCTATATATTACTGCTTGTTTCATTATACTGTGGTATTTCAGATTCTATTTCAAATGCTTCCTCTTGATAAGTAATTGCATGTTATAAGATCCAAAGGGGGGTTTGGAGGAAGACATTAATTTAGCATCAGAATCAAATGATCACAACTACTTGTTTGCTTTCAAAGACAGCATGGCACAGGGCAAAGTATATTAGGCTTTTCCCAAGTCTACTTCTTGCCATAAAATTATGTCAATCAATTATTTAAAAAGCATAGTGCTTCCCTAGTTTTCTCAAATTCACCTAATTTCTAATTCCTAGATGCTATGTACGTGCCGAAGACATCCTCCTCTTGTTTTGCAGTTCCTTTTTGACTTCACATCTCAGATAATTTTTGTGATAAGCTTTCTGAGGTATCCCAGTGCTTCCTCAGACCTAACAGGTGAGTATGGAGCCATCGCACTCCCAAGCCCTGGGAAATCCATGATCCTGCCTATCACCCATCCAGAACAGTGGTGCCTCAAGTGATTCTCCTCTTCCTGCTCTAGCTGCTCACCATTTCCTGTCATCTGCTAATCTATGAACCCACTAAGACTAAATTTGTTTCATTTTCACTCACTGATTTTTTCCATGTTCTGATCATCCTCCCTTGTTAGGTTGGCGATAGACATCCTGTTACCTTGTTCCCTGCTTTTGCTTCAGTTGCTGCTGCTAAAATATTCCTTTGCCTCCCCCATTTTTTCACACACCCATGGCTTTGCACAGCCTTCTCCTTGCATTTGCCTTTGGTTCCTTATTCTTCACCCATGCCTTGTTTTCCCCCTTCTCTTGTATAATTTTCATACCTTAGCACAGGAATTCTCTCCATTTTTCCATTTACTAAATTATTCTTGCCCACCATTCAGGTTCCTCTTCAAGAGGCAATGCAGCCCCTCATGGCAATTTTTCATACAAGGTGTTTTCAAATATTCATCTGCACTCCTTGGGGGAACTGTGTCAGTGACTGAACAGTCCCCACATAGTTGTAGAGCTCTGGGCTGATTGACTAAACAGTCAAAAAGAAATCAATGGCCTAGCTATGACAGCAGTACTTTTGCTTTCTGGAATAGAATAGTCTTGCTTTTAAGTTTATTCAGACTGAGAGATAATTCCTTCAAATGAAGCAGTGGAAACCAGAGCATCTACCAAATCCAAAGTGTTCAAATGTGACGTATCATGCTTGGAATGCCTCCCTTGCCTGCATTACTCTCTCGGGATGGGAAATAGGAGAAGGCAGCGAAACAATAAGAGTAATGAATAATCACATACTTAGCAAAACCATTAAGTTTAGAGTTTGAAATTTGTACAACAATCTGGATTTTGCTGCAATTTCATTTCATAAACGTTACCATTGAAAGGCAAATAAAATTGGAAAATACATATTCCCAGAAAATCTATTATCAGAAACCCTAAAAAAAATCGTAATAAGTTTAAAGATTTCTAGTTTTTACATAAGATTCAGAAGGACACTGCGTGCCCTGTCTAGTTACAATAAAGACCTGCTGGGCAAAGGAAGGTCACTTGAATTTTTAAAAACTTGAAACTTTGTTTTCTGCTAAATGTCAGGGAAATACACCAAACATATTATCAACTTTTCCTGGGTTTGACAAACGCAAAAGTGTTCTTCATGCTCCTCACTATTGACTCACAAACCACCACATCCCAAGGGACTGTGCACTCTGAAACGAGGACTCAGTAATCAGGAAAAAGATGTTTCCCCTCTTCAAAGTATTCACTAAAGCATTCATCCTTTCAAAACTTCCAAGCTACTATTTGTTTGGGTTGTAAATCTTACAATATTGACGATGTTCCCATAAACACTGTACAATGTAAATGAAATTGACTAAAATATAGTCCAGGTCTTGGAAACTTCACCATGAGGGTGAGTTGGTCTCATTTCAGCTGTCTGGGAACACAGGAACAGCAAAGCCCAGAAAAAACAGTCTGATTATTAGACCTGTCTCAAAATAAAAGACTTATACTCTTCTACAGCTTGGGAAGGGGATTTTTTAAAATTCATTCAAGACACCTTTGGAAAGAGTTGATACTCTGAAGGAAGCCAACAGTTTAGAGGAGGAATATTTTAGGATGCACCTGAAAAATTACTCACTGGCTCTGACTGCCATTTTGTTTGCTGCTGTGGAAAGCTGCAAGATGTAGTTGTAATAAAGCAGACTTTGAAGTGAACTGTACTAAAATACCTACTTATCAATGGATATATTCTTATATTCTGCTCAATGAGCTGATTCGCTGCTGTAAACAATAAACATCACTTTACAATAAGACAAAATAATTGATTTATCAAGAAGAAACCATGGGGTGTGATTATTAAGTAAAGTATTGCTTGGCAATTAAGAAGTATTTGCTGCATTAATTATTGGAATTACTGGCATTGGTAGGTTACAATATTTCTTAATCTTTTCAACATTTTACTCTTCAAATATCAAATTTCAACAATCCAAATATTGCTGGCAAATTGGAAAGCAGAGAACAACCCTCCAGTTACTACAGTCAAGACAAAAAACTGGTTACATTTTATGTAAGCAGTGTCTTGTCCTTAGGAGTTAAACATCATCACATCCCCCGGTAGACCACACAAACCATAAACATCTTTGAGCTCCAAACTACCATTTGATAGTTTTTATTGAGCTCTAAGTCAATACTAAGCTGGTTAGCTGGCAAGTTCATAATCACCAGAGGTAATATTCACAGTTCAGGAGACGGGGTCAAGCAAGAGCTGGATGTGCATGTGTGATTCCCTACTTTCATGATGAAAAGTGACAATGGTCAAAACACCCAATATTGATATTTTCAAAAGGAATCCTCTCAGCCAGAAGAGTCTTTGGCTTCACACCACTTGAACCACAGCAGCATTTTTGGTCATAAATGAAATTTCAGAAATAATTCAGACTTGATACCAGCAACACTTATTAACAATTATCACATCCAATAACTCTCTCCAACCTGCACTCCGGTAACAGTCTGGGCAGTGCCAGTTCTCACATTCACATGGAAAATCAAGAGGGGGAAAATGACGAACACAAGAAGATGAACAAAAGCCACAACCATGGCAAAGCCAGACCATGAAACATCCACCACTGATCGCAGGCTACAGGGAAGGGTCTGCTGTGAGTTGAGAACATCGGGTCTGAAACTCACCAACAACTAGAGGCAGCTCGCTAAGGAGCCAAGTTGTGAAGAGCTGGTCAGAGAACACCCTCATGGGTGCTCTTTCCTATCAATAAATAAAACACCAAGAGGATGCTCAACATTTTACCTGGAGAAACACGTTTTCCACAGGGCGAAGCTGCAGGAACATGGTGCTCATCAGCCTTCACCTTCACGGTGACCACACCATCATCCGCAGAGATCTTTGCTACACCCCAGCTCCTGCCTCCTCCAAAGTCCATCATTGTAGCAAAGCGGGGCTTCCCGCTACCACGACCTCATTCCTCTTCACAGAATCACCAATTCACAGCGTCAGTAAGGCTGCAAGGGACCAGAGTGGGTCATCTGTCCAACCACCCTGCTCTAGGGTCATGCTAGAGCACATGGCATGGATGGAGTCCAGACAGTTGTTGAACGTGTCCGGACTGAGCTCCCTCATGGCTGGGCTGCTGTGAGGGGACTCCTCAGCCTGGGGCTCCGAGTGCCTGAGGAGCTCTGCGGTGATGGTGGGCAGTCAAGGTGCCACCCGGCTCACTCGGCACCACCTTCACACGTTCCTTGTCCCTCAGGTAAGCACCGCGAGGTCGCCAGCGGCCATGGGGAGGCATTTTTCCCCCGAGAAACGACACAGACGGCTCTAAAGCGGCGACGGCCGACGGCTTCGTGCTGCCGCTTCAAAATCCCGGCCGCCGCCTCCACGTGAGGGGCAGGTGGCGGGAGGCCGCTGGCTTTCCTTCCCCTGTACGGCGAGCCCGTGAAATGGCTGAGGGGCAGCGGGGGCGAGAGGTGTCCCCGAGGCTCGCCGCGCCGCCCCTCAGCCGCTCGCCGGGCGCTGGCGGCACCGCGGGTCCCTCGGCGATGGCCACGGGCGGCGGGGCGCGGGAAGGTGCCGGCAGGGCCGCCCGAGGCCCCGCGCCCGCCTCTCCCCGTGGTGACCTTGGGCGGGCGGCGCGGCCCTCCCCGCCGAGTGCCCGCTCCGCCACCCACCCCTCCCGCCCGCCCCTCTATTTTTTTTTTAATTATTTTTTTCTTTAATTTATTTATTTTGGCCGCGGAAAGAGTTTGAGGCGGGGGGGCGGGGGGGCGGAGGAGGAGGGAGAGGAGGCCGCCGTCAGAGCGGCCCGGGGACTTTCCCGGAGGGAGGGCGCGGGGGGACCCGTCCCGGTGCCGGTCCCCGCCCGGGGCGGGAGGCGGCGGCGGCGGGCGGGGTGTGAGCTCAGGGAGGGCGGGGGGCGCCGGCCCCGCCGCCGCGGGGGAGACGCGGCTCCCGGCGCTGTGCGCCCGAGCTGCTGCTGCTGCTGGTTACGCCAGCCCCGCCGCCTGCCTCTCCGCTCTCCTCGCCTCTGATTCTGCGCACAGCCAGCCCCAAAGCCTGTCATTCTGCAAAACACAGTTTACTCAACAGAGAGAGCGAGTGGGGGAGCGGGAGAGGTGGAGAGAGGGAGACGGCGCGGAGGATCCCAGTCCCGCACCCCAGCATGGCTTCGGGGGACCTTTACGAGGTAGCGGGGGCCGCGGGGCGGGCGGGCGGCGGGGGGCGCCGGCCGGGGCGCCGCCGAGGGCAGCGGGGGCGCGTTCGGAGCCGCTCCGCCGAGCCCTCGTAGTTGAAGAAGAGCGGAGGAAATTGCCGAGGGAAGGGCTGGGGTGGGGGGAAAAGGGCTGGCGTGTGTGCCCGGCGGGGGCAGGGAGGGATGGAGCGGCTCCCCTCCCTTCCCGCTGCCTCTCTCTTTCTCTTTCTCTCTCGACTTTCCATCGGGCTTGATCTTAGCAGGCCTTGCAAGAGGGAAGGAGGAAGGAGTGAAGGAGAGCGAGAGTTAGCGGTAGGATGGGGAGGCGATCGCGGTGTGATGAGCCCGGAGAGTGGAGAAAGTCCAGGTAAAGTCATAGGCGCTCTGGACGTGCTGAATGTGCAGATTAGTGCGAAAAAATGCGCCTTAGCGCTGCCGGGAGGCGCAGGGATGGAGGCGGCTCTGCGCCCGCTGTGCAAAGTGCAGGAGCCGGCGCCAGGTTGCTTCACCTCCTGCCCGGGGTGCTGCGGGGGCGGCGGGGGCGGCGGCCGGGCCGGGCCCCGGCTCCCCGCGGGCCGCAAAGTTTGGCGGGGGCCCCGCTCCGGGCGGCCCGGGGTGCGAGCTGGGGCGGGCGGCGGCCCCCGGCCCCGCAGCCCGCCGTGCGATGCCCCCCGGCCGCGGCGGCGGCGACAGCGCCGGGGCAGCATCGGGCGACGGCCGCCCGGCCGCCGGGTCGGGGACGGGCAGGCAAAAAGGAGCCGGCGGGCAATGGGCGAGACCCAGCCGAATTTTGACCTCCGGCACTCAGTTCTAATGCCCCGACTGAGAACGAGTCTAGCCACTCTTGCCATGCCACAGAAAAAGAAGAAGGGAGAAAGCTGAAATGAAAAATAAGACTGACTGGACCTGGGTGTTTGAAATATCCAGCTCCAGTACGCAGAACTAGGGTGGAAGGGTACCATGTAAAAACACCAAACATGACTGGATGTCCTACACTTCTTGGTCTGGAGCACCTCCTCAGGCTCCACGTTTTTTGGTGAAATGGCCGTTTGTGTTGGGGTTCTCTGGAGTGAACAGTTGAAGGGCTAGGACAGAAACCATCACATTCCAGTTGGAGCTGAGTGCCGATGACAAGCACTGCTCAACCATCAGGGTGTGCTTGGGTGTGGAACTACTGCCTGTGGTTGGTTGGACATGGTTGGACTTATTCTCTGTTTGATGATCTTGATGATCAGCTGTAGGGTCTCAAGTGCCAGAAGTGGAGGATCTGAAAGGTTTCACGTAGACAGTTTTCACTTTGTCATTGTCTTTCAAAGTCTTTAAGAGGTCATAGCTAAGGGATGACATTGGTCTATTACGATGGTATTTTACTGTGTGTGACACAGACCTCCTCTGAAGTGAACAGCACTTAAACTCTCTTACGTGGTGTTAAATTATCAGAAGTACATGATGATCTGAATAGTGTCATTGACCTTTTCCCCCCCATTTTGTGGTATCTGTCATTTAACTTTGTAATTTTAAGTATATTGTATGTCATCTGTATTGGTGTTGTGAGTATATAATAGCCAGTGGGAGTTCTGTGAAGAACAACTTTGACCCAAAAAAGTTAGCAATACAATTTTAATATTAGTAGTTTCTGGGATGCATAGAAGACCTTTACCTGGTGTTGTCTGAATTTTCTTGAGATGTTTGGATTAGTTCTAGAAAGAAATAAAGCTAGTGTGTCTTAGGCTAATGGTAGCTGGTTTAGCTCTGACTCATCGTTAAAAAATTCTGCTGTTTTATGATCTTTGTGTTGTAAGATGACGTTTGGTAGTTGGATGTGGGCTGTGTCGCTGTGTCACATCCCAGTGAGGTTGCTCGAGTAGTCACCTGGTGTGTTCTGTGAGGGACAGACTCACAGCCCAGTTTGCAGGTAGTGTTAGGCCCAGTCTCTTGGCAGGCATTTGCACTGATGAATGTGAATTTTTGGTATTGTGGTTCAAAGCCTCTGAATCACTTCCTTTCTTTGTTACTTCATTCGTAATATTTTGCTTATCATTGTACAATATAGAATTGTCTCCACCAGAACAGGTAGGTGGTAGAAGTGTGGCTGTTCCTTTCTTGTTGTGTGAGGTGTTTGGAAAATGGCCTCAAATGGTCATGGTGTAAAATCTTCATCTACATGTTGGACATGTGGCAAAAAGAACGGTCAGGGCTTCAGTTATCAACCCCTCTGCATTTTGCATCTTCACTGGGAAGTTCTATGTGACAGAGGTCAGAAGAAATGTTGAGAAATCTGAAGAGTTTGTATGTCTAATAGGTAGCAATTGTGTAGATGATAGTGGCTTCATTTAAAAGATTATTCAGTTTTGCCTTCCTGCTTTTTCCTCTTCCCAAAAAACCAAGTGCATCAAGGGGATTTATTAGAAAGGTGCTCCTTGAGCTGGGATGTCCCACCCCAGTTTGCACGTGAGATGAAGTGCTTTGTGCTTTCAGAGCAGTCCAGGCTCTTGAACAAGTAAAACACTGCATGGATCACAGGATGACCATTGAACAGTTTCAGGATTTTACCTTGAAATAATTTGAGGCTGTGGGTGTAAATAAACAATTGGTCTTATTTGGTCATACCAAAGGTATGGTGGAGTCCTGATTTCCTTTTGATTACTTAGAATATCCAAATCCTTCGAGGATTCTTACTGAACTTCATCAAATAAGACCAATAATTAAATCTGCAATTTGGAGAATTTAATACTGGCTGCAAAATTATTTGTAAATAGTTCTATATCATTTGTAAAAAATTATATAGAAGCCATGATAAAGCACATGGGAAAAGTACAGTGTGCATACTACCTATATGAACTCATCATATTTTGGTGTCACCCAAGAAGCTTCTATAAATTTTGAAGTTTTGGAAATAGATCTGCATATTTATCCTGTCAGTTCATTCATTTTCTACTATCATGTTATTTTAAAAAGCTTTTCAACCTTATAAACTTAAAGATAAATTCAATTACGGTCTTTATATTGAAGCAAAATAAGATCACAGACAAAATAACCTCTGTGTTTGGTTAGCCAGGTGCTTTTTCCAGTTAGAAATGGCTTTTAATCATCTGAAATACCTCCTATTACATCTGGGTTAGGGCTCTGAAACACATACTGATTTATTCTAGAAGCAAAAGAACACCCTTTGGGAGTTCTCTGTTTACTGGTAGTCAGTTCTAGATCTGTGTATTAGAACCAAGACACTTTACAGCTAAAGAGAGTTATTCCATTTTATGGTAAAAGGTAGGTGTTAGTTTTGACGTTTTAAAGTACATTTCTTTTCCTTTAACATTAAGGAATGTTGTGTATGTTTTAATGTAATTCTCGGGCTGTATGAAATACTGGTTTGATTTTGCTTGACATCCATGTGCTCATGACTTCAAGCTTTTATGAGTGGTGAAAGTGTCATGGAATATTCCTTTTTTTTTTTTCCTCTGGCTTTTCCTCTTAAGAGGTAACCTGTTAAATATTAAAGACCCATGGTGCATGTTTCCTTAGAAATAATAATCTGAAAATGAAAGACTGACAAAAAGGGTCTTCAGAGTAGCCTTCAGTAAGGTAGCCCTGGTTTGCCTTGTGTTTCACAATACACTGTGGGATGCATTGACAGGAAATCCTCGTTCATTTTGGGAACAGACAGAAAGGGAAATGTATTTACTCTTAAATACCAAGTCTGTTGATTCACATTAAAGTTGTCAGTAACTTGAAATAACATTTTTTATTTTCCATGTACAATTTGTTACATTTTCTGAACCCAGACAGTTATCTCACAGAGACTCTGGTATTATAAGTCTATGAGGTGGCTCTAGAGGGGAAAAAAATCTATATGAACAGTGCACCTAACTTTCTTTTCCTAGCCCAAAGCATCCTGTTTACTGCAATAAAACCCCCTTTATTGATGAATATGTGAATCAGTGATCAGTATCACAGAGATGCTCTTGAAGCTCATCTCGATGCTTTATTTTTATTTAATATTTTGGGGGTTGTATGCAGTGAACACCATTAGACTTTCAGGGATGATGATGTTGCAATCTAAAGTGGTATTTTACCGTTGTGTCAGATTGTATTACAACACCTTTGCTAAGTGATCTAAAGATTACAGCCAAATCTCTGAAGGGGACTTAACATGTATGTGTTTCTAGATCACAATAATAAAACCAGTCTTTAAAGCTCAATAGTTATTGCATTAAAGGGAAAACGTGACATTTTAAAAAATAGCTTCTTCTCACTGAAATGATGCAATGCCCGTGGACAGAAACATGTCCCCCTCAGTGACACATTTTGATTCAATCTTAGTCTGTTTATGCAGCAGTGAAAGAATGAGCTGCAGTTTATTTCAGTTCACATGATCCACCAGAAAGATAATGTACTTCACAATAATTGCAACATTTCCCATTTATACCTGCACTCAGGTACCAGCAAAGTCAAAACTTGAAGATAATAATGGCACTGTTTGGGCTGCTGAATCCTTGTGACATGTGGAGACATGCAAATGGGAGAGAACAGGGTTGAACTTTTGGATGCAAGGTTTGGCTTGAGATGCAGGGTTTAGAAGATCATCTTTGCTTTACCAGGAAATGCAAGTTTTTTGAGCACTGTGCTTTCCATCTTGCATCTCTTTCAATGAAGTCACTGTTTAGCAGAGATACGTAACATAAACCTTCTTACTGAACTGGAAAGCAGAAATCTATTTTTTAATTCTTTCACACATGTATTTTCTAAGAGGTGACTTGGAAGAAGATGGTGTATTTTAGTAAAGGTTATTATTTCTCATATCAACCTCTGTATTGATACAACTTGTATCAAAGAAGAAAACAGTGGCTTGAAGTAGGATCTGGGGAATATAGAACTGTTAAGCTACTTCTGTACACTGGCAAGCTGTGGATGCAATGCTGATTTTAGTAATACTGGGCTGGCACTCACCAGCTCTAAGATTTGGTCATCTGTATATAACACCTTTTAATTTTTTAGTGGAAAAGTTTTACTGACAACTATTTTGAAGAATCAGCTATTTATCAATATGGTATTGTTTATCTGTTCTCAAAATCAGTATTTAGAAGGCAACTGTCCTCAAAATCAGGTAACCTCTGAGCAGTATTACCTTCAGTCGGTAGAAATCCAGAAATTTTGTTGCCTGATGAAAGTTTCCAGGACTCTGTTCCAAATGTGGTGTGATTTGTAGTGCAGACTATATTCTTCAATCCTAAATTGGGCAATCATCTGGACAACTGAGGTATAAATTTAGGTATAAAGACAGTTACAAAGAGTTAACCAGAGGTCTCATCTGCCCAGATCTTAGGACTTCTCTAAACAAAAGTCACTGAACGAGGTTCAAAAGTGGAGCTGGATAACTCTGGCGATATTCATTGTCTTACTAAGGAATTCCAGTGCAGAGCTGCATATGGAACATTGCAATGCACATAATGACTGTCTTGTTTACCTACAGCGTCACTGTCACCACAGCTCAACTTCCTCATTACATTGTAAACTGCGGAGCATATTTTGGGACACTGCAAACCAATGGCTTTCTTGTTACAATCTTGATAAACTGTTTCATCTGGATCACGTGTAGCTTTCTTCAAGGTACAAGTCTTAAGTGCACTCCTGCTTGGGGGGACACTGAAAATATACCCTTAAAAAAGGCTGAACATTTGAAGTGAAGATTCCACCAAAGCCACTGAACTGAACATGCTTCCTTCCCTTCAGTGTCCAGGTTCAGAGCCCATTACAATCCAAAGATTAAAATTGAATCATTTTTTGTAATACTTCCTGAATAACAAATAGAGTGCTTTATTTTGGGCTGGCCTTTGATTGAATATTAAAATCCAGCAATAAACTCATTGTTTAGTAATTGCTTGTGAAAGTTAAAATATTTAGAGAGAGACAGCTCAAATAATAGCAGATTTAAATGTGGTCTAATATTGAAAGAAATGGGCTAATTATTTTTTTTAAATCAATGGCGTGATTGTGATGGCCAGCTATGTTGTAAATAGTATTTCTTTGTCCATTCATTTCACTTTTAGCATTAGTACAGTTTCTTGGCTCTGTACATTTTCATCAGTGCAATCCCTTTTTGTTGTTCCTTCTTATCCATATATTTTTCACTTTTTTCAGCACATTTTATGGCAGTGGCATCCTGACACTGGCAAAAAAAATTATGAAATAATTAAATGTTACTTGCATTCAAATTATTAGAACAAGATAATTAAAGTGAAATGTTTGTAATGTAGGGCAACTAGTAGCAGCGTATGTGAATTCTGGCTTGCTTTACATTCATGAAAATACAGATATTTTGGTTTTGACAAAAGGAAATTCATCCTTTCTGCCTGTTGAATAACAACATAACACTCTTTGTTTATTATAAAAACTTTACACTGGTAATATTGCAACAATTAAATGAAATACATTTCAGTCTGTTTTTGTCTATTACATAGAGAAAACGTCGATTACAGTACTATTTCAATAATACCTCATTATGAGTCCTGATATAAAATATTGCTGCAAATCTATTAGGTCTCTAAAGACTTTTACAAGAAATTGGTGTGATTGACCCGTGTAGGAAAGAATGATTCTTCTCATGCCTCACCAAAAAGAGGAATTATATTGACTCTTACAAAATGGTAAAGGATAGCAGTATGAGCATGAGACTACAACAAAACTCTAAAACAAAAACAGCATTTAAAACATCTGCCAAGATGTTTTAAAGACAAAAGACCCTTCTGTCTGTAAATAGCAGTTGCCCTACTTGGGCTTTGCTAGATGTCTCACAGACTATCCCCAAAATTTGCAGCCCATTTTTTCAGAGGAGCAAACCAGAAAGGAGGATATTTTCTTCCATCAGGCTCTTCACTGCATTTATTTGTATTTTGTTGGGGTTTTGTGAAATCACCTTATATTAATCACTTATATGTGCTCATACCCAATGGATTGAGAAGGAATACAAGGGACTACACAGCACTGTCTGAGGTCCATTGCATACAGATTAGTAGCAGCTGTCAAAAGAAATAGAATTTGCAGATACTTGTGAACATATCTTGGTTTGGACAAGAGTTAACATTTTTATAGGACATCTCACAGATCTCTTAGTTATTATTTAGATAAGAATTACTCTGGCTGGTGTAAAAGGTTTTTCAAAAAACCTTCTTGTCAGACCCCACAGGAGAAGCTGGTAACAAAACCAAGCCATGGTCCAGAAGGATTGATCATCTCTTAGACTACCTGGTTTACAGAGAGGTGTCTATGAATAGAGTTTTCAAACATTGGTATTGGGACCTGTGTTGTACAACAGAGGCATCAATTACTTGAAAATAATCACATTTACTCTTGATATTTTATAGAATATTATTATAATTGTCAAGACAAAGGTTGACAGTGAAGAGCTGAATGACAGCAGCTGAAATTCAGTGTTTACAAATGCAAGCTAATGACCAAAGGAAAAATAATCCCGACTATACATGCATGAAAATGAGCCCTGAAGAAGCTGGTGCTATTCTGGAGAAATCTTGGAATCATCATGGAAAGTTTCTGGGTGTGTCCATGTTTGTATTTTAATTTGGATCAGGTGCATGCTTTTGAAGTGAATCTCGCCATGATCCCCAGTTACCACACCTCTGTTTGCATCACAGCATTGTCTTGGAGAGCAGTGACCACACACTCTTCCAAACCAGAAAATGTGTTCCAGCTCCTAATGGGTGTCCAGGCCATGGGACCAGACTTCTGGCAAACAGAAGTTTACATGTTATTAAAAAAGCAGTTGAGAATGAAAGAGAAAATGATCATCTTTGTATCCAGGAGACACGGAACTAGAAGTAACGCAGAGAAGGGCCATCAGGGTATTGCAGGGGATGGAGTGGCTGTCAGTGAAATGACACCTTATGACAACTTTCTGGCTTAGAAATGAAGTGATTGAATGGTATGGAAAAGACAGATGGGAGATGTTTAGTAAAGTCAGAGATGAATGCTATTTCTCGTTGCACAAGAAAAGATATGCGGTAAAGGAAATAATTAGGCAAGTGACAAGAGACAAAGGAAGTACTTCACAGTATTTAAATCTTTGGACTCTTTGCCATGCGATGTTGTGGAAATCAGAATTGTCAATGTTTTCAAAGAATGGTAAAATGGCAGATTGATCCCTTTA
This sequence comes from Entomyzon cyanotis, assembly GCA_024500445.1. Classification (NCBI taxonomy): domain Eukaryota; kingdom Metazoa; phylum Chordata; class Aves; order Passeriformes; family Meliphagidae; genus Entomyzon; species Entomyzon cyanotis. Next base: position 4,799,935 of record JAKEPQ010000743.1, on the reverse strand, counting down.
TACTTTTCAGCACAACCAGTCTTTAAACTGCTAAGGGTGAGAAGCTGGGAGGGCAGAGCAAGGGCAGCACTTACGCCATAGATGCTGTTTCCTAAGCATGCAGTACTAATTTCTATTAGAATATACAACAGTTGAGCTAAGTGGACCTTTAGTCTGACCTCGTATGGCAGTTCTTAGTTTTGTACTTACTACAGTCATTAAACAAACATAGTTATTGACTAAGGTGTTGATGCGGTCTGCAGAGGTCACAAACACACTTGTCTTACAAGCTGTATCCCAGTATTCTAATTCCTAACCCATGACAATTAATATTTTTCCAAAGCAAAGGACAAATCAGAATAGTGGGTTCAGTTTCTGCTTTAGAGCCCTCACAGTCTAGATTTAGAATCATAGAATCATTATGGAAAAGTTGGAAAAAATTAGAAAAGTCTGCTAAGATTCAGTCCAACCATTAACCCAGCACCACCACATCACCGCTAAACTATGTCCCCAAGTGCCACATCCATGTGCCTTTTGAGCACTGCCAAGGACAGTGATTCCACCACTGCCCTGGGCAGCCTATTCCAGACTTCCAACAAGATGCAACATGTGGCAGAAGCAAACAAAAGACTAGATGAAGAGAGGAGGTGATGAAGTAACATTGAATCAAACATATGTAATAAAAACGAAGTTTTGGCTCCTTGCTGTAGCTCTGGTGAATAACTGGGGCTAAAGGGTTAAAGATAAACTCAAAAACATTCCAGTAAATGCACGGAATGAGGCAAATGATTGAGTCAGTGTTACTGGAAAGTTACATTAATGGAATAAGATGTTTCTGATGAACAAAACCAGATTTCTTCTACAAGAAAAGCATTTTAGCATCTAAAAGAGTTTATCCACAGCTTTCCCACATTTATGGTTTTGGATGATATTTATAGGCTTCCTTAATGCTGCACAGGATTGTCAATCTGCCTTACCTGAATGTACGTCAAAAAGCCACTAACTTTTAACAAACCCATCAAGTGCTTCTGTTTGCTTCTGTTGTTTGGGTTTTTTTACAGAAATGGTGATTACTAATATACTGATATATAAACAGTCTAATTTCTAACTAACCAGCCTGACCTGTCGAATTCTTTCACACATGCACAATGAAGTCACTGCAACAAAGGAGAGAGCGTTGCTCATGTATCTTATTATTCTTAGTAATACGAGAGATCTTACAAAATAAAATGTGGCATTGCATTGTTTTTTTAAAAGACTACATTGTAAAATTTGTTTGACTGTGCTAATGGACTTGGCTTTAAATATTATGCAGTTGAAATTTGCTCTCACATTTTTTCATTTCTTGGGGAAGGGACAGTTTTACAAAATATTAAATCACATTAATACACCTGAATAATTTGTCTTCCAGAATGTTTTTTGTGATAGATTTTAGGTGTTTTAGCACAGGAAAGGTGCTGGAGAAATGCTGAGAAGTATGGTTCACATGGAAGGAAAAGGCACAGTAATGCTTACAGGGCATGTAAATGGCTTCTGAGAGAAACTGCGAAGATGTTGATCTCAAAGTGTTTTGGTGATTAATGTAAGGGAGGAATAGCAGATTGCAGTGCAAATGGGAATGCATGAGTTTAGGATGACACAGCACGGGAAGACCTTCGTTGATGTGAAGTGACTGAATTTATCTCTACATAAGCAGAGGAAGTAGCAAACTTTTAGGTTCAGCAATGGTGCAACATAGCAGTAAGCTTCAAATGAAATAGGAATATGACTCACATATCAAAACCTATATAGAGTGGAGGAGGGAAACATTGGATCCCAAATTAAGTACTAGGAATTAGAGGGAAAACTGTATTTATGTACTGAAATGGATTTAGTACTTTCACATGATTCCAGGGGAAATAACCTAGAAGTTCTTGAAGGAATAAATATTGGCTGAGGAGGGGCAATTAGAACTTTGAGATTTGTCTGCAGTAACTGGAAGCAAGAGTCTGAAATAGAGTCCAGGTGCACAAACTCAAGCTTTTCACCATCTCAAAATTGGAAGAGTTGAGAAAAAACTTTCTCTGTTGTGTTAAGTAAATATTAGCACTGGTTCATCATTTTCCACTGTGCTGACAAGTCAGAACCATACTAGAACAGTTAGAAAAGGAGATGGTAGAGATGATGAAGAACTTGACAGTGTTGTATCCAAGTGGTCACTATTTCAGACCTAATGCTACTGTTTCCTGCAGATTAATACATGGTGGGATGCAGTGTTTGTACAGTCAGCAAAATACATCATAGTATGGAAACAGTGCTAAAAGTAACAGGAAACTGAAAGAAGCAATGAAAAAGAGGGGCTGGGGGGGTTGGGGTTTTTGTTTGTTTGTTTTGTTATTTACAGTGAAAATGCAAAATGACCACTTTGCGGTCTTTGTAGATAAAAACAAAGTGTGAGACAGGCAATTAAATAGACAGTTCAGATGGCAAAATTTAATAAGACTGAATGTTCCTGTAACTTACCTTTATGGTCTGTTAATATCTTATGTGCAGTAGAAGCCCTAATCTTCTGTGCACTGATGAGACACAAAAGGTGCAACAGAAACACCAAAGAACACTGTGCTTGATAATCTGTTTTTACATATACCAATGGAATAGCTTCTCTTTCACCCTACACCCACAGAAACCCTCAGGTTTCTTAAGAAAAGAGAAGAACAAAGGTGAGGCCCTTGGCCAGCTTTTATGGCCTTCCCAATGCTGCATTTTATTTGCCTCTTGGTGTCAAGAAGGGTGATCATCAATTAACTGTGGGAAATGTAGGTCTCTTCGAGGAAAATATTTGGGCATCAATGTGCTGAGCAACACCTTCAGAGCCCAGATGATTTGGATAAGCTCCTGCCTCTGATTTTTTGCTGGTTTAGGACCTTCTGCAGCATTTTGTACACAACAGTGATGTGTTAGTGCTTTTAGGGAAGCTGAAGTATAAATACACCACCAGAATATACAGTGAGCAGGGTGCCCGTGTGAGCTGTGCTCCTCCCATGTCCTCACTCAGCATTTGGAGGCCATTGGAAGGAGACTAATCCACTGCCTTTTCACCAGCAGCAAATCACTTCCAGTGCCTTTCTCTTGCACTTGGATCAGGTGATGGGTTAAAGCAGGAGTGCCAAGGTGGCCTTGTCATCTCTCCCTGCTGACTAAATCCTGTGTGAACAGTCTGTTGTAGGGCACTTATCAAATGGCTCAAGATAATAAAAATTACAAGCTCCAAGGAAGACACCCTTTTTAAAAATTGTACACATCACAAGCTTTGCCTTATGATTGTCGTCAGTCTTTTGTTACACTGCTAATGTGTTTTCATTGAAGAGCAGCATGCCTCAACACATGGACTACCAGTTGTAGTTCATAATCTCCTAAGGACTGCCTCTTGCTGCCTCAGGGAGCATTAAGAAATAGCTATAATTGATGGAAGACTGCTCTTTCTCCCAGCTGAACAGCATCTCCCCAGCTTTGTCATGAGTACCACAAAGGATGACAGATCTTTTTCCTGTATCGTTTGACCATCCTGTGCTTTGGCTTTCTGACATGACATCACTTTCAGTATTTCTAGTGAGTGCCTCTCGGAAGCAGTATCAGGTATTGCAATGTGCACAGGGTGACCACTTACTGACAAGCTGCTGTGGGCTGGGATTTGAATTGTTCTGCAACTGTGCTGCTGTTAGTTTTTGTGCTTCATCCACTCATGTCAAACACCACTGACAACCTGCTCTGTTTAGAAGAAAGGCAAGTCTTCTTTTAACATGAACTGAACTTTCTATTTGTACCATGAATGATGCAATTTCCTCCCCTGCTATTAACTGCTGCTCTTGTAGCCTATTTAGTTTACAGGACAAAAAAAGATCTTGCTTACTGATCAATAAGATATGTAGTTTAGATATAGCTTTTATTTTGGATATGCAGTCTGCATTGCTGGTGTATCTTAGGTTACAAAACACTTAATTTTCTACAGTCCATATGAAGATATGTGTCCAAAGGACAGTTGATAAACCAAGGACAGTATTTTTTAATGGTTTTTTCTTTTATCCCCAAGCCACAAGGCAGAATTCCTTTAGGTAACTGAAATAAATTTTGCTTTAATGTAGCACTTCTGTAAGATGCCTAGATTCCCTTATTAATTCTAGGATTTTGTGGAGCTCAGAACAGTTTTAACAGAACTTTTCCTTAACATCTTTCTTACTTCATGTCCAGCTGCTGTTGCTCCTGTTACCACCAAAAGGCAGCCATTCCAGGATAACAAGCATCCTAAAAGTTGCATTGTAATGGCAGTTGATCTTTCTAAGTGCTGGGTTAGACACTGAGGATGTTGTTTAGTGCTGAGAATCACCAAGGAATGTTTTGGATGTGCATTTAAATACGTATGCTTTCACAGGCATTGAGGGGATATCTGGGGATTGCCTACAGATATTTAGTAGTTGATATATCACTTATTTAAGATTTGGAAAGTACTTGAGAAGTAAGCCTCAGGGTTAGCAGAGGAGCTGTGTGATAAGCCTTAGATCTCACAGAAGAACTGATAGCAAGACCTACCTTTTCATTCCCCCTCTGATTATAAAGTAGTGCAGTGTGGCTTTGCACATACAGATAGAGCCTAACTGAGGGAGGCAGAGGATGAACCAAGGCTAGTTTACAGTCAGCTTTGAGGCTTTTTTTTCTTTTGAAGTGACTAGCCTGTAGCTCCATTTCTGAGAAGGTTCCTTGAACCTGTGACTCAAACAGAGACATCTCTGAACGGGGTAAACCGGTAGCTGCAGCACTTCTGGGACAGAAACTGCCGACTGCTCAAAGCACGTTCCCCTCTGCGAACATGGTGGCAGCTGCTTTCGATCTGTGGCTTCTCACTGCTATTGTGTGAGGGAATCACACTCTGAGTTTCAAGAGCCACAACAGAGAGTAAGTAAAGCTGTGGCTCATTTAGGACTGGGTGTTATTTTAATGAGCTTAATAAATCCTATATAGGACTGAAAGTTTCTTTGGAGTTCTCAGTCCTGCAAAGCAGCGCTCTCGGTCTGACCTTTGAGCCTTGTACACTGCAGAGCTCTGAAAAACTGCACCAGTTCTGTGCTGCACCAATTCCAGCTACATCAGCAAGCCCAGTGTAAGTAGCTCACCCGCTTTAGCAGCTGTTCTCAGCATCAAGTTGATCAGACATTGTACTGCACAGGGCTTCCGCTGCCACAGCTCACCATGGTCACAGACCTGAAGTACAGGAGGTCCACACTCACGTAGAAACAAAATTATTTGCTTTAGGAGAGAAGTGCCCACAGAAGACAAGGAGTTGGCATTTTTGTTAACCAAACTCATCACATGATTAAAGCTAAAATGTTCATGAATGTTAATATTGTTCTTGTAAAACATCAATGGCAAGGATTCATTTCATGAGCAGTATGGACACTGACCTTCAAAAGGAAAAACTCATTGCAGCAGCATTTATCTCACTTTTGGCAAAGCAGGGTGATGAACTGGTATAATTTTTTTTTAAAAGTACTATCACAGCTGTTTTCTGGCTGTGTTACAATTTTATTAATGGATGTGTATTTTAAGTTATCTATCCTTGGACAGTCTACTGTGGAACAGTCAGACTAAAAAAAATTGCTTTTATAAAATTATTTCAGCGTGCTTTAATACCAAACGCTGAGAAATATGATAGATATACCAAGAAAATTAAAAGCTCTAGGGCTAAATATTTTTATACAAGTCACTTAACAAACAGAACTTCAACCAACCAAGTTGGCCTTGGTTGTTACAGTGCTGGAGAACTTTGGTTGTGCATAGCTATGAGTATAGCACTGTTTGAATAACTTCCCAGAATCTGCCAGTGGTGTCAGGTTGTGACTTCTACTAAGACAAAATCTGCAGCTTTTGGGAAATGTCTGACATGCCATTGAAAAGGGTTTTCAGGTATCTAAAACGAAGACATACCTTGAGACATCCCACTGCCTCTCTCTGCTGCCCCCATGCACAGGAAAGCTTGGAGAATAAGACAGCTTGTCCACAGCTGACTCCACAGAGAACTGGGCCTCAAAATTAAACACAGAGTGTATTTTCAAATACCATGTAGGCTACAAAAGTGCTGCAAGGACGGGGAAGTGTCACCCTCATACCTCCCACTGTGAGTGGAAATCTCCCTCACACTTGGCTGCTCTGGACCAGGGAGCTCATGTGCCACTAATGCAAACACTGACTGAATTTAACCCATGGAGTTCCCTGATGATGCAGACCTGGGTTATTTCAGTGGAAATTGATTCACTAGTCATGAACTTCATTTGAGAAAATCACGTAATTTTTGGTTCACTCTCTGCTCCAAAGTGACAGCAGTTCTTTTACATACCCCAACAGGCTCAGCAAACTATTTAGTCAGTTTGAGATGGAGAAGAAAGCACTGTTACATCTTCATTACCCAAATACAGTTGATGGTGAGTCACTTGTGCCTAGTGAGTGCTCTCTCAGGTCAGCAAAACCAACCCTTTTCTTATTTTTGAGCTCATATATCCAAAAGACACTTATTCTTTGGATAAAAGATGTGAACATATTATACTATGGTAAAAAATTTATGAGACACTAACTCAAACTATTTAAATCCTTACATTTTATTAATGTTTTGTGTGTCTGCTTTCAGAAGATTCCTAGAGTGTTCTGTTTCAATTTGTTTAATTGATATTTTTTAATTCATGGCATGGGGTTTTAAAAAACCCAAACAGTGAAAAGTTTTGGGTTTTTTTCTTTTTGGAGGGTAAATTTTTAGTTTTTTTATAGATGTGCACCTTTCATAGACGACTTCTTTTTAAAGCTTTTGCACTTAGGTAGTATTATGACTCTAAATAAATGCAAATAAATATTTAGCACTTGAGCTTTTCACAGAGGAACAAGGCTGTTGTTGTCCTGTTTCCAACAGGGTAGAGATCTATGCAGATGTAAAGCAGTTTGTAGACAGATGTGGGTAATTATATAGTTGTTTGCAGTAATCTAGTATAGCACAGTGAAAACATCTCTCTGGCCATGTGACTGAGCACATGGGTTCAGATTTAAGACAACCAGTAATAAACTTTTTGCATAGCAGGAGTAAAACTGGAGCACAGAACTGAACACTCCACATGTTCCTTGCCTTTAATTTGTCCATTTCCATTAGTCAGGATTGTGCCATTTTAAGAGGAGGTGCATTTTTTTTCTAAGCAAAAAAACAAAGAAAATAATTTACTTATATTGATCTTGTTATTGCTGTTATTATAGTTCCACACTTCATAAAAGTGCTCTCCCCAGTATTATACAAAATAACATGAATTTGAACTTTAAACACAAGTGATGAACCCTAACGTTTAGGATGAAGTTTTAGAATATGTCTGTAAAGCAGCTACAGAATTTTAGACAGAGCCATCACATTAGGTCCCAAATTTTACAAAATGTAAAGACATGGAGACCATCTGTTCAGTAAGTTGCAAACCACTTTGCGGGATTTAATGTTTGGAAAATTAAATTAACTAAGAGATATAAAAAGTGCCAGTGGCTGAAAGTTTACCCTTGACAAATTAGAGTTGAGACACACTTTTTAACATTAAGATTATAGCATTTTTTTTTTGGGACTTTGATTCGCTACCAGCAATGGTGTACTTTCTGTGAATCACTTCAAATTCAGATGTGATGACTTTGTAATAATGTGGTTTAAGTAAATCAGAATTTGGGACCTCGTGCAGAACGTGGATGAAGAACATTTCTGTGCCACCCAGGATGGTTTTGGTGGCTATAAATGTCCCTTCTGGCCTTCAGATCTGGGACTGTGAGCCTGTAAGTAATGTCAGGAAATACAAATAAGCAAATCTGGGCCCTCATACAGGAAGGGAACATGGGTTCCTCTTAACAGAGTGGCTCTGGCACTTCTTGGTGCCCTTATGCTAGATCTGTATTTGAGTTTTAATCTAAGTTTATTTGGTTTTTTAATGTTATCAAGACACTACATCCCCAAAGGTTTATAGCCACAGAATAAACATTTCTCAAAAAAGGAAAACTTCAGTGACATTGAAAACAATTTTGTGATATTGTATGTCATTTACTCCAGAAATGGAGTACTATTAATGGAAATGGAAACTATTATTTTAATAGTTTTGTGGTTTTCATTTTAGATTATACTACACACTAAACACCTAAAATGCTAGAAACCTCAAGCTCAAACATGCAGAGTCTGTTTCACCATTATTTTTAGAACAGTTGATGAGCAGGATATTATTAGCTTTTTACATTAAACCATGGTTAAAAATCTATAGTTCGAAGAAAGGCATAGTGACCAACTGTTGGAGAATGAGTTCTAGTGTGTGAATAAAGTGCATATCACTCTAATGGAGCAGAAACTTTCAGTACTTTATGCTGTTTCGAATAACAAGTGATTTCAGACTCTAATTCTTTAGAATGATACATTTTTTTCACTGCACACAGCATATTTAGATTATCACTGGATGCCCTTCATTGAGCAATACCCACAATTACTTACATAATTAGATTTCATGTTGCTGACTTATGAGTCTGTAACTAAATGGGCACTAGAAAAGCGGAAGAACCAAAATCATAAAATTCAGATTCTACGGTAAAGACAGCCTGAAAAATATCTTTGCTCCCTAAATATCTTATTTTTTTAATCATGCTTTTTAAAATACCATTAAAAAAATAGTGAGGCAAAATAGATTTTTTGTTGAAGATAAATTGCACTTCTGACCCCTACAAAAAATTGAAGTGCCTTATCGATTAACTTGGACAGGACTGTCCATTGTTGATACGTATGGTATGAAGGGTTTAAAAAATGAGAAAGTACATCAGCAAAACAACTGAAAGTAGAAAGATTTCAGACGTTCTGATTATCTTAAATAAAAATTATTTGATATTCTATGGCCGTCAGAGTAATTTATTCAACACCTCACAGTGCTCACCTGAGTAACAAATGTTTCCAACAAAATGTAGGAGATGTACACCTGATTCACACGTTTTTTCTCCCTTCCTGTCACCTTCAGAAGACTCTATCCAGCCATTTAGAGAGAAACTGGAGACCATTCCATCCATTTTTCCCCAGTGTCACCTAACCTGTATTTATCCTTACACAGGTTGTAAAATATCTCTGATTCCCTTCAAAAGTAATTCACAGGTGCAAACTTGCCTTTTCAAACTTGCACTATTTATGATTGTCGCATTAATGGAATCAGCAAGGCAAGGACTGTAAAGATCCTGGAGCATACGGTGCTGCCTGTGCTGCCTCTGCCCTGTACTGCACAGTCCATGTGACATTCAGCAGCCAAGGGCAAGGTCTTTTCCAGAATAACACTGAATTTTTGCACAGAAAAACTAGCATCTCTGTCTTTGGGGCACGCTAGGCAATCATAAGGACTTTCCTGGCAGACACTCTGTAGTAGATTTTGTGATTAACATATTCTGAGCATTTAATTTCAAGAACAAGTCAAACGTTATGGCACGCTACATATTAAAGGAAAGTGCTCACTGCTCTAAGCTCCACCTCTAATGCTGCTAAATAATTGTAATGATCATTAGTATCCACGTAGTAGGATAGGTTTACATGGTGCTTTGTAACTATGAAAATAACATTTCAGAGTGGTAATTGGGGAAATACATACTCTCCAGGGAAATCCTCTGATTATCTAAAGACAAACTTGGTTTGTTTAAATCCTTCTTGCATGACCACAAAAGTTTCTTGTTTCCTTGGAATTAAAATAAAAAATTCAACCATGTGCACATCATCTTGAAATCTTCAAAATATAAAATACTTTCTTACTATCTACAAGGCAAGTTTAGTTATTCTAGATGCTTTATATTAGTTATTAGCCCTAAAAATATTCCAAAAGGAGGAGGTTTATGTTCCTTCATTGGACTACATCTGATAAGAATAATAAAAGCAGTATTATTCCAGATATTTATCAGTATTTCTGCTAAAGTAGTAAGAATATAGCCCCTCTCCCTCATGGGTGTTATTGTTTATTTCTGTGATATTCTTTCTCTGTATGCCTTTGTACACAGCTGCTCTTTGGAGAAAAACAACAGTTGAAGTGTGATCAGAAATTCCTTATGTTATTCCAGAGCTATATAATCCAGGTGTAGTCTTTTTCCCTTGTATTCAGTTTGTGAATTTCTTACCCCTCCCAGGTATGCCAGGAACCTTCTGGTCTTGTCAGGCCATTATACTGCATAATCTGCTCCCAAACTGAGATGCAAGCAGCAAGCACCAGTACAAAATGCACATATACAGCACAAGTTAATCTTGGGATTTTTTTCCCATTTTTTATTTCCCATTAGGCTTCAAAACAGATTTGCTTCATCAAAATTTTCATTTTGTGCACTGCTGTACATACAAATTATTTCAATGCACCTTTCCCATTTTCAACACCAGGTCTGAAATCACTTCACAGAGTGGGTGTTCTTTTTGGATGAGGCACATAAAAACAAAGAGAACAGCTAAGGTGGTGACAAGGAGTAGAAACAGACTCTGAAGCCCCATCTAAGCATCCCATCCTGCAGAACACTCTGTTACTACCTCAACACAAACCTGCAGCACAGGTACAGGAAAAACACAAGTATATTTTTATTAGCATATTTCCTCTTGCCTTTGTGGTAAAGGTTTGGTAATTTATCCCTCTTATCCCTGTCTTTAATTCCTTCATATTGGATGAAGAGCAAATATACAGCTGTTGCTATGGAGTATGTTGTATGTTCACACCCCAGCTTAGCACATTCCTTGTTCTGCTTATACCATGAATACTGAATGTTCGTATTAACACTGGAAAGACACTGAGGAATGACTTCACAATGTATCTCAGTATTAATAAACATCTGTTTAATGTCTAAGAAAATATTTTTAACCCTGTGAGCAGCTGACCTTGGTCCTCCAACCCATCTTTCCTTTGTACATCTCAAAGAGTGGATGGCTCTTGCTGTATGATTGAAGGCCAATAAACCCTGATGGTACCAGGTCAAAGAAAGCTGGGACTTCAGAGCTGCTTGTGGGAAGCTCCCTTCCAGCTGCCTGGTAGATCTAAACTCTGATTAATTGAGTCAATTCACACACACACACATTTCCACAGATTGCACAGAACTCAGTTTTCCAAATGGAGGTGCTTTTCCAAGTGGAAAATAATTAATAAAGAATTAGTAAATTATTAGTAAATATTTGAAGTAAAATGTATTATAGAACTATAGAACAATATAGGGACTTTTGGAGATCATCTGATCCAACTCTGCTTAAGGCAGCACTGACTTAATTAGGTTACTGGAGGTCTTGCTCAGTCAAGTTCTGAATAACTCCAGGGGTGGATATTCCACAGCCTCTCTGGACATCGGTCCCAGTATTTGACCACATGTATGGTTTGTGCTAGGCATGACAGCAAGGACAGCAGAAGATTATTATTGACTCATTAGAATCAGATTAATTAGCTGTGCAATTCGTAAGAGTCACAGAAGTTACAACTTCTCTTTGTAAGCTCATAAACCATTTGCAAGTGGGATCTTAGTATTAAAAGTGACTCAGAGGTTTGTTGTACTAAAGTAGAAATTTAAGCTTCCATTCATGAAGTATCTGGAAAACAGTTTGGGTGTTGGAGCACCAATGTGCATTGGTCTCTGCACTAACCCTCAATTAATAACAAGCAGACAGCTGCAGCATTCCCCAGCTCCAGTTTGTGACTGGCATAGTGCCACGGAAAGAACATACACTAGCCCAGTCCCAGTGAGACAAATGCAGGGAATAAATCTCAGAAAAACCTACATTTATAAAAATATAATTCTATAATTGCCCCATTCTACAGAGGGACATGGAACAAAGCCCTTTGCCACATCATTGCTGCAAATGCATCCAGGAGCAGCTGAGGTATTCACACAACCGCCAAGTTAGGAATCTGACTAACAAATACATGGAAAATTTCCTCAGTAATATATTCACTACTTACATATTCAATACTGCTTCAAGCACAGGCATTTCTAAATGGTTCCTCAGCTTCATCAGAGTTCCAGTCTCACCCTGACGCTTGATGGGTCTGCACCAACTCTGAACAGAACCAGAAGGTAGCTGCAGCATGGAGGTGTGCACATATTTCCACAGGAACCCTTGGAGTTATCTGGCAGGCATTTGGAGCAGGATGGCAAGGTCTGCACCTCTCCACCAGAGAGACCCCAGTGTTGTTCCTTAGGACCTCCCTGAAAGGTGTAGTGGATTCCAGTTTATTGCAACCCCTGTGGCTGGCAGTACTGCCAACACTTGGCTGAAACATCGTCAGGAATCACAAAGATCTGAAAGAACTCAGGACTCCTCAGTTAACAAGTCCTTGGCTTGTGTGAATTACCAGGGCTGACACGGACCCTCTGAGATCAAGGAATGATGCCCATCTGTTGCCAAAGGCAGTGCTTGAGAGGACGTAGGGCCTGAGGACAGCAGCAGGGTTACCTGTGGTTGTCCCCTCGGCAGCACGTGGCTCTGATGGCAGCTCCCAGGGACTCTGCATTGCAGAGGAGTTTCAGGGCAGTGTGTGGCCAGAGCCTGCCACGCAGTGTGGTGTGGCCAGCCTGACTCACTGCAGACACTGGGACAAGGACAGATGTGTCAGTGCCTTTCACCAACCCTGGATGTGCAAAAGGCCTCCTCAGAGCCCAGCTAATTGCTCCAAAGCACACTTCTGTTAAATCAATGGATATGCTTTTACACCCTGCATCTCCGTGTTTAGAGCACTCTCCCCATATTTTAAATGCAGATTTCTCGTTAGCTGCACTCTCGGATGATTTAAGATGCATCTGTCTGATGAACACTGACAGCTTTCATAACTGCCTTTACTACTGTCCATAAGATAGTTTGTTCCTTCCAAGCACCAGTAGGAAGTTGGTTTTACACTGGGCAGAATTCAAATCTCGAACACAAATTAAATTTGCAGTGAAAACCAATGCAATAATTGAGGCCAAAACTTGGCCTACTGACCCTACTCATTTGAATGCTATTTCTGAGGGGATAATGATGTATTATTCTTCCTTTTTGACAATTACTCCTTCACAGATAATTTTTGAAATTTTCTGTGCCATTTTTGTGTAATGTTGCTCTGGTATCCTGGATACTTAGTTGTAATATTCTGTGCTCCTGTCATGCCATTATAGTTGCCTAAAGCATGTTTCTTTATTCCTTTTTTTGCTCTACCTTTCTTTTTGGCTCTTTCCTGTATTCTGCCACCACATTAACTTCATTTGTGTAACCAAGAAAATGAAGAATTCTACTGAATTCTGAAAGAAACCTTTGTGTTTCATGAGTTTTCTTCTCTTATTATCCCAGTACTTTACAAACTGCTACTTCAGCTTTTCACTCAAAGGATCACCCCTCAGCCTTCTGTATTGCACAAAAGTCATCTATTTTTAGCCCTTCCCGTTAAAACCTATCCCTGCATGGTATTATTCACAAATTTGACTGTTACTACTTTTGCTATATGGATGTTCCAAACCAGTTGCCCCCTATTCCAGTGTGGATAGAAAGTATGGAGTGGATATATGATTTATCCTTCTGATATCACCTTATTCCTGTCCAGTCACTCCTATAACATGGACAAGGTTCTGCATTTTCTTCTTCCCATGTCAGTGATGGGGAGAGATTACTGTCCTCCTTCACATTCACACCCATCAGATGGGGATTGGTTTTGATTTGCTTCACTGTCAGATACATATTATCATTGCCCTGCTTCTGACCAGAACAGGGTTCATTTTTTGCAGTAGCCAGGAAGGGCATGGCCAGACCCTGATATTATTGTACACCACCTCACATTGCTAGGGGCAGGGGAAGGGTTTTCTCCCAGGGAGGAAAGATTTCTTCCAGTCAAGAAAACATGGCAGAGAGAGCCGTCTGGTATTGTTTACTTACAAGGAGTTTTTCTGTGTGAATTATTTATTTTTTTATATGTCTTGTTGCTGTTGCTGCTCATTTTTCTTATCTCATTGCTGTTTCCAGTAAATTGTTCATATCTCAACCCATGATCTTTGCTTGTTGTGCCTCCAGTTGGAAGGGGAGAGGGAGCAGAGGGTGATTATAGTGGGAGTACTTAATTGGAGATTACCATTTCTAAGCCATGACAATCATTTAAAAAATAGTTATGTCTCCCTGTGTGCAATAGGTACAAAATGCATACTGCCACTGTGGAAATTCTTTACACAAAAATTGCTGTTTGATATCCCAGATCTTGGAGTAACTACATCTAAGTGTCCATTTGTCTTGTTTTCCAACCCAGAGACTTCATTTTTACCAAGCTGTCATTTCAGTCTTCAAAATCTCTGCAAAATCTCTGCATTATCCTGTCTCAGAGGTCACTGTAAAATCTACTTCAAACCCTTTAGTATAATGGCCACTTAGACTGACCAGTGTCCCACTGTTGCCCTCTCAATAGGTGTACCCTTCTCTTGTCCCTCATCTCCTCCTTGCCATGTCACCTTTGCAGAGCCCACAAGCCTCCCTTCTCAGCTGGTAAAGCCTCTCTGAACATCTGAAATCCCAAATCCTCAGCACCTATGGACACATCTAGTGACAAATCACTCCCCAAAACCAAGACTTTCACTTCTCTGTGTTCAAGTTTACCACTTTGCTGTAAAAGGGCTAAAAAAATATTTTTCTACCTACCCCACAAGAACATGTGGTTTGTTTTATGACAGTTGTACCAGTAGCATTTGTAAAGCAATGACTCACTGAGTGGTAGTACAGCAAATAGTTCAAATATTTGTTTATGCTGTATTATAGCTAAACCTTTGTATTTTTTTAATGTGGAATCTTCACTTCTGACTAAGCTTTGGGATGGATGTAAAAGTGTTGGACTGAAGTCCTGGCCTTAAGCTGAATCTGAATGAAGCCCATATGCTGGAGAAAAATACAGGATGAGCTGTACAAGAAAGACCAAAAAAAGCCATAACTGAACAAGGCAGAGGAGAAAAAACTGCCAATGAATATAAAAGAAAACAGCATTAATATTTTTCTAATGATTTCAGGTGAAATTTTTATGTAAATTATTAATTGCTTCCTGTGTTTCTGGACTTGCTTTAATGTTGAAAAGCACCTTTAGTGATAGTAATTTTTTTTTTTTTTAAACTATTACTTACACATTTCAAAATCTGTTTGGAAACATATTTTAAAAAAATTTAAAAATTTATTAATTTTTAAAATTAATATTTAATATGAAATTTAAATTTTTAATATATTTTATATAATTTATATATTTTATAATTTTATATATTTTATATTAAATTTAAAAATTTAAATTTTTAAATTAAAAAAAAATTTAAGTATTTTTTAAAAATTCCAGGCAGTTTTACAGTGAGAACTGTGAGCTGTTCATATAAACACAGGTTTCCTAAGAAGTCTCTTCAAGTCATGCTCCTGTTCCTATAAACTGCTTTTTAAATAAAACCTAAAATCTTAATGGTTTAAATCCCAGGGATTCCTACTTAGATTTTACTTGCATTTAAGTAAATAGGGAATAACTGTGCTGATTTATAGCACTCTAAAGGAAGCACAGGCAGAATCAGAACCTTGCTAGGCTGTGCTGAGTCTTTTTTGCTGATAAACACACACATTTCCCACACACACACACTTAGATGGTAGAAAACTGAAGAATCCCACTGAATTTGGCAGAAATTAATTGTGCCAGCAAGTTTGTTGTGGGTGTGTTCAGAACTGACCACTTTTTGGCATAAAGGACACCAAGAATTTGGTATGTCTTGCTTCTTGCTTTCTTTTCCTTAAGAACTATGAACACTGAAATACAATAATTAACTAATTTATTGTTTAAAAAAACCCAAGGATTTGATAAGTGTGTGCTTTAAAATAAACACATACCCCCATGTTCTTTGGATTTCCGCATGTATGTGATAATTAACGTCTGTAAGTCAAAGGGATTTAAACCATTTATGGAGGAACAGACCCAAAGAGGTCTCCCCCACATTGGATAACATTTTTTGATGATATGGGTGCGCTGTTGGATTGCAAAGGAAAAATTGCTGCTCTTCCTCCATATAAAGAACATTCTCAAGATTACCTTAACCTGCTGCTTTTGAGGATCTTTATTTTTTCATGCACTTTACTTGCAACTTCAAAAACTCTCTTGCTTTCCAAATGAAAGCCTAAAACATTTTTAACAAAATGAATGCATTTAGGAAGGAACAGCTGTTTGCTGTGCAACCTGTGAGCAATAAGCCTGGACAGAAATATGTTCTGTGTCATGAACACATCCAATATGAAGGGGTTTGTATGATGCAATTGCCTACACGGCCAGGGACTACACAGGTTGACCAAAAAGGTCTGTTCCTGATCCCTGTGTCATCTGTCAATTTTTCTTTTCCAAGATACAGTACCAGTCTGTACAAAACCACCATTCCTCCAGTGCAAGACTCTTGTGTATATAATTATTCCTGTTTGCTCCAAAACCCACAATGATTGTGGCACTGCCACCACAGGTATAGCTTATACACATGTACTTCAATATCTTAAGAAAAGAAAATTTTGTAGATTACATCCTTAAATTTTTAGTGAATGGCTTTAACAGACTGAGAGAATTGACCACGCTTAATTTCCAACCAGGAAAACGCTTTTGGAAACAAAACAAGAGAGGACAGGGTTATGAAAATGGGTCCTGTTACTAGAGTCAGCAGCAGGGGCAGATGGAACCACGGGGGAACCAGGGCCCTGGTGTGGGACTGCAGATGCAGCACTAGGACAGGTTTGAAGAGAGTCAGATAAGAACAGCTGAGAGAGCAGACCAGAATTTCAGTTTCAGTGAGACTGAGTTTCTCAGAAAGGTGGGACTTCCAAGAAAACTGGCGTAAGGTGGCTGCAGATATGAGTGGACATGGAAGCTGTGGTTGGTTTTGGCTCTCAGCCAGAGCTTCATTGGATCTCCACTGGCAATGGAGGGAAACTTCCTCTGCCAGGAGGCTCCTTACACACAGAGGAAATCGTGTTGCTCAGGGAAGGTAACAAAAAAAGTGTATTTATGCAGGCAAAATGTTGGGTCCAGAGAAGTTAGGAATGTGAAAATATCACTTTGAGCAGTAACGTCTAATGGCTGCATCATTACTGTAAAATGAAACTAATGGCATTGCACTTCTGCTTTTCCACCTAAACCCCAACCATGGAATCTCATAGCAGGAAACCTCTGCAGCATTACTGTCTCTCAGGAAGGGAAGATCAAAGGTGCAGGACAGGGAGCAGCAGGAGATCTTACAGCATTTATTTGTTCTGTTGTAAATCTTCCTATGTCTGTGTTGAAGGACACAAACAGCTGATGCAGTGGTTTCCAACCATGTGTAATACCAGGCTGATAGGCTTTGCCCGGTGAAAACGCAGACGTTCCAGGATTTCCCTAGTAAGTTTAACACCTCTTCTGATTCTGAGAAATTGGAAACCAGAAAATTAAAACCCCATATGCTTAAAAACAGGAAAAAGGAACTGAATAAAAAGCAGTCTTTTGACGTTTATGGGGTGTTCACTGGTTTTCCTGGGAAGATGTCATTTGATGTTTTGCCTATGGGTAATTCAGATGAAGAATGGCTTCTCTTTCATTTTTAATACTATCTAGCCCTTTCACTTTCATTCTGACCTTCCAGGTAACACCACAAATTTAGTGCTGAGGGGGTTTCATAGCTGGACCTACTCTATGGGTCAGATTCTGAAGAGAATCCCAGCAGCCATTCCACTATTATTTTTTTAACATGAATACTGGCTGCTTCAGAAAATACGTTGCCGTATTTTTTGTACATCTGGAACAAATGCTCCAATTACCAGATTTTGTGAAACTGAACACAAATACAAGAGAAACAAAAATAGGTTACAAAGACAAGAAGGCAAGAGATTTACTGCTAATGAGATACAGTATTTCTCAAAGCAAAGGTAACAAAAAGGGGGAAGTTAGGGCAATACGGAATTTTTAAAAGACAAACATGTTGAATCAGATGGCCTTTATCTCTCTCAGAAATCTTACTGCCTTTCCTTCCTTGGCGCTTTCTTCAAATATCCTTCCAATACCCCGAGGCACAACATGGGACAAAGACCTCCAATGAAAAAAAACCACATAAACCAGTACAAGTCCTGTAATCATAGTAATGAAAGGCAGTTTTTCTAGTGTCTGTCATGCAGTTGCTCTGATGTTCTGAAGAGTTCACTAACTGAGACCATCTGAACACTACAGATTACAGTTTAAATTGCTAATGTGGATGGGCATGGCAAGAAGAGGAGATGACATGTATTTATTTTGGAAATCACTATGTAGATATGCAACCTTCCAAACCTTTCTAGAAGTTTACTGATCTCCCAGAAGGTGTCTTCTGGAAGCACAAGGATTTTTATTTATGCTCTTCAGAGCTGTGAACTGAGATGAGTATGCTGTGCTTTGACTTTACAGTTACATCTGTAGAAATAATTCCATAGGATTTATCCTTTTCTTAACTTAGTCTGAATTTTTTTTTTTTAATATGTAAACAATAACATTATGCTGTTAATTATTTTGACCCAGAAATCTTCTGTGAAGGAAGGGGTGTGGGGGTTGTTGTACTCTGCATATATAAGCATAGCACTTCTGAAGCTCTAGATATTTGGACTGTAATTCACTAGTATTTTTTTTTAATTTCACATGAAGTTTAGAATACAGATGTATTTTTAAAGGCTTTTTACTTATGACTTTCATCCTAGTTCATGCAGCTGCGTATAGAGCTAGGTTTAAGGCTACTTGGAAGCTAAAAAATGTGCTCAAATGCATTTGTAGAGATGTCATGTTCTCATTCTATTTGTTCTCTTTAAAAGTGTTTATATGGTAACAGATCAGCACCTCAGTTCATCCAGAATGAGCCAGGAGGAGCAGGGAGAGAGAGAATCCAGGGAAGTGATGGTACATGACATTTCTAGCACTCTTTTAACTGTGATACCTCTACAAAGTTTGTTTATAGTCATTGCACTTCTATTAAATTTAACTCCTTAGTTTACCAAAGAAAATATAGTGAAATCATGGATTTGGCAACTATAACTACCAAGGTCACTTTCAGGAACATGTTACTCAGTTCTGATTAAAGATGGAACTGAGGGAAAATGGAAAATCACAGACACTGAAGCCCTAGATATTTTCTGCATATTCTCAGAACCTGTATTGCTTATTCTAGGGGAGGAATTAAGGTATTATTTCTATTAATCACTAGCTGTCACAGAATTATTTCTCATTAAGAAAACCAATATGATTTGTGCAACCGTAAGTAAATGCAGAAAGATTATTACTTTACACAGTACCTGTTAAAACAAATATACATCATTAAAAAACCAAAGTAATGCTTGTTGTTACTGTGGACTGTGGATAGAAGGAAAATGGGACAGACAGTAGCAGGTGTGGCTAAAACCCTGATATTTATGCCTCCAGTGAAGCACTTCCCAGTGGCACTCTGAAGGGGATAAATATTACTGAAGAACTTAAAGCCCTGTGATAGAAAAGGGACCATGTTGAGAGGTCAAGTATGTTCAATGCTACCCTCAGATGCATTCAGTGAACAATGAGGCAGTAATGAGGATGAGAAAATATCTACTCAGATGTTTTATGCATCATTAGTCAAGCCAGTGGGTATTATGGTTGAACTAGAAAAATCAAGGAAAACAAACTAATTTTGGATCAAACCACATTTTTTTCATTTTCTCCCCAACAAAACAATAAACTTAAAAGAGGGTTGACCAGAAACAAAGCATTTTGTCTTCAGTTTATTTAGTCCTTCTTTATTTCATTTAGTTAGCTAAATTTGAACATTGATAGCTTTGTTCTGAAAATACTGTAATGACATGCTTAGTCCTTCCCAAATATATTTGCTTTCTGAATGTTTTTTTCAGAAGCTATTTATTAAATTTGACCCAATTTCATAAATACTTCTATTCTCCCTTCATGATATGTTTAACTGGTTAATCACATTCTCCATTGCCATTATTTTGTTTCCCAGGAACAAAGACTACTCATATTTTCTCCTTTTATCCTCATAATTGAAATGCAGGATGCCTCATCACCAAAATACTTGAGTGTTTTCCATATTAAAAAATGCCCTCCACAAAACCTCTTCACACAGAGCAACAATGTGAGAATAAGAAATCTGTGTAGTTAAAAGATATGTGCACGAGTGAAAAAACGTGAGAGTGGAGAGATGGTTTTTGTACGTGATCCCAAAAAAGGTGAGGTATTTGTCCATCCTTTCTGAGGTTCTTCCTTCAGTGAGCAAGCTGGGGAACAAAGATGTTGCAATCCCCCAAAACAAAGACAAGTAACTCCCAAGCAGCACCAACCTGACACGGAGTTTGTGTTCCAAGACCAAAGTCCTGAATTAGAAGGGAGGAGAATGCTTGTGTTGTTTATCTGGTACAGGCAGAACAGCACTCACCCAGACTCTCCAGTACTGATAGGTGTGCTCTACCGAGTTTAGCAGCAATTTCATTATTTCCCCAGGACATACATATATGTGTTTTGCTCCTTGGTATAGCAAGCTACAGTAATTAAGGTAACAAATCCACAGGCAGCCCACACAGAGTTCCACGGTTCAATGTACAGTTTTTCTGGCTAGTCCCTGATAGAAAGATGAAAGTATTTTAAAGCCAAGGATAATTTGGGCAGCTGCTCTCTATAAAGTCAACACGATCATAATAAGTCTACTATTAGTTTGACAATTGAAAGCTACACATCCCACATGAGGACAAGAAAAATGCCAGTTCATTTATTTTGTGAAGCCTTTTCCTTCTTTTCTGACAAATTATCTCAAACTTGCCCAGGCTGAGCTTCAGTTAATTGTTTTGCCTCTCTGAGCAATCCTGAAGGGGACTGTGCTAAATTCAGAGTAAAGAGGATGCCTTGCTTTGCTTCTGAGTTCTGTGTAGATACTTGATAAGCCAGAGCACAGGAAGGAGCTGTTTGGGATGCTGCAGTGAGAGCCCTGGGGATGGAGGAAGGTGTCCACTATGACTCAGAGACAGATATCTTAGCACAGTTCCCATGTAAATGAACTGAGATAGAAGTATAATGTTTAGTTGCTAATTACATTTAGACTCCTTTGGGGAACCCACCAAGATTTCTATGAATGTACAGTTCCAGCCAGTGAACAGACAGAATTAATCCACTGGTTTACTCTAACAAGGGACCTAAAATGAACAATTGCTTACACTGCTGTGATTGCCCTTCTTCAAGGTTAAATTCTCCATACAGATTCCACTGTTGTTCTTCACGTGAGATGGTTTTTCTTTGAAGAGTAATGAGAGCTATTACATGATCTAGCCACTTATTTATTTTTCTAAATTAACAATACTGCTTTGGGTAATGATTTTTTTTTCATTAGTAGCATCTTTATCCTTCATAAACCACATATTAAAAACAAAATTAAAAAATTAAGAATCAAGAAATAAAACCTGGGAGAGTATTTGAAGGTTTCCTTATCATAACTGATCTTCCAGCATTGACTTCTCCTGGCAGATGTATGTAACAAAAACTTTGTTCTAAAAACCCTCCCTACCTCCCCCACATTACCTATTCTAATGCTTAATTCCCACTACGATTACAATTTTTTTCCTAATTACTCAATCTGAATTTCACTTGGTGTGGTTTAACCCCGACTTGCTGTCCACTGGTTGTGTTTGGATTTTCCTCTGCACTCTCCCTCTACTTGAGGCTGTACCAGCACTGAGATAGCACAAAGATTTTTCAGTTGTACAGCCCAGGTTCCACAACATCATGGTTCTGTTAATTCACATTCAGGGTGCAGTCCCAATACAGTCCCTTAGCCCCTGGTGCAGAAATGTTCCTTACACTGACATTCTCCAGCATAGGCTGATGAGATTCATTCCTTCCATGTACAAATCCTGCCTTTATGCCCTTTGTTTGCTTTTTTGTCTTTTAAATGGTGCATTCAAAAAAATTGTGTATTTACTCAAATATTCCTAAAAATACAAATATTTATAAGTTTGAAGCAGCAAAGTGGATGTACACCACCACAAACAAGATCTTTGCTGTAAAATACTGCAATTTGTTGTCATCAGTACTCTGTTCAAGGTAGTTTCAAGACACAAAGACTGGGGAAGTTTATAGGGACATAATATCTGTGTGAATTCAGGAGAACGATCAGTAGCTAACAATACAGCAAAAGATGGTTTATTTACCTCTTTGAAACAAGAGGTAGCTGAGGAATGTAACAGTAATAGTCTCATTTTGCAACCAGATTTTCAAAGAAATTGTGCTTTCATTAATGATCTTAGACTCTCTCTTGTTTCTTCACACTGGAGCTATTGCAAGTGCCCAGATCACATTTGAGGATGTGTTTACATCTCTTTTAATGTTTTCAGAAGGGGCAGTGGCCTTGCTGTCAGAATACCACTGGGGCTCTGCATTCCTCTCCAGTGCTGACAGGTCTGTTCATAGGAATTCTTTCTAATACAGTTTTGGTTTTTCCTTTAGGTAGAGAGGATTGTAGACAAAAGGAAGAACAAGAAGGGAAAATGGGAATATCTCATCAGGTGGAAAGGCTACGGGAGCAATGAAGACACCTGGGAACCTGAACATCACCTACTCCATTGTGAGGAATTTATTGATGAGTTCAATAGACTACACGTTAGCAGAGAAAAGCGATCCCGGCACGGGAAACAGGCCAGTACACCAAAATTATTGCGGGAAAGCCGAGGGTCGTCCGTTGAGAAAATATCACATAGACCTTCTGAATCTGGGAAGTCTAAAGGATCAACACACAAAAGGAAGAGAATTAATCCATCACATCAAAAACAGAAACGAGGATATGCAGCAAAGCCAGGATCTGCAAATGACAGGGCTGCTAAAACTGTGACTTACCGAACTACTCCCAGCGGTTTACAGATCATGCCACTGAAAAAGCCACATAATGGTCTGCAGAATGGAGATGGCAGCCATGAGAAAGATTCTAGACATTTTGGGAATGGCTCACAGCAGCAAAACGTGGATTTAAATGATCACGAAGGAGAACAAACCTTGCCCAGCATGTTGGAAGTCAGTAACGATTCCCCTGTTGTGAATGGAATTGGTATGTGATTTAAACAACTCATCTTTGGGGGAGGGGGGTGTTAGTTGCGGCAATTGCAAGTAGAGCCCACTCGTGGAAAAATTGTTATCACACAAGTGATGTGGTGAGAACCACACATAAACAAGTTCCACACTTTCTCTATATATTATACACTTTTTTTTTATCAGTTGGTTTCTCTCTTTCCTTTTCCCATGGAGTGACACAAAGCAGTGTGGGCTCTGTCGTGTGCCTTTGCAGTGTAAATCCCTATGGGAAATGAGGACAGGGCATGGAGTAGGGATGACAACTGAGGTATGTACAATGCTGCAACTTTAGGTTTGTGTATCACCATGTAACAAATCACTTCTCAGTTAGGTGTGCTCAAACCCAGTGGTCTAGAAAAAGCAGAATTATTTTACAATTAATACCACTCTTGCTAAAGCATCCTGGTAAGTATGGCTGAATAAGATTCAAATTCTCGGTGCTAATGCTTGTCGTGGTCAGGAACACTGAGAATAGCCAGGTCCTTGTCTCTGACAGTGACTGGACACATGAAAAGTCGCAAGACAGACTTTACAGAAGGTACAAACAATCTTGAAGTGAACAAGAAGTAGGAAAAATTTGTTTCTAATCTTCATAGTTACTGACTGGCTTAGTTCTCAAAGAATAAGGTTTATGTTCTCTATAAAAACTATTCAGCTTAACACAAATTAAATATCTTCTCATTATCCATACGCATCCAGTCTCTTTGGTTTGTTTGTTTTTAATCGTACCAAATTTACAGCCTCAGTGGTGTTTTCTGACAGTAATTTCCAGGAGTTAACAGTAAGGTGAACATTTTATTTGATCAGGTTTTGGGATTTGGGATTTTGTTGGGGGGGCTGACCTTTATTTTCATGGAATAACCTCTTGTCCCTCTATGAAGGGGTGAAGTGGAGGATGCCCTGTCAGTCAGTAGGCAACTCCAGCCCTTCCAGCCTTCCTACCACCTGGAAGTCTTTACAGATTCCTGACAGTTTTGAGTATTCTCTTGTGCCATTGGTGTGGGGGGTGGTTTTAATACCTTTGAAAAACAGCAGGAGCTGTTCCAAATGATTTCCTACTGCTTACTGATACAGTGATGATAGAACCTTTGGAGAATTATTTTTTCTGCTCTTACACACTGCATAAAGGTTTTCATTGAGTGATCCACAGTTGCTCTTGGTTTTTTTTTTCCTTCCTTGTTACAGTTAATTTGGAACACAGCTTTATGTATGATCCCTTTCACTATGCATTTAATCTGCTTTACTGTTGCCAATTCACCTTTTTCCTATGATTCAGTGAAGTTCTTCAAAATCTTTCCTAGTTTTCACTCTACTTATTTTGTATTGCCTTCAAATTTTCCTCTCATATTTCTCTTCCCAGTTCATTAATACATACATTAAATAAACTAACCCTTCTGCAGGTCCTTGGGACAGCCAACTTGACATGATGAAAAGTAGCCATTTGTTCCAATTATTTATTTTTATTAGCTACTTTCTATAGCCCATGATAGTACTCATTTCCTTAACAGCTTCTTGTGAATTATACACTGCCAAAACTTTTCAGTAGTCAACATAAATTATATCACCCCTTTCCTTTTTCCACCCTACTGGCAACCTGGCAAATGCTCCTTGAGTTGGGAAGGAGAACTGACCTTGCCCAGTCCTACTGGCTATATCTGATAGCTACTGAGATCTTTCAAACCAAGCATCAAATATGCTATTAAAAGACTCTCAAATCAGCAAAATGTGGGGTCAGATTTAAATGCATAAGTATTCCTGATGATGTTAATGACATTTAAAGTTAGGAGTTTGAGTTCATGAAAGAATGCTTAAATGTTACTTGCTTCTTCAAAACAACTTGCATATCTAATTACGGATGTGTATAAAATTCTTTTTCTTTTTCTCCTTACTGTTTCTAATGAAGTTTTTTTAATCATTTGTTTCATGTTATTCATGAGGAAGTTCTGATACAAAATGTATCTTTAAAATGCATTAATTCCCATATTTTAGAATATTTTGTTTAATGCAGAACTAAAGGGTCACAAAGAACCATGAGGTCAAATGAGCCTTTCCTTTGTCCCCACAAGAGCTAAGGAATGGCCTCTACCACCCCTGATTGAATAATCCCTGTCAGAGAGCTCTAGTTCAGTGGAAAGCTGCTTTGCCTGAGCAGCCAGGTGTTCTCTCCTGGCCCAAGAGCTGATCTCTGCAGCTCCTTTCAAACAGCTCTTTATGACGGCTTTGCATTCTCCAAATCCATCAGTTGTGTTCTGTATTTTGCTCCCCTTGCATTCTGTAGGCAAAAGTAAGAGATCTCTAAATCTCTGCCTGGTTCTTTTCAGAAAAGCCCATACTCAGCAGCACTGCCAAGGTCAGAAATCCCTCGAGTCCTGCTGTGTGATACTCAGCACATGCAGAGTAGAGAAAACTACAAAGAGGAGAGATGAGACTGCCAGAGTAAGAGCAGACAGAAACTGGTGAAGAAGGGTCAAAATCAAATTACTAGGTTTTTTCTTAATATTGCCCTGCAAGCTTGAGAGAAGCCACATTTCCTGATACAGGGGTCTGAAATGTCAAGTGGAAGAAACTTGTACTACTGCCCACCAAGGCCAACAATTTCCTTAAATCCCTTGGTATTCACACTCACACAGAGGATGCAAGTGTAATTCTGCCTCATGGCCCATTATTATCACAGAAACTCACTTTAAATTGGGATCAGTGCCACACAAAAAACGGGCTGAAATTTTACAAATTACAAATGAAGAAAGTTTCAGAGGAAAAATACCCAATTTGTTGAGAACCAGAAATTTTGTTCCAAACATCTTGGGTTTCAAAACTTTCTCCAGATCTGAGCCAAGGTCCTAAGGCTGTGTCCCTGGGGACCAGGAGCAATGTGGCAGTCTGCTTGGCAGGACTCCCACGTTTAGCTTGGAGGCAGCCAGCTATGCCAGAGGTTTCAGGCAGTCTGCCACTGAGTCTGGAAGTTGAAAGCCTGGCATGCTCCAGCAGCGCTCACAGGGCTCCCAGGCACTAGATGTGGAACAAAGAGGGAGCCTGGAGGACCTGGTTTGGCTCCCAGAAGCTGTGGCTCCTGGGCAGCCCCACTCAGAATCCAGGGAAGCAGACATTTGTGTCAGCTTTGAGATTGCCTGTATGGAACCTAAATGAATGTCAGACTTATTTCACAGCTAAGTGTAAGACTGCACAGAAAATGTGTATAGAAATTTTAGGTTTGTCTTGAGATCAAGCCCAGATTTGGAAAAGTCAAAAATTCCCTACAATTTGAAACCCGGCTGTAGGCCCAGCTCTGCTACCAGTGTGAGCTATGCTTGAAGGTCTCCAAAACCCACCAACCTGAACCAGTATTGTTTCATATTATAATAATGTTTAACCACCAGTGCATTGGACCAAGCAATATAAACAGTAATGTTTAAACGAGAAGTAATCAAATAATAGCTATTTTGTTTGTCTGTCCCTGCCAGTTCTGTTCAAACAAATAACAGCTATTTGAAAATCAGCTTTTGATGACTCCTTGAATGAATTTCCACCAGTCTGTTTGGTTTTGTGTATAAATCCACTTGGGTACAAATGTTTCTTCTTCAACCACTAGACAAAACTCTTCACCAGGAAGGTTTTTACTCAGAAGGATGTGTGCAACCCCCAGGTGTGTGCACAAAATGATAAATGCACCCCAGTGGAGGCCGGGGACCTTGTGGAAGCTGGGACAGATCTTTAACACCAAAAACTGTCTTCTACCTTCTACATATCCTGCCATAAGGAGAGCAGAATCATCTTTACTGACAGTTATTTAAGGGTCTGCAAATTGGAAATTGTTGAAAAACTCTGTGAAAAATATCCTCTGATGCTCCCAGGAGCTAGCAGTACTGTTCTTTCTGATGATATTTGTTGTCTTCTGTTACCACATTTCTGTTTCTCTCCAGATATTGTAATTGAGAGTGATTGTTTTGTCAAGTTTCTTGACAGCATCAAAAAACATCCCCTTTTAATTTTCTCTTTCCTTTTTCTACATTGCTCTATTTCTGTACCATCTGCTGTAGAATTTCTGCCTGTCATGTATCACTAACCACTCTTTTTCTCCATTACAAAAATCTTTGTAGTCTCATAGTGCCCTTGATTTAAATACTCTCGGTGACTTAGTCACTGCTTCCTCTTGGTTTTTTGGCTTATTCTGTTTTTATTTATTCTGAAAGAATACTGGCAGTAAAAGACAAGCAAACATGCTTGCTCTCTCAGTTTGGATAAAAACTCATTGCTTTTAGATATCTTACAGATGCTCCCTTAGCTGCAGAAGTCTGAAATTATTAGTAAATCCTCAACAGAACACAGTTTTTAAGTATGTACAGTATTAACCATGACCACAAGAAAGACAGAAAAGAGGCAGTTAAAGGCTATTGGGACAACTGAGGAATGCCAAGCTGCTTTACCAGGGAGAGTGAGGGAGCATGGCTTATTTCACCTAGAAAAATTAAAGCCTCGGCTCCATCATCCTTTCCATTCAGCATGAATGCATACTGCTAATAAAAGCAGCAGTCCAGCTCTCCTTCCCATGACATCCTGATGGTTACTCCCATCCCTCCCTCTGCACCAGTTTTAGTACTCTTGAGGCTACAGGGTGAACCTGATCTGTTTGAAAATTAACCAGTTTTGCAGGGTGAGTTTTCAGCCAGAGCAAATCACCAGGCCAGTTCGTGGTGTGTACATGGCTCATAACTGTACTGCGATTGCTGTGGAGGGTGGTGGCACAGGGACTGCACCACTGAACTGATGAAACACTCAGAACAGATGTATCTGAAAAGAAGAGTAGCTTCAGGTGTCCTCTACTAGCAGGCAGAAGCAGTGGAAGGAGATATGGAGCTCTGAGTCCCCCAAAGCACTGAGGGTCACTGTGATCTTTCCTCTCTTTCCTACTCTTTGTCTGCCTCAGCTTTTTAGAATATAAATTTCCAATGTGTTTTCTGCAATGCCTGGTATACTGGAGCTCCAGTCTCAGACCCCTTGGCAGTGGTGGAGTGCTGAAGAAGATGCAGAGACAAGCAGATAAAATGAAGAGGATATTACAGGAATAAAAGAGGCTTCAGTTAGGAGAGGGGGTGGCTGAGGGGGAGCATGATCAAAGTTTACAAAACCATCAAGGCCTCAGATATACTAAATGCAGAACTGTTGCTCATGAAATCCCTCGATAGCAGAACTAGGGACCACTCACTGAAACTGGTGGAACATCAGATAAAAGCACAGATGAAAGAAAATTCTTCTTTGTGTAGTGGCTACCCAACTTCTCAAACTCATACCACAGGAAGCTGTGGAGACAGACAGCATCAACAGGCTCAGAAGGGGATTAGAGAAATCCATGAAAAGGTCCACAAGCAAACACTGAAGGAAGCAGGAGGGATGAGCCCTCTCATATTTCTGTAAAACACTTAGGGATGATACTATGGGAAAGGACTGCAGAAGGCAACCAGGCTCGAATTTTCTCCTTAAATAGCATCCTTTACTGCCATCCTTTACTGCCATTCTTGGAAAAGGATTACTGCATGCACCAGTGGTCTGGGGATATCTTATGTTCCCTTAAAAGAATATTGAAGCTTCTTATAAATATAAATGTTGGTTTAGGTGTTACACAAGTTCTACTGCTGATTAAACACAAGGTAATAATTAAACTCCCACTAAAGGAAAGAGTATTGTCTCCCATTCTGTTTTCTCTACTTAGACTGACCATCTAATACTTACTTATTACTAAGCCAGTAAACCACACTTAGATGTATCTAAAGCTTCCTTAGTTACCTTGTGACATCCTTAATTTGTTTCATGTGCAGTTTAAATTGTTTTGTGTCCTTGAATGTCTCTTTTTGCCCGTCACAGTCATTTTTCACCTTGACATACTCAGGTGCTGCTACCATTGTGTGCATTGAGCAGGTGATGACATTGGTCCTCCTGCAGGGACAATCCCAATGGCTCCAGTGGCTCCAGAGCAAACCTTCAGGAGCTTCACCACCTCCATGCAGCAGACATGCTAAATTGGCCTGGTTTCACATCAGTGTTGCCTTTAGATTGTGCTGATCATTTTCTCCAGTTTATCGGATTAAACAAGATTACAGTGATGCATTGGAGACACGGAAACAACAAACTACTCACTATATATTGTTCTGTTGATGATCCACTCTTGGAAATTACACTTTTCCATATATGTTTGTCTCATATTTAATACAGATCTTTTCTCTGGTTAAATTTCTTTCAGCTGGCATCCAGATAGTTAAAATACTGTGGTAAGATCTATAGTTTCTTACATCATATATTCATCTACAAACTGAATACATGAACAAAGAAGAATAAAAAAAAAATTTGGTTTTGTTGAGGTGGATTATCTGAGTGAATTAATCTTCTACTTTTCTCTTAACCATCTGTATATAAAATAGATGTGGCATAACCTTCCACACTAGGTAGATAATCACTATAGTTTGTTTGACACACCTTCCATTCCATGGGCATTTGTGCCTCTGATTTTGTAAGTTCTTTACACTTTTTTGCGATTTTTAACTCATCTCATTTAAGTAGCTTATTGCTGGGTCAAGCAAGATACTAAGGATTGAATAGATAAAAATGGAATATTTAATAGCCTGCCTCAGTCAAATAGTTGATTAGTTTCAGTATATTATTCCCAATGACACTGGTGTTCCATTAGTAATTTCACAAGTTGATTTCTGTTTGCAAGTATACGTCAAAATAGATGCAGTAGCAAAACCTTATGAAAAAGAAGAAATGTGCCATAGGAAATTATTCATAATGTTTAAAGTTCAAGCACATGGTAATTTCTGAACTTGGAGATACTTTTTGTCAAGAAAACGAATTTCAAACTCTTCTGGTTTCAAATGATTTTTTTGAAGTGATGATCTAATGGAATTTGGCAATGTTTGCATTGCACCAGGTAAATCCTCTATTCAGTACAACCCAGGCAATGCTTTAGATGGTATCTCTTAATTCAACAACAAAAAAGAGCTTTCTGATTGACTGAACATACTGCTGGACAAAGGTGGATCCCCATGTGTAGATGTGTGAGCTGTGAGTACACACATACACACACCACACGAGGCCCAGTCACACACTGCTGAGCACTGGCTGGATTTTCACATCCCATCTCCCAGCTGCAGTGCACATACAGCATTTCACACACTGTGAACAATTCCACAGGCCACTGCCAACTGTGAGGTGTCAGACAGATTAGTTACCTACGTAAGCATGAGGCTGAAACACAGCTAATCCAAAATGAGGGTAAGTGATTTTGGTTTAGAGTGATCTGTCACAAATTCACTATTCAATTCTATTCCAACAGAGCATTTTTAATTGGATGGTGGTCACTTAAACTATAAAATTTAAATCTATGTTCTAATATTCATGTTGTCTGCCCTTTAAAAATTCCTGGCTATTTGAAACCAGGAGCTGGAACAGGTCAGCTTTGGCAGGAGCAAAGAACAGAACAAACAAAGGTGTTTTCATTCAGCTCTCTCTTGGCCTTTCTTAAAAATGGTGCATTGTGGGCTGGTGTCTATTTAAACAAAAACCAGTGACTTTAATCTCTGTCCCTCAACAACCTGTCTCTGCTTTTTTTTTTTAATGGCAATAGTGTGAAACATCTGTAATTAGAAAAGGATTATTGCATACAAATCTTGTAAAGCTCCTTCAACACCCCTGCTCACACTGTTACCAATCATCTTCTATTGCCTATTACAGAAACACTGTAAACATCAGCAAAGGAATGGTTTGCAGTTCCTAGTCAGTGTAAGTCAGAATAAACTGTCTTTTAAAACTGACTTATTATTACTCTCACTTGTTTTTAAGGAGGAATTATATCTTTCTTCTCATAGTTCCCTTTTTTCCTTACTGCTGGATACTCTCCAAAATGGCATCAGTTCATTGGGTCTAGAGGTTGTCTGATCAGAGAACAAAAAGTTCTGCACGTTGGAGTACAGAATAAGAACAATGGCTTGAGGCCACATTTGACTAGCCAGGCACATTTTTTTATTTATTTCACAGTGTTATTTCATATTTATTTATTTTTGTTGAAGCTAAAGGAGAGTATCACTCCATTTCTTTGATGATATAGAGGTAATTATGCTTCGATTCTTTCCATCTGCAAGGTTCTTCTCTGGCCAATGGAAGCTTGAATCTACATAGCACTGTGAAAAGGAAACTTGATGGAGAGAAAGATTATGTCTTCGATAAGAGACTGAGATACAGTGTGAGACAAAATGAAAGTAACTGCCGCTTCAGGGACATTGTAGTCCGGAAAGAAGATGGTTTCACACATATATTGCTGTCGAGTCAGACTTCAGAGAACAATGCACTGACCCCAGAGGTAAGTATTTAGCCCTAAAAACCAAAGCAAGCCATCCTAATGTGTAGGTTATCTTGCAAACACTGCATTTGAATTGGATTTTATGTATTTTTTTCCTAGTTGATGATCTTAGAAAAGAAATCTGGAGTACAGACATATCTAACTTTTTCACGCTTGGGATTCCTATCAAAAAGAATGCAATGGAAATTAGATTTTAATTCACCTGTCGGAAAACAAAAATTAGGAGAAAATAAAGGAATGATAGGGTCAGTATTTCCAGCATGGAGTTGTGTGAAGCAGCTTTTCACATGTTGAAGTTACTGATATTTACTATCCTTAGGAGAAACATGGTCTCTTTCCATTCACTAATATAAATAGTGCTCCAGTTGTATACAGAGAATTTCAGTCTATATCCTGAGACAGCCATTCTAAATTCTATCTTGATCCCTAATTACTTTTTTCTGAATCACTGTATGAGTCCTTATTTATGAAATCTTAACCAACTAGGGGCTCTAGCCTCAGCTGAAATGCATAAAGTCATACAACATATAAAAGATAGAAATGAATGTGCTTGTTCCAAATATGATGCACACAAGGGCTGACTTGCAAGGGCAGACTCAGACTTGCAGCTTGTACTCCCCCATGGATCACTGGAAGGGCTGAGGAGCTTTTCCTTCCATTCCCTGTGGTAGCAGTGAAGTGGGCAGCAATGCCCTGCTATAGCATTCCCCTGTCAGAAGAAAAGGGATGTCCATAAGTGCTGACATCAGGATGTATGTCCTGCAGAGAAGAGAGCATGCCTGAGCATGTTCCACGTGGGCACTAATGGCCTGATGGACAGGGCTTGCCCTGGAGCACAGAGGGAACAGCGGGACTTGCTCCCAGCACCAGTCTGGCCTGTCTGAGCAGCCTGCAGGCAGAGTTCCTCCAAGGGCTGCCCCCACTGGGGACATCTCAGCCTTTTCTGCCTGCAGACACTCCAGCACAGCTCCATCCTACACTGCAACTGCAAGGTCAGAGTGTACGAAACACCAGTTTGAGCACCACCTGAGGGAAGAGTAGACTGTAGCTTTGAGTAATCATTTTATTCAATAAGAAAATGAATAATTTTGAAGTTAATTACTTACAAGTGGCAAGTATGATGGGTCCTAAATTTGAGTCCCTTTCCCAAAGGCACACATAGACACAGGCAGTAGTACACTGAGTAATATTAAATGGTTAAAACTGATGGTACATAACATTTTGATTCCTAATTTTTAAACTATCTAATATTTAGAAGCACTATCTTGGCAATTACCACAGAACACCAAACACTTGCTTTTAACACTAATTCCTTAAAATGCATTAGATTGCATCAAATCCATCATTCCATCTCTGCCCTAATTACCACTAATTGACACTGCAGGTAGTTTAAATGAAGGAGCTCAAGGGCCTGAAAAAATATGAAATCATGGACTTACTGTGTTCAGTCTGAACCGACATACCTTTGCATTTCTGGCTGTGCTGTTCCACATCAGCAGTGTTCAGATGCTTTAACCAGGGGATTAATTCAGGGTCTTTGGATCTGCCAAACCAATCCATTTCATCCTTTGAAAGTTTTCAATATGCCAGGAACCCACCTCTGTGGAAGAATAAATGATAAGCATGTAATAGTCCTCTCCCTGCATCACCAGCGTAGACTATTTCTAGAACCTTTATTGAAGCTCACTTGAAAACCAGGAAACGCATTTTAGAAAACCACTTTACTGACCAGGATGGTGAGAAATTAATCAGGTGATGAGTTCTCCACATGGAGATTGTCTTTTTAAACCTCATCCAGGCCAAGAGCAATGGCAGGCCTTTGCCCCTGGAAGACTCACGGCTGCAAACATGAAAAGGCTTCTTTGGCCTCAGTCCAGGCTGCTGCCCATGATCATTCACACCACAAAATCCAGCACCTCCAGGATTGGCAATTTCACATTCTTGCTGGCAATTACAGCAAAAACCCATGGAACTGAAAGGAGGAATGTGTTGAATGACTTGTCCCTGCAGTTTGTCACCCATAGCCATAGGTGAGACAAACTGACAAACTGCTCTGGGGAGGTTTAGAGCATTTTCAGCTTCGATGCCTTTTATCCCCTGTGAATACAAACACACAATTCCTGCAAAATGAAGACAGTGTGTTTCATTTTGTCTAAAGAAATCCTGACTTCAAGCTTTATTAGACATTCAGTAAATTATGTTTGCCAAATAGCAAATGAATCATTTATTCAGAGCAGGTCTACTTAATGTGGTTAAATAGTGGCCTGGTCATACCCAGCCATCTACATTAAGGAAAAAACCAGGTGTGCACTGCAGTAATTTTAAACTTTTAAACTTAAACTTATACAAAATTCTTCTCACCCCTCAACAGCTCTGCTTCCCTTTGTGCTTTATCAGAATCTTCAGATGAAATTTAAATAGTTGTGTTCAACCACTGGCCTCCACTATTTATGCCAATTTAATTAAAATAACAAAGAACTTATACCAAAAAAAAAAGTCTAGAGAAGTCTACCTGACTCTTCATCCCATGTTGCTGGTAACCCATTTGTGCAGGTGATTTTAGCATGAAATGTGCCAATGCTCTTTCCAGCAGCCTTTGCACTGATTGAAGTTGGCTCAATGCCTCTTTAGTAATTGAGTTTTTTCCTACAAAAATGTTCAGGGCACTATAGAAATTCTTTCTTGTTTTTTAAAAGACCTCATAAAACTTCCAAGACAGTGTCATGAACAGCACAGCTTGTTCTTATTTCAGTAGCTTAGGCTTACTACTTTTAAAATTTGTTTTTTAAATACATTTGTGAAATATTTCATCGTTATAAATTCCATTTTTTCTTGTGGGACTTTTGCTGCTCCTGAAGCTCTTTCTCCAGTGATGCTGCTGTTTTAACTCAGCGCATCTCAAGGCTCCAAATTCTGTTTCAGACTAAATGGACCCATCTGCTGTTTTTATTTAACACTATTAACAGAGCTAGGAGTTAATATAGCCCTGAATTAAAAGCAAAACATTCCCATAACAGCAAGTGTTTCCATCGAAGAGTACCTCAAGTACCTTCTCATACACAAGAATCACATTTCAAATTTCTGGCCATGTGAATTACAAGGTTTAAAGTTCTGCCAGGTGCATTTTGGAGCACTGGTTTGCCTTCACTTTTCCCAACTTGGAAATAATAAAAAAGAGGCAGGTACAAGTTTACTGTTCTCTGTGGTTCTGCTCTCACACAAAAGTGAGTTGTGGGTTTGGGGCCACTATTTGTGCCTGCAGCTTTAGAGGTTCCCAAACAGAAAGGACTCGGAATCTGTTTGCACAGTCAGTAACACAAAGTTTATTTATGTAAAAAGGCACAAGTGAGCAGGAGGTTCTAAGAACAATGGAATGGCTTTCAAATTTGGGTTTACTGTAATATTTACAGAATAATTACCTTTAAGAATATCACAGTGAGTCCTCAGAGATTCCAAGAAGTTAACTTTTTTAACTAGTGCTTCTATTTATGTGAACAAGAGACTTCTGTTCAAGATACTTTGTGTAATTACAGTGATAAATTCCGAGCTCTTTGATTTTCTGAATGTAAGCAAGATGGAAAGCAAAGGGCACCAAATGACTTTGGAAATTTCCTGCATCCAGCAAAAGGCATTAAAATAAGATCTTAGAAGTTTAATTAAGTTTTTAAGTGGTTTATGTTTATTTTGCAATATGAGATGTCCTGTTCAAGAACTAACCAGATTATTTTCTTGACAGGATTAAAAATACAAGCAACTTCTGAGAAGGTGATAATTTTATTATATATTTGGGTTTCAATAAAACAGTAAGTGAAGCACTAGGCCTGGTCTAAATTTACAATCCAATCAATTATCATAACCTAAATAACTGGCCCATGCTGTTCTGTAAATACTTCCTCAGAAATCTTCATCAAATGCATTCAAATAGAAATACTGTCCCCACAACTGAAAATTACCTAAAAGGCCATAAAAAAGCTAATTAATAAAAGCATGGATCTGGAGAATATTGCTAAGGAGCTCTGGAAATAGTAGTATTAGATCTGGTCCACTAGAGAAAATAAAATTTAATTGGACAAATGCCATAGTTCTAGCAAAATGGGGAGAGGTTTAAGGACTATGGAAGAAAGAAAAAGACTATGGAATCTGACAAGGAAATGTAACTAAAGACAGGTTGTATCTCTGTATCTGAGAACTGAATTCACCATCACATTAAACAGAAATTTGTCCTTAAAAATAGAGAGCAGCTCTGAACTAAAATTATATTTACAGCACTGAAATTTAATACACAGTTCTGCAGCCCTGCCGACAAACCAGTTCTTTTATCATTATTTTCCTGTTTGTAGTTTTCCTGTAATCATAAAAATAGCTGTAGAGAAATGTCCATCCCCAGATAACCCATGGGGAAAGCCAAGGCTCCCAGAAGCAGCAGTGAGCAGCAGTGGCTGTAACCAGGCTGAGTGACAAGGGGACCCAGGGAATTTTGGATTGCACCAGCAAAGGAACCATGGCATAGACCAAGGAAGTGAGAATTGATCTGGCTGGCATTGCTGGATTCCAGTGAGCCTCCAAGCACCTTTGGATGATAAAGTTAATGACAAACTTTGAGCTGTTTAGAAAGAAAACAAAATTGTGGAGCCTGAAAATGCTGATACATAATGGTTTCCTGGTTTCTTTTGATAGAAACTAGTGGAGCAGGGGAGCTAAATTTCCCCGCCTGCTCAAAAATAGTAAGCAAAGCCTTCCCACTTTTAACCATATCTGAGAAACTGATTCATAATAACAGACTTTCAATGTCATCCTTTCCAGAACACTGGAAAAACAGTGGTGGCAGAATACTGTTTTTTCCTACAAGTGTAACCTCTGCTCAAAAATTTGGATGGCTTTTAGCTGGCTTTAGTCATCCAGATCAGTGAGGGGTGAGATAAAAAAGAGGCAGGTTTGTAACAGTAATGATGTGTGTGAAGGAAAGCACTGGTAACAGCAAAGAGGTGGCACATAGACAAATACCACTGGAGGAAGGGGAATAATAAACAAACTTGCTGAATGGAGTATCATGGCATCATATTTAATGAAACATTCCTCACTGGACAGAAAAATGTTTAATTGGTATTCCCTGATATTATTACTTATACATTCACCCTAAGAAAGAGCAGTTTGTGAGATCTTTTGAAGTGAATTAAGAGGACAACGTTGCATTCATATGGAACTAGGAAAATCAAAATACATATCTTTTGTAATTTTAATATCTACCACGTTCTAAAGTTTCTCTTTTAACAGTGAACAGAGGTTTTAGGGGCTTTTCCCCTTTGTTTCCCCATATATATGCCGTGTTGCTGTGTTTCTTCCAGCTGAGGTCTGAGGCAGCCTCTGAGACTCTCAGAATAAACAGTGCGCCTAAAATTGCTGATGACATTTTTGTACCTGCAAGAATTTCAAATACACTTCCAAATTCTGCAGCTTTTAATTACTTCACTTCCACCCACTGTCACACACTCAGAATTACAGGCGTTCTGAAGTGCTCTTGTAGAAGTGAAGCATCTAAAAGTTCACCACCTGCTCTCTCATGCCCAGTCCCAGCAGCCAGTGATACTCATCTTCACACAAACCCATGGGGAAAGCAGCACAATCCACAGGATTTCTATTAAAAAACTACCTAGGGTGGCATCAACAAAACTTCAGTGTTTAGGGACATTTCTTAAACAAGGCACTTTAGAGATCTAAAGAAGTCTTGGAAACAGAAAGTAGTGAACAGAAATAATCACAGGCTGAAAATCTTGAGTTTCTCTCACATGGAAACTCTATTTAAATCCCCAGTCACATTTAGCTCTCTCTTACCTAAATTTACACCAACAGCAAATCTTTCAGTGCAAAAGAGAAAAATTCGAGTCAGCAGGACCCTGTCCATAGGAAATACTTTGACACATGGGTATGATTAAGGAGGAGGTGTCACACGAGATGAAATCATGGTCCTTGCAGTGAGGAGCAAATCATTATAGAGAAGAGGGGGCTGAAATGAGTTACAGCTCACAAACCACATCCAATTGTGTGACCAAACAAGAAGCTACCCATCAGAAGTTTATGAAATAACATTTTCTTTTAAAAATCCTTAGAAAACAATTCTCTGCTCAGGTGAAAGGCCATTTTCCTACAATACCAGCAGGTCAATTCTTTACAGATTTTGATTAGGTTTGATTTATGGTGCAATTAATAGCTTGATCCAGTTGTAAAACAGAGTCAAAATGTCTCTTTTTCAAGGGACTTTTTTGCTTTACTTTTGTAAGCTGTAAAAATGTCACTGACCACAGTAAAATGAATAATATATTTGTCATGTTGATGTTTATGATGTCCTCTTGTCCAGCTTTGCTCTGGTTGAAGTCATATAAACCAGAGTAGCTGAAGAACTGAAAACTGGGGTTTACAGATTTTGCTTACAAGCTGTTGAGGTTAATAATAGGCTTTTGCTGTGATAAACATGTTCCCCAGGATACAGTGATGTACACTGAATGTACACCATGAAAATAAAAATGTGATATTTGAAATTTGAAATTGCAATCAGATAGCTTAAGCCGGGTAGAATTTCCCATACAACAAAGAACAGCCAAGTCCTAAAACCTCTTTGAATTAGTAAAACATCAACAAAGCACTGCCAAATATAAAATAATTTGCAAACTCTCAGTGTTATCATTTGAAGTATATTAAAATTATATATAATTGATGTAAGTATTAATAGTGCCCAAAATTTAAGTCTCTCAAAATCAATAAGGTTTGTAAAAGTAGGGAAATGATATTGCCACGGCATGCATGTCGAATTGTTTACTTTTCTTTATCCACAGATCATGAAGGAAGTTCGGAGAGCATTGTGCAATGCATCAGCTGATGACAGTAAACTCTTACTTCTCAGCGCAGTGGGAAGTGTATTCTGTAGTGGCCTAGATTACTCATATTTAATTGGCAGGTTATCCAATGACAGAAGAAAGGAAAGCACTAGGATTGCAGAAGCTATAAGGTGACCCAAGCTTACCTATGATCTCTAAATTATGAAATGCAGTGTGTGATTATAAAGATATTTATCAGGTCCAAAAATGTTGTATATTTAAATGTTGATTGCATTCTAATTATAGTCCTGCAAATTTGTTTAGCAAAAAGAAACTTGGACCTTTCTGTATTAGAAAAGAAAGCACATTTATTCCAGTGCTAATATCTATAGGGATTTGTTTTATTCCAATCTCTGTATTTAATATTTCAAATCATTCCTCCAAATTCAAATACAACTTCGTTGTTGTTTTTCCAAATTCAGTATTGCTTCATGTTCTAAAGTGGTTCCTGAAAGGCAGATCTTTTACTTGTTTTAATGTTCATCATTTTAATGAATTTCAGTCCAAATGGGAATCCACGGCTTACTCATATTCTATTGAAATAGCAGTCTGCCACTGTATTTCAGAACCTTACTAGAAGGGTCTCCACTCTTCTTCTTAAATTTAAACTACTTAATATATATGTAAATGTAGTTTTATTTTTGTAACTAAAATGTGACTTTCCTTATATCTATATATCACATCACCTTAATAGAATTCCAGGGTTTATGACATGCAGTCTGCAAATCAATCTGCACAACACATCACCAAATATTCCATTATCCACAAGGTAGATTTTCCAGTATAAATCAATATTATTCCACTAAAGCCAATGGTATTTCACCAGTCTGTATCAGGAGAGGATTTGGTCCCCTTTTTTTCACCCTCCATTTCCTACAAATAAATATTATTCTTCTGAGAGCTTTAAAACTTTATGCC
Organism: Entomyzon cyanotis; assembly: GCA_024500445.1. Lineage (NCBI taxonomy): Eukaryota > Metazoa > Chordata > Aves > Passeriformes > Meliphagidae > Entomyzon > Entomyzon cyanotis. The sequence continues at coordinate 4,760,711 of JAKEPQ010000743.1, read as the reverse complement.
ACAATTCTATGAAGGAATATTAAGAATTTTTTTAACAATAGATCTCTATTTGGGATTTATTAGTATAACATAAGATCAGGTTTAGTTATTACACAACATACATTAACCACCAATTATCTTGGTTACAACTACTGCAAATCAGTTTGGATTCTTGGTTTAAAACTTTTGAAATTCTCAAAGTAGCAATTATTTTGAAAGCATTTAAAACATACTTCCTAAATGTAATAAATTACAATCTGTTTATAAGACCCCAGCTATGCTTGAATATCATGAGTGATATTTTTTAAAAGAGAAATCCTTTGAAGGACACATCCTAATTTTAATTTTTAGATGTGAGAGGTTTTTAAACAATGTGGAACCAAAAAAAAAAGTGAGGGAAGAAAATCACTATTCTTGTCTGAAAACACAGGCACACTTACAGTTCACCAAAAGATACACATTTAGTATTATTCTTGTAAAAATTGTGCAGTTAGGTATTGTTATGTATGTTTACATTTATTTGCACACATCTAATATACAGGTATACTTATCAATTCAACATTTAAATGAGTATAAGCCAGATTGTGATACTCAGTTTTTCCACCCTTGGACTCAGAGAACACTCTTGAAATACTGGTACAATGTACTGCTCCTTGTCAAGAATGTCGGCTTCAGGCCCACTGAAAATAGATTTTTATTGTACTTCTGGAAACAATACCCTACGTTTTCCATTTAGCACTCTCTGTGCTTTCTGTGAACAAAGGACTCAACTCATGGAAAATACACTGTAATAGGAGAAGAAAAAAATGTCCATCGCTTTTTCAGTGTCCCTTTCAGTTTGGATGTCCTGAAACACATTCACGGACCTCTGCCTCCACTGCTTTACATTGTTAGACTTATATCAAAATGAAATTGAAATCTTGGTTACCATGTGTTTCCACTTCCCCAAGTGTGGATCTCGTACACCAGTCACAACTGAAGTTTCAATCTCCACCAATCTGCTCTCCCATGAATGGTTTATTCATTGGTGCTGTGTCCTCAGCCACTGCCAGCAGGGTTTGCAATGAACAGATGTGTGGCACTGCAGCTCCTCAGCAGTCACTGCTCACAGATCCATCACAGATCTATCACAGATGCACCAGCCTGAGCTGCCACCATCCCCACACCCTCCTGGAGCAGGGAAAGGCAGGCAGGCTGCTTGCAGAGCCCTGGGATCCACACACTCACTGGAAGGCATTCCCAGCATCGGGCTCACCCCATCAGCTGGGCAGCGCTGTGTGACCCAAGCCACAACATTCTGGCTGTGCTCAGAAGAAAACACACAAGGACAAATTTACATGCTCAGCTTCTTTATAGCCCTGGAGGTATTTACAAGCCCTGACCAGAAGGAAGAGCCTGAAACAGTGCAGAGGTGTCTGAGCATCCCACGGTGTATTCAATGGTCAGATTCCCAGATATCCTCTAGCAAAACCAGAAGCCTTCTGAAGACACTTTTTCCTATCTTTGAGCATCCGCATCTACTGTGCAACAACAGCTACAATCTGAAATCCTTTTCAAAGACTGCTTTGAATTGAAACAAGGATCTTGTAGCCCAGAAACTCCATGTGTGCTTATGGTTAGGAGACATGGAAATATGCCAGGTTCAGAGTACAGAACCAACTGAAACAACATATCAAACAGGAAACAAAGATCTGTGGAGTGCTGGTCACTGCAACTTCTGGACACCAAAGGCGGGCATTTGGTCCCCTCATAATCTCCCAATATTGTAGCCTTCCACTCCATCCTATAGGTGGCATGTTCCATACCCATCCATTTTACCATCCTCTGTGCTCCCCATTCTTCCCTCATGACAGAAGCTTGTTGTGCCTTCTCAATTATGTTCCACTCTCTCCCCATCTCCAGATCCTCCCTTCCTTGCTCACTCATGAAGATTTCCTTCAACCCTTCCCCTCTATTAATGTGTTCTGCTTTGTTCTTCCTCCCCATTATCTGTTTCCTCTCCACATCCCTAATTGCTTTTCCATATTCACTTCCAGTTCCATTTATCACCATGATTCCTGCTTTTCTCCACAACACTGTTTTTATCTGCCTCCACATAGTCCTCAGATTTACTGCCACCATTTATCCTTAGTTTGCTTTCTTTCTACCTATCATTCATCACATCCCTATTCCCAACTATAGTCCTACTTGGAAGGCTTACATAACTACTGAGGTTCTCAAAATTCTGGGACTAATGACGTGCAGTGATCCACAGTCACTACTAAGTCATAAACAACCAAAGAAATAATGAGATAAGGGAACAGCATTGTTTCCGCAATGAAAATGAACTACAACTCCCCCTCACCCTGCTCTCCTCTAGACAGAAATGATATTGAATAGACAACAACAACGTATTCCTTATTTCACTGTCTTTGTCTTGACAGTGATCTCCTGGTTTAGTACTGTGAAAAGAGCTGCATCAATTCTCTATTTTCCCATGGTCAAAAATTAACTCCTTACTAAGAGGGCTTAAAAACTGGAATGTATTAATTGAAAATTTAATGCTGGGTCATCTCAGACTCTGAGTCCTCATTTAAAATACAGCCAGTGCCCCTGCACTGCAGCCCATTTTCCACGTGGGCTGTCTAACCTGCAAGGCCCACCTGTGCTCAGGTACAGAGGCCTGGATCCTTTTGGCCTCAGTGGGAGAGCAGCAACTCCTCAAAGGGCACATTTGACAAAATGTTCTTTCCTAAAATCTGTCAGCAAAGATGCACTCTGGATCTAATAAATACCTAGTGCTGGGACAGAATCTCCTCTTTTGCTTGGAATTTGATTTATCCATGTCTTTTTTCTAAAGTAACTGAGCATCTCGTTTGCTTCCATATACCTGCTGTGCACTGAGCTGCTGGAGCCCATAATTTGCCCACAATTACACTCTTGCTTTTTCCTAATTGGTGTAAAAGCTGTTCCATTCAACAGATGTCTTTCCACAGTTGCTGGTAGGTAACTTATTTAATAGATCTCATTGCACAGAATTTAACATACTCTAGTTTGTTCATCCAGATGAATCCAATGACATTTAACTTCCCCGTTATTTCTTCTCATATTTACTGGGGTAGTCAGGCAAGGGCATCTGCTTTGTAATGGCTTTGCTGAAGACTTTTGCAATGAAGACCCAACAGATCACTCACCCTGTTCAAACATTTCTCTCTCTGACTTCCCTTTGCACGTCTTATTCTTTCTGCTGCTGTGCCATGAATATTGACAATCTCCCAGTCCACTCATGGGACTTGCAGTAACCTTTGACACAGGATCTTGAGAGAAGTTTTTGACAAAAACAAAAATTCAGCGATCCACCTATGAGTGTCCTGTCTTTAACACTACAATTTTTCTTCAGTAGCCAAATCAGGTCCATCCCAGCCACTGTGGAGCAAACCACGAAGTGCTGTGTGTACAAACTCGTGAGCAACTGGTCCAGAAGTAAAACTAAACCAAACCAAAAAGTCTACAAAAAGTAAAACAGTCAGTGCAATCCACTTAATCAGGTCATATACAACATACACAAAACTATGCAATAACCCAGATACTCAGAATGATTAAATAACTAAAAATAAATAAACTGTGCAATAAAATAAATAAACCATGTGCAAACTAGAAAGTATCTTGCAGTTCTGACTTCATAAAACTGGGCATTTATTGTGTTTTTCTGTGGTTCTAATTTGTTTTCAGATTAAGTACTTTTAAGTTGGGTATTTATGTAAGTGTTACTTCTGTATTCAAGATCTTCCTTTTATTTTTTATTTTAGGGATTTTGTAAAAGCTTTTATTCAATTTAAGAAGCCAATTGTGGTTGCTATCAACGGCCCTGCTCTGGGGTTAGGAGCTTCTATTTTACCACTCTGTGATATCGTTTGGGCAAGTGAGAAGGCTTGGTTTCAGACACCATATGCAACAATCCGACTCACTCCAGCTGGCTGCTCATCATACACATTCCCACAAATTCTGGGTGTTGCACTGGTAAGGTTTTCCACCTCAAATTGCTGATGAACCTTTCATAAATTCCTTTCCTTCTTTCTCTCTTTAAAAAGTAAACAATTTTCTTAATTGTCTTTAATGGAAATGAAATCTGTGGAAAGTTCTAATCTAATCACTACGAATTTCTTATCATAAAATAACCTCAGAATTCAATATACAACACCTGCTGTGCACAAGAACGATTGGACGCAGGTTGAAAAAGCAAAGATTGTCAACGTCATGGTAGAAAAGTGAAAAAGTACATTAGCAGAATAACCTTGCAGAGTAGTTGCCTGCGTTGTGGTAGGAGTGGGCAGAAACGCAGCCAGATACAGCTGTCTGCTCTTCAAAGATAATCCACAATGATTCCAGTAAGACTGATCAGCTTTTGCCAGTATAATAAAACAGAATTTGCCCCACAAATATTTCCTACTGGGATCCATGACTCTCAACACAGTACCACTGACAGTCTTGTAAGATCAGCAATACAGATTCACCATGCATGCCAGCACATTTCTCTTAAATGAAACCCATGCTGTGCTCTGGCCACCTGCACAATCCTTAAATAGCTACTGAAACTCCTTTTAAAGTATTTTGCAGTATGGAAAGATACAGAAGAACATTTGTAATTTAATCATAAAAATAGCAGGCAAGTATGAGAAAAATTTAAGGGAATTATAACCCAAGATTACCAGAATCTTTTGATTTCACAGGCAAATGAAATGTTGTTCTGTGGGAGAAAGCTGACAGCACAGGAAGCCTGCAGCAGAGGACTGGTGTCACAAGTATTTTGGCCAACAACATTTAGCCAAGAAGTGATGCTACGAGTGAAAGAAATGGCATCCTGCAGTGCAGTGGTAAGAAATCAAACTCCTTCATTAAATGACATTTAATAAGGTAAGGTGTGCTCCCAAGGCTCATCACATGTGGGCCTTCAGTCTCCGCAACCATACCTCTGAAAGAAGGCTGCCATCAGAAGACCTGGGTGGAGATCAGTGAGCTTGTGATGTTTCTCATTTTTCAGGTACTGGGCAGGTTATTTCCTTTCCCCATCTTTACATTTATTCAGTATGAGTGGCACCTCCTTGCCCCAGATTTTGAAAAGAGATTTTAGCACAGGTTTCCTTCATGAAGGTGTGACAGTCTGAAACTATACAACTGTACTGGGAAACCTCTGTAGGCTCCTTAAGAAAACAGATTTGCCTTTCCCTTTGTCCTGGCCTACCATGTTTCAGCTGAGTCTGCCTTCTTTTCTGCACCTGCACAGTTTCTGCTGCTGCAGAATGTTCTACACAGCACCCCAGAAGGGTAGGATAGTGCCAGCTAAGCTCTGCTGTGAAGGAGAGGTGAGATCCAGACAAGAGGCATTTGAACACAGTCTGATCACAGTGTATTATAACTTTCCTTTTGTGTACACAAAAGTTGAAAGAAAATCCTTTCCTATCTTTACTTCCTAGGGTTTTTTTTCCCCTTCAGGCAGATATACTCCTATTCTGGGAACATCCTTCTTTAAAAAACATGCAGTGAAGAAAGCGATACTGGCTGCAATAAAACTGCAATAATTAAAGTGAAAATTGTTATAGTTTCTTGCTATATTTCGTACGCCTGAAACTGTCTCAGCATCTCTCAGTTTCATTTAAAAGATCTGTTGTAAAAGGAGGTAGAGAGAGACACAAGAGATTTTTAATTAAACAAAGTGTAGATTAGATCTCACAGAAGACATAGGGAATGAAACTCTCTGAAAACGTAGCAGAATTTTATTTCATAATGCTGATATAATGTGTATTATTTGAGTTGGCAAAACCTCTGGGCCTTGCTGTGAATTCTTCTTTCCCTCACTGCTATTGGCTGTCAATGAAATTTTGTTGAGATCCCTTAGGAAGACGGGTGCTGGTTTGTGGACAAAGAGTTAAACCTTTCAAAGACTTTTTCACAAAGAGACAACAAAAAATACACAGGCCCTTTGATTTGCTATTAACATCTACTTGAGTTAAAGACAGAGATTTCTTTGCAAGAGCAGTGTTGAAACCCACAACAGGTAGGAACTGGGCTTAACGTGAAGGTGTTGACAAAGCTGAGTGAAGGGAATGCACCTCCCATACCACAGAACACTGTATTAGTTATATGAAATCTTCTGCCCTCAGAAAATCACTAATTTAGGAATTAATAATGCGTTTGTTTGACGAGTTGAGTTCCTTGTGAGAGACATACTGGTGTTGTATATTTCAAAACAAATATTAACGGCATCAATCCCAATGTGCTTAAAAATGGGTCTGGGAAAAATGAGCTGAACTATGGGAGCAACCATGGACCTGCGCTTGGTGCATTTCAGAACTTGCTACAATTACCAAGGGCTTGAGATTGGGCTTTCTATTGCAAAGATCTCAGGTGGTTTGTTGTATCTGCCAAGTAAATCTAACTCCAGAACAGTCAGAGGGTGCTTGTTTTGCTCAGCACCATTCTTTTATAAAATATTTCACTTTTATAAAAATGTAAATATATAGGCTTTAAAAGGGACTTGCAATAAAGGCCCTTTCCTGTTAATTTCTGTTTTGATAAGGAAAAAATACATGAGGGAAAATTGTTAAAGAAGATGGACATCCACATTTGGGTTTCCATGTCTAACCTTGAAGGCCACCTTCCAGAAAACAGGTAGCCAGTATATTGTCCCTCACACGTTTTCATTTCAATGTGAGGGAGTTCAGCTCCTTCTTGTGCTTCACGGCAGACCTTCAATAAACTAAGGTACTTCAGAATCCCTCATTCTTTTAAAAACTTGGCACTAACCCATCAACCTCAATTCTTAAAGATGCTGACTATCAGCAAGTGGAGTTGTGGCTATAAATCAAATGTAGTTTCTGTGCCCGAAGGAGTTACGTAGATTGTAAAACAGCGTCAGTAGTCTAAAAATGCTGGTCACACCATTATCCATAGTAATCTTTTCAGATTCAAAATAAAATACTGAGTTGTATTTTGGCTTTAGGTATTGGAAGAGTCCAAATGTCTCGTGCGGAGCTTCCTGAAATCTGGACTTGAAGATGTGAACGAGAAAGAGTGTCAGATGTTAAAACAGCTGTGGAGCTCTTCCAAAGGACTGGATTCATTATTCAGCTACTTGCAAGACAAAATTTATGAAGTCTGATGTCTCAGCCTAACTTAAAGAGAAATTGCTCCAGTTGTGACCAGAGTCAGACATGACCGTGTTTGAGAAGCAGAGGCAATGCATCAGTGAGGAATTTGTGACAGTGATCCCAATGCCTGTGGCTGTGTGGATTTCCTTGTGAGCTCCACAGCTGCTTGTAGCCGGTTTGATTTTGTGTAACCAAGACGTGGGCAGGCGTTCAGTGCACACAACCTGTGCAGAGGCTGCATCTTTCACATTGCTCATCCACATCCAACTCTACATTCCACGTGCTGAGAAGCACCACTGAGGCCCAGCAAGGCTCACCCACCTGTAAGGGTTTATTTTGTCTGTCCTTCTTAACTTATTCTTGCTGTTGCAGCACATCTGGGCTGACAGAGAGGGCTCAGTCTAAAATCTGGGTCAGCATGACCTTTCGTAGACCCAAAAACCATACGTTAGAAATATGTTAATTATTTTTTTTTCTAAGTTCTAACAGTTTAATGGAAAAATCTGATAATTTATATGTATAATATGTAAAGTTAGTTTACAAAAACTACTAGAATTTTTTCTTTGTTGAATTTATTTAACTTATTTATTTTGTGTTCATATTCAGCTGTTTTTTGATCACAGATCTTATTTTCATATTTCCCTTGAGTGAATTAATGGCATCACATGAAAATGCAAACACATTTTTAGCAGCAAACTGAGTAGAAAAATAAAGAATATATAGAAAACCCACAGAACGTTGTGGGCAGTAAACGAAACAGCCACATGCATGCTCCTCTATGTGTAAAATTGTACAAAAAATGTATGAATCAGATTCATTTGCCAGGGTTAAAAGAAAAAAGTGGATTCTGACACAGTGAGTCCCCCTTAAGTCTCTCTTCACTTTCTGCCTTCTTGAGGAGCACTGAAGGGCTCGCCAACCAGATGCTTTATTTAAGTTTGCTATATTCCTGTTAGCCGGATATCAGTAACAGGGTGAGTGGTGCCGTTCCGTGGCATCGTACTGTTTTTCAGGTTTAAACACCCCTTTCAGTCTGAAGTCTAAAAGCAAATCCTTATGAGCCTTAGTCTAGCTGCCTGATTCCTCAGGTGTGAGATAATTTCTGCTCTGGAGGCCTTTGGGTGTGGGCCAGCAGTTTATACAAGGTGCTAGGCATTGAACTAAGTGGAGGCAGAGGTTTTGTTTCGCTTTTCCCAGCTCTCCACATCTGGCCACCCCACCACCTGTTACAAGAACTTATGGCTATCCATAAAAGCAGTCCCCACTAAACAAGGCAAATCCAATCTGCTCTTTTCGAATGTGATCCCAGTACTGTTCAGTGACACTGACTGACTTCTGAACACTGGATCTCTCTCAGTTCTTTCCTGCTAGGGGCAGTTCATGTGGAAATGACAGGAGCATGCTCTGAGACTTCACCTGCCATTATAGTATGCCCAAATTGAAACCTCTTGAAGCAGAAGCTTTGCACATTTGTTTGCTTCGTGATTTGTGCACTTGCTCTCCATCCTTGAGCTCAGTGACTTATTATGGTTTAAACCTCTGCAAATCAGGCTGCTCAGCTTTCTCCCTCTTAGTATTTCCATAAGGAGTTTCAACAAAGCCTTTGTAAAGTTAACAAACAGGTGATTACAGTAAACAGTAGCCTTCAACATGTTAATGTAACATTACCTTTTCCACAATTAATTAGAAGCACTGGTTTTATGTCTTAATTGTACCACTGAATTTTAAGGAAATCATTACCCTAAAATGCAGAAGTTCTCATGGAAATTCTTCATTGGAAAGACAGAATCTGGCTTCTAATTAGCCTGTTTAAAATGTTTTTTAAAATAAACATCTAAACCGTTTGCTTATTTTAAAATGACTGAAAGAGAACCCTTTCAATAGCTATTTGAAGTGATGGATGCACGATTTATTTTACACCAATCCTTGCTTTTGTCCACAACCTGCCAGCAGCGCTGCAAGGCATGTTGGATCAAGGCCCCCAGCATGGCAGGTGCACATGGAGTCACCTGGATAAAGAGGGATTCCCCAAGTGAAAAAACCACTCACACACATGTGTTTGCACAATCAGGCCTCCAGCATATACCTTCAGAAAAAAGAAAAATGGCAATGGAAAGTACCACGATTCCTCAACTTCCTTTATTCCCGTCCAGAGAGCCATAACTCCTAGTCATGTGTTAATAAGATATTAGGAAGTTTGTTTCACTACTATGCTTAGTTTTTGTAGATAAATATAGCAAGATTGCTCAGCAATGTGAAGGAATGCGTTCCGGACGAGATTTGCAAACGGAGAAGAATCATGTTGTTGGATCTTTTAAACTGTACCATTTCATCTGAATTTTCAGATATCTGTATCTTAGCATTTTTTATGACAAAGGAATGGTTGAAATACATTTTCTATAATTATTTTTCCATTAAAGCAAGCGCTAACCATAGTTAACATTTTTAATTATTCATATCTATACAGTTACAATCTAGTTTTCATGGAATCTATTTTCCCTTCAAAAAAGAGTAGTAACAAAGTTGAAAGCTTCTTTTCCAGTATTTAAATATCAGAATCTGAATTTTCTCTTGTGTTTCTATCCTTACTAGGTATTCAGATATCTAGATGTACTGTACATATAAGTCTGGGTACCTTTACTAATATTCACAGTATTTAAGACTAAAAATGCAATTTGTTGTTTAAGTATGTTATTTTATTCTTGTGTAAATTGTTTTGTACAATCTTTAAAAATCTACAGTTTTGCATTTGTAGATATTAAAGGTAAGCAATTTATTTTGTGTTGTCCTGCATGTATATTTTTGCTGTAGATAAGTGTTGCTTAGTTTACTATTTCAGTACATTTCTGTTTAAATAAATAAGCTTACAAACTTTAATACAGTATATATTTTCAAAATATAAACTTTTATATTTCTGTGGTAGGTTAGGGTATGCGTTTTAGGCAATCTTTTTCACTACTCTGAACTGTTCTTTTAATCTATAATATAATGGTTTTGTGCCAATAGTTTTTCATTAGAATGAAATGCTCTTTTAATGTTAGGGATGAACAGACAATTTTAGTTGGGGTTTGTTTTATTTTTGGTTTTGGGTTTTTTAATTATTTTGCCAGCCTTTACAGTTTTAAGTATAATTTATAAATGTATTGCATTTGTGAATAAGCCTTACCATTAGGTACAAGAAATCTTTAAAGCTGCATAATTGCTTATGTAGCACTAAGGACTTCCCCAAATAATTGCTGTAAGAAAGTTAGCAAACCAGAGTACAGGGCCTTAAGTTTTTCTTGTGAAAAGGATAATACGGGTTGTTTCTTCTGAACAACATAGGTAGACTTATCAGCATGGGCTTTGTTATATATAAACTGTGCATTTGTGCTCCCAACCATGGTAGTTTAATCTCAGGCTTTGTGTGGCTGGGTCTATAAAAGTCAAATCTGGCTAAAGCCAGCACTCTTTAGGAGACACTAAAGAAGTTTACATAAGAGACTTACAGACAATCTTATCATAGTACATTTGGGTACTCGGTATCCTCGATGTGTTATCTGTGTCTGCCCAATTAACCGTTATGTTTTAAGCCATATTAAATCTCTTTACTGCTATTTTAAATACTACACTGAAAGTCATTCACTAGCTTGCTTGCTCACAGACAGGATTTCAATTTTTAGTGAATAAAAATATTATGCCTTCCATAAAAACAAAGGACCAAAGAATTGCATTCTTCTAACAAAGCATTAGTTCCTTTGCCAGTGAACTAGTTTGACATTTGTTCCGAAGATCAAATAGTCTCTTTCTGCTTCAAACACTGCGTTCTCATCCATGTAAGGTGGAAGGGGGAAAAGATGTATCCACTGAGCTATTGGGAAAGGAGTGATGTTCAGCTGGGATGGCATGTCTATTGGTAAGGCTTATTATCAAACCTCTGAGATGAAGCAAAGAACCAAAAATTCACAAGTTATGTCAGTGTAAATTTATTTTCAGAACTTGCACAAATAATTAATTGTAGAACTTTGCAAATTAGGCCCTTAAGTTATTTTGTCAGAATGCCATGGAACAGACTAAAACAGTTTCTAATATTTGTAACAATGAGTACATATTATAATATTATAAGGGTACAGGCACCCCTATATCACAGTGTTGTAAATATTTTCTGAAACTGGTACAGTACTGAGGGACTTGTATCTTCTGATATATCAAATATTGACTGTCTAGATCAAATTGTACACAATTTATTTGTTGATGGTCCTGTAACTAGTGTATGGACACATTTCTGGGTGCCTTAGAAGTTGTATTTTTCATGTGTGTTAATATGCAGTATTTATACATTGTGAGAAGCTGCTTTGAATAAAAACATTGAAACGTCATTTCAATGCAGTGATTTTCAGTTTTACATAATCAGAGTGAATGTGATAAGTGTATATATAAGTGTATATATGATAATGCTGTTCATTGGCTCCTGCCTTTCCAAAGAGACCAGGCACACAGCGGGCTTTTCAAAAGAGAATTCTTTTTTTCCAAATGGCAAAACCCAGGTCACTGAGACACACCACCATAAGAACCCTCTGCAATCAATTTTGATCCATTTCCATTACCATTCCTTGATCAAATCCAAGAAAACCACCAAGAACTATCTCACAAAAGCACTTCTAGGACACCACCTCCACTGCTATCACTCCCACTATTTGACATGTGCACATCAGCTGAAACATTCCTGCCCAGAACCAGCTGCTCCATGCAGGATTTCAGCTCCACATGAGGGAATTTGATTTTGAAGTGATGTTTGCCAGGGGGCCAAGATTCAGCCCAAAGCCAGCCTGGTCCCTCTGCATGGTTCCAGACAACATTCCTGCCAGGGGCTCTTGTGTACCAGGGGATCCTTTGTCTGCAGCATCCACAAATGCTGTTTCCAGTCATGTATCTCCTATGATTAGAAGAGTAACTGTAAATTACTTCTGCCTGGGGCAGAAAAGGAAGGATGTTTCTATAGAGAGCCAGGGTTAGCCAACCCAGCTATACAACAAGGTCTGAAAAAATGACCTACACTTCACTCAAAGGAAACAATCATTTTCTAGCAATTATATTGGTTGGCTTTAAACGGACAGACACTGTTAGTAAAAACCATGGTCAGCTATTTGGAGCAGAGGATTGAGCAATTTAGTCTTGCTTCACTATCAACAAATCAAATTATTTATTAAGGTGACTCTTGTCAGGAATGAACTTATTGTAGCTTGCACTGGACTGTGAGCAATGTGCACATGATGAACAGGTGTGACACCTTTCCTGTCTAACAGTTTTATTGGTAAGTTTGAGTATTAACATAGATCATCAACATGTGACTTTTATTTTAAATAACTCATTTTTCAAAGAAAGCAAAAATTCTTCAAAATTAAAAACTCCATCCAAATATTGGGGGGGTTTAAGCTATTTCAAATGTCAGTCCTTGTTGCAGCAAATTAATATACAATTTACATGGAAGAGGAACCTGTTAAGTAGATATAAAGAAGTAATTGCATGTATAAAAGAACAGGAAGGTAATAATCCAAATTAAGGTATAAAAACAGGTCAAATCTCTACATACACTTAGATATGCCACTTATCATTTTGAATAACAGAAATGATATTGCATAGGGCAAGAACAAGCAGAGGTTCTGAAAGAAATGAACAGCAAGTGAAAGCATGTGAAGAAAACCAGAAAGACACAGTTTTAAACACTGGGGGAGTTCAAAGCAAATAAATTATCAGAAGTTGAACTAGGGGACAGTTTGGTCACAAAGGAAAAAGTCAGGGTGAGGTTCTGGACTTATTAACTTCAAGAATTCACCTCTCCTTGGATGTCTTATTTGTCATGAAACACCCTCAGAAGTAAAATTTAATCAAACGTAATGCATCTCTTCACAACTCTGACTTAACCTGAAAACCAATCTCCAGTCATAGCATGGAGAGTTTCAGATTACTAAGAAAACCAGCCTAACAGCCCCCTCTAGAATTCAAACCATTTGAACTGTGTTAGCACCACTTTGCTTTAATTTATACTCTTTCCTTGGTTTTACAAATTTGCTCATTACAGATATATAATAAAAACAGGACTGTTAAAAACTTTGTTAAATTCCAATTATTAAGTCCATCTGGTTTGACTCAGTAATTTTCATCTGTAACAGTCAAGAGTAAGAGAAGTAGGGGAGAAAGAAGGCAATTTTCATTTTGAACAAATCCCATGGATTTAAGCCAAAAGCCACCAGCATTAATGGAGATCCTCCTCCTGACTTCACTTGCTTCTAGAGAAACCCCAGAGTCTGATGGATACCACAGCAAACTCCTTCACAGTCATCGTACAGGAATATCTTGTAGACATCTCTTCAAGAGATAATGTGCTTTGATGAGAAATATGTAATTAGCATTGGAGGAAGGGTTCCATTAGTTCAGAATTTAACAGCAGTGTCTATGAAATTTTGTAGACAATTCAACATTTTCAACGTTACTGCTAAGTCCTGTTAGTAGAAAGTCATGCCCTGCTGTGTTTTAACCTTCCTCAACTTCAGTCACATTTATCAACTTGGATTCTGGATGACTGTATAACACAACATCTGTGAAACTGATTTTATACATTGGTCATAGACCAATGTTCACATATTGGTGAATAACTGTAAAGAGAAAAGTGAAAATACTCTTTGCAGCAAGTAGTCATGTTTGAAACAAGGGCTCTTGAACTGCTGTGGCTTCCTAAGCTGTGAGATAAAAAGCTGCATCTAACATTGGAGTTTCTAGAATGAAAAATGATTTAAACACTAAACAGCAATCTTGACTTGTTAGAACCGAGTTAATTACTATCATCTAGAAATAAGTTTTTCACAGTCATCCAGAAATGTGTTTCTGATATATCTGTGTAAATAAGTACTACACTATTACTCCAAAAGGATCAGCAATTTCCTACTGCTGTCCTTCCATATGCTGCCCACCAGGCTCTGAGGTATTTGCTTTCATTAAATGAATACAGGAATTCACATAAAACTGTTCCCTTAACTATTCCCATTATTCAAGATCTGCATTATTTTAACCTCTCACTTGTTTATTTTGCATGCAGCTGCAGCAACTTTGCCAGGGGCTCAGACTCTGGCAAACAATTCCCTTCAAGTCTCCTTTTTGCCCATTAGACTCAAAATGAGCAACAACTCCAAACTCCTGCTGGCTGCACTGCCAAGGGATGCTCCTGCTCCAAGGGCAAAGGTCAGAGGAGCAGCATCCCACACAGTGGAATGTGGGGTCCAGAGCTGGTGACTGCTTGACCCAAATCCTCCCTTCATTTCTGAGGACAAGCCCCAGACATGGTGCTTATAACACCCACCCCATCCCCAGCAGCTGCCTTCATCAGACCAGAAAAACAGCACATTTTATTCTTCATGTATTTACATGTAGCAGGATGTAGCAGACTTATTTTCCTGGATAATAATGTAATGCCAGTTGGAAAGGAATATCCCAAAGCATGTTAGACCTGGTAGGATTCATCTTCCATACATGGCTATAACTAGTTAGAACACAAAGACAGTCTCCTTCTAAATGATGCTTTTTAAATAAATACTACTTTCCATATAAAAATATATTCAAAGGTTAAAACTGAGCTTTAAAGGAACAGGCTACAATATGGCTGACTTGAAAGGCTAGAACTTTACCCAACCATTTCAAGTACAAGAAAATCCAACAGCTCTTCATTTGTGAGTCAAGCACTTGGTAAACACACTCCACAACTGTACCATGGCTGTGTGCCAACGAAATGGTGAGTCAGCAGGCAGGGGAGGGAACCAAGTGTCAAGAATGCATTTAACCCTCACTCAGAGAACACTTTTCTTACCAACAGAATGAAAGCACACCATAAAAATGCAAAACATTACTGGAATTTTTTATCCACTAGTAGAGGCAACTATCTCAATTTTCTTCCAGCTTCGCAGAGTTTCTCAAATTTTAAATTAGGACAAAAGCTTAAGAAAATAGCAAACAGCAAACTGATAAGAGGTTCACGAACATGTAACAGTGCAGTCAGTCCTACAATCCTTACTCTGACCAAAATCCCAGGGATAACCCTGGCAAGGCTAAGTGCCACAGGGTTTCATGAGAGTATTTCAATTGATAATATGTAATACTTGTACAGATATAAAAAGGAGTACATTTTCCTAATGAAAATACAGTTCAACTCATCAGTCCTATTCCCAGAGGAGTATCTGTGCAAGCTACTTTGCTTCACAGTGTTCTTGCGGAGTGGTTGATGAAATCACAAGATTTCCTAAATAATTTTTAAATTAACCCCTCTTTAAAAACTCCCCACTGAAGCATCACTGTACATGATCACTCTAGGTACTCTATTCAGGATGGAAAAGGAACATAAAAAAGTGAGGATTAAAACAAAAATATTTGAAAGAGTACCCAATCTTCCACCTGAAGATTTGAACACTCATTTACAAGGTTGTTAAACACTGCCAAACCAGAATGACAGCATTTTATACCTACTTTCTTACTCACTCTTCACAGGTGTAAATAACCACGTTGGACACCTGTGGAGGAGGGGAAAGGAGAGGGGGAAAAGACTCCAGTAATTACCTTTAGAGTGTTAGTTAAATGTAATTATAGACCAGCAGTGAATTTACAGCTTGCCCCCATTGGGGAACAGGTACAGTTTCCAGTTAAAGGCTGAAGACAGCACGCTCTCCAGTCCTCACACTGCTCCAGCCTACAAATGCCTGCACAAAGAAGTTTTTTTACACATCTGGCCCCACTGACCTCCATGGCCTAACCCATCTTCTCCAGAAACTCAACTCACAGCCGGTATCATCCATTTAATGTTAGTTTGTCCTGCCCTGCTTAAGCCTGGGCTGTGAAATGGCAGAGATAAGAATTCGTTTGTACAGACATCTAATATTTCCAAGGTGGAAATACTCACAGTAAGCATCCCTTCACAGATCTGTGAAAGACTTTCCTCCCATCTAATGGCCCTCATAAAGTCTAAGCCCAAAGTTTAGACAAAACCATCACCTATGGCATTAAGAGACAAGGCCTTCCAAATCCTGCTGGAGTTGTCAGAAAGACTTTCACCCCATCCTTCATCCCTCTTTCTGCCAGGTGTTAACTGTGGCAGGGGCTGCAGATTACACAGACAGATCCAAGCCAAAGGAGAAAAATTTGAGCCAACTGAGCTCAAATGGTTGACCAAAATCTATGACACCTGAAAGTAGGCAATGTCCCACAGAAGAACCCAGCAGCAGGAAGATTTTCTCTTCAAACACCATATATCCCTCCAGGATCTTACAGACTGGAAATACAGTCCCATGACCAAAGAATGTGAGAAACCAATGTCACTCACTGTGAAGGATTCTGTCTTGGGTTGCACTTGGCCTACACAAGTGTAAGAAGAGAACCAAGTCCTGTAGAACTTCAGTTTTGAAAGCAAATTCCCCATGCATGCTGCTCAATTCCTCCATCTGAGATTCCTAAAGAAAGAGGAATGTAAAAGATTGTCAGTGTGCATTATTAAGCTTGCAGTTTATAGAAGAAAATCACGACACATCTTTCTAGTATGCAGAAGGCTCTAAGTAATCTTCCATCATTATAATAACATTAACACCTAGAAATCCTGCAGAGCTCCAGAATTCTCTCGAGAGCATTATTTTATATATCCATCACTCCTCCATCAAAAATTATCTTTTTAAATAAATACATTTACAAATAGGAAATTCTTTAACTTTTCTCCCAAACACAAACACCTTTTTGGTTTTCTGTGTGTCCATCCCTTAGAAATGACAACATCTCCAGGTCACACCATTCTACACTGCTTGGAACCTATGGAACACACCAGGAGAGTCAGAGACCAAAGGAAATTATACATGTATTGGCACTACCAGGCTAACACAACTGTTGATTTAGCAACAGAAAAATCTAAACACTTTAGAGTTTAGTGGCGTGTTGTATGAAGGCTCTTCATCCAGATAAGAATGTGAATTACTGTGGAGAATTTTATTTATATAATTATTCAATTTTTATGCAGAAAGCATTAGCAGATACTGTTTTAAATAATTTCAGATACTCAGCACTAAATAAGTAGCTCACTTTCAAGAACCAGCCAAGAAAAAACATTCCACAGAATGTCATATATTCCTTCAAAAGGAGAGTTACATTTCATTAGCATGGATGCTTAAGTGGAATAAGTCTCAGTATGGGGACTGTTTTCAGCAATAGTTGTTAATTAAGTAGTAAAGTACTAATAAAATGTTTAGGCAGGTTGCATTTAAATAGCAGTATAATGATATATAATTACTAAAAAAGAGTGCCAAAACCATTCAGCAATAGAGCACATTCAGTTTGCATGCACTGTGCAAATCCATTTGAAAACAGAAAGGATTCCAATGTCCACTGTAGAGTGGCCAGGGCACAGGCAAGCTGTGAAACTTAGGCTCTCAGTCACAGAGAAGGATCTTTTACCTAAAAGCGCACTCCAAGTTCCTCTCACAGAAGCTACAGAAATTAAAAGAAAATATTCTTAACACATACAGGAACAAATAAACACACAGTAGCAGTGAGGCCAGCAGCTCTTCTGCAGGGTCATGATGAAAAACCACCAGGAAAACAAGGAAGAGCCTGTGAGTAAGGACAATACTCAGTGACCTCACCACGGGGGACATGGCAGGAACCTGTCCCTGCAGGACGTGTCTAAGGGTGAGGCATTCAATTCAAAAGTAAAATTGGTGGGAAAAGTACCAAAATGTTCTGCTGCAGCAAGGTATGGTGAGATAATTCTTTGGGTAAGCAAAAAGTGCAGTAGGCAAAAGGAACTTGGCAGAGCCAGGATAAATTTCAACCAAAAGAAAATGCAAATACTTTGAATCTTTTTAAAACAAGGGGAAGGTCTTGTTCATTTGACAAGAACGGTTCATTTTTCAGAGATTCACATCCTACAACTAGAAAAATAGGTCATCTTCAACTGATATAAAAAGAATTATAACCAAGGAAGAACAAAAAGCTGAACCCACATGCTTGGGGTGAGGTTCTCACCCTGTAAGTCAACTAATGCTCCAAAATGTTCTCATTTTTATTCTGCAAGACCTCCCAATTTTCCCTGTGTAAAATCTGTGCTTTGAACATTAAGAAAGATGACATGTATATTAAGGGAGTAAGATATTCAGTAGGTTAATGTTCTACTTTGTGAACAGATTACCAAGAAAGAACTTTCTCTTGTTATAAAAGACATTTCTTTTCTTTGGATTCAGAAAGCTGACTTCACCATGTAACTGAGTCATCAAGGAGACTGCTGAGCAGCATCAGCCAAGAAATAAAAATCAGGTTGCATCTGTTGCTGCTCGATTCTGCACCTTTTTTTGCTCAAACCCATTTGCACACAGCCACCTCAATCTCTTTGGCAGTTTGGTTTCCAGATGTGATTACCCACAAAGTGACACTGCTGAAGCAGAACAGGAACTTCATTCCCATCCCCCCAGACAAGCATCCTGACCCATAAATCCAAACACTGTGTTTGCTCTCCCTCACTGATCTACAGAACAAAGAATTATAAAATTGAACAGAGTGGGCAAATTACTGGTTCCAATGTGGCAGCAATGTGATCAATAGCACCCAAATTCTTTTTTCCTTTCTTTCCCAGTCTTTGCTGTTGGTAGGCATGGTGTTAAGGGACATGCTTACGTGGTGGACGCAGCAACGTTAGGTTTGGTGTTATGATCAGACTTGAGGGTCTTAAAGGTCTTTTCCAACCTAAATTCTCTACAATAGAGATGAGATCCTAAACCCAGATTTGTCTCCGTTGCCAAGATGCTGTGGTAATACAGACAAAGATAGTTCCTGTCCAAGGAGGAGGAAAATCCACTATCAGAAATGCAGTTATAAATACAGATACATGGAAATTTAATATTGACCTTGCTGTACTAAAATCAATAAGAGATTTTTCACCAACTTGAATGGATCAAGCCCAGAGACAGGAGATATGCCTGCTTCACTCCTCACCCTCTACCTAGCCTTTGCACAGTTTCATTTATTACAATCATCACATTAGAGGGAAGCCTTTAAGATCAATACAAAGGAAAAAGAGGCACAGTAGGTTTGCATGTGATGTAAAAATGGGTTTTGAAGCTGGGGACCAAGAGACAATGAGACAAAAGACAAGTAGGAAAAAGCACAGGTTAGCAGGTAGTACAAATCGTTACAACTCCAGGAGAACCGTGAAACATCTTCATGAATACAGGGCTTGCAAACTAACAGGGTAAAGCACAAGGAATGAAGAGGTTGAAAATGGGGCTTTACTCAGAGAAAAGAGGATGGCTGGGTGCATTTTTTAATAAAGGTAATTAGGGGAAATAAAATGTTTCTCTCAAAATCGGGGCTTGGAATTACTCAACGGATTTGTTGTCAGCCCTCACAGTGAAAGGCATTGGGTAAGAAGGCTTTTAGTGATTTGAAGGGAAGTAGGGACTAGCCTGAACATGAGGGACAGAGTAATGCACTGACTAATTTACACAATATTTTGACGTCGGAAGCAACAATTGTTAAAATAACCACAGAAATTTAAAAATAGTGAAAACTAAGTGTTTTCAGAGTGAACAATTACATTAATAAGCAAATGATTGTGGGTATCACATGACTGGGTTTTAGGTTCACTGTTATGAACAACCTTTGATTCAAAAAACATAAAGATACTTCCACTGTGACTGATAGCAAAACAAATGAATTAGGGGCTGCCAGCCAAAGAGTCTATTTTATCTCAAGAGAAGGGTTGCTTACTCATCTCTAGTCAACAGCCCCTTTTAAACATGCTGGAAGTAATTTTAAAACCCCAAGGAATGATGAAATTTAAATGATTTGTGAGGGTGGAAGACTGAGAGGTTTTCGTACATGACCAGCTATTTACCAGAAAAATATCAGATGCTCTATCATCATATTTATGATAAATTTTTTCCTCAAATTAAACTCCAGCCAATACAGCTAAACTCAGACTCATCACAGCAGATTGAATTTGCTTTCCCTTTCTTTGTGATGTACATTTGTTGCGATCTGCTACTTACTTTTCTCATGGTCATATTTCTGAATAAATAAGTGCATTCAAATCATTCCAGTGAATCAGTTAATATTTCAAATGAAGTTCAAATTAATTCAAATGAATCAGCCAGCTTACAGAGAGAAAACAAGTAAGTAGGTTAATGTGGTGGGTTTAGCTCTATGAAACCCAGGTTCAACCCTCTGCTCCAGCATGAGGTGCTCCACACATGTGGTGTGACATGTGAATTTCTTTTGGTATCAGTCTGCAAAATATTTAAGCACTTTTCACTGAAATTCCCTAAACCAGACTGAATTAATGAAGCACCCTAGTCCACCACCAGTTTCACAGAGCCATAGAATAATTTTGGTTGGAAGGGTCCTTAAAGATCATCTCATTCCAACCCCCTGCCATGGGTAGGGACACCTTCCACTACACCTGGTTGCTGCAAGCCCATCCAGTATTTCAAGGGATGATGGGGCAGCCACAGCTTCTCTGGGAAACCTGTGCCAGTGCTTCACCACTCTCCGAGTTAAGAATTTCTTCCTATCATATAGTCTAAACCTGCCCTTTCAGCTTAAAACCATTGCCCCTTGTCCTGCCACTGTCTGCCCACATAAAAAAATCCTCTCACTCCTTTTTATAAGCCCCCTTTAAGGAACTGGAAGGCCAAAAATGAGGTTTCCCTGGAGCCTTCTCTTCTCCAGGATGAACAGCCCCAGCTCTCAGCCTGTCTCCATGCCCCAGAGCAGATATGCTCCAGCATCTTCATGCCCTCCTCTGGATACCTCTAGCAGATCCATGTCTTTCTTGTGCTGTTTCCCCTTGTATCCAAATTATCACAAATTATAACTCCAAAACTGTGATCAGCTGTTCCAAATCAAGAGAGAGACAGCAAAACCATAAGCTTTTTTTAAAAGCTCAGATATCAGAGGGGAATGGAGACATATTTTTGTTCTGTACATGCACACCACTCCACACTTGAGTTAAACATCTCTTTCTGAGATGCTAGGGCTCCTCTGAAAAATGAACATCACACAGACTAACCATTCATCCATCCACGAGATAAACTCAAATTTCCAGCTCCATAGTTAAGCAAATGCAAAACAAAGTGACTAAGAAATCAGTCATTGAAGAAGTATATTTGTAAATAAATTATGCACGTTACATGAATGGTGTCTACAAATCTCTTTTGAAAAGGGCATAAGGGCTCTCTAAGTCCTCTACAAGGACTGAAATCAGTGATACAGCCCAAGCTGATTTCCACAGGTCAGGATTACAGCCTTGGACCCCCTACTGACATCCTAGGCATGGAACATGCATTGGATCAGCCCCTCAGCAGATAGCAGGCAGTACTCTCTACAGGAAATCTACCAAGGCTATAAAGAAAGAAACATTGAAAAGAAAATGAAGTCCCAAAAGTCCTTTACTATAAAGACAGACACTATTTGTGGATGGCAGGTGAACCTCAGCATTCAGCTCCAATATAAGGCAGAGAGCTGGAAGGGAGTACATATTTCCATCTGGGCACAGCTCCAATTTTATATTAATAAACTGGCTCTTTTTTGTAAACAGAATCAATATCCTGTTTAAAAGTGATTCTCAGAAGAGCAGGAAATTAGAAAATATTACTATTAAATTAATCAAACTTCTCTTCATGAAATATTGTTCATGTTAATGAACACATTTATTTTTTGGTTTTTTCAGTGTATATACACATGTACATTGAAAATGCTACCCTACACATATGAGCTATGTGCTCATTTGAGATATACAAAGCTACATATTTCCTTCTTATTAATTCTGATTCCATGAACCCCGAGAGCAATTTTTACTTTCAGGGATTATGAATTTTAAATATGATAAGATTTTTCAGGATGAATCATAAAGAAGAAGTTTCTTTTCGCTCTTTGGTATTTCTCAGCAATATTGGATGTGCCTCTGAAAGTAAAAGGGACTGGAGGAAACCACACAGGAAAGCTGAAATTTCTTAAACCATTTATTTTATTACTGGTACACCAAATCCCCATTTCCCTGTCCCTGTCAAGAAACTTCAGGGAATCAAATGTCATCAGTTACATCATTGAAGGCATTCTAGTCCATGGCTTGCATTTTTACATAGCTGAGGAATTTCTGAGTTCTCTACAGTTTTTCATTTCCAGAAGGGTAAAAGCAGTTCCCAGTTTAGAAGAAATGTATCCAAGACAGAGAGAGGTCTGCCTGGGGAAAGAGCAATGAAAGCAGGGACAAAGAGGAAGGCCACAAGAGTGAAAGGGGGTGAGGTTTGGGGGAACAAAATGTATAAAAATATCAGAAGTGTGGTTTGGCTTGTGAACCTGATGAATATTAAAAGCACTCAGAAATTAGTATTTGGTCTGAATGTGGATAAGAGGTATGGAGATAAGAGAGGAAAAGAAAGATTTTGCAATCTTTCTCAAAATCTAATTTAATAAAAAATCTTCTGTAAAATTTAAAAAAAAACCTGCTGAAAAGAAATTAGTTAATAAAGCAGGCTTACTGTGCAAGTCTAAATTTAACCTTAGCATTCATTACCAAGCACTCTTTAAAACCAACCAGGGACGGTTGGCTATTTACTCCATCCAGGCTGTCATTCTAGATCTCAAAACTGTGCTTCCTTGCTGCATCAAGGTATTAAAATAAATAATAAATAGCTATTTTATCTTTTGAACTGAAGAGCTTCAGGTGCTTTGGTATGACCTATGAAGGAAGTTATACTCGAGAAGAACATACCTGAAAGTATCAAGTGCATAAACCAACACCATATTGAGAATTACTTGCAAGACTGAAGTGGTGTTTTATTTACTGAGCCTTCTTCCTTTTGTGTCTGCACACTGACAAACAGTAACTTTTTATGATGTCTACTGGAAGCGCAGTGTGAGAGTTCACTGGGATGCCTTTGAAGCAATAAGTAAACATTTTTAACTGTGTGTGTGCCAGATTAGCTGGCATCTCCTGCCCTGCAGCCAAGATAATTTCTGACTGTCCCTGACTGTGGATTCCACAGGCTGGTGTGTGGGAGGGAGATGTCAGTTCCCTGAATTACTCATTCATCCCAACATACACTTGGTCTTGTATTACAACATACAGAATTCACTCAGGGGAAAGAAAGTAAAGCTATTCACAGTCTTCAACATTTCTACCCTTCCACTAATATATTTCAACAACTTCAAATCATCCCTCTTCTCTCTGCTATCCTTAAAAGCTTCAGGTGCTCATATCACCAAAATTGGAGATATTTGTCCCCAAAACTGGGCAAGTGAATCTCTGAGTTCTAGTTTGCAGCTCCCAACTTATACACACAAGTAAAAATGTCCACAAATTAAAACATAATGACTACAGATGCTCAACTGCACATACTTGCGCATTTAGCTCAAGTAAAGACAATTTGTTCTAGAAAACGCAAACACAAACTACAGGCTCTCCACTGAATATAATTCAAATGAAACCACAGATAATGGCCAATGTTCTCTTCTATTGTGCTCTATCTTTCATAAGTGTTTTAAAATAAACACTAAATAGTAATTGTTTAATGCACCTTAAATATGCCTTTGGGATGTTCTGTGGACAACTGCAGAAAGTCAACAAGTCCCACAACATACTCAATACATATGACACATTAACTTCTGTTAAAATATAATTATTTCTATTTTTACTTCTGTGAGCAATAATTGCAAAGTATATTTTTACAGAAAAGTTCACTCTTCTGTGTCACTGATTAAGGCTTCAATACAGCTCCTCAATCAATGCAAATACAATGCCCACAGATACATTGTATTTTTTTCAGTCATAACCCACAGTAAAACCTCTAAATCAGTAAAGAACTTGCAGTTGAATACTAAAATTGCAGGATGCCTCTGTATTCTTATGCACTGAAGAAAGCAGAGGGATATAAATATAGTTAAAGATTAAACCAAACTGTCTTATTTCATACACAAATGTAGGGTCAACACGGTAGCACATTTTACATATGAGACTATGTACAACACATAATCACACCTTCTAGGCAGGGAAAACTGAATTTTCACATCTTGAAACAAAGGTAAGAGCACCTTTATTGAAGCAGTTAAATATTCTTGCTCCAGGTAAAAGGTATGATCTCCCAGAGCAAGCCTGTCTATTAAGGAGGTTTCATTGCAAAAAGTACTAAGAGGTTACACAAAGTGATTGTGAGTGCATTTAGGAATGATACTCAACCTGATTATTTGCTTTATACTTTAAGTAAACAAATCATTACACCTGAAGCCTAATAAAGCCTCCTGCACAATCCCATGCCTGGGAATTGCACAGCAGCATCTCAGCAAGCCACAGCTCAGCTACAGGAATGCTCCTGGCCTGGCAGCCCCAGCAAGGGAAAGCCCAACACAGCAGTTCTCCTTTCAGCTCACAATGCCTTTGCCAGACTTTACACATCCATGCCAGTTGTCTGTCTAGATGGAGGAGAACAGCAGATAAATAGGGAAGAGAACTAAACCACATTTGGCAGGATAAGACTTTTCAGTGGGAAGGGAGAGAACTTGGGAGGTGCTATGCTAGGTGCCAGCAGAACTAGTATTTGGAGAAACATCCTATACATTATGTAGTACCACATGGCCCTAGATTATGTAATTCCATGATATTCTTTTCCACACTCCCTCTTGCTCAGGACAGAATCATGTGCAGCTTGGTTTTTTCAAAGAGAAAGGCTCCCATGTTATTGTTAAAGGTCATGAGTACATTTGAAATGGCAGGGAGTGGGGAGAGAAAGGCAAGCAAAAGGAAACAAGTCTCGTGGTAGGACACCTGCATGTTGCAGAGTGGAATGGGATTTCATCCCTATCTCTGATTTACTTCTCATGGTTGGAAAATGTTTCAAATCAAACTTCTTCCTTAATTTCAGAGCTTCTGACTGGATACAATGTTTCTGAATACTGACTAGCTGCACTGGAAGCTGTTTCCTGATCGTGGAGTGTGTGGGCTACAAGGGAGTTGAAACCAGGTAACTTGAGTCCTGGTGCCACAATTTAGGCTATCAGAATCAGTATAGCCTGTCATTCATTTCCTTTGCTACAGTTTTTTACCTGTAAAATGGGGATGGTACAAAAATCTCTCAGACTGTGTTGAAATAAAATGATAATTCAAGAACAAACATGCAAGAACGCCTCTGAAGGAATTAATCTTCTTATGTGTGTGGCTGAGTGTGAATGTTGTGCACAGGTCACCTGAAAAATCAGAAAATAAAAAAATACCAAGTTGTTGTCCATTTTAATGTGCAAGGAGTTCATTCACAAATTTCATTCTTGACAACCTTTCCAGCAAGTCTGACAACGTGCTCTCACCATTTTGCATAAAACATTTACAGAAGGGATACCACTCATCATTAAACTCAGCTGACATACAAACCTACAATGAGCTGGAAAGCAGCAATCAAAGCTTCTGTTTTTTGATGGGGCATGCATGTACTGAAATTCCCCTATTTTCTGAGCATGGCAAATGAGGCTGCAGAGTATTTTGCATCACAGATCTTCCTCAACATCACTACTTTTCTTAACACAGCTTATTTTATTATTGCACTCACTCTGCTCCATGCAGAGCAAGAAGTACAGACAAATTCTTGCTGTTACAGGGAAGAAATTAACCATTAAGCAACACTAAAACCTCCAAAAATAACTTGCTTCTTTTGAACTCTGACTATAAGTACTTTAGAAAACACACACACTCCTGGAGAACCATGTGTTTATTACTGGAAGCTCTGGTTTCCTTACTACAGTCTTTGCATATGGGTATTATCAGCATCGGCAAGAAGTTTCCACTACTGCTGAAAAGAAGAAGTACAATGTGGAACAGAAAAAGTATGTGCACTGCTTATTATGTTAAAAAACAGCTGTGAATGCATGCATTCATGTGCAAGGATTACTGCAGCAAAGCCTACAACCACAGATAAAACTGAACTGATTTATTTTTCAGCCTCCATAGTCCTCATGTAATGTAAGATTTTTACTTTCCCTTTCTGACATGCCCTAAAGCTTCCCACATTCCAATCCCATGGTCTTCAGCAGTGCTTAGAATGAACCCAAAGCCTCTTGTTCCAGTCAGTTACACTTCATCAGATCTACTGGGAAGCACCAATACTCAAGCAGACCTATTTGGGAGACTCTGAGCTGTCTGAGGCATTTACAAGATCACAAATGCAGTTCATCTTACATATTTCACTTATTTCATTCTTTACGTTTTAGTTCAGAATTTGAGAGGTGGAGTAGATGAGAACGGCATTGCAGAAGATGGTTGATTTGGGAGTAACCACAGTACTTTGTTATAATATTTTTATACAAGGAAAGCCAAAGCCAAAGCCAAAGAATATAATATAAAAAAAAATATATAAACCCATTTCTTGTTTCTTACTGATCCGTAGGAAACAATACCAGATTTTTACTAGTTTGTATCATCTGCCAAAAACAACACTAATCCATCCAAGCACACCAACACTCAATATCCTCTTATAGGTGTAAGGGAACACAGCAGGAAGCTGAGATTACATCAATTTCTCAAACTTGGTTTCTCAGTTTTAAAACCAATATATGATCACAGCTAAGACTTTTGTCATTTTCACAGCCTGAACTAAGCATGAAGCTCAAAGGCAGTACCTGGATTGGCTATTCCTTCTCTCAAACTGCTCAGATAACACATTTTCTGTTTTTTTGGGTTTTTTTTTAATGTAGATATTTGCAAATCATTTATATTATCATGGCTGCAAGAAAGATAGACACAAATATTCATGACATCAAACCAAATATTGCAAGGAAAATTCTTCAGAAGAAGATCCCCAAGTTGTAAATTATATACCATGATCTACTAAAATCTACGGAGCTGTCATAATTTACATCCCTGGAGAATCTTGTTCATTACATAGTTCTACTAAAATAGTTTGTCCCTTGGTCATGATACAAACATCAAATTTAGGATGCTTTCATTTTGAAGGTCCTCTAGTGTGTACTACAGTATGGAAGGCACTGAACCATATGAAAAACAAAGCATCCAGATGAAATAGTGTCACTAATTTCAAAACATGCAGCTGATTTTTATCACATTTCAATAAGGCTTCTAATCTCCCATCATAAAATATAAACCAGCTATCTGAAAGGCTAAATAACCAACTTCAGCTGCTATGATCTGCACAAACACTCTGTTTTGGTAAAAGACATTTGCTTCCATAATTTTTAATACATCAGCTTCTGCTGTACTAGATAATCATTTATCCAAGTTTTAATTTCCAAGCCCTGTGCTGTTGACATTTTACAGTATTTCCAAAAAATGAGAATCAAGAACAAAAATATGCCAACAAAGAGGATGGTGAAGATGATCTAAGAAAATCTTTTTATTTTATTACCTGCCTTAAGTGTGTTTTATATTGTGTGTACCGAACTCCTGCAATGACAGGAGTTCATATTAATTACTTATCTTGTTATTTTCTTAGAAAGAATGATCATAACAGACTGAAAGCTGTCCAACAACTGCTGCTCCAGAGCAGAGGCAAGCGGTAGCTTCACTGGAAGGAAGGTTCAACACTATGAGAGACTCAACACTCACTCATAGGCAGTTTTCCTCCAAAACTTTGGTGGCAGAGCTGGAGAAAAGAAATAAGAGTTCACACTTACTTAAATATTCATTTTTTCTGTTAAAACAATGCCACGGGTTCTTAATCAATGCCTCATTAAGGCTTAAGGTCACCATATCGGCAATACTGTAAAACACAACTTCTGCCATCAGTTCTTCTCTGCTTTATCTTACTACAGATCCTCAGAGGCCTTGATCAAGAGATGGGAAGAGAAGGAAGATGGGGCTATTAATTCCTGAAGAAATGTCATTCAATTAATGGGCAAAAAAAGAAAATAAAGAGCAATATAGTCTCAAATTTTTCTTTCAACTATGAAGTAAGATCTCTGCCAATCCTTTAAACTGACAGTATGCTCAAATGTATTTTCCTGAGACATATTGCAAAACTTCCTTTAGCTCTGTATTCCAATAAACTAATAAACTGTACCTGCCCAACAGGAAAGGGTAAGAGATAATGGGAAATTAACACAGAGAGCTTTCCACACCAAATGAGTACCCAAGGGATTTGCAGGTAGCCATGCTTCTCACTGGACTCTTCCTTCAGCTCTGCAGAGAATTTGGGGTGTGGACAAACACCCACCATGTGAAGGCTGTGTTGGTGGAAAATGTTTATCCCCAGATGTTCATCAGCATCAGCTGCAGAGGTTTCTGCCCCTTCAGAGCAGCTCCCAGCTGTCCACTTTAACTGGTACCAAAACCACTTCAGCCAAAACAACGTAGATTAGCACAGACCTGCCCCTTAATACCGTCAGAAAAATGGCACTGCAAGCTGGCAATACATCCCTTGCCCTTCCCCCTCCAATCCACTCATCCTCTCTCTCATGCAAGCAACAGCACTTAACTGACCCCTTCAGGCATCACAGGATGCTAAACAGACAAATAATGATTTTTTTATTGAACAGGAGAAAAAACAGGAGAAGGGGGAAACTAGGAAAGCCTTCTTCAGTTGCCAGCTTTGTGTCTTCTGAATTAAAATAACCAGGAAGCCATGGCTTTATCTTCAGTACACAAATGGGAGAAGGAAGGTTAATTTATTTCACCTAATGAGAAATATTATGTTTCCTCTTTAGCAGATAAAACATAGAACGGGCCAGAAAAGAGCAAACTAAGTATACTGCAAGGCAGGTCCGAACTATCCTAGGTCTTCCTCTCCTTTAGGATCAAGATCTTCTATCCTTCCCATGACAAGAAAATCTTTTACTGTGCAACCATTTAGAAAGACTATTCAGATTGGTTTACTTTAAATTTTTCAAACCTGAAACACCAGAATGAATAATTACAAGTGCTCACCCTTGCTATTAGTTTAGGGCCCTCAAGGGCAAGCTGTTTAATTCTTGCCTTTAAGATTAAACATTATTTTTCCTTCTTGAGAAGTAGTTCAGAGAATGCCATGGGTTTGATCAAGAAAGATTTGAAATACAGAATAAAAAGAATCCTTCATTACGGGCAGATGCTAGGAATCTCTTCCCTGCACCTCTTTTTTCTGTCTTTGAGGAAGACAAATCACTAAAAGTTTAGACATATAAAAAAATAACAGCAGCATCAATTTTGAAGCAATGTGTATTTCAGCAGACAGCACATCAGTCAGTTTGGTTTATAGAACCTGAGAAATGATGTTTTAACTTTTACTATTCCTTCTGTCAGAGCAGAAAAGATGTAGTTTCTCTCCTTTGGAGTACAGCAGATAATGCTGTCATATTAAAAATTATGCTTATTGTTTATGCATATAATAACTACAGCATTTGTCCTGCATTTAATTTTATGTCTGTCTTCAAGTGTTCGTTTAGTTAAAAGAAAAAAAAAAAAAAGAGAGAGAGAAAAAACAGTGCATGTAAGTGCACTGCATGTAAGTGCATTTTTTGATGTGCAGCATCTAATTTGTGGAAACAAAACAAAAGGTAGAACAGCTGTGTGTTTTAGGGAAGGTAATTCAAAAGCCTTGTAATATTAACCTAAAAGCTAATTACACCTTTACTACAGCAAGCGCATTTCTGCAACACAGTGGTAACAAGCTCAGAACAAAACTTTCTGAACCCTTCAGTTTCTCTCACCCACTGCATAGGTAACCCTCACCAAGTGGTATTGGTCTTTTTAAAATAACATATTTTAATTCATTCTGGGTATATCTCGCAGTTCCAAATTTAACCCATTCACAGAACACTCCAATAGGAACTTTTCTCACAGAAAATAAAGCCTGAGCAATCATGTTTGTAACAGATGGCAAAAACACCAGGTTGGACATAATACTGGTGTGACCCAAGCAGAGATGTCTGATCCCTTCCACACTGAAATGGCAGGTGGAGGTGAACCCTCCATACAGCCCATCCCTGTCCCAGCTCGTATGGCTACGGTGATTTAGAGTAGCAAATAAAACATTGTGTGAGCTCTGTCGTGCATTGGGCATTACGTACAGTGCAAGACACTCCCTTCCCTCCCTCAATACCTGGAGTCCAAGCTCGTCTTATCCCATCATGAACATTAATCTTTCCTCCTGGGACATCTACCCAGAACAGCTTAACTCTATATTCTAACTCCTAGTATACCATTCCAGAATCATCAGCTCACTCTGCTTCCTTGAAAGCTGGCTAGCTAAAATGTTTTAAGTGCCAAAATATTAGTATTATGCCAGAATTGCATTATTCAGCCAGTAAAACAATACCTCAAAAGAACAAGTAGCACTGCAGCAGGATCAATAACATCCAGAGGACACGAGCAGAACAGATCCCTGAGGCTCAGTCTGCCTGAGCTCACTGACAATTAACAAAGACTAGATACAACAGGTATCCCTGGCAGTTGAGGCACTTCACAAATATAGTGCCCTGGAAAAAAATACTCTTTGGCCCTGATGGAAGTAACCCGTTTAAACAACACTCTCTCATCCAAAAACTCCCTACTGTAGACTAGTCTTAAAAATTACTGATCCTATTCCATTTGTTTGAAAAATTACAATAAATCCTTATTGTTTCACACACTTCCTCATTCCTCTGCCTGTCTATTTAATTGTAAGTTCTTCAGGGCAGAGGCTAGGGGCGTTTGAATGCTGCAGTCAAAAGTACTAAACCAAAAATGGGTTTGAGCACTACATCATTTTCAAAACAATAAATGTCTACTTCACCCATATACTGCTTGCTACGTAAAAAAACCCACCCAAAATACAAAAAAAAACAAACAAAAAAAACCAAACAGGGCATCTAGAATTCTCTCCTTTTCTGCTTCTTTGTTGTAAGATTAGTAAACCTTTCACTGGGTTCATCACTAAAACATGGATTTGACTCAAAAAGGACTTCTAATAAGACTTCCTCAAGATTCTGCTCCTTCCTCACTCCTATGACTTTCTGCTGCTGACTCTTCCTTGTTTTGCCAACTCCTCCTAATTTCCTCGTGTGTGTGATGCTTACGTGTGCGTGTGCGCATTTCCTGCTCCACTCCCAAGTTCTTCAAAGCAAGCACAGTGCTCCCGACCAACACATAGAGGCAGTAAGGGAAACAAGGAAGACAATCTGACTCAGAGTGGCTGTTAAAAGACAAAAATTCAGTGGTTCAAATCAGCACCAGCACTCCCAGGCGCAGGACTCCTGCCAGCTGCAGTGTGCTGTGGTTCTACAGAACGAACAGGTTCCTTCCCCCACTGCAAGAAACCCCTCCCTGACCTCCAGCTGCCAGATGGAAGGGACAGCCAAGACTCTGCTCTTCCTTTGTTACCAACATTCACGTATTGATCTGTGTCCTCCCAAAGCACAGGACTCCAGCTCAACCTCAGCTCTCCCACCACAAGCTGCTTTAGGTCCTGGGGCAAACAAAACACTGAAGCCTCATAACGAGACCCCCAGGCACAACATTGCCTCTTTACTACTGAGCTGGTTTCTCACATTTACCAATGGATAACCCTGCCCAGGAGCCTTTATACCACGGTTGTGTTAGTTCAAGCTGAGAGGAGGGAAGATGAGAGATGAAAAGGTGGCACAACATTTAATTTCTTTACCTCTTCCAGCCCCCTTATTATTGCTGGAATATAATATTATCCCTTTTCATATCCTAGATGGTTCTGACCTTATATTTTAACACCAAAGCTCATTGGAGCACTGTCCCAAAGAACAGCAACTATAGAGATCAGCAGAGAATAAAGAGCTTGAACTAAATGGTACAAAGGAGAAAAACCACTGAGACCACCTGTATCCTCATTGTGATCTGCTTCTCCTGCTTCTCCAGGACTATGGGCTACATTTTTCTTTGGTGTGAACCTACACAGGCTACATCTGCATACATAAGGTTGACATCACAAACCTGGTAAACACAAGGTCTAGAGGGAATTTGCATCCTTCAACACCATGCCAGCTCCACTATCTCCTCAGACACACTTAGTAAGCACTGCCCCAAATGTTTCAACTAAATCTGACAAGGTACAAGAAAAAGCTGTAGAAGAGGTCTCTAATTTGACAGAAATAGGTTGCAGAGCTGGAAGATGGCCACCTGTCCACAAACCATTGGAAACCATAGACAGACATCTTTGATCAATAACCACCAGGACCGTGCCCTCCAGCAAAGGCAGATTTAACACCTCTAGGAAGAATTTCTTAGGGAATGCTCACACAGCTTCTGCTGCAATACAGGAACCTCTGGCAAAGATAACTATCTGGGTGAAGCAAACTCTCTCAGCAGCTCAGCAAAATGAGCTTCATTTTATGGTGCAAGAACCTCTGAAGTAGATGGAATGATATAAAAGCAGAAACGGCTGAGATGTGGATCTAGGAATTACACAGCTGCTCTTGCTTACGTGAGCATGGAGAGCACACAAAGAGACAATGCAAAGTAGAGGTGGAGGGAAGAAACAATGCTCTGGGCTCTTCACCCCATCTCAATGGATCTGTCCCTGTTGAAGCAGCCTTTTTGCTTTAGTGACATTCTACCTGTACTTCACACAGGTAAAAAGCAAGCAGTGCTAGAGCCACAATTCAGGGCAGAGAATGGCACTTTCTTGAAACTGCTTTGTTACAAAAGCAGCTCCTGTATCCCAAAACCTACCTAAGTACCTAAATCAGCAGGTATTCTCCTGATTGAACAGCTACAACAAGAAAGGGTCTTTTCAGAACAGCTTTACATATGGATGTGTGCTAACCACTGACAGTAAGAAAAATCATAAAAATCTTGAAGGATGATACAGATTTTCCAGGCATGAAATATCCAGTTGTCTCCAAGAGGCAACAACAGCTACAGAAGTGAATGCTGAGAAGCCTTTGCTGTCATAAATGTTGTGTTATTTTAATACAATCTTGCTTTTATTTTTACACAGAATCCAGCCCTTTTCCTGCACTGGTAATTTTATGCCTTCTAGAATGCACTAGTGTAAGAAATCCTCAACATTGTGGTGAGTTCCAGAGAACTGGTGACGACATTATATTGTCAGCACCAGTTTTAATATCCAATCAGCTGGGACGCTGAACAGAGCAGGGGACCTTCCTCACAGACACACAGAAACAAAAGGCCTCTGTTTGTTCCTGTAACAAGACCAATATATGCGTTAAAAGAGATTCATAGCAAAAGTAAACTGTATTTCAGAAAAGCCTATGCAAATGGAAAATCAGGTACATTGTTTTAAGTATCCTTAAAATACTTAAAAGGCAGCCTTTTATGTGAAATGACAGAAGATGCTGGTGTGTCTGAGTTCCTCTGACTCACATCTTTTGTAATATGTTCCATACAGGCAAGTCACTGTCTTCCAGTCCAATTGTCTTTCACATGAATTTACAGGAGTCTGATGACACAGAGAAGTTTGCAGCTGGCTTTGGTGGTAAGCTGTCTCTCTGAACATCCACATGCAATGCTCCATGCACATGTTTCTCAATACTGGGAACAGTGACCCTGCCCCAAGGAGATCCAATGCAAAAGCTGCATGGTAGATAGTCATGGAGCGTGAGGGAAGACAGGAAATGCGATTTCTGCCAGCATTCAGTACTGCTCCAAGTGGAATCAATGGAAGCTGCTTGCTTCAGCAGCTTATAAACTCATTCTAGTTAAATTTATAATATTTAAATGCAGAGAGCTTTCTGCTTTTTCCTTTTTCAGGCTAGAAAATGGGCTCATTGTGGACACCTCAGGTATCTTGTAGATGCTTCTGTGGTTTGCAGTACCAATTAACTTTCCCAAGTAATGAGGTATGATTCTCCCTGAGAAAGCCTGCATCATCTGTGATATACTCCCCACAGAAATGTGGAAATCTTGCAGCCAAGGCTCAGATTCATGAGATTTTGGTGCTTTTTTTCAATACTCTTTGAGAAGCTACAGGAATAAAAATTTTACATGGGAGCCCTCTTACTGTTTTCCTCTCTGAGAGAAACACCATATAATAATTGAAAAGTGTTTTAATAGCAAGAAAGGTAACAATATTTTATAATCAGTGCCCATATAAAACTACGTGTATTAAAAAGTTCAGCCAACCTCTGCAGAAAACAATGAAGATAAATGACTGTTGCGAATCAGTTTAGGGCTGCTACTACTACTGATGGCTCAGTTTCTCTCATATTATAGGTAGTGAAATTAAAAATTTACTCTGGCTTTTATTCACTGCCACTGTAATAAAACACCCCAACAATTTGGCAGCAATATAAATGGTTTCCCATCAACATGAATAGTGTCAGTGTGTGGACCTCTATCTATTTTTACTTGAGCTCCAGTAAATCAGAAGTTAACCACTTCAACGTGAATTACAGTGATACAAGTTTAAGAAGGAAGGAATGAGACCTAGACATTGATTCTGCATGGCCTTTGCTAATGAAACCAGTTCTGTCATTGTTTATACCTTCACTGAATGCTCTCACAGTCATTTGGATACAGTAAACAGCTCTTGCAGATGGCTGACTGCTAAAGGGGAGGAAAAAAAAGAGGTGTATAATGGCCACACTAAAAGGCTTAGATAACAACGCATAAACTTCATAAACTTGCGTCCTGCAGTAACACAAGTGAACATTCAGCTGACCACAAGGAACAAAGGAGAATGCTGATGACTTCATCAGCCATTAAGTCTGTTGTGCCCTGATCTAACAGCATGATTCAAAATTAAAATCAAGGAAATTTGTCAACAAGCATTTCCTCAGCTCAGAAAAATCCTCAATTGTTGTGGCTTTTCCTCTGCACCCATTAGGGAGTGTCACATAGACAATGAATGGGGAAGATTGGGAGCAGACCATCGCTGTATTTTACCAATTCCAAATCAATAAAACCAGTCACTGAGGCAGAGGCTCAGCCTGTATCGGGTTTAGTTTACTCTGGGGACTGAAACAGATATACACCATCACACTCCAGCAGTTTCATCTGTTCCTCCTGCACTGAGACCTTCCAGGCTTGTTTAAACACAGCAGAGCAGCCTCTGTGAGTCACAGTGGTCCTAGGAAGTGAAACCCAGAGTGGCTTTCTGTGGCTGTGGAAAGATGTTCTTCAGCAATGGGAGTTACAGGGAGAACCCAGAACAGATTAGATGAATATTCATTATTCAAAGTAGGATTAAGAAGTAAATGGTGGTTTGAGGATGTAATTTATGAGGGAGAATGACACAATCCCATACCATTTAAAGAGTGCCTTCTCAAACTGCCCCCATACTTTCACACCCACACTTTTTCCCTTCCCTTAAATGTTAAAGAGCTGGGGAAGAGGCCTCATGCACAGAAACTGCATATGGAGACCTACCCATTTTTTTCATGTATTTGTGAAAAAAATTTGAGCTCTGGAATATGCAGGAAAAAAATGGCATACAGAGCAAATTACTTCAAGGCCTATTTTATTCCTCTAGCCAATAAGTATTTCCAACTCATACATGTGGCAACACGTTATTTTCTGGAACCTTCCCATATAAATACCAAGCTAGTTTTCAATACCAGTAAGAGTATTTCATACACATCTTCACTGCCTTCACATTTTGCTTCATCAATGAATTCAATCATTTTTCAGCAATTAATCTGCTGAACTGTTATTTTTAATAAACTTCTGATTTTAATCTGATGAACTGCAACATAACCTAAGATCTTTATTCTAGTTCCATCCTTTAGAAATCTACTTTTTGGCAGGTGTTCAAGGCAGCGAGTGTTTCTATAAATTGCAAGTGTAAATATGTCTCACAGAATGCACCGCAAAGAGAGGATTGAGGAGACATTTCAGAATACACAACTGAACAAAGTGGTGACCTGGATAAAAGGGGCAATTTGTTTTATACACTAGTATTTTTTATATGCCAGTGTTTGTTTCTGTCCAAACCCTATTCTTTCAGAGCACTCTGCTGAGTAGTGTAACAGGGAATTTTCTTTGCACTCCCAATGTTCCACCTTTTAAGGGTCTCAGTCTAACAGAGAATTTAAGGATTTTTAAAAAATTCACCAGAGAAGCTAAGAAAGAAACCAAAGTAAAGCATGGGAAGTAACTCCAGGCACTCTACCCATGGCTGGTAATCCCCACTTTATAAATATGGGTAAAACAAAGGAATGGAGTTAACCTGCCTAAAGTCAGCCCATGCCAATATGACAGTAAGGAATTTCGCCCTCCTTACTCAAGCTACAGTTCTTAGAAGTGGGAAAAAATACTCACAAAAAGTGTATTCCTATAAAGGGAGCAGAGGAGAGAAGAGTCTCATTGAGGTAAATACTTGTTTGTGGAGATTACTGCTTGTCTCACCAATACCCCAGGGACCACCTTGTCTGCACCCATAATTAGGGCAAGCCCCTCTGTAACTGCATGAGGTCATGTTTTTCTTTCAAGCAGCAGTAAATTACCATGCTTGTTATCACTCCCCTACAGAGATTTTCTCAAAAATTAGATTATCTCCAGGGCTTCCCTTGCTATTTTATAATTTTCCATATCACTCTCACTATAGTAGGAAAAAAGGCAAAAAAAATTCAGCATTTAGGGCTTGAGAAAGAAAGGTATTAATGCATTAATGGGTGGAGGGGGGAAGAGTGAAAGAAGCAGATCATCCTGGAACTGCCAATTTTCTGTATCCTTTGAGGATTAGATCCAAGCTTATAATTTCTGTGAGCAATTATCTAAATAGAAATGCTCTAATTGCACTAGGATTGTGTTTTCTCTGGAGTGTTATTTCTTTCAAGTATCCTGCTGTTTATTTATATTCAGCTAAATAAAAGGTGTGCCGAGTTACCCAGTGATTTACACCGCAGTAGGGACGTTACCAGTGGTACACAGGAGACTGCTGTGGCAGCACAGAAAACCCTCTAGGCTGTTCTAACTTACTACAACTAAGCCCATTCCAGTCTCTGTCTTCTAAACTCACAGTTTAATAAAGAAAACAAAGCAATACTTCTGGATGATTGCCAATGAGCTGCTTTGTTGCCTCTGGAATCACTGCCAGCTCAGGGAAAAGTAGGGAAAAAATTAGGTATGATGCACAACTACCCAAGGAAAACAGCTTACCCAGCTTGGTATCCCATGTGTCTGGAAGTGTGTTAGAGAGCCTGGCATGGAGGCAAAACACAGCCACACACATTGTGCCCTCAGCAGTGACAGCAGGTTACACCGATCATTTCAATGTGCCTCCATGGCTGCTCTAATCAATATTAGATCACTGACACAGGCAACAGCACCAAGCCAAACAGCCAAGACATGAAAGACCCAACACTTGTTAGAGTTTCATTCCTAGGAGAACAGGGAGATTACAAGGGTTGGCCTCTGTCATTACACACCATGCGCTCCATTGCCCAGGAAAAGTTCTGTCTTAAAGGTTAATAAACCTGTAAAATGTGCACACATTGGAGGGGAATGCAAAAACTCTCCCTCACAAGGAATTGTGGGGATTTTCTAAAAAGGACTCCTAGTCCCCCTTCTCCAGAATCACAGCAAAATGTCAGAAGAAAAAGAAGTGAGGGTAATCTCACGGCTCACTGCTTTCAGCTTGAAAACCAAAATGGATCACATTACCCTAGAAATCCTTAGTGACGACATCGGGGTGGGATACAATTTTTAAAGGGTCAGGCAACAGAGGAAGTCTTCTGTTGCACAAATTCATATCAAACATGACTTACTATCTTAATTTGTGTTTATTTATGTTTATGCACAGTAAGAGAGAAACAAGAAAAGCAGAAGGGGCCAAAACTAAGAGAGTTTAGAAAATGCAGGAGATTGCATGAAAATCATAGTTTCAGGGGCACTAAGTATCAAGTCAGGAATAATTCCCAAGAAATGTCACTCCTTTTTCCACATTCCAAGCAAGAATAACTGCCTTATGTTAACAGGAAAGAAACAACAAAGAGCACATTCCTTCTTTTCTTAATGTGCCATCATGAATGGACAACTCAACAGGAGTAAGTGAAGAGGATCTCTATCTGTTTTAATTCTATTTTTACGTAGAATAAATTAATTGTAACCATTTGCAAACAGGACAACAACTTTTAGAACCATGGCTCTGTTCTCATTTCAAACCAAAAAAGCATGACAAAAGGGAGTTTGTATAGAAGCCTAATTATTGTACCAAATTTTACCATGCAAAACATGCACAGAGCACTTGTTGATGAGCCACAGGCATCTGTGAAACCAGTCCCAAGAATAAAACACAGAAATATGTAAAATAGCAACTAAACCCATTCCAGCAAATACATTTCAGTCCCTGTCAGGGACCGAAAAACATACATTTCAGAAATACACCTACTTAAAGCTAATTTTCTATGCTGCCATGAACATTACCATCAGAGAAACAATATCTCCTTGCCTGTCCTTTAACAATGAGGAAGATGACTGTGAGTAAAATAAACATGATAATTTCTTGTCCAAAGCTGTCACTCAGATTGATGGAGCAAGTCGGTTTTTCCACAGCTGAACTAAAGGAGACACATACCTGATAATTTTATTGCTTTTCTCTGTTTCTCCAACTGAAGTGAGAACTTTCAGAGCCTGGGACATCCAACACCAGAACAGACAAGTCCTACTTATGCATATGCAAAACATGAATTAGTGTCAAAAAAAGGGTATGCTGAACAGACCAGATTCACAACTACTCTTGAGGGAAAAAATTTTACTTCAATCAACTGGAAGTTTTTCCAGTTTAGTGGCTTTCTACCCTTTAAGGCCACGGTTCACTTCAGCTACTTAAGAAACATTCTTGCTTCACATCATCAAAATATTTTCACACAGAAAATTTTCTAAGTGCATTTTAATGACTAAGCCTTTGACACAAGAGGGATAGGTAAATCTTTGATTCTTTCTTCTTCAAGTCTACTCAGCATCATGAGCTCAAGGCCATAAAATCTCCATGTGGAAGCAGAGATCCACAATAAGAATTCAGTGGGGTTTTTTTCTCCCAAAAGGGAGAAAAAAACAGGAAAAAAAAGCAACATGATAAAGGGTCCTGGAGAGCAAAGCACTCAAGAATCCCAGACGATTCTTCAGCTCTTCAATGCTTCACTTCAGCTGAAAAGGCAAGAACGTGCCAATGAAGAGCTTGGTGTTTGGAATATCACACACAGATTTTGGGATTTACGTTTTTTAAGTCCTGCCTGCTCACCACTGTTTTCCCTATGGCTCCAGAGGAGCTCCAAAATGATATTCAAAGCCAAATTTTTCATGGCATTTTAATGGCCTTGGGATCCCCAGTCCCTTGATAAAAACCAGGTCCTCTACATGTGCTCAAAGCTTTACGCAATTCTCTCTTCAGGTAGTACGGATGTTTTGCTATTTTTATGACGATATTCAGTGGCAGAAAGAAAGCCTTTCTGAAACACATTCACACTTCGCTTTGTTTTCCACAAAATAAATTTTTTACCACCTATTTTGCAAAATGCGATTACACAATTTCTCTTGCCAAATTACAGCAATCATTCAAACTTCCAGAAAAACAGGTCTATTCAGGAACATCGCATTTAGAATTTAAAACCTGGAGGATACACAGTAAATCAGTACTTTAAATTCCAAACATAGCTGGTAGCAAACCATAAAATTCTAACACTTTTTCTCCATTTATTCTTTACAAAATGCCATTGAATAAAAATTTGAAGCTTTCTGTCTAGGATGGGAAATAATTTTTGAAATGCCTAATTTTAAGACAAAATAAGGAGAATAGTTTTCTCTGCAATTAATTTGGTATTAATTTTTACTAAACCATTCAAGGAAGAGGCAATATCTCGAAGGCTCTCAGTATCCAACTTAATGAACAACCTCTGGATTCTGAAGCCACAGTTTGTATCTGTGCTTAAATCCTACTTTATCTCTGCTTCATTACCTCCATCTCAGTGGAAGACAGTTCCATACTGTTTTCCATGTCATTACTGGGTGCAGTAGCATTGTGTTTCTATTTATTACTACTGCAGTACTCTCTCATCACACATCCTCTTCTGGCTGCTTCAATGCTGCCTTCTTAAATATATGCTTTGAACTGTGCTCCAATTTCCTGTTAATAAGACTCTCTTATAGGAAGATGTCTCCTATGATAGCTTTCTCTTTCTCATACATATTCAAATAAGAAATGGAATCCGTATTTCTCCTATATTTTTTTGCACATTCATTTAAAAAAAGAAATCAAGACAATTACGGCAAAAACTAAAACCACTGTTCCAGTCATAATTATCACATACAGCAGAAAAAGGGGATCAGCTGCCTTCCTGGTGGAATTTCACCTAGAGTTTTATTTGATGATGCTGGTTGATACCATCCAACAGACAGACACTGGTCCCTTTTCCCAAGGAACAAACCCAATCTGTTCTGTTCATGTCCAAGAAACAGCCAAGCTTGAACTGCTATATCACCATAAGAAATCATTCATCACCTGTGTTCATAAATACTCTCTCTGCTTAAAGAGATTATTTTCAGTCTCACTCAGCACACTGGTGACCTTAAAGAATCAAAGATCCAGGGATGTAAACTCTTTTCACACACTTTTTCCACTATTTGTCAAGACATTTCATCCACAGCAGGCAGAGCACAGGTGTGCAGTAGCAACCAGTGGTCACATTTTATGCTCTAGAGCAACAGCAGCTTTTCATTGAATTAAAAGAAAATATTTAAAGCCATCAGTGCCACCATGAACTGTTCTTCTCTAATATAAATAGAGGGAATTACCCTAGTGTCTATGAACAACAAGTTTTCCATACTACTTTCCTCCTGTCTTAAACCAGTCTCTAAGTGAAGATGTTTAATTGCAAATGCAGATGCAGCTATACTAAATTGGCACTTCAGGCTCCAGAAACATGGAAAGCACCAGCTTTGAAAACTTTACCATTGAAAGCTTATGAAAACAAACAACAAAAAGAGATACTGAAATTAAATAAACAGAAAAAATTGCAAGGCTACACTAAATGTATGTGCTGTGTACCACAAAGCCAAGAGGACTGGATCAAATGGGTGTGCATTAAATAAGGGGGAGGGGAGTGGAAACAAATATTTCAGGAAAACAGAACAATGGCATAATTTAGCGTATTTGTACTTGGGTCAGATCCAGCTGATTGCTTTGGAAAGGTTTCTGCTCAAAGTGAAAGGTGAATGGAGGAAGGGAGCTCAGGAAAGAGGCGGGTGTTTGTCTTCAAAATAAATTATCTGCAGAATGCAATGAGCAGTGAATGTATCACATTGCAGTAAACACTCCAAATACCTCAAAAATACTATAGCAGTGTCTTCACTGCCATGATTGTTATTAGGTAGAAGGCAAACAAATGTTTCTTTGTGAAAAAGAACTTGGAGCTCTGCCAGGAATGGTCACATCTAACACACATTATTTATGACTGTATAAAGTGCAAGAATATTAGTCACTTAATGAATAGCTGGAGGATGTCTGTTACAAGACATG
Organism: Entomyzon cyanotis; assembly: GCA_024500445.1. NCBI lineage: Eukaryota > Metazoa > Chordata > Aves > Passeriformes > Meliphagidae > Entomyzon > Entomyzon cyanotis. The sequence continues at coordinate 4,719,208 of JAKEPQ010000743.1, read as the reverse complement.
AAATGATGGTAACTTGTTAAAGGTAAAGAAGGTTAAAAATGGGAATCTCTTCACTCAGGAAGCTGCTGTGAGTCTCTACCTCATGTCTACAGAAATGTAGTTTCAAGCTTCTGCTAGAACAGCAGTCCCAGGCATCACTGCTGACTTTTGTAAATTCAAGAGCCAACATTGTTTTCTTCACATCTCTTACACATCCCTGTTGGTATCTTTGACACCATGAATTACCCATCTCTCCCTAAAACTTCAGTTTGGTACACAGCTTATACTGTGGGCTTCCTCCCTGCCCTTCTTTTTAGAGCTCCATTCAGTGGTCTCATCATCCTCCTCCTCCACACCCTGTAGACATTTTCCAAGGGGCTCTTCTCACCTCACCCCTTTTTCACATTGTCTATTTTTATCCTTCTGTTGACCTCACTCACTCATACGGTCTCTCCTCAAGCAGGGACTGACAACCCTCAAATATTCCTCTTCTGCACATCTGTACCCTGCCACTCTTCTCCTGGCTCACAGATACTGCAATACTAAATATAACAATAGAATTACACATTTATCCCACCTAACCTCATTCCAACCATCACCTTCCTCTCCAAAAAGGATCTTTTACCCAACTACAGATGAAGGTTTTGAGACAGAGCAGTCATAAGAGATGTTTTTCCTTTATTTATACCTCACTGATTTCTACTTTATATCATTTATTCTGCATATTAAAGAAGGAGAAAAAAAGAGCTGCCTGAGAAGGAGGAACTCTCTTTGGATTTATATTCAAACAAGGAGATGAAACAGGACAAGAAGAAACAAGAGCTTTTTGTTGTTGTTTAGAAGATAACTGAAATTTCGTGAAATGCAGAGCTCTTTGTACCTGGAATCTAATTACATAAAGTGTTCTGCACCTCTGCCACTGAATGCTGTGGGTTACAGGGTTTGTTGCTCAGGGTTTTTAAATTGTGGGTTTATATGATTTTGGCTCTTTTAAAGCAGCTCCCCATTTTCCTAAAGAACGGCTGTTTCAAGCCATCAGACTTTGCTACCTCTGCTACAACAACGTGACCATGCCTGGCTAATCACTTGCTCAATCTATTTATTCAGCTTCCAGCACAGCTCAGCACCATGTATCATACACATCGTGCAAAAATTTCACTCAAGCATAATCATGGCTCTTAAAACTCAAACTTTGCCACACAATGACAAGGTCTCCACATTACCAGAATTACTTTCCCTCCTCCTCCGCCCCCATCCAACTCCTCATCAGTCTCTAGCATGACTCAACCCCGTTGAAAAGCTGTAGGTTTACAAGTCATTTCATTTCTTTCAAGTGAGATACATCATATGGAGGAAATAAATAAAATGTTTTCAGTGCCTGGTTCCCAGTGGATAATAGGGTCTATCTGGTTTCATAAGCTGCTTTTAACTGGGAATTTTTTTACATTAGTTTTGGCTCAACCAGAATGAAATCCCCATTTTGAAGCCCACTCTCTGATGGCAGCAGAACCTCGCCCAGCAGCACATCAACATTTCCTTCTTGCTCTTTGAGCTGACAAACGGATTTTGGAACTATTCCTGTTACAATTCCCGCCTTATCTCCAAGACTGTGGGCAGGGTAAAAACTGCCTTCAGACAAATGCATTTTTCTTAAGGTCCTGTGCTGAGAGCCATCTTTTACTTGCCAAAACCCCAGACTTCAGCCACACTCTGAGGTTTTCAACACATTTTTAACCATTTCACTTCCAAAGCCTAGGCCGTTTTATGGCTAGCCATGAGATGTTTGTGTATGTGTTCTTCTCTGTCTCCCTCTAACTGTCCTGTGTTAAAATTTATACAAAACAAAAGGGGGGGACAGAAAATTACTGTCATGGATCATCCTAAGGAAAATTAGGTAAAAGTATCTTATTTTCACTAGTCATGAGGGATTAAAAGCAGAAACAAACATTTATCTGGATCAACTGATATATCATTATGATTGCAGTTGCTTCCCCTCCCACCAAGAGTTCCACGATGTTAAAATTTTGAGGATGAATTATTCCAAGTGTTGAGTATCCCCTGCTAGCTGCTACTTGCCCTTAGATCTAGTCAAATTACTTGAACTGATCACTGTCAGCACTGTGCAGAATTAAGAAGCCCATTGTAAAAGCATCCCAAACCTACAAAAATAATTGCAAAAGAATCAAATGGGGCAGGTGTGAAAAAAGAGCAATGAGGGCTAACAGAGGAGAGATGGTTCATTGAATTGAAAGAGGCCAGGTAGTAGCTGAAACTTCAGTATTATAAATAGGACATTATGTAGCTGAACTAAAAATAGGAGTTTTATTTTTACTTGATGTTCCTCGCTGCTTGCTGCTGACCTAGAGAAAGAGGACTCAGAAAGGAAAATTAAACAATTCCCCACAACCATACAAAACAAAACCACTAGCCTGGTGCCAGTGTATTTGTAAATGAAGAAGAATAAAAATTTTTTTAACCAATTTCAAAAGATGTCTAATTGAAAGAACTCCCTAATACTGCTGTGAAAAGAATGCAATAGAATAGAACAATTTCTGCAGAAAACCAACTGCAATTACAAAGTCTACATAATTGCTCATAAGAGAAAATGGCTGGTATATTTTCTCTGATTCCTTCACCCACTCTGTACACATACAACTACTCTCTATGCTGGAACCACTCTCTGCTCAGCAGTAATAACATATTATCATTCCAGTACTCGGTTTCAAGTCAAGATTGAGGGGCCCAGCATAGGTCTGGAGGAAAATGCTCTGTCAACTTGCCACCTGCCAACTGTCTCAGGGCAGCATCTTGTGTTCTTCCCTTTCCTAAAGGCCAATTTTACGCTTACACTGAGAATCCTAATTTTGGTATGGTAAAATGGCAGCTTTTCTGGCCAGCTGCTGAAGTGGTTGTTCATACTTAATTTCATCTAAAAAAGGAAAAAAAAATTAGCACAGGCCTAAACCACCAAATCTGGATTTAAGTTTCCAGCCCACACATCTAATCCTCAGGACAAAAGAGACTTGAAACCATGGTTTTGGTTCTGCTTACAAAGATAAGAGGAAGCTGTAAAATAAAACCAGATTTGAATCTGAACTTAAGTTCACAGCTGTTTAAGTCCATGGCTCTTGGGGGGCCCATCACTAGCTAAAATCTAAAAGACCTGAGATTTCCCTGGGCTGATTTTGGCTAAATCTGCTAAATACTGGGTCTTTGCAATGTACCACAGGCCCAATGGGCTGTGGTCAAGAACTTATCCATCACCACTTTTTTAGAAAGCTGAAATGAAGATGAAACATTGTGATTTGATTTTTAAGAGTAAGCCATAACAACTTAAAAAGCTTTATGGCATCAACAAAAATACCTTGCATTATTTGTCATTGCTGATCGAGTTGAAATAAATGTATTTATTACAGGAAATCATTATAATTAATTAAGGAAAAATACTAAGCATCTGTGTAGTGTATATGCAAATTTACTAGTCAGTGATCTTTTCCCATGGGCTGAAAAACAGCAAAATCCTTATTTGCTGTATTTGTACACCATGCACATGTGTCATTACATCAGTGATCTGATTTGTTTGGGAATGGTAAGACTCAGAACATAATTCCGCACTTAGATTAAATAATTCTAAAATGCAGGTTAGCACAGAGGCAGATGATAATTCAAAACTTCTTGCGACTGCTAAGCTATTTTAGCTTCTCTCACTGTCAAAGCCAAGTCAAACATACCTAAATTAAAATGCCTATTTGCAGTGTCTCAAAAGACAACAGAAAGATTAATGTATTTCGTTTCCTCTCTTGATTTTTGGTAATATTTTTTCACTTTTCATATGCTGAATCAAAATCCCCAAATAAAAGTAAATGCCCTCACTAAGGCTGCACTGTTGTATTACTGCTGGGTTTTGATACATCAGACAGTCTGAGAGGAAAACAAGGACCAAAACCCTTCCATATTGGAAATGTTGGCTAAATGAGCCTTTTCCTTTCTTTTACCATTGTACAAACTTTTATACATTTACACATACACAGATATAGGTAGACATACACACACTACTTCAAATCTAGTTTTGGATGCTACTAATATTTTCAATAACCCTACATTGCTGCCTTTATTTTTCCTCTTCCCCTTCCTTAATAACTCACATAAAACAGATAAAAATTGCTGGGCAACCTCTGGACCCCTCTTGGCAGGAAATGGAACACAACTAAGGAATGGGCACAGCAGAGACCCAGGTTTACCTGACCCACTCTTGCCAGGCATGACCTACATCTCTTAAGCACTATTTTTGGTGTGTGAGCACAAGGAAACCTCACCTTAGCAGCACCACAATACACTAAAACTGGCCTGTTGATCTATATCCACATTAAGCCACAAATAAAAGTCCTGATGATTAATGTCCCAAGTTCTTCCTCAGATATTCAATCTATTAAAAGTCATATTTTCATACAAACCAGATTCCCCTCCTGCTGTTCTGCTCAAAGGAAGAATTCTCACCTCCTTGCAAGTACCTTCACTTTGTGCTTCTCCAGTAATACATAAATACACAACTTCTGTATGCAGCATCTTCTAAAACATCGTAACACCTAGTTAACGATGAGATAAAATGACAACATCTCCAGTAAGTACTGGACACTGGAATGGGTTTCCATTCAATGCACCACTCCCTGCAGTAATATTCAACTTCCCAGCTAGGAGATGTAGATCAACTGCATCATTTTTGCCCTCACCTTGGACGTGGCCCCAAACACAGAAACAGAAGCCCTTGAACACAAGCCCAGCACAAAAAAATTCAAGGGAGAATGTCTAGCTCTTGTTATAACCAGATGATTTAAGAGTCTCCATTTGGAATACCAAGCAGCTCCAGAGGAAAGTGTCAAGTTTCCTTGTTGCTGCCCCCCTTTAGCCCTCACCATCTATTCTTGGCCATCCTGCAAACGGAACCAACAGCAGCACAGCTGCATAACACTAAGGGCAAACTAGCTTTCTGAAGAAACTTCCAGAATTTACATCTTCTCCTCACACCAAATACTGTAACTCAAACCAGCTTTTTCTATTTTCCTCGTTCAAATAAACTCTTATCCCCCCAAAAAAGCATCTTGACACCCATTCTCCACAGCTGTTCCCTCTGTTGCAGGGAACAGCCAACAGGTTTTGGACTGTTTGCTACTGCACACCATACACTTGTACATCCACCTAAATGAAGCCACTGTGGACCAATTATGAAAGATCTGTTATTCCGTTTGGAGTTACTCATTTGGGGATTTGATTTTTGATTTGTTTTCCTCTGAGGTTTTTTGGAAGCACTAGTGGGATGAAGTTTAAATTAAATTGGGACCATCAGCATCCCAAAGACAACTATTCAGTAGCACACATTTAATATTGATTTAATATGATTATGTGGGCTGTTTGCAACCGCAGCTGTCTAACTAATGCCACTTAGACACAAAGTAGTTTATATATTCATTACCAGGAATGTTAGAATATGAACCAAACCAAAACACAGCTAAATAATCCACACAAATATGCAGCTCTGAAAGCTACAGGAAAGTTAAGAATTAAAAGCTGCAGTTTTCAATTAACAGAGACAGCTGAGGTAGATTGTTCTGTGCATTGCACGCATGGTCTAAGGTGCCACTGGATAAATAATTACAATATTATAGAATACTCAAAGCAAATGACAAACCAACCATTATGCTACACTAAAATGAATCGCTAACAAAACAAAACTGCATCAATGCCAGTTATCTTTGGGGATGACCTCTTATTCCTGGCTGCTTCCAGAGCCAGGTGCATCAGCCAGTTCCAACACCCTGCTGAACTCTGGAAAACAGCAATGCCTGTACTATGGCACAACTTCACTGTTTCTAAAGCATCTCTTACTGCTATAACCGCTATCCATTCAGCAGGGCGGAAGAGAGGGAGGTGTAGTTTTCTAATCCTACCAAACACCATGGAGAGGATTTTTGGTAATGTCAGTGCCAATCCCTGCTGTGGTTTGTGGCCATACATGGAGCCATGCGCCAGGGCCTTGCTCAGCTCTGGACACAGCAGAATTCAACCACGTTTGCTTATTTCAGCAGCGCAGCTCTGAGCACAACATGGACTTGATTTAAATAAATTTAAAAAGTGGGTGGTAAATAGAAGTAGGATTGTGCAAGACAGTTTAGCATCAACGACCGATCAATAGCATCCCCAGAGTGTGTCAGAGCACAGCGGTCAGCTATGACAACTTTTGGCCATGAGAGAGAGTGTGGATGTTGTCCTACCTAAGGCACACACTGTGGTCGGGCTGCACAGCATCCAGGAGCGATGGCACCTCACCAGCACCCAGCACCTTGTTCTTATGAGGGCTGAGGCCATTGCTCAGCCCAGCAGCGGCACCTGGACAAAGACCAGCACCTGCACACCGCAACGTTGGGCGACAAGCAGCACCCAGAGCCCCGCCAAGATGGCGGCGCGGCCTGAGGGAGCCCCGCCCGCGCGCCGGGGAGGCTGAGCCTCCGCGGGACGGAACGGCCGCTGGGCGGCGCTGCCGAGCCCCGCCGCGTGGGGTGAGAGACCGGGATGAGGGGAACGGGCTGAGGGAACGGGATGCGGGAGGCCGGGCTGAGCCGTGGCCGCCGGGCCATCCTGGCCGCCGGCCCTGGCGACGTTCCCGACTGCCAGGTGGCGAGTGGAGACGGCGCTGGCGGTGGCGGTGATCCCGCAGCGCCGAGCGCTGGCGGCTGGCCCCGGGAGGCAGCGCAGGCCGCCTTGTGCAGCTCCCAAGCGGCCGCCGCCCCGCTCTGGGCACGGTCACGTCCGGTGTCTGTCGGCTGACAGCAAGCAGTCCTGCCAGCGCTCGGGAAAAATAGCAAAACATTCCCAGTGTTCTTGCTGGCAGTCTGTGAGGAAGGGTTTCCCAGTGGCACCGGCGGGACGGAGCCGCGGTCATCGCTGGCATGGTGACACAGGCGGAGAGCGGAGAGCAGCCGCCTCAGCCGGGACTGCAGGGGAAACCAGAGTTACTGCAAGGCAAACTACTCAAGCCCCGGGCTGCTGGCAGCAAAGGTCGAGAATAGTTTTCAATCAAAGGTTTTTGTAAAAATTAGACAGCTAATGTCGTGCTAACAAAACACGTCCTTTGCTCTTCAGCACCTGTGTTGGGGATGACATGGTCAGATCAGCGCTCCTGTAACTTAGCCACATGCATCCGTATTCTCAAGGCATGTGATGCTTTTGCCAAGCAAAAATCTCCAGGTTCTGGATGGCTGATGCCTGTACTGAGGATGAGCTCTGTCAAGCCATCAGTAACATCTTGCCAGGTAATGAATGTCCCAAAAGATTTTTCAGCTCACTCGTATCTTTGAAATGTATCTTGTTTTATCTAAGGGTCTACATTAAAATACCACTAAAAGTCTCATTGGTTAAAGCAACAGTTCCACATGAAAGTTCCCAGCCTTTAAAATGTTACCAAATAGTTCAAAAGAATAATTTTAAAGCATGATGGCCCACAAGAACCATTTTCAGGCCAAATATGTATTTTGTTTCCATTGATACATTTTTTGGTACACAGCAATTTAAGTATGTTTGGGGAACCTGATGTGAATTTACTATTCACTTTCAAGTTTTTATTAGTAGACCTTCATGCACTGTAAGGCAGGTTCTGTTGATGAGCAGCATGGTTATCACTGAGCTTGTAAAATAAACAATCTAATGGGACCACAAAGATTTGCTGACACTCCATTTTAGTCCATGTTAATAAGCCCTGTTGTATAAAATAATGTAACATCAGAGCAAGAACTGGCCCTGCTGTTCTTACACTATTGCTGCTGCTATTCAGCAGAATATCTTTCCTTCCACTAAAAAATACATTATCCATGTATCCTAGACTTCTGTGGCATTCCAATATGGAAAATCCTCTGGCCAAAGCTGCCATTTGCCCTTTCTCTTTACCCCTTCTTCATTTTCCAATATAAAAACACCCATGAGCTTCTCACACACAACACAATAAAAAATTACATCAAATTTTTTCCTCTCGCTCAAATAAGGCTCTTTCAGAAAGAACAACGGGAAAAATGCTCCTATAGACAAAATTACAATAATGTGTCTTCAAAGTCTAGAGATAAGGTTTATTTCATGCAAGCTCACTTTAGGAAACAAGAAAAAACACAGTATTTACCATTTCACCCTTATGCCTTTCTCTGTCATATAAATCTTAAGTAGTATTATGCCAGTGTTTCTCAGGTTCAAGATCAAATTAGCAATGTGAACTCTCTGTCAAACAAAAGGAACAAAAGCAACAGGAATCAACAGGCACTCTCATATCACACTACTAGTGGGCAATTAGCAAAGAGAAACAGAAGGATGACCATCATCAGACTTTGTCTAGGTAAACAAAGCTGATCTGTAAAATAGATTTATAAATAAAAGTAGTTGAAAGTATCAATAGAAATTGTGTGTGCCATTTGCTCTTTCACTCACTAAGCACATTGATCTTTGCAAACACGATTCTGACTAATGAGCTGTGTTAAGTGGCTCTTGGATTCTTATTTTGTTGCTGCGTGAAAGATCGGGACTCACAGAAGCTGATTAAAGAAACAAAAGCTCCAGTGCTTCTGCACTCAGATACCAGCTTCTTAACCTAGTCTCTAGAACATTTCTCACTTACTTATTTGTTTAAAGACTACAAATCCTATTTAAGAGCTTGCCTGAAGTAGGTTGTGTCATCTCAAATGGAAGAAGTATCATGGATGCAGAGTTCCCAAAGAGAGAAGCTCATTACAAAGTACTCTTTGAGAATACTCTGAAAAGTACCAATAAAGGCTGCACCACTTCCAGCCATTCAAGTATTAATTCAAACAGTGCATCATTTACTTGTTCTGAGAAACAAACAGCATGTCAAGATGCAGAAACAATTGCTTCAGCTTTGCTTGGAGCTTTCATTGAAAACATTTGTGGTTGAGTTTTATTGATTTCAATGGGTCCATCCAGGTATTGGAAAAGAAATAAAATTATTCTATCTAATTCACCTTTAAAAACAGATCACAAAATACAGTTTTCTTCCAAAAAAAGGGGCACGTACCAATTTCAAGATTGAGTATTAACAATGGTTCTTACAATAAACCATGTAATTCACTATAGAATAGGCACCTTTTTTTTTCCCAAAGGTTTCTTGACACTTTGTATATTTGGGTCAACAAAATTTATTTTTTAAAAAAGTCTTTTGCTGCTAGGCAGAACAGAAGCATTATTTCAAAGGTAAATCCAGCAGACACACAGAGAAGCAGCTCCATCGCTGGACAAACCAGTGTATGTTTTGATATAAAATCTTCTGAATTCTGAGAGTTGTTCTGAGCTTTCAGCAGTCTGATGGCAAATAAACACCTTTTATAGGCTAACAAGGCAACATGGTAACACAATACACATTGACTTGCCTGAGAAAGTTACATTTTTCTTTCACTTCAGTGTCAGCTTTGCTTCCACCCCAATAGTCATAATTTGACTTTCCCTTTGTACCACAGAAGATGGAAGAACTTTTTGGTATTTTTGGCAGCACTCCTCTTCAAAAATCACTCAGCACACATTGACTGGGCTCCACAAAAATCAAGGCAAAGCTGTGTAAATCCCTGGAAATGTTCCATTCTGAATTTCTAAAGCCGCTTGCTTTGGGTATGATGAACAAATTGTCCTACAACAGTCTACACTGTACATATGGTTGGCAGGGAGGATTTGTAATCTTCTCAGCTGAAGACAGTAGCTTCATCCTTTTAGCTCCAATAAAAATACTAGAACTCCAGTTATTCCTTGATAGGCAATTTCCAATTTCAAGCCACATCTGTTTAAAATTTCTTTTTCCTAATCCACTTAAGAAGTGTTATCACAACACTACAAAAGTAACAAAAAAAGTAATTTAGCGTTTTGCAATGGAAAACAAAAAACCCCTATGAAACCCAAGATATGAAAGAAACTGCTAAGCATAAGGAAATAAATGGAACTCAGTACAAAGTGGGGAACACAGCAGCCTTGAATACATAGTTCCTCACACACACCAATTCCTCATTACTTAACAATCATAAAACTGTGCCAGAACAAAGATTTCCCACAGTAGTTTTCTTTTAGAGGTCAAAAACGAAGTTAGGTTGTGAGTGATCTTTTACATTTATTTTTTTCACATTGTTTGCCTAGCTGGGAATGAATATATATTAGATGCATTTATTTTGTCACCATTTCACAAACCAGAGGCTGGACATTGGTGATGAAACATGAGTATCCTGTCAACTTCCAAGTGAATTCTCCCCTGGAGCTGCAGCTGTCCAGCTACAGCACAGCTCACTTCTCTGAGGCTTTGTGAGCATTAATTATCCTCTGTCGTTTTTCCCGGTTTCTGATCCTGTTTTGTTCATACTGGAAGACAGATAAGGAAATTAATAGATCAGCTGTTATCATTAAACAGATACTTAAAACTGTAGAGAGCATTTTTTAGCCAGGAACAGAAACAATATATTTGACTGATGCATTAGAAATACAGCTCTTGTACAGGTTCATTTTTACTTTGAAATTAACATTTATTCCATTAAAATACAGGTTTCTAAGTTTGAGGTTATTAAGCTAAGGAGTATTAGAAGATTCTAATACAGAAGATTCAGTTAATTTTAAGGAGGAACTTAATTATAATTATACAGTGATCTAATGCATGACAGCTACACTTCACACAAGAACTAGGAAAAAAAAGTTGCACTGATGCTATTCTAGAGCACAGGTCAGGCTCTTTTCCTTTTACAAGATACTGATTAATGTGTGTCTGCCTTCTGAAACATGAATTTGTCATCACAGACTTGGTCTATTTTTGATCCTGGTCATTAATTATACTCACCAATAAAGCAGGATACCAAGATGAAAGGAACAAAGGCAAATTTGGATTGAATGAGGGTAAAGCATGTGGGGATTTTTAATGGTTTAAACAAGAACCACAACAGAGGCAGAACTCCACTGTAAAATGGAATCAGGAAAGCCTTCACAGTCAAGATACACGCGTAAGACCACCATGCTTTCAAGTATGTCCCTACACTAGCAGAAGCTTGAAGAGCCCTTCTTTCATTGCAACCAAAAAGGAAATATTTTCATGGTTCAAATAAATGAAAAATTAAAAATCAATGCATCATTTGATATGTATTTCATGAGAAGCAAATTATTCTTGTCTTTAGGTTAGAGCATGTATTTGTTCAATTTTTTAATAATTGGTATCAAGAATAAAACCCAAGTAAGCCACAAATATTCAATTCTCTATATAATGTAATAAACTACTAAAGGAATTGATTTTGGAAAGGATTTGCAGTTTTTCATCCATTATACTGATTGGTCTATAACTGAAATAATGACCCAAAACATTACTTAACATTTACAGAATGCTTAACTTTTTCCCTTGCCAGTATTTAATTTTTCAATAACCCATCCATGTTTTTATGTAGAATGAGAACAAAGGATCTTTAAAAGCTGTATCTGTAGCTATTCAATATTTGTGAACAACCTTTCAGGGGCTTCCTAAAATGGCATATCAATATAGGCATATTTTAAGAAGGCAGACAAATATAATCATCAAGAACTCTTTAATGTAAAGGCTTCAATGGAAGAAAAAATAAGAATAGTAAGTTTATGTGGAAAGAAACTTCTTAGTATGGTGAAATTTATGTCAAAATTAGAAAGTACAATTTCAAGTTAAGGTGTGTGAAATGTTTATTTATATGTTTTGCCTTGTAGGCACAACCACCATAAATATAAAGAACAGTTGACATTCTTCTGAAAATGTGCCTATTAAGACAGTTAATCCCCTTAAACTCCTATAGTCTTCATTCCTTTATATCTGCAGATGTAGTACAGCAATATTTTCATTTAGGGCCTAACTCAGCAACTCATTAAGTCAGTTATAAGGCATCAGAGTCAGTATAACTGACTTCAGCTATTGCTTATGCAGAAGTGACCATTAATGCTTTCTATTTAATTCTGTGCAAATACCACTACTAAAAAAAAAAATCAGAAAAAATTCAGAAGCAATCTGTGAAGTGTCAGTTCCTATCTGCAATATTTGTTTCATTAAAATGTGTTTGCCTGTTTTTGTATATCAAAAAACACACCACGCCATTTGCTAATGCCAGATTTTACTTGACAAATTTATCAAAAAAGTTTAAATTTGGTCTCAAGTGCCCACACCAAAATGTGCTTACATTTATTGGTTTGTACTACTTAGTAAAAAGCAGCTCTAGTTCTCTCCCATTTTTTATTAAGGATTTAACTCACAATAAATTTATAGCTTACCTCTTTTTTTAAGCACTTCCGCATCTCACGGTCAATATCATTGCAATGGCCAAAAAACTTCAAAACATTGTGCTGATGAGTTAAGGAGAAAAAAAAATTACAATTCAAAGGTTTCTTCTTCTGAAGTTTTAAATTTATTTCAATTCATTTGTGTTTTTCAACATATTCTGGTCTTCTTTTCCTTTCCCTTTTTTGTGAAAAATGGTGTTTGGTAACTTTCTTCCCCAAGCAGGTAGAAGTTCAAGCTACTCCTGCAGCTCACTTGAGCCTCCCCTGCCTTGCTGAAGTTGAAGGTACTCACCATGTTGTATAACCAGACTGAAGAAGGACACCTAAGCTGAAGCTGTTGTCTAAATGCAGAAGGTACATTTCATTGATCTACAAGTCAGTCTCGCAACTCTCCCTCACAGTAGTTTAAATAATGCACAAAAAAAAAAATATTTTGAATTCCAGGCTGGGGTACAGAGGCAGTGTCCTCCCTGCATTAGTTTTCATTATTTCTTCTTGACCTACAGAGGCAAAGAATTCACTGCTCCATTATCCCAGCTACATGAAGACTGTGGTGTTGGTCCAGAAGATGCAGACACTAGGCTTAATTGACTGGAATGTTAGAACCAGCATAAAAAATTTCTCTGGATCTTGAGGTTAATAAATAAGATGCATTTCCCATCTTTATGGCACAGCTCATCTGTGGGCATTATGCACATTTAAGTGTTCCTTAATTTCTGAAAAACTGTAGGCCTTGTCCTTATGAGGGCTCTCCCCAGCTAACATGATTATATTCACCATAAAAATCTCTCCTCTTAGCCCAGATTTCCTAAAGCAGTTCCATAATATCAGGCATTAAACCACTATCAGAATGCATGGTTTTGGAAGGACTGCTTTTTCAGGGGAATGCTTGCTGCCATGTCACAGAATCTCACAGCAGAACCTGGCAGCAGAGCATCCAAGTGATTTAGAAGACCTGAAAGAGTGGGAGTTTTAGATATTTGCAGCTACACAATCAATGGAAACAACTCAGCCAATCTTGTAGAGAACTAATGAATTTCAATAAAAGAGACCACAAAGAACAAAACAGATGAGAATAAAGTCACTTCCGTATTTCAGAGGGAAACATATGTGCATTTCCATAGCTGACCAGCAGCTTGGTGGATTTACACAAGTGACACAGGAAGACTGTTAAAGACTCAAGCAATGAACAAGACCTCAGCCAACAGAACACAACTGGAAGTAGGAGAGGGTTAATAAAGTTTATGAGAAACACTTAACTATAGCAGTGCTATAATTAGCTTGTTTATACCTCTGTGATGTATAAAGGGCATCAGATGACTCTGAAGAAGTTGCATGGAATAAATGGTCACTTTACTGCACACTGATCTTGCTTTTACATTTTCATTTCAGCTAATACAGATTTAATTTTGTATTCTACTCCTACACCTGCATGTTAAATTTCAAGGTGAACACTCACATTTCAAGCTAACTCGACTCTGAGCAGTACATACAATGGGTTTAATCTATGTTTATTTAGTCAGATTCCTAAGATATCAACTTCTTGGCTGAGATTATGAGGGAAAAAAAGAGTCAGTTTCTCAGAAATAGCTATTACACCTATTACAGTCATACAATTGCAAGACAACACACATTTCTTTGAGCTGCTATCTATAAAATTTAGTCTATTTATAGCACATATTTGGCACCAGAGTGGAGTTATTAAAATTAAAAGTGACATCAAATAGGAATGCCATTAACCTCTCCTCACTAGATACAAAACTTGATATACAGGGCAGGTTCTAGATTAAGGATAAAGTAAATCAAATTGACTGTTGTGAAAATGGACACCCAATTAAAAAATAATCCTCTTCATCCCTCAGGAGTGGTGATTTAAACTGTAGATGAAGGTTCTTAGGACATTTTGGCATTATAAAAAAACAGCAAGTAGTCACCAATAACACATTAAGATCACTGACTTCAGATTTCAGTGACTTCAATTTAAAAATATTTCAGTACATCCCCCTTGAATTTCAAATGAAAAAGTATTGCTCCCTTTCAACTGAGTGTGAAAGAAGTCTCCTCACCCTTTCTGTTCTGAGACTGCCAGCACAAATATCCTCTCCCAGCTGAGCACAAGACTGACAAAAGTAATGCTTCTTCATGTAAAGATCAACTTCAAACAAAACCAAGAGAATATAATTCTGTGCATGACTATTATTGCTGCTCCTAGTCCCTTCATAAGTCAGATTGACAATAGATTCCTTTGAATCACTTGCTGCCAAGGAGTTCAAGTGCACCTTTTAGTTTCAGAAAATTTTAAGGTATGTTGTATTTCCTACATAAATCACTGGCAAGATTTTACATTCAGTCATCAGATACCTCTTCAGTGAAAACACACCAGCTATATTTCATGGCTGTTCTGCCTAGAGGAGGGTGTTCTCTTCATGATCATATAATGTCATCACTAATTTATCTGACACTCATTTCCCCAACCCACCCACTCTTTTCTCTGCTCAACACTCCTTACCTCCTTATGACACTTCTTGAGCATACTGATAATTAGGTTACACTCTTCAGTGTGCAGATGAGGAGACAGGTCTGGATGCATCTTTAGTTAGGGACGATTTAGTAGCACAAGGGCAAGAATCTGAGAAAATTTCCACCTGCCAACATTAAAATAGTGTAACTAGCAAGTCTGATTTAACACATAAGATATTATCACAGTGTCATTTTAACAAAAAATATTTAAGATCAAAATGCAGCTTAATGTGTAGAATTTATATTACATAGTTACAGTCATTAAACCCAGCACATGCCTGATCTTTTATACAACCCAAAGGTTAAGTCAACTAAGAGTTCATAATCTTGGCTATCATGGACATAAGCATGCAGCTGGGATTTTAATTTTCAGGGACTCTCTAGCAGCATTAATCTTTCTTGAACTCCAGATTATCTTTCCACTTTCCTACTTCAATTTTCTGCTTTCTTACTTTAAAAGTGAAGTGTATGTGATTTTCTTTCTATCTTCTACAAAGATTACATTATTTCATTACAGTGCTCTGAGAACTGGCACGTTTTTTAGTTATCTAGATGCTTTTTAACAAATCCTAATCCAAACATTGGTGATGCTTTAAAAACCAGTACTTGATCACTTCATTCAAACAGTAATAATTTTTTTTTAATCACTCAGAATTGAAATGTCCCTTCTTGCAATTCCACGTTGCTGCCTCTTGCTCTTTCGCTGTGCTGCTTTGAAAAGCAAATGGATTGGTCTTCTGCATGAATGCCCCACTATGTCAGACAGTGGACAAAGCAGTTAGGTTTCCCTTGAGTCTTCCCTTTGGAACACTAAAGGACCCCCACATCCTTTCCTTCAGGGTTCTGTGGGGAGGGAGGAAGTTCTTTGGTTGAAATTGGTTGAAAGCATCCTATGACAGTGGCTGAAAGAAGGTATCTTTGTTCAGGAAGTTCACTTCACCAGGGAGGGGAGGAGAAAGGTCCAGTTCATACCAGGAAAAATGGGCTCATCTTGGCAAAATTTTATTTTTATGGCCCATACTGTCACTGAATTAAAGATGCCTGTTTGTTTGTTTACTTAGTATTTTGTCATTCCCCCTTCTCCCAAAGGGATCACCTTTCCAGCTGCCATACATCAGTCAAACACCTCTACAACTTGTACTAAGCAGCCATCACTGTCCTAACACTTCTGCTAGACAAACTGGACAAATACGAGTAGCCAATGGTCAAATTTTACAATTACAAAATCCCCAAATTCAGCTGCAGAGCTGACAGCTATAATCTACACTGCTATTCCTAGAATGCTCAGGGAATATATTCAGCTTAAAGAGGCACATACACTTATATACCCAGTACTTCCCATCATGTGTTCAGCTTACCAAGAGTTAGATTCCCACAAGCAAACTTAATTTTAAAAATCCAAACATTTAGAAGCCTCTTGAGAGCCATGAGAATATGTTCCACATAGTGTTGCAAACACACCTAATGATTAGGTGTAATATTAGATTTCCATACTAACTGGAAATCTAATATTACACTACACTTACTCTTAGCACAGAACTTGTTGGAATCTGTACAAGTTGCTTAAGCATTCTTTTCAACAAATTAACACATGAACCTTTAGAAATATGACAGCAGGAGCACGGCTGTAACAGCAAAGTGATTAAGAACCCTGCTGTGTTATTGCCACCAGCTTTTGATTGCATGCCACACAAAGTCAATATGTTTTAAATTTATCAGTAGAGCTTTTTGATAGCTCTGGAGTTAGCATTCCCCTGAGAGGGTGACCTGCTCAATGGCTGTGTGTTACTTTAACATGGGTGAACCCAGACGATTATTAAACCTCTTCATCATTCAGCCTCTGCCTGCTCTTCCTAAAACTGTCAGCAGAGCTGGCAGTCTCAGGAGAAAGCAAGAGCAGTGTCCTAATGAAACAGGAAATGCACATCAGCACAGGCCAGAAAGTCAAATGGAGCATTTCAAGGAAAGAGCTGTTGTTTCTAAACTAAGATTAGTAATCACAGCCATTGTTTACAAAATTATTCTCAGATCATGAATGAAAGCCACCAGTTCCACAAACAGAGGTGATAGTGTGCTTCATCAACTAAAAACCTTCTAACAACTCCAACAGGTTTTCCAATGGCACATCTTGTAGGATAGATGCTACAAATCAAAGATCCTAACTGCCTCACCAGTTCATCCATCAGTACCCCTGAAATTTTCAAATAACATTCAGTATTAGAATGTTTTAAGTTCAATTAATAGCACTCAGTTCATGTAGGCTACAATGGACTAAGTAACAAAGCATCTTTCTGTGCTCTTAGGAGCCTTCAAGCACTTCTGAAGTTATGATGGAGCAGTGTTATCAGTGCTCAGTGTTAAACTGATGTTTAGAAATGACAGATTAGACAGTGATCTATAAATCAGAGAAGGCTAAAATGTTTTTGTTGGAAGGGAATGACTCTGATAGAAAAAAAGGAGTTCCAAGAGAAACAACAATATGTGTGAAGAAAGGATATTGGTTTCTATAGTTTCTTTTTAATAACATTCTAATGAAAAATAAGACTTGCAAGTTGCCATCTTATCAGAATTTAAGTCCAAATGGACAGAATTTTATATAGGTGGTAGCTCATAAGGAACTGAAGTATAAAAGAACACTGGGAAAACAAACCCAAAAAAAAAAATCACAGGAGAAAATTCTGAATAAGTAATATAAAATTTATGTATAAGAAATACTAACAGTGAAGTAAAAGAACAATATTTAGAAAGTACAGGATTGCTTTAGGACTGCAAAATGCTAAGCAAATGTTAATATCTCAAGTGAATATTTGGAGAGAAGTATTGAAATTATTTTTTTACATAATGGCACTGACACATTTCACTGGTTTGCACAGAAATGTTCTACCCTTTAAGGTGTTTGATATGAGATTCCAAATTCATTGCTGTTTTTTCTTCCTTGTTAAAAGTATCATTACATAAGTATCTCAATGATTTGGTTAAAATACCTTAAAAATGCAAATTTCTATAAACTATTAGCCTCTGAAGGTAGAAGACATGGATAAAGATAATTAATCTTTCAACTTCCTAAATCAGTTTCTAAATCTATGCTATTCTTCAGGGAAAAAGAATAATTAAGAAATTGTCTCATTCCAGTATCATATTCTGTCTGCTTTCTCTTAAAGTAGGGAAAATAGAGGATATTCTAGCTTTATGGTTTCCAACACAAACCAGACATTTTTAAAAAATCAAAAGCCTAAAGTTGGAAATTCTCTGATAATGATACCGAACTTATAATACTACTATTTCTGCTTAAAAACATAATGAGATAATTCCTTGTGTAAGCAATCCTGTACACTTAAACATATCACATTTCCTAACAGCAATCAGCATATAAATTATCAAGATGCAATACATATCCCTAATCTGAAAATTGATCTATACATGTGTTCAATACATTAAATATTTAATATTAATTGCAAAAGTAGACTACAGAATTCAAATAAAACTGCAGACACCTAGGAAGGTTGACCCAAAAGAGCAGGTAAGAACACTGTAGGCATTTCATTCACACTCCTGTTTGACACCAGCATTTAGGATAAAGTGCTCATTTCTCTCCACGTGCCAATTTCTCTTCCTGACCTCTTTATAGAAAAATGCAGCAAAAGGACCCAGCTGTGGGGAGAAACAAAGGGTTTGGTACATTCCCACTTCTTCCCAAAATGAAGTACAAGGTCAGCATGTCAGGAATCCAGGAAAGTTCCTTTCCTTTCTCAGAATCTCCCATAAATATGAACTAACTAATTCCCTGATGCAGAAGGAAAACTAAATTAGATTCCTTTAGTTTTGCTGGTTATCCTAATGCTTAATATTTCCAAGCTGGAGGGACAATGAAAGGAAGGTTTAAATCTAGGTAATTGTTTCCACATTATGCTTTTTCCATATTTAATTAAAACATGTTAGAAGACTACTTTTTAAACCGAGTTTTACTGCTTTTTCCATTTGAAAAGAACACAATCTTTTTTTTTTCAGCTGTCTAAAGGCAATGGTAAACCCCAAACCACCTGAATTCACATAATGTTCAGAAAAATGACCTCTTTAAGGCAAAATGCAAATCCTTGTTTAGCAACCCTGATGATAAAAAATTACAACTGAGCACCTACATTGCTAATGATGAAGTTCCTAAACCAGAAACACAGAAATTTGCTTTCCACAGCGCCACAGAACATGAAGATTTGCTGCAAACACTCAAGGAACACCCACAAGGCGGCAGCAGGACGATGCAAACCTGAACAGGGACTCACAGCAGGGAGGGCAAACAAACCTGTGATTCCTCTAAGGTCACTCTATTCTCCATGTTTAACATTTACTTTTGCATTTAATGCCTCTGCCTAACTTGAGTAAGACAAAACATCTGGAGTTTCACATTCTCAGTTACACAGTATTGTTCTGTTTGGTGTTTGGAAAAATATATTTACAATCCAAACAACTCTTTGTTTACTCAAATCCTTTCTGTTTTCTCTAGAATTGTACAAATTTTTAGTATAAAAAAAGGATTCAGCTCCACACCTAACAGGCTGGTGTTACCTCAAGGTATCACTCATGCCACTTCAGCAGAACTCCTATATCCCTAGTGTTCTTTCATACACAAAGAATATTGACAATAGCTTTGAATAGTGATCAGTGAAATGAGAAATCACAGTTGATGCACACCATTTCAAACCCCAAGGGAACTCAAAACTTAGGACTTTGTTTCTACCTTTCAATAATATCATTAACATCTTCCAGACCAAGATACTACAGTGTCACTATATGCTGCTGTCCTTAAGGCACATTGTGAGAATGTCCTTAAGGCACATTGAGAATGACCCCAAACTTTTCAGCATCTCCAAGAAATTTAAAAATCACTTTAATAAACCAAGATTAGCTAGATCTTACAAAATGTACTTATGACCTCTTCAATTTCGGTCTCTAAAACTATGCACTGGTTTTCCAACATTACTTAGAGCAAAGGGAAATAATTTAGAAACATACCTATGAAGACAAGTAAGGAAACAGAAGAAGGGTCAATTATGTCTACTGCTAGATCTTTTTAATTATGTAAAACGCACTTACTTTCCCTGAACCTAAAGAACAATAAATTTTTTAAATGTTCATAAATAAGATTCATACTGATTTTACCTTTTTCCATCACCACCTTCTGCCAACACTTCAACATCCCTCACAGCAGCAGAATGAGCTCACCTGCTACTTTTAGTAGTAAAATTACCTGATAAAACTACATCATACCTGATTTCACACTTGGCAAGTCAAGTTAAGAAGGTGTTAGTCCTACGGAACAGAGCAGGTTGAACACCAACTTGAATATTAATTTCTACAATTTTATTTAAGGCTGAAATAGGTGATCGAGTAAAACACAACAAGATATTTTCACTTTCTGGCAATTATTTAAGGTCGTATTCATACAAGAAATATCAGAAAAGTTTTGGGACAATTAGTGGGATATTTTTATTGTAACATACAGCCAGTATCACTGCACAGTACAACACTGTATCACAGATTACTGAAGGAGCCTCTTCCTATTCCTGCTATGCCTATGAAGACAAGAATATACAGTTAAGAATAGCAAGATCCAGACAGCATAAATCTAAAGCACTGTCTAGTAGAAGGAGATGATGTTTAAGGAGCCTTCCAACCCAAGCCATTCTACGATTACATAAAGACAAGGTGCTGTCACTGAATTCCTGTTTTGCCAGCTGCTCTTGTGCTTCAGCTGCAACCACCAGCCCAGGCTTCAATCCATCTCTACTTCACTAATTTCCCAAATAAGAACACTCTAAACCCAACAGAATCTTCTAGCTTACTGTAAAACAACTTCTCCCTTCAGAGAGAAAGGGAGCGAGAGGATCATATTTCCATGTTGGAAAAGCCAGGCTCTGCCAGCTCTGCCAGCCAGATCCTGTGACGAAAGGCAGGTGGCAGCTGGGCAGAGAGTAAACATTGGTTAGTAACACGGTTCTGCCAAGGGCTGAGGGGCTTGGGGCACCTGCTGTCACCGCGGTAAGGCAGGGGGTCCCGCTGAACGAACCCGCGCTGTCCGCAGCTCCTCACTGCTCCCGGCAGGCCCTAAACAACCGACGGGACGCACAGACACAGGAAAGCAGCTTACGGCAGCCACACCGGAGAGCCCCCCGATCGCGCTCCGAACTGCCCTTCCCAACCCTCCGGCAGCTCCGCAGGGCGATGCGCGCTGAGCGGAGGGTCCCACAATCCGCACACAAGCTCGGCTCGGCAGAGCCCCCAAACCAGGCGGTGGGAAGGCAGGAAGGCGGTAGGAGGAGGGGGGTGTTTTCCCACACACCCTGAAGGTTTCCCTTTCCCGCCGGCTGTGCTCAAGGCCTCCCCTCACTCACCCCGAGCGGGGCGCGCGGTGACTCGCGCGGTGACTCGAGCGGCCCGGCCGGAAGCCGCCTCAGAGAGGAGAGCGCACCGCGCCGGCGCCGCGGAGGGGCGGGGCTGCGGGCGGGCAGCCCTGTGATTGGGCAGGCGGGGCACGGCGCGGGGTCTGATTGGTCGGTTCGAAAGGCGGGCGATGCGACGGCGGCAGCGGCGGGAGGCGAGCGGGCCGGGCCGGGCCGGGGGCGCTCGGTAACGGGGCTGTGCGCGCCGGGCCCGCTGTGTGAGGGCCCGGACACTCATCGGAGCGCACAGACAGCCACTGCCCTGGGCGGGAGCCAGGGCACCATCCCTCTGCTCGCACCGGGCTTCGGTCAGTAAGGGAAACTTCTGAAGGCGTGAAGTCACTTGGTGCGTTCCGCGGGGAAAGAGGAGATTGAGGGGGGAAAACATCGCGGTGTACGAGTAGCTCGTGAGGGGAAGTAGCGCTGATCTGTGACGAGCGGTGACAGGAGCCCGGGGAATGACATGAAGCTGTGCCAGAGGTTTAGACTGGATGTCAGGAGAAGGTGTTTCATCCGGAGGGGGAAGTTGGGCACTGAATAGGGCTGTGGTCACAGCACCAAACCCGACAGAGCTCAGCAAGTGTTTGGACAACACTCTTGGGCACTCGGGGGAATTCTGGGGGTGTCTGTACAGGGTGGGCAGTTGGACTCCTTGTGGATCTTTTCCAACTCAGGATATTCTATGATTCGGTGATTCTATGTAAGTTATTGCATGTATTTTGTCTAAATCTGTGGTAGTGCTGCACTTTGAACTGACATCAATGTCAGCCAGCTGTGCCAAGGTGCAGCTCTGTACACCTTCGAAGGGATCAAGTCCCCTGAGCCTGCCTGTTGTCTTGGTCTTATAATCTTTACCCTTTCAGCTTTCCAGGTGGTTCCATCATGGATGAAACTGTGGCTGAGTACATCCGAAGAACTGTGCTCAAAATCCCAAAGGATGAAATCAAGACGATGCTGCAGAAATGGGGCTTTCTCTCTGAGGCACAGCTGCAGACTCTAAATTTCCATCAGATGAAGGACAACATTTCTCAAGAAGTTGTTCAACTCTGTGAGGTATATCTTCTCCTTCAGAAATTGTTGGTGACATATAGGATGCATGTAACAGCATCACCCAAAAAAACCAAACAAACAAACAACAAAAAAAAAAATTTTTGGCCACAACACAGCCCCAAATGGCAGTTTGTAGTCTGGAAAATGTAAAGCTGAGCTGATAACACCATGGATTTTGTCTGATTTATAGGAGTGTAGAATGGATCCATACTAAGTAGGAAATACATGTTTTGAGCTCTAAGTTACATAAGGTAGATAAAAGCTCAGTGTGTTAAATCTTTAAAAATGGGTGTATTTCTAAATTGTAAAATGAAGGCATTGATTGAGATGTCAACTCATTACATAGTCCTGATTTAAAGCTATTTAGTGTGGGTAATGATAGCACTAGGTTATATCTTTTAGACTTATTTTTAAGAAAAATTTCCTTGGCCAGAATTACTTCTATTCAGCATGCTCTAAGCAAAAAAATTATCTGTTCTAACTCTGATTTTGGTGTACCAGGAGTCTTTATATATAATATCATAACCCAGATAAATACAGTTATTACTGATGCATCTTGAATTCTGTAGCTTTTGGTATGATTCCCTTTGAATTTCATAGTCAAAGATTACTTACCTGGAGTATAGATCAGACTGCAGGAAAGAAACTCTTAAGTTATTCTCATAAGATAGCAATTGTCATATTTTAAAATAGCATTATTTTCTGAAAAACTTGTATCTGTAACAAATTGTGTCATGCAGTTTCTTAAAAATCTTTTCATGCTGTAAAGGTTAAATAAGGAGTAATTAATTATCTTAAAACTCCTGACAGTGAAATACTAGTCAGTGTTGCATTATGTAACAGATACCTATTAATTTTCTTTCTAATTACTTGTACATCATACTATAAAGACAGTGTTCATCTTGCTGCCTCTGCAGAGCAACACTTAAATCTCACTGAAACAGTTTTCATTACTGATTTCTCAAAACCTCGGATCAGGTGTGGTGCCATTGAGGAGGGTCTGTGTGCTGTGGGCTTCAATGAAACGTCATTTAAACTACCAATAATGAGATTTTTCGCTTGCTAAACAGTGTGATCGACCATTCTGGACCTGCAGTTTACCATGCACTGTTGTTCTTTCTAGGAAAATTCTGCAGACATAAAGCAAGCAGCTGTTCTAGACATAATTTGTAAGTAAAAAGTGAATTAAAATGATATTTATTTTTTCTGAGTAAGTTGATAATGCCCTTAATTACCTGGTGATTACCCTAGTGTGGTGCAGATGCATTTGGGGTTAAGCACATCACATTTGAGATGAATCTTATTGGATGTGACCTCTTTTACAAAAAGCTCAAAATCAACAAAAGCACATAAATCTTGAATCTAATATTAATTCACAACTTAATTATACAACAGTTTAAATCTCAAGGTTTCTTCTAAAAGTCTACACATCTTGTGTTTGAGTTTTGGTCAGTTTAGGTTAAACTCTTCCATAAACATTGAACCCCAGGGATGCCCTTTATTAGCTGCTCAGTAAATAACAAAAGAACTTTACATCTCTTTTAATAAAAGAACTATTTTGCTTTTATGTTTACTATGAGTGGTAGTTTAAAAATGTTAATAAATTAAATTGCATTATCAGAAGTAATATTTTTTAAAGTAACCTCTCTGTAAAAGTATTGTAAATTTGGTCTTTTAATTACTGTTTGATAATACACTGTTATTGAGCAATTCCTGTTTTTCTTAGACAACCACATCTATCAAAACAAAAGAATGTGGAGTGTTTACCAGATGAAAAAATCAGGTAAAATGTCTTTCCTTGCTGTGATCCTACAATTATCAGCAACGTAGTGCTGTGCTGCCTCATATCCTACATTTTAAACACAAATGTAGCCGCATGCGGATTTTTTCTGTAGAGATATTTTTAACATTTTAATGCAGCCTAGTATGAATTTTTCAATGGAGATTATAATTAATGTTTTTAGAATACTTTTCATTAACTTCTCAAGCAATTATTAGACATTAGTAACTACTAATTAAATATAAACCTTTTCTGTGTATAGCAATAACAAGGGTCAGAATTAACATACAGCTTTTTGTATAAGGTTATGTAACGTCAGCTTTTTCTGCTTAATTTTGTTCCAGCAAAACTAAAAACATCTCTAAACTACTTCTTGTACACACAAATCTTATTTCTGGTTGGGCTTTTTTTGTCTCATATAACAGGAGAAGAATTGGAATATTTTGACATAACAGATTTCAAGAAAAAGTTTAAAGGAAGACTTCGGTCAGCCTTGAAAAATGTAAGAATAAGTCCATTCTAAATTTGCTTCACAGTTCTGGTGTCAATAAGTTGTTTTCATAACCTTTCTTTACAGTTTAAGTCAAAAATTAAATGGAGTTATTAATTTGGGAATGATAGGAGCTGCATGTGAAATAGGAAAAATACACTGCAAATCTGTTTTAGCAACTTTGCAATTATGCTGGAAGGAAATAAAATGTAAGTTTGTCTTAAAATGTGGCTGGCCTCAAGAAAGGCATCATGTTCATGATTTTTTATTAAATCTTTGCCCAATTTGCAGGAGCCTTTACTTGCTTTACCTCACCAGCTTCATTTGGGCAAGATAATAGAAAATGCCTCTGGCTGATTACCTGTGTCACTCTTTGACACCCAGCAGGTTCCCACTGACAATAGGAGAGGAAAACAAATACAAATCACACTCATAGCCAATCAGCTGCAGTTCACACCACCCTCTTATATTAAAGTTTTGTCTTTTTTTTTTTTTTTTTTATTGTTTTGGGGTTTTTTCAAGTCACCCTACTTGAGTCAAGGTAAAAAGGAGTAAACAAGGAGCAAATCAACAAGAATAAGAAAGGGAATATTCAGACTTTTGATTGTGTATTCTTGGGCAGTGACAAATATTATATTCAGGTCACAGGTTGATCAAAAGTTGAGTTTCTCAAAAAATGGACATATTGGAATTATTGCCACTAGCCCTCCTTCTAAACAGACATCTCTGTGAGTTGTTGTTTTCCCTAAAGAGAATTCAGTGCTTTAGTAATAAGCAATTTTCTATTTTCAACCTTCAGAGGAAAATGTATATTGACAGGAAGAAAAGCAATATTAGAGTTTGAAAGGTGGTTTTTCTTTTTATCCCCATTTGTGAGGTTATCATTTCTCTGTGGAAATTTTATTTAAGTACAATCCTTACGATACTAGTGGGTTTTTTGTCTTATTCAAGCAGTGGTACTAAATTGTGTTTGGGTCTTGTGAACACAGATGTGAAGAGATAACAAAATCTTCATGGACACCTAAATGTGTTGGTAAATCAAAGCTTTTTTTTTTCCTATCAGGTCACCATCACTTTTAAGGAATATGAGGATAATGCAATCTGGATTAGAGTTGCCTGGGGAACACCATATAAAAAACCAAACCAGTACAAACCCAGCTATGTTGTGTATCATTCACAGACTCCCTATGTCTTCATTTCTGCCTCGATGCTGAAGAGCACCTTGCCTCTGCTGTGTCAGGTACAGAATAAAACTGCTTAGGACCTGACTTTACCACAGCCATATAGAGCTATAGCTGGGTTAGCTTTTGAGAGAATAGGTAAAGACTCCTCACTTAACCTAATTCGCTAAACTCCTTTTTTTTTTCATAGCTCTTGATAAAAATTGGGCAAACCCCAAATCTTTGGATTGGTGCATTGTAAATAAATTCAGTTTATTGGGATTTTTACTGCTCCTGAATTTAATCTCTTAACCAAATCTTGGGCAGTATTCTGTTAATTTGCCTCACGGAAGTGAGAGCTCATCAGGGAATGCTGTTCACTTCTGGTAACTTGTGATCAGCTTTGGTAGTCTTTTTTCCTCTATTTACAAATTTCTTCAAATTTCTATACTCATAATTCAAATATTTTATGATTCTGTTTGTTTATTTTTCAGCTGATAAGACTATGGGACTTAGCTTGTTAATACTGTGAATGCTTTTAAATATTAATCTGAGCTTAATAACAATCTCTGCAATATTTTTTCAGCTATGAAAATCTTGCTGGTTAAAGGACAGTTGCTTACCTTGAAACAAAAACATCACAATGTCTAGAAATACTATGTTTTGTACATATTACAAACACAGTGATGATTAAGACTGCTGTTAAAACAATTTCAATTTTTATTTAAAGGCCCTGATTGTTGCTTCCAATTACCATGACATCCGTGAAATGGAGCTTCGAAGTCATTCTTTAAACTCCCTTAAAGATATTGTGTTTAAGAGATATAGCCAGGTGAGCCACTTCATAAGTAAATCCTAAGATAAGTCTTGCTTTTTGTTTCAGGCCTAGTTCTCACCCCCTAGAAAGGGGGAAAATTCACCTTTTCCAAGAGACCATCAAGTTAAAATAATATTGAACTACTGAGGTCGACAGCCTTTCATGAAGGTAACATCACAATGGGGATGTAATTATTTGGTATCCCACCTGCTCTTTATTATTGTTATTCCTGATGGCTAAACTCAGACTAAAATTTTATGAACAACTCAATCCTAAGCTTTTTTAGCATCCTTTCATTAGGCTTCCTAGAGCCATGTGTTGAAGGCTGTTGGAATGGGTACTTAGTCTGCTCCTCCATGTAAAACTTGTAAATAGGGAAATGTTCACATATATCCTATGCCAGGCATTTTTTTTCTCAAAATTAGGTTGGCTTTCAGACGTCCAATAATGGTCAAAATTTGGAAGATCATTCTTTGAGAATGAGAAATAAAAAGAAATCTATTAAAGTTATTTTCAGCTAGAGGTTCTAAAAGTAGAAGTGAACTAAAATCTTTTTTCCCCTTCTCTCTCTCTCCATTTAGAACTTCCAAACTTACAGTCCAAAACCTCTGCAAGGAGGGAATGTGGAACCAAAAAGTGGTATGTATATTTGAAATGTAAAGGCTGTTTGAGTGTCATTACTGCTGGCTTGTGAAATGAGATTGATAAAAGGAAATGTAGATATTCCTTATTCCCATTACATTATCCATCCCTGGCATTATAATACTGGCTGGCAGTGTGAGATGTCAGTATTTCCCACGACTGACACTGGACATGGAAACCAAAACCACTCAGTGCCCAGCATCTCACATGAGCTTGTGTTTTTCTCTGGGTAAGAGCTAAAAATATAAATAGTAGAGACAACTACCTTATCAAAAACACGAATGTGATCAATTCATTAAAACTATTATTTTCAAGTTTTCATTGGAATAACCTGATCAGAAAAACAGTACTGCAGCAGCTGACAATGTTGTCTTTCTGTTTTCTTTTCCCTACTCTTTCCTCTGCAGAAGATTTAAGGATAGTTCAAGAAAACAGAAGTGAGAAAGAAAGAATACACAGACTGAACCGGGAAGTTTTTGGTGATGGTCCCCAACCAAAACTTGAATATGCACAATATAGGGTAGGAAAATCAACCAATTAGATTTGGGTTTTTATAATTTTAATGTAGAGGCAGTTAGATTAAATTTCAAATTTAACAAAGGTTTTTTAAACTTTAAGGAAGACATTTTCAAAGAAATAAGTTATAAGTCTCTATAAGACACAGATTTGCATTGAAATTTGGTTTTAGATCGTGTTTCAGTCTTTCAGCCTTGTGAACTCAGTGTTTTTACCTGTTTTTGTAATAAAGGTAGACTTAGACCAGCAGTGTGTTGGAGCATGAGAAATGAGGCTTAAGTACACACAAAGCTCATGCTATGGATAACACCATAACTAACTTCCTGATGATTTACAGGTTTTATTGCATGAACAGATATATTGAAAATTCTAAGAGATACTTAATGTTTTACAGTATTACTGAACAAGCTGCTTCTTGCTTTCAGCAGAAAACTCTTTGCCACATGGTGGCACCCTCTGATTTTACAATATTCCTCCAGCTGGAATCATATCAACATTACAAACTGGAAACAGCATTATTTAAATATTTAAATGTAATATGTAATAATATATAAATAAAATACATTCATTGCTTATACTCACTGGTTAAATTTTGTGTTAACAGCTTGAGACGATGTTTAAAAGTGATCCTAAAATGGATGTTTTGGATAAAAAAGAACCATTCAGATGTTTGGTCAAGTTTTCTAGTCCACATCTTTTAGAATCACTGAAATCCTTGGCACCAGCAGGTAAGTGTTCCAACTCTATAAAATGGAGGGAAAATCCAGAGTTTTGGGTGTTTTGCTTGTATCTTGCATGAGAGAGAAACTTCTAGTTTGTTTAGAAAAAGAAACATATTAGAATAAAAATGTTACCACTTTAACAACTTATGTCTAAAAATATAATGATTTATTGTTAGAATTACTAGTTTGTACATGGATAGTCAAGACGTGGTTTTAGTTTTAGTGGTTTAGTTTTTTGTTTCAGTTTTATAAGTTATGAAAGGTAAATAATGGTGGAGTACAGCTGTAATTATCTGTCTCTTTCTCCAGGTATGGCTGATGCACCACTTTCACCACTCCTTACATGCATACCACAAAAAGCTAGGAATTATTTTAAAATTAAAGAGAAAAAAGGTTTCAATCCAGAAAATTTTGTAAGCCCTTAGTTTAAAACTGATTCATAGAGAAATATGCAACTCATTTATTACTGATATTAATCTCAATCATCATAAGTTTAAAAAAAATAACTTATTCTTTGTTAATACCTTAAAGTTTTTTTCCAAATCATGACTCTTCTTTATATTATTTTTCCATAATTGTCTTTAACAGAAGTTAGCCCTTTTTTTGACCAATAAAAAAAGCTAATTGCAAAGTTTAAACAGAGATGGTGGTTATTTTAAATTTAAATGTGATGACTGCTCTTAACTGGATTTTTAATAGTATTTGTGAAGCTAAAGCTTAATAAAGACACAAGAATGGCTGTAGCTATTCAGTTTGCTATCATAGCTGTAGCTGGCTATGATATTCCAGGTGGCCTTTCATATTTTGGATGGAACACCTGCCCTGTTCAGAACAGTGAATAGTCCCATTAAATGGGTGGGGCTCCTGTCTGTGGGTCAGGTATGTTTTTATCCAAGTAGATGAAGATTGTATTCAAAGACTATTACAGGGCATAGGGGAGAATGGACTTTGGGAATATAGATGTCAGTGAGAAACTTCCATCCAGCTTTAGGAGATACTAATTCAGTTTCCAAAGTCTTTCTCACCAAGAGCAACAACCAGGAAGAAAGACTTGAAAATCTGCCTATTGCTATTAATGTCTCGTGAAAACTTATATTGGAAGAATACAATGAAAGAGGCAATATTTTCTTTTGTGGAAGGGATGTGTTTTAGAACATCTCACTATTTGATCCTTCTGTAATCCTTGCCTGTTGCCATGTTGCCACTGTTTTTCTGCTTGGGGACAAAGATGGAATCAAGATGGCAACAGTCACTAATGCAAACAGCTTTGCATTTAAGTTCTTTAGAGTTAGTAAACGTTGGTAATTGTATAGATATTTGCTGCGTTGCTTTTTGAGATGGATTTTATCTGAAGATTCAGTTAAAATGTACAAGTGTTTATTTTTGATTCTGCTATCTGGACTTCTTTGTGTGTACTTGGTGTATGTGGAATTTCCCGTATATGTTCAATATCTCAGTGTGCAGAAGCAGCTGTATTTCAAGAGGTTGTATAGGCACGTTTTTGTTTCCAGACTGTAAATAAATATGCAAATTAAGCCTTCTCTTAAAAGTTTGTTTGGCCTGACTTGAAAACATTACTTATCATATACAAATATATTTTTTATTTGGTTTTCACTATCTCTGTAACTCACACATGAAAAGAGGTTTAGGACTATCTGCTAGCGGTTTTAGGATTTTAGGAATTCCACCTGTGTGATTTAAATGCTGATTTGACAAAATACTTAATATTAGGATTCTGGAAGAATTCCAGGTTTGGTGTGATAGACATTAAGACTTGGCTCTTAACATGTCTCGCTCATACTTTCAGGATTCAGATCCATTAAGATTCCAGCATGCATTTCACTCTGTGCAACTTGTTCTTCATAATGCTCTCTCCCAAATAACCTAAATGCCTGACATGGCAATGATTTACCATAAAGGTAAAGTTCCCAAATGCTCTAGAACACTGTGAGTATCTGGCCTACTGCCTCTTGTTTCTGGGAAAGGCAGCCTCCATCCCCTTTTTAATATCCCCTTTTGGTATCTCTGATTTTTAGAGATGTTTCATCTGTAATTTACTGTAAACTGAGTTATTCCAGGAACTATGCAGCATTTCCAAGCAAGGAGGTGTGTATTTGTTAATTTGTCAGAAAACACAGCTGCAACTCTTGGGTTCCTTCTTGCTGACCAGATGTCCCCATTGAGGAGGTGAGAAGGTAAGGCAAAGGGGGAATGTGGAGACTAATCTTGTCTTCCCCACTCGACCTGGTCTCTTCCAGCAAGTTGGAGGTTTGGGGTTGGACTAGATGACCTTTGCAGGTCCCTTTCAACCCAAACTATTCTGTGATAATCCCAAGCAGTGGAACACATGCAGCTGAGGGCAAAGGGCTGCAGGAGGAGCACACAGCCTAGAGCTACACCTATGGCTTAACTCTTACCCGATAAATGGTGTTGTGCATCTTTTCCCTTAAACTTGACTAGCTATAGGGGAAAAACGTCTGTGGGTTGTGTTGATGGTTCTACCATCAGTAAATAATAGAATTTTCTGAGCCGGAAGGAACCCATAAGGCTTGCCAAGTCCAACTCCTGGCCCTGCACAGGACACCCCAACTATCCCACCCTGTGCCTGAGAGTGAGCTCTGTGATCACTTCCCCGGGGGAGTCTGTTCTAATGCCCGACTACGCTGTGGATAAAGAACCTTTTCCTAATATCCAACCTCGCCCTCCCGCCAGAGCTCCAGCCATTCCCTCGGCTCCTGTCACCGAGCAGCAGACAAATCAGTGCCTGCTGCCTCTCCCCTTCCCGGTGCAACACAATGATCGCAGCCCCTCCGCCGTGCAGCGGAGCCGCCTGAGCGCGGTGTGCGCAGGAGCGAGTCCCGTGTCCCGTGTCTCCTGTCCCGTGTCTCCTGTCCCGTGTCCCGTGCCCAGGCCGCACTCGCGCATTCCCCGCGTGTCCGGCTGCTCTCGCTCCGCACCGTGCGGGTTTTGCGCCGCGGGAGCGCGCACGGGCCCGCGCGCGGCCGCACCGTTCTCATCCGCCGCGGGGCGCTGTCGGGCGGGGGCGGGGCCGCGCCACGTGCCTCATGAATATTCAGCGGCGCCGCCGCCGATTGGCCGCAGGCCCCGGAAGCGGCGCGGGGGCCGAGCAGCTGACAGCAACATGGCGGCGGCGGCCGGGCGGCGTGGCGGGGGCTTGGGGCGGCCCCCCGCGCCCGTGAGGGACGTGCCGCCCGCCGGGGAGCTGGTGCGGCCCTCGGTGACAGAGCTGTCCCAAGTGCGGACCAACATCCTGTGCACCGTGCCCGGCTGCGGGAAGGTGCTGCCCAACAGCCCGGCCCTCAACATGCACCTCAGCAAGGCGCACCCGCTCCAGGTACCGCCGTGAGGCCGGGCCGGCCCCGCCGCCCCCTCCGCTCGGCCCCTCGCCGTGGCTGCGGGGCTGTGTGGTGGCGCAGCGCCGCGTTCCGCCCCGGGGCCTGCGGCCGGCTCGGGTTCTGCTCCGGGGCCGGGGGGCTGCGGTGTCGGCTGTGCTGGGGTTTGGTTCGTAGTGAGATGGAGTGCGGGCGTGATTCCCCGCCCGGAGAAGAACTGGGATTCTGCCGAGAGATTCTGAGAGAATTGGGGTTGTTCAGCCTGGAAGAGAGGATGTTTCGGGCTGACCTAATTGCGGCCTTGCAGTACCTGAGGGGAGCTCACAGGGAGGATGGGGCAAGACTATTTACAAGAGTCTGGAGTAGCAGGACAAAGGGGAATGGGTTAAAATTGAAAGAGAGGAGGTTTAGATTAGATAAAAGAAAGAAATTCTTCATTGTGAGGATGGCGAGGCCCTGGCTCAGGGTGCCCAGAGAAGCTGTGGCTGCCCCATCCCTGGCAGTGCCCAAGGCCAGGCTGGATGGGACTTGGAGTAACCTGGGACAGTGGAAGGTGTCCCTGCCATGGCAGAGGGATGGAACACGGTGATGTTCAAGGTCCCCTTCCAGCCCAAACCATTCTGTGATTCCAGATGGGAATAATGAAGTGTTTCTTGTTTAAATCTCCCCTTGTGAAAGGCCCCGGTAGGTCCATGTATAAATTCACAAGTGTGTGTGTGCACGGGCTGACCAGTTGTGTTGAGGATTCCTCTAAAATTACTTACAGAAAATAACCAATTTTGTACATTTTTGTAAACATACCTCAGGCAGTGAAGAGTTCTTAGGGACTCAGCTTCTGTTGTTTTACTTGCTTATCACCTATCTTTCTGCAGTAAGACTTTAAAGCCCCATTTGTGAAGTGCTGTGCAAACATGCAGCGTTTCCTAACCTTATCAGCTGGCAAACCATCTCCATCCCAACGCCGAGGGCTGCTATGCTGGGGTTTTGTTTGTTTTTTTAAAAAATGTCTGAGCTAAAAAAAAAAACAAAACAGATGGATGCCATTTTGGAAACAAGCCCTCATTTCCATAATACTCCTGAGCAAAGCTGTGGGGGAGGAGAACCACAGTTCAGCAGACACACAGTGAGTGTGGGCCTTTTGGAAAGATATCCTTGCTTTTCCCAAAATCCTAATGCCAAGTGTGCAAGGACAAATTGCATTCCTGGAAAACTTCAAGTGCAGCATTCATAGCTGCATTCCGAAAGTGCAGCCTCAGTGGGCAAACAATAAACATTCCTGTTTTGTGAAATGCCTGTAAAGCCAAGTGTGGGTCTCACGTGCTCGTTGGTGAGGAACAAAAGGAAACAGTGTCAAGTGTACTTGCTGTCTCCTGTCTCTGGGATGTTTTAATTTCATTTCCTATATGTACTATCAACTTCACTGTGGGTTATGCGTTAAATCTCATGTGTTCATTGGGGGGAGGTACAGCAGAAGTTCAAAGTGTTCTTTCAGGTCAGCAGAGTCATTCTGGTTGTGAGCTGATGCTCTGAGCGTGCACTGCAGCTGGTGGGTTACATAACTCGGGGTGTGATGGGTGAGGAAATGCTGCTTTCTCACCCAGCTTGCTGTTAACCATCAGTGCCTTGTAGAATTAGAGCATACTCCATACACCTAATTACTGGATCTTGTGATAGCTTGGAATAAACACTGAAATGTGGATGGATGCAGATTTTCAAAAACTTGAGATGGGAAGAAACTATTGGGGAAGGAGACAACATAGTACTACTGAAGAGACAGGAGGATGACTTGGTTAATTTTCATTAATAAAAGTAGCACCAGTAGGATGTTTTGATACCAAAACCCACGAGGGGTTGCTGTGGCAAAGGAAGGACATTTAGGTAGGAAAACAAGATTACCCTGTAAAAACAGAGTCAAGTGCAGCAGTACAAGGTTTTGGTCTCGTGAAGTGATAACAAATAATTTGCTCAGCACTGGTTTGTAACAGAAATAACCTGAGGTGGGAAACACTTGCGAAACAATTTGGTCATACACGAATGAGCATTTAGGGTAATGCTGCTGGGAGAAGGGTGATCCTAAAATATGGCAGAGAGATATTCTCTGTCAGTACTGTGGGGTAAGAATCTGATTCAAATAAGTTAGAATGAACCCAGAAGATATGTAGAAAATAACTGCTGAGGGTGATGAATGGCAAGTTTTTCTGACAAAGGGAAATTAGAAGAAATTGGCTTGTTTGGCCTAACAAAAGAAGACATGAAGTGTTTATATACAATTCTTTATTTTCTGGCTTCTTGACAGAGGATAAGTCAATAAAAAAGAAAGGGAGCAGTGGATATAAACTGACACAATATATTAGGCCTGAATTTGTTGTTTTAATTCTTTGGTCTTTTGTCTATATTTTTTTATGGGCAAAAGGGAAACTGCTTCTGTGTAGTTTAAAATGAAACTAGAAGGGTTCATGTAAAGGAGAGGATTCTGTGGATCCCTGTGTTAACAGGGAGGCTGTAGTCAGTGTGACCTGGAAAGGGTAGCAAACCTTTGGCGTAGGTTACTCAAGTACTGCACTATCACAATAGTTGTTACAATAAGAATAAATGCACTTCTCTCCATGTCCTATTTAGTAAAGAAATGGGTGAGCTTTTGCTGCAAAAACTCTCATGTTTTAAATACTTGGCTTCAGTCTACTGCAACATCATTTTAAATTAATCTTTTGGAGTAAGCCTTTCTGGGCCCGGAAAGCAGGATGTCACCAAGTTCACCTTGACTAAGTTGGTGGCAAGGACTGTTACTTCCTGTTTCCCAAGTTGTGGTCACAAGCCATGTCAGTATTCCTTACAGTGCAAGTGTCTGCACTGGGAGAAGTTCATTGGACCAAGAGCTGCCAATAATTTTTGGGATGGAGGTTTTAGAAACGTGGGACTTAAAATCAGATATGTAAGGAAGGGAGCTGTGAGAATGTCTGAAATAGGACTGGCCAGGTGGGCTGTGTGAAGATGGAAGATTAATCATTTAGAGCCACAAGGACTTGGAATAGGTCGAAACAAGATTACTGTATGTATACAATTGTCCTCTACACAATATCTTATATGTGTGGAGTATCTCTCAACTTGTCACAACAATTTTTTTTGTGGTCTCTGCCACCAAAGGCTATGTTCCAGCTGTTAAAAAAAAGCATCTTACTGGTGTTTATAAAGCTTTTAAACACTTGGTATTATTCTATACCTTAGTATTTCAGCAGTTTTGAGTAACCTGTGGTTTACCTGTTAAGTGGCTGAACATGTTTCCCATATTGCCCTGTCAGTTGTTGGGTTGTGACATTAAATATAACACACTTAATAACATTTTATTTAGGAATAAGTAACTCCAGTTGTCAGTTACTCAGCACATTGATTTCATCTGCAGTGGGAGAGGCCAAATATAGCTTTGACTTAAAGACAGGTCTTTCTTTCTCCTGAGGACTTTGAGACTGACATCTGATGAAAGTGTTCTGTGTAAAGTCAGGGTTAAAAACTGGAATTGGGGCTGGAACAACGAGATTTCTTTGTGTCATGTTCCTGTTTGGGGCAGTGGCTCTGGGCGGTACAACAATAGTCACAGTGATGATTCAGCAGAGATGGAACAGGCCTGTTTATGGACAGGGCTGTCCACAGGAAAAACTGCTGTACATAAAGGTGCTAGGAAGGTTAAAATGTTACATGAAAACTCCCTTTTAGAGAATTATTCCAGGCTTTCTTGATATGGCAGCTTATCATTTTGATCAAGAGACTCTAAATGTTGCTTGTTTGAGTCTGGCATGTCATTAATAAAAATGAACTTGTGGCAATGTCAGCAAGTAGCAGTGCTGAGTGTGTGGAAATATAACTGAAATATTGCTTGAAGGGATTACAGTATCTTACAATATTACAGAATATTTTAGCTTAAGAGGTGATTTGAGGGAAAACAAAATCATTGAAATATCCCCCTCTGCAGCTGCCTGAGGTGTAAATGAGAGGGCTTCAAAAGCAAGGCATGAGTGGTTCAGGACAGCATTGTTGGGTTGTAAGTAACTGCAGGTAGGTAGGAAGTGGGGGTGTGAGCAGTGGAGCCCTTAGGGCCCTGGCAGCTGAGGTACATACTTTGTCTGCTTCACGTGGGAGGACTGTTGTGCTTTTTGGATTCTCTGTGTTTGGTGTTACCTGTGTAAACGGGACCAGCTGGAGATCTGCCCAAAGAGGTAGTTAGGGAGTGACTGGTGTGAAGTCATCCTTCCACTACGGACTGTGCTCACTCTGCTCATGCTAAGGCAAATCAGGTGCAGAGTTCAAACAGAGCATGGTCCTGTAAATTCTTCCCTGAAAAATCACCTTGGGGATGCCATCATGGACTGCAGTAGCTGGCTGTGGGAGCTATGTTTGGCCTCCTATTCAGTCTCAGAATGGAACAAGACTCACAGCTACTCTGAGCATCAGATTTGAAATAGTTCACTTTTAATTTTTTGCTTAGACACAGGTGCCTGATGCTTCCACCGAGACCCGTTCAGATAGGGTATGTCTAGAGGTATGTGTCATCTGGTTTCCATGCCTGTGTCCTCAGTAGGAAGGGATTTATGTGGTTGAACAATCTGGACAGTCCCACTAATATGTCCCTCTTACATGTACTTTTGAGGTTCTCTTTGAGCAGGCTGTGTTGCTTTTTTCTGTGTAGATGTAGGGCTCAGTGAGACAGTTCACATGGAAAGCCTGGATAGATTGGTCACCTAATGTTTGGAGGTTCAGAATTAGCATACAAGTTGTTTCACAGACTTAAGTGAGATTTGGTTTATGATCTAAATTAAGTGGCAGAGCATACTTGGCATTTTTCATTTTATTACAAGTAAACTCTAAATAGTGCTAACAGAATTCTAACATCAAGGAAGTATTGTGTTTCAGTGACTAATCTTAATGGAGCTTCAAGTACTCTGCTACTAACAAGTAAAACCACATTGAATCAGCAGTCTAGGGTAGTATCTGTATGGAAATTTTTTTTTGCTTCAAATAACATGAAGTATGGGGCATGGAGTGTTTTGGTAAAAGTACAGTACCACTACTCCATAGAGCTTGTTGTAATTGCACCTGTTAATTTTGATGGGATATTTGCAAAGTGGCATCCACATAGGGGAGAAACTCCATTTGAACTTTCAAATCATGTAGGAAAGTGCCTTCAACTCACTGAGATGTGTAAACTCAGCCAGCCATAGTTGATGTGTATTCTGAATATTGTCTTGAATATGCAAACCTGTAGAACTGTCAACTTCTCAATTGGTTCTTTTTCAGGATGGAAAACTTAATGCACCGGTAAGAAAGGGTTTGAAAACTTCACAGAAATTCTACTGCTGTCCTATTGAAGGCTGCCCTAGAGGACCAAACAGACCATTTTCCCAATTTTCTCTTGTAAAACAGGTATTCCTGTTTCCTAAAGTATTTTCGCACTGATTCAGTCCTGTCTCTGCTCCAGAGAGTGTGCACTTCTGCATACAGATATCCTCAAAGCCTCTCAGCACATAGCCAGAAGTTGGAGAGCTGTATGCAGCAACTCTAAGTGCCATATGATTCATGAGTTTGCATGTTTGCATGTTGATATTAGAGGACTTGAACCTTTTGATCAGGCAGATGCCAGTGTGTTCTTCTAAACTAGAACAGAGCCCCTCTCCACAAATTAAATAGATGGAGAAAGATTAAAGAAGAGGGAAAAAAATCACAGTAGCACCTGATAAAGGTTTAAACTGTGGCTATGCTTTTAACTGCTTTTTCAAGTGGTCAAGAATTAAGAGTTTTTCTTTGCTTTAATATCAAAATGCATTTGTTTACTAGTTAGCTTGTTTAAGGAAACATGTAAGACTTGTTTCTGCATTAGTGAGCAAAAAGAGCACTGCACTGCTGTTGGTTACCTGTGCTGAGCTGGGGACGCCATAGGAGCTGAGTGGCTGGCATTTGGTGCCATAAATAAAAAGGAAAAAATTTGATGTTTGCTCTGGTGTCATCTCTGTATGACTTTGAGATTGTCTGCTCAGTTGTAGATCTTCCGAAATGTGCACATGTTGCAACACATACTTACTATGCTCTTTGGCAAAATTGATCTATAGATTTATTTGTGTCCACAGGAAACCTTCAGTGGCATTAGGATAGATAAATGTTTATCTGCCTTTTTAATATGCATGTAGCATCAGCAGATTTGTAGACTTCAGATTCTCTCCATTGATTTCTTTAAGCTTATTTCTAGTAAGACTTTAAAAAAATAATTAATGCTAGTACACTTCAGTGCTACTAAGGAACTGAAAAAATGCAAATATTTTCTCCCCTAAACATGATTTTTTTAAAATCTTCACTGAAAGCTAATGTTTACTTTCCCTTGTGTATTCTAGCACTTTATGAAAATGCATGCTGAAAAGAAGCACAAATGTGATAAATGTAGTAACTCCTATGGCACAGAATGGTATTTGAAACGGCATATAGAGGTCTGTGGCAAGACTTTCCAGTGTACTTGTGGGTGCCCTTATGCCAGCAGAACAGCATTACTGTCTCACATTTACAGAACTGGCCATGAAATTCCTGCAGAACACAGGTAAAAGTGAAGCAGTGAAATCATGATACATTCATCACCAAGTCCTGTGTGTCTCATGTGCTGCCTTTTTGTCTCCTCTCTGTTGATTAAATAGGAAATAAGATCATGTTGTTTTAGCTGCAAAGCAGTTTGCAGTTTCTTTGTTGCTTTTGGGAGTTTCTGTTTTGTTGAAGGCAGTGTGATCATCTAATCAGTAAGATCTGGTTTCCCTACGTAGAAAACAAAAAGTACTGATGACACTGCAGTGCTTGGCATAAATGCTGCTGGTTCTTGTTGCATCTGCTTTTACAGTTCTGTGAGAGTAGAGATGATTTGGAAATGTTTGTAGCTGGTAACTGAGGTGTGGAATGTAGCTCAGGTTATTTTCTTGTACAGTCTAGTCATCATTGCAATTGTTGGTGGATTTAATTTTTACTGCCTATCTGTGCATGTTTAGATTTATAGTTTTAATATATACATATATTTCATAAAGGGCAATCTACTTTCTGAGGCCTAACCTGCCTGTCTTTGAGGTTCAGCTGCTGCAAAATTTAAGTTTTGTGTGAAGGATTGCTAATTTTATCTTCCATTTCCATGAGAGGCCATTACTTGTACATTGATTTTAAGAGATCTGTCCCATCAATGCTCAATCTGAGTCAGTGTCAAAATAACACATTAAAAGTCTTCAGATTGGAATGCTTAATGTATAAAGGGGAAGAAACCATGTAAACTTGCACCTCCATTTGGAAATATGTCTCCATAAAAGAGACAATCTTTACTTTTTTTTTTTAAATGAGAGAGTGAGGAATGACATTTAACAAAATTGAGCTTCATTAGGTCTTTTTATGTTTTAATCTGGATTGTCTTCTTGTATCCAGCCTCATCTGTGACTTCAGTTTGTATTTTCAGTGCAATGACTCAAAAGAATGGAAAGCAGATGTTCTGTGTTTGAAAGAAGTATAAATTATTCATTTCGTATTCACAGGGATCCTCCTAGTAAGAAAAGGAAAATGGAAACCTCCGTACATAATCAGCAGTTGGCAGAGAAAGCAAATGAAGCATTCATGAAAACACACAATACTGCTCCTGGTTCTCAGGAATTGGAGTCCTCTGAAGTGAAAGTAGTGGCCTCTCTTGAAGGCTCCTGCAGTTCTAACTTCACGAACCAAATGCAGCCAAAATGTGCACCAAAGATGCTTTTACCCAAGCCCAAGGTGGCTTTGGTTAAACTTCCAGTGATGCAGGTTGCTCACTTGCCTGTGTATGTATCTGCAACTGACCCTTCTGTC
This sequence comes from Entomyzon cyanotis, assembly GCA_024500445.1. Taxonomy (NCBI): domain Eukaryota; kingdom Metazoa; phylum Chordata; class Aves; order Passeriformes; family Meliphagidae; genus Entomyzon; species Entomyzon cyanotis. The sequence goes on along the minus strand of JAKEPQ010000743.1, from coordinate 4,679,591 downwards.
AAACCTGCTGTAGTGGCTGTTGATAATCAAGGTTCAGTTGTAAGTACTGTTCATTTATTGCCTCAATCTATAGGAATCCTGATTCCAGCCCTGGAGGCAGAAACACTTGTATTTAAAGATAGTATGCCTGTTTCAAAAGTGACAAGTTCTGGTGATCGTGAACCAGTAAGTACTGGTGTGCAAGTTGAGTTGGACAAGGTTGCATTGAATAACACAGGGCAAGAGCTGGGGAATGTTTGTCACAAGAACAAAATTTCTTCAATAAATATCCAGACTGACTTATCTTACATCTCACAGAACTTTGTACCAGCTGCAGCCTGGACTCCCAATTCTTCTGTGTCCTCTTGTTCTCAGACAGATCTGTCGTTCAGTTCCCAGGTTTCATTACCCATCAGTGTACAGACACAGACACTGCTGCCTGCTTCCAAACTGACTTCATCCATAGCTGCTCAGACTGATGCTTTCAGTCAGGGCTGTTTTCCAACCTGTGTCATTTCCAGAGAGACTCAAACCAGTAGGACACAGGATTGTATTGATGGCAGAGTACAGATGGACCAGGCTGTGATGTGCAGTGACATCTTTGACAATGTTCCTTCATCATATAATGTTTCTACACACATTGAACTTCCAGAAAACAACTTAATGCCTGCAAATATAGATCAAACCTTGGTGCAAAGAAGCAGCTGCAAGAGCCTGAATCAGGATACAGTGAAGTCTGAATCCCTTATCAGCTTCAATACACAGACCAATATACTTCCACCTCAAAATACAACAGATAATCAAACCCAGACGATGGACCTGCTAAGTGATCTGGAAAACATCTTTTCAGGAAACATGTCTGGGCAGACACTGGATAATCGTGGCCTTTTGTCTGAGACAAGTTCTAATGCTGACACACATCTTCCATCTGGTCCATCACAGAGCACAGGGATAGACTTTGACATTGAAGAGTTTTTTTCAGCATCCAATATCCAAACTCAGACTGAAGAGAGCGAGCCCCTAAACTCTGAGCCAGTTTTGGAATCACTGGACATTGAAACTCAGACTGATTTCTTATTTTCAGATAGTGCCACTCAATCATATAACTGCCGAGGCAATTCTAACTTCTTAGGTTTGGAGATGTTTGATACGCAGACACAGACAGACTTGAATTTCTTTTTGGACAGCACTACCCATCTGCCTTTAGGAAGTATTCTGAAACAGTCCAGTTTCTCTATGAGCACTGACTCATCTGATACAGAAACCCAGACAGAAGTATATATGGCTACTAAAAATATACCTACTCAGAATATTGAAAGCAAAGTCCAGCTCAGTAGTGCTGAGACACAGACTATGGATAGCTGCTTTGAGAATCTGGGGAGTTTATTCCTTACCAGCAATGAAACACAGACAGCAATGGATGACTTCCTTCTGGCTGACATAGCCTGGAATACAATGGAGTCCCAGTTCAGTTCGGTAGAAACACAGACCTGTGAAGAGCTGTGCTCCTTGTTCCAGAGCTCTGACAAGCCCAGCCACTGAGTGCTACATAACATAACTGTTTCCTGTGGTTTGAATTTAACTTATTGGGGTGGGTGAGATGGCTTTACCAAGTGATCCACTTTGCATTATTGAATGTACTTGTCATGAGCAGTTGACCTAAGAGACTTTTCATGCTGAAGGTACACTATTGAATATGTAACTTTACATAAACTATGTGTGTATAAATAGAGGAGAAAGGGGGGGGCTGTAACATGTTAATGTACATTTGAACCTTAAAAAATTATGTGGTGCCTATGTTTTTTTCCTCAAACTTCTCTACAAAGCTGTTACTGCTTTCATTCAAGTGGAAGAACTTTAAAAGTTGTTCTCTGTATCTCTCTCTGTTCCTGGCTTACATGCAGGGTTCCAATGTGCTGGACCAAAACCCTGACCTGTTCAATTGAGGTGCTTCCCTGAACTTACGGGGGAGGATTCTATTAGTGTAAGCTACTTCTGTTTACTTTTTTTAGTAGCTTGTATTTTAAATCCGGCATGAGCATAATCAGCCGTATTGTCTTCTTTTACTTTATGCCTTCACAGCTCTTTCTCCTGCATAAGCTGAAATTTTCCAAATACCTGTCCAACACACTAGACACATAGAGATTTTTGAATTGTTGAAAATATTTATTATTAAAAATGTGTGTACAAAGCAGTTTGGGTATTTTTTTTCCCTGAGTGGCACTGATGCTCTTTGAAGGGTAGGAAAAGAACTTGGAATTCGTAATTATAGGGAAGATTAGTATGTCGTCCTTTTAGCTAGTGTAATAAATAGGACTAACATTTTCAGAGTCTTCAGAAGGGATTTGCTTAAATTATTTCTGTCTGTAAGATGCAAATGTTACAATGTGTGTGCCTCAGAGACTGGAATCATTTGGTTTTGCCGAAATTCTCCTAGCTTTATTGAGATATGAAACGAGAAGTGTTGCAGTGGTTTATACCTCTACTACCTTAAGAGGAATCTTTAAAAATGGGCAATTAAATTCCTTAAAACACTCACCTTGACTCCTGTTTTTGGACTTCCAGCTTCCAAAAACAATTGGAATCCATACAACAGAGCTGGGAGATCAGCTCATAGAAGCCCTTGCAGAACAGCTCTGTCTTGCTTTTGCACATTGATCTGCAGCCCTCACTTCCAGCAGCTTTTAGAGTTTCCCTGAGTAGAGTCAAATTCACACAAACTGATTTTTCAAAGAAGATGCATACGACCTCTTGGAATCTTCTTTTTAACGTTTATGTTGCTCCTCATGCCACTGTTTGCAGTATTTTTCATTTGTATGGAAGTACATTAAGCCAGTTGTGAATGTATGTTGGAATTTGGCCTTAAGTAATTTTTATCTGTTACTATAATAGCTGTGAAATGTAGGCCTCTGGTTTTGTCCTGGACAGATGTTTGTTTCTGTAACCCTAAAGGAAAAGAGAAAACTCTTTGTGTCAAATTCCTGGGCCTGTAACAGACTTTTCTCCTCCATTGTTAGAGGAGAGGTATTGGCTGTGTATTTACTATGCAGCCCAGCAGCAAATGTATGTCCAAGCCTTAGGTTTTGAGGACTCCCTGTGCTTTGTGCTGCATATTCTTAACTCAAGGATGTGGGAGTTGTTACTCATCCATTGCAGCCAGCTTGTTTTTCTTGAAGATGAGCAATACCTTTATTTTTTCTTTTTTTTTTTTTTTTTAATCTTTTCTTAATACTCTTTAAATTGCCATGGCAAGTGTCTTTACTGGAAAGAATCTGTTTAGATTAACCCTGAAACTCCCATTTTCCTTCTGAAACCCCAGCTGTGTTGCCTGTATGATTTTTTAACATCTCTAGGTATGATTTCAGACACTTCCAGTCTGGCTGAAGAAACTGCAGAATGGAATCTTGCAGTTCCTCAGGAGAGCAGTAATTCTGCTGTGGGGAAAGTTCCCCCAGGTTTCACAATGTCTGTAGAGTTGTCCTATGAAGGGTGGGATATATTTGAAAAAGGAAGGCATCACTTGTAATTTTGTTTCTTCTGAAGATATGACTGACTCATATTTACCTGCCTACTTTGAAATTGGGAGATAAGATACAAAACAAAATTCGGTTAATTTATTCTATTGCAATATCTCTCTAGTAATGTTGCAACTTCACATTTTAAAGTGTTTTTCTTTTACCTTTACCTGGCTGGAATACCAGAGAACACTTCTTCATACACTAATTTCTGTGTTTCCCATGTGCAAGTTGTCTGTACTGACACATGAAAGAGAAGCAGTTACTATAAACCTGGTTTGGAAAAAAGGTATTTTCCACAGCTGTAGAAGCTGTTCCTTACCTCTGAATTTAGAAAGTCAGTCTCTACTCTGCAAGAGAAGGAATCTTGGGTGCTGAGGAGCAGGATTACTGAAGGGTTTGAGTTGTAGCCATCTGAGAGACTAGCAAGGTTTAAAGTACTTTGAAACTAATTTACAAATTAGAGTGATAATTGCCATGTTATTGTGTAAGCCAAAGCTCTTAGCATCAGGGGCTGTCAGGAAAGACCCAAAAGTTTTTGTGGATGAAATCTTACTATGTAATCATGACCCAATTATTGTACTTCGTAATTAAAATACTTCTGAGCTTTGTGTGTTTTGTTAGAACATGCAAATAACAATCCTTTCACTCATTCTATTGGTTTAAAATAGTTGGTACTTTAATTAGGTGGACACAGTACTACAACATGAAGTCATTTATTGAAAGTGCAGTATTAAGAAATTATTGAATGTCTACACTGTCTTAGGGAAGTGGGTCATTCTGACCAAAATTAACTTCTTAACAAATTTGGTTCTCCATAAATTATTCATGAAAGTCAGAAACGGGTATGGATCCTATGTCTCTGGCATATATTACTGAATTTGGATTTATTAAGTATTTTTGTGAAAATGTGGAGACTGCAACCAGACTTCATAGTTCTGTGAATCCCACACTAAACTTCATGAAACCTGATCTGAAACACTTGCTGAATATTATGAATTCTTCACATCTGAACAAGTTGTTGGAAAAGGCTGTTTTTCTATTTTTGCCTTTGTTATAAAGTAAACTTCGGACAGAACTATTTCTGGGTAGAACTAAAATGATATTTATCTCCCTTTTCCTGCAGTTTGTCTCTGATTTGATTTTCAAGGCACTGTATTGTAAGTATTAGTCAGCAGTACTATCTTACTCTTTTTTGTATCCTCTGTTGCCATTAGAGCTGCTGTACAGAAAGTAACATCAGATTCTCTGTAGCCTCCTAGCACAATTTTTTCTCTGGAAGTGATACTAATGTTGTGTGTACTTACCCCTTGTGTTTTCTGCTTAATTCTGTTAAGCTGTGATTGCTGGATCTTCATCTGGATGCCTGTGTAACACTATTATAAAACTGAATTAATAGTTTTGTAGTTTCATTTGTGCTTTTCTTTAGTATATAAAGATTCGAACAAAGGAAATGGCAGATTTGGGACTTGCATTCTATGAGGACATAAGCACAAATAAGCGGAAAAATGAAAGGTCTGTCTTGTTGCCTTCCATATTTGTTTGTCAGAATGCTAAAAGTTTGTATGATAGTATGTGTTTCTTCTACTTATGGCTTTATTTGTATCTATTTCTGCTAATATACCTGTAAATACTTTCTGCTGTGTGTAGGGACAACTCTTCGTGTTGGCCTAGAGAAATTGGTAGTTTTAAGTCAGTTTGCTAACACTACATGTTCTTAGTTATGCAATGCTGCTTGTGTCTAGAAATTTTTCACTTCCAAAGGACATGAAAGCATTTAAAAAAATGTATGTATACTTCCAGCTGTAAATTAAACAGCTGCAAAAGAAACCTTGCGAAGCCTCATCTAGTTTTGAACGACTCGATCAGTGTCTGTAACTTAATGTATGTAACTTGCTCCTTACAAATTTTTATTATAAGGCACATACAAAGTCTTGGTTTTTTCTGTTACAAACAAGAGGCTGAATTTCCCTGTTAGTCATATGGACCTCAGTTGTGTAGGGGCAACAGAACAAAGAAGGATGGCTGCCTTCCACTCTTTTAAATCCTTATGCTGCTAACATGTGAATTGAGGGGGGTTTTTGAGGCTAGGTAGAAACATAGGAGTTGGCAGGATTGGGGTCTTAGGGGGCTAGGGAGATTTTAATAGCCTTTCAAATGTAGGGTAAGTCAATAAAACTGATAACTGAATCAACACAGGGTGCTCAACTTGCAAAAGAACATGTTCCTGAAATGGCAACTCAGAGGTGAACCAAATGTACCTGCCTTTATCATTAAGGTTGTACAGCTTCCTTTGCTTTAATATATTTCTGACATGTGCTGATTTTTTAAACATGATCTTAATGTACCGTTTACTGTTCCAAATACATTCACACCAAAATGTTGGTAATGTTCTGGGCCTTGCAAGCTTTTTCATTCCTGTTTGGTTTAAGGTGCTGCTATGCTTGTGTCCTGGTAGGATTGGCCTCCTGTGAACAGGCTGCCATTGATAACAGGAACACTGTGAGGACACGGTTGTTCAATGGTAGCAAACTTCAGTGCATGGTGCAAACATGCATCTTCTGTTTCTTTTGTTGTTGTTGTTTCTTAAGAGTTGATGTGAATTTAAATGTGTGCGAGAAGGACTTGCTGCTTAGAACATGACTGAATTCTCTTGTTTCAAGTGTCATTGCTATGTAATGAACAGAACTCAGTGCTCAGCCTGGCAGTCAGGGTGAGGGAATGTTTGTGTTCATGTGTGTGACTCTTCACTCTTCACTACTTCACTGGAAATGTAACTGGACAGCCTGAAATGGTGGAAACTCCTCAAGGAACTGCCGAGTTAAATAACAGACGTCCCTTTACTTGTGATCCTTTTTCATATGCTGGCTTTACAGTACCTTCAACAACTAGCAATGGAATATAATAGATGACTTGTGGTGTTGTCAGCTCTACATTTCACAACATCCAGTGCTTTACATGCTTCAAGCACCTGCATGCAGAGCTAGATTGACAATACTTCCATCTACAGACGTTTGCAAGTGCATCTGTGATAAAGCTAGATATGAAAGATGGCCATATCTTTACAGCTTAAAGAATTCAACACCTGATTACGATCTCATTTAAATTTGTAATTATTTGGAATGAATGAGTAATCTCATGGGTGAGTCTTTCCCAAAGCATGTGTGAGTTAATCTCAGCAAGGCTGAGAAATTTCCTTAAAATATCTTTCTTTTCATTACTGGTGGGATTTTTTTTATTTAGTGGACAAATTTAGTTTTCAAAGGATGTTCATGTTTAATTCTTGCTATTTAAGCCAGTAAACTCGCAGTGAGCAGACAAAATCAAGCATTCATTTTTTAGACCTATTTTACAAGTGACAATCCCAAAGAAGGAATGTTGTCTTAGTAACTGTGAAACTTGTAATTACATTATTGCATGCAGAGAAAACCTTGTGCCAAAATACTGTTTCATATTTCCCTCTGTTGGAACCTGAAGTGTTACACAAAGCTACTAGTAAGTTATTCAAAAGTACTGAAATGTTTTGTTCACAAATGAAGCACTTACTTATTCCTGTAAATTATACATATTTTGGAATAAAGTTAATTTCAATCATTTTTTGCCTTCTGTTTTGATGGCCATGATCTCTGCCTGCAAAGGCCTGGGTGGGGGATTCAGTGCCTATTGGCAAGTACCACCCATTGATCCTGAACATATTAGTTTTTTTTTACAAAGTCTCTACGAACTCAAAAGCTATCAAAAGGTATCTTACAATGTCTGTTCTTGATCTCTGGAAGTGCAAAAAGGTTCTTTGTCTCAAACCTCTCGTCAGCGTGTGCAAAATACAATTTTTAATTACCTTGTATGTGCAGTGGAATGAAGACCTCTGCAGTTCCAGCTCTTTGACAGACACCTTGCTTGTACAGCAGCCTCTTGGGATAGGATTCCTTTGCTTTCTTCCTCAACCTTACCATCCACCCCTCCTGTAGCTTTTAAGATCTCTAGTGTCATAACACCAAGTAGAAATTCAGCTGCATTATGATGGCTTTCAAAGTATCCTAATACCTTATTATTTTGTAATGCATTTTATATAACTGAGAAAAATTTTTTTGCTACTCTAAATATTAAAAAAACCCAAACCCTAGCGTAGTTTGCTTAGAATATGGGTCATACTCTGTCCTTTTTCTTCCTGTACAATTCCCATGCTTAGTAATGATCCCACCATTTTCTGATAGTTGGGGGATGTAAAATGCTGATTTCTGTTGTTACCTGGAAATCTTGCATGTGTGATTCAGAGGAGGTGAATGAGCAGAAGCTCCATGACTGAAAGTTCATCTGCACTGTTCCCTCCGCTATAGTGCTGAATGAAGCATTCCCTGATGGACAGCAGGAGGCTGCTGTGTTCAGCCCCATCAGAGTCTGAGGTAAGCATTTGCAAACAGTAGTGTTCAGGTATTTCCAGAAGGGAAAGGGAGGGGAGGTTGTCATAACTATCTAGAAACTAAATTCCTGTTCAGAGCATTTAAAATCATGAAACAGTCAGATGTGTAAGATCCTTCTAGGAGTAATAGTTGTATTCCCATCATAGGGATGGTTCTGCTTTAGATTAGGCTGTTAATTCAGGCTTTTCATCATTCAGAACAGATTTGACTTATGGGCAAAAATCAGATCTTTTGACAGATTGTACCTCTCGAAACTTTCTCAAATGGTAGATAATCCAAAAGGCAGGATGAGCTAAGTCTTGATTGAGAACAGACTGAGAAGAAAGTTGCTGTTCAGAGATAGGGAAGCCCCATGTATTTTCAAACTACTTTCTTGCCTGCTGTTGCTGAGAATTTTGCTGGCAGTGAAAGTGTTCCTGACTGGTTTGGGTTTAGTTCCTGAATTTCCTTCACTTGAGGAAATTGCATGCTGGCAAGCTGGTTGTTTTCCATCAGAACAATGTAATTGGAGGCTGATTTTCTTTCTGGCTCCAGTATTTGACAGTGAATCAGTCCTTTGGAAGTTTGGACTTAAAACAATAGGAGAAAAATGTTGATTTAACTTTCAGGTGTTCCATCATTGTATTTTTACATTGTTGTCAACAATTCACTTGTTTTGTTTTGGCACCTTGAATGCAGGAAGCACTTTTGGCTGATGCAGCCTGTAACTTTATTTCCTTTTCTTGAGCAGGAATGGTGTTATTCTTGAGAGAACTTAACACAAAAACAAGAAGCTGCTGTTTCCTCTGCTGGAAGAACCCAGTGTATTCAAAGGCACATAACTTGATTAAGCTTTTGATGGCTGAAGCCATCATGTGTGTATTTGTTTCTTTTTGTTTTGTGTATTTGTTTCTTTATGTCCTAGGCCTTTAGTCAGCAAGAGAATCTAAAAAGGCATTGAATTCCTCCATTCATTTCTATATTTTACCAAATTAACATGGAATGCAAGCAAATGTTTCACTGAAGCTCAAGGGGATTCAGCAGTCTCTAAGATAAGAATATTATTGAATGCCTTCTCCTTAAGGGTGAGTTGTCACATGGAGTAGGGCATGGATTTAAGAGTATTCCTAAAGCTGGGCATTGCTTCAGTGCTCAGCAGCATCAAACACCTCATTACTGTGCTAGGCCAGCCATAGTCATTCAGAGTGAATCTGGAGGAAGAGGTTGCACTTCATCCCCAGAATAAGCTATTTAAAGCTCTAATGAATCTGTCTTACAGCCAGGAGGAAACTAAACCTACATGTAAGTAGCTGGCATTCATCAGCTTATAATTCTATTAATAGCATCTCCAAAACTACAAATATCCCCAGTGCTCACAAGGAAACTTTATTGTTTTCCTCAGTCTAACAAGCTTTAAAAGAGCATGAAGTTACAATATAGAAATGTTAGGTCAGTGCAGACCGCACTGCAGCTCCCCAGCATGGCTGACTGCTGAGGAAGTCCAGAAAGCAGTGGAATCTCCTGTATTTTTATTATTTCTGACATTGTTGGTTAGAAGGGTCTGGATGTCATCATGTTTTGTTTGGTTGTCATCATGTTTTGTACATTGGTTTTGGTTTGTAAGTGAATTCTGCACACAAGCATGACAATTGTTCTTTTCAAAAGCAATAGAATTAGAAATTCTGTCTGGTGTGAGAGTACAGTGCCACTGTAGCTGCTCAGGATCTTCTTGCAGGAGTGAGACCTTAGTGTGGCTTGAGATAAATGACGATTCATGAATTTCTGTTTAGTGTCCCATCACTTCATCATTCACAACGTCAGCTCCTTTTTCACCTTTCTGCTCCCTTGCTGTAGCTACAGGAAGCAATCTCAGCTAAAGTACCGCTGAGCATCTTCTAAGAGATAATGGCTTTTGTGTTCTTCCAAGGAGGGTTTGAAGGATCCTTGGGAGTGGCACCTCTCAAAGGTGGAAGTACTTGTGAAGACTTAGTTTCAGAATCATTGGACCAAACAGGTCAACCAGATTAATCTCTTTGTGCCTTACAGCTGCCAGATTTTTCACATCTTGAAGGTTCCACATACAGTGTTCTTTTTACTGGGTGTTCCCTATTTCACCTTGGAATGTTTGAACAGTGTAACTTGTTATGTATTTCCATTTTAGTGCCATAGTTGTAGAATAACAGACTTGCTAAACTGGATTGAAATTTTCTTCCTTTTCTGGAGCTATATCAGCTGTGGTATCTGCAGTTGACTTGCCCTCTGATTTTGATTGATTTCTTGTGGGGGTTTTTTTGGCTTTTTTTTTTTTTTTTTCACCTAAGCTCTCTCCAGAAGTCTTAAGCCAATCACTTAAGAGTCAACAGACAGTTAATGCTTTATTAATAAAGTTGTGTGTGAGCTTCATCATACTCTTAAGGCAGATTCACAACGTCGTGAATGTAGGTAAACTCTTACAATTCTATTTTCTTGTTAATGCTATATCTTCGTTTGGATCCCAATATTTAAAAACGAACAACAAAACCAAAACCCCAGAAACCAACACCCAACCACAAAGCACCCTTTCCAAGTGTCACATCTCTGTTTAGCAGAACTTTCAGCCTGTTGGAATTTACTCATTGATCTTTGTTTGACATCAAATATCTGATAGAACTCTGTGAATCAAAGAACTTTCACCTTAATAGGTAAAGACTGCATAACCTGGTTAGGTAAAGATAACATTTATATAGAAATCAATACTGTTGTTCTTTAACAGAATACTTAATATATATATTCCTCAAGCTTACAATCTAATTCTAATCTGGCACTTCTTGAGATGTGAATAAGATGTTTTCTTGGGGAAATAAATAAAGTCTGAGTTAATCATCAGTGTGGGAAGGTATTTTTAAAATAGAAGCATGCAGAACTGTATCAGGCAAGGCTTAGAGACTGCCAATGTAAATACCATGGTCACATTCATGTAGTCACATAAGATTATTAAACTCAGGGCTGATATTCTCATGTAACACCTGCATAGTTCATCAGCTTCAGAGGAGCTGCACAGATGCAAATGAGAGTAGAAGTTGACCTTTACAATTCATGTACTGAGTCACAACTTCATCTCCAAAGCTGCTGTAACCGCAACACGCTTCGCCTTTACATCCATTTTATCTGCCTGCAATTCTCATTACTAAATATAAACCTGTTCTGGAAAGTTAAAGTGGACATGTGACAGTGGCCACTTTGGATAAGCCCCAGCACTCACTCTGCCCTATTAATGGTTCCATCGTGGCTCTGCCTAATGCTCCCCAGCACCAGTGTTTGCTTTCTCCTAGATTACCTGGACTCCAGACAATCAATAAATGCAGCAGAAGAAAGATCCCCGTTCACTTTCTGCTACAGTTCTGCTTTTTCCCTTGCAAATCTTTTAACAAAACGGGACCAAACATCTCTGTTCATTTAGCTGGAAATTGTCAAGCACTTTGGCACGGCAGAAATGTCAGGAGCACTCAGCTCACGTAGGCAAACAAGAGGCTGTCTTTAAAATTTTTGACGTCAGCTGGAAGATGCAGAGACAGGTCAACAAAATGTTATTAGGACAATGTTAATTAGGACAAACCTTTATCCTGTGACCGTGCTATTTAAATCTGCAAAGGGAGAGGGATCTGGAGGAATGAAAACAATGCCTGAGCACCATTTCCTAAGTCTGTCGACACTAATTGCAATGTAAGACCTTCTGCTCCTCTTATCCTATAATAGAGCAACCCTGTATAGCTCTAGAATTACAGCATGATGTCTCTGTTACTGCTGGCACCTTCAAAATTATCTTGCCATAAAAATACTACTTTCTAGCAAAAAGATAATAGGTATTTCTCTAAAGGGGGTAGCTAGGTCAGTACTGATGATTTCTGTATCAGCTTCTTATTGACAGTATTATTTAGAAAAGAGCCTTGAAAAAATGTCCTTACTATAGCACTAGATATGCCGAGAGAGATTAGGCTTTGAAACTTAAGTGTTCAAAATTTTGTGAACTAAATTGAGGTTGAGAGGGGGTGGTAGATGGCTGCCTACCACTGCATACATTAAACCATAGTTTCTGTGTGTGGTAGTGCTTACTCGCTCCTAGGGATTTCAGCATTTGCTGTGTACAAATATTTACAGTAGGCAAACCCAAAATTTCTTTTTAAATTTCCTTTTACAAATGGTGCTGATGCTTCCCATCTTTAACTCGACCCACAGTTTCCACATCACAGAAGGATGCACAAGGCTGCAGGCTATTTGAGGGAATGCTTGTGTGTACATTAAATTTCAGTGCTCAAAATTTCCATTTACTGCATCTGTCTTAAAATTCATTAGAGGGGCAAGACCAGCCTGGTAGTAAGGACACCCTCAGAAGTGAAAGGTTTGGGTAACAGTTCCCACAGCTTCACTCTTGACAAGTGAGAGAATGTAAAAAGAAAGCAGCAGCTTCCTCAGATTCGGTGAGACTTGTTGGGAATGTTTGGATTGAGAGTAGAAAGTGAGAAATACCATTGTGAGGATTCTGGTGCTATTTACACAATGATAGTGTTTGAGACAAGGCTGAGGTGCCCCTGCATCTCATGTTGCCTTGACCTGGAGTCCAAAGCTTATTGTGTTGGTTTGAGGTTTTTTTTACTTTCTTTTCACTGTATTTTCTCAGTTTGTATGGTTTGGTTTTTTTTTTTTGTTCACTACTTTTGAGGAATCTGTATTTTCAACTCAGTTATATGAACTACCTCACCTGCAATCATCAGAGAAGAAAGAAGTTGTAGTTTTTTGTTCCATGAAATACCACGGTTGTGGAAGGAGGAGGAGAGCTGAGAAAGTCAAAAAGCAGGAGTATTACACAAGTTTATGATAAGAAGAAATTAGGCAATTAACATTACAAGAAGAGGGGAAGTGAAACTTTACACAGGCACCCCAATTGTGTAAGGAACAGCAGAAGCTAAATACTCCAAAACCACAAACACACCCAAACCTGACTGAATGTGCAATTTGGTTTAAACCAATTTAGCTTATTAGTGCTGATAGTTTCACAGTGGTTTAAAATTCAAAGACTTTGTATATCAATGTAAAAAATAAAGTTCTTACTCTTTACTTGATTTAGAAAATGTTCATTATGACAGAGAAATTACTGAAAAAATAATTCAAAAGGATGTAGCCTTAAAACCTGTTTGAACAATTCTTTCAGTCTGTTCTTGTACTCCCCTAAATTAGCATGAGTAGATGAAAACCAAACATGGGTTCATGGTGTTTTACTGAAATTCTCATTTCTGTGAGGGAGACATGAGAAAGAAGCCTAAACAAAAATCTTTCCTATGGTGTGCATTAAAGAACAAGTGAAATAATTTTAAGATCCTGGGCTAATGAATTCAGATGTACTTATTTATGTTGTTACTGTTTGATTGTTCAAAACCTGTAATCAGTTTGTGAATGTGAGACAGTGACACAATGAAACATAAATAATGGTGCCAAATTTAACACTGATGGACATGATTTTCCCTACTTATGAATCATCTGTCATTAAAAAGATTTGGAAGCCACCAGCAATAATCTAGGAATTATATTCATACTTACTAGTGAGGGAATTAAAGCTGATTGTTCTAATATGAGGCAGCAGGTAACTTCTCCCTGTGTCCTGTTGGCTTTTTTTTCACTCTTAGTCCTTATCAGGTTTACTTGTCCCATTCTTAATCTTATCAGCTGCATTTCCACTGCCTAGACTGTCAAAGGAACACCAAGTGCTGGAGATAAAATGCTGGAGGTGTAAAAATCTCCTGCTCAGAAGCTAAATCAGAATCACATGTCAACACAGTTCAGGCTCAGGCTCTGGCAGGGTGGTAGGATCACTGTTTTTAATACCATTTACTAATTAAAAATGAGTCCCAGATTACGGAAAGTCTGGAATGAAGCGGCTTACTAAAACGGTGGTTTAGCTTCCTGAACTGGCTGCACCAGAGTCTGGCATTAAACTGTAATTTATGGAATATTGCTCAGCAATTTCCAAACGCTCCTGTGACAAGAGGCAGCGTGGATTTTATGTTTCTCACAATCATCCCCCCGTGTTTGGGCAGAACCTGCATTTACCCCGATGGAGACTGCAGCAGGTGTATTTTATTTGGCATATGTACTGTAAACGCATTACAGCAGATTAGCTGGATTTCTTCCTTTAAATGTACACTGTGAGATCCAACTTGCAAGCCAGCTGTTTCTTATCGGCCCGTGTAATCTTCCCGAGCATGGCTTTGCCTCTTCCTCTCGCAGCTATTTCTGTAACGGGATCGGACGAGCGAGAGCGCCGCTATGAATTTTAATGCTTCCACTGGGGAATCCCTGCCGCCTCCTCTTTTTGGATGAGATCGTCGAGGAAAGACCCAGAACACAGCGAGGAGGAGGTGGCTGAGGAGGAGGAGGAGGAGGAGGGAGGAGGAGGGGGAGAGGGACGGCGTAGCCGCGGCACTGGGCAGAGCGGGAAGGGGGAGCGGCGGGGTGTGATTAGGGACGGCGGCGAGGCCGGCAGCGAGGCGGGCATTGGGGGCGGGTGGGAGCCATGGGGAAGGAAGGATGGCTCGGGGCGTGTGTCGCTGCCTGACCGCGGCACGTCACCAGCGGCAGCAGCCGGAGCGCCGCGGTCCCGCCGCCGCCCCCGCACACATGCACCCGCCGGCATCCCCCGGGGCCGGCCGCGACCTGGGCAGCGCCGAGGGCATCCCGCTGCGTCCGGGCGAGAGACAGAGCCCGCGGACCGGGCGTTAAAACCGCCCCGCCATCCGCACGCCGCGGCCCGAGGAGAGGAGCCCCGGGTGCCGCGGCAGCCGCCGGCACCCCATGGATAAGGCGGGCTCGCTGCACAGCTCGGTGCCCGCGCCGCCGCCCCGGCTCTACCTGCCGCGCAACTTCAGCTGCAGCGCCTGCCTCTATGGCAGCCTGGCCGAGCAGTGCAGGGCGGCCTGCAGCCCCGACGGCGACGCCGCGCCCACGCCCGTGGTGCGGGAAGCGGCGGGCGAGAAGCCGCCGCCGAGCCGCGGCCGGGAGCCCACGCTGCCCGCCGTGCCCCCCAGCCCCACGCAGCGCCGCCGCGCCAAGTCGCTGCCCACGCCCGGCGACCGCAGCCTGCGCCCCGCGCTGCAGCAGAGCCCGTCGCGCCGCAAGACCGTGCGGTTCGCCGACTCGCTGGGGCTGGAGCTCACCTCCGTGCACCTCTTCTGCGAGGCCGACCTGCCGCGGGTGCCGCTGCCCGCGCCGCCCACGCCGCGCCCCGCCGACCTGCTCAAGACCAGGAAGCCGCCGGCGCTGGGCGACCTGGAGCCGGTGCTGTTCGGGCCGCCGCCGCCGCTGCTGGAGCCGCTGTTCCCGCCGCAGCCCGGCGCCAGCCCCGGCTTCGCGGAGCGGGTGCGGCAGCACAAGGTGAGGCTGGAGTGGGTGCGGGCAGAGCCGGCGGGGCTGCGCGGGGCCGTGCGCGTCCTCAACATCGCCTACGAGAAGGTCGTGTCGGTGCGCTACACGCTCAACGGATGGGCCAGCTGCGCCGAGGCTGCCGCCACGTACCAGCCGCCCGGGCCGGCCGACGGCATCACCGACCGCTTCGCCTTCCTGCTGCCCCTGGGCGCCGCCGCTGCTGCCGCCGAGACCGCGCTGGAGTTCGCCGTCCGCTACCGCGTGGCGGGCGCCGAGTACTGGGACAACAACGAGGGCAAGAACTACCGGCTGCGGGGCAGACAGCGCTTCCCGCCCGCCGCCGGACCCCCGCAGGACCCCGACAGCTCCGCCTGGATCCACTTCATCTGAGGCGGGGGCAGCGCGGAGGGTCGGGGGAGCCTTGCCGGGGGGCTCGGCTCTCCCCCGGAGCCTGCCCGCCGCCTCTCCTCCAGCCGCCGGGAGGTGTTTTCCCGAGTTCTGTTTACAGATGGGTAATTCCTGTTTTCTGTGTCGCTAGCGGTGCCGGGGGGAACCCTGGCTCGCCTCCCGGGCGCTCACGGGGTGTGGGCAGGGGGCCGGCAGGGGGTTCTCCCTCAGGGTCCCCAGCGCTGTGGCTTCCCCCAAAGCAGCGGCTGCCGGCCGGTGACATCCCGGGGAACGTGCGGGGTTTGCCGGTCAGCAGATCCGCAGGTGGGTTCACACCCTCCCGGCCCCGGAGGTGAGCATGGGCTGCTGTCACCTCGCAGGTAACGCGGAGGGCATTGCACTGCCCCAGGGCATCCCTCCCTCCTGTTTGCCTAATCCTGCTCAAGCAAAGCCCGGCTCCGGCCTGGCTCTGCCCTCAGCACCTCCTGACCCACTCGTGTTAACTGTCCCGCGGGGTTAAGGGCCTGGCGGTGCAGGCTGAGGGGCACAGTATGGTTTTGAACCCAAAAAGACAAGAGAACAGATGCCCCAAGGTGTAGCTGTGTTTCGTCATGCAGTAAAATATTCGTTTTAAAGCAAGTATTTTATTTTTTTTTAATTTTGAACCCTGTTTGGGGTATTTAAACATAGAAAGGAAAAAAACAGCCTCATATCCTATTTGAAACACAACTCATGGAGAGATTTTTAAAAGAACGTGTTTTGGTTCAGAATTTGTGTGGTACATCGATGGAAAAGTTTGTCAGGATTTGGTGTTTGTTTGGGTAGGATTGGTCCCACAAAGCTGCTTGTGTTCAGGTCAGCAGGAAAGCCGTGGAATTGCACCAAAGGAGCGAGAGAGGAGGCAAGAGTTGAATCCATAATTCCGGTCTGCATCACAAGCAATGTTTTCAGTTTTATTCCTGTTAACAGTTTAATTAAGCAGTATTGGTGCAGGAGCCTGTTTCTGAATTTCCTGCTGGAAATTCCTCATAATAATTTCAGTTAGTGATGGATTTCACAAAACTGGTGAGGTTTAATCAGGCAAATCAAGGAAAGTTTTACCTCATCATATAAAAGTATATCAAGAAATATAGCGCGGCATGCTGACTTCTGCCTTCAAAGGTGTATTTTAAATTATATTAGCACTAAACATAGCATTTTCCTTTTTAAACTTGCTTTTTCAGGAGTTCAGCTGCATGCAGGTTGTGCTGGTGCCAAATGTGGGTGCTAATTTTCCAGGATTGAGGCATGTATGTGTTTGCTGGAGAGGGGCCTCTGCAAATAGGACTTCTGAGGGTGGTAAAACCATGTCAGTGTGATTTTCTGGTTGTGAAGGACTGTAAGATCAGGCCTTAAAGGTTTTGCATCTTCTGTAGGTTGTCTCAGAATGAATTGTGATTTTTTTTTAACAGTATTTTTGTGCTTCTTGAAAGGGTTAAGTGTCCCAAGCAGCTTGAGTGATGTCTGGAGTAATGAGTTCTTACAGAACCTTTTGACTTCGGTGAGAATTGAGAGCACTTTTGTCCCCTGAGGGATGTGATTCAGTCAGAATAATTAAACTTATAAATTCTGGGGGAAAAAGACGTCTGGAAACTCGATGGGAAGAGTATTTAATTTAATTTCTGTAGATTACTAGTTCTGATTTAATGGAAGTAATAACAAGACTGCTTTCTGTAGTATTGATAGCTTGGTTTTAATTTCCCAGTCAGTGTTTTAATTGTTGTGCTTTTAACAAAACAGAATTTAAGAGAAATATACTGTCAGCATCTACTGAGTATTTCACATTTTAGAATATTAAGGTCCCCATCTTGTAAAACAGTAATCCTGTAAGTTGCTAGAACACATTTATAAAGCTAGAATTGCACAGCTAGGGTCTTAAAATGTTCATGATTAAAACATATTAAGTGGTGTATTTGATAAAGAAAGCCCAAGTGTCTTTTAGTTGAACTTATACTTTATAAGAGCCTTAATACTGGAGAGAAGGAAAGGACTTGTCTCCATTTGAAAGCACTTTGAAATCTGGTAGAAATGTAGCAAACCATCATTTATTTATGTGTTATAGCTTTCCAAAACACGTTTTGCTTGGCCTTCTTAACCGACAGAGTGAACCAACAGCAGTTATGTGAACTGATGAAAATGCTTGGAGAAAAAAGTAGTTTCTATGCATTTTAGATCCACTGATGCTGCAACGTCACTTAGGAAGTTTTAACAAGATTTCCTGTTTATTGTTTCAGTGGCTTTAAAAACACAAACAGTGCTAAAACCCATTTTTAACAGTGAACAATTCTAGAACTCCAAAATTGTTTTCCTGTGATTGACAATTTTAATTGTCATTTGATTCATGCAGCATCTGCAGGTCTCTAAAAACTCTCTAAAGGTCTCTAAAAAGTTTTAAAATCTCCTTCTAGCCACCAGTGGCTTAAACACTTTCAATCTGGGTTACCTAAATGGATGTCCATGCATCAAGTGCACAAGGAGGTTGTACTATTACACTTTAATTTTTGTCATGACTTAGGTGAAGTTACTGTTGCTCTTGGTTGGAATTTTGCAGGCAGAATTGGGCTATTTATAATACTGTTCAGATGTTATTGTTCTTTTATTTATGGCCACCTTTGCCAAAGGCAAATCTGAATATTAAACCTTTGGAAGTCATAGCACACCAGGAGAGTGTTTCGCAAAACACTCTCCTGACCTTTCAAGCAGTTAATCCTGACCTCAGCCTGAATTTTGTGAGTAACTTTATGGGCTTGATCAGAGATTATTGATGATACACCTGCAAGTCCAATAAAGGACATGGTCTTGTAGAAGGTTTAGAGAAGCTCCATTGTAATGCCTGGAAAGGGAAGGTTGCACCCAGCCAGCTTTGACTGGAGAATGCTATTGATGAAGTCTGTGGAGGGAGATTGAGGTGTTTTCATAGAAATTATCAGTGGCAAATGCCAAAGCTGCACTGCTTCAATTACACATTTGCTCTTCTACCACATGAATTTATTTCCAAGAAAGGTTTATTCATATTTCCAAACACATGCTCGGTTGCAATGTCTGTGAGTATTTTTCCACTGTCAGCACTCATGTAGTTTGCAATCCATTAGATTTCAATCTGATGCCATCTAATACTTGCTAGAAGCATTGTGATAAGTGGAGATGAAATAAAAATGTCAAATTATATTTATGTAATACATACACAATGATTTTGAGGAGAAAAATCTGTGTCGAAGGGGGTCATTTTCAAGTTGGCAGGACACCAATCATTTTATTGGGAGCATGAGCAAAATAACTTTTTAAAATTGTATTTCTAAAGAATATTGTTCAAGAAAATGAACTTTCACAAGTGAAGTTAAATATTTGAAAATTTTCAAGCTGTTCTATTTGTGGAAAAAAAAGTTTTTATTTGCATGAATGGAGTCCATGCCACCTCCCTTTCCAAGTGATACCAGAATGGTTTAGGCAAGGCAATAATCCTTAGGTCGTGTACTTCACTTACATGCGAAATATTCATTGCTTATGTGTCTGCAGATGTAAAAATGTGTCTGTCATTTATGGTGCAAAGTTGTAGCTTTATGAAACGTGCCATGTTATTTTATGTGCACTATAATGATAATTTATACAGCGAGTCAAGTTGTACTGTATATCTGATAGACATGGATGTTTGTGTTTTCACACTTGATATGCTCGGGTTTTTGCATGGCATGACTATGCCTTCCATGGCAATATTTTGGAAATTAACCCTAATTATTAGAAACCCTAAAATTAATCAGAGCTATTAAGTGACTGAAAATGGAATTTCAGCTAGCTAAACACATCATTTATCAGCATAAAATCAGTAACTGAATCTGTTCTATGTATTTTCACTAAACATATATAATTCCATAATTAATCTTATTCTTCTTTTACCATTTGCAAGTAACTTTATGATGTGAATGTGTGCCTCAGTATCTCAGTAAACAACAAAGTGAACACTCTTTGTTGTTTCAGCAAATGTGAGGTGCAAATGTGTCACTTTTATGAACAAATGTCTGTTCATGCATGAGCATCATCCCTTTATAGATACATTAAATGTTTTTCCATAATCCCAATAGGCAAGCAGCTGCTAATTTTAATGTGAAGCAACCTGCAGAAATACTCAGAATCTGATTTTTTGAGCATATTATATATTAAATTTTTTATGTGCCTGTCAGCGTTTCCTAGAAATAAAGATCACGTGTTCCTTAGCTCTCCCACCACAAGTCCAATAATGAATTTGTCACTAAAATGAGATTTTTACAAAAATATAATAATCCTAATTCCTGACACACTTTTAGCTGTGCCAGAAATCCAGTATCTATAGCAGCCAGAAGAATCTGATAATATTTTCCCATATTGCAGTGAAAGGAATGTCAGTCAGAAATTTGTCTTCCTGGGACACCTCTACAATTATGTAGTTAAGTAAAAAATACACCAATTGTGACTATAGTTAATAGAACAGAATATATTTATTGTATATATTCACCTCTTGCACAAATATTCTAAATATATATTCTATCTGAAACCAGAAGTTCTAGTTTTCTATGAAATCTGTTCATGGAGACCTGGCCTTTTCAGCTTTTACTGTTATTTATCTGATGCTGCATAATGCATATTGTTAAAACTTTTGGATGGATTTAATCTGTCTGCAGAATTTATATCATGAAATAAAATGCTCAATGCAGGGAATATCTGAAGTAAATTACTTTCACTTTCCAACTATACTACATGGCTTTTTGACAAAAAATTCTGTAATTGTAATTCTCAGTAATTCTGTTACCTGTAGGTACTCCATGTGCACATGTTTGGAGTAAATTGTAGGATTACTTAATGAAATGAAAATATTTTTGAGCACTGGAATTAAGGATTTACCAACAGAAATAGTTTGAGGCAAGAAGTAAATGTAGTCAATATTGCTGTAAAACAAAGCCCACTGGCCTTATGTAGAGCTGATCAGTATTTTGTTTAAAATGGACAAGGGTGGCATATTTCAAAATTAAACATGTTCAGGGAAACACACCTGTTTCAGTGAAGGTTTGCTCAGGTTCAGAAGATAGGAGAGAATTGCCCCCAGATAAAGAAGTGGTAAAAGTATTTCCTCACATCCATGTGTGACCTTGAATGTAGGTCTTCCATAAGCAAAGTGGATACTGAGCTGTAAAACCATTGGCTATTGCTTGGAGTTTTGATTTATCCAACTCATAAATACTATTTTAAAACTACTTCACAGAGAGGATTTTTGACCCTGGGTTTCCCCATCTCATGTGAATGTTCTCTTCATTCAGTCACCCTGGCTTTTTCTTGAGGTCTCTGTTGTTGAGGAAAGATCTGATTTTATTTTTGTGCTACACAGGAAGATTATTTTACATTAGATTCTTTTGGGGGAAAGGCAGGGAAATCTTTTCCTTGCAATTTTCATTTTTTAAAATATTAAACAATAGCATGAAGTATAAAAATTGCTTGAAATTACATATGCACTAGTGATTCCAAAGAATATAGCTAAGAAAAATGTCAAGTGTGAGATGTGCTTTTTAAAAACATGCGTGCTTTGATCTAGAAAGGCAGGGAGAAAGTCCTAGTCTCCAGTGCAAGTTATTATGCCAGGGATTTCTTTCTATGCAATTCTATGGTGCACCTGTTTTTATAGGGTTTAACTTGATTGGTGTAGTCCGTGTATCAGTGTGTTATGTATAGAATGTTCTGTTTAAAGTGTCATTAAGGAAACTGTGTGTCTTAAATGGTGTTATAACTTTAGGCTCTTTTTTGTCCAACCTGACTTCACTAAATCATAAGAAACTCCTCTGAATAACAATAACAAGACAATATTTCATAAAGTAGCATAATCAAGTCTCACACATTACACTTATCACCTTATAGGACAAAAGTTGTGTTACTGTTGTGAGTTTTAAAATTTTTGTATTTCTGTATCCTAAAAAGCCAAATTGTACTACACTTTTAAACTCAAAGAGCTAATAAGTGTGTTTTTAAGGCTGATCAAAAGTAGTCAAACTAAAATTGGCTGGGATTACTCGTAAGTCAAGTTTCTGAACTGTGGGATAAGAAATGTTTGTGTACCTCCTGTACCTCCTTCATGGAGTTGCACCCTGGCTGCAAAACCTGCCAACATCTGGACACAAATCCATGTTGCACTGCAGGCAAATTAACTGTGACAGAGAATTGGTGTTCTTGGAGTGGTTTGGACAAACCCAACTCCTCTCTTGTAGAGTTACACAAATTGAGGTTCTGCCTGTTGAAGAGAGTGTTCTTCAGCATGCAGGGATTTATTACTGTTTCTTTGATTTACTGTGACTTCGTTTTGAAAAAAAGTTGTTACTTAACTCTGTTCTTGACTAGTAAATTACTTTTGGTTGTAGTGTCTTCTGCAATGTTTATATTTCACCAAATAATGTTTGTTTCTAATGTTTGTAAAAGTTAATGTAATATCACCAAAAGTCAAAATCAACCTTTTCTAATAATGCCTTGTAATTTACCTAGCCTTACAGTATTTCAGAAAATTTTCCACCAAAACTGCATCTAGTCACTGCTTGTCACAATTATGAAAAAGATATATTTATAAACCTGTAGCTTCTAGCTGCCATTAAAGATTAATGAGACAAATCATGAGCATGTGGTGACTATAAACCTTTTTTTCCTTAAACTCACAAACCAGGATGTCTTTTTTTGTTGAGGATCTGAAGCAATTTTCTTCCAAACCTCCACCATCATGTTGTGTTTCACCTGCAAATCTGAGGCAAATACCTGATATTTGGGGCAGATTTTCCAGACAGCCTGTCCCGAGGGTGTCTCCATTGAGGGTTCTCTGTGGAAGCTGCAGTAGGAGTTCTGTTGTGGGAATGGGATGGGATGGGGATGGGATGGGATGGGATGGGATGGGATGGGATGGGATGGGATGGGATGGGGTTATCAGTGGATATAAATGTCTGTGGCTGTTTTTATTGCCTTGTTTCAATAGCACCATTTCAGCCCTCCTTTAGCATTCTGTGGCTGAGAAGAGCTGCCTGAACTGCAGAGCTGAGGCTGCCCCAGTAGCAGCTAAATGATCTCCAGGACTCTTCCAAATATTCCTCTCTTAATTGCCAGCGTAAAAATATTTCTTTCTTGGTTTGTTACAATGTGCTGCTATTCAATATTTTAGTGTATTCAGCATCTTCTCTTGCAATACCAAGAACAGTTCTCAGCTTTTCTTTAACTAACAATTTTTAAGCCCATTTTTATAATACCGATAAAAGCCATATAGCCATGAGGAGAAAAAATGTTCTGTGTTTGTTCTCATGTAATTAGTACAATTTATTTTTCTGTCCTCTGCTTAGCTGTCTCATTATTAATAATATTTTTTTTTGTGCATGCATTTCTTTGGAAGGGCAAAGTAATTAATATTAGCCCTAGATTTCTTTCCTTTCTTTTCCAGGGGGAATGTTTTGTGATTTAACATCCATCTAATCTTTCTATTCAAGTGAAAATGAACTCTTAGCCCACACAAATGACAGAATTTAAAACTGTTTTCTTAAGGTACCATTATATAAATATCAGACTGCATTATTTAGAATCACAGAGTGTAATTTAGATTTCTTTTTGGTAAGGCATATGCTTTGAATTTAAAACTGCTGTTATACTTGAGTGGTCCTGAAGTAATGAGATTACAGTTCTGAATGAAGATTATAATGAAAATTAGTTTTACATTGTTCTTTAGTCTTGGATTAATTTTTTTTTTTTCAGTCTTACATGGGACAGTATATGACTATGGTAATTCATCTGATATTTAATCAGAATTACATATTGTAGATAGAAAAAAAATCCTATCAAGACTTTGAACAGCTGAATTTTTTCTTATTTAACACATTTACCAGTCCCACACCCCACAGCATAATAGAAAGTTGCCAAAATGTTCCAGTTGTGAATGAGGGTGACACACTGCAGGAAAAAAGAGATGTGCAATGGTGATATTACACCAGTTTTATCACAGGTTTGCCTTACCAGTTGTAGCACAAGTGAGGACTTCTCAGAACAGCTAGGATTTGCCAAGAACACCTAATTCTGTCATTTTCTCTCAACCCAGACCCATGATGTGAAGAAGGGAGGCAGGTGATGGCAGAAAGCAGAAGTTCTCTTGTGTCCTGAGAAGTGCAGACTCATCCTGCTGTCCTGTGGATTGACTTTCGTGGTCAGAGAAAGGTACAAGTGCTGTACCTCGGTTTAAATGCTTCTCTAAGCAAAATACATTCAGCAGCATAAATTATTAAACGCTATAAAGAAATTACAAATAAAACAGCCTAATAGCAAAGGATGTAGGATACTTGTACTGCTTTAAAATAGCTCAGGTCTGAAGCGACTGAATTATGCTTTGTCAGGAAGTGAGAGACATCAATATCGTGGGGCAAACCCTAAGCAATCCAAATACCACAGAGTCAATTCTCCTGCAAGGACTGTTCTTAGATTGTGTCTCAAGCAGTGTGGGGAGAGTGGAGAAAATTATATTAAGGACACTCCTAAGCTGCCCTCAAGATTTGTCTGTGCCTTCTGCAGCATATCTTGGTGGTAATTTACAATGATTGGATGTTGCTCAAGAGTGTTTTAATATTGCCTTACAGCCACGAGGTCCTGTTCTTTGGAAATAGCATCCCCAAGGCTGCTGTTTGCCATCAGTTCCATGAAGATGGGGACAGTAAAACGAGGTTTAAGTTAATTCCTTTGTTGCATACAGCGCTGTGAGAAGGGTTTCTGTGTTCTAAACATTTTCAGTGGAGCAAGAGGTGTTAATCTTTTTGCTGCCCTGGCAGTTGCCCTGGGCAGATAGGTGGCTCTGCCAGCTGCTCTCCTTCCAACATTCCGAGTGCCACCGTGTGGTGAATTTGTGCGACAATTCCTATTTTTAATTGCAGTCAGGGCACCGTTTGCCACCTGAAGCATTCTTTCCGCTGGTGACCTCTGTTTATTAAATAATTCTGCGATATTCTTAGGTTTTCTTTCTCTTCTCCAGAATGTTTAGTGCAGGTGGTGCAAGTCCCTTTGCCTCTTGCTGTGTGATGTCCCCACATCACTGCAGGAAAGCCTCGTGTGCTCAGGGATTGATTGCTGCAGTTCAGCTTATTCACTTGGCTGGGCTGAAGATGGATGTTTTGTCCTTTTTGTGTCAGTTTGGCAGATTAAAACTCTGCGATGGGAATCATCACTACAGGGGGATTTTGGATTCCCAATCTATCAGTCTGAAAAAAAGGAAAGAGGATTCTTAGCCATGGGACATCACCTGTCTGGAGATATCAGTTCAGGCAAGCATTAGATACTGAGATTTGCTGCACTTCTAACCTAATCAGGGCTGCTTAATAGATTGTTTTACTGCTAATTTAATGAGAATGAAGTTGACATTGCCCTTCTTTTATGCTCAAAACACTGCTGTTATTATTTAGGTATTTTTGTTCTTTCGGTTTTAAACATAGATTTTTTTCTTTCTAGTGAGAAGTAACAATTACATTATTTGTATTTACGTACAATTCACAGAGAGAGGTAGCACCCCATTGCTTAAAAATTCAAGGTATGCAAGCTTTTGGGGATTGATGATAAAAATCTTGGAGAATAAAATATAGATTGAAAAACTTAGTTCCAGGTTTAGCTTCTAATAGTCAGATAACTGGGGAGATAAAGGGGTTGGCACTTGTGAAACAGTGAGGAAGTTTTGGCACAAAGGAAGGTGATGATATAATTAACCTCCAGGAGATACAGAAATGTAATTATTGGTTGTGGGATTATAATTTGCCATAAACCAAATCTCTCTATTGAATCTATAATGCATATAAACTATCCTGTAATTGAAATGTTCTTAAACTCAGGATCAAGACGTAAGAGATCACAGATAAAGTGGTTCCTTTTGTAAGAAATCACCTCCTTTATTAATTTTCTGTAGGAGCACACACTGGTGAACAAGTTTGACATTTTCCCCAACAATTTATACAAAAGCATGTAAAATTGTGTCATCGACCAAAGGTAATGCACATTCACTCCATCTTTTTATGTTGATAAGGACATTGATTGTGGGTTCATGTCAGCAAGTGCTGCATTCATGCTCTTGCAGTCTGGCTTTAACCAGGTCCTGGTGCTCTGCTGCTGACCATAGTGAAGTTATGGGATGATTTGCAAGATCAGAGCTCTGCTTGGGTAGCAAACATCAAATAAGGAAGAATATATTTAGGTAGCTGAGTGAATTTTAGAAAGGTATAAAAATATATGGTCCAGTAGACAGAATTTGTCCTAAATTTTGTATAAAATTTTAAAATTGGGGTAGAGATGTTCTTGGTCCTCCTCTTCAAGCAACAGAACCTCCATTTTTCAACTGTACACCATGAAAGAGAGGTTGATTTCTACTTCAGGTGCTTTTCCCAGACAGCTGTCATTTATCCAAACTGATGCATGTAATTTGCTTATACAGTTTAAATGGGCAAAGCCTGAGGAAGAGACCAAATTTGCCAGTTTTTATTGTTCCCCAGGATCCTTAGGGCATTACAGAAATTACTATTTTATTGATAAAAAAAAAGAATACAAACATTTTAAGAGGAAAATGGTATAAAAACGCATTACAATGCTCTGGACTAACCTCTACAGGTAGATCCACAGGGGTCAGATATTACATGATAAAGAATGAAAGGCCTGTTACTCTCTAGTCCAGTTAGGAAAAAAAGACAGTGAAAGAAACAGTATCAAAGAGAAACATTTTCCTTCATTTGCCTACCCTTCCTGTATTTGAAACAAACTTTCTCTTTCCCTCCCAAAGTGCACAGGGGCTGGAAAACTCAAACTGATGCAGGGAGTCTGCAAAAGCCCAGGACCAAACTCCCAGCTCTCCAGACCCTGAATGTTGTCACAAAAAATACTGCACAGTTCTGTGAATAATGGATAAGTACTGTGAGTTTTTAAAACATTCACACTAGGTTTACAAGAGCCTTTTGTTTATCAACCACTGCCAAGTTAGAACTCCTGTGGAACAGTCAAACTCATCTCTTATTCATTTTGTAGCTTAACTCCTGTGGAGAAGATGAAACCATCTTAAATACACAGTGGAATCTCTCTTGGCAGGGCTTTGATCTGTGAATTGTGTAGGAAAAGTTTGCTCCTAGGATTTAAACCCAAAACCCACCTAACCAATTACTTTGACATCCCTTCAGATCATAAAAGAAACCCTCTTTTTATACAGTAGAAAGGTTTCTGTATTACCAGCAGTGTATTTCTGCCCTTTAGAAGGGCTATGATTCATATCCCTTTAGAAAGAAGGAACTTGCAAAGGAATATGAATTTTTCTTTAGTCATCTTGCATGAATTAAGCATTCCCCTGCTTCCTCTTAGATCAACTTAAATCATTGGGGTTGGTTCCCATTTTGTGCTTAGCTAATAACCAATTTCTAAATTGTGGGGAAAGTTTTATTTTAGATCAAAACTCTGCTGCACTACCGTGTTTTTCTAAAGTGCAGGTGTGTACAAACTCCACCTTACCATTAGATGTCACATCAACTTAGAGTGGACATTTGTGGATTCATCAAATATGAAGCCTAATGGAATCAGCTGGTTTAGTTCACAGGTTTGCAAAGGGAAGGTTTTGGGTTCAGCCCTGTGATGTCATTAGAGCAGTTTGATCTTACATACAGACACACATGGATATGGGGTATGTCAAACTATTGCTGGTCACACAATTTCCACAAGTGCAATTAATTCCTTAATTACTTGTGATTTAGCTAGTGTTTACTAGACAAAAATACAGCCTAAATTATCCCCTGTAGAACCTTGACAATCACTGCAGGAGCTTTGCACACTAAGAAAGCACAGAAAAGGGAAGCAGGGCTCCCACCCCTCCTGCCTCACAGGCAGGACTATTTGATTACATGCTAAAAAAAAGGAAAGCCAAGGATTAGTAAATACTGTACAGAAATAAAAACCACACAGAGAGGTAGTTGATATGGCTTCTCCTTTTTTGGTATCATCTTTGCAAGTCTATGAAAGAAGAATATGAGTAGGTTAGGAAGACACTGTTTTTCAATGGCTTGGGACCAACAGACAAATATTTCAGGGAAAACTGTCATCCAGGTTATGAGATCAGTCATGTGCTAACAACAAAACTGCCATATTAAGGCTGTTGTTACTAAATTTGATGTCATATGAATCTCAGGTACTATACATTTTAGCAAGTGAATTTTGTTTTCCAAAATATTATAGAAAACATCTGAAGTTACATGAATCAGACAACAGAATAAAAAAACCCTCACAGGTACACAGATGTGAAACAATTTTATCACTGTAATTATTTATAGTCTTGTATTTGTGACCATAAGTGGTATTTTTCAAGCTGCCAAAACTGGATATTCAGTATTTCCTTGATTGATGACAAACTACACTGTAATATTTTATATGAATTTATTTCATTATTCCAGCTCAGTCCTCAATGGATTTTATGTATTTCTCATAGGCATCTTCGGTCATCAATTCATCAAGTTCAGCAGGTTTTTCCACAGTCATCTTGATAAGCCAACCTGTAGTTAGGAAATTAAAAAGAAAGAGAGTTGCTAATAGCCTACAAGAACAATTCATTTATTCTACTGCCTTAGGAAAGCACTCCCAGCAGGAACAACCAGCCTTGGATCACTGGAGAATCAGGTTTTTGTGCAGGCAAAACAACATTTCAGTATTTAAAAAAAATGAACAAACAAGCAAACCATCATAAGAAATGGCGTTTTGAGTCAGAGCAGTTCTGTAATTTACTGCTGCTCTGACAGTGGCATAAGGAGATGCTGCCTGGAAATAATAAAGGACCTGACCTCTCAGTATCATGAACTCTTACAAGATCCAAAACCCACAAAAGCAGTCAAGGGAAATAGATTTAAATTCAGCCACAGTGTATATCTGAAAATAAGATGTTGTAAAACCATAGTTCAAAGATAAGACTGTGATAATATTTTCATGTTAAATTTTACTGGGCCTGAACTATATTCAGTATATTCCATTTAAGTCTCCACACCATTAAACTAGAAGAACAGGAATTGCAGAGCCATTTGTAGTAGCAAGAATCCACATAATATTCATTATTGAGAGATAAAATGACATCTTACCATCTTGATAACAAGATTTATTGACAAGCCCTGGATTATCTGCAAGGGCAGCATTAATCTCAGTCACTTCTCCTGAGAGAGGGGAGTAGAGTTCACTAGCAGCTTTCACACTTTCCAAAGCCCCAAATTCATCTGAAACAGAGAATAGGATTGAATGTTTCTAAGGGGAAAACACAAAGCACTTCAATTCTTTTAGTCAGACCTTCTGGTGATGACCCAACCAAGGAAAAAATGTCACCCATTTTATGACAAGGATCAGCATTATTAAATTTGATGTTTATGCTCCTGATTTCTAGGGAATTTGTGCCAGCTGGCTCCTACAGAAGGGACAGAAATTCCTTACATTTGGTCAATCCTTTGCCTAAAGCCCCAAAGCAAATATGATATTGACTTAGAAGGAGCAACACCCAGCTCTTGCTGCAAGAAACTTGAATATGCCTTTTATCTACAATTTAAACTTTTTATTCCTAATTTGGTCTACAAAATCAGCACAGCCACAATCTCGGCAATCCCATTTTCCCTTCAGAAATGCTATCAAGTATTATATTGGCACTCACTGGAAAACACACATTAGTATTCAGAAGCACCACACTGGAAGCACCCAGCGGCTCTTCCCTTTTTCCTGTTTTGTAGGGAGTTATGGAAATGGTGCCTGGAGCAATGTTAGCCCAGAGCAGCTCTCAGCCACAAGCAAACAAGACAGAAGGAACAGGGAGCTGTCAGAAGAGTAGATAGGCACCAGCATAAGGGATCTGAGAACAACTTGTTCTGGGAAAGCTTGGGATTAGACTGAGGCCAGAATGGGTAGAAAAGAGAAGAACTTAAATGGAAATGAAATTCCTTCAGATAAAGCAAAACTACAAGTTGGTTAATTAAAATCCTACACAGAGAGACCTTTTGTCTAACAGTCACCATTCAGTGTAATGGATTTGGCCAAAAGTTTGATAGGGATCTATTCCACAGGAAGGATGGCAGAAAAAAAGGCCTTCTACTTTACCTCATAAACCTACATTCCTTTTTTTAAAGTTGTCTGAAGCTCATGACAATCTTTTCTTAATATACTACTGAGACAGCTCTCCATATTAATAAAGGAAAAGGCTTTTTATTTCTACCTGTTGATGTTTACTTTCTTTAACAGGAAAAACTACCTAATTGAATGATGAAGAATGTAATAATTTGTACATCACTAGTAAGCAAAACTCTGTGATTACATTTGATACCCCGAAATTACTGAGTGTATTTGTGGAAAAATTAGAGCTTGATATCAATCAGAAATTTCACATGATGCCACTCACAAAATGCATAACTGGAGACTTACCAATAAACACTTGCAAGTCCAGGTCAAAACATTTTTTTTTAAAAAAAGTACAGCTAAAATTATTACAAAAAATATTTTAAATACTTTATTTTTTAATAAATTCTCTCACAGTTTGATAGGAAGGTATTTTCTGCTGCTAGGCATGGTCTGACAGTCAGAATTTGAAATTAAAGCTGTCTCTTGTAGAAATACAATTTATTTTGCATCCAGAACCTTTATAATGGTATTACTGGCCATAAATATTATTTCAGAAAATCCATCTTTGCAAAAGAAGAGTGGGATAAGTAGAATAATCACTTCAAGAGCAACTAGAACTGAAACTTACCGTGTTTACTCAATTTTGTCCCAACTTCGGGAAGACTACAGTAAACAACGTCTCCTAATGCTTCCTTAAAAGAAAAACAAAATCATCAGAGCACACATTAAAAAAATTATACACAGGAGAGAATTCATACAGTAACTCTAAAATCTGCAATCTCTGTCTCTAAAGGTTGTTCTCATTCTTTATGGATTGCATATTTATCACTTTTTCTTAGCAAACACTTAATATGAAAAAACATTTAATATGAAAATATGTTTCATTATCCTTCCCCACATACCAAATTATTGTTACTCTATTACAGTGTGAATAACCCTCAGGCTCAGTTTACATGCAGATTTCTGCTGGCAGAATGAGGAATAACATCTGCTGATCTTAGCATCAGCTACAGAGAGCTGTTAGCACCCAGTTTGTCCTTCTGACTTAATCAGGACCCTTATCACCATAAGAATGGGCTCAACTCTTCCCTGACACACATACCCTATCTCACAGAGGATTAGTTATTGACAGAAAACTGAAAATAAAGGAGATGCTGCTCATCCTAAGAAACATTAATTCCATTTATTGATAGCTTGTGCCATTCATTTTTTTAAGCTCCACATACAGTGAATGTCTGATCAGAATTTGCTTGTGACTATTCCAAACCAAGTACCTACATGAGAACAAAAAATCCAAAGGAATTTCTATCACAGAATAAGAAATATATGCCATGCTGTACATCTGTGCACAACTGTCCTTTAGCCAGAGGGATTTCACCATATTTGTGTTCAAAGAAAATTTGACCTCAAAAGGCACATGATGTCCTCTTCACAAAGCCATGAACTCAGGCTTAGACCTGAGCATTGAAGTTTCTCACCAAGTTCAGCTCTCCACAGGTTCAATCTGAAGCTATTATGACCTTATCAGAGTGCTGAAGTAGCACAAATAAGACAAATAATGTGACAGATCCAAGTCCAAAAAATCATGTTCAGTGTGTCACACATGCAATTAAAACAATAAAAACCCCTAAGTGTCCAAAGAGCAAGGACAGAGCAGATAGGCATAAATAAATATTGCAGGCTTGGGCAAGGGGGGAGGAATCAATACCTGTGCAAAATTGCTGATTCCTACTGTTCCAACACCATTTTCCACAGATACCCATTCGTGCTTGTCTGTGAATTTGCGGGCTAAAAGGAAACACACTCGATATTTCAGAAAGAAGTGACATGTTTGCTTAAATACAGTGACACATTTGCAGGCTTAAGCCATAGGGCTTTTCACTGAGTTTGGTAATTTTTCTTGGAAAATATTTTAAACAGCCATGCAATTTACACAAGCATCTTGTTCTGCTCAGGACATGCTCAGCAGAGGCTCACTGGGTGTCCTGCTCAGAATATTCTCAGTTCCTGTGCAATCATCTGGAGGCTGATACAGTACAAGAGTGAAAGGAGGAGCTCTGCTTCAAACAGAAGTGCAAATCTAAAGTTTGTGTGTGTATTTTACTCATAATTATACATTTCTAAGATAGCACAGTGACTTTTCAAACATATTTAGTGCTGATTTCTGATAACTATTTTATTATGGCTGGGAAGGCCAGTGTTAATGACTCTAGAAACACTGTCAGCATTACAGCATCCCATTCAAAGTGTAAAATTGTCAGAAATCTATGTAAAATTAAGGCAAATTAATACAGGACAAATTGATAAGGCGACTCATACAGACAACTGTTACTTAACAGAATTTGCTCTCTGTTAATATTGTTACTGGGAGAAGAACACAGTAGTTATTCTGTATCATTTTAAAATAAGCACGCTTAAATACTTGTTAAGTCTTTTCACAGCAAGGTTACAATTCTCCTTACATTTCAGATCTGTAAGATTCAAGGCAGCTTTATTAGAGGCAACATTTTTCTTGCTAACCTTCTTCCTGGAACTTTTCTTACTATGAGCATTTTCAGCCCGCCTTGTCTGTTTTATCACTTCTATACAATTTCCCTGTGGATACCTTCCTACTTTTTTTTTTTCAATAGTTTATTTTTATTTTTCACTTGCAGCATCCATCCAGTCAGACAAGGGATGTTGCAGAGGCTGGAGAAGATAATTTCTGAACCAGCTTCCTGAGTGATTAGTGCCATAGTAGAGCTGTACTTTCCTTCTAGCTGAACCTTCCTAGCTGAACCTAGGAACCTTCAGCTGAACCTAGCTGAACCTTCCTAGAGTTCAAAATTCTCCTCTCATGCTCTTCCTGTGGGCTGGACTCTTTATGGCAAACACCAGAGAAACTACACTTCTGCGAATCCTTGTATATTTTCTAAAATGGTATATGAAGAAAAACAGTAGCTCTCACTGCAGACCTGCTAAAATCTTTCCAGACAGCCAGTCAATATTTTATGCTGCTTTAATTGCAGTGATTCTCTTATTTGTCTCTGAAAGGTTTAAGAGCAGCAAGTCTCAGATAAAACAGTTTGTCTTAGAATGGTGTCTAACTTCCATAGAGCTCAGTAGAGCAATTTGTGGTTTTACAAGTACAGCACACAAACAAAAATGAGTAAATTGTAAATATATTTTCCTATGTATTATCAGTCAAAAATCCACAGAGAATTTCATCTAGCATTATAACTATAAAAAAATCTCTCATGACACACTCTAATGAACAGAATCTTAAATGTCTCAAATTATTTCAGGTCAAGACGTTAAAGCCATGGGAATTCTATTGGAAATGAGTAATGAACCGTAAGAATGGAGAATGACAACTGACAAATCTCAAACCCAAGCTGAACATTTGTGGCACTACATATGTCACAAAGAAGCCCACCAGTATATTTTTATTTCGGATTATAATAAACCAAGTTTATAGAAGTTTAGCAAGACTAATAAAAAACCAAAAGATTTTCACATCAGTATGGAATGTAGCAGTGAAATGTCCTGAACAGTTAGAATAGCATATAACCTTCTTACATGGGGAAAAAAAAAAAGGTGAAAAATTAAAATTCTGAGCATGCAACAAAACCCCCTGCAAATAAAGTAAAGGTCAAATGAAAAACAGTTAATAAGTAATCTCAAAGTTCAAAATTTGAACTCTGAGCTTATGTGGTCAGCTCATTAAGTAAATCAACCTAAAGGAATATGAAATGCCAAAGCATAGCAAATCTCTCTCTGCATTCTTCTTCAGAAGAAGAGCTGAATTTGCTCTAGCTTCATTAATTTCAACAGGACTTGGTTTCACCTGAACTGGCCCATTTTGAACTCAGCCCCTCATTTAGTGCAACATGCTTCTATTAAATTTGTCATAAATGTATACCCAAAGAGTGAACTCACACCTCCACAAAGAAGCATACAAAACTTTTCCTCTCTGCCTAAAACAAAAGCACTGTTTGTTACCCTTTCAAGTGATATGTATAGAAAAATAAAGGGTACATTGATTAGAAGAGTGAAAAAAAGTTTAGATCTTGACTCAATTTGCAAGTGATGGATAATAAGTGTTATTTATTTCACTTGCAGCAGAAGGTAATTAAAGAGATAGGTTTAAGATTATCTGGAAAGAAATGGATGAGTTCTTAGTGGCAGTCATTACTTTTACAGCTTCTTCTCCTCCTCTTGTCACCTACTTTTTAAACATTTCTGTTTGCTAGAGCACCACAGATTCTGTTTTGCAGACTTCAGTGGGTAACTTTCATTCAAAGAGAGCTTTGACAGCAGCAGATGCCTTCAGAGTTAACCACACCAAGTGCAAAATCACAGCAAGCACTGATGCACAAGTCCATCCCTGCCGTGCCACTCCCGCAGCTGTGGCTCACAGGAGCCAAAGCCAAACTTGTGCAGCCCAGAGCGGCTCAGGGCCCTGCAAGCCTGGCTGGGGCTCCTGGCTGCCCACGCCAGCCCTGCTGCGGCTCTGCCTCCGCCAGACACCCACCCTGCCCTTTCCTTGTGCTGCTGATGCTCCTTGGAGCCAACACCGAGCTGTTTGCGAGCGGCAATCCTGGGAAAAGCGATCCGCTTGTTGGGGCAAGGTGGTGTGCTCCGTGCTCGGCCCACTCTGCGGAGCCTCTGTCTGGGAGCACAGGGGGACCGAGCCGCTTGGCTACCAACTGCAGCGGGGAGATAAGGTTAAAAGTTTCTGGGCAACTAACGGAGGCGAAGCTGCTGCTGTGGGAGCGGGATGGGGAGTGCCAGCAGCGGGACGGGGCAGCTGAGGGGCCCTGCGAGCCTTCAGCCATCTTGCGAGGCTCTCCGTGCCCCGCCGACACCGGGGGGCTCCGGGCGGCTGCAGCATCGCTCCGAGGGGCCGCCGGGACCCGGCAGGGCGGGAGGCAGGGAAGGACGGAGGGACAGAGAGCGGCTGGACCCGCGCTCCGGCCGCTCCGCGCACCCAGCACCGCCCGGCGGGGGCTCTCCTGCGGGCCGGGCCGGGGCGAGCCCCGCAGCCCACCCTGCCCACCGTCCGGGCACCGGCACCGCCGGCTCCCCACAGCGCCGGGCCGCCGGCCCGCCCGCCCGCCGCGCACCTCCCTCCCTCGGGCCGCCACTCACCGGACAGCAGCAGCGAGCTGGTGCCCAGCCTGCGGGCCGCGGGCCCCCGCGGCGGCAGCGGGAGACGCGGGCAGCGCGGCGCCAGCACCGGCCCGACTCGCCGCAGCGCTCGCCACGCCATCTTTGCCGGGGGCGGGCAGGGGCGGTGCCGGCGGGAGGTGGTGATGGCGGCGGGGCGGGACGCGGGGCGGGCGGCGGTGGCTGAGGGGACGGCGGGCCGTGAGGGGCAGCCCGGGCTCGGCTCCACGCCCCGCCGGCAGCGGACACCGGGACGGCCTGAAGGAGATCCCTGGGCTCGGCTCCACTCCGGGGCACCGGCACGGCCTGAGGGAGTCCCCCGGGCTCGGCTCCACGCCCCGCCGGCAGCGGGCACCGGCACGGCCTGAGGGAGTCCCCCGGGCTCGGCTCCGCGCTCGGGCACCGCGGCGGCCTGAGGGAGCCGCCATGTTCCGTGCGCCGCTCGGCGGAGAGGGAGAGAATTCAGCCAAACAGTGCAACAGCCGCGCGGTGTTTATTGGAGAAGTACGCGTGCCAAGTCTACAGCAAGTGCACGTGGGGCGTTTCGCCTTAGGGTACCGCTATTTCTTAACTATTACTCCACAATAACACGCCGGCAGCGGTTTGGGGGTGAGCACATCGTTTTCCCAGAATTACGGAATATGCTCTGTTGGATGGGACCCAGAAGGATCCAAGTCCATCTCCTGGCCCTGCACAGACACCCCAGCAATCCCACCCTGTGCTTAGAGCGTTGTCCAAAGGCTTCCTGAGCTCTCTCGGCTTTGGGGCCATGCCCATTTCTGGGGAGCCTGCCCAGTGCTCCACCACCCCTGGGTGAAGAACCTTTTCCTAACATCCAACATCAACCTTCCCTGACATAGCTCCAGCCATTCCCTTGGTAAGCCCATTTTAGGCAGAAGCTGTAATAACCTAAACCTATAACCTAACTAATCACTGCAGCTGATAGCAAACAAGTAAATTCTTTGCCCGCAAGCAAAGTGACTTTTCCATGTGGTCGTCATTCGCTGACAGGTTGATCTGGTTGTTCGTCAGTGACTGGCTTCTCTTCCTTCTTGCATTTAATCCCAAAGAAACTGAAGAGTTTCATTAGCATTAGATCGACAATCTCCTCTTCTTCTGAAGCCTGAAATAACAACGAGT
Organism: Entomyzon cyanotis; assembly: GCA_024500445.1. Taxonomy (NCBI): domain Eukaryota; kingdom Metazoa; phylum Chordata; class Aves; order Passeriformes; family Meliphagidae; genus Entomyzon; species Entomyzon cyanotis. The sequence continues at coordinate 4,643,464 of JAKEPQ010000743.1, read as the reverse complement.
GAGTTACTCATAGGTGCACACCCAAAGTGGATTCAGTCCTGCTGAAGCCAGAGCAAGTTGCAAGACAAAAATCTCTGCTTGAGGGGAAATAAGCCAACTTTCACTCTTCAGCAGAGCAGGAGTGACTGCCAGGCAAAACACTGTGCCAATATTTTTATCCAGACAGAAAACATGTAGTGTCCATGAGTATGGACACTACAGAAATTTTGGCTGTCACATCCCATGGAAATCTCTCTACAAGAGCCTGGAGTTCACTTGTCAGCTCCCATGCAGCTGGTGGTATTTACAATGAGACACTCACCATTTCTAGATTAAGTAAATGAGAAAAACGAAATATATCTTGTCTTCTTTTGGCCATATGCTTTGTTTCATCTCCCTTGACTTTATTTAAATCATAAAAGAATTCTAGGCAGTACTGTAGTGCTAAGCTGGATTTCACACCACACTATCAATAGCTTGAATGGGTCACAGTGAGAGTTTCAAAAGGAGCTTTAAAGCCTCATGCACTTCAGCAGCAGTTTTGGCACTGATTTCAGTATAACCCAACACAAGCCTAAGAGCTTTTTGCTGGATTTAGTGTGTGAACAGAAGGCTACAATTCAGATCTGAACAGGGACTCATCTGAACAGGAATGGACAGTGTAAATCTGGAAAATCTGAAGTGTGCTTTCTGAGCAAATGTTTCTGTCTGAAGTTACATGGTTTTCATCCACGGTTGAATATTTGAGTAAGCACTGAACAAAGAATGTTAAAAGCAGGAGACCTTAGATGAACAAACCTGGTAGTACTTCTGCTCCTCACTAAAAGCAACCAGAATCACTGAAATGAAGAGATTCAGTACCACAAATGTCATAAAAATGATGCAGGATCCAATTAAGAAGGAGCCTAGAATTGGATTGTAGTCCAAGACCTGTAAAATTCATAAGGTAAGACATCATATTGTGATTGTAACCACAAACAAACAAAAAGGCATACATACATACATACATGAAGACAAGCAGTTAAATTAAATTCCTCAAAACCTTTGTAATCAATTAGTAACATCTCTAGCTGAAATGTGAGCAGGTTTCTTAATGAAAGATTCATTATGAGCCTCCTCATGGTCAAAATAGGATATGAAAGAGATTTCACTTGGTGTCTCTTTCTTGCTCAGAAAAGGTGGCAGCTTTAGGAAGCTGTGGAGCTTGAAAAATTAGATTAATGTTTAACACTAATTGAAAGGCTTTCTATTTGCTGGGTCAAAGAATTTTTGATAGCTGAGATGCCAACTGTATAGTGGCCAACTTCTCAAAATTAAATGTGGTACCTCCTCATAGTTGAAGATTCCCAGCTGAAGACTGACCATGGTCTCTGCTGAATCAAAGAGAGTTTTGTAAGAGTAGAGTTTCCAGCCAAAAATCAGATTTGCCTGCAGAGGACAGAAGTCATATCTTGTGTCATGATTAGCGTAATTTCTGCAAAATATGTTTAGCTCTAACACCTTTGATCATGGATGTAAGAATGTCTTATATCTGCTCAGCTTGTCACTAGATATGTAAAAAAGATAATTATTTCCCATTTATAAACTGGCCAAACAGAAAATGGCACTTTCTGAGCTCTTCACAATTTAAGCTTTATCCAGAAAATATTTATTTCCTATACTTTCTTCTTTGTCACATCTATTACACATACAGAATCTTCATTTTTAATCTCAGTGTTTGATTTTTCACTAAATTTCAGTTTGCAAAGAACAGACAAATAAATGTTTAACCTTCTCTTTCACTCATACATAAAGCTGCTAACCTAAGATTTAAACAGGCAGCTGTATTCCATTCTACATGGCAAAGTTATGTTGCTTTTAGCATTCAGAAATAGTTGATTTAACCTGAGGGTACCTGGAAACAGACTGCAGACATCAGAAAGCACTGTGGTACTCACAGCAATGGAATAGGCAAGGAACATGATTGCAATAACAGTGATGAATCCAGAGATATCACCCCATGCCCTCCTTAGCGTTGACGTGATCATGTTCAGTTTAGGGTTGAGCCTCAGCAGATGCCACAGTTTCACTGTGGAGAGAAGCACCAGGAATGCAATCAGGTAGCCAAGAACTGCATCAGCTCTTGCTGTTTCACTGAAGCTTATGGAGCTGTGAGAAAGAAAGAAAATATGTGATAGACCATGCACACAGAACCCTTTGAAGGGCATAAAAGGGTATGTTGGAAAAGCCAGTCACCCCATCCTTGGTTTCAGTGGAGACCTAATGAGTTCCTGTTCCTGCCTGTACTTCCTACTGTGTGCACACAAAAAGCTCAGTTATGCATGACAAAACGTTTTTTTTAAGGAAAGGTCTAGGCTGTAGCCCAAATTCCAAATTCTCCTCATTATCCTGTGATTCTGCTACCTCTTTCCCATGTGACCATTTTTAAAAAGATGTTATAATTTCCATTCTGTACTAAATAATCCATGATTGTCTTCTAACCAATGGCTTTTACCAACAAAGGACAAGGCAGATTGTGTGCTTTCTGGGTGGATTTCCTGTGGCAGAAAGGCTTGTTGGTTCACAAGAGGGTGATACACAGAGGAAAGTAGGAGCTAAAAAAGGGAACTTGGTGCTCAAGTTCGCTGGATTTTATTAGAGCAGTATCAGAAGAAAATCCTATTGCTGCTACAAATCTAAGCCCTGACACACTTATAGGCTTCACGAAAATAGCCATCTAGGATAGCAATATCTAGCACAGACAAGCTGCTCTCTGGGAACAGGAAAAATAGATTTATTTCTGCATAAGTAGCAACAACAAAAGATGCACTAAATAGCATTAGTACTTACTCCTCCTTGTGTTCCTGGTAGTAGTTGATGTCTCGGGTCCCAAGGACTGTCCGTTTCACAAACACTGACAGAGCACTCCAGCTGATCAATATAATGGCCATCTCCAGCAGATTCCACTTGCTGTGGAAGTATCTCCATCTCAGACTCTTCATGAGCTTTCCCTGTGAAGTGAGGAGTTTTATTGTTTCAGTCTCATGACTCCAAATTATGCAGTGCACCTCTGAAGATTAGGGCAATGGCCTCCCCAATAAAGCAAAATTACAGCAAAATAAAGCCTTGCCTTCCTATGATATAATACTGACACTGTACCTGATTCAGTGTTCTATTGGTGTAGCAGCATCAGCACTACTGAAATCAGGTACAGTCCTACAGCTTTAGTAATTGAAATCAACACCAGGCACAAGGCAATGCTCTCAGCCAAACTTTCCGTTGGGCCTCACCTGTACTATCATGTAGTACACAATAAAGAGGAAATAAATGACTTCTGCTGCAACCACAAAGATGTGGAGGCTGTTGGTGTAGGGGTAGAGGCGGACACTTTGCAGCTCTGCACTTGTGAAGAAGGCCCCTAAAAAAACAAACAGGGGTTTGTCACCTCAGGGCTCTGATAATGACACCTTTCTGCTTTCACTCAAATAACCCTGCTCCCCAGCAAGATTTCTGTACTTGCTTTCACATCAGCTTGAGGCTGAATCCAACCATCAAACTAAGATTTAGACTTGATTGTGCGAGGAACCCTATAAGAGTTTGAAATTTTCCTCAAACAGGAATTTCAGTCAGTCTGTGGCTTTTGGTCTGTGGATTGGACTGCAAATGCAGAAATGTAGCCGGAGGACTTGGAAATCTTTATTTAAAAAGCTGAACCTCATTCTAAACCCAAAACAGCTCAGCTTTGTGGCCAATTTTGGCATTTTCCAATAACTGGACACACCAAGAGAGGTTGCTGCTCAGACCAAATGTGTTCCTATAGCCTTTAAACCAGAATCTGGTTTTGCTGTTCTCTTCATTGTGTCCAGATTATGTAATACACAGTTACATATCTATATATTAGAAGTCAGATGGAACAAAAAATACTGACACTGACTGTTATTTATATTTTTTGTCTTAATATTGTATTGATTAGCTGAAGTGATTAGGAAACAGAATTTTTCTTCTTCCTGTTGTGTGAATTCTGCAGAGCAAGTTTCAGTACCATGTTTTCTTCATCAGTAGATGACCATAGCATAAGCAAACATAAGATATTCCATTATGGTCTGTTTTACTGTGATGCTGCATTTTTCCTAAATGGCTTATAAAATATGCATTGATTCTCTTGTGATTAGATTTATTGAAACACTTGTCTTTACTGGAGAAAGAACTAGGAAAACACTGATAGTGCATAAGTCTATCTTCTGTAGGTGCATTGCTTGCTGTCTTCAGGAATGTGTAAGTTAGGAAAGGTTCTCACCTAAAGCATTGCTTTCAAACATCAGGCTTATAATGCAGAACAGGTTCACGTTGGCATTGTAGACTGTAAATTCAACAAACACTGCTCTTGTGAAGGTGTCTAGCCAGACATTGTTGAAAAGGTACTGGAGAATTCTGCCAAAAAAATGTGAAGCCAGTGATCTAACTCATGCAGGAATGAGACAGTATCCCATGGAGGATGCACTGATGATTTACAGGAATACAAGTGGTACCTGGAGGCATTCCTAGGGTCAGTTCCCAGGTGAATCACATATCCCCCTCCGCTGTAGATTGCAAGTTTGCCCCAGCTGGGGTGCCCTCTCAGTTTGGACTGACTCTGATACTGCCATGCTGAGCTCAAGTCAGAGGAGTTATCAAAGACTGAAATATTCCAGTGTTCCCCATAAACTGATGTATCTTCTGTTTGTAGGGAATATGGAGCATGGCATTCCTCAACTACATGCTGGAGTCTGGGAGCAATAGGGCAGGTGTCTCCTTTCACTCTTACTTGGCGAATTCGAGCACTACCCACCAGCTTGGAATTGCCATCTGTAATGAATCCTAAAGGAGATGGAAAAGAGCAGCACTGGCAATATGACAAAATTAATATCTCTTAATTTCATTTATGATTCACTGATGCATTAATATTTTGCCATATATTCTTTTCTCGGAAACACTGTAAGCAAAATAGTAATGAAAATGAAACCCTCATGTTGATTTGAACTGAGTGCTCAAATAACATTCACAATAACAGAGTTCTGTTTCTCTTCCCATCTGTATTTTACACAGAAGGAAAGTGAGGCCTGGGGGAGAAAAGTGACTCACCTTGAGTCCCACAGCAGAGTAGATTTATGCAGTGTTCATGTGGCCTCTCATGTCCAAAGAACAACACTGCTAATATATTTCAAAATTTACCCTTAAATGTGAGCTGGAAAATGGCTCATATTTTACTGGATTTGGCTAGATAGAAACATGGTGATATAGCATAATTTGCCTTCACATTGACCCAAGTCCTGATGCAAACAACTCTCCTGAGGAAAAGCTTTATGGTGCCACCTGTCTGCCATTCTTTTTTTTGTTTGTTTTGCGTATGGAAAGAAAGTTGTGCAAAACTGAGGATATATCTAAATATCTGGAGTAAATAATGTAAAATGTGAAAAATTTAGCATAGCAGTGCAGAACTTTTGGGTTATATTAAATATAATAAAAATACCAGGGAATATTTAACTTGGGGTCAAGCTGTGGGGTTTTGTTATCCACTAGTGTTCATATTATAAGATTCCTTGCTAGCCTCATACACAGTCCCTTTCTCCACTCAAATATGCAAGTTAGGGATAAGTATTAAAAATAATGTTTCAGAATCTGGCAAGCTGAAGGGAAACAATATGACTGCACCTTTATATGATCCATAAAGATTTTTGAGTAAAGTTGTGTTTGCCCACTTGAAAAAATCCTGGTAACTGTAGACATTGTGGAATCCATCTGTAAAGCTGTCCTCAATGTGTTTGTTTAAATAGTAGGAATTGGGATCTCTCTGCCCATAGGCAACCAGCAACAGCATCCACAAAAACCCTAGATAGGCTGGAAAAAAAACAGGAAGAGACAGCACATGTGAGCTCTGAGTTCAAAATAGAATGCATGAACGATTTCTGCTGTCAGTACCTATTAGGCCAAGGAGGTACTTTGTAGAGTCTGAGTGACCAGAGCTAATGAATGCACCCAAGCTGCTCCAATGTGCTGCAGTTTTAGTGTTCCACATTTGGAATATGAGTAGCAGTCAAGAAAATAAGTGTGAAGGCTGAATAGAAGTAGTAGTGGCAGCTGTAAATAAAATGAGTAGTCTAACTTTGTTCCAAGTGAAGTTGAGGTAATTTTTGCCATTGATTTTAGAGGAAATAAAACAGGGGCATAAATCATTATCTATGGATACTATCTACTTTTAGAAAGATGGCCTCCATCTGCTCCTTGATTTCAGCTTCATTTAACTGTTGACCTCCTTTTATCCTTTCTACTTTTCTTTAACCTCTCATGCGTTTGTGATGTGTTTCTTTACCATAAAATGAAGCCTTAGCCTCCCTTTTATCTCCAGCTAACATTCCCACCTCCTTGCAGCTCCAGCTGCCATGGAACAATCTGTCTCTACATCATAACGGCTGGCAGAAAGCTGAAGAAATGCCAAAACTTTGTCACCCAAAAGAACAATGTTTTCACTGATGTAAAATTACTGATGAGTATTACTGAATAAAACAAGATAATCTACATGTGGCTAATACCCAGGATTTCTCTGATGAGGGCAAATGCTTTCTGCTCCTTTATGCAGCTGATTTTCATTTTCTCCACATCAGCAGCAGGAGGTGGGCGGTAAATATCGCTTCTACTGTCCCTTCGGGCTCTGAAGAGAGGGTATGAATCACCTGTGAGGGAGAGCAGTAAACGCTGGAATTAGTCAACATTATCCATGTCCTGCTTTTTGTTTCTTTGGACATTCTAAGGAAATACTTCTCTTTAATGCTTTCCCTTAGGAAGACAGAGGATGTGATTTAAACAATTTGTATCACAAGGCAAACAGTGGGGAGGGAAGGAGCTCACACACACAGTGTGTTGGGTTTAGGACCAGGTGTAGTCCAGGTGTCTCTCTCTAGGTAGAGCATCTCAGAACGTGGTGTATTCATAGCCTGAGGCTGAGTAGGGAGGAAGCTGTAGATCAGATAACTTTGCTGTGCCTGAGGCTTCCTGTGTGCTAGCAAAGGCTTTATTTAGATATGATTATGACTGCAGAAGCCGCTGTTGGGTTTATGGGAATAATACAGACAATTGTGGTTGTGGAAAAGTATGTAACCTGAGAACCTTCATACAGGGCTTAAAGGATGTGAGAAATTTCTTTGTGAGAGTTTAAGTTATGCTTGTCAGATAAAGAGCTACCAGTTTACATGAATGGTGCATTTGCACTGGGTCACATTCATTTTCACTAAGTTGTGGAATAGTTACAGGTTTTGTTGCAAGCCAGTTGAGCTGAGTCACATATTCATTCATAAAGACTCTGAAAGCTTGGAGAATCCTGCACTTTCTTTAGTAATTTTTCACTTTGCAGGCAGTTACCTGGTGCAGATAAAGGCCCATCAATAGCTGTGTTTTCTTCATCCTCATGTTCCACCTTCTTCAGTACCAGAGCAAAAAAAGCAGCAAATCCCAGCACCTGGAAAGAATCAGCTATAGACTCACCATATGCCCATTTCATATATAGAAGCTCAGGCTTTGACCTGGATCCCTATGGATCCAGGCACTGCAGAAAGGCAGCTGTGCTTTGGGTTTGTTGAACCCATGCAGCTGAAGCCCGTAAACAAGAGAACAGTGCATGGTGCTCGGGTTTGTCCAGCTAAACTGATTTTGTGACACCTCCTCCCTGGTCAGAAACTTTATCACCTATTAAAACCTGACAAAGCAAGGGAGATGAAACTGATGGAGTTAATGTCAGCAAAAACCAACAGAACTCTGTAAACCACCTGCCTGCTCTTGTTTTAAGGGCAAAGATTTCTCATTTGACATCTTAAATCCTGTGGTTCTTTAGAACATGTTACATTGTCTTTCTGCAATGGTAGAGGATGAATTCATCTCAGGCAGTGGTTGTATTTCTGAGGCTCTCACCTTTAAGGGCTGTGTGATGAAAAGACTTTCCAAGAAGGAGATGACCATGGAGATCAGCCACTTGATGGAGTTCTCCTTGCCATAATGAAGTCCATAGAGCATGGTAAAGAACCCAGACACACCACTGGTGGCTGCCACAAGGAACCAAGCAATGAACACAAACCACCAGGGCAGCCCTCTGGGAGAAAAAGTTTTCTTGTCATCACTGGACAAGTTTGGAGTATGGGACCACCTGGAGAGTCAACCAGAAAAGAAAAAAATCAGTCTGCAATGGAACAGGAACCAAAATCACAGTCGTCAGGTTCACTGGGAATAGGCAGCATCTTACCATATAAAATCTAAATATTCTCAATTCTTTTAATTAATGCACTTATGTAAGATATATGGATAACAAAAAGTACAGTGAGAAAAAATAATGAGGAAGAGTGCAGAGATCAACTAAAATCAAAATAAATGTGATGGGCTTATTTATTCCACAGTTAATGCGTAATTGAATCTCCAGTAGAATTATTGACAAAGCTATGGGTGCATTTAAGCTGCTGAATGCATCTCTTGTGATCACCATACAGGCCAAGTGACATAATTAGTGCAATTGTTTTCAATACTTCCAACTTAATTATCATATTTCACTGAACTATTTTTGTCTGCTTATTAATTTTTCTTTATCCACACATTTTAAGAGACTTCTGTGACTTTGGAGCTGGGTGATTATCCTAGCCCTTTACTATCACATGGCATTGTATCGTAACTTTCCACTTCGGAGGCAAATATGACAAACAGCAATGATCTGTCATTATTGCCTTTGTGTGCACCTCACAGTCCATGGAAATTTCTTTATTGCTCCTGCAGTGGTATAATAATAAGACTTATTTTTACAAATATAATAATAGTTATCTATTATTATTATTTGGGCTCTGTCACCCTGTCCAATTTTGAATTCATGACCTGAATTTACTTATTCTGAGAATGAGATGAGAACTGGGTTACCCCTCACTGATGGACCCTGGTGAGCAGATTCGGTTCTCCAGGAGGTTCTTCATGTGCTGAACCTGACAAACAGCTTGTGTGTAACTCTGAGGCATCTGAAATTTATGGGGCCCCAATAATTCCAGCTCCATCTCTACACGCTGGAGTTGCATGTACAAGCAGCGATGGTAATCACTGTATTTCAGCTGGTCACAAATTCTCTTCTCTGGAGTTGGGCTTCCTTTCTTTTCTGCAGGCAAAGATTGATTTATTTATTTATTGAGAAAATAGATGTTCCTAGATTAAAAAAGTGTTTAGTACAGAGGGTAGTAGAACTCGAGCTAAAGATCATGAATGTGACAAAGTGAAGAGTAACACTTGAAGGGATGTGTAAAAGCAGCTTTAGTACAAGAATTTAATGCTCTTCTGCTGGAATGGCCTGGAATTTTTTCCAGAAGGCAACTTAGTTAAGCTGCAGTCCTAAAAGCTTAATAGGCAGGTCAGAACAAGAGGCAATGGGCACATCCTAAAACATGGGAAATTTCTGAACATAAGAAAAAGCTTACGTATTGGACACTGGAGTAGGTTGCTCAGAGAATTTGTGGAGTTTTCGTCCTTGGGGACATTCAGCATCTGGCTGGATTTGATCTTGGGCAATCCTGTTCCTGCTGACCCTGTTCTGAGCAGCATGGTGGGATCCAGAGATCCCTTCTAACCTCAGCTATTCTGTGATTCTGTAATTGCCTTGGAGTCAGAATGTAAGAAGAGCTTGGGTCATCACATCTAGTGCTATCATCATTTTCACTGCAAAGGTTTCAGCATGCGTTTCACAGTGTGTTATTTACCTTGTATATCCACAGCACCTAATGTGACAATTATAGGACCATCCTTCTTGCTTTCATCATAAAGCCCTTGCCCAGCTCTGTTCTGCTGACAAATGATGTCCTCAACCAGTGACAGAAGCGTGTTGATGTTAGTTGATTTTTCAAGGTCTGGGGCTGAGGTGAGAGATGGAGTCTTCAGGGCTTTAAAGAGTGAGTTGGCAATTCTTCTTATGTCCTAGGAAAGACAGCAGCAACACAGCAGTGACTCTGGCTGCAGTGGCTTAAGCTGATATGATCTGACAGCACCACAGGCTGGGAGCTGCACGAATTGCTAAAATCTCCAGAAAGGATAAGAATAGCACATCCTACAGTGCTGGATGTGACAGGCAGATTTCAGTGAGTTCAGCAAGGCGGCTTTCAGGGTTCAAAAGGGCAGGGTACCTGCCTGAGGACCTAAGTTGAGGAAGATGTGGTTCATGATACCTTTTATCTTGCTGTCTTGCTTAGTGTGTGCTTTAAGCCCTGAACACAGTGATTTGGTCACACAAACTGTGTAAGAGCTGGGATGTATAAAGGCAGATCTTAATGAAGAACTGCATTTAGGTGGGCAAATGAGTGCTTTGCACCAGTGGTAATTGGCTTTTCTCTTCAGACAGGCTGAAGAGCATCAGACAGGCTGAAGAGTATCAGACAGGGAACATTTGTGGAGCTGGGGAAGCCGGCAGTGCGTGGCAGCAGAGGGCAGTGCAGGACTCACTGGGACTTGCCTTTGTCACAGCCTCTGGAGTGAGAGAGGCAGCCTGGGTGGCCCGTGGGCTGGGATGGAGGCTTGGGGACACTCGACCATTCTTTCCCGGCTTCTTCTCTCTTCCCTGCTGGGCTGGCCGAGGTCGTATGTTCCTGAAGATCTGCACAATGAGCAGGTTGATGGGGAACATGAGGAGGGAGCTCTCAAAGCCAATCATCACTTCCTGCCATGTGAACTCGATTTTACCTGTCAAGGTTAAACAGAGAGGAGAAGGAAAAATAACCCCAGGCAAAATAAACCATCAAGTCTCTCTCTTGTGAAAAAGCCCATTTATTCAACTCTGCCTTCTAGATTCTGCTGTGTCTCTATTTGCCTGCCCAAGCAATGGTGAGGATTGTTACCCAAATCCATTTTCTGCTCAGCAGGATCCTTTGGCACACCCCAGAACATGATGCTGGTCAGCATGGTGCACAGGAGCAGTGAGAAGCAGCAGGACACGCGCTGGGCTCGCGTGAAGGAGCTTCGTGGGGAGCGGCTGAAAACCGAGTACCAGATGTGCCCTTCCTGGAAACCCTTGGAGGTCTTCATGAAAAACAGGTTGCTGGAAGGAGGAGAGGGAAATCAAATGGATAGAAAGGAGAGGGAAGAACAAAGCTCTGGTTCAGGGTCCTAACATATTCATGATTCTAGGCACTATCAGAAGAAATTATCAGATATCATAACTTGAATTGCATGGAATAGTCATAGCTACTCATGTCCTTTCCTTTTGGCCACAGCATGGAGGGAAAGTGAATAGTTCCTATATAAATTAAGAAGATTACACATAAGAGAAGATGTTTGGCTTTCTGTAAGTTTTGTCAGGCTATCATTTTTTACTACCAATATTTGAAGTATGGTACTACTGTTAGGGTAATGATTAGGTTTACTTAACCATCCTTCCTCTTTCCCTTGTTCAGAGCCCTTTAAGGGCAGTGGAAAAACCTTTCTTGTTTTTATTTTTGTCTCAGGCTTTGGTCTGTTTTTTTCATGCTTGCTTTTCTAGACTGCTATCAAGAGTAAAAAAATCCATAAAATAGGAGGTACCTGAATTGCTTCATGTCCTGTTCTGTTGCTACTGGGAACATTTTATCTAGGACACATTCTCCAATATCAATGGCTAGCCAGGAGTTACAGAGGAAATACCATTTCTGATCCCATGCCAGATCATGGACTAATACGCGATTCACATACCTGTTGGGAAAACACACAGGGCACAGTCACATGTCAGTGAGTGTGTGAAATCCTGAGCTCAGCAAGACTGTGGAGGACAAACTTGGACCTTCAACTTCTTAGGGTGACTAAACTGTAAGGCACAGAACATATCCTATCCTGTACTGGATATGGGTATGGGAAGCACTCCTGGTCCTGCAGTTTGGACTATGATTTGATCTATTCATCTGCGAAAACTAGAATCTAACACCTTTCTAGAATTGCAGAAAGGATACGTTTCAAGTGCTAGAAAAGGAAAGCTGTTGTCATTATTAAAAAATATTTGTGGATCTTTACTTCCCAGGATCTCCAGATTCCCACTTACCAGGATGGACTGTCCCCTGAATTGTCATGCCACAATCTAATACTCTGCAGTTCCCCAAGAGGGAAGAAGGTACAGAGGAGGAAAACATCCACTCCTCCACGTTCAAAGACTGGTGTATCAGGATCATTTAGATGGTGGGGCTCACTCTCTCCATCTAGTCCATAGAGGGTGAGAGTCACCTGGAAAATAAGAAGGCAAAATGAAGATTTGCACGTTTCGATCCTATGTGTGATTATTTCTCCAGCATACTCTTCCAGCTTTCATCAAACCTAAGGGCTTTCTGGCTCAGACAGTGCATTTGATCTGTCCTGTTTAATAGCCTCAGGTGCTCCATTATTCATCCAGTTCCCTAAAAAAATAAATTCTCTTCCCACACAGTGCCACTGATACCTTGGAGGTTGTGGCTGCGCCACGGCGGTGTCCTGTAAAAACTGTCACCAGGTAACGATACTGAGCAAAGGGGTCATTGTCTTCCAGGACTGTGATTTTCACCTGCAGAATGACACAGCACAAACAGTATGTTAGCAGTCCTGTAACTACAGATTCCTGGAAGCTGTGAGTAGGAATTGTTCATCTTGTGAACATTTACTTACCTGTAAACAGAGAGTTAAAAGAAAAGGAGTAGGACTGGTGAAAGACTTCCTATTAAAACAGACTAGGCATGGTGGGAATTGGCCTGAATACATTGACTTTGTTAGACTTACTTTGGCATCATCCTGGATGTCTTTCCTTCGAGCCCAAATAACTACAAGCACGTAGATCAGAAAGATGCATCCTACAGTTGTCACCACCACAGGATTGTCCACGAATGTACCAAAGAGCTGTGCTGTTTTGCTGACATCTATGGCATTGGGTATGACAAAGAAGGAGCTCCCAAAGAAGGTCAGATGGTTGCAGAGGCACTGTGTGCTGCTAGGATTTGTTTTTGGTCCTACCTGAAACCCAGAAAAGATTCCTGATTAAACATTTGGCTTGAGAGAATTAGATGACTTACCAAGCAAATGAAAAGACAGTGCTGGGATTGGCAAGTTAGTGTAGAGAGCTGCTGTACACAGAATTGTTCAAGTTCCAAAAAGGAATATTAATTCTAACACCTAACCAGTAACAGGCCAATATATTACAGCCTTGTCAGAATGATTTAATTTCTTCTGATATAGAAGTTCAGCCCAAGAAATAGAAATGGAAATGTTGTTTGAAGCTTAGTGCAATATGACTAAACTTCTTGAGTTTATTAAAACATCTCAGAATTATCTTGTTTTATGGTGTCAGTTCAGTGCTATCATTTTACTACGTGATGGTGGTTATGAGGGCTGGCTTTGGAGCATGTAACAGACACATTGTTTTGTTTTGCTCTACTTACATGACATCCATAGCTGTTCCAGCTTCCCTGGTGCTCATCCCAAAATACACAGCGGGAAGCAAAGCAAGTGGCATTTATGGTTAGCCCATCATAGACTGTGGAATCCATTCCCATATCTTGTAAAACCATTAAATAGTAGGTTCCCTCTCCAAAAATGAGTTCTTCAGGGCTGAGAACCCAGCTGTTTGTCTCACCTTGAACATAAATGTTTTAGTTTCAAAGTATATATAGAAAGGCTAATTCAGAAGTATGCAGCTGTATTGAATGTAATAAATAAGCCAAAGAAACAGATACAAAATCATTCTTAGCAACTCATTGTTCAAAGCATCCCAATCTTTGCTCCTGTTAGTGAACACTTTATACTACTGATTGGAACTTTGAAGCATGAAGTTTCTTTCCAGCTAGACACCTGAGCTCATGGTTAAGGCTCATTCTGCAAGTTCATGGGTCACTAACCATTTCTCTTACCTCCAGAAGTTTTCTTATAGAACAGATGATTTTTCATATCATAGTTGGTTTCATTTGGGTGATAACCATGCCCCAAGTAAAGTATTAGTGGAATGTCATGTTCAGATTCCAGGTGGATCACTATAGATGTGTTTTCTGAGGTAACATTGACTTGAAAAGTGCTGTAGTTGCCCAGATTCAACAGAATCTTATCTTCCTGAGCTGCTGAAAGCCTTGGTAACATGATCTGTTATTAAACAGAAAGGCATAAGTTTAAATACAGAAAAGCATTTTGCTTCTTAGTATGTAGCCACATGCTAGATTATCTTTTTTCATAACATCAGGAAGGCATGGCCAGTAAAAATATCAGTTTCAAAGCAATTTTCTTGATAATGTCAACTAGCCTCTGAAAAGTTAGTTTCAGAGAGTTAGTTTCTGTGTAGACTCATCACAAAGCCTGTGACCCTTAGTGCATTTCTGAGCTGAGAACTGTGATTATGACTGAGACATTGGCTACATAAAGTGCATGTATGAATGATTTAGATGTTAATTTATACACAGGCTAGGAAGCCAAAGAGTAGAACAATAAATACAATGGTTGGATGATGAAATCAGACTTCACATTGTGTTTGGGATGACTGTAATCTGGAGTCTATTTCCACAAGCATTAGCATTCTTACAATCATTTAAATGAAGAATAAAATGCCTCCTTCTTAAGAAAAGACAGAAATATTTGTTATTTCATTCATCACATCACACAAATCCCTCCATCACAAATGTAGAGAGCATCATCCCATTATCTAATGTAAGGAACACTACCAGCATTTGTGTTCACCTCACAAATGACAACACTAATGACAGTTCATTAAGGGAGAAAGGAAAAAAAATGAGAAAAGAGGGCGAGGGTTAGAAAATAGTGGATTTACCTCAATGTTCTCATTGAGGTTGCTGACTGGTATGATGGAACCATCCAGACCAGTTAGACTTAGACCTCCCACTGTTCCACTGATGTCAAAACTGGTGTCACTGGAGAAAAAGGGATTCATGGCAAAGCTCACCATCTGTTAGAAGACATTAACAATAAGACAGCTGAGCTATTGTCAATATTTCATTATATTCACACTCTGAATTGCTGAATAGTGAAAACTTGACCCATTTGTGTTCTGCAGGATCTGAGTGTCCCACACTCATGCATTTCCTGGTGAGATGAAAGAAGGCTGCTGCAGGTTAGTGTGAATGTGATATGGACACTGAGCTGTTGCATCCTCCTCAGAGCATAAGATGTAATCAAACAGCAAATAGATTTGTAGGAACTGATTAATTCCATTGCCTTCTCCTGCCATGCAGGTGTGAATTGTGGGATGGGGAATTTAAGCTTTCAGTCCTCCTTAGATTGCTGAACCAACCTCATGCCATTAAGACAGATGAAAGCTTCTTTGACCAAAACTATGTCAAATTATTTTCTTGGCATGACAGGAGGGATGACTTGTGTTCTCATGTGTTCATTTTAAAAGGAGAATGATTCTAAAACCATTAGATCAGGAATGTAAGTTGGATATCAGGTAGAGTTAGATAAAAGCTGTTTACTTGCCCTTATATCCACTGTTTCATCATCAACTCCTGAAACATTGAGAGAGAAAGCAGGTGGGAGAGTAAAGCTGGCAGAGCTGGAATTGGAGATGTTAATGGAAGTGCTCTCCATGTTTTCTGTTTGTAATCTGTCCAGTTAGGGTTGGACACAAGCAAAGCAGAATAAAAGAGAAAAAAAATTAGAAAAGGAAAAAAAGAACCCACCAGAAAAAAACCCCAAACATCAATAGCATGGACTTTATATCTAGAGAGAAAGCTTTCTCATTTCAGAAGTATAACCTAGTTGCAAAACTATTTCTAACTCTGCCAGTAAATACTTTGTACATTAATCTATCCCTGACGCAGTACTCCACATAATGCTACCATAGAATCATCAAAAAAGGGTGGAATTGGCATATCTGGAGAGGAAGTCGTACCAAGATGTACTTATGTGAAAGACTTGGTTTCTGTGTGAACATGCTCTTGATTTGAATGCACAGTTTGATGTGGATGAAAACCAGGCTCTCAGGGAACAATTTAGGGATGATTATAGGGAATGGAGAATGCTCATCAGGCTCCTCAGGATTATATTTGCTTCTGCCAAGCTGGTTACACTTGTATTTAACATGTCATCATTGGCAACTTGGAAAAGGAAAAAACCCTTAATTGTCATGACATGAGTTTTCTACATAATTTCAAAAGTAAGTGACTACTGCCTCATTCAGGAAATAGTAGTAAATTCTCTGCTGGTGATGTTGCTGGAGTCCAAGTTGTTCTTTATCAGTTCCTAACAACAGCACAATGGAATTAATATCTGTAGCTCTCAGGAGCCTGGGTGGGAGACACTGTAGCTGTTACCTGTGCATGTACATTGTGGCAGAGGGAGAGGTGAGGACTGTTGGCTCATCCCCCAGTGCCTTCCCAAACAGAAGGGCACTCTGTAGATTTTCAACTGTACTCAGCAGCTGGTGTGACACTGAACTCTGGAAAAGGATTAGAGGAGGAAACTTACAACAAAGGTACTCAGAATTATCAAGCTGCACATTATTTGTCATTGCTTCCTTTTAATTTTGGTGTTTTACAAAGCTGACAAACTTGGTGATGAGCTTCTTAATCTCAAAGAAAATTATTTTATTGAAATTCAATTTCTGTAATTCTCATTGAAACATTGAAACAGACAGCAAAGAAATGTCTTACAGATTTTACTTTTACACTGTATTATTTATTACTTCTACACATTGAAATTATAAGGATAACATCAATCAATGTATTCATACACTTCTGTGTATTAATACCCTTTATCTGCACACTTTAGAAAATGCCTTCTATCTGCATACTTGGAAAAGCAAGACCAAATTACATATCAATTGTGTGTTATTAGCATGTTATTGTTGAGGAGCTCAACCAGTTCATAATTTCTCTTAGGTTAGATTTATTTCATACCCTACTCCCTCGCTGTGATGAAATTGAAGTATATTCAGCCCAGAAAACACAGAGTCTGCTGTGACAGTTAACATATAGATAGGAAAGGGTTGGACAAAATAAATATGTTGCATCTCTCTGAACAGATAATCAGAGAGAGCTTTCTGAAAAAGTATAAGCAGCACCCAGAGCTGGTTCCAGCTGTGAAGTAGTGGTGGCAATCACCTGTGGCTTCCTTGAATTAAGGGGCAAAAGGAGGGGATAGAAGCAAATCTGAAAAAAAAAATCTCAACATGCTTGTCATTGGTTATAGGTCAGAGCAGATTCTGTGTTCTCCAGTACTCCATCCTGTTCAGCTTTCAATGTTACAAATCTTAAAAAGCATCATCATTTTTATTAGCAGACATTTAGTCAAACAGATCTAACTGGAGAGAAGTTTCCTCTGATGTTCAAGTCCATCATGGTGTCATAATGACCTCTTCCCAGTGCCAATTTAAAAATGTGAGAGGCAGCAGAGCTCTTAAAATCCCCCCAATGCAAACAAATATTCATACATTCTACAGTACAAACTGGACCAAACTAAAATTACCTGTTCTGCCTCTGGCACTGAAGTGTTCCCATTTCTGATTTCTACAGAAGCTTTAAGAACATTGCTCACTGCATTAAACAGATAGTTGGCTGCTTCTTTTAACTCCTGACCATCTCTGCTGTGCTCTGTGTTTACAGTGAGCAAGGAAGCACTGACATGTTTCAGAGTGTTGCTGGCTTCCACCTGCATGAGAAACACAGGGAGCAGTTTCTATGTGCTGGCACTACAAATGACAGAAGTGACACTTGTGTCATTTACTGAATATTGCAATGTCAGTAATCTCTTGGGACTATTAGTGGCTAACGCCATTTTTGCTATAATTATTTGGGCTGGGGTAATACTTCAAATGCTAATAAAGATGATATACTAGATGGTACACCAAAATGGAATACTGACATGAAAAACGCAACCTGTCTCTAACAGATTTAATCCCTAAAAAGATGAATAACATCTGAATGAAGCTTGTGTGTCAAACACTAGGCAAGGATAGCTTTTAGATGTATTGCAATGTAGCAAGTTAGGTTATATGTTTCAGTCTCAGCACCAAAGTGCTAAGTGCCAAAGGAGAATTAGTTTTATGATTTTTATTTTGTGCCTGGATGCAGCTTTGTGACTGTGAAAGCACTGCCAGATTTTAGCCCAGGATGGTTGAAGGAGCCAAGCAAATTGATTGCAAGCTTGGCCACATCCATTCCCACAGCCTGCAAACTCTGAGCAGCCTTTCTGTAGGGTGAGGGCTGGACCTGAGCTATGTTCTTGTCTTGCCAAAATTAACCACATCCTGCTGAAATGCTCCCAAGCCATTCTCTGGCTCCAACTCTGTAATACATCAGAAACCAGGACAGCTGTTTTTATTGCCTGCATATTTGGGAAACTTCCCCAGTGACAATTTGTTCTGTCCTGCCATATGCTCACCCCTTAAGCTTAAAAGGCATCACCTATTAATAATGTCATGTTGCCAGATAAGATTCAAGAGGTACTTTTGTGAGATCAACCTGCACATTTGTGCCCAGTTCCTCTGGGTGCAGACATTCCTTGATGCTTGCCTGTGTGCATTTTGTGCAGTGCCTGGATCAGGGTTGAATGATTGTGGGCAATTCTAGAAAAACCCTCCTGAGCAGTTTTTTTTCAGGGTTCTAAAAGTTCTTTACAAGAGAAAACATGCATCCTGACATGTTGACTAAAAGTTAAGGCTTCTGTCTCAAAAATGCATGATAAGCGTAATGATCATAACCTGGATTGTAGAGGCAGCTGAGACAATATCTGAGACTCAAATTTACTTAGTCTAAACAGAAAAATGTGTTCTCTGCTGGTCATAATACACATGCTGGTGCAGTTGAAAAAATGGGTAAGAACATTATAAGGCACTGAAGCTCTTCCAAGGTCAGTGGGATAATTTGAGTCTATACTATTAATGTGAGATACAAGAATTGCTTCTTACCTGTGCTGAGACAGACAGCTCTTCACTCCTGTAAGTGATTTCTTTCAATACCTCTGACATCTTAAGAGCAGTCTGCATTGATGTTATGTTAACAACAGAGAGAGTTGTCAGCATCAGCCCTCGGAGCTTGGGATGAAAAGGGATAATTAGGCAAAGGAACAAGATGCTAATTAGGACTGTGCTAGGAGTGCTGTGTATTGACAGCCAGGCTTGCCATAAGTTATGCAGTAGAGTAAGGCTCCAAAACAAGGATTGTTTGAACTGATATTAGCTCTACTGACAAGATGCCACTTGCCCTAGTAATTATATAATCACGAGTTTTATGTTACCTCCCAGCATAGAGAATTTATACACTTAACATCCATTAACAGCATGGAGAGTTACTTGTGAGAATTTGTACTAATGTATGTGAATTACTGTGTAAATGCCACCTCCAGAGAAAGCAGAGTCATGTGTGATTTATGTTATTCAAATAATGAATCTTAATTGAAGGATACATTGCGTTTCTCTAGATCTCTTCATCTGAGGCACTCAAAGCACTGTACAAGTATCAGCTTATGACTGAAACATCAACTGGTGGCTAAAATGAACAAAAGAAAATTACCTGCCATCTAGTGCTTTTGGGGGAAATGAGATAGGGTATTTATCCCACTGGAGCAGCCATTTTATTGATATTTAAATTGCTTTGGATAATCAGAAATAGATTAACTAGTTGAAATTAATGAAATAACAATTGAGAATTAACTGTTTTACTGATGGATGATAAAACAAATAATTTATGTAGGCAAATAGTGAAAACTACCAGAAACCTATGCCAAACACTGAGACAGATGCTAGAAACCTGAAACCATTGATTTCAAGTGGTGATATGTGAGCTTTTTATTACTTAAGAGCTGTCAAAGAATATGAAGAGTCCAATATGATATTTTACTGCAAGAAATCAAGTGTTTTGCTGACCTCTTTTCGTGTGTTTGTCTGTAAAGACATGTTCAAACTTTCCTCTTGGATCTGCTGATTAAGGACAGATGTCACTGACTTGTACAGCTGGAAAAGACTCATGCTGTTGTTCCCATCTTTTAGGATGGTGTTTGCCTTCTCGGATATCACAGCCTGCAGGGTCAGGTTCCCATCCATCATACCTGCAGGTCCAACCTGATGAAGAAATCAGATGTGCTCTCAATATTGCCAAGGCTGTTATTTTCTTTGAACAGCTCCCATGATCATCTTAATGACAGCCTGGATAGAGTGGGACATAAAACTTCACGTTCCCCATTTTAAATGTTTTCTTTTTAATGGCCTAATAAGGATCTCCTTACTGTGGCACTGGGGAAGAAGGAGGCTTTTGGGGCCTACACAGGGTAATGCCATGCTCACTAAATATGCTTATGGTGCCCAATAAATGTCCAAACAATATTTTAAATTCTGTCCTAGAAAACAGGGCAGTGGAAGATTCTTTTGACTACCTTGAGCACACAGAGAAGGAAAATAATGATTATGGCACGTTCAGAAGGTAGTAATGCATCTAAAATAGGAAGGAGCTCCAAAAGTCAATTGTGGGTCAGTTATCAACTGGAGAGTTCTTGAAACAAATTAGTTCTATTGTGTACCTTTACTGAAGCATTTGTTTGAACTGTATCACCAAAGTTGTTGCTGACAATAATCTTCACATGTAAAATAAAATCATTTTCCTCTTCTCCGAGTGGAAGATAAACTGGGAAGAGTTCAGGATCTGGGCTGCAGTCCAGGAGAGAATCTGAAACAGGAAAGAAACATTCATCGACCAGACACCCCAGAGACACCTCCTGCTCTCTGAGAACAGGGGACTCAGGGCTTGGCTCACCCTGCAGAGCAGGGCAGATTGTGCATTTGCCCACCTGGGGAGTTCCTGGGTGTCACATAGAAGCAATATGTGAGCTGCCCGCTGGGACTGGCCTGGCCTGAAGCCTCCAAGGCGGGAGTGCTGCAGGAGACTCTGAAGGCGGTGAGCAGCGATCCCTGCTCGGGACACACGGCACAGCCCGGGGGATCAGGGGGAGGCACGGTGCTCACACGGAATGATTCCTCCCCGTAGGCTCTCTGAGTCATTGCTGGGAGGGGAAGGAGCAGAGCATCAGCCAGAGCCCTGCCCTAGCAGCACTGATGTGCTCATCACCCCAGCAGCCCTTGCTCATCTACCTACTGAGCAACGGGGCTGTTTGCTCAGGCACCACACACAGCACCGTGGGCCTAATGAGCAATAAAATCCTGCTGCTGAATAAACCATAAGAGGAAAAGAACTATTTGAAATATGTTAATGTTTGCATTATAAAGCAAAACTCTATTATTTGATCGAGCATTTAGCATAACTTCATTTCAGATGAGCCTTAACAAAGTTATTAGCAGCTTGGAGTAAAAGAACTGAATTTCTCCTGCTGTGCAACAGTCCACAACAAACTCATCTCTTCATGCTTTTAAAGAACCCACATATAAAGTAACGCCTTTCAACTTGTGGACTAATTTACCTTCATATTTGTCAGAGAGGCTATGCATGTGTGACATCAATGTGATATCATGTCAGCAAAGACTGTCTGAAAGGTCTCTGAAAAACCCTAAAACCCTGTTAGCTCCTACCTGTAACTTTAATCTGAAAAGCTTCTCCCTGTGTCTGCAAGAAGGAGCTAGTCATTCTCAATATGGATGTGTTGCTTTGAAGCAAATTCAAAGAGTTCTGCTGGAAACCAGTCAGGCCACAGGCTAGAGGGAGGGTTGCAGACTAGAAAATCAGACAGAAAAGAACACATGGCAGTAAAAACTCTTTGCTGTGCTTTCTGTTGTGATTTATCAGGAGCAGGGAGGCAGTTTTGTGCCCTTCATTATAACCCCTCCCAAACCAGGCCTTGTCTCAGTCTTCACTAGTATTTTCAAAGCATCCACTTGACCAAATATCCCTCTGAGGCCATATGGCTTTGTGGATGTGTGTTTTTGTGTGTGCAGTATTTCTGACAAATCTGGTGCTCTCACCTTGGTTTGGAATGTGTTATCTAAATACCAGTTATAATATATAGCCTGGGAGTCCTCCTGTCCAGAGACACTCAAAACAACATCATTGCTAACATTCACTGGCTTGCAGTTTGCCTCACACCTGTAAGGAAGTAAGACAGGAATTACACATAGTATGAGATGTCTAGGAGAAATTTCAAAAATATAGCATTTATGCATTTATAGCATTTATTCCCATTGTTTCAATGAGGTTGGCATACTGAAATCTCCAACACTGGAAGGATGTAGTGGGGTCAAAAACCCTAAATGGTTTTTGGAAGAATATTATTTAATTTATAAAAGGATTGTGTTCAGAAACATGGACTGAAAAATGCAGCAAGATTCATTTGGTCAATAATTTTCATAATGGTAAGGTGTAAATGGATTTACAACAATAAGTTTTCTCCCCCGTGAGGGTGGGGAGGGCCTGGCACAGGTTGTCCACAGAAGCTGTGGCTGCCCCTGGATCCCTGGAAGTGTCCAAGGCCAGGCTGGATGGGGCTCTGAGCAACCTGGCCTAATGGAAGGTGTCCCTGCCCATGACAGAGGGATGGAACAAGCTGATCTTTAAGGTCTTCTGACCCAACCCATTCGGTGATTCTATGATTCTAGAAGTACAATACCACTTTATTATCATTACTATTGATTATTATATCCTTGCACTATGCTTGTGCAATAATAATATTAACCAGTGCATACTTGGGTTTAAAACCATACCTGATTTCCAGTTGCAGTTCTTGTTTTGCAGTCACATAGAGGCACTGCTCATCCTGCATCTCTTCATTGCCATGGTTTTGGACTGCAATCCTGACAGTCACTGCTGATTTGGGAGGAGGAAGGCAGGAAGGTGGGATTTTCACCTCACTTTGGTTGATTAGGATTATCTGTTGCTTCACACATTCACTCCAGGCAGGCCAGCAAGCTCCTGCACAAACATTTAATTTATAGTTAGAATAGCATTTTATAAAGGACTTTCCTGCTATAAGTTTCAAAGAAGTTTATAGACAAATTTCTTGAGCACAATTTAAAGAGATGTAATCTGGCTTTTTCAAAGTGATGTATGAGGTCAGGGGTAATTATGGGGATAGAACACAGATGGCCTGAATCCCAATCCCCTTTTCAGCCAGAAATGTTTTTTGCTAATTATTGATGTTTTATTGAGACACACTTACCTTGCAAATGCCAAACTGTCTAAGTCACTTGGGACTAGTCCTTGGCTATGAGCATAAAGCTTAGGACAGGTAGATCTTGAAAAACTGAAAAACTGAAACCTTTGGGACAGGGCAAAATGGAGCAGTATGCCATATTTTATACCATAATTAATTTAGTGCCAAAACCAGGGTAAGGTAGAAGTACATTCTTCATATACAGTGAATGGCAAACTTTAAAGCCAGAAAATAAAGTATCCTTTAGTCAGATTTTCAGCACTTAGTCTGACATGACAGTGAGTTTGTTACTCATCAAATACAAGTGGGTGAAAAAAGTTCAGGAAATGCACAAACCACAGGTCCAGAGAAAACTGGAATTATTGTTGTTGCCTGGCCAGCCAAGAGTAACGGTTGTGAAAGGATCCACGTGGCGACTTGGTTTAATATATATTTTGGGTTCACTTTTGTGATCCTAAATAAGAAGTAAATGCATGTTAGAAGAGCAACATGTATAAACACACACATATGCTGCTTCTTTATAATGAAAAAGGTCTGAAAGTTCAGACCTCAAATCAGCAATGCAGATCTGTAGTTTGAATGATCTTTCGCTGATCAGCGTTAGTAAGGAAGTAGAAGCTGTAAGAATAGAAGCAGATGCCACAGAAAAACTGTGACAAAATTCTCCCAAATGCAGAATTGGTTTAGGAGTGCAGCTCCCATTTTAAAAACTAAGTACTTAGGAAACTAATTCCTATTAAATCTTCATATCTGGACCAAGACTTCTAACCCTTAAACAGTCATTTGTCTTCTGGTGCATCTCTTTTCTATCTGAATTGGATACATTGCAGCTATAAACAAAGAGAAGAACGGGCAGCTGAGTTTGTCTTTCTGTAAAACAAACAGTGATAAACTTGGGTTTGGATTAGATTTACATATATATATTCCTCTGATGCAATATATTCTCACAGGCAATCTGTAAAGCATGATGGCTTCTTGTGAAGCAGTATATCTCCCATAGCAGATGTCTGTCTGCTAGTGTTACAGCTAAAAACTAGACTTTTAAGATAATAAAATATTCTATCTGGCATTTTTATTATTAAATTTGGACAGCTGCTAGCAATTGGTATATCATTAACGTCTTAGTTTGCCATAAACTGGAAAATTTTTCATTGCAAAGTAATTTAAACACTCCAATACAGAAGTAGAAAACACTTGGGAGCAATATAAAATATATTAAATCTGCTTGAAGGATCACCCTTCAGAGAGAGGTTTGCATTAGTCAAGTAGATTAATTAAAAATTCATCTAAACACATTTCAACTTCCAAAACCGAATTGTTGTAAAAAGTTCATTTTCTTTAATCTTTTTCTTGAATTGTAGATGGAATGCCTGTAAACACATTTGTCTCCAAGACTTTTGGTGTAGATTTTATGTTAAGCCATATGGGGAACAGAAGATCTAGTTCATAATTTACTATGCTGCAAATACTTTTTTCAATGTCTTTTACAGCACTTTCACTGGTAAGAAAATTTTCTAAGCAATTTTAAAGAAAGGTCCTTAAATAATACTTACATTTTTCTTTTGGGTATTTGTTTTGTAGCTGCCTTTTTCCTTAGCAGAATCTGCTTAATGCAAAAAAGAACAGAATATTTCAGTGTTACCTGTAAAGCTTTCAGATATCCTCAGTGAATATGATTTAAATCCACAGGGTTTGACTACTGACAGTGTGAAAGATGGGTCTGTAAGAATCAGACTATAGAGCTGTGATAAACAGCCCAGTTAAATAGGTAAAATGGTAACAACAAGCTCATCACAGACTGTAAAGGAGATAATCCTGATTCTTCAAACATAATGGTCTAAATCAAAATATATTCACAGAAGGTGGTGGAGTTTCACTGACGTACAAAGGAAAATTGATAGAAAGCACTGGAAAAGTTTTGATACAATTAGTACGAAGGTTATTTTATTTCTGATATAATCTGCTCTTGTAAATGTAAGGATGAACCATCTAGAAGCCATTACTGACAGCAATTTATGAGACTGCTGGGATGCAAATATTTTCTGGTTTCAAAGCTGAGCCATAAACTTCACTAACTATTTCTAGGACAAATAGCAAATGTGCAATGTGTTACATATACAGAGTGATGCTAATTTATGACTACTTCAAAGTCAGGGAATCTGCCTTCATCAGAAAGAAGTTTCCACAAAAGTTTTCAGCACTGTTGCTGGAAGGAAAGTGATTACTAGATGCAAACCATAAACACTCCATGAAATCCTCTGATTGCAAAAAGACACTTATGTGGTCAAAACCAGCACTGTCAATTACCTTTTTTATGGGAGCTGTTTGCCAACACAGTGATGAATCCAAGATCCAGACTTGTGTTTGAGAAGGAGTTCATGGCAATCACTTTCACTAGAAAAGTACCTAGAGAAGGCAAAGGGCCAGTTAAGAGTAGCAGTGGGACCAGTCCAACAGGTTTGAGGTATAATATCCAATTTGTAAAGAAAATCCATTCTTTTCTGTTAAGAGTTTTCAGAGGAGGTTCTGATGGGTGTCCACTGCTGAAAGGCTTTTCCAGGAATTTTTTTGTCCTTTAGTTCAACTTCTTAACAACTCACCTGCCCTTTTCCTAGTCCTTGCCATGTTATTCTTTGTCAGCTGACAGTGATATTATCACACAAGAACCTAGAGGTATACAAACACTGGAGGCCAAATGAGTTTAGGCATCTTGAGAGAGCAACTATTCTTGTTTGAAAATTTCTGCCTATAGGGAAAGGATGTTCAAATGGGTACAGGGAGAACAAAAAAATCTTTCATATTGAATAATTTAAAAGTATGAAATTAAATCATATTTAGCTTATACTGTTCCCACTTTGGCATGGGATTGAAATAGCTCATTAGAGATGGAACCCTTTTTATCTTCTGCCACTCTTAATTAACTCTTAAACACAATCTCCCTAATTCCACATTTTTAACACCTTGACTATGTAATAATGGAAAGATAATATTACTAAAAGGTTTATTCGTAATTAACTCCAACAAAAATTATATGTTGGAAATGGACACACAGAAAAATTCCCCTTTGTCATCTCTACTGAGAACTCCTCAGATTATGAATTACTTCAGTGTAAAGTGCAAAGCAGTCTAAACTTGAAGCATTATGAACAAACAGGAGGAAAACACTTTGTTATTCAAGAAAACGTCCTCATTTGTACTTCAATCAGATAGTGCCTATGTCTTTTCAGTCTGTCTCTTCCATTGCAAGAATAAGGTGAAGCCTTGCTTTCAGTCTGCCTATGCAGACCCATTTGTCAGTGCCACTTTTAAGCTCACTTACAAGCCAATGTGACTGTTCTGTTCATCCTGCCCTGCAGACTAAGTTTGAGCAGTGAGAAAAGCTCCCAAATTCAGCTGTACATTACTGTCCCCTAGCCCAGGATGCTGTGACTCTGTGAGCTGCACTCATCTGTGAGTGTCCTGGCCACACAGGAGGTGTCAGTGTGCTGTACCTTCCAAAGGCACAGGAATGCTGTACATCCGCGGCTCCCCACGAGGGCTCTCTTCTTTGTGACAGCGAGTTTGGTTGGATCCAATCACCTCAAACACCAGCTTCTCTGGGGCACCATGAGACACAGAGACATTCACCTCCAAATTCTCCCCCAGCTGCAGAGTGTGGGAAGCTAGTGCAGCCTGAATTCCAGATACTGACTCAATTAAGTGAACAGTAATACTCTCAGAGATCTCCGATGCCGTGTCATTCCTGGATGCTCGGATTTCCAGCTGATGTATCCCCGGGCCTATCAGCTCTTGAGAGGCACTGTTGAGTGTCAGGTTATGAGGGGCAAGGCCTTCCTTTGCACTGGATTCAGTCAGTGTCATGTTATCTGCTAACACACTGTAGGTTACTCTGTTGCCTGCAAAAACACAGATGGAAATTTCTCACAGCTTGTGCAATAGGCCAACCAATTCCAGCTGCTTTGTGCAGCATTCCAGTGTTTATACAGAAGTCACAAGAACACCGCAGCAATGCAGTCATTTTTAATAAAGTCACTTAAGGTGACTTAATGAAAGTCTATAATGTGTTTTCTGCTGGGAATGTTTTGAGAATTCAAACATACACTACTGAATTTTACTTTTTTTCAGAATATAAGTGCCTTGCAGGAACTTGAAGTGAGGAAGAAATGTACACCAGAAAATGTGTCCAGCTCAGAGTGGAATCCTCTTACTCTAATCAGAGGAGTATTTCCTTGAATTTCTAACTTCAAATACAGAAATGTTCTGACTGGCATCATGTTGATTTGTGTGACTAAGTTATGCTCATGCTGGCAGCTTTGTGAATAGGAAAAAAAAGGTTTGTACTAAGAACCCCTCCAATGGAATGGAGAGAATTCACTTGCAGAAATACAACAATTAGAGGGAAAGCATTCACTAAAAAGGATTGTTTTGCATAATGAGAATCCTGTTTCTATCCCATGGTCGGCATAATATTTATCCTTCCCTTTAAATCATGCAGAGAAATTATCCTCACCTCCACTGAGCTGAACTTGGATCCACATCACCTCCCCGTACAGCGTACGGCAGTGGGAGCTGTTCCCAGTCTCATACTGGCTGTAGCACCCAGTGATGCTGAGCTGATCCATCCTGTCTTGAACAGTCACCTGCCTCTGTGCCAGCACGTGCCATTCGCTGGTGGTGCACTCTGCAAAAACAGTGAACTCCCCAGGAGAGGAGTATCTGTATGTGATGTTGCTGACCAGTCTAGAATACAAAGAGAACAGCTGCTTGTGGAAGACCATCCTGGGAAGGCCTTCACTTTAATGATAACACTGGTCACACTCCCAAATTTCCTTCATTCAAATGTCATTCCTAGCACTAAGACAAAATCTGATTTTTAAAAATCCAACAGAAAAATATTGGATCTTTTAAAGACAGGATTTTTAGGCAATTAAAACAAAAACAGAGATTGTCCTTTTTGTATTTTAAATGTTATTAAAGAACACTCTCTAAACTTAAGACAATTATATTTGCCTGTTCCTTAGCAATTATCGATACATTTCCACTAATTTTGAGTCTTAAGATATGGGATAAACTCTCTAAGAAATAGAAAACACTTGTTACAACAAACAGAAGAAAGGTTGTGGTTGGGAGCTTAAAATAAAATTTTGTATCAATTTCAGAATAGGTTTTGCAGGATCCAAGTCTGTTGTATGTATGGTCTATTATTAAGCTATCTAATTTTTAACATCTCATTTATGAGACTTGGAACATTCAATAAAGTGCAAGCAATGAAATTCACTGCTTGTCTGAAGATAAATGAAGAGTATATCTTACGTTAGAGGGTAGTAAGGATCAATAGTGTGACCATCTCCAGTGCTAATGGTACAGGAGAGATTCCCAGAGTATGGCAAGAGCAGCCAGTTCAAACTGACTGTGATATTTTCAAAGACAAAACATGTATCTGTCATAACCAGCTGCAGACCTGCAAAGCAGAATGACAGAATTCAGTGCCAGGGTTTATCTACGTTTCTTACAAAATTCAATTAATTTTCAGGCATTGAGAGCCAGCCTGCTCCAAACCAGAGTTGGTACTGCTGCTAATTTGTGTGCATTAGTGGTGTGGCAGGGAGCTGTTTATTTTCCATATCTACTGGTCAAGATTCTTGTTGGAACATAACTTCATGTAAGTGTATTTTATGGGTCTGAATTTCCAGACTTTGTATTCTACCCAAACCCCACAGTTAGGACAGGGAATCTACATTGTTGTGCCTATTTTTAGTGGTCACCACTATTCCAGCTCCTTCTCTGAGGATGGAACAGTGATTTTTAAGATAAATATCAGTGGTCACACTGTTACAGCAAAAACAGGACAGACGTCTAGTGTGGACAGCCCCCTCCCTCTTACCTTCCTTGCAGTGGTATTGAATAGACAAATAGCTTCCCAAAGCTGGACAAGGCTCTCCAAACAAAGTGCCATCTGCTGCCACCTGGCAGGCCTGGAGACCATGACACTGGCCTGGAAAGAAGGAGCATTTCAGATCAGCTAGTGGCTTTTTGCCTTTACTGTCACAACAGATCAGATGAAAGATGACTTCAGTGTGTTGCTTATTGCATGGCATTTCTTAGAACCATTTCGTTTTATTGGAATGAAAGCTGAATTTGAAAAGGTAAAAGAATCACCCGGGGGACAAGCCACAGTCACTGTTTAGTCTCCAGTCCCTTGGCTCCAGCAGGGTGGGTGCTCAACACGTGGCAGGCAGCAGCAGGACCCTCCTGCCCTCACATCCCCATGGCTGTCAGCCTTTTCACCCCTCCCAGCTTGGAGTTAGGTTTGTCTGGATGTGTTTTCTTCTACCCCTTCAAACCTAGCATATCCCACTGAGTTTCTCAAGGAATCAGTGTGCCACATATTTTCTTCCTAGAGTGAGAGGAGCCAGGCACATCTTTGTTCTCCATTTGCTCCTTCCCTCCTCTGAATCTTTGCTCCTCACAAAACCTCTCCTTTCCATCCAGCCTCCTGTGGCAACCGCTTCCCTGTCAGAAGTTCTCTGTGATTCTCTTCATTTTAGGAATAATTCACTAACACTGATGGAATACAAGATAAAGTATTTGAGGGACAAGGAACTTTGGTGCATATTCTGTGTTTCTGACAAGTGGTGCTGGAAGATACTACCTGCTACTTCATCTTTGACGCTGATCCAGCTGCAGCCTTCATCTGTGTCATACTGAAGAGGAGTCTCTGGCACACAGTAGTGAGGGGTCTTCCGCCCATAGAAGCTCTCTTCAATTTGAATAACTTCTCCTGATCCACACTGTACAGTGGCATTGTAATTATCACAAGCAATGCTCTGGCCAGATTCTAGTAGGAGGGAAAAAATACCCGTATGTTACCTTTTTGAATTTCTGAAAAATTCTGCTACAATTCTACTGCCTGTCCCTTTTAGTGTTTCTCTTTCTTTTCTTTTCTCGATTTTAAGCTAAACAATTAAGAATTCTTTTTAATTACAAAGGAATTAAATAGTTTATTTTTAAAAAGTCAAGATTGAGTTATGTATTTACTGCCTTAAAACATTGAGAACATTTTCAACAAGCAAAAATGTTTTAATTATAAAAATCAATAGTATTTTGGTGGAAAACTCTTAGCATTTGTTTGACCTGAAATACTGGAAGTTTAAAGTTAATCCTTACTTCCGAAGGAGATGTATGGATTGCATAATATTCAGGTAATTGCTTTGGAGAATAGTTTGCATATTAAGTATGGGAGCTGATCCCATTTCTGCTACAGAGACTCCTTTGTTCCTGTGTGATATTTGACTGACTTCATTCAGCAGGACTGCTCAGATGAGTAAGGTCATAGCTCTAAATGCATACACCTCATTCTTTGATTAATCTGGGACAGTTAATTATCTTTCAGAATTCTTAGTATCATGTAGTAATCAGGATACTTAATACCCTGAAGAGGAGGATGCGAATAACTGCTCTCACATGGGAGTGTTGCAAAATAATGTTTTTGTTTCAGCTGTCCCAGCTTTAAATACATTGTCCTCCAGTTGCTGTTTGGATCATTCCCTCAAGTCCCTTGATTAACAGTGCCAATGTGTGCACACTGCAATAATTGTGTGCTATTGTTATTTAAAGGCTAGAGCTAAGCCTGGCTGTAACTATAGCAACGTGATCAGTTTACAGATTAGAGCCCTCTAAATAAGCTTGAAAAATAACTTGGTGTTAAATTCTAGTATGGACTATTATCTCATGTATTTTTTGGTTCTCTATGCAAAGATTTCTCGCAGTATATGCTGTCTCAGCAACTTTTACATGGAAAGATGTACAAGACCTGGTCTGTGTTCCTATGTGCAGACCCTGGTTCAATACATATATATTTGCTACAATAAATTGCTAACCTACAGAGCACCAAATGGTAGAATTGCCTCAATCTGGTCTTGGTTTCCTGGGTAGTGGAATGATGAATGTACTGTAGGATATTGTTGCTCAATATTACAAATGCTCTTTGAATTTAATGGGCTCTTAGTCAGATCCTATGGTAACAGATGATAGTTTCCTTACAAACAGACAGTTGTCTACTGTGGTTGTAATGGAAAAATAATTTTAGTCTGTTTTTGCAAGGAAAATAAGCTTAAGGGATTGTACTGGCTGCCAGTTTCCTCTCCCCCAGTCATTTTTAATGTTAGTCATCTTCAGCCAAATTTGATGTATAGATATAAACCTCCAACACCCTAAAATTTCATGAAATGCAATATCTAGGGAGGAAAGATAGAGTTACATCAATGCCTCAGTGAGGAGTAGGAATTATAACCCTCTATTTACCTGTTCTGTGCTATGGGATTCAACTGGCCAGCACATAGAGCTGGAGCTCTGGAACAGCTGCAGGGGAGGGAGAAGTATTTACAGAGGTGGGATGTGCTGAGGACATGGGAGTGAACTGGGAGTGCTGAGGAGGAGGGTAGGGAGGGGATGTGGAACAGAAAATCAGGATATGAAAAAGAAACTTTATTAGCTTTGCTAATTGCAGAACAACTTGTTATTTATGTCAGTAGTAGTAGGGTGATGGACAGGGCAGTAGCAGTTCTAGGGCTTGTGGGAACCTGTACTTGCATACTTGATTCCAAGATTTTTTATGTTAGTGAGCCCACAGCTAGACCGTCCTTCCAGTGCTTGTGACCCCAGGTCTAGTTACAGTTTAAAGTACTCGTGCAAAGCGCTAGGAACACAAATTCCCCTTGTATCTGTATGTTGAAAGGGATGATATTGCCAGCATTCCTTTCCAGGACTATCTGTTCCAAGTCACAATTTGGGGGACACAATGTCTGTGGATTTTCTGTCTGAGCACAGGAAGTACAGGTTCCTGTCTGCTTCCTTAACCTGGGGAAAACCTTGAACTTCACCTGATGGTGGGGTTTGAGAAGAAACAAGAAAAACTTGCTCTCACTTTTGCTCACTCGAGGCTGCAAGGAGTGGTGCCTCGGGAAGCCTGGCTGTATTTTTGTTTCAGTTACAAATGGAAATTATTCTGGCACACATTTATGACCCAGGGTGTTTTTACAATTCAGCCATACAGGTCCCACCTAGCCCAGGTATTATGGTGGAGTGGGACTTTTATAGCCAGTTTATGTCCACTGTAAATGTGGACAGCTACACATTAGATTCACTCTGATCCATTTGTACTTTATCAACCCTTTTTTGGAACCCCAGACCTTAATGTCTGGTTGCTGAGCACCTACATCTCCTGAAGATTTCTCAGTCCTTCCTTTTTTGGATCAGGTCTTACATCAGCACACTGGAAAAAGAGCACCTGCTGGGTTTATATAGCTTTTTGCTTGTTCACATTTAGTAAGATTCATTATTTCCCAGCTACTTTGAAAGCAACAAGGCAATTTATGCCCCATTGTGCTCATGGCACAGTCAGTTTACTGTTCCAGCTGTTGTGTACCTTACCAAACTCGCAAATGAAGTCAAATTCCTGGCTGCAGTTTTCAGTCACACCCCATTGATACTTGGCATTCTTCAGGATGTACCCACAGGTGGATGAGAAGGGAGATGGCTGATCCTTGTACCAGTTACTGTAGCTTATATTTGAAGTGTCCAGCCAAATCATTGACCCTGTGAACAAAGAAATTGTGTCCTTAATGTTTGGGGTTTTTTTCCCACAGCAATACAACTCCAGTCTGCAGAACAGAACTGTAGCCCTGCTCTTACTGAAGCAGAGGTGGTTTAGTCTGGGTAAGGATCTTCAACTACATTTTATAATGAACCTGATACAATCATGAAAAGAGACACTGTCAATTCTGCCAGTGCTCCCAGCCTCAAGATTTCACCATTTCCTTTACATCAGACCTTGCAGCACTTCCTAGTAGGATGAATTGTCTTCCACTGGAGACCTAACCCAGCACATTTGTTTCACTGGCTCAGCAAGCTGCTCTAATTCCCCATGTGTTCACACAACCACAAGATGCAGGGAAAGGGTGATAACATGCAACTAGGAAGTGAAGCAGGCAATTAAAACATATTAATATTAGTCTGAAGTAACAGCAACAAAAGGCTATTTCAGCAGATATCAACAAACGGACTAACTGCATTTTCTACTATGTTAAGAAAGCATCATGGGCTGATACAATTTTATAGACACGATTTTAAAACCACCTACCATCAGTAGTTCCATTCAGCAAGGGATTTGAGATCAGTCCTATCCACCATTCCTGATCCTCAGCAATATGTTTTTGCAAGAACTCTTGAGTTTCCTCATTTTGAATAAAGACAAGGTGCCCCCCTCCTCTCTCACACCAGCTCTGGGCACTTGTGAAGGTTCGCTGGAGCCTAACAAACTCATAGCACGAATGGTTGAAAGCTTGCTGGTACTTTGAACAAGGTATTCCTTCATCAGTTTCTTCCTCCATAGCCAAGCACACAGCAAGAGAAATCAGAAATGCAAAGCCCAGCCACATTCTCAGCTCAGTGCCCTGTGTGACACTCATCTTGCTTACCAGGGCACCACTCTTTTTGCTGCCCTTTTCAAAAGCTTGAGATATCATCCTTGTCATGTCATCAGCATTTCTCCTTCCTCTTTGCTGCTTGCCACAACAGCAGTGATAGAGCATGGTACAGAATAGAACTTATATAATTGTGATTACATCTAAGGGGTGTTGTGCTGATGCTAAGCCACTGCACTGGCCCTTGTGAGCTCTATTGTATGAATGTCACATCCCATGGGAGATTAGTTTGAAGAGAAGACATTAAATCATTGCTTCCCTCATGAGCAGAGAAGATAAAGTTGATATATGCTGCTGGTGGACACATGAAAAAGTGAGATAAAGCTCCTACATCAAAGGTATCATTGTATGAACATTAAAGTTGGAGGTTTTTACAACAGCAAAGAGATACAATAGTGAGAATGAGAGGAGAATCAGAAAAATGAGAAACACAAGGACTTATGAGATGGGAAAACACACTGCTTCTCTAGATACATTTATTTGGTCTGGATTGCTTTATTTTTAATAATTATTGTTGGAGGTGCTTCTTTTGGATGCTAGTGCAATGTCTATAATTATTGTATCATATTCATCCTGCCCACCTGTTTACACATGTGCAAATTCATCTCAGCTCTTCCAAGTAAGCTTCATTTTGAACTGTTGTGTCTGCTTAGAATTCCACACCCCAAGTGAAATATTCCCATCATCCCTCAAAAGATAAGCTGCTCAACATTTTAGAGCTACAGTATTTATACCTGCCTGGAGGCAGAAGAAAACACCATAAGTTAAAACAATGATTTAGGAAAGATGAAAATATTGCCTTAATCATCACAACTACTCGGGAGCCCTATGTGCACATTCCAAAGGCTGCTGATGGACTTTGGGAAGCAAGCCCAGCAATATTTAGGAGCTGAAATCTCTAAATGCATTTCAACTTCCTTATAAAAGATATCCATCAGGTTTACAAAGCCACCAGCTTAATAGAAGCACAGTACAAATAAGGATCTTTAGCTATTGTGATCCTCCTGTCCTTGGCGTTAACCCCATTGAGTTAGATACCATTATTATTAATTTATACCACCACAACCTGAAACTGAAAGAACATGCACTTATATTTAGACATGGATCAGTGAGCCAGTGACTGCAGCACAGAGGAATCAGCAGTGCCTGATGGATTCCTGCACTGCAGAAATGCCTCCTGCAATGCACTGCTGGGCTGAAGGCAGTGCCCATCACTGCAGTGTGCCAGCCCAGTTCCAGCTCCAAAGCTTTCTGCCAAAGTCAAACACATGCAAATCCAGTCAACAGCTAAGTCCTTTCTGAACCTCTAGTTTATAGTCATCTTGCTCAGCTGGAAAAACCAGGACTGTGATCAGGGTTATCAAGATAAAGTTAATAGGAAAGTGTTTAATGGGTCAGAAAATTGTGGTGCATGAGAGGAAAGGAGAGGAAAATACACTATGCAGGGTGTCTTCCTTCTCACCACACCTGTAAATCAAGACTTCAGCTATGGAACTCTTGGAGCAGATCCCATGTGAATTTCTGACTGATTAATAGGGAGAGCTTATGGAGCAGCTGAGATGTGAATATTCAGACTGGATTTCCCAGCTCTGGAGAAGGCCAATCCATATTCTAATTAGCTAATTAACCCAGACACCCATCCCCTTCCTCTTCCTGGAAGAGACCATGTAACTATGATTATCAGCTGCTTCTGTTGGGGATGTCAGTGAATTAGAGGTCCCTTTCAGGCCTCATACAAAACTTCACCGCCTGCAGTTTGGGAACGCCCAATCCAACAGTTTTATATTCAAGATGTTGCAGCAGTCAGAACTGAGGGTAGCTGCTGTTCAGTTAGTTGACCACTGTATATTTGCATGATGCTTTCTCCAGTCTCCCTGCTTCTTCTTGGGCCCTGCTGACTTGCCAGGCTTTGCAGCAGCTGGCAGCCACTTTGTCCTTCTAGATAGGAGAAATCCAGCCTGTTCCAGAAAGCAGAGGTGTGATGGAGGAGACTGTGCTGAAATGCACTGCCTTGGTGATACAGACATTTCCAGTCAGAGCCTTTGACTCACTTTTGTGATGAGTGTGTTCTGTAGCATCACCCAGTTCTTCCTCTGCTGCTGGAGATCTGACTACATGAACACACTGCTAAAAATGCCAGGGCTGGGGGTGCCACAGGCTCTCCCCTGAGAATCTGCTCCAAAGCCATTGAAATTAGTGGAAGTCTTGTCTCTGGCTTTGATGGATTTTGAAACAGGCCCTGAAAAAGAACAAATAATGTTTGGAAATGTCTACAAATAAAGCCAAGCTCTCCAAGTGAGTCTACTGTTGGCAATTTCTATGGCAATGTGCATTTTTTTCCTAATCTACGGTTGCTATAAGTAACTCTTCAGTTGCCTGCAGCAGATGGAGAGTGGAAGAAAGACAATTTCCCTCTTTGGCAGTTTGTTGACTTCATCTACTTTAGTGCCAGGAAAGCATTCTGTCAGTTTATTCTGTTTACCACAAGAATGAGAAAAGCATTTACATGAAAGGCAAATACCTCTTTTAAAGCATCAAAATTAGCAACTAGGGTCTTCAGGAAGAGAGAAACTTCCAAAAACCCTTTTCACTCATAAGTGAGAACTCACTTGATGTCAAGTAAACAGTGGTACTTGAACTTACCTTCTTGTGGGAAACGTCTTTTGCATTCTTCCTCCACAGAAAGACTTTTTTAAAAGGAGTTTTCTTATGCCAGAAGTCATTGACTTTGAAGTGATCCTGATCTGTACCCCAGTGCAGATCACAGCTGCATCATGACAGCCTGAGAACATCCTGTGATTCAAACTGCAGCACTGCAGAATAGCTTGACAATCCATAATAGAGACCAGAAAGTGCTAGATTTGAAGAATTAAGGAAGTGAAGAGCTGCCAAAGAGAAGAAATAAATCACACCCGTGTTCATTTTGGCTGTTGTTCATTTGCCTTGAGGAAGAGCAAGTAAATTTACTCTCTATTGGAGGATATTACCATCTTTACATTCCTGAATATTACTAAATGTAATATGCAGATTTTTATCAGGCATATAAACAGCTCTGTGTTCTATTAATTAAATAAACATTAAAATGGAAAACTGAACTCTATTACTTTGACTTTGAGGTAGAAAAAGAGATTATTTTCAGGTATCATTAACTTGAGACAAGATCATGAGTAGTCCATTTTACTGCATCATGTAAACTTCTGCAGTGTGAAGAACATTATTACCCTTATAGGTAGGAAGTACTGAGTTCTGAGCAGACTCTACACCTACACCTTCCAACTCTTCAGCTGGCTTTAAAAATGCCCACTTGCCAATTAGTTTGAGAAGGTGGATCACAATCACACTTCCTTCCTTGCTGCTCTTCTGTGCTGCTTGTCCTGATGGTGAGACCCACTTATTGCTGACTGAAAAGGGTTTGGTCTTGTTTTTGCTTCCACTGTCTAATTTTCCATGAGGCAATACACTGAACTTACCAGTGATCCCTGCCAAGTTGCAATATCGATGTTATCTTGTTTATAAAAACAGGGAAAACAATTCTTATCTGTACAGGGTGCAGTAATTAAATTAGATGCTCATGCCTGGCATGGTGGGGTCAGGATAAAGATAAGTAGGATTACGTTCAGGAGCTGTTGGGTTGAACATAATTTCTGTTTATAGGATATGTATGGTTACCTTCTGGCACAAATGTCACCTGGATAAGTCCCTGAGGATCTTCTCATAGGAACTGTCCCTTTGGAAGTGTCTGGACTTGCCTTTAGGTTCATAGCTGGACTTTCCTCACTGCCATACAGTCAATGTGTCAATCCCTGCCTTTCCCTGCTGGTTCCCCTGTGTGCCCCATGAGAACATTTATTGAGCTGGAGTTATTGATGGCCAAATTGAGCCCCAAGTTCACAGAGAAAGGAGCAAAGCTGTCTCAAGAACCTGATGACACCTCATGAGTCCTTGAGATCATGTTTGGCTAAGTGGCACAATTTAGATCTGCCATTGCCTTAATATCTTAATTAGAGGACTGTTCAAAACATTAAAGGTGCCCTCTTTGGGTAAAACATTAACTGGTAGATACAAATGGACTGAACTTTGCCTAGTAGACACAGAGGTAAAATAAATTGCTTTGATCTGAATTTACAGCCATCACAAGTCCTCTGGTGTCTCTGCAGTCTCTCCAGACTTCCATGAGTGT
Organism: Entomyzon cyanotis; assembly: GCA_024500445.1. Taxonomy (NCBI): domain Eukaryota; kingdom Metazoa; phylum Chordata; class Aves; order Passeriformes; family Meliphagidae; genus Entomyzon; species Entomyzon cyanotis. The sequence goes on along the minus strand of JAKEPQ010000743.1, from coordinate 4,605,778 downwards.
AAAACTGGCCAGACTTCTAGGGTGTTTCAGTTTCCATCTCTAGTTTGTTTTATTTTATTTAGTTATATATTTGTCTTCTGCTTGTTATGAACTATTTCAGAGCTTACAGGCCATGGAAAGAGAGAGAAAAAAATCTCTATTACAAGTTGTTTTCATTGATAATGTCTCTTATGAGTAGATATCCAACACCTTACAAAAGAGATCAGCTTCACAATCCCCATGATGAGAAGACTGAAGGCCCAGCAGCTTCTCTGTTCAGAAACACTGTTTTTGCATTAAGCCCTCTACACTCAGCTGCCATTTACTAAACCCAGAAAGCAGCTCTTTTGTGTTGTTATTTATGTTCCCCCAAAGATGTACAGTAGGCTACAAGGAAGGATAGAGTGCAGCAACATTAACTTCTGTCACTGTACACATCTGTGACCCCATTTCTACACCTTCAGTCATGGAACTGATGCCAACCTTCACGTTGACATTCTGCCCACTCGAAAACACATGACTGAACTGTATAGTTTTGCATATTAAAACATGTAAATTGGGATGTTGAAAGGTGCAGATAAGGTTATAGAAGTCTTACACTGAGGAAGTTTATTTGGTTATTGTGGTTGTTTATTTATTTTAATGTCTGGTGTTTAAATATTTGGGCATTATGATCACTGGGCAGGTTCAGTCTGTTGGATACCAGTATGTGTAGGCCAGCAGTTCCATGCCTCAGCACTTGAAGAATTTTAAAATTAAATTACATTATATTTTTATTTTAATGAATAATTCAGTATTTCTTGTGATGTGAATTAGAACGATGACTGTAAAAGAGAAAATAATACTTCTGTTTATCAAAGAATTTGTGAAATCTCAGAAGAAACTCCCCCTCCCCAAAACTAAAACCTTATCAAGAAAATTAAAATCTCACAAAAATAATTATTTTTGTCCAAATAATGAGCAAAACCATATATGATCAAAACTGCTTTGACCCAAATAAAATGTGATCAGAATAATATAAGAAAATTATTGCAATTTAAATTTGAACAAACTACATTAGTAATTAGTGTTTGTAATTATATCTCGACAGTGCAAGAGACGTGCTTCTAAATAGTCTGGTGGCAATTTTGTGAAATGAGATCATGCCAATAAAAGAGTATTTAAGGAAGATAAGAACTTGTGTTTCTAGCAAGTGAGATAGCAATCAGTGTGATTTCAGCAAGAACAACCCCTAAGTTCATATCAGTTTTACTATTGGAGTTTTATTTGGTAATAATTGATAACTGCTGATAGCTGAAAATTCCTAGCACAGCTTCGAGTCATACGTCAAGTCAATTTGACCTTTGTTAATGGGCTTTAATTAGAAACCAAATTCTATCAGCAAGAGTTTGAGATTAAATTAAGTACTACAGAGATAAGGAATTATATTGGTCTGTCTGTGATTTATAAGGCAATAACTTGTTTCTTGCTAAGTGAACCAAAAGTACAAAGGTAGACACACGGCAATGACATTCTTGTTGCACTAGAAATGTAATTAACCAGCTCTGCTGCCTTGGAAGGTTTTGTTTTGATTAACCATAGAGATCACACCCCAAACGTAACCCCCAGCCTCCCAAGATGTCTTCATGGCCCTTTTAAAGTTGGGAGAGAAGCTCAAGGCATGCAGAGACTGGAGGGAAGTGAAAGTGAGAAAAAGCCCAAGAGGAAACCACTTGAGGCCTTTGCCACAGTTGTTTAGAGCAGAAATACAGGGAAGCAAATCTGCACATGATGGGGAGCTGGTGACTTGAAAAACATTGTCATGAGGGGTGAATAGAGAGAGGAAACTGTGGAGGGAAATGTGAGATTTGGTTGGGGCAAGATTTATATTTGAAGGGGTTTGCAACAAGGTGAAACACTGTGAAATGGTAACATTAGAAAAGTCACCTAATCCACATCCTCTGCTGCAGATAATTACACATTATAATTGTAAATCAATGCTTTGATATTTTGCCATTTCAATGTAAAAAGGGGGGAAATCACAGAGTTGGCAAGAAAATTAATCTCCACATACTTTACTAAACTGCTTATTTGTCATTAGTGTGATAAAAACAACAAAAAATGGTGTTTTGCTGGTAAATTATTTTTTACTGTCAAGCAGGAAAAATTAACTTCACAAAGCTTCTTTATTTAAGTTGTACAATATATGAGACAAAACTTTAAGTCACAGACACCTAAAATTAGCTACCAAACATATTTAAGTTGATTTCAGAAGCTCTTGGATTTCTGTAGCTCCTTGTTCTTCCTTTCAGACAACTTTAACAAGGTTTCCAATTATCTCATCTTGGCTGAACCTTAAACTGCATGAACACTCGTGGTGGAGAAGCCAAAAGAGCTTTGAATTAATCTTTTTATTGCCTGATTGCTCTATGGAAATCTTAATGCCACTACAGATTAGACATCTCACAGGTCAGATAATTAAAACTGCAGCATTAAGAGCTGCACTCATAAATGGATGAGGATTCCCTGAAATGAACATATTAAAGCAGAACAGACCATTGTGGAGAGAGAAAAAGTCCCCAAGGCTTAGTGAAAGTAGAGTTGGGCAGCTTTGGGGTTTTGCCAGATCCTTTTCAGTCCCTAACATTGCTGAAATGTCCCTTACTTGGCTTTGTGTATAAAGTAAATCAACATCTCAACACACACACATTCACACATATGCAAGTACACACATGAATATATTCAGTGTATTTGTGTTTTTATGTGTATGTATCTGTGTGGGTATATATATATATATATATATATATGTAGATTTTTAAACCCTTCATCTCTTCCAGCCTTCTGCCTCAATCCTGCTTTTTATTAAAATTACTAATTCAAACAAAGACCTTATATTTTCTCTTTTAATCTGGCTTTTTTATTTCATTATCATCTGCTTCTGTCAGTGCTTTCCAAAAGGAGACCAAGGCACTCTGTCCTGATGGTCCCCTGGAGTGAAGATCAGCCATCAGACAGTAGGTTTGGAGGAAAGGAACAATGTATAATAAACATAGCACAAATTGTGTTTTGAATAAAATAACTGTTACAGTTCAAAGAGATCAGTCAGTCTTAAGAAGTGATGTTAAACATTTTGGGAACAATGGTGATTCAGCTGAAAAAATCGGATTTTAGGGTAACCCCATATGAAATTGCATAATATATAATTGTGCAAAGAATTTCTTTATCCTTCATGGTCAACGGAGCCTATGATTTGTTCTGCAATCACATGCTTTATATTGAAATAATTCTCTTTCCAGAGGATTTTAAAATTAACAACATTGAACTCAGTTAAGAGCCTTATCTAGAAACAAAAGCATGAAGTTAAAACTCTGCCATAGTTTTAATGAATCCTGCCATACTTTCATAGGTGGATTCAGGTCACATATGGGAGAATATGTTAGAGTGAAAAGACACTTATTTCAAAGATGTGCCACTCAGTTGACTCTGGAACAGCTTGTATGTAAAGAAATATGACTATTATATAAAGAACATGACTATTCAGTGATGATAATTTGTCCTTTTACAGAACAGCCCAGTTTAAAATCACGGAATGGAAAGACAAGGATGATCCCCTGCTCTGGAGTGTTTGTCACTCCCAAAGTGCCAAATCCAGAACGGAGAGTCGATATTTCTATTCTTCTCCTCTCCCTGCCAGCCCCATGGGACAAGCATCCCTGGCAGTGTCTAACATTCACCTGGAGAGCCGCAGGCGATGTTTCAGCCACTGCAGCTGTCTGCAGGGTGTGCCTGCCTGCCTCTGCCAGCTTCACAAGCCAAAACCAGCTGAGCCCCAGGTTCTCTTACTTCCCCCTTGGAACCAGAGAAAGAGTTAACTTTAATACGAACGGGCGAGAATTAGAGTGTATGTGCTAGGGATTAAAGATCAGCTATTATAAATTGTCAATCTATAAGCCAGCGGCCAGCAGCTCACGCTGCACTTTGACCTCATCTTTATATGTAACAGGAAAGAGCCGTTCTGAGCGCAGACAGGGGAACACGGCGCCTGCGGGAGCGGCTGGGCACAGAGCAGGCACCGGGAAGTCCAGCAGAGATGGATACGCTATTTGGCAGGAATAAGGAAGAACACCCAGAGCCCATAAAAGCTGAGGTGCAGGGTAAGTGAAGGGAAATCTGCCGCTATTTTGGTGTTTTCCAGCCTGTAAAAAAACTGCGACTCTTGTTCACCCGAGGCGCCGCTGGAAAGGGAAACTGAGAGAGAGCAGCAAGGGAATTTTGTTTAAAGGACTGATCTCAGATAATATCTGTGACCCTGCCGGGGGATTTCTCTCCCTCCGTGAGCATCTCTGTGTACTTTTCGAAAGTCTGTTTGAACAGGACTCACTGAAGTTGTGGTGAGGGACAGATCTCATCCGGACACCCCCTCCCCCATGGCTCTGCTCAGACTTTCGGTTTCTCCTGTCTGTAACCCTTCCCTGCCCTCCACTCCTCCGGGGCTCCTGGGGATGCTCTGTAAAATCGGGACTCTTCACCAGGAGCACTGCTAAATAGCAAAGCTCCAGTACTGGATGCCACAGGGCAGCGTTAAAAAAGAGGGTTTAGAAGTTAATCCAGGAGAAATTGAGGAGTATCCTTCAGTGAGACAGTTTAAAGTGCCTCTCGAGGGATGAACGTTGGACCAACCTGTTATTTTTATTATATTTCTTTTACATTATAGGAGAGGTTTTCCCCACAGCTCCAGGAGAGGTTTATTGCTGGGAACCCTATTTAGTAAATCTTGGCTGTGTTATTTGTGATATGTAGTCCAAGAAATGGTAGGAATCTAATGACACTTCCCAAGTACAAAACTTAAAGTGATGGCAATTAAAACTTGCAGGGCTTTGTTGCTGTTCAGTTTGGTGGCTGAATTGGAAAAGAGTTTGTGTCAAGTCAGGCAAAGTGCTTTGTTATAATGCCTTTGAATTATTTTATGCTTTTGTGGGTTTACATCTTTCAATTATTTTTTTTCCAAAATAACAACTTATTGTCGAAACATTTAAAGTTGTTTGCAAACAAACAACTTATGAGACCTGATCTGTATTATGCAATAGTTTATTTGAACAAAGACTGCATATTTCAGAAAATAAAGTTATACATTCAAAATATCCCTTCATTGCTAAAGAAAACAAAAAAGAACAATGACCCCTCCAAATATATTAGTACTCCTGAGCTCTGCCAGTATTTTGGCTCCTTGTTACACAATATGTACAATGCAAATATCCATCATACTTCATCAGCTGCAATTTAACCTATGCTCTCCTACAGCCTTGTGATTTTCTGAGACTCTGTTGTTACAATAGTTAATAAATTTCCAAATATTTGGGGATTTCATGTCACTAATGTGTCCTCACATTACAGAAGAGAATAAGGTCCATATTTTTAAAGCTATATAAGCACTTTTAGATGCTGATTTGGTACCCAATGTGATTTACAGAAATGCTTAATTCCCACTAAGATGAATTATCTGAAAAGTTCACTAGATGACCCTTTGCACCTTGTTTTTCACACAGAAATTACATTGAATTGCACCAGAAATTTCAGAAGCTGCATTAAGTCCACAGTGCTTTAAAAAGAAGACCTTTTCCCCCTTTTAATCTTTTCTGACAAAATTATCATATGCAAAAATGTTCTATAGGTATTGCTTTGGAATTTCTTGTATTAGAAAGGGAAGTAAGGTTTGGTTTTCCAGGCTCTTCTAGAAAATAACAACAACCATGATAATGATAATAGTAATAATGATACTGATGATGCTGATGAAAGTTCATCCATTGTGTCAAAAATTTTCTATGTTCTTCATGAATTCCAGAACTGAAACACTAATGGAGTTATGCCCTAATGATGGGTGCTCCATCCCTGGAAGAGTTCAGGGCCAGGTTGGATGGGATTTGGAGCAACCCAGTCTAGTGGACCTTCCTAGCAGGGGTGGTTGGGATGATTAAATTTTTAAGGTCCATAGGAGGACATTTCCAGCTGTTGTAAAGAAGTTTAAGAAGAAAGTGTGTCAACATAATCAATGTGGGGTCACAAGCTAAATGATAAGGATAAATATAAGTTCTGAAGAGCTTTTTATGCAGAGGCAATATCCAATGCAGGAATTGTGTGGAGAAGCAGTATGTGATCTTAAATGTTCCCTCAGGAGTCATACACACAAAGAAGCAATAAAGCTTTTTATTTAAAATCTGATATGCATTTGTTCATCTCTTTAACCCTAATGACATTCTTTAATTGTTATTTTTCTATGAGTCTAGTGGTAGGTAATGCATTTCTTACAGGGATTTGATGAGGAACATTTATGATTCAAATCTCAATAGCACTTACATATTTTCAGTATGCCTATACTTTATTTGTGTACAAAACACTACATTATGACTAGTGTTACAAAAGCACTCCCCAAATGATACTACATTATGCTCTGTAATCTAATTAATTAAATTTTTAATTGAATTAATTTATCCTGAAGTCTAAGCTGATGTACTGAAAGCCAATGCAAGTCATATAACCGATAAAATATGTCTATTTCTGATAAGCTCTAGTTTTTCTGGCACAAGTAAAAGGGTTTAAATGTATCACTATAAAATATGAATGCAGGAAGGAAAGGTCCAACTTTATTTACTTCCTGATAATTAACAAATTACATTCCAGCAATCTCATTTTCTTAGTAATCTCAGATAGCAATAGTCATGCAGAATGCCACTAGTGCCACATTTTTGAGTAGGGGAAATTTTAGTTCACCCAAACTCCAGTATAATTATATGGTACTGGAAATCTTGACACACCAATAATCTGGCTATATGAAGCCTGTGCCTTTAGAAAAACTGTCCTGGAACATTCCCCTTGCCTAAATGAATGGATACTGGTAATTCCTTTCTGTCTCTAGGTCAGTTGCCCACTTGGTTGCAAGGGATACTCCTCCGAAATGGCCCAGGGATGCACACGGTAGGGGACAGCAAGTACAACCACTGGTTTGATGGCCTGGCTCTGCTGCACAGCTTTACATTTAAAAATGGTAAGTTGTTGCACACGGGATCGAAAGGAGCTCAACAATCCACATTTTGGTGCCTTATGTTGCTAACTCTGTTTTGGGTTGGATTGGTTTGGGTTTTGTCTGCAGAGTGGTGTGTGTGTGTGAAGGGGGAACTGCTGCAGGGAAAGTCTCCACACCTCTCACACCTCACTCTCCAGGGCAGCAGCTGGAGAGGCTGTTTGCAGAGAGATGACACATTGTCCTTTCTGCTGGAGTGCCAAAGTTCAGAGCTGTTGTCACCCCAGGAGGGCACAGACCCAGCTCTGGGCAGGTCACTGCAGGGCAGCCTCCACCTTCCCCCGGGGCAAGAAAACCTCTCTTGTTTCAAGTGGATCAGCCACAAGTACTGCAGTACCCAGAGGCTGTTCTGCTGTGGATGAACAGCCCAGTTTCAGGGAAGACTAGCATTTCCCTTTTGGGATTTGGCTGCAGCTATAAGAGCTGCCAGGAGAGAAACTGGGCCACTGTGTCACTTCACATGTCAAACCTCACTTAGTATATTTGACACCTCTACAGTCCCTCCTCCTGCTTGTCATCCTTATGGAGGAAAAGCAGGCAGTTCCTCTATCCTAAACAATTTAATTTTTTTTTTCCAGTTCAAAGCAAGCAGAGCTCAGTTAGTTCAAATGTAGTGGTTCATTAAATTGTTAGGACAGACATTGATTCCTTCAAGCAATCTGTTACTAAATTTTGCCAATACAGGAGATTTATCACCACCCATAAATGGATTGTATAATTAATAATTTTTGCACACTCTGTTTTATTTTACTGGAACAGTTTATCCAAGTCCCTCCTTTCCCCTCAAAAGTCCCCCAGCGTTAGTAGTGGAGGTCAGTGAATCTTGACAAATTGTTACCAATAACAGCAGCCATAAAGCCTTTAAAACAGGGAGTTAGGGACATTGTTGGAGTCATTCCAAACTATTGTTGGCTAAAGAACAACTGCTTGAGAAGCTCTGGCTCTGCCTGTGCTGATTTTTTGAGGGACTAATTATTAAATGTAATTGAAACCTGGTTGTTCTTCCTCAGGTGAAGTTTATTACAGAAGTAAATATCTCCGAAGTGACACATACAACTGCAACATAGAAGCAAACAGAATCGTGGTGTCTGAGTTTGGGACTATGGCATATCCAGATCCATGCAAAAACATATTTGCCAAGTAAGCAAGGCTTTTCCCAACAAGATTCTTCTATCTGCATCTCTCTTCAGCACAGATGTCTTTCTGTTTATCCTTGACACCTACGTACAAATACAACATTTGATTTGTAAATTTACAGTTTCTAAATATTGAAAATGCCAAGAGATATGTACTGCCTATGGGTTAGTCTGAGGCAAATATTTTAAATTAATTTCATCACCAATATTGGCTGTTTTATTCACTACACAAGCAGATAATATAAAAACCAAACATTTTCTTTCTCAAGTGTTACAAGAAATGTTTTGATACTCTCTAAGGGGAGAAGCAGCAAGAAAAATAAAGATTAGGAGATGGGGAAGGAATTAATGCAGAGAAGCATCAATAACTAGAAAAAAAAAACAGAAAAGCTTTTTGATTAAAGATGATTTTACAGAGAGTGAGGTGTAGGCCATCACGTTATCCTTGGTCTTGCAAAATTGGCTGTAGGGATTCCCTAACAAGTGCAAATAGGTCACCCTTCTCTCTTTCCTGGCTGAACTACCTCTAGTGACCTCGAACCTGATATTTGGTAAAGACACACACAGACAGTTATTGCAGAAGAGCTGAGATGTTGTAAGTTGTTCCCCTGAGATAAGATTTTCTGCCCTCTTCCAAAAGCAATAGAGTAACTCTGGCATTTTAAGTTCAAAAGTGATATAGCGACTTTGACTTGGCTTCCAGTGACTATGATAAAATCATACACTGATAAAGAAAGCTGGCAAGCCCATATGTGAAGTTCAATGTTCTTTGAAATCACAATTGTGACACGAAATAACACTGGGATCAAAAATACTCCATTATATATATGGAATATATTATATATATGGAGTATATGAATCCATCTATTTTATGAAGGCATACACTGAAAAACCTACCAGCTTCAAGGTAGGAACTGCTAGGCCAAATTTTCCCAAGATAGGCACAGGAGAGTGTGTGATTAACCCATTCTGATAAATCAAACCAGAGCGTGTCCTACAACTGACAGTGGGAATGGGTCTGGATGTCCATTTGTGCATGAAAAAACAGTTGCTTGCATGTCCTTAACCCTCAGCCAGGCCAAGGGCATTGGAGAAGTCCATCTCCTTTGCTTTCCCACCCTTTCAGGGAGCTGCCAGGAGCAGGCACAGCAGGGGCAGGCAGCCCCAGGTCTGTGGCACTGCTGGGTCACTTGTGCTCCATGTGGGGGAAAAGCAGCTCTGGCTTCTGCAGCTCTAACCAACCCTCTGGAAATTTCCCTCTGGACAGGGCATTCTCCTATTTGTCTCACACCATTCCTGAGTTCACAGACAACTGCCTGATCAACATTATGAAAGCTGGGGAGGATTTTTATGCCACCAGCGAGACTAACTTCATCAGGAAAATTAATCCCCAGACTCTGGAGACATTGGAGAAGGTACAAACCATCTGTCATTCTGGTTCCTTGTCTGCTAATTAATACATTTCAGACTGACTCATAAGGATCCTTTAACATGTTCAGGACACAAAATACTTTTTCTCTACTGTTGCCTTACTTTTGAAATCATGGTAAAGTGAAATAGTGAAGATACCAGATATTTGAAGAACTCCTGAGTTCAAATTTAAATCCTGTTTAGTTTGGGAAAATCTGGGCTTTGAGCAATTTCACTTGTACATAATCTAGGAAGATTGCAGGAATAATACCACAGTTACATGATTATTTTGGGTGACTGCCATTATTATGTATCTGTTGTTATAAAATTATTTACATAATTAAAATTTCAGTAGGTCAGTTATATGACTACTTTTCAAGGACCTTATGTAAGTTATTACTTAATTATTAAAATAAGAACTTGAGATATTGAAATATATATACCATTTTTTTCTAGCCTGCACTACAGTTTGAGTACAACTTCCAAACTTTAGATAAAATAGAAATCTTTTTGCTCCAGCAGATGGCCAGACTCAGCCCTGTTAATTAAACTGCTTTCAGTGTGAAATGGGCATTTGCAAAGTAACTTCTTTAGCCAATTCTCCCCTGATGTTACGTGGCTGCAAGGGAGCAGTGACTAATTCAGATTCTGTAACTTGTTTTAGCCTTGAATTAGGAAATTGTTTTAATACTTACACAAGTCATTTGGTTTAATTAAATTTCAAAGCCATTTGCAAATGGGGGGCCAATATAAGGCTGCCAGTGCTAAAAAGGCTGGTGGATTTGTGGTGTTAGCTGAAATCAATTTTAATTCTCTTACACATCTCTCAAATCTCTTATTGTATGATTTTCCAGATTGACTACAACAAATATGTAGCTGTAAATGTGACAACTTCTCACCCACACTATGACAGTGCTGGAAATATTCTCAACATGGGCACTTCAATAGTTGATAAAGGGAAGACAAAATACGTTCTGTTTAAGATTCCTTCCTCTATACCAGGTAAGATACATCTCTTATTGGTGTTTTCTAGAAACTTATTAGCAATTTCTTTTCTTCAAAGGGCAAGGGTGGTGATACAGCTTTTCTAGCAACCAATGGTGTTCATTTTCTTAATTTCAACTTATTGTGAACTTCATGTTTACTGCTTAGCCTGTCTGGGCATGTGCTGTTACAAAGGCTCATCTTGAGTACTGTGTCAACAGGGTATTTCAGTAGGAAGAGCCTTACTTTTAGGTGAAGGTTCTAAAACAATTTTGCTATAGGGCAGTACATATAATTTGAAGTTGTAAATTTTAATTTTTGAAGTTCCAAATTTAATAAGTAAATGAAAACTCTCTTAAAATGCTGATACTCTGATTATAGGGAAGCATGATGCCAAAGAAAACCTAATATAGAGTTAATTCCTCTCTAACCTGGCCTACACTGGCCCTTGCTGAAACACTGTCCATTGTTCACAGAGCAAATCACTTGCTCTTTTTCCTTCAAGATATTTTTTGGGGTGTGTTATTGTTTAAAATCAGCTGCTATTTTGTTGCCTGTCCCTTGTTGAACAATCAAGAGGCCTTTCACAGCTGAAAGATGAGTTTGCAATTTCTAGCTGGGGCTCAAATTTGGGAACATCTCCTTGGAAGTTAAAAAGCACAGGGGCATTTGAACTCTTTTTTAAAGCTGCTGATTTAATTATACATATTTCTTCTCCATGCTGGAACTTCTGAAGACACTAACCTGTGGAATCTAAATCCCAAGATGAGGGGGCTCTGCCTGAATGGATCCAGCATTGTAATTTCACTGCATTGCTTCTTGCATGCAAACTTCTATGTTAATTATACAGGAATAAACAAACCATTTTCTTAACAGGAAAATGCAAATAAAACTCAGAGGAACCAGTTCTTCCTTGCATGGGAGAAATCCAAGCACAAGTTTTGGAATGGAATTTCTTAGAAATATAATTTTAATTTTTATCATTCATCTTCAGAACAAGAAAAGAAGAAATCTTGTTTCAAGCACATGGAAGTGGTTTGCTCCGTCCCTTCTCGCTCTCTGCTCCACCCCAGCTACTACCACAGCTTTGGAATCTCAGAGAATTACATTATCTTTGTAGAGCAGCCCTTCAGACTGGATATTGTCAAAATGGCAACTGCTTACATCCGAGGTGTGAGCTGGGCTTCCTGCCTTGCCTACAATAAGGATGATAAGGTATTTTTCCTACTGCTGAGCAATGGAGTCAGGCAGGCCAGTGACCTCTTCTATGCTGTTCTGGTTTTCATCTGGTTCATTTATTTCAGCAGTCACCCATTTTTTTTCAAACCTTCATTTGCACTGTTTTTTTGAAGCTGTATGTTGTTGAATACTGTCCCCTGTATGCAGAAATTTCTCAAATAAATGTCTGGGGCTGAAGGTCTGCTGAGGCAGATTTATTTAAATTAAAAAGAGAGCAGCAGATTTTCTAGGGTTTTTTTTGAAAACCCCGAACTTCAGCCTAGCCTAAATAGTAATTTGCAACAGTAAAATGAGCTTACAGCTGTTCCACACTCATTTTACTGCTGTGTTTTTTGGTCTTTGGGTTGGAACCCCTTGTCTCATGGAAGCAAACCCTGAGTTCTTAAAATGCTGCAATATATTATTAGAATGTTGATGGTTACCATTAGAAAATGAAATAACTTTATTTATTTATTTATTTATTACTATTTGCTGATTCTGAATGATTTTAAATAATGTTTTCTTTCTTTCAGACTTGGTTTCACTTTATAGACAGGAAGACTAAAAAAGAAGTGTCCACCAAGTTTTATACTGATGCTATGGTGTTTTTTCACCATGTAAATGCTTATGAAGAGGATGGCCACATTATTTTTGAAATTATTAGCTATACAGACAACAGCTTATATGATATGTTTTATTTAAAAAACCTGAATAAAGACTTTGAAAAGAACACCAAGCTTACTGCCATACCAACCTGCAAACGATATGTTGTTCCTCTGCAGCATGACAAGGTAGAAAGGAAATGGCTTTTTAACCTGTTCTTTGATCAGTAATTTAAAATACATCAATGTGACTAATAGGTGAATTATAAATTGCCAGCCCTTACTTTCAAATTTCTGATTCTGTGACACCCAAAGTGTGCAGGAGGTTTGTTTTGTGTATGTACTGTGAGAAATGGCAATGGGCAGCTGGACATGGTTATGTGGATCCAGGCTTGGACCCCATCCACTATGGAGAACAGGGCTATGGAGAACCTGGAATTTTCTTACCAATGAGGTTATTTGTTAAATTCCATCATAAAAGCAGATACATCAATTTGGCTGTTAACAGCAAGGGCATGCATGAGGTTTTGCACAATCTGCTCCTTCCACTTTACTGGAAGCCCACATGCAATACACGCACACTCCCAACGGTTGCAATGGTTCTATTAATGGTTCTATTAGAAGATTTCATTTAAGTGTGATTTATACCAGGAGGAGAAAAGATTTTATCTTTCAGTTTAATTTAAAACATCATTTTACATCACTGTTTGCAGGGAAGATTTTATACTGCCCAGCAACTTGGGCAAGTTTCTGCCTGATACCTTTGGAATGGATATTAATTTTTCTTGCTACATCCTAGAATCTTGCTGCTCTGTTCTTGTCTCAAAAACAGCTCTGCAGCAATGACAAAGGGTGTGTTGGATCACACCAGCTGTTCTGCAATCTTAAGAATTCAGCAGCAGCATATTAAACACCTATGTTTGCACTTGATTTTTAGCAGGTGTAAAAACCTAGTCTTGGTGACTTTTAGTGGAAATTTGATACCTCATTTCTTGAAACCCATCTTCATTTGTTAAATTCACAAATTTATTGTACTTCTGGACCATAGCCATGTGTATCTAAACCCTTCTAAGGACTCAGTGTGATTCAAAATAGTTATTCTATGTTATATTAAAATATTCTGAGTACAACAAGATTTCAAATGAAAACCTCAGAATCTAAAATGCTATGAGCAGGATCTTCTTGAAGCTGATTTGTTTAATCCCCAAATCATTAATATTAATATAAAATCTGATGAAAAATCAAATTAGAAGCACATTTTTAGAGATCCACAACATTTCCAGCATTTGTCTCTTTCAGGATGCTGAAGTGGGTTCTAACTTAGTCAAAATTCCCTCTCCTGCAACTGCTGTAAAGGACAAAGATGGGAACATCTACTGCCAACCTGAAATACTATGTGAAGGTGAGACACATCCTTTAAATGTCTGATGTCACATCAGTTTTGTATTAATACAGGAATCCAAGTATGATCTCACAACTATTAATATGACTTGCAAATCTACCTGTTGCAAGAGTAATTTTAGTTAAATAAGTCTGTTATAAAAAGTACTTCAGGTTTAGCTGCATTTTATAAAGATTGCCTTTGAAAGCGGATTTTTAACCTTATAACAGGAATATGTAAATATGTATTTACCTAAGGTGAAAGTAATTTCATAGAACGGTAGCTTCCAATTCTATCCCAGTTTTTTGTGTCATGTATTATAAAGAAAGAAAAAGCAAACAAACAAAAAAAAAAAGCCACCAAAAAACCCCAACCAAACCAAAACAAAAAAACCTGATAAATTCTAGTCTAATGAATCCCTAAGAAATAAAAATAGTTGCTTTTAGAACTCACAACCCTGGCTGACCTATGTTAATACCCATCTTCAGCTTCTTAGAAATTCGGACATACAAAACCTATGCAACACCTTTATTGAGGAGTGTGAAGGTTTTTCACAGGGCAAAACTTCCTAAAGATTGGTGTGTCTATATAGATGTACTTTTGAGTTATTTTTCTTCTCTTGTTCCTAAATCTTGATCTTCATTTTCCACAGGGATAGAACTGCCTCGCATCAACTATGACTACAATTGCAAAAAATACAAGTATGTCTATGCAACATCAGTCCAGTGGAGCCCAATTCCTACAAAGGTATAATTAACATTTATAAAATCAGTGTTTTCTCTTTGGTGGATCATTCACATGCAAAGAAACATGAAATGCCCACATTCTCATAAGGATAAGCTCACGTTGTACCATTTCACTCATAAAAGATTAATAAACTCAGGCTTCTTTCTCTAGTTTTATATTCCCACAAAAATTGGGCTGAACCTTCTGTGATGTGCCAAAGACTACAAAGGAGAGAGCAGGAAAAAGTAGTACTGGACAGATGTACATTTTTAGTATTTTTTTCCTTTTAGGAAAACTAACTAAAAAAATAAGATATTTCTACACTACCTAATGAATTTTAAGTATTAAAACAATATCTAATTTTGAGGAAAGCTTTATATTTTGCTGGCGAGTTCTCTATTATAGGGTAGCAAATGCATTGTTTACATGTGCATGATGTCAGCTTTTCAGGAGACAACCTAGAGTACAAATAGATTAAAAGGAAAAGAATTTATATTTGAAGGTATGAGTATTATACAGACAAAGTCACTCTTCACAATTCTCGTTCTGTGACTACAAGGCAACACAAATTGAGGTCACCATTGGTTCTTGCATATAATTACCACAACAGATTACAAAACAAAGCTGGATTTCTGCATGATGCAAGAAAATTTATTGCAGCACATTTGACAATAACTCAAACAAATCTGCAAGTTTGTGATTCACGGTGTAGATAATCTCTGCTTAACTTAAATACAATAAAAAATGCTGGTAGGAGGATCTTTTCTCACATGAGTTGCAGTTTAATGAATGCAAACAAAACCACCTAATCCTTAGGTAAAGTCTGTCAGTGAAAGTGCTGTCATGTTGGCTAGAAGAGAGAATTCTTTCAAATTCTTCCTCCAGTAACTTGAATAGTTTCACTTTTGTGTAAAACTATTTTTTGGCTAAAGATCTAAATGGAAAATAATAGAACTGCATCTCTGTGGGTAGAGGAAAAGCCTTAATGGAATTGAACTCAAAATGCCAGGCATCCCCTCAGGAGACTGGTTTGGCCACTCAATGGGATGAAAATCCACACTTTGTTCCTTCAGTAAACACCAATGTCTGCCCCACTGGTTTCATCTTTACACCTCACTAGGAACAGCCTTTGTTCTGGCATATGTACCCTACTGCACAATAGAAGGCCTTGAAAAATACAGAAGTAGCAATAAAAGGAAAATAATTCACAGGATTGCCTGTTTCCTGCTTTACTACAGAATCTCAGTGAATTGGCACAAATGACTTCAATATTCTGTGTCTTGGAATCTCTACAGTGAGGACCATTACTTACAGTGAAAAATCTCTTCTGATCTGTTAGCATTTGTGAACTACTAAAAGCCCATAGATGAAAGGTGCAATTGTAATCTAATGAAATGAAATGTAAAGAACATTGTGTGATTATGCAGACACATCATGTGACTCCAAAAAGTAACATTTTCCAGGTGTTTTTTTTCTTGAGATGATACCTGCCTCAACTCTTAGGATTAGTCCCCCCTTCCAGCAGTCTGTTTATGTTGTATCTTTGGAAAAAGCCACTGTCAGGGTCACTGACATTTTTTGTTTTCTTTTCACAACTATTTAGATTGCAAAATTTAATGTCCAGACAAAGGAAATGCTCCACTGGGAAGAGGATCACTGCTGGCCATCCGAGCCCGTTTTTGTTCCCAGCCCTGATGCAAAAGAAGAGGATGATGGTAAAATGATGACCACATTTTGAAAGCTGGGGTTACATGAGTTTTGTATTAAATCTTACAAGTTTCAATGTTCTTAGTCAAGAAATCTGGGTTCATGCTTCCACTGTGAGATGGGATTATCTTTTCTGCTTGGTGAAACTTTTTCTAATGTTTACAATTCTTCATTTGTATGTCGCAGGCGTTGTTCTGACCTGTGTTGTGAAGACTGATCCAAAGGAACCACCCTTCCTACTTGTCTTGGATGCTAAAACATTCACAGAGCTGGGACGAGCCACAGTAGATGTAGAAATGCATCTGGACCTGCATGGAATGTTTATACCAGCACAAGATGTGAAAACCGAGACTGAGTAAAATCTATTTGTTGTATTGCACAGACTGAGATAACCTTCTACTGAATGTGGGATAATATTCTTCAGGAACAGCCTTCTGTTATGATAAGAAATTACTAATTATAACCTCTTCAATATCTAGATATAATCTCTTATAAGAGATATAAATTACTTTTATTACAAATTACTGTGTGCACAACTGGTATATTACTACTATCAGTATGAAGTGCTAATGTTGGATACAGCTTGTGGGGCAGGGAATAGGAGACAAAGGTTCCAAGAAATGTTTTATTAGAGTAGAATAAAGCTTTCTGAGCAAATGAACCACTGTATTCATAGGGTGACGCATGGTGTGAGTCACACACGTCTGCAGGTCATGTAACTTCCATGGGCTGTTGCAAGACTGCAGCTGGCAATGAAAGTTGTCTCCTGCCAGAAAACCTCATGTTAAACTATCTACCATGATACCAGTAATTCATGGCAATGTATTCTCTTGGTGCTTATTTCCTAAACTCTACCATAACCAAAGTATTATGTCGAGGTGCTACATTTTTCTTATCCAAAATCTAAAAGCCCCCAGCTTTTCTAAAAATTTCATAGTGTATTTTTCACTTTTATGTTGACAAAACCAAGTGACTTTATAGAAATAGATTACAGTTATATGTAGCATTCAATTATACTTTAGTGACATTCAGTCTTAAGCACTTTGTATTTAAATCAGTTTTCCTTCAATCTTAAGCACTTTGTATTTAAATCAGTTTTCCTTGGGCAAAATATCTGCCATAGCATTTCATGTAATTAGATGATTACATTGTGTAAAAGATAAGAAGAATTGTAGTATTTGATATGGCTACTAGTCTCTGTTAATAGCAGTATGTATCTAACTGAGGGCAGGGTATTTCTAGCAGCACTCAGACACCCACGTGCAACAAATAGTTTATGGAAAAAGTGAAAGATCTAATTTAGGCCTCAGCTGAACCCCACAGTAGCTGAGACTAGAAGCTGTTATTGCCATAAGTAAGCATTTGCTTTATGTCTGCTTAGGAGCATCCATGTTCTCATGTGTTTATCATTGCCTGTACCAGAGGCTTCCTGATAAAAGTACACAACTCTCAGTCAGTCACAATTAAAAAGCACATTTCAACATAAAGTTCAAGTGCCAAGTACAGTGTGACTGGTTGTGTTACAGAAATGGCATCTTACACCCCTGAGTGTATTCCTAATTTGAGGTATTGAGTTTTCTTTACGTGAGAGCTTTTTTGCTTTGAATTGTATTTTCTCATTGTAGATAACTTTGCTGTTGGAGGCAACTTTACTGATGGAGAAAACCAGGTGCACATCCATCCATTTTGGGTGTTCACCTGGTCTGTCTGTATCACCACACAACTCAGGTACCTCTCACTTTTCCACAAACATTCTCACATTGTCTCTGCTGCTCACAGTGTTTCACAGGTAGGAAACAGAATTAAATTGTCGCCATCTATTACCTCCCCACCACATGAGCATGGGGGCTTTGGTGACCTGTTTGTGATTACCTAAGGTGTTTATGGCAGAGCAGGAACTGAACTAACATCATCCACAGTTCCTGTCTGCTCTGTAACAACCAGACTTCTGTTTCTCTGCTTAAGCCTTTGCACTTTGTTAGGATAAAGAATGTACAGGCTACTTGTAATGCCAAAAAAAAAAAAAAAACCCACTGTGGTCAGATCTAGTTAAAATATGCAGTTTTGGGCATTCAAAGGTTTACATGTTCCATAAAATGGAAATAAACACTTCAATACGGTGTGTCTGCAGAAATAGTCACTTTTAGTGTTTTCAAGGCATATTACCACTAGTGTTTAATAGAACTTTATCTTCTAAAGAAGAAATTTAATTCAATTTTTATAAATAATATGGAACCAGTACTGGAAGGAAAGACCAACTTTTGATATTGGCAAAAGACACCAGCTCTGGGATTGTTTCTTTTAATCTGAAATTCTTTTAATCTGAAAAAGTTTGGATTTAATAAATGTCCACAGATACATTTCTAGAATTACACGGTGGCAATGAGTCAAAAGTCTAACCATTGTTATAGATTTCCTTCTAAGAGTTTGTCTCCAGAATTTCTTCTGTAGTACTCATAGGTTATATTTTTGGATGATCATGGGTTTGGATACAGGAGTAACTTGACTTCTGAGGAGCTAATTCTTAGTGGTAGGGATG
Organism: Entomyzon cyanotis; assembly: GCA_024500445.1. Taxonomy (NCBI): domain Eukaryota; kingdom Metazoa; phylum Chordata; class Aves; order Passeriformes; family Meliphagidae; genus Entomyzon; species Entomyzon cyanotis. Next base: position 4,587,039 of record JAKEPQ010000743.1, on the reverse strand, counting down.
ACAGGATAGGGCAACACTCATCACAAAAACAACCTGTAGTCTAAAAAAATAAATGTGTCATTTACATTCATGTAGAAATAATGCAGAAAATAAATTATAAGAACTTGTCTTGGGTATGATTTTTTAAATTAAATGTGCCGTATTCCCTTGGTCAGCACTATACAGGATTTGAATAGCATTAAGTTTGTAGTTAACCTGAGGAGAAAAACAGTGATGTAAATCAGCATTTGCCAATCCCAGTATCCTCCTGCTGCAGAAACAATAGGAATAAAACCATACAGCTAATCACAAATTTGTTCAAGAATGTTTTTAGTGGTTGCAATACCACTCTGATGAAACATTTACCCTGAATATGGTAACACACTCTATCATTCCCAGGCTGACAGAAGCAAGGGGAAATGCAGATGTGCTTTGCCAAGTGGCTGCAAGGCTCATAGGGTTGTTTTGATGTGGTAACATGGCACGTGGTAATGAGTGTCATTTGGTTTGCTTCTGACACCCTTTGCTATGAATGAAATCTCAAGGGCCACAAAGGTTTGATTCTTCTTTTGCACCAATTTAAATCATAACTTAGCCCAGCAAAAGTCATGGAGTTATTATAAGGGCTTAACACAAATCTAGATTGAGTGACTGCAAATAAAAAATAGTAAAGATAGGCATCTCCATTATAAGGAAAATATATAGTTGAGCAAGAGAACAAGGCCACAGGTATGCACACATATAATTAATTACCTCACAGATGCTACAAATGGACCTTGATAGAGTGGTTTGGTTTGTTGTTGTTGTTTTGGGTTTTGTTTTTGGGTTTTTGTTTAATTAATACTTTCATTAAATGGAACAAATAACAAGGTATAACAATTAATTTGTTCTCTGGAAGTGGATATTATCTGTTACACCTTGTACCATTGCCCCACATAGGCAGCAGGAGGAAGCAGAAACAGCGTTTACTAGGACAAGTTAAAAACCAGAAATGCAGCAATGTTTTCCTATGTAACAATCTGTGCAGGAGGCAGGGAAACACACCAGTGTCTTTCTTTTCAAATAACCAGGCCACTCAATGACAGCTTTTGCAATAATTTAAACCACTGCTCCCTTGGGTCTGCAATTACCTAAGTATTAATGACAAGCAAAATACATCTTTCCCCCGCAGCCAAGGAGCAGTGTTGGCTGCATCTGCCTTCATTACCCTCAAAGAGAGCTGGGAATGTGTCCTCTGGATCCCCAGCCTACACCTGACATCCTGGATAATTATACCTAAGCCAGAAAAAGTGGCCTTCTAATATTTGTAAATGGGTATGTACGACAACAGGTGTTGCAAAGCTGCTGGTGTTTCCTGTCCATTACTGTGGGTTTAGACCTTCTGTCCTACATCCTCTGCTTCTAAAACATATTCAGAGCTGCCCAACAACCCTGGAGCACAGGGCTGCTCCCTGTGACCCTCTCAGCAAGGGCTGAGCTGAAAACCCTGACTCCAACAGCACTGAGCACTTTTCCAGACCCTGGGTGCAGGGTTTGGACTGCTGCGTGTCCACGTGAGGATGTCCCAGCTGCAGTCTCCATCTGCAGAACAAACCAGCATTGTGTCCAGCTTGGAAAGAACAAGGCTACCCTTGTGAAGGCATTAATTTCTTTTTCCTATGGGGTCACTTCCACACACCCTAATTCATTTTCAAAGTGGTGAAATGATTTGGAGACCCCATCAAACTGAGTAAGTGACAAAATTTTGTTACATTTCACTGAAATGCACGTAATAAAAGCACGTGACCCACGCCAGCTTTAGTAGATCAGGTCCTCTGAAAATGTTATTTTCCCAATGAAGGCATGGAGAGCATGATATCCCTTTGGGTGTTCCAGAGGCTGGGAAATCCCAGTGCTGCTGTGCCTGTCAGCACAGGGAACACGGTGAGCTGCTGTGCTGGTCCCTCCTGGCAGCACTGCCTGGGTGTATTTTAGAGCAGATCACAGTTTGTGAAACACTTGCACTCAGTGCAAAGAGTTTCACTGCTTAAATGTTGGATGTTGTTAAGAAAGCAGATGGAGTCAAGTAATCTCTTAATGTGCAATTAAACACGGTAATAAAGGGCCTAAAATTTACCATTTAACCGTCCTAAAGAAGATATTTTCTGCTGAAAAAGGCCACATTTCCAGTGGGCAGCTGTGGGATAGGGCACAACCACAGTAAGTCTCGTTATATTTAATTCTCATTCTCCTACTTTTCCTTGTGCCTACACCGAAAGCGTTCACCTCCAGCTCATGAGAAGGAACAAATCAATAAATAAATAAAAGGTCAGTTTTCCAGGATCACAGAATCCAATTAGATTGGAAAAGACCTCTGACACCATCAAGTCCAATCTGTGACCAAACACCGCCGTGTCACCCTTGAACACCGCCAGGGTCGGTGATTCCACCACTCCCAGGGCAGCCCATTCCAATGTCTAATCGCCCTTTCCGGGAAGAAATCCCTCCTAATGTCCAACCTAACGCTCCCCTTAGGGCTATTCCCTCTTATCCTGCCGCTCGTTGCCCGGACAAGACTCTGACCCCACGCGGCTCCATCCTCCTGCCAGGGAGCTGGGGACAGCGAGAAAGTCCCCCTGATCCCCCTTTTCTCCAGGCTGAGCCCCCAGCTCCCTCAGCCGCTCCTGGGGCTCTGGACCTTCTGTAACGCCATTCCAAAGCCGTGAGGACACACAGCCGCCCTCAGCACAGCCGCCCTCAGCCCGGCCGTTCCCGCCCCGCCCGCCCGGGGCCGCGCTGCCCGAGGGCCGGCGGGGCGGCGCGGGGAGATGATGCCGCGAGATGATGTCAGCGGCGGGCGGGCGCTCAGCCATGGTGTGAGGGCAGGGACTGAGCCGGCCCGGCCCGGCCCGGCTCGGCGGCGGCAGCAGCACCATGTCGGGCCCGAGCGCCGTGTCGGACCCGCAGCACCCGGCGCGGCTGCTGCGGGCGCTCAGCTCGTTCCGGGAGGAGACGCGGTTCTGCGACGCGCACCTGGTGCTGGAGGGCGAGGAGATCCCGGTGCAGAAGAACATCCTGGCGGCCGCCAGCCCCTACATCAGGTACGGCCGGGCCCGCAGCCCCGGGCGGCCGCTCTGAGGGGCCGCGCTGCGGGGAGCGGGGCCGGGCTTATGTAAGGAGCGGGATCCGCGGCTTGTGAGGGCGAAGGAGTCGGGGAAGGCCGGCGGGAGGGTCTGCGGACCCCGGGTGCGCCTCGGCCCAGAGTTGGCCCTAGCGCCCAGGGAGGGTGTGCAGTCTCCCTCGCTGGAGGCATTCAGACCCCAGCTGGACGCGTTCCTGTCACCTGTCCAGGTGACCCTGCTGTGGCAGAGGGGCTGCACCGGCTAATCTCCAGAGGTCCGTGCCAAGCCCAGCTATTCTGTGGTTCTGTGGGAGCAGCGGCTGGGCCACCTCCTCCCCTCCCTGCCTGCTCCCTGCCCCGGCCGGTGCCGCCGGGCTCCTCCGCAGGAGCTGCCGTGCTCTCGGCATCGCTCCGCTGCTTCCTCCAGCTCTGAGGGGCTGTGTCACCCACCGGGGAAAAAAATCCCCGACGACTTCATTGCTGCCAGGTGCCTGGTGAGAACGATTAACCCCTAAAGAAGGAGCTGTGAGGATGGCCAGGGAGGTGTCCGGCCGAGGAGCAGCATCCCAGGGACACTGCTGGGCTCTCTGTGTCCCTCGGCCGCACCGAGTCAGCACTTTAGCATCATTTTTTTCCTCCTGAATGTCTTTTAGCAAGACAGGGCTCCAGGTGGTGGTCATGGGTTCTGAAGTACATCGGCTTCTAAATGAAAAAATAAAAATGCAGGTTTGTCTCCCCATCTCTTGTTGCCCCCGCAACATCTAAGAACATCACTCGGAAATTGCCAGAGGGACAAAGCCCGGCCGTGCCAGGATCGCTGGCAGCTCTTGGCAGGGGTGTCACCAGCATGTGCAGTCAGAACTGTGCCACTTGACAGCGAGTGCTGGGGAGGACGAGCTGCATTAGCACAGTCATGGTTTCTGAGGTGCCTGGCAAACAGCTGCTCCTGGAAACCCAGGTCATGAAAAGTCCTGCTGACACCACTTTGAACCCCATCGCTCCCAGTGCTGACAAGACCAGTGACATCAGGTGAAAAGAATATACCCTCCACGGGATGTTATGGTGCTTATCTGCATGGCAGAGCGAGTAAACAAAATGCACAAGTGGTTAATTTCAAAGGGTTTTTAAGTCCGCTCATTTGCAGGTAATAAAGACATTTGTTTTGTCTTCATGTGTAAAGTAGGAGCAGACCTTCAGTACCATTTAAACGCAGGATTATCATAAATCTGTAGCAGACTTTTTGTACTGTTTGGGCATTTCTTCCAGCTGCTGCTCCCTGTGAAGTTGTCATAAAATTTGCATTTTTGTGCTAGGTGAGGATGGGGGTTCTTTATTCTACAGTCAAAAAAATTACAACCTTCTGCAGTGTCACATCATCTACTTTTAGGCAATACAGTGTTTTGGGTGACCATTGTAGTACAACTTCAACATTGTCAAGTACAAAAATAAGTTGAAAATAAATAGAATATGAGGCTGGTGAATAACTTTTAAATGGCAGTGATTATGCACAGACTCAAAAAAACAATTCTCTGCACCGATTGAGCTCACAGAGCTGAGATATAAAATGAAATAAAATACACAGAGAAGGAAGATGATGCAGAATTCACAAAAAAGACATGGTGGAGCCTATGCACTAATAATTTTTTGTCACTGCTTGTCTTGAGAAGCAGGTTTGAAAGACTGTGGTGAAAGAAATCAAAGATGTGAAATAGAAATGAGCCATTGATTCATGTTCTTCAAAATGCTTGAATGCTTTTTAGGTCATTGGCCATCATATTTTAGATGACCATATGCCTGACATTAAGTTTCAGAAGAGTTGCTGTAGGTGGTAAGGGGTCATGTCCTTGGCAAAACTGCTGTTCTGCTGTTACAGCAGGATGAGTTTACAGGAAATGTCAGGTTTTTTTACTGTGAAAAAAATGCTTAATTAAAAGATACTGTAAATTATTGTGTGGAGAAGTGCCTTGTCACAGAATTTTGTCTTTAAGTATTGCATTTTGTTAATCTCTGAAAAATGTACTGGGGAAATATGGGTTAAATGTGTGTGAGGAATAAGAGCTCCAGACACAACTACATTAGCAACAAAACTTGTAGTCATTAGAGTTGTGGTTTTTTTAAACTCAAAATTGTTCAGGTTCAAATCTCATGAAGGAACTCATTAACTATGTGTGAAAGTAGGTTACATGCATTAATATATAAATATGATTAAGCATGGTTGGTTTTTTTTTTTTTCTTTTTTAAGCTTACTCATGTCTTCTCCTCAGGCTTTCAAGATGTAAAGAACCAAAAATACATGTACCTAGTACTTGTAGGGCACGTTAAGAATGGCACGTTTGTATTACCAACCTTTGCAGAGCCTAATTTTTACTTGCTGCCCATCTCTCTTTTTATCACCCAGGATCTCTTTTAGTCCAGCTGGTCTTCACATTGGGTAGAATTGGTCAGGTAGGTTGCCAGTGTTGGAGCATTGTGTTTCCAGCCAAGGGTAGTGTTTCTGTGGCTCTTTCTGGGGACAGAATTAATCTCCACCTTGTACCTAGTCTGTGCAAGTCCCATGTATTTTGTGTGTTGGCTTTTCAAAGAAAATCAGTTTAGGCTTCTATAGAAACAGTTATTGCAGGAGATGCCAGAATTTCCTGCCCCTGTGTTTTAAGGGTAGCTGATGCCAAAGCTCTGCTTTCACAGGCTGCTACAGTCTCCAAAGGCCAATTGATCCAGGTTCCTCTCATCTGAAAAATTTCAATATAAAGCTCAGAAAAATCCATTAACTAATTTCAGAAGTAAAACTTGGAATAAAGATAAGTGTTTATATGAAACTTGAAGTGAAGCAGTGGAAGTATGAGTTGGTGTGGTGTTTTCAGTGTCTGGCTGTGTCATTATGTGCTGTAGCTGTGGGCAAGTTGGTGGGTGAGTTCAGAAACTGTAGGGTTTGCATGAATGCCTAGTTTAGGGTGTGAGTAGGAAAATAAGTAGGCATGGACTTTGTGAGGGGGTGGTTGGGTGTGAGCAGAGTCTGTGTGTGCTGAAGGATTTGTGCAGCCACAGAGAGAGGAGCGTTACCTGTTTTTTGGTTTTGCATGGAAGCTGTTTGGCTGATTGGTTATGAGTAGGACACTTGTAAATTACAGTGATGTGTTTTCCCACTAGTTATTTGGCAACTGGATTATCCATGCAGCTCAAAGATAGCAGCTTCAGTGGGGAGAGGAAAAAAGACCTGAAGGGGCCACAGCAACACATGGAAGTGTTGGTGTCATGGGTCCCACCTGCCTGTCTGATCCACAGGGTGACTTCTGCAAGTACAGAAAAATAATAAAGACCCATTTCATTTTCAAATATTCAGTCTGTGGGACCAGTGAGACTTTTAATTTTTGTGATAGTCTGGTTCTTGAGGTCTTGCCTCAACTGCTTAATGCCAAGTGGTTTGAAGCTCTCTCAGGGCAGTGAGGTCTGGGGTGGCTGTGTGAACTCCTACAGAACTCCCTTATATATACAGGTTTATCTAATCCCTCTGTGTGCCCCTGGAGCAAATCCTGCCATTTACAAAACACAGAAGTCTCCCTGCATATCTCTAACATCTTGTGGTATGTTCCTGAGCCTGAGAAAAGGAGGGTTCCTTGGGAAGAAACCGCCATAGGACAAAGCGTGGTTTGGCTCAAGGTGATGTTGCTGTGCATCCCAGAGCAGTTACATTCGAGCCAGGTTAGCTCTTGGTTTTCTCCTCTGTAACAAATCAGCCAGAAAACTGCAGGTTTTTTTGTAGCACTCATTGTCCTGGCAATTGCCTTAATGTAGATCCATTGCCCTGGTTTAATTTATTTAGTTTGAGAGCCTGGTGTAAATCACAGTGGCGTAAGAGGGCTTTTACCAGAACAAGCCATGCTTGCACCAGTAGGTTTGGCCTAAGTTGTGGCATATATCCGCCAACCTTTTACAGGATAGATTGTGTCCAAGTATTCCTGGTATCCTCAGCAGTAGCAGCAGATGTTCCCATCTGAACAGATCTGTCACTGTCTGGCATGAGTCGTTCCTGGCCAGCTGAAACTTGCAACTCTTTATATTTTGCTCACTTACTGTCTGCTTGCCTGGATCACGGGGAGCATGTGGGAACTACCTGAACAAAGAGGATATTTAAGCCCATATTCTTAGACGAACTTAATGTTGTTACGCAGGGATTGTGCTGCTCCATTACAAATTGAATTAAGACATTTTTGTTACCTCAGCAAGTTTTGTCTTTGATTTTCACCCATCTGCGTGAGCAGACTGCAGATGGCTGTATGTGTTCTATACTGTTCCCCAAGGCTTTTCAAACTTGGTAATGGACCAGTAATCATATTTAAATCTTTTTTCAGATGAGCATAATATAACTAAACAAGAATGTGAATGTAAGGTTAAGTTCACTTTATTTTTACGTATTTATAAATAGCTGTACTGCCTGTAAATGGGTTTTGGTCAGAAATAACCTGACAGCATTTGCATCTTCTCACTTGTCCTGTTCAACCTCCTGACATTGCTGAAACTCTGCAGACCTTGTAAGACCCTGCACAGCCACGGCCAATGCCAAAATAGATTTCCATGGGGATGTGGCAGGTCATGCCCCCCAGCTCTGAACTTCTGCCCTTTTCCTCCGTGTGCTGGCACTTGGAGCATTAGCAGTTGTCACGAGGGCAGCCTGCTGAGACACCATCCCTGTGTGAATGTGGCTGGGAGCATCTGAGGGTGCTGGTGTGGGAGGTGGGACGGGATGTCCCTCCTGCACCCTGGAGGTGCGACTGGGCACTTCTTGTTACACCTGTTGGACGATGAATATTGTACAGCAAGGTCAAGTGGAAGCCAACACATGCTAGTAGCTTCTGCTGCTTATTTCCTGGTACCTGCTTTGTTTTTATTGATGTTTACAGAGACCTTTTGTAGTGTTTTTAAAACTTTTTTTTTTATTTGGGACACATATGGAAGTCTGGAACACAAATGGCAGCTGGAGCTGGGAGCTGTTTGGTTGTCAGGACCTTGTGCTCCCAAGTTCTGCTTTAGCCAAACTGTGCTGTGCTTGTGCCAGGGCTTGCTCCCTCTTCACTGGGTGTGCAGGGCAGTGTTGTGGTAACTGCACTGTCAAGGAGGGCCTAAAGCCATTGTTGTCTTCAAGGTTTCTTTTGAGAAGTTTGTTTCTGGCAGTCTCCGGGGAGCTTTGGAGGCTGCTCTGGCAGTAGGAAGTCAGGAACAGATCAGGCCAGAATTTGCTTCCAGACATTATAAGCTGTATTTAAAATTAGGCGTAGTTTTGGTTTGGTTTTGATTTTTAAAAAAATAAATTGGAATGTTTCCTATTATGTTTTAGTGGTAGCTGAGTTGTAAAGTCTCCGTAACTTTGAGAGGCAATAAATCAAAATAGTTACCTTGGCCAGCAACTCAGAAGTTGCCTGGCAGAGCTCAGAAGTGCCTACACACATGTTATGTTTGGGTATGACTTTGAGGGGCAACAGTGATAAAGATGTGTTAAAAGTGTATGGTTTAAAAAGGGATTTAGAAATCACTATACCAAGCTTGAATGGGGAGTTGTTAATTATATTCCTGCTCCAACAAGCCCCTAGAGATGGCCTGAAGGGAAGAAGCCATAAGGCTCTTACCCAGCCCAAAATAGTAAAAAAATACAGTTGGGCTGCTGCTACACGTCAGGCAAAGGGAGAACTGGGAATCAGAGCATCTTGTTTACCCAGGAGAACTAGAGATGAAATTTCTTGTCCCTTCTTTCAATCTGGAGACACACAGCTCATCTGCGTGCCTGACGTAAGAGGCGAGTTGGGATGGAAGGTGTGGCAGGATGGAGCTGCTTGGGATGTCTGGGTAATTTATACTCTGTAGGTTGCTTTTACACTTGCATTAATTGCCTTGTTTGGCAGAACTTTTTTTATTAAAAAAATCTCTTTTAATAATTTCTTTTTTCTTTTTGCTTGATTTAGAATGTATTTTGTGGCTGGAACTGGGCTGCTCTGAAGTTGCTGATGTGTCTGGAGCTGATGAGTCTGAAATGCTTGATTTGTGTTTTGGTTTTTTTGGTGGTGGGTTTTTTTTTAATTCTTTGAACCTGTTTTGTTTGTGTTGGTCTCAGCTGCACTTATGAAAGGAACTTCTCCCTGGTGTGGACTGACAAATGTGAACAGCAACTAATGGTTTGAAAGGATTTCTTCACTGTCTGTTGAGACTCCTATTTTGTGAATTATGCAGAGGTTTCTCTCTGTCCTGGTACTGAGTACCAATGCAGTGTCACCTATGCACAGGGGAGTCTCCACTCCTGTCTTTGTCTCTCACATTTTATCTTTGCCATGGCTTAATATTTCAAAAAAAAAAAAAAAACCCCAAAATAAATCCCTGCTTATGCACAGCTCTGAAATTCCTTGTGCCTATCAAGGAAATACGTTCTTAATACCATGTAGTGGCTGGTTTATGTCCTCAGGCACGTTGGTTTACATCCCCTGGACAATGTGGGCTGCCTGGTGCAGCTCTTGTTTACAGACATGGTGAGTGCTCTCCATTGGAGACTACTGTGCTGATGAAATCTATGTTCCTGGTTCCTTTTTCCTCTTGGCTGTATCATTGCTTTCTGTGAAAGTCTTGCAGATCTGTGTTTTCCAGCTCTGGGCATATCCAGAATTCTGGTGCTTCCCTCAGCTGAATTCCAAACATCTTCCAGCTGTTCCATGACACTACTCATGCACTTATAATTTTGTCCATTTGACTTCATACATACCAGCAATTATGAAAATCTTTCTCTGACTCTGTTGCTTATTCCTACCAAGTTATTTGAGGATAAGTGAGATATAAAAACCTGGTTAATCCAAGTTTTCCCAGCAGATTTATTGGTGCTTTTTAAATAATGATGTTAGTAAGTTACAGGAATATTTTGGTAATTAGACACAATGCTACACAATATTGCATTTCTTAAATATATTTAACAGCAAATTTAGCAGCATAGATATGACACTGTACTTTTTTCTTTTAAAAAAGTAATTTTTAGCAAGTTTAAAGCAGAGTTAATTTAAAAGAAGACATATTTTCAAGTAAGAAACTGTTCATTTCTTGACTTAAAACTCTATTTCAAAATTGCCTTCCTTTGGTTTTCTGAGGAGGTCCTAGTTTCAAACTACTACCTAAAAAGTGTAACACTGATGAAAATTGTCAGTTTAGTGAGTGGACTCAAGTGTCATGTGGTGTGGTGGTGGGTAGAGCAGGAAAATCTCATCAATATGATACAGATTTAGTTACTTGAGGAGGTGTTCTGATGAGGGATCCATGCAAACTAGCATGCTCCCCTCAGAGGAACAGGGATTAGATATGTTTTTTCGCCTTTTAAAAACAAAGGACAAAAAACCAGACCAAACCCAAGCCACTTTTCTAAATCCAATGGCAGGTGTTTCTGTCACAGGAAGGTCCATCACAGATGAGCAGCTGACTGCTGAACCAGGTCTACTCCACCACATCACAGATGAGCCTGAGCTGTGCTTCGTGCCATGCATGAGGTGCACAAACCACAGGTGCCCAGCAGCTCACCTGCATGGCTTGTGTTGGACTTGTTTGCAAGCTCAGCTGGTGCACTTGCTTGGTTGTTTTCCATGCTGGCTAAAGAAACCGAAGTAAAAGGAAATATCAGGTTCTTGGTGCTGCTGAGAACTGCCAGGGTCCATTCTTGGGCACAGCTTGTTGAGTGTGTGTTCTGTCTACTTAGGGCTAACTCACATGTTTAGGCAAGACACGCTTGTTGAGGGTAGATTTCCAATTTAGATTACAGTCTAGCTCTGGATGAGCTCAGTGTAATCAGGGTAATTTCAGATTTTCATGGTAAACAAGCTCTTCATTGAGCAAAGCCCATGAGCCCTGGATGTGTCCCCTGTGCTGCTGCTGAAGGAATTGCCTTGTTCCCTTTCTTATGGGAGGGGAAGAAGCCACATTGTTGGCCTGACTTAAACTTTTCAATAGGTGAAAAAAATTAAGCTTTATGTCATAGTGTTTGTTTGTCTAAAAACAAACAAAGCAACTTCTGCAAGTTTTTGTGCTGAGCTGTTAGGTGGACTCTTTGCCTTGAGATCTGAAATTGGAGTTACAGATAATCTTAAGTAGAGAGACACAGGAGAGGCATAGCCAAAATCCTCTGAGAGCTGGCACCCTTTGCAGGGTGTGGTGAAGACTAGCTTTTATGTGTGGTGCTAAAGGCCAGGGTGCGACCTCAAAGGAAACCTTCTGATTTGGTTGTAAAATCTCTTTTTGGAGGATGGCGGTGGGTGGAGTGAACTGCTGCATCATGTTTTTATGTCTGACCTGTTTAATAATGTGATTATTAAGGGGTTTTTTTTGCACGTAGAAAGACCAGCCTTTATGGGAGAAAATGTTGGAGGGATAAAGGCAGACAAATGAAAAACTTCACCATTAAAATGGTCAGTCCTAAGTAGGACTTCATTAGATTTACCATGAAAAACTTGTACTTGAAAGACTCAAACCTACATAAGAAAGTCCAGACCAGGAGGAGACTAAATTTGACCTTATGTTTGCATCAAAAGCAGATTTTTAAAGTTTTCCTCTTAGTGATGCAAAATCTCCAAGTACTCACTTGCCATTTTTGGGACTGAGTCATCCTTGTGAGCATGTTTTGGGTTTGGTGCATGTCTTTGCTGGAAACATTTGTTGGAGACATGACTTCTTTTTAAAGTGCTGATGCTCTCTGGAGAAGGCCAAAACAATGGTGCAGGTAAAGGATAAATCATCAAACCCCAATTTTATTACTCTTTGGTTTGGAAGGATGGCTTTGCTACTTCAGTAATAAAGTTTGCTAGTGTGGCAATACTGGCAAAGCGTGTGCAGACCAGCCTTTATGGTTAATCTGGAGCAAAATCATTAATTTGGGAAGACAGCTCCTTTCCAAAAGACAAGTGTCTCCCTCTAGTCTCCTGCAGTCTGGTTCCTGACACCCTGCAGTGTAAGTAGGTCAGCAAACTGTGTTTGCACCACGATGATGTAAGAGCAGGTAAAAGTTTTGTGTTGCAAAGCATCAAACCCAAAGTGTCTCTCTTGTTTCCCAGATTTTTTGGTGGCTGTTCACTGTAAATATCAACAACCTGCTTGAGGTGAATGTGGTCTAGAGAATTCTTGTAGGCACAGGCTTTGCAGACAGGTGTTTTCTGTGCTTGTTTAGGTACCAATATACCAGCACTCTAAGGATTAAAGCTTTCCAAGAGTTGTGCTCTTGTTCTCTTTATAACGTATGTGACCATTGTAAAAACACATCAGTTGTCTTTTCTTAACAGTTTACAGATAAGGCAGAGATTTCAAAGATGAAAATACTCCCACAAAATCATGTCTGACTCAGGAAAGCAAGTGTTGGTGGTGGCTGAGTTCTTCATTTGAATTTTCATTTTGTTTGTTGTGTTGTCTGGTTGAGTTTTTAAAAATTATTCTTCCCATCCTGTAAGGTTTTGACTGTAACATGTAAGAAAACCAAGTATTCAGACACATGGACTCTTTCTCAATCTCTTCTTAGTCATCTTGACTGTCCCACAACAGTGCTCTCACAGGGATTGACTGTAAGGTCGGAAGGATGGTTGTGTTTTGATCTGTTTTGCTGTTCTAAAGTAACAATGAGTTGGAAGATCCAGCTTAATTTTAACAAGAACTGTGGACAATCTTAAGTTACCTGTTAGTTTGCTTTTTGCTTGTGGGTTTTGTTTATTTTTATTATTTGAATCTGTTTTATGTATGTTATTAGATGTGAATTGTCATTCCTAGCAGTATCAACATCAGTTCTTAAGCCCCTCTTTTCATTTTGAGGATTCACCTTGCTTATACTGCTTGCATATACAGAAGAGCTACTGGAATTTTTATCCTCATTCTGCCTTATGTGGAGCGTTTGAGATGACTCATTAGGATTGTATTCCTTAAGTGATGTGGAACAGCAGATTCTAAATTTGTCACACAGACAACATCAAAACACGACATCAACCCATTTGTTCTTAGGCCACTGGCTCAAGGTGTTGTGTGTGCCAGCAGTTTCCTGATGAGGCACAAGATGTTGGGGTGGATGTTGAGCATTTAGAACAGTTTATGTTACTGGAAGCAATTGCAACTTGCAACGATGATCTTAATTAAAAAATGGAAAATACTGTTTAAAACCATGTGTGGAGTCAAGCTGCTCAAAATTAAATTACTTGAGGAGGCAGGATGAAGATGTTGCCTTGTTTCATTTCCTCCAGCTCTGTCTCAGCTGTGCTCTTCTCCCAGCTCATGGGTTTTTTGGTTGGCTGGGATAGTTGTTTCCCTCTAAATCTTGATATTCTGGTCTTCCATCTGAATTGAGGAAGACTGAGGCAGCCTTTTCTGCCATGATTTGGCAGCTTGGAGTGCTTTTAAAGTAATTAGAAATGTTGTCCTCAGTAGGAAGCTGTCACATGCCTGTGTTGGAAGCAGCTGTGCTGCAGCTGGCGCATCTCTGCACCTTGGGCTGCTGGTTGGCACTTCCAGCTCAGCCACACAAATCACAGGCTGAATAAATCACCCTGAGGAGGAGTGTGGCAGAAAGAAGGCATCCTCCTCCTGGGATGCTGACAGAATGAAAAGCCTCTGCTTAAGCATAGCTGGTAACTTACTTTCTAAAGTGAAATTTGATAGGGGATAAGGGTTAAATATTTCTCCATGTGCTGCCCATTGTCTTTCTGAACTGAGAACAAACGTGTTTGGAAACTTTCTCGTTCCGTCTCTGTGTGTTATGACAGGGATGGCCAGGCCTCAGTTTGCTGGTAAGGTGTGGTGCAGGTCACAGCTGGTGTTGGTGTGATGCAAGAAGGGATGTGGCTTCTTGCCCTCTGCTTACACACCTCCTACTTTTCTCTCCTCCTTCAGCTTTCTTTCCATATGGACTCACGATTTTCTTTCTTAAACTTTTCTAGCCCCAAACCTGGTTATAATATGTCCTTGCATCATATATTTCCTCCCCTCTTCCCAACAGCCAGTAGCTGTCCTGCTGTTTTGACGTGAGTGACAAGGAGTACTTCCAGCTGCCTTTGGGAATGGCTCTCTTGGCATAGCTCAGAAGTACTTGTACCAAAATAAATAACCTTGTAGTTTATTAACTAAAAAATTAAAATCATGTGGCAGATGGATAACTATTGCTTCCCATGACAGATGATAGGAACAAAACTTAATCTGAACTGGGAAGCATTTGCATAAGGTGAATGTTTGCCTACATACGAGTGTCTGTGACTTTGAAATAATTCGATTTGTTCTCAAGGTTATTTTTCTACTTTGACTTTGTGTTTTGGCCTTGCATCAGGGGCTAGGTCGTTTCTTTTCAGATTACCAACTGTTGATGCCTGAAAAAGTACACAGTAATTAGAACACCTAGCCTGATACAACCCAAAAACTCTGAACAACACTTTCTTGTTACTAGGAGGTGTCAGTGTAAAGTTCATGCAATCAGGTGATTTAGCTTGGGTGTGTACAGGTGATGCTAAGATGAAAGTTAGTGATAAAAAGCACGAGTCCTTCCCCTAATCTCCCCATTAGTGCTGGCATCAACATGCTTATTATATTGGACCTGTTTTAAGCCCCACAGTGTGTTGGACTAGGTTCTGTGTAGATGTTGCTGTGTATTTGATGTAACAGCTACCCACAGGTACCTGACACGGGGAAGATCCAGGGAGCACCCAACTGTCTTTTCTGCTGAAGGAAGCCAGACACTGTCAACCGTGATACATTTTATGTTAAATTAAAAGAAAACACAGTTTCATTCCGGGGAACAAGAAGCCCCTTTTGTTACAAAACAAGAAACCCAGAATTAGAGTGCAAGTGGAGGTAGTTTGGATAGATTTGAAAATGAGTGTAAAGAAGCCTTTGCTCTGTGCTAGAGTTGAAAAGGCACATTGCCCTGTGTGTATATGCTCTGTGGCTCATCTGGAGCTTGTAGACATGAAAAATGCACATTGCACATGGGCAAGGATGGCTGGAATTGAGGTACACGTTGTACATTCTGCTGGAAATGCACATTTGGGTTAGGAGTTTTCAGCTGACAAGCTGAAAATCAGTGCCTGCTATTGCAGCATGCGCATTAATGGGAGTCACATAATTTTCCTAATCTCCTTCCAAGTGTTAGGAAATAAACAATTTCCTAATCCATGCCATGTTGTTGTTGTTATTTGTAGGGTAACTTGTGCCAGGTGCTGTACACACAGGGCAAAGCAGCTTCAGCCCTGGTGCAGTTGTATGTGGGCACCAGCACTGCTGTTGCTGGGTGTTCTGCAGAGTAGAAAAGGGATGTGAAGACAGGACCACAAGTATGATGAACTAAAGGGCTAAAATTACTGTCTGTATTCACACGTAAAAATAGCTCCTTACAGCCTAAGGTTTTATTTGATGTGAGTTACAGCTTATTTTTGAGAAACTAATTTATTCCGATATGAGTAAGAGAGGCAGAATCTGCCCTTAGCTAAGACCTATTTATGTATTTGCTCAGTATGAGTGTGGATAGCAGGAGGCTGTGACAGACTGGACACTTTCAGCTTAGCAAAGCCACAGCTTTTCACATTAAGAAACTAATTCTATCTAAGAGTATATTCAAATGAATGTTAAAAGTTATATAGGCTTTTATTTTAATGTGCTGTGCTATAGATCTAGGTCACTATATATACACAGGGGTAGTGAAACAACCTTTCTGGTCTTTATATAATGTATTCTTCATTGACGAAAATGTGGAAAAATATGTTAAAAATAATCTTTTATTAGCTCTCGTGGCTGTTTGCACCAGACTGGTGGATGCTGCTCCCTTTTGAACATTTAAAGTTGCCTTTCCTGGAAGAAGTGTTTGCACTGACAGCTGGTGGAAAGCAAAGTGTCTGCTGTGCTATTATTACCTCCTTACCTTTTCCCCTAGCTCCCATCGTTCTATTCACAGGCACATCACAGTGCTCCTGGTGTGTTTAAAGAAATGGCTTGTAAGTGAAGTGTCCACTGATGTAGATGAGTATTTAAAGCTCTGCTGAGCAGCACATGGGCTGTTTGCTGCAGCTGTGAGTGCATGGCTTGGTTACAGCCAGGCATAGCATTAGGCTGATAACATCATAAACTACACAAAATGGTAATGCAATCCAAATGTTTGTGCTGCCAGTGAATATTCTGATCACATCTGCTAACTCTAATTATTTCTTTCTTTGTAAAAAAAAGTTTTGTTTTGCTTTGGGTTTTTTTCCACCTTTATCAAAGCGAATTCTTGTGTTTCATCTGTCAGCAGAGCTGCTGTTGGAAGGTCTGAGTGAAGTTTTTGAATGCTTGTGATGAATGAGCTGGGATAAAAAATATTTTGTCTCTTTGATGGCCTGGGTAGTTTGCAAGGCTGACATATTTGCTCAGTTTGGAAATGTGATGAGCAGTATCAGACACCATACCTACATGCTAATTCAAGAGACAGTTTTCCCATCACACTGGAAGGTTTTAACATCTCTGTTGTAGTTCAAGTGATCCATAGCTAGTGTTTGTTTCTTCATAAACTGAGAGCAAGCAATGCCCACATTTTGAACTTTCCTATTTTTCTTTTATCTTCTCTTAGAACAAAATTGAATTACAATCCTCCAAAGGATGATGGCTCAACATACAAGATTGAACTCGAAGGGATATCTGTTGATATCATGAAAGAGATACTAGATTACATCTTCAGTGGGCAGGTATGGTATTAAAAAATCCCCTAAACCTCAGTTGGACTAGTTGGGAAAATAACTTGAGTTTTAGCACTGCTATCCTGAAGGATGTTTAAAGCTTTGTGATAAAACTTCTGTCAAATGGGGCTGTGAATGTGAAGTAGGCTCTGCAGGAGTTGTCTCTGCTCTACTTGTGCAGCCAGGGAGGACTTTAAAATTTAGAGTTGATGCCAAATGCTTGGATTAAAATTGGTGGCCACCTTCAGTAACGTGTTTTAAAACAAGCAGCGTTTGTCAGCTGTGCCAGAGGACTGTGGTTTTCTAGCCATACAGATGGAGACCCCATCACTGAGCATTACAATACACCAGGCACCCTCCCTCCCTGACCCTTGTGCCCACCTCTCTGTCCTCTTGTCAGATCTGCCTGCCAGGAGCCTCAGCAGGAATTAAAATTGGTGTGTCTGGTTTATTCGGAACCAGACTGAGATTGCTGAATGAGTTTAACTTTCAGCAGAGAAAGAAAAGGCAGATTTGGCTTGAAATTCATTCCTGGATATGCATATTAAAAAATCCTTTATTTATTGCAGTGAAACTCATTTTAGGTTCCTGGATGAGATGAGCAATTTTATGGTTGGTTGCTTCAGGAGCAAAATTTCTGCTCCACACCTTCTGTCAAGCAAATGCCTTTCCATCCCTGTGTTAATTAATAAATGGTTAGCAGTCATATCAGTTTCTCCTAATTTTTGCACTGGCATTAATACTCCATTTTTCAGCCACTGAGAATGGGTGTAATGAATGCGGGCATGTCATGGAACAAATGAGTGATAGTAGCTATAACTTCTAAATTAATTCTTGCAGATCAGGCTAAATGAAGAAACTATCCAAGATGTGGTACAGGCAGCTGATCTCCTGCTGCTTACAGACTTAAAAACTCTCTGCTGTGAGTTTTTAGAAGGTTGCATAGCTGCTGAGAACTGTATTGGTATTCGGGACTTTGCACTGCACTATTGTTTGCATCATGTTCACTACCTTGCCTCAGAGTATCTGGAAACTCACTTTCGAGATGTCAGCAGCACAGAGGAATTCTTGGAACTGACTCCTCAAAAACTGAAAGAAGTGCTGTCGATGGAAAAGCTCAATGTTGGAAACGAAAGATACGTCTTTGAAGCGGTGATTAGGTGGATTTCTCATGATTCAGAATCCAGAAAGGTCAGGACATCCCAATGTTTGTGTTTTGAATGTGGCACAAGTTGGAGTGTTTATTCTAATCAGTGGGAACTTGAAATAGGTCTGTTTCTTTCAGGACTAATCTTGCACTTACAGAATTAATTGAATTTTGCCTGAAATGCAGACCATGGTATTGCAGTAAAAGGGTGGAAGCTGTGTTGATGATGCATCAGCTGCTGCCTTTATTATTTAGTGGGCATTAAGAAAAAAAGTACCATTTTGGCATTTGATGATATAATCTTTTTTATGTGGTAAGAAAGTAAATAATATGTTTATAGACAAACTTTGGGGACTTGATGCATTTTCTTACTAACATTAAATTGTATAGTTTATTACTTCCCAATATCAAAAACTCTCAAGTATTTGCTAAACACAGAAGCATCTGTATGTCCAGGTGCCTCGGTGCTGGGGGTGATTTTGTGTCACTGTCCCTCCCCTCAGGTCCACATGAAGGATGTCATGTCGGCAGTGTGGGTCTCAGGCCTGGACGCGGCGTACCTGCGCGAGCAGATGATGAGCGAGCCGCTGGTGCGGGAGATCGTCAAGGAGTGCAGCAACATCCCCCTGACACCCCCGCAGCAGGGAGAGGCCATGCTGGCCTCCTTCAAGCCCCGGGGCTACTCGGAGTGCATCGTGACTGTTGGCGGGGAGGAGCGAGTGTAAGTGTGCAGTGGCATCGCAGCTGGTTGTAGTGCCAGTGCTTGTGACACTCTGAAAACAGAACAGACAGAATATGTGCACCTATTGCTTATTACTCTGTCACTTCAGTTTGTTTTAGGTTGGTCACACACACCTCAAATACCTTTGGGAATGATTCAGCAATAAATAGGTATTTTATTTCTGACATTCAGTGTGTAGTAAAATTAGAGTAGGGTTGTTTGTTCGGTAACTGTTCGCTGTTTTTTTTAACTGAATAGATTTTACTTGAGCACAGAACATTAGAGAAACACCTTTCTGATTACCTGAAAAGCATCTATAACAAAACTAAAAAGTAATGAATGTGTGCTTTAAACTGTTTTGTTTAATAGATGTGGTTCCAAAAAACAAAAAGTCATTATTGGTGCATCTGAGATAAGGTGAAAATTCCTATTCCACACAATAATCCCTTTCTTTTCTGGAATATCCCCTGCAGCAGAAGGGAGAGTTCTGTCCTGTTTAAATAAATTTTAGCATTCAGATGTTAGCTCTTTATAGAAGTGTAGTAAACCACTCAGATAACATTTTTCATGTCAGTTTGTGAATCACTTTACTTAGACATTACTAATACTCTCCATCATTTCTTAGCTTGTTCAAAGTTCATAAAAAAGGTTGCAGGCAGATACAGTAGGAATGAAGTGAATCAGCTTTTTATGTCTCCAAGTCTGTACAAACTCAATTTACATGTTTGGTTTGGGGGTCTTCTCCTTACCAGGGAAATGCCACGTGATGAATATACACAAAAACAAGAATGAGCAAGCTTTGGACACCAGGTGTTAACAGTGAAGTCGTAAAACTCTGTCTTTGTCTTTCTGGTTTTGTTTGTTCCCTCCCCACCCTGTGTTCAGATCACGGAAACCAACCTCAGTGATGCGGTGTATGTGTCCTCTTTATGATCCCAATAGACAGCTCTGGATTGAACTTGCTCCTATGAGTATTCCAAGGATCAATCATGGAGTATTGTCAGCAGGTAAAGGGGAACTTTGTCTTTGTAAAGTCAGTTGTGAAAACTTACCAGTGCCTCAAAATCTGAGATACAGCTTATAATAATATATTTCCTTTAAGATTGGCTGCACTGGGGTTATTTCATGCTTCCCCTTTGTCTGCCCAAAACTGTACTTGATTCTGTGAAAATCCCTGTCATCTGAGTGTCTTAAAGTCACTATTCCTGCAACATTTTGTGGGAATCTGCTACATCTGTCTCTCCAGGAGTATTTAATGTTTTAAGTAAATTCTAGTTGCTGCATCACTGGATATGTTGAAGGGTGTCTGCAGGGATAGGCTTGAGTGAGATAAAAGTATGTGCTTTCCTTCTCCAGTCCAGAGTCTGACCTGTGACTGGTCTGAATCTCCTGGTGAATTCCAGAATACAGCTCACCAGTCACGTTGTTTTGCTCAGTGTGCAGGTGTGAGCCCTCTTCTTGAGAGTCCTGTTCTTAAGATCATGTTACATTTTGTTTTACAGAAGGATTTTTATTTGTGCTTGGTGGTCAGGATGAAAACAAGGGAACGCTAAGCTCTGGAGAGAAATATGATCCAGACACCAATTCATGGAGTTCCTTACCACCAATGCTTGAGGCAAGATCTCTATCTAACTGTTGGGATTTAAGTTTTTACTTTGGCAAAATGTTCCTTTTCTTCTGCAAAATTTTATTCTGAATCTCCAGTCGCTTGCATCTTACACATTCAAAATCATGCTACAGACTGACTTCTGTTTATATCCTGTTGTTCTTGTGGTCTGATGCTGACTGCTGGATCTGGAAAAACTAAACAATTGGTGAAGAGCTAACTGTAAGATGAACTACAAAATTTCAGGAATTTCATATTGAATCAGTCCTATAGTATACTTAAAGTTCTGCGTATACTGGCCTTCTAAAACAAGAGACCTCTGAGATGGACAAAGGGATCGGACTGTGCAGAAAAGATGGACAGAGGACTGGCCAACATACAGAACTTGGCTTGCACAGACATACTTAGGTTTGGTTTGAGTTAATGCTTCCTTCTTCATAATTACATTCCATCAAAAAGTAACAGTTTGTTATTTGTAAACATATATCCTTAATACACCTGTGTTTTTATCTTTGTAAATCAGCACAAGGTGTTTATTAAGAAGTTGTTTACCACAGGATTTTCCTCTTTGCAATCTCTGGTTGACAAAGGCATGTAGATTTGGCTACAATTTTAGTTATGATGCATTAAGTTTCCTGCTTGTGATGTGTTTGCTGTGAGACTGAGAGTAGCTGGGCTCATACATGCAAAATAGAAGAGCTGCCTTTGCACAGAGAATGGGTCCAGGCTTTGCTGCTATAGAGACCTGAAAGCAACAGCTTCATTGTGGAGGCCACCACTATGGGAACTGAAATGTGGCCAGGCTCTCTGTTCTTAGAGTTCTCTGTGGTCTGTTTGGCTTCTGCTGCTCTTTTTTTTTTTTTTTTTTTTTTTCTTTTAATAACCTTTGTTTTGTTTAGTTGATTAAATTAATAATCTTATGCTGGTGTTTAGGACTTCACCATTAATAAAAAACCCCCAAAATAAAACAAAAGCCAGGCATAATGCCAATAGCACTTTGCAGACAGATACTCTGAAAAATAAGATTGTATTCATTTATTCACAATGGCAGTTATGTTTTTCAATGGTGACTTTATTGCTATTCCTTAGGCACGACATAATTTTGGTGTGGTAGAGATTGATGGGATTCTGTATATTCTGGGAGGTGAGGATGGTGAAAGGGAGCTGATCTCTATGGAGAGCTATGATATTTATAACCGGACCTGGACCAAGCAGCCAGACTTGACCATGGTTAGAAAGGTAAGAACAGCATCCTGTATTATTGTGTTACTTATTGTTAACCATTCAATGCAGATATATATATAAATATATATAAAAATATATATTTTAACCTTTTGCTTCAAGTAGAAGCTGTAGCAAATAGTCTCCAAATGAAAAGAGACTGAGCAGCTTCTCTATTTATACACCAAAACTAAACTGTGGCTGAGCATTTTTATGCCTGGCATTGTTTGACACATAATACAGGCAACCCAAATGCCTCTGTATGTGTATATATACTCTATACTCTAAATACTGTGCACTTGTGTGTCATTTTAGATATATTTTTCTTTTTTTTTTTCATAAGATTGGCTGCTATGCAGCTATGAAGAAGAAAATCTATGCAATGGGTGGAGGCTCCTATGGAAAACTCTTTGAATCTGTGGAGTGTTACGACCCCAGGACTCAGCAGTGGACAGCAATCTGTCCTCTCAAAGAGAGGAGGTAAGGGAAGATGGAAGGGGGGAACTCAATTGCTTTTCCAGCACTCTGATGAGAGGAAAGTGTCCTTTTTCTGATGAGCCTGTGAAGATGGCTTATGAATCTCATCAGGTCTTTCTGAGTCATGGTGGCTTGTAGTTAACATGTGGCTTAATAAAGATGAGCATTCAAGCAGTAAATACAAATTTTGTAGAAATACAGTCCTGATGGTACAAGCAATGGTTCCCTGATGCAAAATGAAAATTAGAAATTATGGTTCAATTGGAATGTCAGAATATTTTTTAGAAATAAATATTTTTGCTGTTTTTTTCTTTTGTGATCTGAATTAGGTGCTCAGAATTCATACCAATGACTCATCTCATCTTGTTGGATATTTAAGGCATCTGTGTGTATAAATAAATAAAAGAGTAAAAGACGGAGAAAGTTCAGAAGGGTATGCAAAATGGTTTTGATACATTGCATTAATATTTTTTCCTCATTTGGATTTTCAGATTTGGGGCAGTGGCCTGTGGAGTTGCCTCTGAGCTTTATGTATTTGGTGGGGTCAGGAGTCGTGACGACAGCCAAGCCAGTGAGATGGTGACGTGCAAATCTGAATTTTATCATGATGAGTTTAAAAGGTAAGTGGCTGCAGCTCTAAGTATGGAAAATAACTTGCCATCCAGTCATCTGCCTGTTCCCTCACCCCTTGTTCCTGCACTCCAAAGCATATGAGGTCTGTGCCATGTATCTGTTGCTCATTTTATTTTATATTTCCTCAAGTGTAGGGTCCTGCTGCCCCCACCCCTACTCATGCCCAAGTCTCCTTGTTGAGTGTTCATTACAGGTCTTTACCAACCTAAATGATTCTGTGATTCTATGGAGGAGTGTTTGTCTTTACAGGGATATTTCTTTACAATCCCATCCTATCTCCAAAGATTTGCAGCTTAGGGAATTCCTAAACTAGAGAAAAGAAATGTCATGCATTTCTGTTCCAAGCATTTATAGCTGATGGCACCCATGCAGGCTTTTGCCATAGGAAAGTCACTATGGATGCTATACATCCCACAGCCACCTCACCACACTGCGTGGCTAATCTCCTTCTCTTTGTTTTGAATTTGCTTCTGACTACTTCATTTGTTATCTCTTGGCTCTGGTAGTGGAATCCACCTTACTACATGTGGTAACCATTCAAAATGTTACCTTACACTGGATTTTTTTGTATAGTCACCTTATTCTCCAGTCATAACAGACAAACTTTGGTTCCTCCAGTGGCTTTTTTCTTGCATATAACTGTAAATTGGATTATTCATTTTCAGAAATTAAATTTAAAAAAGACGTTGTGGTCAGATGTTTCAAGATTGTTGGCAAGTGAAGAGATTAGCATGTCTTTATTAGAAGATCAAGACTGATTTATGACAGTGACCTGTATAAAAGGAGACAAAAATAGAACAGTAGATGTAAATTCATTATATAATTTTCTTGCAAGATATGGTTGTAAAGAGACTTTAATTTCTGTATGAAGATGTCTTCTATGTTGTTCAAAGTGATGTCTAAACTAGCTATAATCAAATGAAGCTGAAGACAAACATCCTTTAAGTTGGTTATAGGAAGCAGACAGATCAGAGAGGCTGTTGCTGCTGCTGTTCCCTTAGTGTTTTCTAGCCCTCTGGAGGCTGGGGAAATGCTAGAAGTTTATTAATGGTTTGCAAGAGGTCTTTGAAAGGGAAAGAGCTGTGGAAATAAGTGCTCCCCTCTCTCCTACTTGCTATTTTTAGCTGATTTACTTAAGATATTTCCAGCCTGATTCTGTTCTTCAGAAGGTTATAGCTCATGACTCCTCAGCAGTGACTGCAAACCTGTTTCACTGGTTGATGCAGTTGAACTTCCAGAAGGTGCAGTTAGGGAAGCTGGGAGAGCCCAGCCTGGGTGCTACAGGTGAGTCCATGGTGCCACCTGCTGACTGCAGCACCCACACCTGCCACAGTGTCCTGGATTGGTGTCTCTGCTTGGTGGCATCCCTGAGGCTGTACAGGATTCACAGGGAACATGGATAAAACTCCAGTTGCCCCAGTTGCTCTGGCACCCCAACTGTGGGGTGAGGGCTGTGCTGGCACAGGGCAGGCGAGGCAGCAGAGGTAACCTCGCCTGGAGCTGATGGAGGAAACACATGGGGAGGGCAGCTGAGACATCAGACTTTGCCTTTCTGCTCTGCCACTGCCCTGTCTGAGCCCAGGAATTTAACTCACATGAATCTGTGCTTGCAGCTCAGGCAGGGCGCAGGCTGGGGGTGTTCTTTGGAGCCTGGGGACCAGGGAAGGCTGGGATGGTGGCAGCTGCTGGCTGGGGATGGTGCTGCCAGGGTTTGGAAGGGCCCAGCTCAGCCCAGGGGTGCTGTAGCCAGAAGAGGGTGCAGTGTCCCTGTGTTATGCTCCAGCATTCAGCTCCAGGGTCTGTCAGTTATCCCAGGTTTCATTACCCTCAGAGATCTGTGTAAGGTGGCTCCTTTTTGGGGAGGGTTGTGGCAGTGGCTGTGACACCTGAGCAGTTGTACCTGTGTGGGAAAGAGAGAAAATTGCCATAAAAGGACTTGCCTTCGAAACGCAGTTAGCAAATATTTCTGTCTGCCCGATACTGAGACAAAGTATGTCATTGTCCAGTATTCTTCTTTGAAGCAAGATTGAATTACTGGAAAATTGTAATAATTTCATTATAATAGTGTTTTTCAAATACCATATGAATACCAAGTGAAAGCAGATTGACTCTCTGGAAAATGTGAGGGTATTATATCCTGGGCTGACTGAGAAATAGCAGAAAAAAATCTAAATCTCTTCAAGCTTCCATACTTTACTCAAAATAAGTAATATGCTTTTTTTAAGTCTGTGAAGACCTTATGCTAAGTACTGTAAGTACTAAGTACTTGTGCATTTGATGAGTTTAGCAATTCCACTTGCCCAGTTGTGCATCTTTATTACTCAAATATTGCTCTTTATTACTCAAGAATAAAGCATTAGTGATGCAATAGAGGTTACCACAGGTGGACAATCTCTCTCTATCAGCTCCTTAGTGCACAGCTACTGTGATAGATATACAAAGACAGATCCTCCGTCCTAAACATTGTGCAGTTTCTACGAGGTGATCAATTTATAATTGGAAAGTTCATTTATTTCCTCATCAAGTTTCTGAAGTAAATAAAAGGTGATTAGTCTCCTTCGGACCAGCAGCTTCAAAAAGTCATCGTGGGGCATATCTGAACCCTCAAACTCACACACACTTTTTGTAGTTGCACTGAAGGGATAATGTTGGCACTGTCAAAGCTGAAATATCACATTGACAATGTATGTGTCTATTATTGGCAGAAATGTAACAGTGTTGGGTTAAGAGATTTGTGGAAAGGAGGAATATGTTTGTGAGATGATTTAGAGCAGTGGGTTAGAAGCACAGCATATAGTTCTAGCAGTATCAAACAAAAATTCACAGTGATTTTTTTTAGTAGTTACATACCAATATTGCATACTTTGTAATGAGCTGTGGGCTTTTCCAGCTGTTTTAAAGTGAGTGCAGAAGTCCATTATGTTCCCTTTCTCTGTGAATGGAGAGAACTCTCTGTGGTGTGACTTCAGCCCTGGAATGGTGTTGGTTATGAGGTATTTGCAGCACTGCACACCTGTGTCATCTGCACAAGTTTCCATGTGTGCCTCAGGTCTCATTGCCAGAGCACAGGGTTAAGCATCATCCCAGGCACCCCCAGACTGAGTGTCTGAGTTACAGGTTTTCCTCCAGTGGGAATGTCTAAGGATGTACTTACATTGGTATATAAACATATTAATTCATGTAAGCTGCCATAATTCTGGCTTGAATTGGATTAAAGGATTGAACTTGTTTAATATTGTTTACTTTGACAGTAACTTACTCCAAAATAACTCACAGTGCAGAGTCTTTCAAAATTGTTATTCTTAACCATGACGCAGACTTTTCAAAGACTGGGGATATGCTGAGATCTTCACACTAGCAAAAAAATAAACATTGAGACTCTTGTTAAGCTGTGCTGTATAAACAAGTAATAAAATAAATGAAGTGAGACAGAATAGTAGCATCCACATGAAATGTGAGCAGGGTAATGTAGAAAATAATTCTCATATTTGAAGTGTTGATATAACTGAGATTTTTCAGTTAATAAATGTTTTGTCAGCCTGTCTTTAGAGTCATGTGCATGAGTGAATTTAAGTGAACCCAAAGATAGAAAATGCTGTACGTCAGACTGCAGGGTTTTTGCAGGATGTAGATATTTTTTTCAAAGGCTGTAGATGAAGCTTTGTGTGCATTGTATCCTGCTTTTTATTTTTTTAAATATCGATCAAACTAAAAACAGATTTAATAAATGTGAAAGGGGAAGATGGAAATGTGAAAGTATCCTTCACTCAGTAATCCAGTGTTGGTCTACTCCATAAAAAGCAGGAAGTCTTAAATACAATATTCAAGACCTTGGTGGGTCAGACTTTCCTTCTACCAGAGTTCATAATTTCTAGTACACCTTTTTGCTGCATGTAGGTGTGTGGAGAGTTGGATGATGTCTGTACACACTCAGGTTTTTTCTCTTCAACGTGGATAGTTGGAAATATTTAACAGAGCCCAAACTGACTTTAGGATTCTTTGCAAGAGCTGCTGGTGGATTTCTGTCCTTGAGTATGGCCACTTCTCCCTTTCCCTGGTGGTCTGTGAGTGGGGTGGGATTTCGTCCTTCTTTTCATGATTCAAAAAAGAATTATGAAAATTTGCAGGTATTGAGGAGGACAAAAGTGAGGGATACTTTTCAGAAGCAGTACTTTGGTAAAAACTCCTTCACAATGTTCCTTTTGCTACTGGAACATCATAAAAAAAAGGAAAAGCTTTCAGCCATTTATAAATAGTGAACTAAATAATCTTGTAACATAATATGTGTAATTAGCAACATTCTTCCATTTGGTGTGCAGGAATTTCATAAAAAGCAAGTGCTTATGCAAATGTAATGAGAACACTGACTGACTGGTAGCACTGTCAGATGAGAGGAACGTGGATTTTCATTCATTTCCAGGCTTCTTTTCCCAGCTGGGGTGAGCTTGAGGTGACGTGTCTGGAATATGTTGGTTGTGGATCTCATCTTTATTTACTTCCCACTTAGAACGGCTTTAGCCATTACCATCCTACTTGTTAATCACAGCAGTGTGGATGGATTATTTTGTTTGTCTCACTTTAAGACTGAAAAAAATCAGAATTGCTTCTCTTCTTTTTTTTAAATTGGGTGGAAGCCTATTCCCATTCCAGAGTGATCACTTCTGCCCAGGGTTGCAGCAGGGCTTGCCTTCCCCCTGCTCCTCTTGGACTCGGTTTGAGTGGAGCCATCCCGGGGAAGTACGCAAGAGTTATGTTCCAAGGACTGTTTTCAGATTCCTGAAGATTGTGGATTTTTGGTCATGGTGTTTTTTCCATACTGTTCAAACAGCAGGCACAGCCCACATTAAGCTGGAGCTTAGTCAAATTCTGATGAAACGTGACCCCTTGCCCTTCCTGTCTTTGTTCCTTCCTAGTTTTAACTGCTAAAGCTGCTGTGAGTGTTCCTCAAAAGTGGTGCCTGTTTTTTGAAGTGTGCATGTTGAGAAAGCCTGAGGATGAATTTTCACAAGCAACTACAGATACTTTAATATTCTCCTTTGGTGATGCACAGTAGGAAAATGCTTGGTTCTCACCCCGTGAGTTTAGGTTTTTTTATTTAAACTCCAAAACCCAGAGTATCTAATGTAGATAAACCCCTGATTTGAGTTTTTCATCTTCCTTAACCTGGTCCTATAGTTAAAAAAAAAAAAAAAAAAAGAGAAAAAATGAAATAAGAAATTCCAGTCTTCCATCTGCATTTCTCTGCCACTTGCTCAGTTTGCAGAATTCTAGGTCACTTGCTGCTAAAAGGCAGTGAAAATACTGTGCCCTCCTCCTACAGTAAGGAAAGGAAGCTAATGAAATATGGTGCAAGATGTTTTGATCTGTGAGAGTTTCTGAATCAGTGTAGAGCACTTCTCCTTTTCTCTCCTCTCTTAGTTCATCTGTCCCCTGTAACAGCTACAAACCATTTTCTTGCATTAATCCTTCAGTGTACAGCACAGAAAAAATAATGGACAGCTAATCCTTTCATTTGCCCTTTAAAAATTGATTTCTGTCTCCAAGATAATTGATGTGGAGCACCATCTCCTTCAGTGCCAGAAGAGCGGTTTACTTCTGAATCAGGAGTTCAGATGATGCAGAATTTTCAAAGATCAGCAGTATCTGGGAGGTCATTTCCTAAATTTTCCCTCAAATTAACCTGGTATGGCCATGAAAATATATGGGGTGATTTGCAAGGGTTTCTCAGAACAATTAAAGAAGCTAAAGAATTATATGGGGGAGATGCTGCTTAATAACAAGGTTCTGCTATAGCAATTTGTTATTTCCTGTACCATGGCTCATTAAAACTTATATGTGTTTATTTTAAAGACAATTTAAAGACTAATTTTAAGACAAAACTGCCTAATATTTTCTCTGTAAGGAAAATTGACTGGCATAGCTGTTGTTGGCTCTCTAACATGCCTACTCTCTTCCAGAAGGTCACACTGGGTGGCTGCAAGAAGAATTTATTATAGGTAGATTAGACAGAGGAGTGGAGCAATTCTGAAATAAGGCAACTTATACAGCAGTACCAGCTGCTTTTCCTGTCTGGGAAAAGCCAAGACTGTCCCAAACAAGACATAGTTTACATAACCCTTTACATAACAAATTAATATGTACAGCCTGCTTTTGAGTCAAAGATTACAGTTGCAAAAAGAATCTGGATTTTCTTTTTTAATGCACTCAATAAAAATCAAATCCTGTTTTTTAATTGTTATTTTTACAGGTGGATTTATCTAAATGACCAGAACCTATGTATCCCAACTAGCTCTTCTTTTGTATATGGGGCTGTGCCCATCGGAGCCAGCATATACGTGATTGGAGATCTCGATACAGGTCAGAACCAGAACTAGAAACCTCTTGACGCCTATTTCTTCTCAATCTTTTAAATACTTGGCATTGATGAGACTGAACATTTTAAGACTAAGAGGCTGGGACACTGTTCTATTACTGTGCTGGGCATACAGAAACACACTGGTTGGTTTTGGATCTCCTCAGTAACAAGTTCAGTGCTGTGAGCATCAGGCTGATTTGGTTGATTAGTTTGAAGAGCACAAGAGGTCAAGACTAAGAGTGTATTACTGGTTTTATCTAAATGTAAGAAAATGTTAGTGCCTGAGGTTGGAGCTCCTGTCTTTGCAGTGGGAAACAGGCAGTTCTGCTTTCCAGGGGCATCATCCAGTGGCTCATATGGATGTGATAGTGACTCTTGGCTCTCCATCCCAACCAAATAGATGTGTGCTAACAAACAGTTCTCAGCTGTCAGCATCTGGCCGTGCTCTGCAAAAGAGATTTAGAAGACTACTTTCATGGCCATGTGTACATACACGATTGTGTAGCAGTAATTTCTCCAGAATGTGAACAAGGAAAATCCCAGATGTGGTGGGTTTAACTAGATCAGAAATGCCACGGTGGTTCCCTTTTGACAGTAATTTCCACCACCCATTCAGAAACTGATTCGTGTTCCTGTGTATTCTCTTGTTCACATATTTGCCTTACTAGAGATTAAACACGGTGATAGCTGCAGTGAGTTTTAAGCATTTAACCTCTTTTTTCATTAACTCAGGTACAAACTATGACTATGTCAGGGAGTTTAAGAGAAGCACGGGCACCTGGCAGCGCACCAAGCCCCTGTTCCCCTCGGACCTGCGGCGCACCGGCTGCGCAGCACTGCGGATCGCCAACTGCAAACTCTTCCGGCTGCAGCTCCAGCAGGGATTGTTCCGCATCCGCGTACCTTCGCCGTGACCCGTGTGCTGCCAGGGGAGGAGACTGGAAGAGTTCCGCGCAGTCCACCATAATCTAGCTCTATTTAAAGGAAAAGCTGAGAAATTACAGCTGAAACTTACACTGTATGCTGTGCTTTGGTATGGTAACTGTTTTTGTTTTAAATGCTTACAAAGCTTGAGTCTCAGTACTTGTTTCGGGAACAAATAACTTAAGTACACATTAAAGAAGAGAAGGGGGAAAATAAAAGGGGAGATCCAAGGAAACACCTTCAGTCGTAACCATTTGGAGTTTAAACCGTGTTATTGAAGGAGGATTTTTGTGTCTGAAACTGGTGGGAATCAGTTTCCTTTGGCAAAGCTTATTGAAAAGCAAAAAAAAGATTTCAGGTGCGTTTCCCCTGCGGGGAACTGATACGAATCCGTGTGCTATCTGGGACTGGATAGCTGTAATACACAGAAGCTACACAATAACCAACCTCCCTGGTGTGCTGCTGTTGGAGCATGAGGCCACAGGAGGCGTTGGTCATTGCACCTTTTATTTCTAATCCTTTCTCAAAAGATAAGGTCTGTGCCTAAAAAATGGTGGAGGTGTGTACATACGGTTTTTCATTCATTTGCAATGGTTTCATTCCTACAAATATTTTTAATATATATATATAAAATGGACTAATCTGAAATGGATACACCCCAGAAAATGGATACAGTACACCACAAAGAAGTAAACTTTTTTTTTCTACGCTGTCATTCGAGTAGCCTGATGAACTGGTCTGCAGGTGGGTGGCATGCGCTTCTGGGTGGGCTTTGGGGGCTGTTTTTCTTGAAGTGAAAAGGGAAGAGGTGTTTGGAACAGTTAGTGATGATTGCTGCTTTTGGTAAGAGCAAAAGGACAAATTAAATAGATTGTGTTCCTTTTTACTTCAGATTGCTTGCAAGCTAAGAATGGTTTTTAAGATTGAGGATCGTAGAAAGATGCATTTTATCTCAGAACAAAGATGAAATATGACAAGGATATATTTATTTTGCAGAAAACATGGGGTTTGGACTAAGAGTTACAGAAAATTTGTACAGTGACTTTAAATTGGGATCAAAAGTTGATTTACTGATGATTTCTGTGCTACAGTACAGTCTTGTTTACTGCTGTCTGACTTTGAAAGCTGGGTTTTATGGTGTGGTTATAGTGAAGAACTTAGTATCTTGCATTTTATTTCTTACTAAGCCTTGTTCCCATCAGTAGTGATATTTAATTGACTTTTGTTTGTAGTCAAGATCAGCTGGTAAAACACTTTTACCTCAATTTTTGATTTCATTGTTGTTGTGATGGGTGGGACATAACCTGTATTTATTTAAAAGGAATAAAATGGGAGAGATGGAAAATAGAAATACCTCCTGCCCTTCAGAAAAAGATACTTTGTACAACCAGTATTATAACTACACACAAGGCTTTCCACTCTGCAACTTTGTGGACCGAAGACAAGCCAAACTCTGCCCTCAGATGTGTTAGTGTAAACCTTCATCATCTTTATTGAATCATCTTAGGTATGTTGAAATATGATCCCAAACTAGTTCAAAGTATCGATATTTCACTAAATAGTCCTTGAAGAGCCATTCTGAACTTATTTCTGCTCAGTCCTTCCATAGCACTGATGTGTGGTTGGAATTACTCTGATTTCTGAGCAAAGGAGTGTGCAGGGGTGGGGAAAAGGGGAGCAGCCAATCCATTGACCATTATTTATTTTTTTTTATTTTTTACAATGCTGAAGTGCTGCAAAACTTGAACTATATACATCGATTTTCTGACCCATATTAGTTGGCATATTAAAAAGTTTATATATTTATGCATTGCAGTAAACTTGGTGTGTGTATATATGTCTTTAGATTTTAAATTTATATATAATGCTTTACTACAGAAATGTGAACCACTATTTCCATCCTTGGCTGTCTTGTGAAATAAATCAAGTGCTGTTAGTTTATCTGTAAAACTTCCCTTTTTTGAAAAATCTTACATGGATCAATTTTTTTTTTCCTCAGACAAAGTGCCAAGATCCCATATTCAAAAGTGATGAATGTTTCCTAAGTATCTATTTCATTTTTGAGCTCAGTTTTCTAAGTGGCTTGGAAAACTTACGAAAATGTTATTCAGAATATTGCCAGCTGCTATCTCCCGAGTCCCTGTAGCTTCCCAATACACTTGAGGGCATTCAGCATCCAGAAAACGTAAGTGATAAATGCACATGATAAATCCAAGTAAATACTCTAGCAGTGTTTTGCAGTTAAAGTTACTGAACTGAATGTTTACACTTAGAGTAGGATTAACACTAGGTGTTCTTAGTTTCTTTTTTTTTTTTTAAACATAAATAAAACAAACAAATCTGCTGGTGATTGGAGTGTGTTGCAAATGCACTCAGTGAGATTTGACCAAGAAGTTTAAGCCTCTGTACCTGAACTAGTCACAAACTGAATTTCTGAGCACATTATGCTCCTATCACGTTCCACGTGGCTGGGGACCAACTCTCCAGGGATGCTCTGTGGGAGTTTCGGGCTCATGCTCAAGATTTAAGCACTCCTGAGACCTCAAAACAGGTTTCCTTGGCCTTGGCAAAGGGAATGGGGATCATTCCCCATCTGCATTGTCTGTGGGGCTGATCCAGGAGCTGTTCTAGCCCCTGTGTGTGTAGGAGGGAAGGGATGTGTGTTCTGGGGTCTGACTCCTGCCTGTCTGTCTGTCTGTCCTGCTCTGATCTGCAAGTACATCCCTTGGATTGTGCAATAACCAGGTTCGAGTTCCTGCTGAATATGGAGCAAGGCTTTGAAGCCAAGGCTCCCCCTTCTCCAGGGATTGTACTGGTGATGGGGTAGGAGTGAAGAGGCAGAGCTGACCTCTGACTTTTCTTTCTCTTTCCAGAAGAGGTGGTTGACTTCAGAAGGGGAGGGAGGCTGTGATGTCACCAGAGGTGCTGAGAGGAGGGAGGTCAGCAGTTTCTTGAGTGTGTTGAACATGCAAACAGCTATAGATTGACCTGGGTTCACTGGTAAATGCCACCACCCCAGCTGTCCCCACTCTCCTGGCGCTGTGTCCCTTGCACATGATGGCTGAACCACATGAAAAACAGCTCAGTAATTTTCTGTGTTGCAGTCCGGGGGCTTTAGGTGGTTTGGCAATTTAGAAACTTGTTTAAGTTGTCCTTGCTTGGCACAGTGACCTTAATTCCTCCCAGCTCATGAACAGGCACTGACATTCAGCCACATTCTCCACAGGTGACTGAATTTGTGTCCTGGCCAGCTGCTGGCTTCCACCACCAGGCTTTCAGGCACCCTCCCTCCTGATTCACCAAACCAGGTGCCTGGCTAGGCTGGGGGGTCATCACAGCAGTGAAATGCTGATGTTTTCAGTGCCCAGCACACCTCGGACTGGGGCTGGTCCTTGGTGCAGGTCTTGGGTGTTGCATCTTGAGTCAAGCCCAGCACAATCCCAAACAAAGACAGGCTGGGCTGCCTTGAGCTTGAGGGACTTGGGCTGGGCCTCTGTGTCCTTTTTCCTTGCCCTGCTGAGGAATTGGGCAAACCCTAGCCACTGAAATTAGAAAATTGGAAAATTAGAAAATTAGAATTGTGGAAGATGGGAATAGCAATGTTTTTTTTCTCCCCTCACTCCATCTCTTACTGCAATTTCCCCCCCCCCCCCAAAAGTTTCTTCTTCCTTTTTTTCATGTGCCACGGATAATTTTGGAAAAATTTTGGAGTTGCTAATTTTAGGGGAGAAGTGGGGGAAAAAAAATATATGCTACTGTAAGCACACAGCAGTGTCCTCTGTGCTTGTTTTACACATGTAATCTTGTGGCTGCTCTGCACAGCAGAGAGGGATTACAGAAGCAAAGGTGTAAACTGTTGTTGCTCTCATAAAGTAAATCCCTTGGGTTTCTGAGAGAGGCACATGCCTGGCCTGGCTCTGTTCCTTACCTGGCCTTGACAGATGCTTGTATTCCTAAAGAGTCAGGGTTGGATTTCAGATCCTCTCCCTTTCTGGTTTTATAACCTGAGGAATAGACATGCTGAAGAGTTTTCTGTTCTGCTGTACCACAACAAGGTCTGGTTGTCCTTAAATATTTTGTCAGCTAGTCCTTAAATTTTAGTTATTGTGAAATTGCTGTGTGACCCTCTGCTCCTAGTCAAGTGAATTTCTGTAGCTTTGAGGGCGTACCTCATGTTTCAATTGAAGGCAAATTAATACGAAATTACACAAAAGGACAGTGGTGAATCTGAAACCAAAAGAAACTCTCAAAATCAGCTCGCTGATAGCTGTGGGCAGGCTGTGTCCCTGGTGTTGGACTGCACAGCACGTGCCTGGCACACAGCCTGCCTTCAGAAGCAGAGATCTTGATGAAAATAAGAGGTTTTTATCAATGCTACTGAACTGCCTGGCTTAGGAACTTGCCTTCCAGAGCACACCAGGCAGCTTGGTTGCTTTGCAATTTTTTTGTGCCTGCATGACTCAGTAAATGCACAAGGACAGGAGTGACGGGTTGGGGGAGGCTTTTCCCCGTTTTAAATGCAGTTTCTGTGTTTGTTCCATAAATGCTGTGGCTGTACAGCCTGCATGGGCTCTGCTACCATGCATGTGCCATGCAAAGTGCAGGATGCAATAACAAAACCAAGTTGTTAAAAGTGCCAAACTTTTGGGTTCCTCTGTGTATAACACTAATTCAACTGTTCTACTAAAATACAGAGATGCTTAAAATTCACTGTGTTAAAAAAAAAAAGCAGTGGTTCTTTTTTTTTTTAATGAATGAAGCACTGTAAATCTACTTTTTTTTTTTTAGTACTGTTCTGCAGGTTTGTGTTGCTCTCCACAGCTGCCTTGAATATCACTCCATGTGACGCATATGGACACTTTACTCTTTATAGAGCACTGGTGCCATACAGGTATATAATAAACGGCAGCCGACAACAGGCTTTAGTATTTCAAATTATAACTCTGTAGATTAAGTGCAATTTGTTTGCATTAATCGACCTGCAGAAGGGAAGCTGTGCCTCGGGAAGTGTGGTTGTGCCCAGGGACACAGGCAGACTGAGCATTGTATCTAAGGTCTGCTTTGGTGCCTCTCACAGCAATGCTTTCCAAGGAATTATATTTAATTTAGGGTTGAATGGATCCTTTCTGCCTCTAATTTAGCATTGAGGATTTGGGGTTTGTGTTCTCTTTAGCTCTTTGGAGTACTTAAACAGCCACTTCAGGTGGGTGGGAGGGGTGTTAATTGCATCCGTGTTTGTAGAAGCTGCTATTTCCATCTTCCCCTGGAGTATTTCCTTTTCCCGTTCAGGACTGAGTGCAGGCCTGTGTTTCAGTCGTCACTGCTGCAGCCTTTTGACATTTGCCATTTTCTGTTGCTCTTCCTTGTTTTTTCT
Source organism: Entomyzon cyanotis (assembly GCA_024500445.1). Classification (NCBI taxonomy): domain Eukaryota; kingdom Metazoa; phylum Chordata; class Aves; order Passeriformes; family Meliphagidae; genus Entomyzon; species Entomyzon cyanotis. Next base: position 4,551,820 of record JAKEPQ010000743.1, on the reverse strand, counting down.
TGGAGCTGGGAGCTGTGTCCATATGGTCTGTGTTTCCAGGGCTCATTGCCTGTGGAAGAAAAGTACAGAGCTTGGGAAGGTGAGCCAGTAAAAGCTGAAGGCAGTGGGATTTGGGGGAAGCTCTGCTCGTTTTCTGTAGGAGTCACCTCTGTGTGCTCTGAAGTTTATTGATAAGTTTGGCACCACTTATCAATAAGTGCTCTCCACCATCCCTATGGGTTTTGGTGTGGTTTTATTGTTTTTTTGCCCTGGGAAATTCCTTGCTGTAGGAAGGATTGCAGCCAGGGTTTAAGGTGACATCTCTGACCAGCCATGCCAAGCATGACTCTGCAGTCTGACTGCTGATGTGCTCCAGTAACCAGTTCTCTCAAAATTTTGATTAACAGGTTACCTAAAAACAAGAACTAAAGTCATGCAAAGAGCCCAACTAGATAATGACTTGCTAAAAAGGATTTAGGGTAATAGGAGAATTAAACTATTAACTGCTACCAACTGGTGATTATATTGCAAATTCATTGGTGATACAAAATGTGAATAATATTTTTTAAAATTACTTATTCTAGGTAACTGCTTCTTAGTTATAAAAGTATTTGCAATACATAAAGAATTTGTTTGGAATAATATTTGGAGCTTATTTGAAATAATCTATTGAAATAATCTATTGAAAATTGAGCTGGAATTGATTGGAGCTTCTCAATGGAAAAGGCTAAATCTTGTTGCCCAGCAGTTTCGCAGCGTTTCTGTGAGCAGAGAACACCTGCCAGAGCACTTCAGTACATGAAGCTGCTCAATGCCACTGCCTACCTGTGCCCTTGAATTTGCATAATGAAATGAGGCTGTTCTGAGCCCTGGTAAAAGCTGATGGATCTGATTACAATAATAGGATAGAAAGAAGGTTCTCCTGTGTAATTAATGTTATTTTATTGATAAAACATGAAGTTGTTTTTTTTTTTAATACTGGAGGCTTTTGAATTACCACCTTAGGCCCTTGATTTTTTTTTTTTTTTTTTTTTTTTAATTTCTTTGCCTTTCCTCCATTTCTTTTCAGTTAATGCTAAGACATCATCAGTTTTGGTCAAGAGCAAGTTTTTCTCATCTGTCGTTCTAAACCCTGCTGGAGCCTGACAGATCCCCTGCCACAGGCTGTGCACTTGTTTCAACAAGTGCCATTTCTGTGCATTCTGTTGTTGGGCTGCCACCTCTGCCAACTTCAGAACAGAAAAAAATACACCATAGAACAATTTTGTACCTGATGAAAGCAAGAGCCATTTTGGAAATTCTAAATTTCAGTCTGCAGTAGGCAGTGTGCTACAAAAACCTGATCCTTGGCTGGGCTTGAGGTTCTCCCCTGAATGATCTCACATGTGAAAGCTTCAGGATTTATCCATCTGCTTTATTAATTTACACATGATAGCAGGAAAGCATTATCATCCCTGTCACTTGATTCACTGTGTTTTTTTAAGGTTTAGAAAGCAAAGCCTGTTTATTTGAGTGAATAAATTGAGTGAATTTGAGTGAGATACACAGGGGTATCTGCCAAGGTGGTCAAGTTAAACACAGCTGACATTCCTGCAAAGCTCTTGCTGTAGTTTCTTTCTGAAGGGAAGCCAGGGAGTGCCCTCTTAAGAAATACTTTCAAACCCTTTCAGAACTGGTCTTAAACTAGTCCAAAGGACTCCTCTGGATTGCTTAGAGAACGTGGGGTCTGTTCTAGCTTTGTTTGCTTTGGGAAACACCTGCTAAATCAATTTTAAGCTTGTTTTTTTTTTAATCCTTGACTTCCAAAACCTAAGTGGTTTGCTTCTTGCAATTGGAACATGTTTGTGTTTAAAGGTCTGAGACTGCATTTTGCAATGCATGGTGAGTGTTCTGTCATATCTTGGCTACGTGATGCAAACAGCAAACTGTGTTCTGGGGGACTCCTGGCAGGTCCTTTACAGTGCTAAGGAGGAGGAGAAGGATCAGTACAAGATTCTCCTTATACTGCACAAGCGTTGCTGTGAGTGTCAGATGGGGGAGAGGCTGGGTTTGGCACAGAACTCATGGAATTGCCACCGCTGGCTGCCCTCAGTGTTTGGACCCCCAAAGCCCATCAGGGGCAGGTCCTGGGCATTCCATGCATGATGCTGCTTCTGGCCTCAGGTGTTTTCTCTGTTGCTCTTATGAACAGGATTTTGCTTTCACTCTGGCCCCAAATGTCCCTCTGAACACACAGCCTGTGCCCATGGTCCCTGGGAACACAACTCCTGTGGGTCAGAGGTGGCCACACAAACTTACTCCCTGTGGCTTTTTGCACATCTCTGCATCCCTTAACTCGGTGAGTGTGGGGACAGTGCTCAGTACACAATGACATGACTTTTCACTGAGCTTGTAAAATTAATGCCAGCAGGTCAGAGATCACCTGAGCACCTGTAAGCAAACTGCAGGTAGAGCAGGTGTAGCCCAGTCCCTCATGTGTGCAACTGTGGCTGGAAGTCTGGCGCCTAGTCCAGGGGGAAAAGCCCCTATTCCCAGCTACCTCATTTTTTTTCTTTGCACTTTGTCAAATTTGTTTTGTTTTGTTTTGTTTTAAATTGCATTTTGTCCTTCAATTTAAAAAAACCTAAAATCAGGCAAAGAAGCAGGACAGAATGGTGCCATTGCCCAAGGACAGTTTACTTTCATTTTAAATTAATGTTTTTGTACAAAAAGACCAAGGTTGACCTGCAGCTGCTGTAAAAAGTAAATAAAAATTTCTATTACTTGAAAGTAACTATTATACTTGGACATGAGAGTAGCAATTGAAAGGCTGTCCTAAAGATTTTTAAATAGGAAAAAATCTGTTTAAAAAATAGAAGTCTCTGCTCTTTTAAGGACAGATCAGATAGTTTTCTCTCTGCTTCTACTCTGCTCTCACTGTTTTGCCTGTGAACTTGATCCATTATCTCAATAGAGAGATTCGCTGATTTTTCTGTAATGTCTGATTGGATATTTTTGTGTGGAGTTTCTCATTTAATGACCTGCAGAGGAAAAACTGTTCAAATCAATACCCACCTTCTGTACCTGAACTTATGTCATCGACCATTTCTTTGTGATCTTCAGGTATGTGGGGTTTTGTTTAGATTGAAGAAATAAAAAAAAAGTGTTTCCTTCTGCTTCTAAAGGTGCTATTTTGACATAATTTTGAATTCCTTACACTGTGCTTGACTTCTAAAAGTACCAGTATAAGCTGATAAACAGCTCGTGTTTGTTCTGTGGAGTTTTTCTTTGAGTATTCAATCTCTTTTTTACAAAGCATACCTTTTCATAAAGATGGCTTCCAAACTGTCAATGGCCTTAATAATACAAAATGTAATGGGAAAATACTACCTTTTTCCTTTCTTTGTAAAGGCAAAACCAAGAAATGCTTCACAGAGAACATTTTCCTCTAAAATTTTGAGGAGCAGCTCATACTAACTTTGAATTCAATGTAGCAAGCATTTCAGTGGCCATGCACAAATAGTAGGGATGAAACAAGGAGCTATTCATGCCTGTGCAGACTGTACCAATTAGCTGCTAATTCCAGAGCCTTCCATTAGCATCATGGTGGCTATTCAATAAATATTAATATTTAATATTGCAGTGACATTGCCTTGGTCACTCTGAGGAGAGGCTCTCGTGGACACAAGCCATGGAGGAGAGAGCTGAATTTCAGTCCTGCATAGGAACTTTGTTGTTGTCCTTTTTGTTCTGTCTTTATTTTTGTTTGATCCATATCATCAGTTTCGTTTAGGCATTTGGTAACACTGCTAGAGGAAGGTTTTTCCTTCTCTGGAGCTCATAAAGTCCCACTCCTGCCCTGTGTGAAGCAGCAGGAAGGACCAAGGGTTGATGTTTGAGCTTGTCCCATCTCCAGGCAGCAGGTTATTTATTGCCTTCTCACAGGCTCTGCAGTCCCAGTGCTGTAGCATTTCTCAGTTTTGTTAATCTAAGAGCCCTTTAGCCTTTTGAAGAGTCCAGAGACTGCCTTGTCCTTCTCCTTCACACGCTGGGTGCTTCCTCTGGACCATCCAAACTCATCCAGGCTGTCATTGTAGAGGAGCCACCAGTTGGTGGCCTCACAGGAGTATCTGTGTTACCTGCAGCACTTCTGAAAAACAGCTGATAAACGAGGGGCCATGGAGAAACTACTGAGCTTGCAAATCCTTGATCCTCTTGTTTTAGGGAAGGCTGAAGAGCAGCATCATTCCTTGCCTTGCAGCTGCTCCCTGCTGCACAGGTAACGATGAGTCCATGCTGTCCTTACGTAAGGGTAAGATATAAAGGCTGTAATAGGAGATCCAGTATTTTGCATTTGTGTTTAAATCTGAAACTTCTGGAGCTATGGAACTGTGGGTTCTGGAGCTATGTCTGCAGTGTGGAACCACAGGTATTGGCCTATATAGCTAGGGAGCTTCTGGCCACCTGTTTTTCCACTGCACTTTTTTTTTCTGAGAAACCAGAGATGTGAAACTGCATCCCAGTTTGTATGCCCACTGCTTCATAATCCACAGTGGGAGCCTGACAAGCTGGAATTGTTTTAGTTTTACCTTCAGAAGGAAAAAGCAAAATTTTGTCACATTAGATGCTCTGTCTTCAGAGTTTTCCCTCTGTAAATCGTGTTTATTGAGTTCCATGAATCTTGTGGGATTGGGCTAAAGAGTATAAATACATATTATATGAATAATGACCAGTGTACTTAGTGTGACTTTGTACAGTGCAAATACTCTATTTTAGTGTAAGAGAATGAAATAACTACATTGAATAATCCAATTATGATATCTGTATTCTGTGAACCAAGTAGTAGGAGGGTGTTGGAATGTGATGCCATATTGCTGCCGCTCTCCTAAAGGTTTGGTGTTCTGTCAAATCTAAGATCTTGATAATTACCAGGATATTGTCAGAATATGTTGCCACTTTTTCTACAAAAAATACATTGGTGTGGTGAGGTAAAAGCACTCACCTCTTGTTTACCATCTCTGGCATGCAGCTTGATAGCAAGGGTTATTCCCATTGTCCAGCTGTTGTGCTCTGACTCCTGTGTTACAGATGTGGTTATTGTTACAGGCTTTTTATGTGTGTACATGTTCTGTGGGTCCTTCTGTGCTTTGTGTAGGAATGAAGTTTTACCTTTAATTTATGTGTCCACCCCAAAATCTTCATGTGCTGCTTTAGAAATGAATTGATGAATCACTTGGGGCCAGGGTTTGGAATGCTCTGACTGGAGTAAGTTGAGTTACTTCTGTTAAAAACAGGGAAAAATAAGACATAAATGCTCTTTGACCTCAATCAAACTATGCAATACATCACACCAGAGAGCTGAATTCCTTGTGAAACAGAAGTGCAGCTCCTGTGTCCTTCCAAACCCAGTCCTTGGTCCAAGGTTAGGAGAACTTGTACTCAATGGCTGCTCGAGAATCTTGTATCCAGATCAGCTCTAGCTCACTGCTTTCCTCCTGCCCCCTTGCCTTGCCTGGCAGTTTATCCAGGTCAGTTTGTTGGGTGTTTTGGCTCGGAATGATGTGATCTCCGAGTTTGTCCCTCCTGTCATCCCGTGGTGTTGTCAACTGGAACTTGTCCTGTAACCCCCCCCCAGTGTGGCTTTACCCGCTGGAGTGAGTTTGGGCCATTTCCCACGTTTGCATCTCCCTGCCCTGGAGCATGTGGGGTGTTTGGGGTTTGCTGTGTCCCCCTGGGTTGATGTTGTCTTGCTTTCCCTGTGTCAGTCAGTTGTGGGTCTGGTGCTGACAGTAAAGAATCCCTGTGATGTCTCAAATCCAGTCCAAGTACGTTTTCATTTCCACTGCTTCTGTGTGTGTGAGTTTGATTTTTCTGCTTCTGTGGTAATTCAGGGATAAATGCCCATGTGGTCAGGATTGCTGGTAAAGGTTCTTTGTTCTCCCATTGCTTCGCTTTTCCACTGAAATTTGTTCCTTGTGTTCCTCTTCTCCCCCTGTTAAAAAACGGGTACAGTTTTGCCTCCCATGAGGAGCTCTCCTCTCCCAGGTGGTCATGAATTCTCACCATCCTTCATCTACTTAACCCACCCTGGACCTCGTCCAGTTTCTCCATCCTCACTCCCTTTACTATTTTGTCTCTCTTTAATTCAGATTGACCTTGAGTTCTTTCTCTGATTCCAAAAAGGGATTTTGGTGCATAACCTGGGAGACAAACAGAAAAGCTCTCTCTGCAGATGTCTGTGTATATCCATTCCCTCCCCAGCACACACAGTGTAAGGGGCTCAGCCTGTTGGCATTCCTTTCCCCAGGTTTTTCCTAGTGCTAAGCAGACCACAGGCTGAAGACATTTCTTATTTCTTTTGGTAACTGAAAATATTAGGAGATTTTCTTCTTCGGAAATAGCCACTGCAGATGAGCAGCTGGCATGAGAGAGGGTTGTTATGCTTCCATATTCAGTATTTTTAATTGAGGAACAAATAATTTATTTTGGGGAAAAATGTAAATTTTTTTGTATTTGTATGTCAAAGTGGCCTTTATAGGAAAAGCACATAAAATATTTAGATTAAAATTGCTTAGTTGTGTAATTTTAGTGGGGATTTTTGTATTGACAGGGTTTCTATGCATTTTTCAAAATATACTTGCTGTTTTGTGTTAGAATTATTGGAAATCTTTTTAAAAACATGTATTACCACATTTTCATGGTTGATCCCTTTACTATCATTCCTTTTGAATACTAAAAAGACTTTAATTAACCCTGTAAATTAATTTTCCCCCACAAATATTTGCATTAAGTCAATATAATGAGTTATAGCATGGGTATGTAGCTTTAAGAAAATAAGCCTAGTAGTGCAGCTTAATTCTGGAGAGATGTGTTTGGAGAAGGGCGGTACAGCAGCGTTTCAATTGCACTTAAAACACTAAATTAGGAAATTAAGTTTTTTGCTGTACCTCACTAGGGATTTATTAAATTGTGTCCATCCTGTATTGTTTACACTTGAGCATTATTTAACTATGTATTACTTGTGCAGTTTGCATGTCTCCTTCGTTCTGTCAGGATCATGTGAATGTTAACATAAGGAAAGTTTAGGAAAAGTGTAGTATCTTCACAGGTTATGACATGAGCTTGTAGAGGGAGGAGAGGAAAGTTGGATCCATTAGTATATTTTTCCATCTAATTATGTACATGTTTTCACATTAGCTGAGACTGAGTAACTGAACATACAATTGAATTGTGAGTAAAATCAGTGGATTGGGGGTGGGGGAAATGAAGGGGTTGCAGAACTGCAGGCAGAAATACCCTTTAGTTGCACTGTGGCACAACTGCCCTGACTGCCTGTGCAAAGCATGGCCTGAGGGATACATCAGACCCTGCTCTCATTGCTCTGGTTTTACTTTCTCTTCTGGAGGTGTTACTGCAAGGTTTGCTAAGTAGGACCTTCCCAGGAATGTCTGACAACTGAGACTTGAGTTTTACCATTTTATGTTTTTAGTTTTAGTTTTCATTCTTGTTTCTGTTCCATAGGAGATCCCAGATGTTGACAGGTTAGTGTAAATGCAGGCTTTCAGGTGTAGCACCAAACGAGCGTTTCATGCTACCGTGCATTCAGTAATTGAAGAGAAATGTGCAATTCTAATGGCACTTTGACCCATTGCTGAAACACTGGGTTTTGCAATTGAACAAACTAAACAGTTGAAAATACTGTGTCTTCATTAGATGTCTAGCAGGTGAAGCAAAAGGCAGTTACTCCAGTTGTACCCATGGATAATTTGGTATTGATTTTTTTTTTAAAATAGTTTTATGATCTGTTTTTAGAAAAACACTCATTTCTTGGTTTACTTTAGTTGCCATAAATTGCCCAGTGCAGAGTCTGGTCGGCCTCCATTTGTTTATTTTCATGGAGTAGTTGCACAAAAACAGGTAACAGCTAAGTAGGAAAGCTCTTTGGTTACTCACCAGTAGCTTCCCTTGCAGAATTGTTTCGTGGCTCACACATGTATGAAAAGGGGCGCGGGAATTTTCCTGGATTCAGTAGCACTCGCTTTGTTTACGTGTTCAGTAGAACGTTGGGTGACTAAAGGGAGGTTCCCTTTTTAAAGTATTTGACTTGTGCTTTGAGGACTTAGTTGCCACTGTGCAAATTGTGCTGTAATATTGTACCAAGGATCAGTGAAAGTGTTTTATCTTTTTTAATGTCGTTTGTATTTGACTGGGTTTTATAAATGTAAGAAAACAGAGTGTTGTATTTTGATCTGAAATTTGCGTATGGTACAAGTAACTTTGCTTTATGTATTGGAGGTTTGTTCAGAACTTGAATCATTTTATAGAAGGGTACAGACCAAAATTAATTGTCTTAAAGGTGTTTAATAAATTAACCAAATAAAACATTGATTGTTTGAAAACTTGTTAACTGCTCTTTCTGCTTTTTTTTTTAATTTTAAAAGGAAGAACGTACTTCAAGATTTTTTCTCAAGGTCTTACGAAAAGTGAAAAAAAAAAAAAGGCAGTAGATTTTATAAATATCATCTCCCATGAGTTATCTGTTTTATTATTAAACATTCCAACATGCCAGAAGTTTAATCAAAGGGGAAAACCCAAAGGAAATCAATGGTGGAGGAAAGGCAATGAGGAAATGAGGGGAGGCGGGATCAGTCCCTCCCTGGCTCTGCCCAGGCAGTAAATGCTTGTGGCCGCTGGGCTGTGGATGTTGTCAATGGCCACTCCAAGAAAAATGGGAGTGGGAAGGAGTTTCTGCTTACCTGGTGAAGCTCTCATGGTTGTTTCAAGGTCTCCATTCTCCCCAGCAGTCACCTTCACACATCCCCTTCACAAACACTGCTCTTCCGTGTGACCTTTCAAAGCAGAGGAGAAAAATATGTGAAGCAGAGCTGCTCCCAAGGGCAGGTACAAACAGCTCCTTCCAGGGCTGCCTGATATTCCAACCCTTGGCTGCGTCACAGCATGCAGACGTAACCCTGCAAGTTCAGAGACCTGGACATTTTTAAGATGCCACGCAGCTGCAACTCCAGTTGAGCAATATTCTACCTCCATGCTGTGCTGCTCCCTGTGCTGGGGTACAAGCCCTTGCCTCTGCTGGGGCTGCCTATTTTCCTCTCAGGAAAATACCCAGAGCTCTGTTTGCCTTTAATTAGACAAAAGGACATTGAGGCAAGGCCAAAGGTAGGAGTCAAGGAAAAGCTGAGGTTTGGGGTAGCTTGGGCAAGGGGAGCGAAGGGGGAAAGCAGCAGCATGGCTTCAAAGCAGAGTGGAGAAACTGGGTGCTGTAAATGTGTGTTCTAAAAGATGTGGGTACTAGGACAGAAAAATGCATATTTGTTCCATAAATCCCTTTTCTTACTTACTTCCACAGCCACACCAAGGTGCTGAACTGCCAGCCAGGTTGGTGCAGGGAGCCCAAGGCCTCCAGTGTAAACACAGACTGATGATAGGGAATCTCATGTTGATTTACCCTTGTTGCTGGTGTTCCCATGGTTATGGCTGTGTAGATGGGCTCTGCCATATCTCCCCTGTCTTACTGAGTCTTGGAAACAAAGACAGGAGGGTGGACTTGGATTTATCTTTATTCCACAGCCTGGAATCCTAACAGAAAAGGAAGAGGGCTGCTGCCTGGTTTCTTTTACCAGGAGATATACACACAGAGGAGATAAAACTTTTGAAGTTCCCATTTCTGCCTCTTTTTAAGCCCTCAATTTTTTTCCTGAAGTCTCGCAGGAGAAATCCAAAACTGGTTCCTCAAACAGGATTTTCAGCTGAAGCTCTTGATGCCTGGGAGCAAGGCCTCTCTTTGCCTCCTTAACTGCAAGGTACTTGTCAAGAAGGCAAAGTATTGAGTTTACGCAACCGGACTTGTGACTCTGGTGATTTCTGTGCCACAGGGAGTCACAGTTGTTCACCAGCTTCTACCTCAGCCTGAGAGAGGAGTGTCCCACAGCTTTCTCCTGGCAGGAATGTGCTGGGAGAGGCATGCAGTTGGCTGGGGAGGCATCTGGGTGTGTGAGCAGCCCCAGCTTTGCTGAGCCAGGCACTTCCCAGGGCTGTTGCTTCCTTGGTAAGAGGTGGCATCTGTGTCCTTTGCACAGTCCAACCCTTGGAGCCTTCTCTCAACAGGCTTCTGGCCTCCAGAATATCAGATCAAGCAGCTGTTCACTAAGCTCCGTGTTACTAAGTTGTCCCTTTGCACCATGATCACTGGAAACAGTAAATTAGCAGAAGAATTAATTGCTGTTCAGAATTCAGCACAACCCGTAACTTTTTCTCTGGAAGCAGCTGTAAACTCAGAAAATTAATGTGGAGTCCACGGGGTCATGGTGCAACTCATTTGAGCTGAATGTTGCTGCCACTCCCCAGATTTCACTGCTCCAGGTGAAGCCAGTGGCAGCAGGATTGGAGCTGTTACTTTTGATTTTTCCCCAGTGCGTTTGGGAGCATGCAGGCCAAGCTCTGTCACGTGTGGCCTCCAAGGAATCATGAACCCCAACACTGTGGGCTGGGCTGAAGGAGTTGGCTAATGGAGAATTTACGGTAAGAGCAAAATGTATTTTTAACCACCAGGATATGCTTATCGTCAGGAAAGGGCAAGCAGCACTCCTATCTCTCCAGGGAAGGGGAAGTGTTGAGCGTGACTTTATTTTTTTCCAACTCCTTTTCAAACTCTGAAAGGGTTTTTTTTCTTGCTGAGACATGTCGTCGGATTAAATCAGGGAGTTACACAGACATCAATCCTGGGTCACAGGTGAAAAATATTAAATGCCAGGCATGCAGTGTTTTTCCATTGCATGTGATGTACGTTCAGGAAAGACCTTTGGAAAGAGTGCTTTGAAACGAGTCTGTTTTGCTTTTTAAAATACACCAAGAGCCCGTCCAGAAGCTTTTAATTTTTTAGGACAGCTTTGATGTTTTCTGTGTTGAAGAGGAAAGCAGATCCCCCTCCTTGCACCCCACCCTGCTGCCCCTGGAACAAACAGCACATCAGGTGCTTGCATTTTGGGCTGCAGTTAGGCTTGGGGTGCTTTGCTCAGAAGGGGGCTGGATGTGTCCCCTGGTTTGTCACCATGCCTGTTCAGACTCTGCCACACAGCAGAGCAACCAGGGACGCTTGTCCCTTTGTTTGTCACCATGCCTGTTCGGACTGTGCCACCCAGCAGAGCACCAGCCTGCCCTCGGCTCCCGCAGCGAGTCCAGGGTTCACTTTACCAGCAGCAGCAGCAGCAGCAGCAGCAGCAGCAGCAGCAGGTCCCTGACATTGTTCCATTTTCCACAGCCGGCGCTGCTCTCCCTTCCCACAACCCTGCCCCGGGACCAGGAAAGCCTTTGAAGGAGACACTGCGATTAGCTTGCAGGACACACTAACGATGCCTTTCAGGCCACCTAGGCAGGAGGGGCTTGGCTGATCCTGTAAATACCTGCTTGCCTGTTTTAGTCAGCGGTTGGAGTCACAAAGAACAGAAACGCTTTGAAATGCTAAAAGCTGCCTGACCCAAGAGCCAGGCTGAGGGTGTTCCCGCCCTGCCTCGTTCCATTCCCACACGCACTGCCCACCCCTCCGAACCAGTCTCGCCTGTCCTCCCGCTGTGTCCTCATCAGCCGCCAGGCCTCCCTCTCCCCCCATCCCCAGGCTCCCCGGGGAAGGTGTTGGAGTCCCTCGGAGCTCAGATTTACAAGCCCACGCACAGCAATAATCGCTCAGTCTGGCAGAAGGAGGCGGCCGGGCCTTCCCTCAGCGCGGCCCCGGGGCTGCCATGGCCGCGCCTCGCAGGGTTCTCCTCGCAGGGTTCTCGCAGGGTTCTCCTTGCAGGCCCCATGGGTTCCCTCAGCGCTGGCTGCTGACCTGGCAGGGATGGGAGGGAAGGGAGAGCTATACTGTGCTGTGCTGTGCTGTGCCATGCCGCTCCTCCCCGGAGTGGCTGGGTGGGTTTGTCCCAGATTTCTCCTCTTAGCACGGCTGTGGCAGGGTGAGTCAGGCTGGCTGGGCTCAGGCAGAGCTGCCCGGGGCTGCACCCTGTGCGAGCCTTGGGCACGGCCTGTCCCTCCCCATCAGCTGCCCGCCGAGCTGAGGGCAATGCTCTCCTCTCTCAAGGGCTTGGACATCAGGTGGGGTGATTCTTTGCTCCTTGCTATCTCTGCTTCAGCAGGTTTCGCCGACTTGCAATTAAACCTCCTTTCAGGTTGGTTTGAATTGCCTTCTCAGTTCCCCATACTACAGAGTAATGCTGAAGAATCCATTTTTAGTCTTTCAATTCATCTCGTCCTCATTTCAGCTGTGTCTGTGCTTTTCTCCTTGCTGTTGGAGTGTGAAATATCCAGGGAGAAATGTGAAGTTCCTTCATCTGAAAGTCATGTACCACATCTTAGAGCTTGCCATGAGGCACGGGAATGTTCCTGGCTCTACCTGCTTTGAAGAGCAAACAAAGAAAAGCTGCAAACACCACAGTGTCTGCTCTTGGCAGATGCTTTGGAGACCAGCCCATTTTCATGGAAATTAGCTTGTTGCTATTAGTTTTTGGGGGTTTTTTTGTTAGGAGCTGAGCGATTCCTCAATCATTCTTCCATTTTCATAAAGCTGTTTGTGAATCACATACATGCAAAATGAAGGAGTTAGCAAATGCTGCTTCCCTTTGATGTATGGTAATCTGGCCTTCTCATTTTTAACTGCTCCCTGGTATTTTCCACCTTAGTATGAATATTTCAGTGAAAAGTAACAAAGAAACCCCCTCACTACCTGTTGTTTAAAGAGAACAGGAAAGTTGTGAAAGCTAAAATGAAAAACGAAACTGGTTTGCAGTTGAATGGTTGTGTAGCCCCCATGTGCAGGAATGAGGGAGGAAAGGGCTGAGGAAGAACATTTAGAGAAAAACCTTTCAGGTGTGAGGCAGTGGTGAAGGTTAAACAGTCCCTGCTCATACAGATGTGCAGGACTCACTCCTTGGTACAGGGGTAACACCATGTTATTGTAGCATTTTCCTGTGTTGGAAAAGTGGCTTTAAACACAGACATGTTCCATTTGTCTCCATTTGGTGATGTAGCATCAGAACCCCCACTACTCAGTTCAATGGTTACATCTTTTCCCAACTTTTTTTCTTCTTGCTGGATATTTTATATCCTTGAGGTATTAGTCTGGTAGTTGGCATAACCCAAAATCTAACAGTTCACCTGCTATCAACTGCTCCATCTTTCTGGGCTCATTTTTTTCCCCTTAATCTAACCTGTTCCTTGGAGCTGATGTAATTAAAATGAGACCAACCTCAGACCCTGCTCTGAGATGACAGATGCTCCTCGAATTTCCTTTTTTCGTACTTACGCATTGTTACAAGGATCCTAAAGCTTAACATTTTCTTGTCTAAATAGATGATGGGAATAATTTTGGGGTAGCATAGCTGTTGCCTACTTTATCCTTGAGTTTGAAAAGGAAGGTATAATATTATTCCAGTTTTTTCATATCTGTAGAAGGGAATTTGAACGAGAAGCCTTCCCTCTTTCCACTTTTTCAGTCTTATTGGTGGTGTGGTGAGAGAACATCTTCCTACAGGATTTCCCTGGTACATTTAGTTCTCTGGATATACTTTGCATTTGTGGTTAAAAGGAGAGATGTCCTCTCTTTCTTTATGACTGCATTTAACCATTGGGAAAAGACAGCTACTGAGTTGGAGAACAATAGAATGATGTTGTTTACTAAAGGAAACAGTCATCGTAACAGCCACAGGCATCTCTATCCCTTTGTTGGCTTCAGAGAAATCTGGAAGGAAGAAATGTTCCACAGAATTTCTTGGGCCAACACTCTGTTTCCAACCTGTGATGTCAGTGTTGCTCTTGCGGCTGACCCTGGGTGATGAGCAGCACTAGGATCTCAAAGTAAGGCCCAAATCCAACAAATATTTAGAGGTCTCCTTAGGCTTTTATTTGCAAAGTCTTTGCTCTGACATTGTGAGGCACCTGTGAATGTAGCAGACTGCTAGACAGGGAAGTGTTGCTTGGACCTAGAATGGCGCGTGGTTGAAAGCAGAACAGATTGGGAAATCTGAAAATTCAGAGGACCAAGGGAGTGTGTTCTCAGCAGAGCTTCTCACAGAATCTTCCACCACTCCCCCACGGTACCAGTTTATTAAAGAGACCTGAAAAAAAAAATCCCTAGTTCTTGCCAGCCTGGGTGACTCCTATCAGAGCTATGACAGGTTTATTCCATTTGCAAGTCAGAACAAGTTTCTCCTCTCTCTTAAAGGTACATAATTATCAAGATCATCCTTATTGCTACACCCGTTATCACTGCCTATAATCTTTGGGTATTTGCACTTTCCTGGCACAGTCCTGATTGGCAAAACAAAGCTTGCGTGTGTGATAAGTTTAGTGTAAGAGACTCTTCTCATTAGTCTTGAATGCCATGAATCAGAATGATTAAGTGATTTGTCCAAAGCACGAGAAGCAGATTTAGTGTTTCTGCACTGCAGTCCTACTAAATCATGAATGTTACCAAATTCACAAATATTACCTAAAAATACGAAATCCTAATCTCGTAAATGTGATCTGTTTCTATTTATACGGGAGGCCTCAGACCTTAACCATTTACCTCTTCCTTTTAAAGAAAGACCTCCTAGAAACTTGAAATTATGGTAGTTTAAATTTGCTTCATGCCAAAAAACTGTTGTTTGGCATCAGAAAAGCATGGCTGATACCATCACGATTGGAAGGACTTTGCTTAGAGCTTCTGCTGTCAGCTGACTGTGAGATAAGTGTAATTTTTTGCACCACTCCTGCTCTGAAACTCCCCCATAGCTGCAGGGGCAGACGGGTATCTCCTTTACCACAGGGCTCAGTGTGATGCAAAGAGATCTCACCTTTAATGCCTCAGTGCACAGCAGTGCTGCTGGAAGGAGGAAGTAGGAACAAGATGAAACTGCTCCAGCACCTTTAGGCCTCCCTGCTCACTCTGCTTTTCCGGTCATCTTAATCCTCTCCTGCTCAGCTGAAACCATATTCTCCAGGGAAATTAATCTCCTGTGAATGCCCCTGAGCTGCTGATGGCAAGAGAAAGGACGAGTCCTTTCCCTTTCTAAACAAGCCTCTTCAGTAGATTCATGTTTCAATTTGCCTTCATCGGTCCACTTGGTGGCAAGTGGCACCATTACCTTCTCTGAGGCTCCCCACCCAAAGTTTTATGCAAATTGTATGTAAATTTACTCTCACCATGAGTGATACCCATGAGACAGGTCATGCTTGAATGCCATTTTTTTCATGGATGTCGTGGGCTCACCAGTGCCTAGTGTCCTAGCAGGGGTCCCCTAAGGCATGCACCAAACCTGGAGCATCCCCAAGGCCCAGTGAATTTAGGAGCAATGGTGACTCATGAAACTTCCTGGGCTACATCTTACACTCAAAGTCCTCCTGCTGCAGCATCCAGCCCTCCCATGTGGCAATGGACTTGTTCTGCCACATCAGCATCGTCGTGATTCTGTCCAGAAAGGAGCTGCTTGCGCTCACAGGGAAACCCACAGTATCCCCTCAGTGGGAAAATCCCTGTATGTGGCTGCTGTTGCAGGCAGGAATGGCCCTGCTCCCACAGTGGGATGGTGAGCTGCCTGGGTGGGCAGTGCAGGAGAATCCCACATATTCCTTCCCTCTGGGGCTGGCAGGTGATGCTGGTCAAGCCAAGCCTGCACCCAGAGCTAACACAGCCAGGGCCACAGCTTCCCAGGGGTGCCATGGTGTTGAAGACACTCATGGACTTGGTCAGGTACTATGGACTGAGCACATCCTGCTCCCCACCCCTCGCACACGGTGCCAAATCCCACTTCCTCTGATGCTCTTTCAGTATTAGCCAGTCAGGTCATGTGTCTGATGGGTGCAGGGACAGGGAAGTCTGATCAGGGCCTTTAGCTCTGTGTACATCTGGTGGGGTCTGCTCCCTTTCTAGTATCTTCTTCCTTTCTTTCATTCTTTTCCCCCTTTAAAGGGAGTTGTACCTACAAACCCCCATTGGTAAACATCCCCTGGGACTGCCTCTGTCCTTGCTTCCCAAGATCACCACTATTTGTGTTGCCATGCTGGAGAAGGAGACTGAGGTGTCAACCAGACCCATGACTTTTGGGAATGAAGAGTGGTTGGTTGTCATTTATAGCTTGAGTCCTAAATAATAGGAGCTGAATCCATGCTTCATTTGCACCTGCTGGCTTACACAGAGAGATCCATACAGGCTACTTTTGTCTTGCTTTTTCATTCCAACTTTGGTGTACCTTTCACATCACTGCCTGCAATTATGCCAGCAAAGAGAGGCTGGAGGGCTTGAAGAGCTGAGGAAGGTTGGCTTCTCCAGTTCCTCTCACAGAGGCACTAACTTCTGCAAGGGGTGAGGGAACAGACAACTCTCCAGTCACTGCTCAAAGCCAGGGTGTCAGGCCATGCTCAGAAGGAGGAAGTGGCTGTGTCAGCTCCCCAGGTAGTTGGGGGCCTCTGCTCTGGTACCACCAGAAAAGCCACAGGCATTTCTCATGCAGTGCCCTGAGAACAACTGGAATGTTTACACCACCTTTGTCTGGAATGGGTTTACATGCCATGCATGTAAACCTTGGTTTGCTTTGTCCCAGCTTCTCTGTGCAGGCAATCCCTAAGTAACCATGTTGCCCAAAATTACTTGCCCACTTGAATTTGGATAAGTACATGCTTTCCCAGCTGGCTCATTGTTCTGCTGCTAAATATTGCTCAGATATCCTAGCCATGCCAAGCCTGATTTTTATCTGTGGATTCTGCAAGGCAAGCTGTGGAATGCAAATTATTCCAGTGTATTTGCAGGTCTGTGCTGAGGAGGAGATCCCTGGAGCTTGATCCTTCTGTTTCCCAGTGAGTCATTATTGTTATGTAGGTTGTATTGCCCCACCACTTTGAGATATGAAACGCTGGGGTTTTGCAGGTCTTTTGTAAAAGAACACAGGGTCACAAAATCTCTGTGAGTGTCTAGCTGGAAACCAGCATTCTAGTGGTGATCACATTGCTACTCGTGTGCAAACCTTTCTTCCAAAATCTCACCCAAAATCTATCTCTAGGCAGAGGCGGTGTCCTCTCAAGGCTTCACAGTGCTCAAGTGATTAAGGAAGGAACTCTGACTGCAGACAGTGACTTAACATAGCAAAGTCTAAGGAAAGGCAGGCAGCTTTCTGCAGGCCCTTTTGTCTCAGGCAAGCAGTTTAAAACTTTGCTTTCACTTAATAACCCCAACAACCAAGAAGAGGTGGGGGAATCTTTTGATAATTATATGTTCATTTGATAGAGTGCACATAAATGACTGCTTGAAAATTTTATTAACTCCAGAAGTTACATTCCAGTTGTTCTGGTTAGGTGTCCTTTCTGCTCTTCTGCTGAACAAAGGAGGCAACTCTGTCGGCTGCCTCTATGAGAGAGATTTACTGGCTTCCTTACAGGGAACAAAGAATAGGTTAAAAACTCTTCCCCCACATGGTACTGCTTCCCAAACAGCCAGCTATCTCTCTGCAGTCAGGCTGGGTGGATTAGCTGCTGTGCCAGGAAAGAATGATGATCCTCCTGCCTGTGGGGAGGGCTGACCCAGAAGGGAGCTGTGAGAGGGTAGGGAGTGCTCAGTGAGAGGAGGCACTTCTGCCTCGGGAGCAAATTAGAGCATGTTTGATCACTGGATGGATCTAGGACATCCCCACAAAGCTCAACCCTGCATGAGAAGTCTTATGGATTAAATGAATGTCTGGATCCAGGGATCTGAATGCTTCTGGCTACCTCCTCCTTGCTTTGATTTTACTCTGAGCTAACCAGAGTGACGTCTAAGCCTGTTTTGTCACAGGCCTGCGTTTTTGCAAGGTAACCAAGTTTCCTCTGTTTGCCCCTGCTTCATCCAACCTGCCCCATCCATAGCTGCTGCAGTGGGAAATGATGTGGACACTTGTCCCTGGTAATAAGGCACAGAAGGACATGAGTGGTGCCACAGAGGCAGTGACCGGACAGGACAAGGGATACAGGTTTTGTGTTTGCCACTGATGATCCTAAGCATGGAGTGAGGGCTTTTCAGACTGCTCTGGAGTTCCAGACCAGGTAGTATGGGGGATTTCAGCAGAATGCAGGCCAGGGTTTAACTTTAGGTACCTTTCCTTGCATTCACAACTAGTTTTTTAAAAATGCTGGCAATAAATAGCAAAAGGCTGCTCACTTTAGCAAATGCAAGAATACAGGCTCTTCTATTTTCTCTGTTTTCATGCTCTATTTGACAGTGGTTTTTGACTGACTTCCAGCAAGGCAATAGTCAACCTGACTAGTGTTTGTCACCTCCTATGAGCTAAATATAATTTGGATTTTATTTACCTCATAGTATTTCTTTAACAAGATGTGTAACTCGCTCTGATGTTTTTCCTGGAAAAAAGAACTCCCTGCATTGCTGTCCTTACGCAAAATAAATAAAATCTTTCTGTCTTCTTGCCACATTTAGATCTATATATATCCCTGCAACACAGAGGAGATATCAGCTTGGGAATTGGCACACTCAGGGAAAATAAATGAATTTACAGTAAAGCCTGGTTATTGTTTTTAAAGACCTATTGAAAGGAGAAGGCTGTTCTTAATTTTCTCTCATAATCTCATTTCAAGATGTTTAGCTCATAAAGTTCTGTCAGAACATGGGGCCTGGACTTTTATCTTCACTCTCCAGTTGAAAGCCTGGAGGACACTCTGGTTTTTCACTCCTGGCTGTGGTCACGAGGAGAAGCCATAGCCAATAGGGGACGGAATCCCATGGGCCATCGCCGGACCAATTCCTTGTCCAGAAGTGAAAAGAGCTGTTAATCCAGCCTTGTTTGCTTTGCACACCACACCCCTGCTTATTGCCTACAATCTAAATTACAGAGGCGGCCAAACTTGCTTCCTGTTCCAAACAATAGCCCTGGCTGACACATCCCTCGTAATGCACGGAGCACAGTGCTGGAATGGCCCCGTGGGTTTGGTGGGCTGGGGGCACTGCTGGGCCTTCCAGAAGGTCACCACCTGCAGCCCAGGCAGGATGGAGAAAAATGTAGGGGCTGCTGGTAGTGCGCTGTGGAAAGATATTACTTTATGGAGGATGTTAATTAGGGGAATCATGTCTGGAAATATGGGGAAAACTTCCTGAAAAGAATGAGTGTGAACAAGATCATCAAAGGCGTATGAATTTAGCAGGAATTTCTATAGGGAAGCTAGTTTGTAAGTGTCCAAGTGTCTCAAGGTCTGAGTCATGCTTTCCTCTGTAAGAAAGATAATATTATTTTGTTGCAGAAAGTATTTCCATTAGGTAGTTTTCATTTGAAGGCTTATAAATTCTAATTTCCTCAGTTTGTTTTACCTCTTCTAGGAAACGTATGCAACAATCAGAGCCCATGTTACTTGTGTTTAACAGCACTATAGGGAAGACTTGTGCTGCGTGGGAGTCCCTCTGCAAACAGAGGATATATAGAAAACGTCACAGGTATTTCTCAGGAACTGTACTGGATTGCAGCCAAAATGTCATGGAGGATGTGGGTAACAAACCCAGCACTTCCATGTGCAAACACTGTTGTGTTCACAGTGTCTGCCTGACAAAGGCCACTACAAGCTGGCATGGGCATGTTGCTGTCCTCGGAATACCTGGCTACCAATGCTGAAAACTTCTGATTCTGGTATATCATGATGGTATCTGTGGTCTTGGGATGTGTAACTGCTTCTGAAACAGGAATTACCTTCCTCTTGTTTGAAAGAGAGAATGTCACAGTGCGTGGACAGGGCCATTGCTGCTTCCCTGTGTTTCCCCTGGTGAGGTGCTGTGGGTTCAGTTGTTTACACTGCAGTTGAGCTGGGAGAATTGTGAATAGTGCAGTGAAAGGTTGGTGAGTCAGGCCCATGATTAAGTGCAGGAAAACAAGCTGTGTGTGCAAAGCAATCTGGGCACTGGAGCTAGAATAGCCGTCCGACCCCTTGTGCTGTTGGTTTGAGGAGATTATTCAGACTTATTTTTCAGGGGATGCTGGCTTGTTGGGAAACTTTGCATTTACTTCCATTTTAATGTTCTTTTGTTCTGCATTCTGACTCAGAATAATACCTTTTCCTGTGAGCCAGAATTACAGCAGGAGGCAGGGTATGGGTTCCAAATTAATCTGGTATCCTACAGATCTACTTCATTGATAGCAGTTAGAAATCATTTTCCCTATCTCTATCCACAGTTTCTCAGGGAATCCTGGGCATATCTTGTGAAGGTTCTCTCTCTCTGTTTTTTCCTTGCTTTAGGATCAGATGACATCTGGCTCCATTGCTTTCTGAGCCTTTGGATAATTTACTCTTTCCATTTCTCCTCCAGCATGATCTATATGATCCTCCCCTGAGACGTTTTAATGTCTGGAATGAACTCCCCCATCTCCTCCGGAGGAGACTGAGGCAGATGATTAACTGTAGCCAAATCTACCCCTTTTTCTCTCTAAATTATCCCTTACTGTCTCCTCCTTCCTTCCCTTGGTTTTAACGAACAACCTCATGAAACATCTGACTTCTTGTTTTTTCTAGGGAAAAATTTTAAACAAAACCACATTCAGACATACACACACAAGGCAGACAATGAATGCTCAGAGACAACCAGCAGCATGCTCACAGAGGCAGGCTTATATACAGATACAATGACGTAAATCAACACCCAGAAGCATTTATTAAATTACCCAGATATATACACAGAGGGACAGGCAGATGGGTTAGGGCTGCGTTTTTATTGGTGGATAAATGAAAACATCACTTTAATGCCCACAGGAGAGTATTTTGGAAAAGCAGTGGCAACAGCAGCAGCAGCAGATATTAAAGGTGATAATATCTCTTTATTCACTCTTGCAGACTAATTGGCTTGTCCTAGGAAAGGTCAACTACTGCTGCATAGCAAGGGCAAACCCATACACATTCATAATCAAAAATCAGTGTGAAAGCAGCATAGCAGCCATTCCCAAAATCATCCCCTGTTCCCAGGCAAGGAATGGTTCCTGGAACTTGCATCCCTTAACTCCCACTTTTGATTGCTCTGGACAGCCGTGTCTTCCTTTTCTCTTGCTTGAACATGAGAGCATACTGAATTCTCTGTGTACAATCACAGGAAGGATTATTCCCAGAACCCAGCTACACAGTTCTTATTGTATTAAATAGACCTTTTTCTTGAATGCCCATCATCCTTAGAGTATGCAGCATTAGGAAATACTGTAGTTCATTAAAACCTGGTGCTTGGTTAGCCCCACACCCAATTAAGGAGTCATTGTAGCCATAGATGTAAGTTAACTGAAACAACTGCTCGAATTAAAGTGGCCAAATGTCCATCTTTTCAGGCCTGCATGCAGGTTTCCTCATTAAAAACTACTGCTAAGCTAGCTAAAATCTCCTAAACTGACCTTGAACCATGGGACTCACCTGTATCTGCAATATGGTTATAGTGAGGTATAAGTTACACAGTATGAGGCCTCTAAAGGTGATAACCCAGTCCCATCACCCCTACTTACACCTTCCTATCCACTGGCCCAGTCCTGCTAACTTCACCCAACATTTCCTTTGGTTCTTGTTTCACTATTAAAATTTGGATAGAGTTTAGGACTGTAATGATCTTCTTTGCTGTTGACTGCAGGACAAACAAGAGGCCAAACCCTATCTGCCTGCACTCACAAACAAGACCTGGAACACACAGAATGCCTTTATTCTCCTGCTGTTGATAATGATAACCCAACCCCGCTCCACGCTGCCCACATTGCATCCACTCCCTTTGCTCCCATCACCTGTGTGGCTGTGGTAAACAGATGTAAATTGATAGCTGCCTTGGTGCAATTTGCTGGTGGAGTTAACCAATCCACGAGATGTTTTGCAGTAACAGCTGTACCATCCCTAATGCTCTCAAGGTCTTACTAGAGGCTCAAGAGCTGGTGCTGGATAGCTGGTGTTTTCCTACAATGTCTCATTCTGCATTTTTATCTTAAAGCTTTCTAAAGCATTAGTGAAAAGCTTAATCCAAATGTACTCTTTTCAGCTTATCTTTTTCATGTTCCGAAAAAATAGCCTTATATACTGGAAGAAATTTATATATTATAGAAAACACATCAATTTTGCAATGTTGTAGTAGCTCAGAAAATCTGATTTTGATGGTCAGCTGCAGCCTTGACCACTACCAAAGTTAGAGGCATGATTTTTGTTGTTGTTGTTGATTGGTGTGTGGGGTTTTTCTGTGTTTGTTTGTTTTGTTTGGGATTTTTTTGGTTATGATGTATAATGCATTTCTTTTAGGTATACGGTACAGTCTGTCCATTACTGACCATCTGTTCTTTTCAGAGAATTCTCTGGATTTGTCATCTTCTTGCTCTGTTGCATTTCACCTGGGGGCTGTCCTAAGCAAATGACTGCGATTTCTCTATTTTCTGTTGCCTTTTGGATTGTAAGGCCTTCAAGGATATTATACTCTGAAGAAATTATCTATGCTCTGCTGATGAGCAGGTGAAAATTACAAGGTATGTAATTACCAAAATGTTCCCTTAGCTGTATCTGTGAATCTATAACCATGAAAGATAACCACATTAAATTAATGCACCTCTCTGTCCTTTGTATTTGTTTGCTTAGACTGCTTAGGCCAAGGTCTGTGTTAAATGTATTTACAAGGTTCTAAGCACAACAAAGCCTCCAGCACTGGATGATTTGCATTATCATCAGATGGGAGTTTATAACTCAGCTCATATTAAGGTAAGGAAAGGACTGTGGACAAGTGGGAGAGTTTCAGCTGCCTTTTGTGTAACATTGTTTTGAAGCGATTGTAACACAGGAATTTCATAATAAAAATAGGAATTAAGGATGTTGTTTTATCTTCCCTTTCCATGGCCCCTCTTTATTAGAGAACCTGTGATACTAATCCTGTTAATACTTGATGCTTTTTCCCTATTCTACTTTTGCCCCCTCCCCTTGGGCTTTAAAAAATAATCCTAGTCTATCAACATTTCATCTATTTCTAATTTCACTTCCCCATTGTGTTGGTTCAGTGAGAGAAGATACACTTCCCTAATCTGGGGACTACTTTTTTCTTTCTTAGTTGTTCTTCCTCTGTTTTGGGGAAACTTCACTTTATTGTGACAAGCTCAGAGCTCTGTATCATACCCCATTTCCCTTTGACATTTTTTATGCTTGGTTGTGTTATAGTAATGTTTTATATGTGTCAAGAGCTAATAGAGCTTTTCAAACTGATGAGCACTGGCAGCTTGGAATGACTGGTAGGATGTAACCTATCGATGGAATAGGAAATATTAGCTGGAGGTGGGAACGATAAAGCAGACAGTGTAAGGGAAATGGTGACTTTTCACTGTGTCCTGACAAAAGAAAATTTTTTACATACATCCTGATGGTAGTAAGCATGAAAGTAAATGGAGATGGTAGCCTAATGAGAGTTCACCTTTTTGCAGGGCTTTTTCCATGTCTGGGCATGCGGGTGGCCCTGGAAGAAAGCCATAGGGAAGAAGTTCAGGACTGCTGTAACTTGGAAGGGTGAAGGTGTGGGGTACCTTAGCTGCACAATCTGGTTGGGAGCAGCAAAGCAAAAAACAAATTTCAGGTTCTTTTATTTCTGTATCTTCTGCTCATTTCTTTCCTACTGACTAACTGGCTTAGTTTAGTTGCCTCTTTGTTTCTATTTGTCCGATTCAGATTTAGACCTCATATTGTATGAGTTTGGACTTCCTCTTTCCACTTAAATAAATCCCTTCACCACAGAAACTCTGTTAATGCTGCTTATTTTCAGATGCATTTAACCTACTTTGTATAGTGCTTCATCCTACTAAATCAGATCTGGGAAAAGTCAGACTGGAGTGCTGCTCAGATCAGCAGATGGCAGGCTCCTTCTAGCAATTGGTACCACCAGCTTCATCCTACATCCCCCTACATCAGAGGATCTGATGATGACAGGCAGAAAAAAAAGTATTTCTGCATCATGCACTCAAGAGTGTGCATTATGTCAGAGCGGAATCAAACATATATTTATCCCCAGGGTCTGCACAGCTCGCAGTCAGCCCTGTGCTATAATGTGCATCAGCTGGGAAAGCAAGAACCCCACGACTGAGTAATTTGGAGAAGAGTAGAAATCTGAATGCCAGAGATGTCAGAGAATTGCAAGTTCACATCAGAGTCTGATTTCCCACTTAATACTCCTCTGTGAGGTATCTTTCAGAATTACTGTTAGTCTCAGGAGCGGGTAGTGAGAAATTTGGGATAAAGAAAGAGCTCCTTGCAAAACCAATCCTTATTTTACACGCCTGTGATCAATGATGCCCTAATCAAGTCCTTCCGTTCCTCAGGGGTAGCTAGTTCTTGCAGAGTGGGTTACTTTAACCTTTATCTATTCAGGTTTAAATGTCCGTCACCCCTTTTGGGAAGCAATTCAGTCGCCCAAAGTTTTATGACTTACCGAATCCTCTTAACACCATCACACTGATGAATTTAAATATACTTCAAATGCAGGACTTTTAGCATTACTGATACAGCGGCTCTTTGATGTTTTAGGTGTTTGCTTGAATGTGTTGTATTCCCCAGTTTCTCTAAAGAGTGGTTTAAAAGTATTTTTTAACAACGATACAGCATTGTTATGAAAATGAGCTGACTAGTGAGTCTGATAGCAGGAATTTGCTCTGAGTCAACAGTGGCAATTTGCAAGCATTGACTAATGAATTCCATAATCCAGGCAGCACCTCTGTGAATAAGGGAAGAAAGCTCCATTATCTCTAATATGCATCGAGGATTGAAACATGAGAGGAACAGCTGCTGTGTAAGAGTCTAAACGGATATTGAATACAATTTGGGAATTCCTGGTCCTTGCTGCTCTGCTTGGAAAAGCCGTATCTCACATCTCTGAGCAGACAACTCCCAGGGATGTGTTAAACAGACAAGAGAAGCTGTTTGGGTTTTTTTGTTACAGAAAGCATGACTGTGGTAGGCCCTTATAGCCTCTGACAGAAAATTTCAGTGAGAGGTAGTCAAAGGAGATTTAACTTTTCTTCCCTGTTTGACTGACTGGGGAAAGAGTTTGGCAAGTCATTTGTTAATGTCATAACACTGAAAAATGAACCAGGGGTAATTAATAGTATAGCAAGTGGTTATTATTCCTTTTTCTTGTTTTCTCTTTTAAAGCATACTACAAATCCTGCAAAGCCCCTTTGGGGACAGTGATCAGTACATCCCCTATTGAGGCATCTAATTGTCTGTATCTGATCCTTGCCACAGGTGCTCTGTTAGTTCCCTCATAGCTTGTCAGGTATCCACTGCATGGGTTTACTATCAGACAAGGTGACTTTAGTCGATATTTTTTTCCTGCACAGGCTTTGGCACCTCAAGTGTTTTCTCATGGCTTTTCCAATCCTCCAACTACTATGGAACCTGTGTTAGTGGCACGGAGCACTTGACACAAATTGCTGCTTTGTTCTTCAGAATATCACATTTGTTTGGTTTTAACACATGGTTATAGGTGGGTGTTACTAAGCTTAAGAAGGTATGTCAGGACAGTGCT
This sequence comes from Entomyzon cyanotis, assembly GCA_024500445.1. Taxonomy (NCBI): domain Eukaryota; kingdom Metazoa; phylum Chordata; class Aves; order Passeriformes; family Meliphagidae; genus Entomyzon; species Entomyzon cyanotis. The sequence goes on along the minus strand of JAKEPQ010000743.1, from coordinate 4,526,340 downwards.
TCTGTTTTGGCACCCAGAAATGACCTCTGCAGAACACCTGATGGAACTGAGTGTAGATCTACAAGAGACCAAATGCTGGAAATGCATGAAAAACAGGGTTTTTCTTAAGACTGGAATCCCAGGTATTTGCAGATGGTTGGGTTAGTGAGCTTTCCTGGTTTTACAGTCATACAACTGAGCAGATGAGTATTCTGAATAATATATGTCACAACTGAATTGGTTTTGGAAAAGGGGTGGGGGGAAAGTCTGTTGCTGACCCAGAAGTCTATCTGTTTTAAACTGGCAGGTTTACCTACAGTGGGTGTATCCATGGTGGATACATCCCAGGTTTCCAGGCTACAGTGTCTTTCAGGAAGTGATGCTTCTGTTTGCAAAGCCTATTATGAAATGGCAGGGAATAATAAAAAGAGGGCAAGATACAAAGAAGTGCAAATGAAGGGGCAGAGTCCAGGAACAGGGTGCAGAACTGGGAGGTGTGTCTGAATTGCCCTTCTGCCAATGTTCTCTCTTCTGGAGAAAACATCTTTACCTCTGCTCACTCCCCTGCCAGCCCCACTCTTTATTTTGTCCAATTGCACTGACATTTCTGCAGACTAGAACAAATCTTTCTCAATCTCTTTCCTTCTTCAAATTTGACCTTTACCTAGAGGCCCTGACTTGAAGGAGCTTCTACTTGATAGTAGTATCAACAATAATAAATAAACTATTCAGTTTCCATCTCCAAAGGCTGTGTTTCTTTTCTAGCACAGAAATTAAGTATTTCATAGAAAACCTCACAAATTCTTGAATTATTCAAGACTGATATCATGCCCAGAAGCACCTTGTGAATAGCTAGAGGTACATTTTCACTGATGTGCTTTTTATTATGAATTATTTCCACAGTGTTCATTATTTAAATGAATGATTGTCTCATATTCACGATAAATTTCTGGTTGGATTTGTTCATTTGGGGGAGAAAAAAGAAAACATGCAGCAATTCCCCAAACACCACCTTGAAATACTGCCAAGCAACGTATACCTGAGAGGTCTGTTGTGCTGCATGGAGCCAGAAGAGGAAGTCTGGAAGAACAAAAAAGCCAGGATTGCAACTGATCCAACTTCTGTTTGCTATAATTGATAGGAGATATGAGGAAGGGTGTTAATTTTAACGTGTTCAGCCCTGGGTCACATACCGGCTATTTATTGCAGGTTGGATGGCTAATGTGCATTTCGGCGAGCTGGGCAGCCAGCAGCGTGTTTCAATTTCACTTGTCTAGACAGGGTTTTGGGTTGCCCTGTTCTGGCAGGCAATGTGAGATTTCATACCTTGATCTTATCGTGCTGTGCTGAGTTTACTTCAGAGAGAACACCTGCAGCCTGGGAGTGGGGATTCAGGGGGAGCTGCAAATGCACAGCACATCTGAGGATTTGGACCTCTGTCCTTGACAGGTGTTGCAAGGAGTGGCTTTTGCAGTATCTCAGTGGATTTCAACACTTTGGAATGGTGGTTTTCCAGGCTTGGATCCTTTCAGGTAACTCATGGGTCAACTGCTAAAGACCAGGCTTGATTTTTTGCTGCTTTCCTTGGAACACAAAGTGGAAAACATCTGCTCTAATTTGCCAGGAAATTCACTTAAGGACACCAGACTCTTACATAATGTCCTCTCATTGTTGAGGAGCTCTCAGAAAGGACAACTATGGTAGATTTAAAGCGGGGGTTTGAGCAGGTGTCTCATTTGCACAAACTTTCACTGGAATAATCCCACTGGTTGTATTTCTGAGCGAAGTGTTGGTGCAGGTGAGTGCATGCGAATAGTCCTACTATCGACATGATTATCATTTGTACCAGAACAGTGCCTCAGGTCAAACAAGAACAGGGCTCCCTTGTACCAGGCACCCTATGAACTCCTGGAAACAGACAGTTCCTGCAGCAAAAACTTGCATCTAAACAAATCTGTCCTTTTCTACTTTGGTTTGCAAGTATTTTTTATTATTATTTTTATTGCAGTTCCACACATACTTACAGGTATGAGTAGATCAGGGTTTATTTCAGGGTAAATGCCAGCATCACTCACCCTTTGCTGTATATGGTGTACAAAGCTCTGGGAACTGTCTGTAATGTTTACTGCACAATGACCAGTCACTTTGAGTTCAGGAGTTAAGTGATTACCAGGGCTATGAGATACTGACAATCTGAACCTCTATAAAAGAGATTTTTGTCTTCCTGTTGGTTATATTATTCATGTCATTAAATGAGTGGCTTTCTTCTAACCTTTGCCAAGTTGCATAGTTCTGCATCGTTTTATCAACCGATACTTGGGAGTACTCTGGAGACTTCCTTGCTTTTCATAAATAATTTTGACGCTGACATGCAACAAAAGAGTCCTTCAAATTTGCTAGTAATTGATAGGTTAAAAAACCTTCCTTTCTGAAAGTGTTTAGACAGCAATTCTCCTGTCAAATGCAAGCCTATTTCAACACAGCAGCTCTGTAACAACACACGTGATGGACATGCTCACTGTAATTGTGGTCCAGCCGGCCATGTATTGTCTTTGACAGCAGCCACTACAAAAGGTTTTATAGCAAAGGCTCCCAAGCCCTTCCAGTAGCAGCTTGCCTGTCCAACAGATAATCTGTGTGTGACTCGTGATGCAAATAGATCAGATGAAAGAGCTTTCTCTGGGGCAGGCTGGCAACGCTGCCTGCAACTGCTGGCACCTCTCTTGGCATGGTGACCTATCCGAGAACTATTGCACAGGGAGATGCCACCAGAAATCCAGTCAGGGCACACACTCTGGAATAATCGGCTCATCACAGAGCCCTCTCCCCCAACCTCCCTCAATCAGAGGTGAGCTTAAACTTTTAAGTCTTTCAAGGTTTATGCTTTCTCTGAATATGCTGCAAGCATGAACTAAAACTACCCTGTAAATTCCTTCTAAATTCTGGACCTTGGTAATACTCATTGTAAGGGGTCCCACAGTCTAAATGGCACGTGCATGTATTATATGAAATGTATCTTTTAAATTGGTCCTAACCTGGTTGTGCAAATGAGGAAATTGGAAACAAGACCTGAGTTCTGTCACTGAGAAAAAAGCAAATATCGATGGTACCATTTTTCTGGGCATGGCACCCGTATTGCACAAAGCATCCTTCAGCTGATAAGCGGTTTAGGGGGCTTAGAAGGGAGCTAGTTTTTTCATTGCTTTCTCTTTTTTTTGGATAAACGATTGTGCTGCTTCGCAGACGATCAGAGGACACTACACATCCTGCTCAGCACAGTGTGAGAAGGTGCTGCTCTTCCCGGGCTTCCAAGGGCTGGTGTATGGGCGAGCGCAGCCGTTCTCACTTTCCCCATAAAGCCAGAGGAAAGGGAATATCACCGGCGAAGCGCCAGCAGCCTGGCACGGGCTTCCTTGGCCATTCTCTGCAGTGGTTGTACAAGAGCTTAACGCTGGAGTGAGGATGCTCAAAACTCAGCCTGCGATGATTTGTCACCTACAGGGAGAGGTGGTCACCCCCTGCGCCCTGCCCAGGCTCCCTTCATCGTGAGGGCTGCGAGGAGGAGACATGGAGAGCACGGAATCTCCCCTTCCTTCCCTCAGCATCCACCCGGGGGTTCCCCTCATGGCTAGGGGCCTGGCGGTGCCCGCACCCCTCCAGCCCGGCCCAGCCTCCTCCCCTGATGAGCTGTGCTAGGGGAGGGTTAGGTTGGTATAGGTTTAGGAGGAATTTCTTCACAAAAAGGGTGATTAGACATCGGAACGGGCTGCCCAGGGAGGCGCTGGAATCACCGTCCCTGGAGGTGTTTAAGGGAAAGACACGACATGGCACTCGGTGCCGCGGTCCGGTTGACGAGGCGGCGTTCGGCCACAGGTTAGACCCAGCGGTCTCAGAAGTCCTTTCCACCCTCACCGACCCCGGGGCTCTGTGAGGGGCGCGGCGCTTCCCGCGCACCTCCCGCGGCCGCCGCTGCCCGGAGCGGCTCCGCGGCCATTGACGTCAGGCAGGGCGGCACGTGACGGCGGCGGGGCCAATCGGCGGCGCGCGGAGCTCTCCGGCGAGGGGCTGTGTCGGCAGCGCCCGCCGCTCTCGCCGCCTCCTCTCCTCCTCCTGCCGCGGCGGCGGCGCGCGTGGGACCCGCACACCCAGACACGCACACACACAGGCAGGCGCGCACACACACACACACACACGCACACACACACCCGCGCCCGCTCCCGCACCCACGGGCGCGCACCCGCACCCACATACATGCTCGCGCGCCGCCGCACGCTCCCGCGCACACGCCCCGGGGGGAAAGAAGGAGCCGCGGCCGGACGCCCCGCAGCCCCCGCCGCCGCCGCCGCCGTCAGGAGCCCCCCGCGCCGCCACCGCCGCCACCACCGCCGGCTTTTGTCCGCCGCCCCCGCGGGAGCCGACCCTCCGCTCGGCCGGCGCCCGCCCGGCAGCATGGACGCGGCGCTGTGACCCGCCGGGGGCGGATTGGGAAGTTTGAATAAGGATTTTATCGCTTCCCTTTCCCCCTTCTCCCCCTCGGTGCGGCTCAGTCCCTACCCCCATCTTCCCTGACAGCTTTTGTTATTTGTTAGGGTTTTTTTTTTCCTCTTCAGCGTGCAATTTTAAAATTTCTTTTTAATCTGCCGCGTGGGGTTGGATTTTTTTGTTGCAGTTTTTATTTTGATTTTTATTTCCCTTGGTCGTACCCGTCTCTACCGGCCGTACAGCCCGGTCCCCGCGGGCGGCCGAGCGCCACCCCGACCCGGCCCGCGGGGCTGCCATGGATCGCACCGGCGGCTCCGGCGGGGGCAGCGACCGCAGGCAGCCCGAGGAGAGCAAGCCGCTGCTGGGCGAGATGTCCGCTCCCGAGGGGAATAAAATGGGTGCCGCGCCGTGCCGGAGAGCCCTGCTCCACTGCAACGGCATGAGGTACAAGCTGCTGCAGGAGGGGGACATCCAGGTGTGTGTCATCCGGCACCCCCGGACGTTTCTCAGCAAGATCCTCACCTCCAAGTTCCTGCGGCGGTGGGAGCCGCACCACTTGACCCTGGCGGACAACAGCGTCGGCTCGGCCACGGTAAGAGCCCGGCTGGGTCCGGCGGGGGCGGCACGGAGCGCCGCGGGGCTCTGCGGTGCGGGGCTGGGGATGCCCGGGGGCTGGGGATGCCCGGGGCTGGCGATGCCCGGCCCTGCTGGCCCCGAGCGGCCGGGCCTTGGCGACCCCCGGGGGGATCGGCTTGCCTGGGACCCGGAATGCTGACGAAAATCCTGAAAGGATTTTTTTTTTCCTTCTTTGTGGATGTTTATTTTTGCAGTTTCGGTGTTGTTTTTTTTTTTTTTATAAATTATTTTCCGAGCAAGGTTGCTGTTACAATTATTATTATTGTTGTTGATTTTCCCCCCCCTTTAAAAAAAAATTCCTTCCTTCCCAGCATGACCCCGACATCCAGTCACCACAGTGAGCCCTTTCTCCCTTTCTACCCGAAACCAAAGTCGGCAGGTACCTGCTGGCACCTTGGCCAAGTTGGAGGTGGAGGATGCTTTTAATTCGAGAGCGAAGGCTCGGGTTGTGCGCGGATTTCCCTGCGGTTTAGGCCTGCTCTGGGGGCTCTGGTTTGCCGGTCACATAACCTGCCCAGATACAGGCAATGTGATTGGAAAATATGGAGATTCCTTCAGGGTTTTCTTCCTGCTGGAAAATGATGCAAGAGAAAAATGCGAGGTGGTGATATCACTGTTACAGAAGATGTACAATGGACGGATACAGTCTTGAAAAATACGATTTAATTTTCACATACAACTTAAAATTTCATGGCCAATATTATTTGAATATTTGTGTCGTATATGAAGTGATTATACACAGATTTTATCTAATAAGCGATTAACAAAACATGTCTTACACTGATCTTTAATCAGTCGGTGCTTGGATCCTGTCTTTTCCCGATTTATATGTAGATGTCTCATTTTTCTCAATGGCTTCATCCTGGCCTTCCTATAGGACACTGATACGAGTGAGTGGATTGGCTTTTGTGTAGATTTCTGTTAATGGTGTATATTTCAATGGATTTCACCCAGCCTGCTCTGTGCTCGGAGGATGGATTTTTTCACACTTCGGTACACAGACACAGTGTGTGTAAATGTGTCTCCTGCATCATGCTCTGCTCTCAAGTACTCAGAGCAGGTTTTCAGTGGGAGCTACTTTAACCTTCAGGTAGGCCAGCTGTCTGTTCTCACAGAGCTCTTTTTTTGTGCCACAATGACATCTCTGCTTACCGTTTCCACTGGGCTCTCGAGGATGTTTCTAAGGGAATATTTTCTTTCTGTGATAGAGCTGCTGTCTAGAGGGAGAAGGAGGATTTGGTCGAGCACTGCTGGAGAAAACCCCCGAAAGACAGGAGCACAAGGAGTTTTTGCAGTTCTTCATTGTGTTAAGATACCATCATTGTAGAGGGGGAGTCGAATATTAGTGGGGATGAGGCATTTTCCTGGCAGTATCCATAGCTGATTATTTCAAAGCCGAGGAGGAGGATACGGGTAGAGAGAAGCATGATCACGCTTCAGATGTTGTTGTCTGCAATGTGGCAATACCAGGCATGAAGTTGTATTTGTACAGGACACGTCAAACTCTGCTCGCTGGCAAAGCTGTCACCAAAGGCACCATCTCTGAAAAGATCTCTGGAGTCCTATGGGGTTCTGCTTTAATTAATGCTGAGGTGCTCTCATTCCTAATTATTTTATGTATATAAATAGCAAGAAGATCTTAAAGCATTGTGCGTAGCATTGCAGGCTCCATTTTGTTGAGCAGTGCTCTTCGTGCTTGGTCTTGCACCTTATCATTTTTTCCCAGTGCTAACTCACCAGGCAAATACCGTTGGTCGCAGAAATATCTGTGCTTTATTGTTCCAAGCAGTATCTTTGGTTTCCATGGGGTAATTAGGGCACAGGGATAAGATCTGCATTCACTTGTTGCCTGACGGTGTTGGGTAGGTTTAGCAGGTATCTTTCAGACACTGGTTCTATGATATCTACATTTTAGTCTTTTTTGTTTTGAGCTAAAAAGATGTGATTAAACAAAATCCGTGGTAGTTTAATCCCCACCCCCTACAGAAATGGGGTACAGGCACAATGCCAAAACCTCCTCAAACTGGAGGTAGATATTTGAATGCAACTAATTTGGTTTTCAAGAGCTGTAGAAAAATATCCATTCTGTCCACTGGAAGTGAGCGTTGGGAGCACTCAACAGCTTTGATAACAAGGTCATTTTTACACATGGGGCTTTCCACAGGCAGGATGCTTTATGAGCAGCCAGTAATTAATCTTCACATCATCCCTTTGCAAATCCTCTGGCATGACGAGTTTTACTGCATTCTATATAACATGAATAAAATTGAACAGGAAAATAACATCACTTTGTTTTGCATTTGAAAGCAAAAGTTGTAATGACAGCTAAATCCAGATCTGGCAAATTATGTCCCTGAGTACACTGGATAAGTTATTTGTTGATTCTAAGCACTTTATATCCTTTTTATTTTCACTTGAGACATATTTGAATTAAAATCTTCTCCCCACAAGCTCTAACTTGTCAGTCCCTGGGCTGCAATATAGAAGTTAGCATTAGTTTGTGTATGGATTATTCATCTGTAGTTTATTCCATGAATAGACATGGTATGTGCCCACGTATATAAGTCTGAATAATAAGACCCTACCTACATTTTTTGGTGAGGGATAACTATTTTTGTTGTTTATTTAGGCAGCTACAGTTTTTGTGCTGACAAGATAGTTTTCGGTAACAGAAGTGCTATGCAAGAATGCAATGGAACAACTGTTAGGCCATCTTATTTTAGCAAAATTTAGAGAGGAAAAAAATAATGTTCTCTATGAAGTGCCTTTTCTGACATTATGACTAGTGACTGTTTAAATTAAAATAAGTCCACGTTAATCAAATAATAATAATTGTATTCTGAATTGGTATAAGCACCTTGTTAGCAAATGTGGAAAGGTATTAACTTGTGGACAGTCCCATGACTGTAGCTGTTGGGACTTCATCTGATTTATGTGTTGTTTCCATTGTTTGCTTCATGTTCTTATTTCTCAAAGAATTGCTTAAATATAGCACAGTGTCACCATTACAGTTTCACTTGCGTCCTGTCCAGGGTTTCATTCTGATTAAGGGCTTTTGGAGAAAGTGAATACAAATCTGTAGGTTTTTTTCTGTTTTGTTTTGTTACTGTAAATGCTAAAGCCCCAGTAGGAAATTTTGACACTTAGAAACTTTGTTTGTCAGACAGCAGCTTGCCTGGGAATGAATTTGACTTTCTACCCCATGGGAGGAATAATGTTTATTTTATAAACACCTACCAAACTCAAATGTAGCACCCTTACTAATTTTTTTTCACCAGTGAGATCTGTCCTTGCACAGCTTGAGGGGCAGTCATAGTAAAAACAAAGACGGAAATAAAGTCCAATTTAGTATTTCTTTTGTGGGGTTTTTTGGGGAGGGGAGGAGGCAGGGTGAGGAGTAAACCTGTCTTCAAGAAAAATGTTAAAATTCGATTTTCAGTAGTTCGAACATAGGTGTCATGACTGTTCTGTGTCTTTAATGTCCTTCTGCATTGTCCCTTTCATGTCTCTGCCCTGCTTTTCTCTTTCATTCTTTCTCTTGCACCAGTGGGGAGTAGATGTTGAGGACAATGAGTTTTAAAGTCCTGGGTTGCAGGGAAGACTTGTGATACATATGAATGTGCAGCAGACAAGGAGAGAATAAATAAGTGATTCATTTTCTCTGGCTAGAGATGACCTCTCTAATTCCCATCTGGGAAGATAAGGCTTTATTGAAACCGTGAAGTTACTCATTAATATCCCTCAAGGAGGTGGAAACTTTGGCTTTTCATGCCTGTTTCTCATTTCTGGGTTTTGCCTTGGCAGGTGGGTTGAGTGCAATGTAAACGTTTTGTTCAAAGCTGGTGACAATCCTGAAAAGACTTGAGTTTCTTTTAAACATTTTTCTGTACAGACATGATGTGTGAGGACAATAGTTTATTGACAGCCTGGCTAATCGTAAATGCATTTGAAACAAGAATGTAAGTGGATTAGGGAACTGCATTTGTGTTTTGTTCTAGAGGCAAGAACATACCCAATTAATATTAAATGAGGCAGGGCAGGATGATCTGTTTCAAATAGGAGAAGTGGAGTAGAAAATTGTCTTTTAATTGTTTTTTGAAATTCAACAATTCTGCTACCGCGTGTGTTTCAGCATGCTATTACATGTCTTTCCTTCCTTATTTTGGTAAAGATAGAACAAAAATTCCTATCAAGCTGGACTCATTGTTTACTTTAGCACAGATTCCCATTAGTTAGAAAAACACACTTTTAAAAATTAGATTTCCCTTTAAAAACAATTAGCTCAAGTGGGAAGTATTATGCAGAGCTCAAAAGTTTCAAAACAATCTTACAGGAATAATTTTTTTTAAAGCTTTCCTGAAAAAAGAATATTGTAGCATTATCCAGATTGCAAGTAGAATGAATATGAATTTATAACAATAATAATAAACAGTCTGTTCAGTAAACCAAGTGCTGTCTTTAAGTCTTGTACTGTTGATGAGGGTCTGTGAATGGGACTTAAAACTAGATTGGTGTGCCTGCACTCATTACATGTATAAATAAGTATGAACATATAAATAACAAAGCAATATAAGAAATTTTTTATCTGTTATAATAATGGAACGATAAATTCCTGTTTATATTTAATATTTCTCACGGTTTACAGTTGCAGATGATTGCTTTCATTTGATGAGAAGTGGTACCAATAATTTTGGGTGTACATATATTTCCCTATTCTGGGTTGTTGCTGACTCCCAGGTGTTTGGTTCAGGTGCATCAGAAAGGGCACTGAATTCATAATTTTGCATAGAGGCCATGACAATTTAGAATTCTCTGCAAATTGAGAACAAGTTGCTCCATGTTATCTGTACTGTTGAATTGAGATTCTGTTTCATCAATGAAGACAGGCATGTGCTGCCTGCATTAACAAAATCCAAATTTTTCTGAAGACTTGGTGATTTAATGGAATATTGCTCTGCTGTGACAAACTTATTTTACTGCTGTACTAGTTAGTAGTTCGACATAAGAAAACCTAAAACTATATTTCTTTAAAGTTGTTTAATGCCTATCAAACATACCTGTGCATATATAGTTCCTGCAGTGGTTAAAAAGCATATTTATAAGTCAGTAGTGTGGAGGTATGTGTTTATATGTCACAGAGCTTATATAAAATATGAAAACAGAAGCTATATTCATTGACAGAGTGAGAGCTCTCAAGGCTATTAGTGTTAACACCCAGCCAGTAAATTTTACATGTTCAGGAACATAAATAAAAAGGATACTCAGAAATACTTGTGCCTCATTTTTCGTTTTGGCTGGGGAGTAAAGATGTGGTGCTAGTCACTACGTGGTGGTAATAGTCCCCATGGGAGAGACTGTAAATTGCCTCTGGACCTCAGTGGGACCTGATCCTGCATAGCACAGGACCTGGAGGGGCTCAGCATCCCTCACAGGGCTGGGCCTTCGTGGAGCTCTGAGATAATATTTTTTTTTTTTTTTTTTTGTAGTGGAACATTATAATCTGGGAAGAGTCTGATAGATCATCCAAGACGGGGTGTAGTCCTTCTAGGAAAGGATGTGCTGCCCTTGGATCCCTGGAAGTGTCCAAGGCCAGGCTGGACAGGGCTTGGAGCAGCCTGGGACAGTAGAAGGTGTCCCCTGCCCATGGCAGGGTGTGGAACAAGATCATCCTTAAAGGTTCCTTCCAGCCCAAACCATTTTATGATTCTGTGAAACTCATCAAGAATGTTTGGTTTTTCAGAGGTGAGAGGCTGAGAGTCCCATCTGCATCCATGTTCCAGTGTACAAGGTTAGGTGTGGGAGAACACAGGCTGAAGCCTTGGTCCCACCAAAATCAGCCACAGAACTGTGTACACTTGAGGGGCCTTTTTGGGGGAAAAAGGTGGTAGGTTTAGTACATAGAAAAGAGTGAATTTTTTGGAGCTGTTTAAGTTATTGGCTATAATTTGTTGGTATGTTTGAAGTTCCTAGGTAACGGGTGAGCTTAACATGATACAATTTCCTTCTATGTTAATAAGCATGGCTGACCTAATAGGGTTTTACTCATCTCCCTGTATAGGATTTATGAGAGAAGAGACCTACCTCAAATAGTTCAAACCTTTTGGAGTCTTTAGAAGTAATTAGATTGTGGGTTGCATGGGTAGATTGTGGCTTGTTTATTGGTGTTTTGGGCAGTGCTAGTTGCATCAGTTTTGTTCTGTGTGTTCATAGATAACGTAATGCTTAATTCCACAAACAGTCACGTGTTGGAAGATGATTGATACTTCAGCATGGATAATCCATTCAGAGAGCTTGTGCATGTATGTGCACTCAATAAAATAACTTTTTTTTTGCACTGTCTGCTGATGCAGTGTCATTGGCAGCAGTGCTGGCTGAGTCAGCCCTGGCCTGTGCTATTCATTTCTGCATCTGTGCCATACCCTGTCAATCCATCTTTTGTAAATGCTTAACAGTTCGCAGGTTCAGGTTGAGAAAAATCTCTGTGAGCTGGCTGGGGAACACTCTCCCTGTTTGAACCTTTTGCAGATTTGTTGTCTTTTAACTGGATCAGGGAGCTGATGTGTTTCAGTGTGTAGTCTGCCAGACTGTTGAGGAAGAAGAGAGCGGGAAACATGGTAGGCTGGAATTGGTGCCAAAAAAAATGTATTATTAAATCATTGCGTAAAATTTTCCTGTTTTGCACAATATTTAAGAATGCAGGGACAACACCAGGAAAGGGAAAAGACAATTGAAAAGCATACATTATAACTGATCACGTCAGTGGTGAGAGAAGTTTTAGCTCTTGTGGTTGTGGAGGAAAACATGAAGTCAGAACCAGATGCTAAGTTAAAAGGCTTTTACTTCATAGGCTTAAAAATCAGGAGAATTTAACAATACTCTGTAGGTTTTGGAAGAGGGGACTCTTATTCCAGGATTTGTGGGCATTTGATGTTACCAGTACTGGCATTTCCAGTACTCAAAGTGATTTATTGACTTTGCCCCTTGGGCTGTCCCATGACTGATGGGACGAGGCCAGAAGAGTGGGAAATACGAAACCAGATAACCTGCCAGGTCACAGCCTGTGATGTCCAGGGCAGGTATGGTGAAGGCTATTTTCTTCTACTCTAATCTGAGTTTTTAATAAGCTTTTTAATAATTTTACTATTTTTCCTTTTTTGAGAAACTTAACAAGAAGGCTTATGTTTTTTCTGGATCTGAGTGTTTCTGCTAGATGTGTGCCATTACTAACTGAGCTCAAGAAACTCATCAAGTTGCAATTACTTCAATCTGAACTGGAAGTACACTCAGTCACGTACATTCTTGGTCTCGCTCTGTTGAAATCAGGAGGGTAATTTGAGGAGAGGGATTACCATTCATTGCCTGTAACGTGAATGGCAGGATGTGCTGTTCGGAAAGCCAGGAAGGTTCAGCGAGGGATCACCATGCAGCTCGCAGTTGGCTGCTGGTTGGGGACATGGCTGACTCTACTCTTAGCCTTGTGCAGCTCTTTACAAAGCAGAGCCCCACTTTCTCCCTCTACTTGGCAGGTCTCGAGGTGCTGAGTGACCTGCAGTGGCTCTTCCATGAGCAAGAGGGTTGCTGGAAAATTCCCTGTCAGGCAGAACTGGTATAGAAGCTGTTGCTGTTTCACCCATTCTGTGGCAACATTTAGACTATACTGTCCTGGTGGAAAGTGAGTTTGTGACAGTCATGTGTGGGGAAAACCTCCTCATTCAGAATCCTTGGGAAGGTCCTGCCAGCCATCGCTGCTGCTCTGCAGGGTGTGTGCCAGCCCTGTCCTGTCTCCTTCCTCAGACAATAGTTTCATTAAGAAAAAATGCTGCTTGCTGCAAGTTGCTTTCTTTTCCCCCATTTGGTCTCAAAATTTGCTGAAGTGCTGCTGTAGTATGTGGTCCTGGCTGAAGTTTGCAGGAGGGTGGATCCTCTACAGGGGCAGCTGCTCCCAGTTCCTTGAAGGTGTAGGAAGATGCTGCTGCTGCTTCTGCTGTTCTCCTGCTTCATATTTTCACCTGTGGCCATTTTCACTTCGAGGCTGTGGCAACATGAGAGGTTTAAAATGGAGTAAAGCTCTTCTGGGCCCTTGGAGTGCCTCCTCTCCCTTGTCTGCTCAGAATTACAACTTGTTTCAGGGGTAAGAGCTCTTGCACTTTTCAAAGTATGCTGCAGCTTCCCTAAAGTTCTCATTCCTGTAAATGAGAGATTGCATGATTGTGTCATTGGATGAAAAATTTAGAAGGAGTAATTCCTTTCATTGATTAAAAGAGTAACTTCCAGGGCTTCAAAAAAGATGACTGAAAAAGGGCTATCCAATGCTGTTTAAACTCCAGATTGCTGATTTCTTGGTATTAAGAATGGGAATGTTGAATGCTTGGCACTGTCACTAAAGAACTTTTCATTGTTGGGTTTCTAGTTCTTAAAGAAAAGCTGAATAAAATGAACTCTTTTGCTCCTTTTGAAAAATTTAAAACTCAAACCTTATAAGCACACAGAAATGGGTTTAGGTTTTTTAAGATTTTGTTTTCAAAGATGCCACATGTGGTACAAGTGGTACACAGGTACACATTGCCTGTAGAAAATGAGATTAAGCTAAATCAGAGGGTTTTGTTGAGAGTAGATGAATTGTATTCCCATATACTATTCTTTTACATTTATATTTTGCATAATATTTTTCTTAGACTTAAAGAGAAACTGTACTAGCAAATGAGAATCAGGAATAGTATTTTCTTTCTTAGAAATAAGTTGTACATATTTTGAAGTGTAGAGACATCCACGCATATTTCTGATTTCTGATGATATAAACCCAAAGGTAAGGCAAGAATTTTATAAACAAAAAAGTGGCCTCATTTTTTATTTATGTATGGACAATTAACATTAACTGAGCAACATTATGTAATTGCATTTGCAGGTAGACAGGATAATTTTGGAAAGAAAACCTTTCTTTCCCCCTTAATCTCCTAAAGATCCCCCATGGTGTGTTCCCTGCAGTACATTTCAAACAATACAGAGCAGGTATTTCTCAGTGGTGAAGCTGTGATATTGCTATGTTTTTTTCTTCTCAGTCTTTGTCTGTTTTGGCTATTTGAATATAAGCTTTTGGGATGGGCAGCTGCCTCTTACCATGGCTGGTTCCTGTTGTAGTGGGATTCTGTTGTACCACAAGAGTTTCTTGTTTACTACTGCAATAAAATTTGTATGTATGGTGAGCAGGCTGTTTTTGCTGTCTAGAATAAAATGGAATGACTTTGTTGTCCATTTTCAGGGATGGGCATTATTAACAGCAAAGTAGAGATTGCTTTTAAAAAAAAGATTTTGAAACTTGCCAAGTGGAGTCCAAATTTTTAATCAAAATACTAAGGGTGTGTAGGTTTTTTCCATAAATATGAATGTCTGTTTGACCTGTGAACAGGAAAGAAGAGGGATTATTTTTGGCCTTTAAAACTGTCAGGAGAAAAAAAATATTTTTGGATGACAGTATGATGTCTTCATTCTACTAGTCCTTGGGTTGCAGCTTCACAGTTTCAACCATCTCAGAGTGCTTTATGGTAATTGTTTTTGTATGTGGGGAAAAGAAGGAGTCAAATAAATGTAGAAAAGACATGTTTGCTACTGTTGGTTCATGCTTAGTTTGCAGTTCCTTCTTAGTTGGTGTGAGCATCTATGGTTCCCTCTGGAGGGGCTAGGGTTGGACACCAAGGAGCAGTTGTGCCTCGCCCTGGTGCTCCTGAATAATCACAGGTGGGAGCTGGAGCAGAAAAGATTTTCCTTTGCTTTGTCTGCTAGGCTGCATCTTCCCTCCTGATTTTGATGGCTATTCATTTTCTTAATGGTTGTAAATGTCATTAAAAATCAGTGGAAGCGTGGGAGAGTGACTGACAGCAGAATGTGGCCCAGAGTGTCGTGCTCTTCATACTACCCTTCAATCTTCCTGCAAAGGAGATACCTGCCGGGGAGCCAGGTGCCAATCAGTTCAAGTCTCTTGCTTTCTGCAGCGTGTGTGCTTTGTGTATTCTCCTAATAGTCACTTCTGACAACCTACCACTTTGCTCTTGCTTCAGAGGCTGTTGAGATTGAATTCAGAAATAAAGAGTAAGTCAGGGAAACCTTGACTGCACTGAAATTTTCAGGATGAGAATGAGCTTGCAAAATTATTAAAGAAGCAGGGTGTTGCGATTCTTTTTTTGTAAAAAGATTGGCAGTTCTCTCTCCCTTCTCAAACCTTGGATTCCCTATACAAACTTCTTGACATTGCGCTCGTGAATTTAGGAATCTCTTGAGAAGAATATGTTTGCAGAGGCATCTTCAAACACCATGTTTCTCTCTGGTACAACATAAACTGTAAGAAGGTAGAAAACTGAAATCAGAGCTTTATGAGGACTCTTAAACAGAGGACCTGTGAGCCATTGGTGTGAGATAATGCAGTTGAGCAGATTTTTTTTTTTTCTGGTGGCTATGCTGTTATTGTAGCTGGGGATATGAGAGTTGCGTTGTTGCTGGCAGCCTGAAGCAGCAGTTGCACAAGGAGAGATCTCTTTGCCTTGGCTGTTGACGCCAGGCAGGGCACTGCATGTCAGTGATGGAGAGCTGTGAGTGTGTGCCTGCCTTGGATGCTCTGGCTCACGATTTTACGACTGCTGTGGTGTTCTGTCATCCGAGCAGTTTGCTCAGTATCCTGGCTCTGAGAACGAAGGTGGGAGGAGGGGAACGAAACTGTGAAGGGCCCAGTGATTCTTGGAGAACAGCATTTACTTTCGCAGCAGAGATTTCCATCTCCTTCCATGGGCTGTGTGGAACAAGATCCATCTGTGTCCTTCTCTTACTGGTCAGTAGCGAAATGCCTGTAGTTTGAGTACCTGTTGATTCCTTGTGGAACATTAATCATGTTCAGTGAAGCAGTTGTGTTCCTTATCCACAGCAACGGTAGAACAGAGAGGTTTATTTGGGTGTCTGGAGGAAGAGAAAATAACGTCATGTTACAGATGTCGCTCAGTCATTGTTTAAACCAGGAGAAAATCTTTGCAGTTGCTGTAAACTTCTGCCTTTAGTAAATAGGTTATAGTAGCACTATTATTGAATTGGAAAAGAAGCTTCAGCTTATTCTTTCAATGCAGGAGCACTGGTAATTCTTCAGGTATTCCTTTCTAAAGGAATAGCCATTCCAGCTGTGTAGCAAGGGCTCAAAGTAGTATTCCCACTCATGTTTGTTATGAAATGCAACCCCTATATGGAAGTGAAGAGCACTGATGAAAGATATTATGCAAGTGCAAATTATTAGTCATTAACTTAGTTTTTCTTTCAACTCTTCATGGTTCTTTCAGATCATCCAGCATCCAGGTTTTATCTTTCCCTCCCCCTTTTTTTTTTTTTTTTTTTTTTTTTTGTTTTGTTTTGTTTTGTTTTATTTTTTTTTGTCACTGCTGTTATGGTGACTTTTGAGGAAAGTTTTTTAATTTTTAACTAAAAAGTAGCTGGACATCCAGAGTCATGGAATGGGCTCTTCCTCTCCCAGAGGAGCAAATTGTTTGAGTGGAGTCTTGGCACTGAAAATCCCATCTACTTTGCAACCAAATAATGTGGACGTAAGCAGGCATAAGACTTGTATTGGCACAGAACCTTGTTACAGAAGGTCAAAGTAGGGACATGGTCCACATGCCTCATCTGACTGAAAACACATTTTCTAAGGTTGGATAATTCATCTTTTGTGATTGCTATGAATGAAACAGGAAATAAAGCTGGAAAAGCTTGAAATTAAATGAAATGTGCAGGACCTGGACATGCACTTTGGTATTAAATACTGACATACCCCTTCCAGGTAACCACTTTGCCTTTGAAGCTCAGCATTTGCCCTCAAGACTGCAGGGTCTTCTTGCTGTGGTGTCAATGGTGAAAAATTTGTTGACACCAAGAAATATTTCTAGTGGCTTCTTTCCTAACACTAGTGTATGCTTCTTTTGGTGCTATGTCACTGCCTCCCTTAAAATTAGTCTCCTGATTTATTGTAAGTTATTTCAAATGTCCCTGGTGACTTGGGTTGACTAATGTACTTTAAATATGGCGAAATCAAATAATCTGTTGTGGGAGTTGACAGTGTATCAGGCTGCTCTCCTGTGCAGATAGACAACGTGGGAAATTAAGGGAATTAAGCCCTTGGTGGTGCTTACCCAAATACAGGAGCAGTTCCTCTGTTGCTCTGTACCTTGGATTGGAGTGTAGGTTGGTCAGTTTTAAACCTGGGCTGAGTTGGGATCGAGGCAGCACTAACTATTTGCATTATCTGAGAAAAGGGAAGTCTCTGGGTCGGTGCCTGCAGTGTGCTTGTGACAGGAACGTTTTGACTCATCTCAAAGGGATATTGTCCACAGTGCAGCTTCTTCACATGGGGTAGTGATGTGAAGGCCTATGCCATTGTAGCTTCCCTTTTGAACACAGTTAAAAAATGAAGGAAATGTTTACGTTTGGTGGGTTATGTGTTTCCTAATGCCTCTTCATCTATCACACCCACTGTAATTGAGATAAAGATGCAGTGCTGTGTAACATTATCTGGGTTTAACGTCAAGAGTTTGGGAGGTTGTGTCTCTAGTTGTCAGATTTTCTTAGCAGAAATAAGAGAACAAACTTACCCTGTGCATCTTCTTGCCTGTACAGTCTGTACCTAGAGATCTTCTGAGTGCTGCTGTCTTGAGACCTTTGTGTCTGATCTAAGGCTCTTGCTGTGCTCAGATTTCACGTTACCCATTTTTTTATTTTGGAATTGTAAGGAAAATGTGTGCAAACAATGCTCTGCTGTTTCCAAACACTGTGAAGTTTCCCCCTTTGCTTCCTGTTTTTGTAGCATATTTGTGAGAAGACCTTGTCTGCTTTGTGCTGGAGTTAGGCTTAATGCAAATGCATTCTGCATCAGCTACTGTGTGTTCCAGCATGCAGGGACCTGAGCTGCTCTTCAGAAAGCGTCATTACTCTTTATTTATGGTAAGACTAGATTAAAAAAGACTGGTGCATGTAAAAGTGAAAGCAGAGGCAGTGTTAAATTGTTGCAGTCATGAGCTTGTTATTTCCCTTCCCCCCAGTATGCAAGCCAGTTAGTAACCCAGTGATCTATACATGAGGCTTTAATTGGATGTATGCCCAGAGTGCAGATTAATATGGAAAAGCTATAAAGGCATGGGTTCACAAACTTTATTTGACCACATGAGGACTGTCTGTGTGATCCCATGTGGAATGTGTGAGGGATTCTCAAAACAAAGAAATACCTTCATGTATTTGGGCAGATCTGTGTGGTGATGTCTCTGCCTAAAAGTCAATATACTGTTCATTAAATAGGACTTCTTCAGCCTTAGGTGGGGCTTAGGTGCATCTGTGGCCTCTGTGTAATTTACTTGACTTTGTAAGTTTTAGTTTTGATGATTGTTGGAGGTTTGTCTTTACAATTGGATGTAATCTTGGCTGCCTCTGGAGATAAGGGGGGTGTGAATCTCTCTGTAGTGAAATAAAAACAAGCAGATGTCTGACTGCAGCTGGCTAGAGATAAATCATTTCATATAAACTTGCCTGGAGAACGTGATCTTACTCTTCTATAAACCTGCACTCCAGAGGGAAGGGAGAACCCCCATTAGTCAGTGATGCCCTCCTGGCCTAAAATTCCAGTGTTTCTAGTTTGCAAATCACATGAAACATAGATTACTAGCTGTATTCAGCAAAGGCTTCCTCAATTTTGGAAACACTTTAACACAAATTTTGTGTGTCTTCTGGGGATTTTTTATTTTTAATTAAAATTGCAGTATTCCTAAATATGTAAAACCAGCCACAGTCACATCCCTGTATTCTCCAAACCAGTTTAATATTGATAAAATCTCTCTTGAATTGGCATGGTACTGCAATAAAGGGTTTGGTGGCTTGGGAGAGCCCTGTTGCAGGCGAAGCTGACCTTCCTGACCCATCATATCATGGAGAGCAGTAAGCCATTCCACCTATCTCAGAATTCTGTTTTTCCTCTTTACCATCCTCTGCATGGTTGTGTGGCACATTATTCAGGTGCTCCCTGAAGGTGGTGGGATGGAAATGTTACCTCCTATAGCATAAGCCCTAATTGACATGAAGAGTGGGGAGCTGATGGTAAATACACTCACATAGTTGCAGAAAATAAGGTAACCTTAATTAAAGTTCTGTGCAAGTAGTTTCAGTGTTTGATTCCAGCTGTTTGCCTGAGGAAGGCAGGGAATAGTCCTTAGCTCTGTGCCTGCAGCAAGAATATGGGAATTGAAGTGACTCATTCTCAGGGACACGGTGGTGGGAATGAGGCACTGCTGTGGTTGCAGATAATTCCCTGGAAGTCTCCGTTGTGCAGAATGCATTAATTGAAGAGATTCATGAGCTGCCTAATGTCACATCACTTCATTTCCTCATCAGGGAGCTGAAAGTCTCATCTGTGTAGGAAAAAACAGGAGCTCTCTGCTTGCAAGTAAATCTTGACCTTTGTAAAAAGAGGTTGTGTGCGTTGTCCATCACATTTACCGTGTATTAAACCATGTGGCTTGAATTTTCACTTTCCTTATTATCTATCAGCTGTGGGGACAGAGTCAGCTGTGCAAAGATGTGCATTTCTGAGTGAGGAGGGAACTGTTTGCTGCTGGGTTTTTCAGTGCAGTGCAGCAGGAGGATGGGGGGTTCCTGTTTGATCACTATCTACAACCATTGCATTGGCCTTGGGAGTAGAGGTATATCTTTATATTCAAGAGAGGGGATGTGGCAGAGGGTACCCTGCAGAGACCTGGAAATACAACACTTACGTAACTAATTAAAAAAAAAAAAGATACACATTTTTTTTTACTAGAAATCAGTCACAATCAAAAGTCCTGCATCTTGATTGAATTTCTGAGTATAAAGGTTGTATCTTAATCTTTTGATTTGATCGTTGGCCAAGCAGAGCTGGTCAGTGAAAGGAAATGCCCTTTCCTGTGGCTTTATGTGCTACTGCTGTCTAGAGTTTTGGTAGTATCAGTGAGACCTTAGGGCTAGACTTGGACACTTTTTGTCTTTCTAGCATCTAATTCCACCAGGTCACAGTGGTTTCAGTTGCATGACTCAAGCTCACACCTACCATGAACAGCCATAACATGATAGCTGTGCTCTTCATCTGTGGCAGCCTGGTTAAGAATTAAAAAGTACCTTTTATATCCACTAATAACTGAGTTTTCCTTAATCTGTGCCTTTGGGAACATTTCAGTACTTTGCCTGGCAGTGTATCACTACTCTGAATCGTGTGTGGAAAAATGTCTGAAGCAAATTAAACAAGATGACTTGTGAGTAAAAGATCAAGTCAAAACACTGTTGAGATGAAAAGCGTTGAGTTGATGGGTGCAGTCTATCTGTGACTGGGAAGCCTTTAATGATGCCAGGAGAAAGGATTGACCATTGTAGACAAAGTTGAACTTGAGGTTTCTGTGACCTAAAAAAAAAAAAAAAAAATCAGTCTCTTTTTTCCTGTGATTTATTATTCTGTGATCACATGAGTCGAGGTACTGCAAACACATGGAGTCCTAGTGGAAGCCACAACAGGTTGCCTATTACAGCAAAGTCTGATTTGAGACTGAATCTCAAAAAATTAAGGTGGAGAGAATGAGAGGAAAAAAAAAGAAATTATTTTTTTGGCATTATATTTGTGGCCTGGCATGTCTAGATCCTGGGAGTCCATTCCATTGTTTATACTCCTAGCATCTTTCTCACTTGTTGGGAATCACAAACGAGTGATTTGGCATCTGTGCCATACTGGTAAAAACAATCTTAACTACTTATAATTAATGAATTGTATAAGCTGCCAGTGAGTGATTGGAGGGGATGGAATAACAACCATAAGGACAATATGAATTCTGCATTGGCTGGCAACATATGGCAGAGAAAGTGCTGCTTTATTTTTCTGACACTGAATGGGTTTGGTGTGTGGACTTTGAAATAAGTAGTGCTTTAAGAAAGTGTATCAATTGCTTGAGCTGAAGCCTGTGTCTAGGATGGTTTAGTGTAAAAGCAAAAAGCCATACTGAGATCCAGCAAGGGAAGAGAGCATGTTTGCAAATGGTGAAGCTTGTTCTTCTTGGAGAGAAAATGGTACATCTAACTTTCCTTATCAAGACTGAAACCACAACAAGATATTTAAACAAAGCAAGCTACTTAGACTGATTATTAAAGAGATGATTTTTTTTTTTTGGGAAACACTTTTTCGGGCTTTTAGGTCCCTCTTTGAACTGTGTCTGTAGGATGTCTAGTTCAGTTGAGAACTGATAGGACAGTACTCCCTTGGCTTTGATTCTTTTATTCTTTGAGCATTCCTCCTCACATGGAAATCTTACAAAATGATTCTGTTTCCCTATGGAAAGAGAGCCAGTTTAGGGAGAGTTGATGTTCTGGGCAGTATATCCAAGATAACTATAGATGCTAGAAGAAAAGAAAGCAGCCTCAGGAACAATAGGATTTTAAAAGCTGTTTAATTTGTGCCAAGCTGGTGGTTTTTTTTGGTTTTTTTTTTTTTTTTTGGTTGTCATAGAAATGTGCCAGCCCGTGTCTCTCACAGATGAGCTCACTAAATGAATGGCTGTGCAGGATGAGTCTGGTTTCAATGAAGATGTTTATACTTGAAGAACACAGATGGACTTAAACCACAGCCCAGAATCTAA
Source organism: Entomyzon cyanotis (assembly GCA_024500445.1). Classification (NCBI taxonomy): domain Eukaryota; kingdom Metazoa; phylum Chordata; class Aves; order Passeriformes; family Meliphagidae; genus Entomyzon; species Entomyzon cyanotis. The sequence continues at coordinate 4,504,579 of JAKEPQ010000743.1, read as the reverse complement.
ACACCCCTGAGCTCCTGGGGGAGGGGAGTGATAGGAAATGAATTCTGGATTTTATAGCTCAGGCCTGCATCTGTCCTCCTTGATTTGGCTTTATGAGTTATTATGGGGAAGTAGGAGAGGAATATTATCTGCAGTAAAAAGGTTTTGTTTGTTGTTGGATGTTGGGGAAGATGATTTTGTATTTGGCCCAACTCCACTGGGTTGGAAGGACTTTCTTGCCTTTATGTCTTTTCATGACCATCGCGGCTGAGGTTAATTGGTAGCAGAGATGTTACTCTAAAGTACAGTGTTTAGCAGGTATTTTTCCTGTCATTTCTATATCCTTGTTACTCTTTGTCTTTTGAAATAAAATCTTTTGAATGAGAGCTGATAATTTTGTCTCCTGTACCACATGTGAAATGCTGTGGCACAGGTTTGGCAGAAGTTCAGAAGTTGGTGCAAATAACTACAAACTGTAGAAGCAGCATCAGACCCATGAAATAACAAAGAATTTGCAGATGACACAACTAATAATCTTCAGTGAGGTGTGTCATTGAGCACTGAACAAATGTAGTGCAGTCAACAAACACAGAGTGCTGTGTTGAATGGGGCAGTGTTCAGTGCAGGCAAAAATGTCCTTTGCAGGATTTAGTGTCTGGATTGTTTGCTTTGCTTGTGAGCATAATTCTGTGAATTCTTTTCGCTTCCAAGAAGCCCATTAATTCTTCACTTTCATCTACATTTGGCACCGTCAGAACGCCTCAGAGGAGCTTAGGTGCAAAATGACAATAGCTACAGTTTCTCCAGGGTTTTCAGGTATCCGAATGATTTGTTTATCTGCCTGTCTTGCTTTCCTTGGTTTTCTATTCCTGGAGCTGGGCTGCCGGAAATGATGCATGTTGCTGAATGCAGAATAGTTCTTGCTGTGCCAAGGCATGTACTAGGAAGAATGGGATACTATGTCCTATTAATTGGTATAAATAATCAAGAGTATGGAATAAATGAAGTACTGGCTGACTCTTTTTTTTTGGAAGTGTATTCCCGACAAGTGGAAGGTAGTATGGCTTTAGATGAAATCCACCCTTACCAGATGTTTTCACTGTTGGAGAATATTTTAAGGACTTGCCACTCAAACCTGCTTGAGGATAATTGAGCCTCAGCTTTGGTCATAGTCTTGAATTCAGCAGTGCACACTCTTCTCTTGGTACTCTGGTTTTGCTTGTTATTTGGTCTTAACTGTCCTGCTTCAACTTGTATTGGAAGACGGGTTAGGCTAGAACTGCCTTGCCTTTTAAGGATTATTATTATTTTTTTAGCTAAAATGAATTCTTCACATGCTACAAGCTTCGTGAAATGCAGTTTCTGTGCAGAGAAATTCCTTTTCTGCTACCCTGACCCGTGTTTTGTGGGATCTTGAAAGGTCTCAGCACTGTTAAAGACCTTGGTCTGTCAGCTCATCCTCAGAGAGGGAAAGGGAAGAGAGGGACTCTGCAGTTAGTGGAGGCGCAGTCTCATGCATGTGTGCTGTGGACCCCAGCACTACTTGGTTTTCTTGTGAATAATTTGTCCTGTATTTCTCCTACTACCAAAAATTATTGAAAGCTGTTTCTTTTCCCAAATGCATCTCCTTCCATTCATTTTTGTAAGGGCCTTTCTGGAAAGGGAGTGCACAACTGATTACATTGCATTTAAGGAACTATGAAGTGATCAGCATGACCGCTGCCAAATGCGTGGAATTAAGATGGAAACAATTAAATGACCATTTAAAAATATTTTTTCCAGTTACATCCTAGAACCTAGACCACAAGAAGATTTTTGGGTAATGCCACTGTTTTCAGTGTGCCTTGGGTAGGCTAAAACAGTGTGTCAAAGGAGAAATATTAAATGATCAGAGAGGCTGTGTTTTTGTAGGACACATTTGCTGTCCTACTTGCGTGAGAATTTTGCAGTGATGCAATAATATTGAAAATTATCACTTTCACTGTAGGAGCATTGATGTACTGCTATTGGGAATTACTGCTTTCGCTGTAGGAGTGTTCATTTTTCTTCTGAGATCATTAAAATAATCTTGTTTTTACTTTTGTAATTGGCTTAGGTTGTCCTTCTTGGGGGAGGGGAGGCTTTGGGTTTTTGTTGCTGTTGGGTTTTTTTTTTCACTTTTAATTTGAAACACAGTTTTAACATTTGGATTGTTTGAAACAAAAACAAGAGAAGTCCCAACATGAGCAGCAAATATTTTTAAAGGACTTTATGGCTCTAAGTTTCTAACACAGTCCAGATGTCTCCTATCTCTTCTCTTTCTGTAGCATTTTCTGGCACAGTGTCATTGGATTTTGAACTTTGTCCAAGCTGTGTGCCAAGTCCTGAAATAAAGTAAATCAGTGAGTTGTTCTTGGACGTTTCTCCTTAATCCAAACCAACCCAAATCAAACTTCAGCTCTGACCTCAGGACTGCACATTCAAATATTTTCCTTTGCCTCCTCAGTTTCAAAGTAGCAAAAGCAGGAGATTACCACTTTGCAGTATTTAAACAGAGGCTTGTGTGACATCCGTGCAGCTGAAGCAACTGCGTTCCTTGGGACCTGGAGCCTGTTAAAACACCAGTGATGTTCTCCAGCACTGTGATTCTTCACTGGGATTCCTTTTGTTGGGTCAGGATGCACGTTGTGGCCACAATGGAACAGGATTTATTTGGAGGCATCCATTGTGTCAACAATTAGATAGCAACCAAAGGAAATATTCCATGATGCTCTTTTGCAAATATTTCTGCCTGGATGTGTTATAGAAATTATTGATCAGACAAACCTGGTAGCCCCCAAAACAGCATCAGGACTAAGTTTTGGGATAAAGGACTGTCTTTTATCCTTATGCAAGCACTGGTCTCCTTTGTATTGAAGCACTCCATTGAAGTTAGCCTCTCATTCATGACTGAATGGGCCATCTCTTGTCATGTAACATTCTGATGGCACAACAGCTTATATGGAGAAAAAATTTGTTATCAAGGTGGTATTGTTTTTAACAACAGTTTATTTGGTCCCAAAGGAGATTGAACAGTGACACAAATTCTTTGCAGAGTGTCAGTGGGTTTGAGGCCTACTGGTTGAATTTTTTTCTGACTGGCCAAGTTCAGGTAAATTTAATTAAATGGTATCTGTTGTCCAACCCTTCTTTATACCCAGTTTGCACTGCAATTGATATGAAGTTTTCCTTTGGCTTATCAGGCTTTGCACTGGGTTCTCAAAATGTGTGTGATGAGGGTGTTTTGGTGTAGCTGATCATCTTTGGTACAGACAGTGGTCAAAGCAGGTAGGATGCAGCAGTCTGGAGGCATTTCAGAGGAGACTGTTTTACAGAGGGGAATAGAGTTTCCAGCATGCTCTGTGTTGGCCTCGGTTCAGGTTTTTGGGATCCCCACTGCAATCGTATATACATACTTGGCCGCTCAGGGAATACTTTTCTGTAGAGTAGAAGAAATCTCCCTTTTAAACTGGGGAGTAGCATATTGCATGTTACCAAGGCTGGTAGGATTACTTTATTTTCATTTATCAGTTTTGTTTCCCTGTGGTCTGATAGCCAGTGTGTGTCTTTCTGTCTTGATTCTATATAAACATGAAATGGGCAACTTATGGATCCTGCTTTGGGGCCAGAGAGCACAAAATTTACTGCTTTCAGAAGTAGCCAAAACAGCCACATGCATAAGAATAACTTCAATTTTCATATTGAATTCTCTCACTTGAGTTAGTTGTTTACCAGCACATTCATGCTCTGTATGCTAGCAGTGGGACATGCGATTACCAAGTTGTTATGCAGCAGTGAATACTAGGGACATCAAGTAAATGAGTTCTTTTGCAGAGAAATGCCATTAAGTAAAGATTTCAGCCCTTGTCTTGTAATTATTTCATTGGTTAACAGAGCTTTGGTATACAGGACTGATGTTTTCTGTGAGATGCCATGTTTGGTGCTCCCCTCATGGATGTTCAGGATTGTTTTGCTCTCTGTGTGGAGCATCAGGCAGGGACTGAGCAGTCATCCTGAGCTTCCCCTGCTTGTGCACTGGGCAGGGATGGTTCCCCCAGGTGTGGACCTTGTCTGAACTCCATGTCAGAGTCTCCCTGCTCTGTCTGTTGGCTCCTTGTACACAGGCTGGACCTGGTTGTTTTATAGAGTGACCTTTCCATCAGGGCTGACCTGCTGAGCTTTCTGGCATGGAATCAGGAAACCAATTTCTGACTCAGTCTGGTTTTCTGCTGTTGCTAAATTGTTGTAACACCCTCACCCTTAAACATCGAGATCTTCACCATATACCCTACATCAGGAATCACCTGGATATAGCAAACTAGATTCCCTTCTTTGTCATATCAGGACAGACCTAAAGTTTTTCTCTGCCCTGGAGGAACTGGGAGTGAACTTGCCAGAGCAGGAGGTATGTGTTAGGCTGTGGGAGGTTTTCTTTCTATCAGTGCTACTCAGAGCTTGTCACTGGAAACAGTTTAGCCAAGATGCTGGGAGAAAAGCTGCAGTGGGCACAACCTTCATGTGTGTGTTTGCAGATAGATAAAAACCGCTCAGGAGATCTTATGGCTTTCACAAAGGGATGATTTGAGATAAAGCTCTGTCAGGGAACTATGATAAAAGAACTGAAGCTGAAAATGAAAGAGCTGTTGGGTGATAAGAGGAAACTCCTGTGTTTTGAGAGCTGGACTTCAGCTAGATAAAAATCTTAAAAGCCCTGTGCAGATCAGCAGAGTATTGGTCTTGCCTAGGTTTCACTTCATTTTCTGTCTGCCACCCAGCCTGGAGGAAGCAGTTTTCATGCTTCCCTGGCAGCAAGATTTTTGAATGTGGGAAACCTGATAGTGTGTCTGCTTAACTACCAGACTTTGGCATGGTGCCCTTTCTGGTTTCCTTATGGAGTAAGTGCAGTGATGGGAAGAATGTGCTTCTTACACATGTAGTCATCTCGGTGATAGTAAACTGTGACACTGATACCCTGTTAGCCTCCCCTGCCTGCAGAGCCACTGCCACGGGCCTGGGGTCACTGGCAGCATAGCAAGAACTCTGCTTTAGGTTTTGAGTGCAAAAGAGAAACTAGAAGTGAAAAAAAAATTTTTTTTTGTCTGATTTGTTTTTTGAGAAACTGTAGATGTTTGTTCTAAACTGTCAAACTAATGCACGTTAATCTAATTTGCTCTGTTGAGACTTTAGCAGTGACTGCTAATGTGCAAACAGAAAGAAAGCCTCCGCTATGTGCTAGCAGCAGTTTTCTCAAATTAGTCCATTTTAGCTGTACTTAATATGGCCAGTTTGCTTGTAAAATATTTTCTTGGGTGTTTAAAAAGCTCTGCTACAGCCATTTGAATGTTTTGGAGTAGATACAAAAAGAACCCCATGAATTTTGGATGGTTCTTACAATTTTACATTTGTAAAATTGTTTTAGTATCATTTTGTGTGATGTTCAGGTCAATGGAAGGGAATTTAAGTAATGCCAGTAAGAGCAGCCACACGCTAGGAAGCTCCAGCCTGGATGTGACTGATGGCTTACTGAATTGGATGTGCAAAGCTTGCCAAACAAAAGCAACATGTTTTGAATTACAAAAATGTAAACTGAAAATATTAAGGCGATTAATGTGTCCTGGAGACAAAAGACTCCTAAAATGATGAGAAAATCGTTTTATTAGTTTATTTGAATGTCAGTGTTTGCATTTTGTTTGTTTTTATTTGGAGTATGTGTTTAGAAAATGAGATGCTGGGGATGTTGCTCGTTTCAGACTTTGCTTGCTGGCAGTCCCAAGTGGAAATGAAACTGTAGGTGTCAAGCACATTAAAAATGAATTTAAGATCCTGGGGAGTCAACAGCCAGGACTTGTAGATCTTGATGCTGCAAAATACCGCATACCCTGAAATCCTGCTGGGAATGGAGTGCTCTGCAATGGGCAGGGTGGGAGCCAAAAAGCAATCAGGGCAGGTAGACATGCACTAGGAAGTGATTTGGCAAACACTCATTTCATCATGACAGAGCTGTTTGTGGTGGTGAATGCTTACAGGATCCTTATGAGTTGGTCCTGAGCTGCAGCCACGTACAACTGCAGCTCAGGAGCTGGATGCAAAGCCTAATTTAATTGGGGGATGTTTGGGTTGGCTGCAGTGGCCTTTGGATTAAAACTTAAGACTTAAATTCTGAAGAAGACTTGTACTTTGTGTGTAAGTAATGTATACACTGAGGAGCATGATTTCTAACAGTTGTTATTATTGGAGAGTGCTTTGTTTTTCTGCTGGGAAGTGTAATTTGCAAGGAGGAATATTTCTAAAGTATTTTAGAAGATTTGTATATATTGCATGTCAAATGGCAAATTGTTTATTGGTATGGGCTGTTTACTAGCACTCATTGAGGCTGTCTGGTGTAGTTCTGCCACTTCTGAAGTTATCTGTTGTGGACTGTTACCCCAGTGAATCTGATAAATCGTGACGTGGTTTCTCATGATGCACTTCTTAATTGGTCAGTATTATCTGTGTATCTTTGGTGGGGAAGTGGAGCCACGTACTGTTAGCCAAAACCAAATCCAAAGTCTGTGTCAGAGGAAGAATTTCAGAAGTTCAAGTTCAACAAAGGAACTGAATGAATATTTGGGGGTTAAAAAAAAAAGATTATTTTGAATACAGACATTTCTAACCCCAATACAACCTTCTTTTAAAATAGCAAGCCAGTTGTTATTACAGACACTTTTGGTGATTAAGATATTTCAAGTCAAATTGTGTTCACGTCATACAAAGATTTAAAAAAACCCAAAAAAACCCCTCATGAGCTGTTCTTAAAGGCATATTCCCTCCTGGAAGTGCTCAAGAAATTGGACACATCATTAAGGTTTTTTAAGAAATAATGTTTCTAATACTTGGTGACAGGTTTATATCTTCAGATCCTTGTACAAACATGGAATAAAGCATTTAACTATGTGCTACTGGAAAATAAGGTTCAATGTTCAACTGTAGTGCCTCATTCAGCCTTTTCTCTTTTCAGTTTCATTCACCAAGAAATTTCTAATAAAAGGGTATTTCTTAGTCATGGGTGAAGGTGTTTTCTGATCCTCAGTGTGTGTCTTACGTGTCATTATTAATCTGTTTGCCCAGTCACATGTATGAATGGATAATAAAGGCCAGGAAAATAGGTCAGCATCAGTCAGTATCTCTATGTCCAATGCTGCTAAACACCTCGCTTTTCAGATCCTGCATTTTACTACTTTCTTGTTGCTGCTTGTTTGTAGCCCATCTTTGAAGGTCAGAGAATTTTAGAAAGCAGGTTTTCAACTTGTCTGGTGAATATGTTGTTGTTAGTTTCCATATGGTACCAGCCAAGTGTCTCTTCCATTCCGTTAGCATTGTTGTTGGCAGTTTCCTAAAAAGTTGTATTGGTGGATCTCCATTTCTGCAGGGGAATTACTTGGAATTTCCCCCTAGTAACAGCTATGGGGAAATTAATAGTTCACCATCCAAATGTCAGAGGGAGACTAAGAAAGTAAATGTTGCAGATTTACCTGAAATTACCTACTTAGGAAGGACTTACACAAAGAATGAAAACAAAGAGAGTAGCTCTGGTTGGAAAGGTTCTTTTAACTCACAGGGTGAATGTGAAGTCAGGTGTGATGTTTTCTCCATTTTACTGAGTCAGATTTTTGTTCTGTTTCTCTGGGTTTTTACAAACAGCAACAGAGGAGTAAAGACACTGGGACTAGAACCTTCTGAAAAGGAGGGTTCCTTTTTTTTCTCACAAAGAATTGTACTGCACATGAGGAACTGGCTTTGACCAGAATTGCAGACATTCATTGGTGCTGTATTATTCAAAGAATTGAGGGCATTCATTCTCTTTTACCCTAAGCAGGCTTTTGCTGTACTTGTGGTCATCCTGACCAAATCCTTGTGTCTTCATTTGTGTGGGTTTTTTACTGCATTAGGCCAGTAGCATTCAATAAACAATGTTAACTTTATGTAGCTGTTAAGTACACTGACCTTTAGTATTGGTTTGCACAAGCCATGCACAATGAGAGTCCCACTGAAATACCACGGCTGATTTAAGCAAATTGCTGTCCTGCAATCAAAATATGACATTTCTATTGCTGAACAGATGCTTCATCAGCGAGAGTGCCGCTATTTCCCAGAGCTAGTTCTCCCTTTCTGTCTTTTGATGCTCTTTCAGTCTTGGTTTCCTCACCTGAAAAACAGAAATAAAAATTCTGTGTCCTCGGGAATAACCAGGTTAATATTTGCTGAGTGTGTTGGAGCTGCATGGTCCCATGATATGCTGTACGGGGTCAACGTGACTATTGCTAAATCGCACTCCAGTCAGAATTACAGTCATTAATAGCTCTGAGTCTGGGGAAAGAGTCACTGCAAATACTCTAGCAGCTACTTTAACTGTTTCCTTTTAAGCAAACAAAACCTCTTGACGTTTCTGCTGAGCAAGTTATAATGGCTTAACTTATTAAAATGCTGCAGAGTGTCTTGTTCCTCACTGGCCACAGTAGCCTTTTTTCTTTTCACTAAACCAACTGATTAGGGAAATTCCACCAAAAATGATGGCAGTTCTTCAGCTCAGTGGATTTGGAGAATGGCTTTCTTGCTGTTACTCAAGTTTGTGTCCTGAGAACGTGCAAGCTACAGCAATTCAGCAACAAGAGAAAAGGGGAACCCAGAATCATTGACGCACGTTCTGTAATTCTGCTTCCCATTCTCAGTGTCTTGGCTTTGGGTTTTCAGCACATGAATCAGCTTTGTGGAGGGGAATGCCTTGTTTTAACAAAAATTTAACTCTCTATTTCCCAGGGGGTTGTTGCTACTGTACCTTTGAGAAATGAGGAGCAGAAGGAGGTTGCTTTTTGGGTTCATTCAGGCAGCTGTCCTGGGGGCTCAGAGTTTCACCATGACAAATACTGATGAAGAAGTTGGGTGTTTTTCAGCTTCCAGACCTCCCTGTGCAATATGCTTTGGGCATTCTTGAGATTAGAAGAGTGAGACTACATGAGCATTGACATTCTGCATGGTGAATGAAAAAAATGGCAGAGGGAGCATCTACAAGATCCAAAGAGTTCTTGGCTAAAAAAATAACATAAAATTACTTTTAAAATATTTTGGATATCTGTAAAATTAAGGCAATGTCTCCATGCTAAATCACTTAATAAGAAGTGATCAAATAACAGAAAAAGAAAAGCAAAACCATCACCCAAAAGAAATAGTAGAGCAGAGTGAAGTTGGAGAAGCCATTGAAGTTTTTCTCAGATACGAACTGATAAGAATTTCTTCTGTCAATCCTTTCCTTTGTTTCCTTTACAAAACAGTAAGTGTTTCCATAGGGAAAATGAAATAGGGGAGCGAAAATATTGCAAATAATCTGAAATATTCTAATATAGTTGAGAAATGCATACTTAATATAGTTAAATATAGTTTAAATCTGTGTGAAAGTGTGGGTTTATGTTCTCTTCTGTGGACAGCTAAGAAAAGGAGACTGATTGCCAGCTGAAATGTATGTTTACATAAGTGTGTGCTTGCAAGTTACAGGTGTCAGGAGAGGGGAAGTGGGTTAGTCCTTTTCATAGAATTCTCATTTTGTGGGTCTTGCCTTTCTGCTTTGTGAACTGTTGTGAGAGATGTGCAAGGTGAAAGGTTTATTAGTCAAAAGATTCAGGAAGTAGATTCAAACTGAAAGACTACCTCTAACCTTATTCACAGGCATCTCTTTTTTCCCTGACTTAAAAACAAAAAAAAAAAAAAAAAAGGGGAGACACTCTCCCCCCATCAACCAAACCTCCATCTTGGTCTTAGCTAGAATGAACTGCAATAGGCAACTCTGTGTTTTGCTTTTTCTCTCAACTGGAGCTCTGGTGTTGCTCTGGTGTTGCTCAGGCCTTTAATGAGGAGGGTTCCTCTCCCAGCTTCACACTGGGACTATAATGAGCTTGGGGTAGAGGGGTGAATCTTACCTCATTAACTTCAGTAGCTGACCATAACCAGCCCCAAATACATTATTTCTAGGATCAGTGCTGCCTTATTTTTTATCTTTTTTTTTTAATCTTATTTTGTCCTGTTGTGATGATTCTGACTCAATAGGCAAATAAAAATAACCAGAAACATCAAAAGGGTAGAGTCACTGGTACTGAGCTGAACATTTACAGCTACGGCTGGGTTTCTCTCACATTTTGTCAAGGACTGAGAACCTCAGGCTTTCATGGTTTGTTTCAAGCCTGTTACTCTGTCCTGTAAACAACAGGGTTATATCCCCCAAAATTGCCACCCAGTCCCATCCCTCTTGTACACCTGCTTGACTTGAGCAGCTGCATATTTGGATTAAGGATGAGATCAACCTGCAGATCTTTCATAAAATAATCTATTATTTTATTTGCTGTAGGGTAATATTTTTGATATAATTTTATTTACTGTAGGGTTAATTTTTAGCCCTCAGTTCTCAGTTTAAATTACAAAATTTATGCTTCTCCTAGTCCCCTGTGAATGGGTAGGAGTTGAGGGTTCTCAGCCCTTACGGGAAGCCCTCGGCATTTTGCAGGATTAGACCACAAAATGCTGTGGTGCTTTGCAGAGTGTATATATTTAGAATCACCCTGAGATATTTTGGGTGGAAGATTATTTGGGAAAAACTGGGGGAGTGCCTGCTTTTCTGGTGCAGAAAAAAATATTCAAATAATCCTCCTAACTTCAGGCTGTGAGGGTCTTGTTTTAGCAGTTCGCCTGTGCTGGGCGTATCCTGGGAGGAAAGAAATGGTGTTTATCTAAGATGCGAGGCAGTGAATGACAGGACAAAGGTTAGGTGTGTGTTGAAAAGGCTGGGCATTGATTTCCTAAAGATGTTTTTTCCAAGCTGTAGCTATCAGGGAGCAGAGACCTCCCTCTACACAGTTGGACATGTTTTGTTCAAAAGTCAGTGAAAAAGATATGTCAGTCTCACTCTTAATCTCTTATGCAGAGATGATAATACTGTCAGCTCTCTCATACTTCACTGAAAAAAGGTTCTGTTAAAGTCTGGCTCAGTGATTTTGCATGGACTTCACCCCATATTTAAGATAATTGCTGCAATACATTTCTGCCCTAGAATAAATTGATTTCTGAATGGCATAATTATTTCTTCACTGCTTATCAAACTGGTCTCTCCAGGCAGTTTGTTTAAAGATCAGATTCTTTACGCTCATGGGGGCACTGAGGGAAGGTTTGTTGATGGATTGGTAAACAATTAAAAGAAGCCCAAATCAGAAAACACTAGGCTTCAT